>HG996559.1:25717131-27027413 GCA_905340355.1 Rhagonycha fulva | reverse complement strand
AGGGCCGTACTTGTAAAGTAAAAAATAAAATCCAAGCGTCGTCGAGTCGAGGGACCGCTTAGTAAATAAAATAAAAACAGAATACAAGTAAAAATGATACAGTATGAAATTCAAATAAACGTGAGCTACCTAGATCCCCCGACGCGACGACGATTGGATTTTATTTTTTACTTTTTAAAGACTTTCTTTGTCAGGGGTTTTTTAAATTTTTAATTTAAGTTTTATTATTCGTTTTGTTTGCTCACTACTCCGTTCAAACGAAGTTTCCGAGCAACCGCGTTTCTCCTTTGTAGCAATGAAATCTATTGAAATCGAGGTATCCAACCACTTCATATTACCATTTTGAAATCTTTCATCTATATAGCACGCCTTGATCCAACGAGACTTATATACTGATTTAAAATGCGACAATTTATGCTTCAATGCTTTATAATGCTCATTACATTTTATTTTATTTTTTAAGCCCCCTCACCTAAATGTTCTCCGAGCAACATGCGTATGAGATCTTCTGAATTTATTCTTCTTTAACTTTTCTTTAGATTTGTTAATCTGTTTATTTCCAACATCTGCGTCCGTCGTTTCCTTCGCAGTACTAGATCTGTGAGCATATAAATTGTTTAACGTCCGATAGGTAGTTTGCTAGACTGGCCTCCAGACGAGCCTGTAACCCAATTTTTATGTTAATGATGGCAATTCATTAACCCAGGAAGACCACCGGCTTAACGTGAATTCCGAAGCACGGAAACTGGTCATAAGCAGGCCCGTAGCCAGGATTTCATTTCGAGGGGGGCACTTGAAAATAACCTTATTTTTGGTGGTTCCCCTTCCCCTTTAAGAAATTTTCATTATTACAAACACATTTTTTCAATATTTTACTTTTTTAATTTATTAAAATTTTTTTTAGTAAATTATTTCGAAATTAAAATTTTGAATTTAAAAGTCCCGCCCACCTCAAAGAGTATAAGAGCTGGAACGTAAAAATGGTATGAAGTGCTACATCAGAAGCTTCGTATGAAATCAATGGTCGCTTCTTCGTCAAACTTGTGAATTTAATTTATAAATTGATTTATCAATGATGAATCTTAATCGGGCACAGTTGCGGTTTCAAAAACAATTTTACGTGCCGCTACGCTTCTTCGGGTCGCTTCGCAACACTCCGAGCCGTTTATATTGATTTTTGGTCCATTTTCTATCATTTGTTCCTTTAGAAATGTATAAAATTGGAGTCCTGGTTAATGAATTGATTCCCAAATTTTTTCCATCTAAAATTTTTTTCTTTTGAACATTTCGGGGGGGGGGGGGGCACGTGCCCCCAGGTGCCCACCCTTGACTACGGGCCTGGTCATAAGACTAGTTATAATTTAAAAGTACAAAAGTACATTTTACACTATCTAAAGCGCCACGTAGTATCCGTAATGGTAACTAAATTTAGTAGTACCCTTGGTTGTTTTCAGTATGGGTTTGTATAAGTGTTTCTTCCAGCGCAATGAGTAAAATCAAAAAAAGTAACAGTGGCCGTGTAAATTGTAGTGTATACGGGTGTCACAGCAAGTATGGCAGAGAAAATAACGTAAGTTTTCATTTCTTTCCACGCAAAAATGCTAGGTTAGTGCCGATAACCAATAATTTCGGTGTAATCGAAAAAATTGATCGTAAACTTGCATGGGAACGAGTTTTACTACGAGCTACTCCAGCTTCTAGAGCTCTACTTGTATGTTCACTACATTTTAAGAAAGAGGATTTCATCCTACCAGGTATAATAATTATTAGCTTAAATTAATGCAATTCTAATAAATGTAATCAATTCTGTATAGATATACGAAATATTCGAGCAAGGTTGAAGTGTGATGCTATTCCTTCCTGCAATTTACCTACGCAGCCAAGTGATACGATGCGAAAAGTCACAAATACGAGACCAACAAAGCGACATCTCAATGACGATATCAATCCGGGATGTAGCCGTGACGATCCACAAACTCCAGTCAAAGGATTACTTTCTTTGCTCGGAGGTGTTACCAAGCAATACAGTGATGCTGCTGTTCAAGTACAAAGTGGGGACATAATTACTACAGGATTTATGACAATTATTGACACACCTGCAAAGTTAAATTCGTTAACTGGCATTAATAACTTTGAAATGTTAAATTACATAGTAAATTCGGTAACAAAACGTTTTCCAGAAAAGGGACCCCATAATTTATCGATTACAGAACGCATCGTCCTTACAATGATGAAATTAAAATTGGACTTAAGTTATGTGGTTCTGGCAGCTCTGTTTGGGACAGTTTGTAGCGAGACATGTTCTATAATTTGCCATGATACAATTAAAAAATTAGCTTTTGTTTTGAATATATCAATTTTATGGCCATCAGCACAAAATAATTTAAAAAATATGCCGTTGTGTTTTAGTGGTCTTGAAAATGTCCGAATCGTACTAGATTGTACAGAAATTTTAGTGCAACGTCCAAAGTGTTTGTGTTGTAAGGTGAGAACGTACTCTAAATACAGAGGCAACCATACGGTTAAATTCATGACCGGTGTTAGTCCATCCGGTATAATAACTTATGTAAGTCAGGCTTTTGGAGGAAGATGTTCGAATAAAGAAATTTTTGAAAACAGCAATTTGTTTGATAAGCTCGCTCCAGGAGACACAATTATGGTTGATCAGGGGTTTTTAATTGACGATTTATGTCGAGAAAAACACATTAATATAGTGAGGCCACCGTTTTTAAGCGGCAAGAAAAAATGTTCAAGAGAAGAGGCGCTAAAAACTGTCAGGATTGCAAAAGCAAGGGCTCATATTGAACGCTCTAATCAACGAATCAAAGTATTTGAAATTTTTAGCAAGCCACTACCTTGGGATTTAATACCAATCACCAATGAAATTTTTATTGTTATATGTGGCATCCTCAACTTGTCTAGTCCTATTCTTGGTAATGATGAATTTATGTAAAAATATTTTAAAAAATAAAATTATTTTAAAAATACATCGAGTTAACAATTATTATAATCGCTTGCCATAATACGTCACTCAAAACTGATCTTGCCACCTCCTCCTACGAATCTTTTTGCTCTGGGATTATATAAAAACAGCTGCTTTGGCATTTTTAAAAGTTAAAAAACTATCAAAAAAACTTACAAATCTAATATTTTAAGAGGTAAAATAAGATTCAACAAAGAACTGTAGATATTTATGTAAGCTTTTTTCCTTGGTACACAGATGGCGTTACTAATTTTCACCCCATTTGCTTTTTAAATTAAATAATTATTATGAAATATTGGTTTAGATTGAACGAAACCGTTTCTAATTTCCACTTTCTTTTATCTAATCTACCTTTATATGTTCATATAGCTTACCTCGCTGTTATCCGGTCCTACTATCGAATCATCTTTAATATCGATGGAATGGTGCAAATCTTGTAATTTGACTTTCGTGTCCTCCATTGCGCCTGTTGTAGTTTCCGTAATTGTTTCTTCAAATTTATCACTCTTCCAACGGTGTCATCCCATCTACAACATCAGTAAAAGTTATTGAAGTTATGTCACACTTTTCGAGGTTAAGTTAAGAATGTTCGCTTTAGAAAGAACCTGCATTTGTATAGTTACAAAGCAATATAATATCAATAAAGCAAATATATTACGGAATTAATCGTGATAAATCAACACGTCAAAAAGTCACTACAATAATAATAACCTTAAAAATAAAGTAAAATCTGTCAAAAGAGTACTGTTATTGGTTCAATGTAACCAATGGTAACTTAAGATTTTTGCGGGTAATTTAAATTGACAACTCTCAAAATTAGTGTCACATTTCTAATAAACTGAGGTTAATGGTACATGTTTGAAATTGATTTGTATCGAAATTATTGCACAAATAGAAATCTTAAGTGGTAGATTAACTTAAAAAATCATTTCCCAACCATTTTTGTGTTGCGAAAAACAAAAATTAAAAACAGCTCGCGGCCCCCGCGGAAACCGAAATAACCATTTTTACCCTTTAAAAGTCATTCAAAGGGTCGTAGGTATTTTTTGCTTCGAAGCCCAAGTTTCAATGCACTTATATTGTCGTTGAAGACTAGAATATCGCTCAGTTCATTAAATCCATATCAAAATTTTGAACTTCCTCTTTGAATTCCTTTGGCATCATTCTATCAAACTTTCCTCTCTTCCAGATTCTTTCGATTGATAAACGATTTCCATTTTCAGCCAAACTTCATGCGATGAAAAATCTTGTCTTATTGACAGGATTACAACTCCAATTCTTAGCTGAATGCCGAATTTACCACCACCAACACAAAAATGAGCTCAGGTATTTGCTGAACTTTGTTCTAAGACCATTTTTGAGAATTTTCAATTTTACTTATTTCTGCCTTCTTTTTCAATCATGGAAAATACAAAACGTAAAAAGTTTACTTATTTACTATTTTAATTTCTTGAAAAAATTCAATACCTAATGATAATGAGGTCTTACAATAATCAATTTTAATGGTAACAAAAATCATATCCTTCTAAAAACTGCATTTGAAATTGCACAGTAATTTTTTTTGTAAGGCAGTTCCTTTTGTTATCATTGAATCAACAAACAATGTACAATTAGAAAAGATCTTATGTAGGTGGTGGTTAAGTTTAATTTATATCGTTAATTATTACTGTTTAATTTGCGTAGATGTTTTATCTGAACTTTTATTTTTTTAAATAATTTTTGGACTTGAGTTTGTAACGATCTAAAAATATTTTATTACATTGTTAAACAACAGGGACGAAGGAAGTATTTGTGATTAATAAAGACAATAATAATGTAGGTTGTTAGTATAATTGAGAATAACATGAGACTATGAATAAATTATGTGTTTGATATCGATTACAATCTCGTTTTCTCTGTATTAACCTATACTTTGTAGTATCCGACAAGAAATAGGTCCTTTTGTGTCGGTTAAGACAGGTTCCACTGTAGTTATTACTAAATTGCAACAAAACGGAAATAATTGCCTAATGCCTATTAAGAATTGCTCAACATTACAACTCTCATGGGCGGATCCAGCAACTTTTTCAAGGGGGGGCAGGCAATTGCATAGATTGAAAAGAAAAGTAGAAAAACTGATAACCTCCTTGAAGATAACCTCCTGAAGCCCCCATCGCTCTCCCCCGGATTCGTCCTTGGACCTCTGCAGAATTAAATAAATACAATATTTATTAAATTAAATAATTAAAAAACAAACGACGATCATGGACTGGTAATTAACATCAATTAGAATAGAAGAAACCGAGTTCAAATCCAGGGAAAGTAAAACCTTTTTATGAACGTCTAAGACCATGTAAAACCGTAGGTCCCCCTGAGATGATAAATTAAAACCATTGATGAAAAAAACATGGTCAAATAAATTTAACTTATCAATTATTTATTATAATTTGATTAAAAAAATTAAAAATACATATTACAATTTTGTTTATTTATTATTATTATTAGATCTCATGAGATAATTATTATTATTATTCAAAATGTTTTGTAGCTTTCCTTTCATTAAATATTTGAATTTTCTTATTTTGTCTTTATATTTTTAACGTTGTTCTCCGAGGAGATTGAAAATTTGTACTTTCAAGTCACTTATTTTCGAATCTAAAGTTCATTTAGATGAAATTTAACGACACTATAACAGCCATGAAAATTTTCTTCGTAGAAAATATTTACTGCCGCCCCCTCTTTAATTATCAGCACACGTCTATATATAAGCAATAAATTAATTATATTATTATAGTTGAGTGTTGAGACCAATATTAAATTAAATAATTTTCGTGTTTTAAGGCCGTGCGACACCGGAACTAATTTGTTAACTAATCTTTTATCAAATTTGGTAACAACCCATTGATTGGTTAAACAAATCAATGTTGTTTACCGATGTTGGTACCGTTTAACCAATTAGTGGGTGGTTACCAAATTTGCTGATAAAATAATTTGTTAACAAATTAGTACCAGTGTCACACGGCCTTTAAATGCATAAAAATCAATTATATTTTCAAGAGCTTTTAGATCATAATATGTTATTATTTATTCAGTACCATTTGATTATGCAATTTTCTTATGTCTCAGTACAAATATTACGACTTAATAAAAATGATTGAAATTATCAAAAGCTTTAAGTGCTTGAAATTTGGTATAAAAGCTTAATTTCTTTTTTTCTTTCTTTCTTTAACAAAATTTCTTCGATGAATAATAATTAAATCTTCAAACATGAAATTACTTATCACCATTGCTGTTGTGTTGGCCACCATTGCCATGGTACATGGTGTAACAGGAGGTAATAATATATTTTTGATATATTAATTTTTTTTTATATTATTTTATAGTTACTCATTTAATTTTTAAATGTAGTGAAATTAACATTACTAATTAAAATTTAAAGTTTCGAGTTTTTTTTTATATTATTTTATAGTTACTCATTTAATTTTTAAATTTTTAAATGTAGTGAAATTAACATTACTAATTAAAATTTAAAGTTTCGAGTTGGTCACAAAATTAATTTATTATTTTAATGATTTTTTAAAAATTGTATATAATTATTCGATCAGTACATTATTATAAATTTAATTTAGGTCCATTACAACTTATTTGTAAATTAATAAATACATTTTAATTTAAACAAATTAAAATATTGTCAAATATTTTAGTAATTAATCTATAAAAATTTTAAATATTTAAATTTGCTATTTTATATTTTTTAATAAAAAGTTAGTTAATTTAATGAATTTTTAGCCTGTGTTCTGCGTTTATAAAATTCCTTAAGGAGCGAGAAAGCTCCTCTCCCCATAAAAAAGTTCACTCTTTAAACGCTAGGGGCGCTACCGTCCAGCTTTCTCGCTAATTCTCCAATAAGAAAGCAAAAAAGCACGATATTAGCGCCTCTAGCATTAAAAAAGAAAACTTCTAGCAAAAATATAATTCTGTAATATTTCATTTTTATTGCAGAGGAAGGTGAAAAGTGCAAGGGGATTTTCCGTATTCCACTTCCCTTTACATCATGTGAAACTGAGTGCTCATTTATTGGAAACCTTCCTGGTATGGCTTGTAATCCTGGATTAATTTGTTGCGTAGGCAGAATAAGCAGAAAAGCATCAGAACCATGCGTTTAAAAGTAATTTTTATTAGCTGTTTATGTGCAAATTATAACTCTAATTATTTTAATAAATCGATTGCAACCTTAACTTGTTATATTAGAAGTCTTCATCTATATAAAATATATTACTATCTTTGGTTCGAGTACAAAAATCCAACATCAAAGAGTTGTTTCGAAAATTTTAACTTTAAATTTAAGCGTTTAAGGTGAGGATGAATATCAAAAATATCGATTAGTTTAGGTAATAATCGATCAAAAAGTTTCGATATTTGACGGTAATTTACGTCCGATTGGCTGCACTTGCTGCATTCTGTTGAGGGTCCGTGCGCTCGACGTAAATACTCACAACAAGGCTTGGAAAGGAGCAGCTTCAAAACCGACCTATAACAGTTGCACTGGGTGTGTATGTTGAAAGTAATTTTTTTAATACTCAATCAACAAACAATGTACAATCAAAAAGCTCTTGTAGGTGGTATTTAACTTTAATTTAAAATTAATATCGTTAATTATTACTGTTCAATTTGCGTAGATGTTTCATTTGAACTTTTATTTCTTTAATACAATCTCGGTTTCCCTGTATTAACCGACACTTTGTAGCGCTCCGTTTGTGTCGGTTAAGACAAGTTCCACTGCAATTATTGCTTGCATTAATTAGAATAATTTATTTGACGAAGTAGATAACACTGTAACAAAATGTAATCTAAAAAAATTGTTTTGAACACGCAGAACTATTTACTTTTAGCTTCCTATCTCTTCAACTCTAATTTACTATCTCTATAAAAGTTACTGAAGGTCAAAGGTACCCAAAATATTGTGTTAATTATAAATTATCTCAAACACAAAAAAAAGTATAAATGGATTAAACCCAAAAATTAATAAGATTCAGTTAATGAAATTTCGTTTCGTGGAACACTGAGTGATAAAAATCAATCAAAATGGAAATGATTTCACTTGAAATCATCGTCAGTTCCATTTTAATATTTGTGGTAACAATCGCCATAACCATCTATGCATTCTTCAAATGGACGTTCAAATATTGGGCAAGGAGAGGTCTTCCTTATTTGGAACCAGTGATTCCTTACGGAACCATGGAACGAACGTTAAACAGAAAAGTATTTTTCTCCCTTTGGATAAAAAACAATTACGACGAGTTTAAATCAAAAGGTCACAAACACGGCGGAATATACAATTTCACCTCACCCGTCTACATCCCAGTCGATCCAGAATACATAAAAAACATCCTACAACGCGATTTTAACCATTTCACCGATCGGGGAGTTTATTATAACGAAAAAGATGATCCGTTAAGTGCGCATCTCGTAAGTCTTGGAGGACAAAGGTGGAGACATATGCGGACAAAATTAACTCCGACTTTCACCCCAGGAAAGATGAAAGCGATGTTTGATATTTTGGTTGAATGTGGTGAACCCATGAGAAAAGCGATAGAACAATATTCCCTAAATCAGGTTCCTGTGGATGTAAAGGAAATGGTTGGTCGCTATACCACCGATATTTTTGGTTCATGTGCGTTTGGATTAAACTGTAACAGCTTTGAGCGCCCAGATGCAGAGTTTCGGTATCACGGAAAACAAATATTTGCAAGATCTCAGTTCCGAGGGTTCGCTTTGATGTTCTTCCTATCGATGCCCAAATTGGGACACTTTTTGAAAGTTAGAGTGTTCTCCAAAGCAACGACTGACTTTTTCACCAATATTGTTAAAGAAACTATTAGTTATAGAGAAACGAATAATGTGATGCGAAACGACTTGTTGCAACTTTTGATGAATCTGAAAGAAGACGGAAAAAGTGGTGTAAGTGAAGATGATAAAGGTCTTACTTTGAACGAAATAGCAGCCGAAGCGATGTTGTTCGTCGGTGCAGGATCAGACACTTCTTCCGCTACAATGACTTCCTTGCTATTAGAATTGACTCTTCAACCGGATATTCAAGAAAAAGTGAGAGCCGAAATAAATGAGGTATTGAAGAAACACGATGATAAATTTACGTATGACTCGATGTGTGATATGACGTATTTAGGACAAGTAGTGGACGGTAATCAACAAAACAAAAAACGATTTTATTTTCTATAATATTTTTTCTTTTAGAGACTCTTAGGAAGTATCCATCCCTTAGTCATATCACCAGAAGATGTACAAAGGACTATCCGGTTCCTGACTCTGATGTGGTAATCGAAAAAAATACAACTGTACTAATATCAAATTTAGGTTTGCATCGAGATCCCGAATACTATCCAGATCCAGAAAAATTTGATCCGGAAAGATTTTCGGAAGAAAATAAACAAAAACGGACTCCGTTTACTTATCTTCCATTCGGAGAAGGTCCTAGATTATGCATAGGTACGCAAAGGTGGTTATTAAGTGGATCAGTCAGATGTTAACGTTTTATTTTTTTACTTTAGCTAGGCGGTTTGGTTTAATGGAAACTAAGGTTGGCTTAGTAACTTTGCTGAAAAACTTTAAGTTTACGTTAAATGAAAAAACAAAATTACCTATTCAGCCGAATCCATTCGGAATCGTATGGGAAGCAAAAAACACTATTTGGTTGGATGCAGAGAGAATACAGATATAATTTAGATTTAGTAACTTTTAATGCGATTATTAAATAATTTTGGGTAAATAATGCTCTTTTGGTTTTTATTTTATAATTCGCCAGGCAAGGTTAAGATTTGATTCAATATTTGTGTGCAATATAAAAGTCGAGATAAAAAGTCCTAATCTCAAACCTTAACTTCTCAATTCAGACGAATGCATGATATGCTATCTGATAGTTACGTAAAAATTTATTATTACTAATATAACCCAAACATTTCATGAAAGTAATTTAATTTTTATCCAAACAATTATTGTACCCACTTACATAATAGGTACAGTTGTTAAATTTTAGGTGGTTGAACCATTAACCAGGTGGTTAATCATTATTTTTTACAGATATTTAAACTGGTGATATTTTATTTTGTGAAATCGGTAACATGTTCAAAAAAAATGTAACGAAAACCTCAATGTAAGTAATTTAAATAATTGTCAAAATTTATCAGTTATTTGCCAAATATTTATCAAATTTTTTGATGTGAATATGTCTAAAACATCGGTAACATTGTTTAAAAAATTAAAGAAATTAAATTACTCTTAAAGATAATCTTGTATTATTCACATAATGTACAAGAGCCCTAAAAGAACTCTTAATAGCAGTAAATTTTAGACTAATTTTCTATTGTAAATAGAATTTTTTGTTGTAACTGGTAAATATCGTTAATCGAATCATGCGCGTCAGTGAGTGATCACAATCGTCTCAAAAACTGTTTTAGCTAAAACCAAAATTATTTTTTAAATTCATTTTTGTGTGAAATTTGTGACTTCAAATGTGTGCAAAACAAAAATTTTAGGAAAGTATCGACTCCTCCACATTT
The DNA here is from genome assembly GCA_905340355.1 of Rhagonycha fulva. NCBI lineage: Eukaryota > Metazoa > Arthropoda > Insecta > Coleoptera > Cantharidae > Rhagonycha > Rhagonycha fulva. Next base: position 27,016,874 of record HG996559.1, on the reverse strand, counting down.
GCAGTCACAAACTTCACACACTTTTTGTGTGTTTATTAACAGTAATATGTGTGAAGTTTGTGACTACAAATGTGCGCAAATAAAATTTAAAAAGGCAAAAGCCCATCCCAAGTAACACTATTTTGGAAATTAACAGTTAAATTGCCTGTTAACCCACGTAAAAATGTTTTTTACTGTCCAAAAATGTTGCCTGGGATACACATTTGTAGTGACAAACTTCACACATAAATATAGTTTTGGGCAAAAATCTCCCAATATTCACCATTCGCAAATACCTGACTAGCTACATAGACAGTTAGCGCCATCTATCGGCACCAATACAGCAACATAAACCATTTAAGCAGTTTTTTGCGTTAAATCAAGGGGAGTATTAGGATTTTAGATTATTTGAGCTTGTGATGTTGAATATTTTCGAAAAAACAAATGTGCAAATATACAATGCAATTATCGACAACATTTCGGCTCCAGAGGAATGGAGATTATTATTAAAAAAATAAGATTCATAATTTACTTCCATTAGCACGTTTTTGAAATAAAATTCAAGAAGTAAAAGTAAAAAAAGAATTTTATTTAGAAAATCTATTTCTTACTTTACTCCGTTCCGTTCTTCACTCCGTTATGAGTCTTTACGTGAGTTTCTAGGTACGACTTCCTTGTACACTTATAGTCACACATTTTACACATAAACGCTTTCTCTCCAGAATGGCTTCTTACATGAGTTTTCAAAACCGATTTATGTGAACATCTATAGTCACAAATTTCACACTTAAACGGTTTATCACCAGTATGTATTCTTAAATGAACTTTTAAGCATTCCTTTCGTGCACATTTATAGTTACAAATCTCACAACTAAACGGTTTTTCTCCAGTGTGAGTTCTTAAATGAATTTTTAAAGCTCCCGATGCTTTAAAATTGTTACCACAAACTTTACAGGGGAACGGTTTCTCTCCGGTATGACCTCTTAGGTGAATTTTTAACCCTGCTTTTTGTGCACATTTAAAATCGCAAATTGTACACGCGAACGGTTTCTCTCCTGTATGAGTTCGTAAATGCCTTTTTAAATGCTCCTTCACAGTAAATTTGTAGCCACAAATTTCACAAGCAAATGGTTTTTCTCCAGTGTGAGTTCTTAAATGAAACGTTAGGCTTACTTTTTGTGCACATTTATAATTGCAAATTTCACACATAAAGGGTTTTTCACCAGTATGGGTTCTGAAATGTCTATTTAAATGTTGCTTTGTGAACTGTACCTGTGTGAATTTTAATATGAGTTTTTAAATTTTCCTTCCGTGCACATTTGAAGCCACAAATTTCACATGTAAATGTTTTTTGTGTGCACTTTTTGCCCGACTGACATATTATAATTGAAGTATCTTCTTTAATGTCAATCGAATGATGTAAATCTTCAAAGTTTAATTTAATTTCTTCTGTCAAGCAACATTAATTTGCTGTATACAGTAAAAATTTAAATGAAATACAGAAAAAACTTAGGCGCGAGTACGCTGTGAGACTTGAACCCCCTCTAGAAATTTTCAAGGAAAGCCCAGCTCTAAATTAACGCATTTGCTTGCCTACTGCAGCCAGGTCAATTTTCAAAAAATTCTAAAAGTTGATGAGGGTAATTTTTTTTCCCTAAAATTTATTGTAAGTTGTCAGATTCTAGCAAAATCCCCAGATTTCTGGGTTTCATAGAATCATAAATTTTTTTTTTATTGTTGATTTAATTCTCAAAATTTTTTATTATTAAGAAAATAATTTAAAAAAATGTCATTTCGTTTTGATATTTTGCACATTTAAAATCGTAAAAAATCATGGCATCGGAAAAGTTCAAGAAAAGCAAAAGAAAAATTAAAATCGGTTAACTTTTGTATAAGTTTTTGACTCCTAAACGATTGAAAGTGTAGCAACAGTATAATCTGACTTAGAAGAGAAAAACGACACCTCAGCTAATTTTTGATATATGTTTTGATAACTAAATGGGTTAAAATAAAAATAATAATTACACAAACAGGCACAAACAAAAAACAGTGGCGGATTTCCAAACAGGGGCAAGAGACACGCGCCTCATAAATCAAGGGGGCCTCAAAATCCAGCTCTCAAAATCAAAAAATTATTTTATTTAATTATTAAAAAAGTAAGATATGGGGTAATAACATTGAAAATCAATCAATATAAAATGACAACTGCTTGGATATATTTTAAGGTTTGCTGATGAGTTGCATAAATATTTTGGGTATTAAAACAAGATCTCAGGTGAAATATTCCCATATAAATCAAGGAGTATTTTCCAAAAAATCGTCTGCGGCGTTAAGGACGGGGCCTTCTCCTTCCTTTGCCGGAAGTTGAAAACCATTGCTGTAAAATGTAGTAGTAGTGAAATATTTAGAGAAGGGGCCTCATAAGGGCTAAATCCGTTACTGACAAAAGATCTAAACTATTTAAAACAAGAAATTTAAAATTTCAAAAAAACATGTATCGAGAGTCCCCACATCATTTTTGAAATTTCTTAAAAACGATTTGGATACAAACAAAAATGAAACTTGCACAAACTAAGTACAAACGATTGAGACTATTTTGAACTTCCTCCTGTAGGTGCTATCCAGAATATCTTTAATCCAATCATGCACGTCAGTGTCGTTGAGGTTTTTCTTGAAAATCTCAAACAAAAATAAAACTTGCACAAACAAAACACAAACGTTTTAGACTATATGAATCCAAAATTTCAAAAACTGTATGTGTTACCTTGTGTTAAAGAGAATCTCGTTTATCTAGTCTTGCGCGTCAGTGTCGCTTATGCTTTTCTTGCAAATTTCAAAAACAATTGAGGTACAAACGAAAATAAAACTTGCACAAACAGGCACAAATGATGCATAATCAAACGATTTGGACTATTTTAGATTCAAAATTTGAAATGAGGGGGGGACATGCCCCTGTTATTTTTAACGAAACGCTTCAGAAAAAACTTGAGGCTTAGAAAAGCGATTATGATTATGGTAAGTAAACTTGTTAACTTAACCTACCCTAATAATCGTAGTGGGGAAAGACAGGCCCGCAGGGGAGAGGTCCGAGAAGCATTTGATCTCCCAGTCTAATAAGTTCTTATAGACAATAAGTACTGCAAAAATACAAAGACTATCCCCAATATTGGTCCTTACAAAACAAATTAAACTTAACATTAGCAACCTATGCACATTTGTTGCCCCCTCAAAAATAAATTATACAGACGCCATAAAACCATTCAAATTACTCAGGCACCGATTAAGACCACACCATAGAAATAAAAATATTAAGGCTCTGAACCTTCATGGGTCAGATGATAAGAAAAATTTACATAGCCTAGGGGTCTCGGGGGTATTGAATAAGATAATAAAATAAGAATATAGCGTAATTTTTTGTAAAAAGCAGTGCTGAGTCAGCACAGATGTTTACATTTGTCAACTGCACGTTATTTTATGTAATATTTAACAAGTAAAACTTACAAATAATTTCCTGCAATATTTTTGCTTTTTTTGAGTTTGAATTATAAAAGAAACCCAGGAAAGAAACTTAACTTAAAATTTTATTTATATTTTACCTCTTTCGTATCCTGTTGATATTCTAGAATCGAATCAACTTCTTCTTTAATATTGATGTAATGATGCAAATCCAATTTGATTTTCATGTCCTCCATTTCGACAGTGGTAATTTTATAATTATCATCTTCGGTATTGGGAACTCGTACACCATTAATACTTCCTTCATATTTATCAAATTTCCCCAAAGAATTTGCCTCTTCCATACTGGAAGCGGAAGTTGATCAAATTACACCACAATTTTTGAGGTTATGTTGAGAAATGAGTTACTAAAAAACAGAATCTTTTACTACAAATTACAATTCCTATAAATTACCCACTTTAAATTATTATAGAGAATTAACGGTGATAAATTAATACCACTAAGATTTAATAATTATTTTTTTAAAAGAGAATAGCAAATTTTTGCCTCGTCAAAAATAACAACAAATTTGTACTTGGTCGATAACAATCTAGATGGCGCTAAAAACAGAAAGTTTTAAATGTCAATGATTTGAGATTTTCAAATTTACATTTTACTATGTACTCAAGAAATAGCGAAATTTCTGAGTATGAATTGAAAATTGCAACTTCCAAAGTTCAAGCAAAACTTTACTTTATAGCTCAAACTTTCCTCTCTCCAAATTTGCCAACCTGTAGTCGGGGGTTTGATTTTCCTTGATGAATTAATACTTACAATTGTTCGTAAGCTTGTAATTTGATCTTAACAGCAGCCACCAACAGTTTTGCCCAAAAAACTGCAATTATTGTGATACATAACAACGATTACACTGATTAACTTTCTTGAAAACCTGAGAAATGAAAGAATTGAAATAAAATTTACTTTGGTTTATTTTATAAAAATTAGTTTAAATTAAACACTACAAACATATCCAGTTTACAAAACATTTGTTAAATTTCCTCTTTGCACAGATTTGTAGTCACAAAAAGGACTCGCACAGGCGAGAAGTCGTTCACGTAGTAGTTCACACATAAACGGCTTCTCGCTTGTACCAGTTCTTAAATGTATTTTAAAATGTTCCTCACAAAATTCACATAAAACAGTGAGCCTTCATGTACTAGCAGATGTCGATCACAGGAAAATATGACGTCACTTTTGCTGCACTCTGTACGACGATTTCACCTAAAAATTCGCTTTTCTAAATATTCTAATATAATAAAATTTAATTTTCTGTATAATAGTATCTATAATATTAAAAGCAATAATAAAATCCACAACTTTTTTCCGATATTTCCGTTTCTATTTATAATCAAAATCTTAAAACCTTCAACGCAGAGATGAGGAACAACTCAAAACCTCTCGTCTGAGCCACACGAACACTAACCTACTTATCCGGCGTGACCCTTAAAATAATAAAAAAAAATTAAAATAAATTGTGTTGAATTGATCGATAAAATTTAAGGTAGTTGAGAAAAATCAGTTGTGGCAGTAGATTATATAATATAAAATAAATCGTAATATTATTATTGTGAGCTAAGGTTTTAGAAAAAAATTTCAAAATGGCGGTGTGCACATTTTCTAATATTACAACAAACATCGCTCATCTTACAATTTTTTCTTTGTCCGCTATATTTTTCGTTTACTAGTAGTAAATTCGTTAAAATAATTATTGACTAGCTATTTATATTTAAAATATTACCATTTTGTAGATCAACTCGGTCCAGTCTTACATAAACCGCTCCTTTTGCAAGTCGACAATAAACTCCATCGAGGAATGCGCTTACAAATTTGTTTCGTGTCACAATTGATTAATAAAATTTTTATAGGTTATATCAGACTATTTCTAAGCGCCATCTGTGTGCGACAATCCTTAACTAATTGTAGATCGGATTTACCATTCGACGCCGTCGTAAAATTTCCTTTAATATTTTTTTCGACCTTCGGTCAACTTTTCTTAGAAGTAAGAATGGAGAAATGAAAGAATAAGACATATTTTACTTCAGTTTATTTAGAAAATTAATTTAAATTAAATACTACAAACAAATCCAGTTTAAAAATCATAAAAAAAATGTACGTAGAAACTATTAGATTCAAAATTATTATGAACACAAAATTTAAACGTATTATGGATTAAATAAGTTGATTATTCGTTAATTTAGTTAGATGGAAATTTTAAACATTACAAGAATAAAGCACGCAATAAAATATAAAACTTACAGAAAATCAAGTTGAATTTACATAATTCACACACAAAGAAAATTAAGGACCAAAACGAGAGTAATTAATTTGGCTTTCAAGACACAACTGGCGTGTGAAATTTTCCTGTGGGTCTATGCAGTATTTTTTTTTTGGTTGACATATTTTAGTTTCAAGTGAACTCCGTTGATTCTAAAAATCTAATATGAATAAATCTACCTATCTTTCTTATCATTTTGACAATCTCTGGAACTCCTAATACGCGCATTTTTAAAGTGTTTATCAATTTGAAGTGGTTAAAATTATTTTCGTGTCTTCAACAGGCTAAATTATAATTATAGTAAAGGGCTAAATTAAGAGACTGAAACTAACCAAAATCTTCAAAAAAATGCCTACACCTTACGATTTTCAAACTACTGATGCAACAACGCACCCACCCTATTGCTTGTACGAGTTGTTAAATGTTTTTTAAATTTCCTATATGTACAGATCTGTAGTCACAAAAAGAACTCACACAAGCGAGAAGCCGTTTGCGTCAAAAAATACATACATAAACGGCTTCTCGCTTGTACGAGTTACTTAAATGTATTTTTAAATTTCCCTCATGTACACATTTGTAGTCACAAAATTAGCAGTTTTTCACTAGAACGAATATTTAAATCGATACTGTACCCGCACGTTTTTCGCTTGTGACTTTACTTCCATATCTTCGTCTTAAATTGGAAGGAGGTATTTGAACGGCATGGAAATTTCTGTAACAAAAAATGTACCATTAGTAAATGTCAGTTTATAAATTAAATTTATAGTAAACTTTTTGTACCAGTTGTCTTGACGTAGTTTAGAAAGCGTCAATTGTAGTTCAGATTAGCCTATATACTTCGGGCCACAGCCACCCATTAAAAATAGATGTGCGAGGTCGAATACCAAGTAACATCACAGAGCTAGCCAGAAAGAGGGGGCTTTAAGACAGGAGGTACTCGTTAATCTGATTAACAACTGATGCTTTCTGAATTACAGCTGTGGAGATGGTGTAGTTATATAAAAAGTCAGGGCGCTGTCAACCTGTTAAAAAACCTGATCGGTCCAAAAATTTTACCAATAAAAAAATTCAAACTATCAACGTTGTCTTAAATTGGTGATTTATCAAAAATTTCTGCATATTAAGTTTTTAAATTCACAAAAGGGTAGCATTATAAATAAGCACATTTTGAATATTAAAAACAATTTTAATTTATTTGCAAATTGAATTATTTACCATTTGAAATACTTTAATTGCAAACAAAAAAAAATAAAAAATTGTAGATTCAATTGATAAATTTCAAATTGTTAGAAAAATCATTTTTGGCAAATATTTCCAAAATGGCGGTGTCCATTTAACTTTTCGCAATATTACAGCAGAAAAATCGTTCGTGTCATTATTTTACCTTTGCCCAGTCTAAATCTTTCTTCTACTAGTAGTAAATTTGTTAAAATAGTTGTTGACAATTATATTTATCTTACCATTTTGTAGACACAAATTTTAGACACACCCGGACACACCATAAATGGCAGGTTTCGTGTCACAATTTGGTTATATCAGGATAACGAAAAGTTATTTCTTAGCGCCATCTGTGAGCGACAATCCTTAATTATTGTTATCCTTTTGGCAGCCAAAAAACTTCCAAATTTTAGGACTTTTTTTGGTTTTTCGCCCATAACACTTAAACAGTGCATTCTAGAAAAAAAGTTGTAATATAACAAATTAAAGGGCATTAAATTCTGCGTCGAATGAGTAACACAACTTAATAATTCGGTCAAATGGTGTGGTCGAAAACCACGGTCAAACAACTACGATTTTTTCCAACTTTGACAAAAACTGAGATGTATGAGTCTGCAGCTTGGAAATGAGTACTCTAAAAGAAAAACTCATAAAAGTTCATCGTGGAAGGAAAATTCACTATAAGATACTCCATGAAGTTTTGGTATGGAATCTGGACAGACCAATCCATAGAGCAAGTAATAATTAATGAGGTCAATTAAAATCCAAGAAGATCTCACACATGGGAGAGCATTTTCAGATACCGTTTTGATAAAAGAAAGATTACTACAATGTCTCTTTTGAAACATCAGAGTAACATGTAGATGCCGGAAGTACTTACTCGTATGGACAGACAAAATCAAACTAAGAGTGGTTTGCACAGCATGCCCTCCATTTCCAGACTCGGATGCCATAATTTTTTTAAGCAGTGGTGTCGTAGGAGGAGCCAATGTAAACTGCCACTTGGGTTAGGAAATTCAATATTGGGAAAGATGGTTGATCATCGTAACTTCAAGAATGTCAAAAAATTTGACTTCAAATCAAAAAAGTTCTTACTGACTGATCCATTCATAAAAAAAAACGGGATGCCTTCAATTGTAAAAAGATTAGAGGATTAAAATTACAAAATATCAGTAAACAGACATAAAATTTTGAAACCTTACTGTTAATCGGGTAAATGTAATTTTCCTTCGAAATTAAATTCCAAAATGGCAATGATGTATTTACTTCTTGCAGTACAATTTTCTGATATAGCTAGCATCACCAACACTCCTCCTGCCAAAATATTGGAGTTCATCCCGTAGTTGGGATCCAAAAAGACCAAGAGTGGGGCTGAAATCGGAGATAGTACAATTAACCCAATTTAGAAGCCTAACTGCTCCGTATCCTCACAACAAATCCAGAATCTAGATGCCACTAGATGGATCAGGCCTAGGTGAGAAACATATTTTTATTTCAAATACTTTTCGAGAAAAGTTTTCATATTGGGGGGGGGGGGGAGGAACACTGTAACAGTTCGAAAAAGGAAGGTATTTCAGTGAATTTTTTTTAGAAAAAGTACAAAACGAATCTTCCAAAGGGCATAGCCGGATTAATATGAGAAATCTGCCCCCGCGACTTTTATGGCTCATACTCAGGGGATCGATTTGGTGTCGAATAAAAATAATTCACACCAATTTTTAGCTCTTTAACTCTAACGGTTGTCGAGATTTTCAAAAAACCTGTTTTTTCAATTTTATTTTTATAGTAAAATTCACAATTGATCAATGATGAATTTTTTCCTAATTTTTAGGAGTTTAAGACACGAGAAAAAAATATAATCATGATTTTTTAACGAAAAGCCGATTTTTGGCAGACGATAGAAAATTAAAATCTTTTTTTTTAGCCTTTTTAAAATATGTCACTCACCAAAATTTGTCAGAAAATGTCTATTATACTCCTCTACACTCATGAATTTTTTGAAATGGTGGAACAATATGAAAAAAAATTAAAACTCATTTTTTTTCTAAAATCTTGCGTTCTAAATAACTGATATTTTTTTTAGCTAAAAAATATATTTTAAAATATTTAATTATTTTAATATTTAAAAACTCTTTAATTTTGTTTTTTGTGAAACCCCATAGCATCAAAACTAAGCGAGCTATGATAAATTGATTTTTTGTATATTTTAATTTTAAATATGATAAGTTGATCTCTATTTATTTCGGCGACAAAAAATGTTAAAATCACCCCCTAATTTAATTACCATCCCAATTGAAAATAATTGTTATACTACTACAATTAACTTTATTTATGTACTTACTTGTAATATGCTCTAGTAGTTTTACAGGTTTAAAGTCCTTAGTTTTGAAAAAATTTTAGGTTGATTTGAAGAGAGCATTTTTGCAATTTTGCAAAAAATTGCCTTTTCTTAAAAATATCTCAAAATTTATTAATGATACGCAAAATTTTATAAAATTAAAAATTGTAGGTTTGGCTTTTCTGAAAATTTAGGTTTTTGTTGTAGTATAAAAATTGTATAAGATATGGCCGTTTAAAGTTTGCATATGTTCGTAAATAGTTGACATGTTGTTCAAACCCTTTCAGCTCAAACCATTTCAAAAATAAGGGCTAAAAAAATTATATTTATAATTTATATGAAAAAAATAAGGATCTACTTTATTTTTTTAATTAGCTCACTTAGTTTTGAGGCTACGGTATTTTATAAAAAACAAAAATAAAGGTCTTTTTAAGAACTTTAAAAAAGATTTTATAAGTTTTCCCCAAAAATGCATTATTTTAAAATATATTAAAATAATAAAATATTTTAAAATATATATGAATTTTTTTATGGTAATCTTTATTTATATTTATTTTTGGCAAACAAATATTTTAGACAAATTTTTTTTAGCTAAAAAAAAATATAAGTTATTTAGAACGCAAGATTTTAGAAAAAAAAGTTTTTATTTTTTTTCATATTGTTCCACCATTTCAAAAAATTTAAAAAAATTCCTGAATGTAGAGGAGTATAATAGACATTTTCTGACGAATTTTGGTGAGTGACATATTTTAAAAAGGCTAAAAAAAAAAAGATTTTAATTTTCAATCGTCTGCCAAAAATCGACTTTTCGTTAAAAAATCATGACTATATTTTTTTCTCATGTCTTAAACTCCTAAAAATTAGGAAAAAGTTCATCATTGATTAATTGTGAATTTTACTATAAAAATAAAATTGAAAAAACAGGTTTTTTTTGAAAATATCGACAACCGTTAGAGTTAAAGAGCTAAAAATTGGTGTGAATTATTTTTATTCGACACCAAATCGATCCCCTGAGTATGAGCCAAAAAAGTCGCGAGGGCAGATTTCTCATATTAATCCGGCTATGCCCTTTGACGTATATTTTATTGATTATCATTATACACTTAAAAGGAAATTTCGGCTTGGTTCATATACCGGGTGTAGAGGTCGTAACTCGTTGAAACTAGGTGAACAATTGTAGTTTCGATATATTCGCTTCTGAAGTTTTAGTTGCAGAGTACTCATTAATAAAAAGTAAAAATAGTTAACTCACCTCTAATCAAGTATCCCTGAACCAAATGGTAACTCCTCACATGTAGAGGAATCATCACCTTCGCAACACCAAGAATTTTTGTCATTTGGGCAATTTCCATGTTGAAAATCTTCACCTGTAGAAATTTTATGAAAAAATGTCTCCCAGATATGTAATTAATCCCAGCTCATGTAATTTTCCGAAATCATTTCTACGATTTTATTATAAGTTTTAGAATCTTCGTCTCCTACATGATTAAAGTATTCCGATTCATATAATTGTGCAACCCTTAAACACATTTTGACTTCAGAATCAAGTTCCATTTTGCCTCCGAAGTCGGTGTGATTTCCAGTGCACTTTTCAGAGCGATTCTCCTTCCAAACTTCACATTCTTGTGCCATTTTTTCTCACATTGAACATCCCTTGCAAAATGACCATTTAAAACAAATATCTAGAACTTTTTTGGAATACCGTGAAAGGAGCCATCATTCTTGATTCCATAACGCGCTTTTGGAGAATCTCCATATCCTGAGTGGATGTAGCCATGTCGAGTGTGATGATGACCCATTTAACTAATTTAATAATTATTAGTATTTTTTTTATGGGGTTTAAAAAACACAAAGCAATGAAATGCTGTTCTTTATTATGGAAAATGTATTGATTCAAATACAGTTTTGGAAATGTACCTATACCCCTAAGATATTACATATTATTCTTGTTTATTAGGGTAATAATTTATTACAATCTGGTCAAGATTTATTTTGAATTGGAGGTAAATAAATATTTTAAATATAGTTTAAAAAATGTAATTCATAATTTTGAAATAAGTAATTTGAAAGGTGGCCCCCCATGTTGAATCTAAAATAGTCTAAATCGTTTGTGTAAAAATTAAAAAATACCGCTGTTGTTTTTTAACCCCCGACCCAAAAAGAGGGGTGTTATAAGTGGAGTCGTAGCTCCCAAACGGATAAACCAATTTTGATTTAATTTTTCTTGTTTGGAAGGTGACTTGATCGATTAAAAATTTAAAAAACCTCCAATACAAAAAAAAATTTGTAAAAAGTAAAATATAAGATCCAAGCGTCGTCTAAGTCTTAATTAATTTACTTAGCAGTCCCCCGACGCAACGACGCTTGGATCTTATTTTTTTTACTTTTTTAATGTATGATAAAGTCATGTGATGGCAATTAAAAAAAATTCAAGCTGCTGAAATATGTAAATGTTCAGTTACCATAACTTATTTGTACTTTACATTAACAAAACGCCACTACATGGAATAACTTCAAATCAAAAATTAGACGTTATTTTGTTAGTTGACTAGCCCAAAACGACCTAAAGTAACGGACCAGAACTAACCAAGATCCTTGAGAAAATACATTTTAAGATGAAAATCAAATTTCAAACTACTAACCCACCCTATTGTTGCTGTAATCCTGTAGCAACACAAAAATATTGAAATTTCCTTCATGCACAGATTTGAAGTCGTTTACAAAAAGCACTCACACAAGCGAGAAGCCGTTCACGTTACAAATCACACATAAACGGCTTCTCGCTTGTATGAGTTCTTAAATGCATTTTTTTAATCTCCCGTATGTACACATTTGTAGTCACAAAATTCACAAGTGTCTCGCCCCTATGAGTTCTTCAATTGCATCTTTTTGTACGAGTATGAAGTGTAAAAAGGATGCTAAAAACCGTTCAAGTGTGAAATTTACGATTTCAAATAATCTAAAATTTCACATTGAACGGTTTTTTTCACCTGTATAAGTTTTCAAATTCTTCTTTAAGTTGTACCCGTCATTTGGAAGGAGGTGTTTAAATGGCATGGAGATTCCTGTAACAAATGCACCGTTAGTAAATGTGTCACTTTAAACTCTTCATAATTTTGTACCATAATAATTATGTTATTAAAAAAAAGGCAAGAGAAAAACCTAATTGGTCCAAAATGTTGAGCAATCAATAAAAAAAATTCAAACTGTCAAACGATGTCATTTATGCTATGATGTCTGTCAGATTTTTTAGGTTAAATCGTCATACAGGGTGCGACGACGTAAATCAGGAGTGGCCAACACGAAATAAGAGTACTTGAAATTTAAGGCGCCTCTATTGTAGGTTTAAAATGCAGGGTTTCAACAAGTCAAGTTTTTTAGCAATTAATCTTAATAAAATAAGAATTAATCAACTTTAAAAAAAGTGATTTAACCACGTTAGAATTTTCGTACTACTCGAAGAAAATGTAAATATAATTCTGCTTTGGAATTCCTACAAATAAAAAGATCTCAAAATTTCGCCTTCAACACTTTCAAAAATTATGAATTTAAACGTGATTTAACTGTGTTAAACTTAGCAAAAATTGGCAATAATAACTTTCAATAAATAATAAAATTTTATTTAATTGTAAATGATTTCACAAAGAGTTCATATACAGTGGTTTCTCGGTAACCAGGCAACTTCAGCTATCAGGACCTGCCAGTAATCCGGCGTTTTTCGAGCCTGAATTGGAGACAAGTGACTGCTTGTGGCGAGGTCAAATGACCACTGTGAGCAATTATTATTTATTTTGAATGCGTAATTAAGGAACGTGCCCGAGGGGGGTGTGGGGGAAGTTTCCCTCCAATATTTTAAGAAGTTAGCAAAATCACTCAAAAGTTGGTCAATTTATACTCAATAAAATTGGTAATTTTTAATTAATTCAGTAGGCAAATTTGGGATTGCTCTCACTTGAAAAAAGTTAGTTAGATAGGTCCCTGATATAAAAAATAAATAGATATACTAATTCAATTCATAGCACAGTTTCAATTTAATTTAGTTGTAATCGAAATCGACGTTCAAATGACGTTCACACGTATCAAGATAGTTTTCAACTTGAAAGCAAATGCCAGATGATTCATACTTGAATGATAAAGAATGACTGAGTCAATCTTTTCTTGATCCACTAAAAAGTTGTTCAACTATATTGAAACAAAAGTTCTCATTATAGATTAGAGAATGGGCCTTTAATTGTATGTAGAAAGCGCATCTTGTAAGATTCTTTTCGAAATTTCTTTTACGTTTAACTGGCCCTTTTTGTGCTTAAAAATCGAATTGTTTGATTTTTTTGGTTATCTTTGACCCCAGGGGCCATTGCCCCCCCCCCCTACCCTAAGGTATATAAGGCATTCCACACCAAATCGACCACTTTTGATTTTCCTGAAATTTTTACATATTATACTATCTCATCAACAACAGTTCTGTGAATTTTTTCAAAATTTTTTACTCAACCCAAAAAAAGTTACGAATTTTTAGAAAAACTGCTGTTTTTTTTTCAAACGATCGCAACTATTTCAAAAATTGACTAATCGGAACGTTTTTTTTTTGGTTTTGTTTGTCTTTAAACGTACTTTTCAGGAAAAAATACAAAAAAAATATTCAAACTTTGATTCTACAAAATTTTTCATTTTTTCGGAGAAAATCATCGATTTTTCAAATTTCGACACTTTTGATTTTTTTATTTCAAAAAAAAACTCTGATTTATTCCGCGTAAAACAACGTAAACCCCATAATGGGCCGACATTTCTTTCTATTTCTTTTGTTTAATTGAAAAATATTATTTGCGTAAAAATAAAACAAAATATTTTTTAATTAAACAAAAAAAAATAGAAAAAAATTTCGGCCCATTATGGGGTTTGCGTTGTTATACGCGGAATAAATCAGAGTTGTTTTTGAAATAAAAAAATCAAAAATCAAAAGTGGAAAAATTTGAAAAATCCATGATTTTCTCCGAAAATATAAAAAATTTGGTAGAATCTAAGTTTGAATATTTTTTTTGTATTTTTTCCTGAAAAGTACGTTTAAAGACAAATAAAAACAAAAAACAGAACGTTTTGATTATCCAATTTTTAAAAAAGTTACGATCGTTTGAAAAAAAAAACATCAGTTTTTCTAAAAATTCTTAACTTTGTAAACAATTTTGAAAAAATTTACAGAACTGTTTTTGATGGGATAGTATAATACGTAAAATCAGTTGTGTAATTTTTTTCAATTTTTTTTAAAAAGTTAAAATTTCAGAAAAACTGATGTTTTTTTTCTTCAAACAATCGTAACTATTTCAAAAATTGACTAATCAAAACGTTCTTTTTTTGTTTTTGTTCGTCTTTAAACGTACTTTTCAGGAAAAAATACAAAAAAAATATTCAAACTTGGATTCTAAAAAATTTTTTATTTTTTCGGAGAAAATCATTGATTTTTCAAATTTGTCCACTTTTGATTTTTTTATTTCAAAAGAAACTCTTATTTATTTCTCGTATAACAACGCAAACCCCATAATGGGCCCACATTTCTTTCTATTTTTTTTGTTTAATTAAAAAATATTTTGTTTTATTTTTACGCAAATAATATTTTTAATTAAACAAAAGAAATAGAAAGAAATGTAGGCCCATTATGGGGTTTGCGTTGTTATACGCGGAATAAATCAGATTTTTTTTTTAAATAAAAAAATCAAAAATCAAAAGTGTCGAAATTTGAAAAATCAATGATTTTCTCCGAAAAAATGAAAAATTTTGTAGAATCCAAGTTTGAATATTTTTTTTGTATTTTTTCCTGAAAAGTACGTTTAAAGACAAACAAAAACAAAAAAAACGTTCCGATTAGTCAATTTTTGACATAGTTACGATCGTTTGAAGAAAAACAACATCAGTTTTTCTAAAAATTCGTAACTCTTTTTGGGTTGAATAAATATTTTTTAAAAAATTCACAGAACTGTTTTTGGTGAGATAGTATAATATGTAAAAATTTCAGGAAAATCAAAAGGGGTCGGGTTCAAAAGTGGTCGATTTGGTGTGGAATGCTCCATAGATACTTATTGATTTCTCCCCTGCTCCCAACATTTACACGAAAACTAAAAATTTTCATATTTAATTTTCAATCGTGCCTATCACCAACTAACATGCACATAAGAATAAAGTATACATCGATATTAATTTGGAAATTGTAAAAATGTCGAGTAATTTTAAGTTTCCTATAATTTGACAAAAAAATAATATTGTTCATAGTTTACCTCATTACTATCCTCTTGATCCTCTAAAATAAGATCGTATTTTTCTTTAATTTCAATGGCGTGATGCAATTCTTCTATTTCGACTTCCGTGACCTCCATTTTGTTTGCTTCAATTTTATAATAGTTGCTAGGAGGCTCACAAACTATCGATAGCTCTTCAAATTCGGTCAGGGGCATCACCTTGTCCATACTGGAAACAGAAATCGATCAAGTTATGGCCTTTACGACACAATTTTCGAGATTTTGTTAAATACTACACGTTTCACGTTTTTCAATACTTCTTACCATAGCTTCTTACCTTCTCACGACAGGAAACTACATTACCTACCAAAAAAAGTTGTTCCAGTTTACACATAAGCGCCGACATTTCAAAATTTGCGTAGGTACAAGAAACCAATAAGTCAAATTAAAGTTCATTATCAAGAACTCTTGCATATTATTGTAATTTTAATTTAATTGATTACCCGTCTTAAAATAAATTTTAATTTTCCGGTGCAGATTCTCTGCTCAAAACGCAAAATATATATTCGTTGCATTAAAATAAACATCGCAGAACTCAATTTTTGGAAAAAGTGCCTTGTATCAAGCTGATAAGTGGTGGATCTAAAAAGAATGTTAAACTTTTTATAGGAAGACATGTCCACGACAGTGTTAAGGCTGTTCTCTCGCAACCACTTTTTTATTTACAATTTTCTGACTTTATTTTTGAAAATAACGAGTTGAAATTTTTACAGTATGTTTGAAATGTTATTTACAATATTATGTCGGAGCGCTTTTATCGCGAATAAATAAATCGCAAAAAAAAAATTTTTTAACGCAATTTTAAAAAAATTTTGGCTCCGACATAATATTAAAAATAACGTTTTAGACATACTGTAAAAATTTAAACGCGTTATTTTCAAAAATAAAGTCAGAAAATTGTAAATAAAATTAACGCTAAAATGCGCGTATCTCTTGCATTCGCGATTTTTTTTACACATTATTTTATTTTTTATTGCCCGTTTTTGGTCAGCTACTGTTATTGTACACCACATAGTCCATTTTCTATTTAAAATCGAATTTTCATTCTAAGTGAGAACACAGCCTTAAGCAAATTGGAATGGTTTAACCCGTAGAATAATGAGATATTACCCCTCCCATGGGAGGAAAAAACACTTTGAAAAATCTGGGTATAAAGTATCAACTTACAAATGATTTTTTCCTTAAAGCAGAAAAAATAATAATAATAATCTTTAAAACTTTAAGTAATACGAGTTGTTATAAATGATTCAAAATCACTGGTACGTCCACAAAAAGTATTACAAACTCGTAAAAAATGGTGATCAAAAAATTTGCACGCTACAAAACTTTAACATTTTTCACTCTGATAATTCCTATCAATACACTACCAGATAATTTTCAAAAATGTGCAAAGCAACGCCTGCAATGCCATTTTGCGGAAAATCATTGAAGTATTAGAAAAAATTCTTAAATGACCAAAAACCACATTCAAAAATAAAGCAAATTTACAAGGTAACTTTTAAACCGTAACAACTAATAATATAATAACTCGTATTACTGAAAGTTTTAAAGATTATTTAATATCAAGAAGTGAAAAAAATTTAACACCCATTTATGTAAATAAAATTTTTCTGAGTAAGGTTCTGGAAAAAATTTAAGCAAAATAACCAGCCCCAGATCTACGATTTTTCCTAACCAAGGCAAAAACTTGACATTAGCGCCTCTTTCCTCCAGCATTTGAGTTTAAAGATCAAATAAATTTAAGAGTTAAAATATATGAATTTGGCGCCCTCTTGAATTGCCAGCCTAGATCCGGGGCTGAAAATAACCAAAAATTGTAAACATTTTCCCACTTACATCTGTATTATGTTCTCTCTCCGGTTGACATTCTTGAATCAAAGGATCTTCTTTTATGTCAATGGAATGATGCAATTCTACTAACTGCAATTCCATTTCTTCTTCCCTTTTAATTTTGGAGTAGTTATTTGGTTGACGTGAAGATTCCTGTAACAAATAGATTATTAATTAGTGTTTTAATAATAAATACATCCGTTTACATTTAGAAGATCAAAAATTGACATGGAAGAAAACCTTCAGCGATAGTAAAAACAAACAATTTAGTGTTTCACCTGCTCTATCAGTTAATTAAAGAAAACGTACCCCTACCAAAAAAATTAGAACTCGTGCTAGTACCAAAGAATATATAATAAGTAGTACATCCATGTGCCAGGCCAGTACTGACATTTTGGCTGTACTAGAAAAAAAAAGTAACAGAAAAATGTGACAAACCAAATTTCTTTTTATCAGTTCCAAATTTAATCATTTCAATTTTAAGGGTGATGAAACACAAATTGCTCCAATTTGTGCCGCTTGCCTCGCTGATCTGCGATGGAATGGCATATAGGCCAGCCTAGGGATTACACCCCCGTCCAATACCAGAGCATGGGTCGCCCGTACGCGGTTAGTGAGTTTTTTAACGTTTCCAACTAAAGAAAAATATTCGGGCCCCAGTCTTCTAAATAAAACACGAAAGTAGAAGGGTTGGTTTTATTTAAAAAACAAAAGTCGAGTTAAATGATATAGAGTTGACAATGCCTGATGATACACCCCCCTTCCGTGCGTCCTCCGGTTTCGCTCATTTTTGTCGTTGAGCCGCAGATTCTTTGAATTTGAATAATCAAGAACCAGCAATACTCTAATCTCAGGGTACTACCTGCGTGAAACCAAAATACTTGCTTACCTCGTTTTTTACAGTAACACAAGATCTCTGAAATAAAATCGGCGTACTCAAATAAAAAGAAATATGCGTTTCATACATATAATGTAAGCTAAATAAACGATGACATGATAATACGATACATAAAACACAAATATTTCTTAAAATACCTATCTGAAGGAAACGTTTCATCAAAAATTAGCTTAATTAAAATTGTAACTGAGTTACTTAATGAAAGTTAATCGCAAATAAACAATTGGATAGCGTTTAACTAAAACGATCCAAGCGCCAAATTGTAGTTTTGAGATAGAGCTCATTTAAGTTTTTAATTGGTAATTAAAAATTTAAATTATAATTTTTTTTTAAATGCATAGTTCTTTAGTTGTATTAAATTATTGTTTATTTTTTATTGTTTATATTGTTTATTGTTATTAGCAAAAGCAAATTATTGCTTTTTGCAAAAAATTTGCAAATTTGTCGTTATAGATCTTGGTCAATATAGGGCGTAAATATCATTAATGGAGCTTAGAGATTTTTACACAAACAAACGATGATGTTCAGGAGTCGTTTGGTATATCTAACTCAAAAATGTCGATTTGGCGCTTGGATCGTTTTAGTTAAACGCTATCCAATTATCGATAAATTTATAGCTATATAATATAATGTTAAAAACGTCTTAGAAGTGTTTGTAAGATTAAGCACGAACGATAGATTAACCTCTTTGGGTCGATTTTACCCTAAAAAATGAGTATTAAAGAAACCTCGCTTTTTCAACGGTTTCCTACGTATTTTGATGAGAAAAATCGAATAACAAAGTTTTTTTTAATATAACTATCATAATAAAGTTTTTACGTTCGGTTTAAGTCGTATTCGAGGATTTTCAATTAGTCAGCTATATCCGTTATTTTCAACGCTTTGCAAACAATTCCGGTAGTTAAAATTGCGATTTTTGAACTCTACGCACAAAAATGCGTCGGATACAATGTTAAAAACGTCTTAGAGTTGTGTTGGTAAGATTAAGCACGAACGATAGATTAACCTCTTTGGGTCGATTTTACCCTAAAAAATGAGTATTAAAAAAACCTCGCTTTTTCAACGGTTTCCTACGTATTTTGATGAGAAAAATCGAATAACAAAGTCTTTTTTGCAATAACTATCATAATAAAGTTTTTACGTTCGGTTTAAGTCGTATTCGAGGATTTTCAATTAGTCAGCTATATCCGTTATTTTCAACGCTTTGCAAACGATTCCGGCAGTTAAAATTGCGATTTTTGAACTCTACGCACAAAAATGCGTCGGATACAATGTTAAAAACGTGTTAGAAGTGTTGGTAAGATTAAGCACGAACGATAGATTAACCTCTTTGGGTCGATTTTGCCCTAAAAAATGAGTATTAAAAAAACCTCGCTTTTTCAACGGTTTGCTACGTATTTTGATGAGAAAAATCGAATAACAAACTCTTTTTTGCAATAACTATCATAATAAAGTTTTTACGGTCGGTTTAAGTCGTATTCGAGGATTTTCAATTAGTCAGCTATATCCGTTATTTTCAACGCTTTGCAAGCGATTCCGGCAGTTAAAATTGCGATTTTTGAACTCTACGCGCAAAAATGCGACGGTTACAATGATAAAAACGTGTTAGAAGTGTTGGTAAGATTAAGCACGAACGATAGATTCGTGGGCTTCGACTCTTTGGGTCGATTTTACCCTAAAAAATGAGTATTAAAAAAACCTCGCTTTTTCATCGGTTTCCTACGTATTTTGATGAGAAATATCGAATAACGAAGTCTTTTTTGCAATAACTTTCATAATAAAGTTTTTACGGTCGGTTTAAGTCGTATTCGAGGATTTTCAATTAGTCAGCTATATCCGTTATTTTCAACGCTTTGCAAACGATTCCGGCAGTAAAAATTACGATTTTTGAACTCTAGGCACAAAAATGCGTCGGATACAATGTTAAAAACGTCTTAGAAGTGTTGGTAAGATTAAGCACGAACGATAGATTAACCTCTTTCGGTCGATTTTACCCTACAAAATGAGTATTAAAAAAACCTCGCTTTTTCAACGGTTTCCTCCGTATTTTGATGAGAAAAATAGAATAACGAAGTCTTTTTTGCAATATCTATCATAATAAAGTTTTTACGGTCGGTTTAAGTCGTATTCGAGGATTTTCAATTAGTCAGCTATATCCGTGATTTTCAACGCTTTGCAAGCGATTCCGGCAGTTAAAATTGCGTTTTTTGAACTCTGCGCGCAAAAATGCGTCGGATACATTGTTAAAAAGGTCTTAGAAGTGTTGGTAAGATTAAGCACGAACGATAGATTAACCTCTTTGGGTCGATTTTACCCTAAAAAATGAGTATTAAAAAAACCTCGCCTTTTCAACGGTTTCCTACGTATTTTGATGAGAAAAATCGAATAACGAAGTCTTTTTTGCAATAACTATCGTAATAAAGTTTTTACGGTCGGTTTAAGTCGTATTCGAGGATTTTCAATTAGTCAGCTATATCCGTTATTTTCAACGCTTTGCAAACGATTCTGGCAGTTAAAATTACGATTTTTGAACTTTACGCCCAAAAATGCGTCGGATACAATGTTAAAAACGTCTTAGAAGTGTTGGTAAGATTAAGCACGAACGATAGATTAACCTCTTTGGGTCTATTTTACCCTAAAAAATGAGTATTAAAAAAACCTCGCTTTTTCTACTTTTTCGCTTTGCAAACGATTCCGGCAGTTAAAATTGCGATTTTTGAACTCTACGCACAAAAATGCGTCGGATACAATGTTAAAAACGTCTTAGAAGTGTTGGTAAGATTAAGCACGAACGATAGATTAACCTCTTTCGGTCGATTTTACCCTAAAAAACGAGTATTAAAAAAACCTCGCTTTTTCAACGGTTTCCTACGAATTTTGATGAGAAAAATCGAATAACGAAGTCTTTTTTGCAATAAGTATCATAATAAAGTTTTTACGTTCGGTTTAAGTCGTATTCGAAGATTTTCAATTAGTCAGCTATATCCGTTATTTTCAACGCTTTGCAAACAATTCCGGCAGTTAAAATTGCGATTTTTGAACTCGACGCACAAAAATGCGTCGGATACAATGTTAAAAACGTCTTAGAGTTGTGTTGGTAAGATTAAGCACGAACGATAGATTAACCTCTTTGGGCCGATTTTACCCTAAAAAACGAGTATTAAAAAAACCTCGCTTTTTCAACGGTTTCCTACGTATTTTGATGAGAAAAATAGAATAACGAAGTCTTTTTTGCAATAAGTATCATAATAAAGTTTTTACGTTCGGTTTAAGTCGTATTCGAGGATTTTCAATTAGTCAGCTATATCCGTTATTTTCAACGCTTTGCAAACGATTCAAGAAGTTAAAATTACGATTTTTGAACTTTACGCTCAAAAATGCGTGGGATACAATGTTAAAAACGTCTTAGAAGTGTTGGTAAGATTAAGCACGAACGATAGATTAACCTCTTTGGGTCGATTTTACCCTAAACAATTAGCACTAAAGAAACCTCGCTTTTTCAACGGTTTCCTACGTATTTTGATGAGAAAAATCGAATAACGAAGTCTTTTTTGCAATAACTATCATAATAAAGTTTTTACGTTCGGTTTAAGTCGTATTCGAGGATTTTCAATTAGTCAGCTATATCCGTTATTTTCAACGCTTTGCAAACGATTCCGGCAGTTAAAATTGCGATTTTTGAACTCTACGCACAAAAATGCGTTGGATACATTGTTAAAAACGTGTTAGAAGTGTTGGTAAGATTAAGCACGAACGATAGATTAACCTCTTTGGGTCGACTTTACCCTAAAAAATGAGTATTAAAAAAACCTCGCTTTTTCAACGGTTTCCTACGTATTTTGATGAGAAAAATAGAATAACGAAGTCTTTTTGCAATGTCTATCATAATAAAGTTTTTACGGTCGGTTTAAGTCGTATTCGAGGATTTTCAATTAGTCAGCTATATCCGTTATTTTCAACGCTTTGCAAACGATTCCGGCAGTTAAAATTGCGATTTTTGAACTCTACGCACTAAAATGCGTCGGATACAATGTTAAAAACATCTTAGAAGTGTTGGTAAGATTAAGCGCGAACGATAGATTAACCTCTTTGGGTCGATTTTACCCTAAAAAATGTGTATTAAAAAAACCTCGCTTTTTCAACGGTTTCCTACGTATTTTGATGAGAAAAATCGAATAACAAAGTCTTTTTTGCAATAACTATCATAATAAAGTTTTTACGTTCGGTTTAAGTCGTATTCGAGGATTTTCAATTAGTCAGCTATATCCGTTATTTTCAACGCTTTGCAAACGATTCCGGCAGTTAAAATTGCGATTTTTGAACTCTACGCACAAAAATGCGTCGGATACAATGTTAAAAACGTGTTAGAAGTGTTGGTAAGATTAAGCACGAACGATAGATTAACCTCTTTGGGTCGATTTTGCCCTAAAAAATGAGTATTAAAAAAACCTCGCTTTTTCAACGGTTTGCTACGTATTTTGATGAGAAAAATCGAATAACGAAGTCTTTTTTGCAATAACTATCATAATAAAGTTTTTACGGTCGGTTTAAGTCGTATTCGAGGATTTTCAATTAGTCAGCTATATCCGTTATTTTCAACGCTTTGCAAGCGATTCCGGCAGTTAAAATTGCGATTTTTGAACTCTACGCGCAAAAATGCGACGGTTACAATGATAAAAACGTGTTAGAAGTGTTGGTAATATTAAGCACGAACGATAGATTCGTGGGCTTCGACTCTTTGGGTCGATTTTACCCTAAAAAATGAGTATTAAAAAAACCTCGCTTTTTCATCGGTTTCCTACGTATTTTGATGAGAAATATCGAATAACGAAGTCTTTTTTGCAATAACTTTCGTAATAAAGTTTTTACGGTCGGTTTAAGTCGTATTCGAGGATTTTCAATTAGTCAGCTATATCCGTTATTTTCAACGCTTTGCAAACGATTCCGGCAGTAAAAATTACGATTTTTGAACTCTAGGCACAAAAATGCGTCGGATACAATGTTAAAAACGTCTTAGAAGTGTTGGTAAGATTAAGCACGAACGATAGATTAACCTCTTTCGGTCGATTTTACCCTACAAAATGAGTATTAAAAAAACCTCGCTTTTTCAACGGTTTCCTCCGTATTTTGATGAGAAAAATAGAATAACGAAGTCTTTTTTGCAATATCTATCATAATAAAGTTTTTACGGTCGGTTTAAGTCGTATTCGAGGATTTTCAATTAGTCAGCTATATCCGTGATTTTCAACGCTTTGCAAGCGATTCCGGCAGTTAAAATTGCGTTTTTTGAACTCTGCGCGCAAAAATGCGTCGGATACATTGTTAAAAAGGTCTTAGAAGTGTTGGTAAGATTAAGCACGAACGATAGATTAACCTCTTTGGGTCGATTTTACCCTAAAAAATGAGTATTAAAAAAACCTCGCCTTTTCAACGGTTTCCTACGTATTTTGATGAGAAAAATCGAATAACGAAGTCTTTTTTGCAATAACTATCGTAATAAAGTTTTTACGGTCGGTTTAAGTCGTATTCGAGGATTTTCAATTAGTCAGCTATATCCGTTATTTTCAACGCTTTGCAAACGATTCTGGCAGTTAAAATTACGATTTTTGAACTTTACGCCCAAAAATGCGTCGGATACAATGTTAAAAACGTCTTAGAAGTGTTGGTAAGATTAAGCACGAACGATAGATTAACCTCTTTGGGTCTATTTTACCCTAAAAAATGAGTATTAAAAAAACCTCGCTTTTTCTACTTTTTCGCTTTGCAAACGATTCCGGCAGTTAAAATTGCGATTTTTGAACTCTACGCACAAAAATGCGTCGGATACAATGTTAAAAACGTCTTAGAAGTGTTGGTAAGATTAAGCACGAACGATAGATTAACCTCTTTCGGTCGATTTTACCCTACAAAATGAGTATTAAAAAAACCTCGCTTTTTCAACGGTTTCCTCCGTATTTTGATGAGAAAAATAGAATAACGAAGTCTTTTTTGCAATATCTATCATAATAAAGTTTTTACGGTCGGTTTAAGTCGTATTCGAGGATTTTCAATTAGTCAGCTATATCCGTGATTTTCAACGCTTTGCAAGCGATTCCGGCAGTTAAAATTGCGTTTTTTGAACTCTGCGCGCAAAAATGCGTCGGATACATTGTTAAAAAGGTCTTAGAAGTGTTGGTAAGATTAAGCACGAACGATAGATTAACCTCTTTGGGTCGATTTTACCCTAAAAAATGAGTATTAAAAAAACCTCGCCTTTTCAACGGTTTCCTACGTATTTTGATGAGAAAAATCGAATAACGAAGTCTTTTTTGCAATAACTATCGTAATAAAGTTTTTACGGTCGGTTTAAGTCGTATTCGAGGATTTTCAATTAGTCAGCTATATCCGTTATTTTCAACGCTTTGCAAACGATTCTGGCAGTTAAAATTACGATTTTTGAACTTTACGCCCAAAAATGCGTCGGATACAATGTTAAAAACGTCTTAGAAGTGTTGGTAAGATTAAGCACGAACGATAGATTAACCTCTTTGGGTCTATTTTACCCTAAAAAATGAGTATTAAAAAAACCTCGCTTTTTCTACTTTTTCGCTTTGCAAACGATTCCGGCAGTTAAAATTGCGATTTTTGAACTCTACGCACAAAAATGCGTCGGATACAATGTTAAAAACGTGTTAGAAGTGTTGGTAAGATTATGCACGAACGATAGATTAACCTCTTTGGGTCGATTTTACCCTAAAAAACGAGTATTAAAAAAACCTCGCTTTTTCAACGGTTTCCTACGAATTTTGATGAGAAAAATCGAATAACGAAGTCTTTTTTGCAATAAGTATCATAATAAAGTTTTTACGTTCGGTTTAAGTCGTATTCGAAGATTTTCAATTAGTCAGCTATATCCGTTATTTTCAACGCTTTGCAAACAATTCCGGCAGTTAAAATTGCGATTTTTGAACTCGACGCACAAAAATGCGTCGGATACAATGTTAAAAACGTCTTAGAGTTGTGTTGGTAAGATTAAGCACGAACGATAGATTAACCTCTTTGGGTCGATTTTACCCTAAAAAACGAGTATTAAAAAAACCTCGCTTTTTCAACGGTTTCCTACGTATTTTGATGAGAAAAATAGAATAACGAAGTCTTTTTTGCAATAAGTATCATAATAAAGTTTTTACGTTCGGTTTAAGTCGTATTCGAGGATTTTCAATTAGTCAGCTATATCCGTTATTTTCAACGCTTTGCAAACGATTCAAGAAGTTAAAATTACGATTTTTGAACTTTACGCTCAAAAATGCGTGGGATACAATGTTAAAAACGTCTTAGAAGTGTTGGTAAGATTAAGCACGAACGATAGATTAACCTCTTTGGGTCGATTTTACCCTAAACAATTAGCACTAAAGAAACCTCGCTTTTTCAACGGTTTCCTACGTATTTTGATGAGAAAAATCGAATAACAAAGTCTTTTTTGCAATAACTATCATAATAAAGTTTTTACGTTCGGTTTAAGTCGTATTCGAGGATTTTCAATTAGTCAGCTATATCCGTTATTTTCAACGCTTTGCAAACGATTCCGGCAGTTAAAATTGCGATTTTTGAACTCTACGCACAAAAATGCGTCGGATACAATGTTAAAAACGTGTTAGAAGTGTTGGTAAGATTAAGCACGAACGATAGATTAACCTCTTTGGGTCGATTTTGCCCTAAAAAATGAGTATTAAAAAAACCTCGCTTTTTCAACGGTTTCCTACGTATTTTGATGAGAAAAATAGAATAACGAAGTCTTTTTTGCAATGTCTATCATAATAAAGTTTTTACGGTCGGTTTAAGTCGTATTCGAGGATTTTCAATTAGTCAGCTATATCCGTTATTTTCAACGCTTTGCAAACGATTCCGGCAGTTAAAATTGCGATTTTTGAACTCTACGCACTAAAATGCGTCGGATACAATGTTAAAAACATCTTAGAAGTGTTGGTAAGATTAAGCGCGAACGATAGATTAACCTCTTTGGGTCGATTTTACCCTAAAAAATGTGTATTAAAAAAACCTCGCTTTTCAACTTTTTCCTACGTATTTTGATGAGAAAAATCGAATAACGAAGTCTTTTTTGCAATATCTATCATAATAAAGTTTTTACGGTCGGTTTAAGTCGTATTCGAAGATTTTCAATTAGTCAGCTATATCCGTTATTTTCAACGCTTTGCAAACGATTCCGGCAGTTAAAATTGCGATTTTTGAACTCTACGCACAAAAATGCGTCGGATACAATGTTAAAAACGTCTTAGAAGGGTTGGTAAGATTAAGCACGAACTATAAATTAACCTCTTTGGGTCGATTTTACCCTAAAAAATGAGTATTAAAAAACCTCGCTTTTTCAACGGTTTCCTACGTATTTTGATGAGAAAATCGAATAACGAAGTCTTTTTTGCAATAACTATCATAATAGTTTTTACGGTCGGTTTAAGTCGTATTCGAGGATTTTCAATTAGTCAGCTATATCCGTTATTTTCAACGCTTTGCAAACGATTCCGGCAGTTAAAAATGCGATTTTTGAACTCTACGCACCCAAATGCGTCTGATACAATGTTAAATACGTCTTAGAAGTGTTGGTAATATTAAGTACGAACGATAGATTAACCTCTTTGGGTCGATTTTACCCTAAAAAATGAGTATTAAAAGACCTCGCTTTTTCAACGGTTTCCTACGTATTTTGATGAAAAAAATCGAATAACGAAGTCTTTTTTGCAACAACTATCATAATTAAGTTTTTACGCTCGGTTTAAGTCGTATTCGAGGATTTTCAATTAGTCAGCTATATCCGTTATTTTTAACGCTTTGCAAACGATTCCGGCAGTTAAAATTGCGATTTTTGAACTCTACGCACCCAAGTGCGTCTGATACAATGTTAAAAACGTCTTAGAAGTGTTGCTAAGTTAAGCACGAACGATAGATTAACCTCTTTGGGTCGATTTTACCCTAAAAAATGAGTATTAAAAAATCCTCGCTTTTTCAAAGGTTTCCTACGTATTTTATGACAAAAATCGAATAACGAAGTCTTTTTTACAATAACTATCATAATAAAGTTTTTACGGTCGGTTTAAGTCGTATTCGAGGATTTTCAATTAGTCAGCTATATCCGTTATTTTCAACGCTTTGCAAACGATTCCGCCTGTTAAAATTGCGATTTTTGTACTCTACGCACAAAAATGCGTCGGAGACAATGTTAAAAACGTCTTAGAAGGGTTGGTAAGATTAAGCACGAACGATAGATTAACCTCTTTGGGTCGACTTTACCCTAAAAAATGAGTATTAAAAAAACCTCGCTTTTTCAACGGTTTCTTTATTATGATAGTTATTGCAAAAAAGATTTTGTTATTCGATTTTTCTCATCAAATTTCGTAGGAAACCGTTGTAAAAGTGAGGTTTTTTTAATACCTATTTTTTAGGGTAAAATCGACCCACAGAGGTTAATCTACCGTTCGTGCTTAATCTTACCAACACTTCTAAGACGTTTTTAACATTGTATCAGACGCATTTGGGTGCGTAGAGTTCAAAAATCGCAATTTTAACAGGAGGAAACGTTTGCAGAGTGTTGAAAATAACGGATATACCTGACTAATTGAAAATCCTGGTATACGACTTAAACTGACCCGAAAAACTTTATTATGATAGTTATCGCAAAAAAGACTTCGTTATTCGATTTTTCTCATCAAAATACGTAGGAAACCGTTGAAAAAGCGAGGTTTTTTTAATACTCATTTTTTAGGGTAAAATCGGCCCAAAGAGGTTGTTAATCTATCGCCGAGTTGTCTAGCGAATTCTTGTCAAAACTTGGTCTTTATGATGGTTTGAATTTTTAACCCTATTCTGTTCCAGGTTTCTGTGTTCTCCAGCATTTTGCCGATGAGCGTACTGGGTGTAATGTCTTGCATTGAGTGTTCGAGCCTAACTTCGACCTATCTACTTCCTCGCAGTAACTGCACCGGGGTGAATCGAGTCTTCTAAACCTGTCAAGATAGTGATTAAAGCACTACAGATAAAGTTTATCTCTCCGTGATCGCATTCGACCCACGGTTTCAAAGTTGGTATGAGCTTCTTGGTCCAGGATCCCTTCTTTCCTCTGGACCATCTGTCTTTACAAGCCTTTATGAGTCTGCTGCAATGTTTTTTTTTATCTCCTTGTATATAGTTTGACAACTTCTCTTGGACCAGCTGGTCGATAAGGGGCATTGCCGCCACCACAGCTATGGTTTTGTTCGATGCCGTCCTATAAGCCGAAGAAATCCTAAGATTAATTTTTTTATGATTTCTTTCGAAGTGTTGGCGATAACTAGCTACTTTCATATAGTGATCCGTATAGCATCATAAAATTTGCTACTTATGCTAGAACTCGTCGTTTGGATATCAAGGTCATTGAATTTTTGTTACCTATAAGGAGCATCACCTTGGTCTTTTCTGGCACCAGAGTTAGTCCTCTTCTGTCTATCCAAGTCTTGATAATGCGGAGAGCTTCTTTGACTTTGATTTTAAGATTTTTTTTGCTTTTGGTTGTGACCTCCACCGATAGGTCGTCTGCGAATCTTGAATTTCTTGCATTTCTTCTTCAACGATAATTGCACGCGTTCTTAGGTAATTCTTGAAGATGTTTGTGTAATAGTATGGCGTTTCTATATCTTCCAGTTTTCTTAATATTCAGGACCAACTAGCAAAGTTAAGCGCGTTTTTTACATCTATGGTGATCAGGATGCAGAGCTTTCTCTTGCGCCACGTGTCTTTCTTTGCTTTTCGAGCAGTATCGACTGTCACCCAAAGAGCTATATGAGCTTTCAGTCTGGTCAGAATAATCTTATTGAAAAGTTTACCTATGGTGTCGATAAAACATATCGGCCTATAAGAGCTGGGGCTCTCTAGGGGTTTGTCGCCCTTCCTCAGCAGGACCAATCTGGATTTCTTTCAAATGTCTAGAAAGACCCCCTGCTGAAAGCAACGGTTGAACACTTCTAACACCGGTGTAAGGTCTTTGTTTATGACCGCTTTGAGGACCTCAGATGGTATAAGGTCTAGTGCTTTCCCAGTTGCCATCTTGTTGGTTGCCGCGAGAAGTTCTTCCAAGGTAATTTCTTGTGGTATATCTTCTGGAAATATTCCGTCTGGGCCATCTCTGTATTCGTTTCCTTGCTGCAATGCACTTGCGGCGCAGATTGGCTATATATCATCATTCCACCAGTGCACCCTCTTCTTGGTGGTGTTCTTTTTTTAACATGCATTTGGCACATATTTCCTAAAGCTTCTTTACCAGTTTTTTAGGTGTCTTAGTCACCTTTTTCCACCTCAGCTCCGCAATGGATGTCCTGACCTGGGTAGTGATAAGTTTTTTAGATATCCATCCCCTTGGTGGTCTGGGGATGTTTGTCTTGTTTCCAAATTCATATTCTAGGTATCGGTGATCACTCTGGCTTTTTTCCTGCAGCACTTGCCAACGCACCAGGTGTCTGGATAAGTTCTGTGTTGCAAAAGTTACATCTAATATAAATTGCAAACCTCTTCGGTCTTTGGTAGGTCGCCTGGTAAATGTTGGAGTATTGCCTGTATTCCAGACATCCATC
The DNA here is from genome assembly GCA_905340355.1 of Rhagonycha fulva. Lineage (NCBI taxonomy): Eukaryota > Metazoa > Arthropoda > Insecta > Coleoptera > Cantharidae > Rhagonycha > Rhagonycha fulva. The sequence continues at coordinate 26,986,956 of HG996559.1, read as the reverse complement.
GCGGTTGTAGCCACCTCTTCTGACAGCGCTCTGCCTTTATCGTTGGTCTCGTCAGACCCCCATTCTGGTGCTTTGGCGTTAAAGTCACTCGCCACTACTGCAGTGCTGTGCTTTCTCACTTCTTGGAACAGCTGCCCTTGATTTGAAAAATCGTTTCAATTTCAAAAAATCATTTTAAAATTAATTCTTTTCTCTCATATTTCTAGATTTTTAATAAAATCTTAAAATTTAAAATTCTTTTTGGTTGTGTAGCAATACACAAATTTTCATTATTATTAAGTAAGGAACTCTCAAAAATATTGTGATTGATCAAAGAATTAACTATGTAAATTTCTTGATAAAATTCGGCACAAATTGCCAAAATGAAAAAATTTTAAAAAATATTGTTTTCTTGACCAAACAATTAATTGTGTATATTATAATTTAAAATTATCTCACACGAGCTCGAAATGATTTAATTCCAAAAATTATTGTGATTGAGCAAAGAATTACATGTATAAAAATTTAATTCAATAGATTTAAATCGACAGCTTACTTTCGTAAAAATTTTAGTGGAATTAACCACGCGTAACGCGAGATCGTTCAAAATTAAATTTTATAAAATTATGACTAATATATCAGTTATAAACGCAAAAAACCTCTGAATTTAAAATTTTCTACAAACAATTTAAATTTTGTTCCAAAGCAAATCTTGAAAATGAATAATGACTTTCTTGTAGGTAATGTGATATAATAACGTCGCCAGTTCTTTATAAATACTTTCAACTTTTAAGGCTTCTCAGATATTCGTTAACATTCTATGTTCTCGTATTCATTCAGTTCCACCGACTTGTTTGATGAATAAAGGGGTAGGTTTACTTGGTCATAAAATTTTGCCCTAATCACCAACAGTTTGTATTTTCAAATCGATCCGTTGCTAAGGTACTCGAATGTAATATTGTAGTGAGTCAGTGTTTTGGTCAATTTTTAATTTTACAAACCAGCGCACGTCCTCAATCGTAAATACTTTATTAACACATTTTTTGTGCATTGGACCATCTAACGGAAGTACCTGCAGGAAGTACCATATTTCAATCACCACCAAATGCAGTAACATCTTTTTGTTTTAATTTCTAGTCGGCAGGAAAATCAATAATGTGCATTAAGTTGGTTTTGTTTGTGTTAATAAAATTTTTAGTTATTTATAGTTTCGCGTTAAACAATCAGAGTGAAGTTGGTGAATTGATAAACACAGAAGGTCAATTAAAAATTATGCTAATTTTAAACGAGTGCACACTTTCGAATCACACCTCAAGGACTTATGCGAATTCTGCCCTTTGGTTAACAAACCGCTTAAACGCCTTAAATTATACTTATCCTTTACGGTTAGGATTAACGGTGCGTGGAGTGTGCTCTGAAGATGAATACTATGATTCTATTTTTAAAGTATACAAAGAAAGTTCGCAATTTATTTTCATAAGTTCGCTTGCAAGTGAAATTATGCCCAAAAAAGTGCTCGAGTTTCAAAAAATTTTGGGGGTGAATTTTAAGACCCTGGTTAAGCATTCAAAATTTGTGATTGAAGCTTCCATTGGGCTTCTTCAAGTTTTGGATTTTAGAAATGTTACTGTTTACTCGGATGACCGTGATGTTTTGCAACAATTTTATGAATTAGCTCATGAAAATTCGATTTGTGTGCAAAATGGAATCATTTTTGGGTGAGTAACAATGCAAAATTTTTTCCTAAATATTATTTTTTGCATCCTAGTGATTGAAAAAGACGAAATAAAAAAATAATCTTAAATTACAATAATTTGAGTTTTTAACTTGTGAAAAATTTCTAAATGAATTCGTAAGTCTAAAATTGTGTTTTAGGAGCAACAGCACTTTCGATTGGTCAAGAAGAGGTCAGAATGGTTCCGTCCTAGTTTATGCCAATGCCAATAATTTGGACCACTTCCTGAAAAATTTGAACTCTATCGAAGTTGCTGAAGTAAAATTCATTTTTATTTCTCCCGATACTTCGGAAAAATATGGTAAGACCTTTGATTGTTAAAGTATTCCAGACTCAAGCATGTAATTTTAGCATACCCCGAAGGAAGTTACATCATCCAACCCATCCACGTAGAAACCACATCGATGGTGGTCCAAAAACCCGACGTTTTACTCACTTCTTTACTTTTTGACCTAGCAAATCCAATTCTTCAAGCTACATCCAACATTTCCAATTTTATAAACGAAAACTGCAACGAAACTCTTTACAAATTTAATTGTTTACAAAACAAACTTCCAAATTTGCGTAAAAAGGAGCTTTCGCCACTTGAAATTGTAACCCAACTTCAACTCACTTCCTTCCTGGAAAATTTCGTCTTCAAGGTCTTCCTTGTCGAAAACATAACTTATTCGCTTCAAAACGAAACGACTTCCAGTTTACAATCATTCGAGCACGTTTTCACTTACAAGATTTTCAACAAGACCATACTAAACTTGGAAACAGAAGAAGAGATTGAAACGAGCCCGAACAAATCGGAACCGGTTATGTGCAGTTTGTGGTCAAATCCACCTTCCGAATCGATTTTAAGGATCCACGTACGTTCTCACTATCGAATGCGGTCCGACTCATGGATCTACGCTTTCCTTGCAGTTTCAGCTTTAGGGGTCTTGTTTTCAATAGCCGTGTTAATTTTTTTGACCATCCGACTTTGCAAGCACGACATCTTAGAAGGAAACCCAATTTTGACCATCTTCTTGTTGCTCTCCGTCATCATGATGTACTGCGCCGTACTTCCTTTTGCAATACACGGTGATGGTGAACTAAAGAATTCGATTAATTTGAGTCGAGCGTTGTCAGCTACGCTAGTTTACGCTTTCACCTTCTCGTTACTTCTGTCCAGGAGCATTTTGCTTGCCACCGTCTGCAACGATATCGGTTTTATGTCGCACATCTCAGGACCTGTTCAATCGTTTTTGACTCTCTTCATTTTTGGAGTTCAAGGCGCCCTCAGCTTGCAGTTGATCAATCACTGTGAGGACGTTTTCAAAGGAAACTTTTTCATTTATTTGATGTCTTACAACGTCATGCTGTTGGTTTTGTTGATTTTTATTTCACCCATTAACTCACGAGTGCATCGAAATTATAAGGAGGGGAAGTATTTTACTGTGGCGGTTGCACTGATTGCGTTTTCTTGGTCGTGTTGGATTCCGGTGTATATGGTGTTTGATGAGAAATGGAAAGACATCACTGTTTGTTCCGGGTTAGTTGCAACTGCTAGTATTTTGTTAGGTGCAATTTTTATTCCGAGGACGTACAAAATGGCCGTTGCTGCTGCAAAAGATCGGTTAACGAATGCTATTCCATCGCTTCCTTCCAGTTCAAGCATCATGGACGTCTATAGAGCCAGCACGCAGGTAAAACTCGATTTTTTTTTAGAAATTATTTCATATTTTTTTATCCTTTTAGCCAATTTACGACTGCATCAACTTTGCAGCGATAAATGCTGCAAGTATATCGAGGAATTCCGTACCGCCTCCGCCACCCCAACCGCAGTTGTATTCACATGCTAACTCGCAATATGAAGACGATTTTAATTTTGAGAACTGCATATCTCTCCGTCCTAGTCAAGATAAAGTCACTAGATTTTAGTTATTTATTTGTTTATTTATTTAACCGCATGTAAAAGAATATAAATAAATTTTAATTTTAAATTTTTTCGCCTTTGCTACTGCATGTATGAGATAAGCAGGGAATCAATTGAAGCGTTAAATTTCTCATTGAAAATCACTTTACCGCAAATTACTAGCGCCCTAAAGGAGGTAATAGTTTTCGTGATGAAACAGATGCGTCCTGTTTCAGTCGAAATGTTGAAGTCGTTGGAAGTGTTGCGTCGATCTCAATATGTTGTTCTTATTATTGTTTATTTATCGTTTTTAATGGATAACGTTTTGTTAACGGTAGTCGGTAAGTTTTTCAAAAAATGTGTAACAGTTTCCGTTATAACTGCATGTTTTAGTTCCAATAATTCCGGATTATTTATTCACGAGTACTGTGAACACGACATTTTTAAACCAAAAGGTTGGCATACGATCGTTAAGTCCGTTACAACAAAAGTTTGAAATTTTAGAAAATGATAACGGCCCGTTAGGAGCTCTTCTTGCCTCGAAAGCGTTCGTTCAGCTCGCATTGACACCTCTAATTGGTCACCTTACAGGAATAATCGGATTTAATTTACCGTTACTTTTAGGATCTTGTAATATGCTTTTGGCTGCTCTCCGTAAGCAAATTTTCAATTTTTTACGTTAAAACAACGTTTACCTAGCGGGAAATTTTATTTTTAGTGTTTGCATATGGACGATCGTATGGTATGTTGGTTCTAGCCAGAGCTTTGCACGGAAGCGCATCCGCTGCAATATCAGTGAGCGGAATGTGCCTGTTAGCCCAAACGGTTCCAAAAACCTCTCGTTCCAAATTCATGCCGATAGCTTTTGGTGGAATAGCGCTTGGGGTGTTGGTGGGTTACCCATTCGGTGGAGCAGCTTACCAATTTTTTGGAAAAACAGCACCGTTCTTGTTCATCGCACTTTTCATTTCGGCAACCATCGGTAAGTGGCTTTGTTTTTTGTAAAACCGTTTATAACACTATCTCCAGGTCTACAGATTTGGTGCTCCGAAGAACACGAAGAATTGGAAATAATCACTCCAGTTAAATGTTCCGACTGGATCAACCTGCTCAAAGATAAACAAACCGTAATTGCAACTTTTGCGATCTGCATTTGTACATCTTCTATGGCCATTTTAGAGTCTTGCTTACCTCTTTGGTTAATAGGAAAACTGAACCCGCCTCCAACTCGCTGGCAACTTGGGGCTGTTTTTATTCCCGACAGTTTGGGTTACTTAATTGGATCACATGTTACAGGCTTACTGCCTTTTTTACCCTGGAGGACATCGTTAAGTGCGATGGTACTAACCGGTTTAAGCTGCTGCGCTATCCCGCTGGCTGCCTCGATCCGACACTTAACTCTTCCTCATTTCGGGTTAGGTTTAGGCGTTGGTGCTGTCGACGCCGCACTTGTTCCGTTTTTGGCCAATTTGGTCGACAGTAAAGGAAGTTCGCAATATGGTCCTGTTTACGCGCTCCAACAAACATCAGTAAATTTAGCGTATTCCTTCGGTCCGCTCATAGCTGGAGAAGCAGTGCGCTCGACGGGATTCGCATGGCTAATGCGATTCGTTGGATTACTCAACATCCTCTACTGCTCGCTCCTGTTGGAACTGGACGTGAAAAAGGTATCTATAAATGAACAAACAAATTAAGAAATAGTGATATTAATTCAGAATTTTTAGGAGAAGCCGCCAACTTTGTTATGCGGGAACGAACAAATTTCTTACTCGAGTTTTGAAACGGATTCGGTATCAAGTGAAAATGTTAAAAATTGTAACCGCTAAATGTTTTCATTCAATTTATATTGAAATAAATCTGATGTAATAAGAGTAGATTATCCTTATTTGTGATGCTGAAGTTTATTTCCCGAGAGCGCGCGTCGACGCGCCTAACTTCATTAATCCCGCAACGATCCCCGATAACTCGATCGCTTTGTTTGGACAGTAAGTTAAGAAGAATGTTTAGTTTGTTTACCATTTTCTGCTTTTATTTACTGTGTATTTATGTTACGTGTTTGAAATAAATATATATTTAGGTTGGATTTAAGCAATCCTTGTAGGTAATAGATTTTATTGCAGTTGAAAATGTTTTATTTGCGTTGAAATGGATCGATTTTTCTACTTTTTAATTATTTTTTTTTCATTATTTGTTGAAGAAATTGTTTTTATAGTAGATATTTTAATAAGTCCTTAAGGTGGCTGTAAAACTTAAAATCTTAGAAAATTACCATTTTTAATTGCTGGAAAACTTTTTTCGTGTTTTAGAATGTCATAAGCTGTTATTTTTCTCTGTTTCTGTTTTTTCTGTCATATTATGTAGGACCGTTAGTCCCTACTCAAATATTTTGGCAATAAAATATCTAAATTTTTTTGATTGCAGCAAAATAACCTACAGCATATACCTCGACGTATGGCTGCATTGCCCATTAGTAAAGCCAAATAATCACCTCGATAATAATAACTTTAGAAATTTAATTTCCAAATTATACTGCGTTTATTTAAGTATCGAATAACTTTTAACTTTTTGTTCTTAGAAAGTACTGCATACAGATCACCTGATATGTTGGTCAATAAGACTGGGAGGTTTGGGGAATATGGAATAGATTTGAATTTTGCAGTCAATATTATTATTATATTATATTAAAACTTCAAAATATCAAGTTATTATGAAAATTAAAAATTAATTATAAGATTTATTGAGCTTTCAAACGATTATATCATCCGTCATCAGAATATTATTATTATTATCTTTTAATTAATTTTTAATTTTAATAATAACTCGATATTTTGAAGTTTTAATATAATTTAATATCAACGAGTTAATAATTTATATATTTAAATATTATTATTATAAGCTCTTCCTCTCAGATTTTTTCAGCTAATTCAGATTTTACTTGTGATTAGCAAACCCAATCTCCGTAATTTTGTCTGTAGTTGGGGGGTATTTCATACCCCCCAAACCCCCTGGTCTCAAACACCAACAACAACACAAAACAACATTTAACCAACGATTAAATTGCAACCGTTCCAAATAAATACATTAATAATAATATGTTGTAGTATCAGGAATGGAGTGCCCCAAGAGGTTAACAGTTGCCCAATTTTTATTTCTTTGCAGTTAACTTTGTCGATTAAATCTTAACACAAATTATGTGTATAGATTGAACGAATTTTGTAGATATTAGCATTAACTTGGTTATTTGGTCTTCAGCTTCACGTATGAAGAATTCAAACAAACGTAAAGGCCAATCAGGCCAGATTCGAACAAAATAATACACATATACTGTGATTTGTCGCATCTCTTCGAGTGAAGCCAAATCCCAAACAATTGAGGTTACATGTATGATCGCATTCTCTTAAATGAGGTCAAAGGCCGAGCAACTTTATCAATTAAGCACTAGAATGTTAAAGCTGGCCAGGAGCCGTCTGTGCCAGATAAGGTAGTAAATACATTAACAGAAAGTTTTAAGCAAAGAAAACAAAATAATAGAAGAAAATAAACATATAAATGTTGTAAAAACTTCTGTCTTTCTGTCTGTAACGCATACGATTGGTAGCACATCAATCGAGCTCCAACTAATCAGTTACTAACAAAATAAGAAAATTAAAATGGAAATTACAATAAAATTTCAAAGAATTTTTGAGTTTCAAGGTTTCCAGCACTGAATATTTTTACGGTTTCTCGACTCAAACAGTTTTTATTATCAACCGCAAAATAGAAAAATTTTGCAAGAAATTAATAAACAAATAAATTCTAATAAAATAAACCCAAATGTGAGCAATTTCAAACTATTTGAGTTGAGGAACTTCTATCAGATAATATTTACTTAAGAGTTTGCAGCTCCCCGACTTAAATGGTTTCAAAATGATCACGAGGAATAACTCAAAAGTAATTAAATAATGAAAAAAATTATGTGAAGGATATTAATGTACAGAAACCTCAGAAAGCTTGAGTTTGAGAGTTTACACCAGACCATTTGCAGTTCCCCGACTAAAACTAGTAATACAATTTTCAAAAAGAATAACACAAAGTAGATAAATCATACACAAAATTATTTACAAAAAATAATACGAAAAGATCCCACGATGGACATTTCAGACTATACAGTGTAAATAGTTTTTATTCAACTCCAAATTTTCTATTGTAAACTGCCAAAGTATATTTTTTTATTCTTTAAATTCAACCGGAAGTAAGCATAAAAATTTTTTTTCAAATAGTAACATGACTTTTTTTTAACATTTTGGCAATCTGCAATTTTTTCTCTATAAATAACTATAAAATTTTCATAAGGTTACATAAGAAAATATTTGAGAAAATGTAAGATTTAAACAAGCAATAATAATTTACTGATTATTTACAAATAAGGTATGTAGAGTGCCATGAAAAACAAAACATCACGACACCTAAAACACAACATTTCATTTATTTGATAAATTTTTCAAAATTGCCACCGTTTTGTTCAAGATATGATTCTAATTTTCGCAGAAGTTCTGGCGATTTGGTAATAATAATTGATAGATTCTAAATTAATTTTGGTTTTTAAATTTTTTAAATTTAAAGATAGATTTGCCTAAACTACCATTTTTAAATGACTCCATAGAAAGAGTCTAATGGTGTCATATTATAATAATAGTGTTTTGTTTTTCATAGCACTCTACATACGTAATTAATAAATTAATATTGTTTGTTTAAATCTTGGGTTTTCTCGAATTTTTTCTTATATAACCTTATGAGAATTTTATATGTATTTATAGAGAAAAAATTGCAGATTACAAAGTCGTTAAAAAAAAGACATGTTGCCATTTGAAAAAAAAAATTTTATGTTTACTTCCGGTTGAATTTGAAATATAAAAAAATATACTTTGACAGTTTCCAATAGAAAATTTGGAGTTGAATAAAAAACTATTTAAACTTTTTTTTGTATCTAGTAATATTTAAGAATTATTCATTGTTACCACTTTTTGTGAACACACTGTATAAGTCTAAAAACTTCCACTAGACAAAATCTACTTAAGTCTTGCGCTTACCTCCTCCCCCTCCACCCGACCCAAACATTTTTGAAATGTTAGAAATGTTTATATTATAATAAATTATAAAATAATCAAAAAATGATACGAAAAAACCCACGTGAAAATTTTATTAGAGGAATTTCCATCACATAATATCTGCATGTAATTTGCAGCTCCCTGACTAAAACAGATTTAAAATTATCAAAAAAATAACGCATAGTAATTAAATAAGGAACGCAAGAAAATCTTTCTAAAAATATCTTAAAGAAATTATATAAAAAACTCAAAGGTTAGAATTTCCAGACAGCTTGAGTCAGGGAGCTTCCAGCAGACCATTATTTGCAGTCCCTTGACTCAAACTATCACAAAAATTTATTTATTGTTATCGTAAAATTAGAAAATAATTATCTTTAATCTTTTAATATGTTTTTCATAACTTAAAGAGTTTTAGCTTTTTTTCGCTAAATCTTGCAAGTAATTAATTAAAATTTGATTATTTTAAACAACAAACTGATGAAAGTTTTGAACTGATAGAGATAGAGTGGTCGAGGTTAACACTACGTTACAATAGCGTACTTCTGATTGGTTCATTCGTTCATTTGTTATTATTTAATCATCAACTTAAAATAACTTTAAAAACCAATCTAAGCTATGTTATTGTAAAATAATAATTGACAAATGCCCCATTAAACGTGTCACAATTGATTTTATCATTTTTGTTAAATTAGGGACGTACCCATGGAGGGAAGCATCGCCTCCCCAATATTTTATAAAGTTTTGCAAAGAGTTGGCAAAAACACTCAAAAGGTGGTCCATTTGGCAATTTTTTGTCTAAATTTCCAAAAAGTTGTAAAACTTACAAAAAGTTGGCAATTTTGAATTAATTCAGTTGGCAAATTTGGGATTGATCCTACCCGAAAAAATTTGGTTGGGCACGTCCCTGTGTTAAATTGAATTAGATTAAATTTTTAGTTTTATTTGTTTGTTGCAACAACGATGTAAATCCAAACGAGGCAAATCGAGACCCTACCGTTACATAGTTCTTTACTAAAAGTTTGCATTCGTACCACTTATTTATAAGCACCCTGTACAATCAAAGTCCGAAGTAATCCATTGGAAAAAATTCAGAAGCAATGGCATTGGATGAAGAGTTAGCTATTACAAAATGCATAATGTGAAATCGCTGTATATTGCAAATACCCACGTAAAAAACTGAAAATAGGGGTAGTGTTAACCCTTGCTCGGCCTGTTCCCAGCAGGGACTCATTCTACACTGCAAAAATTAAATTTAATTTTAATTTTCAAATTATTAAATTTACTTTTGTTTAATAGTATAATTTTTCATGGATATTTCCCATCCAAAGTAACCGAATCAACTGAAAATTAAAGAAAAACCTAAAATCTGCCCCACAAAAATTTTTTCGTTCACGTGGTTCACAAGCTTCGCCAAAAAGGAAATCTTCTTAATTTTAAACGTTTTGAAAAAATCAGAACTCCTTCTAAAGTATGAGAAAGGCAATTTATTTTGCTTCTTTGGTACACAGCGCTCTACACATAACAAATGCAACAAATACTTAAAATTATCACAAAATTTACATCCAAATTTACGAATAGCCTAAATGCGTGGTTCTATTCTGGTATATAACCCATGTTTGCATTGCTCGCATTCACAAAATCCTGGAACGTACACTGGACTTGGTAGCACTGGTTGCGTGTTGAAAAAGGGCAAAAACGGATACAAACTGTGCATGAACACTTTATTACCGCCCAAGAGTGGTACACCAGCTTGGTGTGTCATACTTTTCACGTTACTTTTGTTATGCACTGGTTTAAACGCAGATCCGTAATCGTCCTTTTTGACGTCGTCAGGAGAATCCTGTTTACTGTGACTTATGTTAAAGTGTTCGATTGCTTTCAAAAGGTCGTGATTGCAACGTCGCAAAACCAACTCCAGCACGGACCTTTTTTTATTTGGGAATAGCTTCGTGAGCATGTCGATGGACGCAGGACTGACGACGACGTCATCACTGGTTTCTTCAGACGTTGAAGGTGTTTTTTCTGATTCGATTTCAGATTGTTCGGTTTCAGGTGAGGTGACTTGCATGCCAAAAATTCGACCTGGTGGAAGGTAGTCGTAAGTGGTTCCGCTCTCTGCAGATGCTAAGTGAAGGGCAATTGCATCTTCCGCTGCTTGTTGTCTTTTTAAGGCCACCTTTAAGAAATTCAGAACGATTAAAAAGTGTTTTTGTAAAAGTGATATATGTAAAGCATTTAATTTCAGCCCATTTTGCTGTGGTTACAAGTGGGATATCTATTCAGGCTTATAACATAATAACCAACGAGCTAATATTTGGATAAAGACATGCGATACTTTTCTAATGGAATATCGATCACAATCAACTAGGAACTGTCATTTTCTCAAATTACATTTTGAATAATCAGCATTGCAAAAGGGAATTTTTAACCCAAACTTGCTTACCTGTGCAGCCATAATTCTTTGTCGTTCTTTGATAAGTCCACACTTAGCACAATTGCACGATTTGTAAATGCACTGTTTTTTGTGTCCTCTTAAGGTGGAAATCATCCCGTGGTTCCTGCACCTAGCACATTTTGGCACCCTCGATGATTTACTGTTGGCCAACATTTTTATTTTAATTCACACAATTTGCAATGTCTAAAAAGTTACATAGGTACACGTAGTCGATATAACTTGAAAAGAATACAATGTGAAAGTTACGCATCATAGATTTTCAGGATAACGTCAAGATACAGCATCACGCACGTCCAATAGGAACGTCAAGAGTTCCCTATCCCGCGGGAAACCCCTTCTTGTATCCAATCGTAACGATCTAAACATTTTTGAAACGCCCTCGGTGCGATACTTGATTTTCTGTTTGGCAACCTCAATGTTTAAATAATTTAAGGATGCAAAAATAACTTTAGCAAATTTTGCTGCTACACGTGTGAGTGGGTGTACGTACGATGGGTTAAATGGATCATTGGCAATGCACTGTTATTTAATTGACTAGAAATAAATCTGTCTAATTATTTAGATAAAAAAATTGCATGTTACAAATGTTGGCAAAACATCTCGTTTACTATAAGATTTATTCTCTTCAAAAATTTTGACACGACCACTTACGACGCTAAAAGGTTTAAATGAAAATACTTTTTGTTTTTAATGGTCTTGATAAGAGTAAATAACGTCGCTTATTGGTATGTAAAGATTTAACCAATTTGGACATAATTTCCAGAAATTTTACAGGGTGGTTTAAGACGACTACGCCAAACTAAACTACAAGAAAAATTACAGTAAAGCTAACAATTTTTGTTAGTGCCGTTTTTCAAATTTTAAGGAAAAGTTATTAATGAAGTCTTTTCTTGAAGAAAATTCAATAAAATTATTTTCGAAAAAATTTATAGATTGGTTTTGGAAAAATCGAACTTTGAACATTTAATTACTAATAAATTAAAATTTTAATTGATTTAGGTTAGAGATATAATAAAACTTTATTAATATTATTTGTAGAAACTTTTAAAAAAGTTACATTTTTTAAAATTTTTTTCTAGATTAAGAAATTTAAGGAAGATAAATAAAAATAACGAGAAAACTAACAAAAAATGTTTTGTGTCATGTGGTACAGTTTGGGGTAGTTAACAAAAAACATCCTGTATACAATATTATTCATATCAAACTACAAGAAAAACCCAAAAAGTACGATAAATAATAATAGTGACGCCCATGAAAAGATTAACAAGATTTGTGCAGTACTTACCACAAAACTTTGGTTTTATGTCGTCTCACATTTTAAAACATATTTTATTTTCACTTCATTCAATTGCTTTATCATCAGAGACGATCATTTCTTTGTAACTAACGCGATCAGCTGCTAATACGGGGTACCGGGTTCAAATCCGGGGAAAGCCACAAACTTTCTTATGATTAGTTACCATGCTTCAAATGGCACGTTAAGCCTATGGTCCTTCTGAAACATTTAAAAGATCAAAAAAATATTATTAAGAGCATCTGTAATTGATAACAGATGATAGAACAGAACATGGCCCTAATTAGAAGTAAGAACTTAGGATTAGAAATTTGGAAAAACAAAATTTGGTCATAATATAATGCAGTTTAAGGGGGCCCAAGCATTGGAACCGGGGCCATTCCTTTCTCTGCTTCCTGATATTTACGTCACTGTCTACACCTCCACAATACCCTCAGAGCAAAGTCAATTTTTTCACATTTTAAAGTGTTTAGCGGGCTTGTCCAACCTAAAAAACAAAAAAAAACACTTAAAATAAGATAAAATCAAGAACTATGTAGTTGAGACAATCACTGCCTTCGTTGATTACAGGCGCATCTAAAAGCCATCCTAACAAGCTACTTACTGGATGTAAAATAACTATAGTCCACAAATCAATTTGCGGACTACTCCCCAACCCATCTGGCCAGCGTGGCAAGTTGAGACCAAAAGCACCCTATTTATGCAAAATGCTTATGTGCACCAGTAGAAAAAAAAATGACTGAGAAGTAAATAATTTAATATAAGTAAACAATTAAAAAACCGGTTGCTATGGAATACCTTCTAGTCGTGAGTAAGCAAATCATGTATTTTCAAGAATTAAATTTTGAGTTTTTATTAATTTTGGAAAGTCATATCGTTACTTCGTTGTACTCCATACTTCGTTGTATTCCATACCCCCCAGACCCCCCGGTATTGCACATATTTCTTCACATTTTAGGAGGAATAAATTTGTTTTGGTTTAAAATATATTGTATGAACGAGAGGAGAGTACACACTAAATTGCCAGCTATGTACAGGCGCTTTCTACCTTTGCTACGGTTCTGGGGGAGAGGTAAATAAATAGTACATTTCTAAACAACGATATAACGACAGCACTAGTTTTTCTACACCAACTACGCGAGTCTCTACTAGAAAAGCTAACTCACCTTAGAAAATATTTAACTCACCAAAGAGAATAAAAGAAATATTTACATTGCTTGCTTTAAAATAAACTTTACAGGAACCGGGAGATCTGGGGGTATGGAATACCCCCCAGCTTAAAAGGAGTAACCAGCCGACTTTTCAAAAATCGATTTTGTCTCGTTATCTCTTTTGAAAAGTATTAGCTGAGGGGTATTCCATACCTCCCAGACCCCCCGGTCGCGTATTTACATTTTACACACAGTACCCTTCAATAAAAAGCCAAAGTTGTATGTAACATGTTTGATTAGCTACTGCCTAACGGGCAGTTAATTCACTAAAAAACATTTTTAACTCACTGAAAAGAATAGAAGAAATATTTAGGATAATTGCTTTAAAATATTTTTCTATGATCCGGGAGGTTTGGGGGGTAAGGAATACTCCCTAGCTTAACAAAAGTATTTAAGGAACTTTTTAAAAATTGAATTTGTCTCGTTATCTTTTTTGAAAAGCATGGGTATTCCATATTTGTCGTTACCACTTTTGGAAATATGGAATATTCCATACCCCCCAGACCCCTGATTTTGCACATATTTTGTATGAACGAGAAAAGAGTACAAATTAAATCCTCTGCTATAGGCGCTTTCTACCTTAGTAAATACAATTTTTTGGAAAATATTATAGTAAATTTCCAAACAATTAAAGTACTTTTTTAAATTAGTGGTTTTTAGCTTTTTTGTTTTCGTAATCCATGAAGAGTCATTAGGAACAACTCCCGTTGATAGCTACTAAAGAATTAAAATTTGCGACATTAAAATTTTCTTAACTTTTTAAGATTACCTACATTGTCATAGGTGTTATTGTACAAAATTAAACGCATATAGAAGCAAGCGGGGCAGATGGTAATTCCCCCCCCCCCTCCCACTCAAATCTTTAACTCCTGCAGGCGAAATTCATTAGAAATCCTAATTGTTGGTCAAGACCGTGTAGTAGATTTTCTCAGAATGAGAAATAAAAAAAATAAAAAAGTATAAAATTTTAATAAGTTTACCTTCCCCACTTGTGGTCAATTATGACAATATAATATACAGATAAGCCACAGCTGTGGAGTGATGTGACCTCTGGTTGAGTACAGAGCGGAAATTCTGGGTTCAAATCGCGGACTATACAGAATTTCTGAGCTCGGCCTTTCAGTGGACATCCAGACGGTGTGGTGAAATAAATATTGATTTATCGGAAATAGGTAATATGGGGACTAATCCACCCTGCTAATCGGATTTGTAATTCCCAAAAAGGGAAAAGCAATGTTCTACTTAGAACGTAAAAAGCTTAATGAATGAATGAATATACAGATTGAATCAATTTATATTTTTGATTGTATTTTTGCAATTTACGTAGTCGACGAAACACATGAGACATTAAAAAAATGTTTTGATTAGCTTAACTTGACAAACAAACGATGAATAAAAATTATTTTTTATTTTTTAGTATGAGATTACTTAATCCGGAAACCGAAAAATGATTGCCAAATCCGGATTTTTCAGGCCAAGTTGACAATGTCAGTGACCCTTTAAACTGGGTTAATTCAAATTTTCACCTCAATGTTTTTGAAAAAATGTTGAAATTTTATTTTATAGAAAATCAAAAAAATTAAAAATTATCCAACCGACTTGATAATAAACTCAAAATTGGGTACAAAAATTCAAGTTTTTGGTGGAAGAAGGTGATAATAGCCATATTTTATAATTTCTTAAATGATCAAGTTTTATTTTTTCTAGAAAATTCAAATGCTTGGTCTCCAAATAGCATAAAGTCCGGAAATTTTGAGCAAACTGAAAGCCTACACTTTTGAAAAGTTCGTATACCTAAAGACGTAAAAAACATTAAATTAGTGTTATTGTAACTTATTTTTAAGTGTGTAATCGGTCTACACTAAAAAAATACGACAAAATGAGATTTTAGTGCGCGATGTGTGACGTATTATCTGTCAGTTTGTTAAATAAACACGAATCCATTAGAATGTTGCATCACATATGTCATTTTAAAAGACCACCCAATCTACATTAGCACTCTGGCTTCAATACGATACCTTTTGCTAAACAAAACATGCCAATTAAAACTTTTTTATTTGTGCTCTTCATACAATTATAAACTTCTGGTGCGATGATCCTGAAAAATATTCAGGCTTTTTTCAGTGCTTGTTTCAAAATTCACGAGGTATGATAAATTTCCATATCTTGAATTTTTCGTGTACAGGTGAGAAAAATTATCAACTTTTTTATTTGAAATCGTTTGGTTAAATAGTCACACTTGCAAGTGACGATTGAAGCTCAAAATGTGGTTTTTAATCAGTGCTGATAATATCCCTGGTCTCCTTTCCATATCTGGCGACATACCAAAACAGCCGAATGGTGAAGAAATAAAAAATCTCAATAAAACTCAGGACGCTGCATCCCAGAAATAATCCAGCCATTCCACCTATGGAAACTGTTCAACAGTTGGTTAGAAAAACTGAGGGTACTTTACAAAATTACCCAAAACGTCAGTAAATCCAAAAATTACATCACGCCGCAACCTCATCTTTGGATATTCTTTCAATCCCCATTGCAAATTGGATCCCAAAAACCATTCCCTAGTGTCGATGTCGTCAATGGAAAAGTGGATTTCATCGCAGTTGGAGTAGCACTTGCATTCGCGTTTTAGGGTTACTAAGCGCTCTAAAAACAATTTTTTTTTTCAAGTGGACGGTAACAGTGGTAAACTTACCAGAATGTTTGGATAAGCAATGCAGACCATCCACGTCACAAATACGATCACCTTCTAAAATTAAAATAATTTAAAAAGAAGGAAGGAAAAAATTACGTTCATTACCAATTCTCCGGTAAAAATGTGGAATGCAACCACAAAGCTTTCTGGAAAGGTCGGCTCTGCATTCCATCCTACACAAAATGTACGAGTACACAGGAGAACGTTTCAAATTACTTTCGTCATAAAAACGACACTTTCGTTGATGAACACTCAAATCCTTTGCGCTGTCAGAAGTCAAAATGGTTAAACTTGACAGGTAAATTTGCAGGAAATGTCCATTTGGAGAATAAATTACTTTACTTGCAGAATCCACCACTTCATGAGGCCCATGAAGATAAAACTAAAATTTAAAAATAATCACCGTTGCTTTGGATAAAAAGTGACTTACATCAAACCCAGTCGACATATTAACGACGTTTGCAAAAACCTCTCCATCCAAAGGATGAATAAAAAAGGTGGTATTTTCAGGATAAAGTTTCCATGAGTTGCTGTGCCAATAACTAAAACAATTCAAAGCTTTATAAAAAAACCTTCCATGTTTTTATCCCTACCTGGGCGAGTTATAAACGGCCAAATTTGAGTTGAACGTGTAGCAGATTCCCATTTCAGTCACTACTTTTACCAGGGTGTACTTATAACCATGGGTTCCCGAATTCGAAACCGCAGGTGCAAAATGATACTCCAAATTTAAAACCAACTCCATAAATTCATCACTGGATATATTCTTGTAAGGCACAATCTTATGAAACGTTTTATAGTTTGCTCCAAAGAGCGAAACCAAAAATTCTCTTAGTAAGGTTTTGTTCTGCTCCTGAGAATTGTTGACGTAGTTATTAATAAATTCTTCGTCTACCTTATATGTTGGACAGATCGTAGCAGAAGGGAAGGAAGTGTTCCAGGAGTAACGATCTCTTTCCATCGAGATGACAGTCGGATTGGTTTGATAGCGGGTCCATGTCGCACTGCTTAGAACTACGGCACCATAAACAGCGGCGCACACAAGTGACAACCAAATGAAAATCTCAATCGGATGTCGTTTTTCTGCAGTCCAATGAGCAAATCCATGGATTGTGCTAACCGACAAGAACAACGTAATAAACGACGTCAAAATTTCCACTACCGATAGCTTCGGTTTAATAGCAGCCACTTCAACATTTTCAGCATATTTTATAGAACGACGACGCTTAAACACTTTTAGAAACGATTTCGAGGATTTAGGTTTGGGTTTTTCCTCTTCGCTGGTCATTTTTGAAGTGTTGTGTTATTTGGGTTACTCATTTGGAGAAATAAAATTTTATGAAAATTTTATGAGGTTGGAACAATTGGGTATCTCTAACAACAAACTATTACACAATGGGTCCATTGTTGGTATATAATGACAGGATAACAATAATAGCATGGCTGTCGATATGCATTAATTATGGATGACGCGGTATTGTATTTAATTATGTTTTCAAAATTGTTTGCAGATCGATTTTACATTATAATGTAAATTTAACGTTCGTTTTTGTATAAGTACAGTGTTTGTAAAATAAAAAATTCTTTTTCTAAAGTAAATCAGGAATAATTAGCTTGCAACAATGTTTTCCTTGAAGGATTGGTTGTTTATTTACTTCCGGCTTTCCAAAATTTTTGGATTCATCCTTTTCCATAATTTATTATTATGATCAACAAACTGAATAGTTATCAGCAATGTTTTTACTCGTTAATTACGTCATCACTTGGCCAGTCCATAGTCCCACTGCTGAAGCTTCTTTATATTGTGACATCATCAGAAAAATATAAAATTTTTACATTCATTTATTGTTATGAGAAAATGAGCAAGATACAGCATCGTTGTTCAGTATATCTACCGCCATGACATCTTAACGTAAGTAGTGAGGCTATGCGGATACGAGACCAACACTTGATAGAAGAACAAGAGGAAACCCTTGAACAATATATGCATGACCAAGACTTA
This sequence comes from Rhagonycha fulva, assembly GCA_905340355.1. Taxonomy (NCBI): domain Eukaryota; kingdom Metazoa; phylum Arthropoda; class Insecta; order Coleoptera; family Cantharidae; genus Rhagonycha; species Rhagonycha fulva. Next base: position 26,968,616 of record HG996559.1, on the reverse strand, counting down.
GTAATTGTTAACCAAACAAGTCATATTATATACATTTTAGAGGGGATAGGTAATCAGGGATACTCGGACATCATTCTGACCCTATGTAATAAACATTTCGAAGTAAAATATGATGCCAAATGGAAAATTTTTAAAAGTATAGGCCTTAGTGATAATAATCCAATTGTAATTACTGTTGCATCTGTCTCTGATTTTAAAAAAGATCAGGGAGAGTTATGCATAATTTTTCTAACCCAGAAGAACTAAGGTTTAACATAAAAAAGGCTAACTAGCATGACAATAAACAGGCTCTGATTACAGAAATCAAAAGAAACATTTCACTATATTAATTGCCGATACCCGTGTGAAAACAGCGACTAAAGTCGGCGACAAATTTTACCGAAAACGCCCGAAGTAATACCATTAAGAAAATATACCTAAATAGCTATTTTTTTTGCGCATGCGCATCAGTTTGATATTTTTAATAATTTAACTAATTCCTTTCATATATATATAGGAATGTAGATATAAATGTTAATACTATTAATCAATGACATTAATCAAATTATTTCATAACAAAAAAGTACGAATTTAAAAATATAAACATGTAAACTTTTCAAAAAAATAAAAAATTTATCTCAAAAACGGCACACTTTCTTACTTTTATTGCAAAATTTCCCCAAGTAAAATGTCGATTTCTCCGAAACGGCACATACTAGCGCTTTTAATTTTTCAAACACAAGTACTCTTTTTTATTGGCTACAAGACCTATAAATTTTGAAGATTTGCAAAGGGGGTGGAAAATCTACTTATATAAAAAATCGCGAAATTTTGCACATTACAATCTCGATTTCTCAGAAACGGTACATAGCAACACTTTTAAATTAATACCATAGGTACTTCATTTTGCGGGCTACAAGACCATATAAATTTTGTATGAGATGGTTGAAAAGCTTGCCAAAGCCATCCAAGAGTACAATCTCTGAGAGCTCTCTACCCTCCAATCCTATAAGCGTCATAGGAGTAGATGGTAGTATGGAGAACTAACTAGGATAAGTCAAAAAGTTGGATGTGCAAAAGCTAAGTACCAAAGAGTACAATGACTGTCTAAAAATGAAGAAAGAATTGCGGACTTTTATGGAATTCTATTGAAGAAATATTAATAAATTTGAAAATACTGGATATCTTTCCATTTTGAGACTATTTTAGAGACAGAATTGTAAAAGTCAAAAGTGATAACAAAACCATCTTTCAAGAAGTGAAAATAGAACTTTATGCTTAATCAACTACTCAGTACTTTAACAAAATTGGGTTTACGGGTCATGGCTTATGCTGATGTTATATTAATCTTAGTGGAAGCCAACTCTAGCAAAGGCATAGAAACACCTCTTGGTGCTGGTGGAGGTAAAATCTTTGTACATCCTGTTGAATTCCTAAACAAAGTAATTAACCAGACGGTTATCAAAATTTTCACTTCCGAGGTGAGTACAGCCAGCAGCTTTTATACTTTTACTTCAAAATGCCATCTGTGTAGGTAAAATTGAAACGTCAAAATATTACAGACCTCTTGTAGTTTACAGCCTTTGTTAGTAGTCAAGCTGAAAAATTACACTTTATTGCATAAAATTTGTTATCTGTTCATAAAGAGAGTTATTAATTTCATACTACTGCGATAGCTATATCTGATTTCAGATCAACCATTTAATGCGGGATTCTCCGGTGCGGTAAAAAAAACTTATTGATATAAATAACAATTACAATTTTGTTAGATTTTTTCACTATAAGAGAACATGGACTTGACTTTCTAAACTTGTTATACCAAAATATTCTCAAGTGTGCCTAAAGACTAAAGAATAAATAATTGATGACGTTATAAGTACAGGGCTACATTTCTATTTTACATTAAATTATGGTACATATGAGTTGGAAAATTATCCATTTTTTATTTTATGTGCTACATGTCAATCTTAAAGTGTACCTATACATAATAATTATAAAGAAAACCTCAAGTGATTAAAAGATAATAATATAATAAGTGCTATTGCAGTGCATAACATTCACTTAGGTTAGGTATAACATTTTTAATTCTTATGAAACTTTATTGGAGTGTATACTTCGGCGAGACCATCGAACTTGCATATTTCTTGATTTTGATAAAGCAATATGTTTTCCGCTTTATACATACCATTGGGAAGTAAAGGAGGCATATAAGTTTCATCAAAAACAAAGTTGCAGGCGTGGTAGGTAATCTCCTGTTAAAAAAATATTTTAGACATTTTCTTTCAACTGCAAATTATTTCATCAGGACCTTGTTAAAAGATAGATCTGTAATGTTACCACACTTTCTTATTCCTTGTATTCCAGCCATATTTGCATTAAAACATTTTTTTAAATTTACTTGATAACGAACGGCCAGAGGTCGAAACTCATTACTTAAAAACTTATATACTTGTACGAGTAGCTGAAAAATAATATTTCTTGTAAATCGTACGTTGCTTTGATATCCAACAAAGAAATTGATTTTGATGGTTCTTTTTGAGGGTTGCTGCAAATGCAAAATATATATACTATTACCTCTATTTTATCCTCGTCTATTTTAACTTTCAAGTTGAAAGTAAAATTGAAAGCTACGGTAGTGCGATTATATTTAAACGTTTTCATTTCAACAAAATTTGCAAAACTTTTATTATAACTAATTAGTTCTAGTCGTCTCTCTCTCATTTTATAGATATGTTGATGAAACTGAAATTTAATTTAATTAAGTAATTTAATGTAGAATTCCTCTTAAGTAACCATCAAAAATATCAGACTACATATTTGATTTAATTACGTTTAAAATTAAAAATTACTTTTGATATAATGTCATCACCGTAAGAGTTCTTCTTAATTAAAAATGCAATTGCCAATAAAAGAATTGTCTTTATCATAGTGAACCAAAATTTTCAACAATTTCAAACAATGTTATATTGGAATATGTTAGCTACATTTATTTTATATAACAACCTTCTCAATGAACATTAACTTAATGTGAGACGGAAGCCATTACAAATTGGTTTATTCTCTTTTATGCAGTGAAGCACAAATTGCTTTTACTTTATAAAAACAATAGCATTCTGGTTCACTCGACATACACCGCCTTTCTATTCGTGAAACATCGAGGTAGGTAGTTCTAATTAGAGTAATTTGTACTTTACCACATTAATCAGATCATGAAGCAATTGCTGAACTATGGAAAAGAAAAAAATCTTTTATTTCAGGTAGTATTTAAAAATAAAATTAATGTGAAAAATAAGAAAATTAGAAAAAAACTAAATGTGTTTCTAACAAAAATTTGAATAGTCAAATGGAAAGTGACGTCATATTTAATTTGAGAAGGTGAAGAATTGGTTACAGACGAAAAGGAAAGATGTGCGAATTATTTTGGTTCTACTGAGTATTAGAACAAGTGGGGGAAAATCGAGGTAAATGTTCAGTTCACCTTCTAAGGGCCAGTTGTATAAAAGAGGATCATCCTCGGATCAGAGTTAAACCAGGATCAAAGCAAATGTCTGTTGTATAAGCGAGAGTCAAGCGTTGAGCCTGGGTTAACTCACCGATTTTCTGATCCGAGAAATCGGTGGATTAGCCCAGGATCAACTTTATTTACTTTTAAATTTATTGTGATTTATACTGTTTGTCTCAATCCATTTGTCATTTATTAAAATAACCCCTGGCAACATTGTTTTTTTGTGTATTAAAGTAAGAATAACAAAATAAAAGAAATAGACGTTGATCCTGGGTTAACTCTTGATCCAGGATCAGCTGATCCCCGAGTTAACCCTCCTTTATACAACTGGCCCTAAATTACGGATGGACATCCTCAAACAAATTTGAATCAGGGATATCCATTATTTGGGACAATTTGTTTAAGGGTCAAAACTTAAACAAAATCTTCTGGGGGATTTTAAACCAAAGTTTTAATAATTCTAACCTCCAAAAATTTTCAAATATACAATTAAGTTTTATACCTGCATCTATCGGTTTTTTTCTTGGAAACATTAGCTCTCTTTGCACACATGAGCTCTATTTCGATCAATAATTGAAAACAATTTGACATTTTTAGTCTCAGTTTTTCTTTTCTGGAAAACTAGAAAATTTCAAGGCACATGCTCCCCCTCTCTATTTTAAATTTTGAATCTAAAATAGTCGAAATTGTTTGTGCTCAAATAGTTTTTATTTTCCAAAAAACATCAATGTTACTGACGCGCATAATTGTATTAACGAGATATCCAGTAACACCAACACAATTAAGTTGAAAATAGTCACAATCATCTATACTTTGTTTTTGCTTGTTTGTGCAAAAATTATTTTTGTTTGTTTTCGAGATCAAAGTTAAACAAAGTTTCTCAAAATGTAAGAAAAAAGACAAAAAACGAAGGTTTTGCCTCTATAATTATTTATTACCATCATTTCCATGTTAATTGTATTAATCACTCATCAATATCAACATTTTGGATTATCTATGATCGTCTTCCTTCCACCCGTCTCCCTCCCCCAAACCTGAAGCAGCCTCATTTTAATTGAAATTTTTTACAATAAAATGAAGCATCTTTACGTATTGTGGAATGAAAGAGGGAGAGTTGGGAGTGGGTGGTCATAGATGATTGAAAATGTTGATATTGATGAGTGATTAACATAATTAACATGGAAATTATGGTAATAAATAGTTATAGGTGCAAAATCTTCGTTTTTCGGTTATTTTTTTTACATTTTTTTAAACTATGTCTTAATTTGATTGGCTGTATTTTGGTTAATATTGGGTCTAAGAATTTGCTTTGCCATCCAAATTTTAACAAATTTAGTGCACAATTTTAGTTCTAGGAGCGTCTTAACTAAGATGAAACAAAAAACACCAGGTAGTACTTTCTGGTTCTACCCGTACCTGCCTTCCAAACTGTCTACACTTGTGAGGATAAATGCCTTCCTTCATTACTTTGTTGAAAGCGGTGAGGAAAACGTTTGATCTTTCTGCGACCAATATTTTTAAAGCCGCTGCTGGTACCTTGTCTGGGCCAGGCACTTTGTCCGTTAGAAGAGTAGAGGCCGCCGCCCTGAGTTCGTCTAAAGGTTCCGTGGATCAGGGGTAGGCAATTTGCGTTTTTCTACCCTAAAATGCGCCGGGAAGAGTGACTCTCGCTGGAGTGAGTTCAGGAATTTTTGTTTTCCCCTGAGTTTGCCTGCCACTATCTTATAAGCTCTTCCTCATGGGTTTTTCTTCAGGAAGGTCAGTAGTTCTTCTAAACACTTCCGCTTGGTTTTTTTCATAGTGTAAGCTAAGTTTTTTTGGCGGCGCGATAGTCTTCGTATGCTCTGTCCGCTTCCTTGGGAGTCTTGGCCTTTTAGTAGGCTCTTCGATTTGAGATCACCCTGAGTTCAGCTATTTCTGGGTTCCACCAATAAACAGGTCTTCGTCCATTGCCACCTTTTTCTTGGCATTGCGGCATTGCAAGCTGTTCTAACCGCTTCCATCAACTGGGCCGCTCCATCCCCACTCCCGACCGCCAACGTAAAGGCCTTCAGCAGCTTCTTTCTGTCTATCTTATGTGACATCTAGCCCTTGTTGGTTGTAGGCCTATCTGCAGTGCTGCTGTTTCTTGTGTCCTTTACAGTATAGATGTATTTGAAGTCGCTAAGCGTTTCCACGTCTTGCGGAAGGTCGGAAAAGAGGCCAGGGTGGCGTCTATTATCGAAGTCGAGTCTTCTTTCTTTCTTCTTTCAAAGTTTTTCTTCTTTTTCTTCGTTTTTGGAGGTATTTTTCCTCACGAATGTCAGCGTGTTTCCGACATTGGCCACCATTATATTCGTTCCAGCCAAGCTTCTAAGAGAATTTCTCCTCTTTCGTCGTAGGAACTCTCGATTTTGGATCCCCAATCTGATGAGTGATGACTTTGCATTAAAATCTTCTCCTATTATGACGTCTGTTTCTTTGTCGTTATCTGATCTGGTGGTCGCGTGGGCCATGACTCCGTCCAGCTCTCCGTCCAGCAGAGAAGTAGCAACTGTACACCTTCAATCCTCCGATCTTTGCCCACGCAAAGTCTGGGCCTGCTCTACTTTCTATTATGTCGGTGGATAGGGTAAATAGATTGCTGCTCTGCCGGTGTCGTCCTAGATGAGGTTGGTCGATTTATTTATGTTGGGTTCCGATAGGAAAGCGATGTCGATTTTCAATAAGTTGGCTGTTGCTTCAAAAAGGTCTTGTGCCACTCCGGAGGTGTGCAAGTTGGCTTGCAAAAACCGGGCGGATTTCTTTTGGGAATTTTTTATATCTATTATCTTTGATTGCGCTCTTCACATCAAAACAGCAACTTTCTAAGATATTCGTACTTGAGGCGTTATTTCTTGATTTTTCAACTTCTGCAGCAGACTTTTCAGCATTGTTGCTCATTTTTCTTGTTAAGACGGCCCTTGTTGTTTTTAATGGTAATTTGACGTTTATTGTTACTTGCTTTTTCAAAGATACTTACATTTAAATCTTCGTTGAGGTCTTTTTTAAAGATGACTTCAAAATTATGGACAACTCTTGATGCTCGTGAAGGTCAAATTTTTGTACTTCCTGTAAAATTCCTAAACAAAATAATTATCCAGACGGTTATCAAAATCTTCGCCTCCCAGATGAGTATTGGCAGCAGCTGATTTTACTTCAAAAATGCCATCTTTAATAGGTAAAATTGAAACGTCAAAATATTACAGACATTGGGTACTTTAAAGCCTTTATCAGTAGTCAAGCAGAAAAAATTACATTTCATTGAATAAAATTTGTTATCTGTTTATAAAGAAAATTATTATTTCTTCACTAATCTGATAACTACACTTGGTTTCAGATCGACCATTTAATGCGGGATTCCCCGGTGCGGTAAAAAACTTATTATTGATACAAGTAACAATTAGATTCTTGTTAGTTTTCTTCACTACAGAAGAATATGGATTTAACTTTTTGAATTTGTTATACCAAAGTATTCTCAAATATGCCTGAAACTAAATAGTAATAAATTGATGACATTGCGTTGTAAGTATGGCTACATTTTTATTTTACATTGAATTATGGTACATGTTACAACTACGTTGAACAGTTTTTAATTTCCTTAATATTTCGATTTGATTTCAAAACTATTTGAAAAGACCTCGTATCTACGGCAGACTTGTGGCTCAATCGAGTTATTTTTAGAATTTATATCTTGTACGGACTGCAAATACCGTTTATGATTTCCTAGAAATTTTGATGTGAAATGCTTTAAAGCACATTTCAGAATTACGTCATTTTTACAAAGCAGAAAAACAACCAATTGTTCGATTTTAACCCCTGTATGTATGCAACTTAAAAAGCTTCAAAGAGAACTTAAGCAAAAATCATGTCATTTTTTATACGCCATATTGAAAAATATTGAAGTGAAGATCACTTTCTGTTGTGCAGTCAAAGTGGTAACTTTGCAATAACTTGCAATAACTTTCTCTTGGTGAGTCGAAGCAGTAACTTCGTACTAACTTTAACTCGTGCCTTTGAAGCGACAAATTATTACAACTTTTATTCCGACCTAGTGGAATCTCTACAAAAATCTATCAGTATTTGAATTTAGTGCCGAATTTATCTAAAAAATATTTCGAAAGATCGTAAATAACGGAGTTATAACTAATTATCTCATAACTAAAATGTTAACATGTGCGTTTATTTAAACAACTTAATCAATTGTGCTAAAATTCAAACTGTTCACAAGTAAGGTGAAACAAATGCAATTTCGTAATATCTACTGTTGTTTAAATGCAAATTACTAATTAACGACAAAATGCCGAAAAATTGTGAATGGATTACCTATCTAAATTTATTACTTTAATGGACAATTCCTGCAAATGGAGATGGAAAATATACCGAACGGATATGGTTGGCTTCAACAGTTTGGAAACGAGATTCTTTGAATTTGGAAAATTGAAGAATGGGTGTTTTTAATTCCTGGAATCTGGCTTACCGATTTTTAAAGAAAAATCAAAGGTTAGTGCTGCCATGTTAATTTTAAGAAGTGTAACAATTAATAACTAATGACGATTGACTTTATAATTATTGTTGTTTGCGACCCATTTGGTCGATATCTAATTATTTAACTACTTAAAAAGTCAGTTGTTCAAATTTATTATCTGTAAATGGTAAAATGTACCGAATTTTTAATTAATCCAATATGGATGAATTTATCGTCAATTGTTTATTTATGATTAATTTACATTAAGTAACTACTCAGTTACAATTTTATTTAAGCTAAATTTTGCGAAACGTTTCTTCATTTAGGCATTTTAAGAAATAATTGTGTTTCATTAGCTTACATTATATGTATGAAAAGCATATTTACTTTTATTTGCGTACGCCGATTTTATTTCAGAGATTTTTCGTTATTGTAAAAAAAGAGGTAAGCAAGTGGTTTGGTTTCACGCAGGTAGTTACCCTGAGATTAGAGTATTGCTGGTTCTTGGATTTTTCAAATTCAAAGAATCTGCGGGCTCTCCGACAACAATGAGCAAAACCAGAGGACGCACGGGGGGTGTATCATACATCTGAGTTAAAAAATTATCCTTTTATTATTTTATGTGCTACATGTCAATCTTAAAGTATACATATACATAATATAAAGAAAACATCAAGCGATTAAAACATAATATAGTAAGTGCTATTGCAGTGCATAACATGCACTTAGGTTAGGGATAACATTTTTAATTCTTACGATATCTCATTGGAGTGTATACTTCGAAGAGAGCATCAAACTTGCATATTTCTTGATTTTGATAGAGCAATATGTTTTCCGCTTTATACATACCATTGGGAAGTAAAGGAGGCATATAAGTTTCATCAACGACAAAGTTGCAAGCACGATAGGTAACCTCCTGTTAAACAAAATATTTTAGATACTTTGTTTCAACTGCAAATTATTTTTTTCAGGACCTTGTTAAAACATATCTCTGTAATGTTACCACACTTTCTTATTTCTTGTATTCCAATCATATTTGCATTAAAACATTTTTTTAAATTTACTTGATAACGAATGGCCAGAGGTCGAAACTCATTACTTAAAAACTTAAATGCTTGTACAAGTATCTGAAAAATGATATTTCTTTTGATTTGATTTTGATAATATTTTTTTAGCATAGCTACAGATGCAAAATAAATATTACCTCTATTTTATCTTCGTCAATTTTTACTTTCAAGTTGAAAGTAATGTTGAAGGCTACAGTAGTACGGTTATATTTAAAAGTTTTCATTTCAACAAAATTTGCAAAACTTTTATTGTAACTAATTAGTTCTAGTCGTCTCTCTCTCGTTTTATAGGTATGTTGATGAAACTAAAATTCAATTTAATTAATTAATTCAGCTTAGAATTCTTTTTAAATAACCATTAGAAATATTAGGCTACATATTTGATTTAATTACTTGTAAAATTAAAAATTACCTTTGATATAATGTCATCCCCGCAAGAGTTCTTCATAATTAAAAATGCAACTGCTAATAAAAGAATTGTATTTATCATAGTCAACCAAAATCTTCAACGATCTCAAACAATGTATGTAGGTATATTGGGATATGTTAGCTAAATTTATTTTATATGACAACCTTCCCAACAAACATTAACTTAATGTTAGGTGGAAGTCATTACAAATTGTTTTATGCTTTGTTTTATGTAGCGAAGCACAAATTACTTTTATTTTTTAAAATAAAAACAGTCTGGACACACTCGACACACTCCGTCTCTCTATTGGTGAACCATCGAGGTAGGAAATTCTAATTAGAGTAATTTGTACTTCACCACATTAATCAGATCATGAAACAATTGCTAAACTATAGAGAAAAAATCTTAGATTTTAAGTAGGATTTAAACGTAAAATCAATGTGAAAAATAAGAAAATTAGAAAAACATTTGATAAAGGGTTAAAACTTTAATTATATAATAAACTGCTACACGACGAGAAGATAGGTGGTAGTTCAAATGCATCTTAAGATACATTTAATATTAAAATAAAATTTAGCACTACTTAAAGAAGCAGCCAGATGGGTAAGTCTGATGGGAAATAATACAAAAATCTATAAAATTTTGGTGCATACGTTCACTTATAATTCAATTACATAAAAATTAAATTTTTTTTATTGCTATGAGCATAGCCGGACCAGTAATAAAGATTATTATTTCATTGAGGAGCGGTGTATTTGATAGAGGGTTTAGATACATATACATCTGAGTTGTAAAATTATTCTTTATTATTTTATGTGCTACATCTCAATATTAAAGTGTCCATAATTAAATCCTCAACCAATTAAAACATATTAAGTTATATTTTAGTACATAAGTAGTTATAATATTGCAATGTCATCCGTATCCCGACAGTTTAAAAACAAAATCAAATGCCGTTTTGCAATAAAAAAAAACTAACCAATGATGAAACGGTGGTTAAGTATAACATTTTTAGTGCCTTGGATAATACATTGGGGTATATACTTCGAAAAAAGCATCAAACTTGCATCTTTCCTGATTTTGATAGAGCAACACGTTTTCCGCCTTATACATACCATTGGGAAGTAAAGGAGGCATATAAGCCTCATCAACGACAAAGTTGCATGCGTGGTAGGTAATTTCCTGTTAACAAAATAGTTTAGATACTTCATTTCAACTGGAGGTTTTTTTCTTCATTACCTTGTTAAAAGCTATAGCTGTAATGTTACCACACTTTTTTAGTCTTTGAATTCCAAGTATATTCGCATCAAAAGATTTTTTTAAATTTATTTGATAACGGAGCGCAAGGGGTCGATACTCGTTACTTAAGAACTTATATGCTTGTAAGAGTATCTAAAAAATAAAGTTTTTGTAAATCGTGTTGATGCCTCGATAACCAAAAAAAAGTTGCAAAAAGGAAGTACGTGTAGTATTAATATTTGAAATGTTATCACAAATAATTCATTACCTCTATTTTCTCCTCTTCCAATTTTACTTTCAAGTTGACAGTAAGGTTGAAGGCTACAGTAGTACGATTGTACTTAAATGTTTTAAGTTCCATAAAATTTATGTAATTTTTATCGTAACTAATTAATTGTACTCGCGTGTCTTTTATTTTGTAGGTATGTTGATGAAACTAAAATTCAGTTTAGTTCAATAATGTACAAAAACAATTATTTGTCAAAAACATTAATACAATTTGTTATTCTGCGTTCTTGGAGAGAATACACAATATTTAATTATATTATTACTATTAAAATTAAAATTTACCTTTGACAATAGATCACCGTCGCTAGCAATCATCTTAAGAAAAAATGCAGCTGTCAAAAGAAGAATTACTTTTGTCATTTTAAACAAAATAACTTGAACGATCTCACGCAATGAATGTGAAGGTATTGAAATGTAATCAAATGTAATCTTATTTCATTTTTCAGCCTTCCCAACAATCATTAAGCTAAATTATTTTCCGTAATTTCGGCCGGAAATTATTATCTAATTATTTGTGGTTAATGTAGTGAAACTAATTGTAACCAAATAAGTAGATACATATTACTTTGTTTATTTTAAGCCCAATATTTCAACAAGGCTATGAATTAGACTGTTTGTTGAACTTTATAATATCTTTAAAATAAATTTTGTGTTTTTCAAAACACGAGATTGTGTTTTGTTTAATTTGTTTACTCTAAATCACAAAAAAACATAATCTCACCCGGATCTTAATCATTTTATAAATACAATTTTCGAATTAATTAAAATTATAAAAACCTTTTTTTAACATCTACGTCTCCTCCAGTCACGCTTTTTGTTATTCTTGATTTAATTTTTAATTAGTAAAAGCAATCTCTGCAGAGCTCCGGCCAGCTTATGGACTCTAAATTGGTAGTTAAATCAAGAAAGTTATACTGAACGATTCTTGTAAAAAAAATTAAACTTTGCGGTATCAAAAACAATTTTAATTAATGAAAAAGATAATTTTAAGTACGCCAGAAAATGTACACAACTCAAAAACTCTCTTAGTGACATTCAGATGTCAGAAAAATAAAACAATTTGTTACCAATTGTCTTGATCCGCTTTTACCCAAACATCCATAAAATTACGTTTTTTCGGTGCTTCCTTTCCTGGCAGCTACGACGCTAACCTCCAACACGCGATAAAAAAAAATTTTAATTCAATAATTTCGTTATGAAATCAAACAAAAGCGATGTTAATGTGAGAAACAAACAACTCACTTTTACCATCTAAAGAAATCTTCTGGGTGATTTTAAACCACGGTAAAGTTTTAATAATTCTAACCTCCAACAATTTTTAAATAAGCAATTTAATTTTATATCTCCATTCATCCAGTTTTTACCATAGAAACATTAGATCTCTTTGTACACATGAGCTCAATTTCCATCATTAATTGAAAATAATTTGGCATTTTTCACCAGGATAGAAAATTCTACTATGTGATGACTTTAGAAAAATCACAGTTTTACTGTTCTAGATAAAAAAAACATTTTAACAAAAAATTAAACCGACCAAAAAAAAAGAAACTAAAAATCAAAAAATAAATATATTAAATTTTGAGGGTTAATAAGTAATGTAAGTAATTAATTTTGAGTCGGTGCAGCGTGGGTGACTTCTGTTTTGATAATTTTTTTAAAGTAATTTAATGATCGTTGATTTTTTGCTTTTGCACCGACTCAAAAATAGTTTACTTATTAAGACTCAAATGCAATATATTTATTTTTTTGCTTTTCAGTTTCCTTTTTTTGGTAAAAATCAATAGATGAAATATCAATCATCCCCTATTCTTTACCCTTACGGGGGTTTTTTTGTGACATTTAAATGGGACCAACTTGGGGGTCCGTTGACTTGGCTCAATGCTAGTAATTGGTTTTTCTAGAAAATTTTATTTTATTACTGAGCTTTGCTATATTCACGTTTTTCTCAATTATCCCCAATTATTATTATTATCCGCAAGAAATTAGACCTGACTAAAATTACACATGATTGCATAAAATTTGTTACCTGTTCATAAAAAGATCTATTATTTCCTCACTAATCCGATAGCTATACCTGATTTCAGATCAACCATTTAATACGGGATTCTCTGGACGGTAGAAACTTATTGGTACAAATAACAATTAGATTCTTGTTAGATTTGTTCACTACAAGAGAATATGGACTTGATTTTTTAAACTTTTCATATGCCAAAATATTCTCAAGTATGTACGTTGTAAGTACAGGACTACATTTCCATTTTATATTATATTAAGGTACATCTGAGTTGGAAAATTATCTTTTTATTATTTTATGTGCTACATGTCAATCTTAAAGTCTACATATACATAATATAAAGAAAACATCAAGCAATTGAAGCATAAATATTATAAGTGCTACTGCAGTGCATAGCTTCAACAATAAAGGATTATAATCTTGTAATGTCGACTTCCAAATAAGAAAATGCTCAATAATGGAACATTAGCTAGATATAACATTTTTAATTCTTATGAATTCTTATTGGAGTGTATACTTCAAAGAGAGTATCAAACTTGCACATTTCTTGATTTTGATAGAGTAATATGTTTTCCGCTTTATACATACCATTGGGAATTAACGGAGGCATATAAGTTTCATCAAAGACAAAGTTGCATGCGTGGTAGGTAACCTCCTGTTAACAAAATATTTTAGATACTTTGTTTCAACTGCAAATTACTTCTTCAGGACCTTGTTAAAAGATACTTCTGTAATGTTACCACACTTTCTAATTTCTTTTATTCCAACCATATTTGCATTAAAACATTTTTTTAAATTTACTTGATAACGAACGGCCAGAGGTCGAAACTCATTACTTAAAAATTTATATGCTTGTACGAGTAGCTGAAAAATAACATTTCCTGTAAATCGTGCGTTGTCTTAATTTCCAACAAATATAACTTAATTTTGATGGTACTTTTTGAGCATCGCTGCAGGTGCAAAATTTAATATAATTATTATTTATTACCTCTATTTCATCCTCGTTTATTTTTACTTTTAAGTTGAAAGTAATGTTGAAGGCTACAGTAGTACGATTATATTTGAACGTTTTCATTTCAACAAAACTTGCAAAACTTTTATTGTAACTAATTAGTTCTAGTCGTCTCTCTTTCATTTTATAGGTATGTTGATGAAACTAAATTTTAATTTAATTAATTAACTCAACTTAAAATTCTTTATAAATAACTATAAAAAATATCAGGCGACATATTATTTGATTTAATTACTTTTATAAAATTAAAAATTACCCTTGATAAAATGTCATCACCGCAAGAGTTCTGCTTAATTAAAAATGCAACTGCCAATAAAAAAATTGTCTTTATCATATTGAACCAAAATCTTCAACAATCTCGAACAACCCACGTAGATATATTGGGGTATGTTAGCCACATTTAAGTATTTTATATAACAACTAGTGATGGGACTATCGAATAAAAACTATCGAATTATTCGATAGTTAGTCTTCATTGAAACTATCGATAGTTACTAATAAACTATTCGAATAACTTTTTAGTTACTAAAACCATTCGAATAACTTTTTAGTTACTAAAGCTATTCGAATAACTTTTAGTTACTAAAATTATTCGAATAACTTTTTATTAGTTACTAAAACTATTTGAATAACTTTTTAGTTACTAAAACTATTCGAATGATTTTTTAGTTACTAAAATTATTCAAATAAGTTATTTGAATAGCTTTTAGTGACTTTTGAGGTTAATTAAATAATTTTTGTAACTAAAAGATTATTTGAATAGTTTTAGTAACTAAAGTTATATTTATAAATTTTTATATTTTATTTATATAAAACTACAACTATGCAAATAACTATTTAGTTACTAAAACTACCGAATAAATATTTAGTTATCGAATGAATTTATTATCAATTAGCAATGACAATTAGTAACTTTTAGATTAGTATTACTATATTACCCATCGATCCCAAATAAACAAAATGGTACAATATTATGAATAATAATACCCCGTCTAATGGTAAAACCTCTCAAGTAATTGGTGAAGCAAAGTGTATTATCAACATAAAATTCTTATTAGCGCTAATAATCGTTTTCTATTGGTGATTTATATTAGTCTATAACTCTATATCTTAAGACCGGTCTGTTATTGCATATAAATCCGCCCTTTACACATAACAACCTTGCGATTGCCCTAGTACAGAAAATAAATCTTAATATAATATAAATCATAATATTTAGAACATGTTTTAAATTTGGAGGTAAATGTGCGCAGTAGACATTTTTCCGCCTAAAGTCCGCCCAGTTTGAATCAGTGCTGCCAATTGAGCGGTTTTCCGGCTAGAAATGACTTATTGAAAGTTGCTTTAGCGGTGAAAAGCTATCATTTAGCGAATAACTGAAATTCTAGCTTCACTAAAGGTTATCTGACAGAAAATGTGACAATTTGTAAAAATTGCCAAAAGTCCGGCACTGATTGTTACTAAAGGACTTCGTAAATTTAAGAGTTGGCAACACTGGTTTGAACTTTAATACGCAAGCGCGCGTGCTAAGTTTGTCATAATAAATTGCACTCGTTGCATACAAAAAATTATTTTTAGCTGCATGAAAATATGAAAAAAATTGAGCTTTACATAAAAATTTACATGTAAATTTTATGTAAAATTATGCATCGGTCATACCGGGGCTTAATAGAGAATTGTAAAAGATAATCCATATACCAATATAAAAATATTAGAATTTTAATTGTAAGCGAAGAAGAACCAATAAGAAAGTAGAACCAGAAATATTTGAAAAATATAAAAAAAAATGCAAAAACAGAGGGGGGGTCAAAAAACGACTAAAGTCTAACTGAGATCTATAATCTATCCCCCTTAAAGCCTGTATGACACGATGTTAAATTTTACATAAAATTTACATGTAAATGGGAACTAACCAATAGAAAGAGTGTATTAGTAGCCATCGGACGTTTTTCATTGGTTAGTTACCATTTACATGTAAATTTTATGCAAAATTATGCATCATGTCATACCGGGGCTTAAGAGATTAATAAACTGAGGGAACCTCTAATCTAAAGCCATTAATTGTAATTGGTAGTAAATTCATACAATAGTTTTAGTAACTAAAAGATTATTTGAATAATTTTAGTAACTAAATAGTTATTCGAATAATTTTAGTAACTAAAAAGTTATTCGAATAGTTTTAGTAACTAATAAGTTATTCGAATAGTTTATTAGTAACTAAAAATTTATTCGATAGTTTTTATTCGGTAGTTTTTATTCGATAGTTTTATTCGATAGTTTTTATTCGGTTTGGTATTTAGTAACTAAATTTTTAGTTACTAACTATCGATAGTAAAACAAAATTAGTAACTAACTATCGATAGTCAAAAAATTTCGATAGTGCCCATCACTAATAACAACCTTCCCAACAAACATTAACTTAATGTTAAGAGGAAGCAATTACAAATTGTTTTATGATCTGTTTTACGTAGCAAAGCACAAATTGCTTTTATTTTATTAAAATAAGAACAGTCTGGATATATTCGACACACTCCGTCTCTCTATTCGTGAACCATCGAGGTAGGAAGTTCTCATTAGAGTAATTTGTTAGACAGGTTAGTTAAAATTGTTAATGAAATTCATTTTTATCTTAGTTTTCTTTTAAATTTTAATGCCAGGTTAAATTTTATTATGAAACTGGCCCTTAAAGAAGCAGCCAGATAGGTAAGTTTGATGAGAAATAATACACAAATGTATAACATTTTGGTGCATACGTTTAATTATAATTCAATTATATAAAAATTAAATTTTTTTATTAATATGAGCTAGCCGGACGTATTTTAACATTCCTTACACTCTCTGGCAACCAAGGTCAAAAACTTGTTCTGATTGGCCGAAAAGTACTATGCGCCGTAGGTACGTGTCTGCACTTAGCATTTTTATTTTGAATTTTTGTTTGATATTTCAGTTGTCACATAAGCACATATGACATAACCTCATTTTTTTCAAAGGTGTCTGCTCTTTTGTAATTTTATCATTGCATTGTTAACTATATATTTTATTAATTAATTACCACTAGTTAAAAACACGTTTAGAATTAAAGTGATATTTTCAAAAATACATTCTTTCTCTCATGGTACCTACTAGAATTTCAACTGCAAGTATTTAATTTTTCGTGTAACCAGTACTTATGGTAAAAATTAGTATTATAAATCTTTGGTTAATGATATTGATAATCAAGAAGTTGAATGTGTCAAAAAAGAGGTTCAAATTATAATTAATAATGATCAAATTTTTACTTATATGTTGTTTATATCGCAGTTATGTTATTACTTATTAATTATAATATTATCATGTTTTGAACCTCCTCGTATGAGTTCATAGGATGGATGAATATTTTTTTAAATCTAGCTCTACCCTGAGAATTATGTCCCAACAGGTGGATCTTTGTTATTGGTTTTTAATTTAAATTTTTTTTATTATTGAATTTGTTTTATTTAGGGGATGAAATGATTTGGTCGTCAAAGTTGCACTGTTTTAATTTTGTTTTTGAAAATCCTTTAAAAGGATTTCCTTTTTAGTTAAGTTTTCTCAGCTGAACAGCTAAATTCACGGAGGCAATTTTTCTGTGGTCGCCGAAATAATTTTAAGTTTTGTTTATCGAATTTTATTGTATGAAGTTTGAATTTGTTATGTTGGAAAGAGACAATTGCGAATAATTTTAAAAGTGATTGCAATAAACGACACCAAATGGCGATTGCGCAGTGAGGCTTTATACAAAATTTTGGGTAAAGAGGAGGAGACGTAAGGAAGGAATTTTGCAAAAGCGGGGACGTGCTTGAGCAGCACGAAACAGGAATGCTTTTTGAACGCCAATCGGCCAAGAGGCCATACGTAATTTTGTGACGCTCCACAAAAATTTAAATTAAATAGTGAATTAAAAGTGTTCAAAATTTTGTTGATTATTCAATTCTATTTGAATGTCCAGTAAGACGATATTACAGTGTATCAGGTTGGGTGGAAGCTCAAGATTGGATTTCCTAACCAGATGCTCAAGGGAGGTTGAGAAAATTTTATAATAGGCGCCATTCTTGAACGAATTACTATGGGAGATGGTAAATCATTTTAATTTATTAATAATACCCAGGTAGCACATAATATTGGGGCAATATTGCCCCAATATAGCGCCAATATAGAATGTTGGCGCAATATTGCAATATTCAGCCAATATTGGCGCAATATTGTTTTCCAATATTGCCCCAATATTGGCTAAATCTTGGTGCAATATTGCACCAATATTGATGTCCAATATTGTCTGTCAATATTTAGCTTTAAATTTAATATTGGCTAAATCTTGGTGAAATATTGCACCAATATTGATGACCAATATTGTCTGTCAATATTCAGCCAATATTGGTGCAATATATGTAATCAATATTGCACCAATATTGGCTAAATCTTGGAGAAATATTGCACCAATATTGCTGACCAATATTGTCTGGCAATATTTAGCCAATATTGATGCAATATTGTTTTCCAATATTGGGGCAAATATATGATATCAATATTGCCTGTCAATATTCAGCCAATATTGGTGCAATATTGATTACATATATTTCCCCAATATTTCAAGATTGCAAATATATGATATCAATATTGCCTGTCAATATTCAGCCAATATTGGTGCAATATTGATTACATATATTTCCCCAATATTTCAAGATTGCAAATATATGATATCAATATTGCCTGTCAATATTCAGCCAATATTGGTGCAATATTGATTACATATATTTCCCCAATATTTCAAGATTGCAAATATATGATATCAATATTGCCTGTCAATATTCAGCCAATATTGGTGCAATATTGATTACATATATTTCCCCAATATTGGAAAAATCTTGGTGCAATATTGCACCAATACTGATGACCAATATTGTCTGTCGATATACAGCCAATATTAGTGCAATATTGTTTTCCAATATTGGGGCAATATATGATATCAATATTGTCTTTCAATATTTAGCCAATATTGGTGCAATATTGGCTAAATCTTGGTGCAATATTGCACCAATACTAATGACTAATATTGTCTGTCGATTATAGCCAATATTGGTGCAATATTGTTTTGCAATATTGTTTTCCAATATTGGGGCAATATATGATATCAATATTGCACCATTATTGGCTAAATCTTTTTTTTTTCGCAAATCGCAAATTTTATCATACAGGGTGGAAAGTGACATAGATTTCCCAATCTCATTTTGAAGGACCGCATTCAGGGTGAAATTTTTTGTCAGAATGATTTATATAGAGTGAAGTATCAAATATTTAAAACACATAAATAGAGAATTCTGATAGGATAAACCTACATTATAGTACACAAGCTGTATTTGAAAATATATTACTAAAAAATTAGAAAATAAACAATTTAAAAATTTAAAGAAAGCCTTGTATTTAAAATTACAAAAGTGCACTAAAATGTAAAAAATAATTTTAATAAAACGGTGGCTTAGAGTTACAGGGTTCTATGTTACAAAAGCTAAAATTTTGAAAAATGAACTTCAAAGATTTCGAACTTCTAAAATGAAGATCACTTGTATTTTGAAATAGATTTACTTTTAAATTAACTATTTTAATATGGACATAGAACTCTGGGATTCTATTGTAAAATTGTAACATAGAACTCTGTAACTCTAAGCCAGCAAAAAGCAAACAAAGCTTCTTGAAAACATCAATATAAAAGCGTGCGACTATGAATTTTGTTCACCAATAGTTAGCCTGCTTATCCACCTATAACATAGAACCCTGTAACTCTAAGCAACCGTTTTATTAAAATTATTTTTTACTTTTTAGTGCACTTTTGTAATTTTAAATACAAGGCTTTCTTTAAATTTTTAAATTTTTTATTTTCTAATTTTTTAGTAATATATTTTCAAATACAGCTTGTGTATCTAAACTATAATGTAGGTTCATCCTATCAGAATTCTCTATTTATGTGTTTTAAATGTTTAATACTTCACTCTATATAAATCATTCCAACAAAAAATTTCACCCTGAATGCGGTCCTTCAAAATGAGATTGGGAAATCTATGTCACTTTCCACCCTGTATGATAAAATTGTTTAATGCGCATCAACGCATGCGCTTTATGATTTATATGATAATATTGGAAAACAATATTGCACCAATATTGGAAAACAATATTGGACCAATATTGGCTATATATCGACAGACAATATTGGTCATCAGTATTGGTGAATATTGCACCAAGATTTAGCCAATATTAGTGCAATATTGATTACATATATTGCCCCAATATTGGAAAACAATATTGCACCAATATTGGCTGAATATTGACAGACAATATTGATATCATATATTGCCCCAATATTGGAAAACAATATTGCACCAATATTGGCTAAATATTGACAGACAATATTGATGCAATATTTCTCCAAGATTTAGCCAATATTGGTGCAATATTGATATCATATGTCGCCCCTATATTGGAAATAAATATTGCACCAAAATGTTGGCTTATAAGTATAATATATTGTTTATGTTGTTTCCATATTATTTTATAAAACATTTTATTAATCTGATTTGCTCCGAAAATAACAACTATGCCGTTAAAAGTAAACAAATTTACTAAACTAATAGGTTACCCTCCATAGGTAAGTAATTAGAGTAGTTGGCTCTTGTAACATTTAAATGATCGGTCATGAGTTCGAATCTTGCTTTGTGGTATGAGGTAAGTAACAAAAATATTTAAATTTTAATTGTCAGGTTTACATGAGATGTTCGGTGCTACAATTATCCAAAAATGACACTGGCAAAACAATGTAATATTTAAAAATTATTTCTAAATATTATCGGGTTTATTTGAAGAGTCGTCGATAGATGTCGCGTTTATTCGAAGAGTCGTGGTTAGATACGTCAGAAAATGATCAAGAATGTAAATTTGTATGCTTGCATAATGTTTAAATCTTGTAATATATTTGATTACTTGTGATATTTCCGTAAAAAAATATATAATTCAAAATAAAAGAAATAAAATATATCAAATCAATATTGATTGGAGAGTGTTTACATGTCGATCCTAGCACAATACTGAAAATCAATATTGCTTCAATATTGGAAATCAATATTCCGCCGATATTGGAAAATGTTCACTTCTCAATAATTAGCGCAATATATTGACTTCCAATATTAGGGAAATATTGGGAAATCAATATTGCCCCAATATCGAGATGTAAACTTTTTTTAATATTGGTGCAATATTGAAAATTAATATTCCGCCAATATTGGGAAATCAATATTGCCCCAATATCGAGATGTTAAACCTTTCCAATATTGCCCCAATATCGAGATGTTAAACTTTTCCAATATTGGGGCAATATTGATTTCCCAATATTGCGCCAACATAGTGTGCTACCTGGGGTGCAGCGTGGGTGACTTCTGTTTTGATAATTTTTTTAACGTAATTTAATGATCGTTGATTTTTTGCTTTTGCACCGACTCAAAATTAGTTTACTTATTAAGACTCAAATGCAATATATTTATTTTTTGCTTTTCAGTTTCCTTTTTTTTGGTAAAAATCAATAGATGAAATATCAGTCATCCTCTATTTTTTACCCTTACGGGGTATTTTTTGTGACATTTAAATGGGACCAACTTGGGGGGTCCGTTGACTTGGCTCAACGCTAGTAATTGGTTTTTCTAGAAAATTTTATTTTATTACTGAGCTTTGCTATATTCACGTTTTTCTCAATTATCCCCAATTATCATTATTATCCGCAAGAAATTACACCTGGCTAAAATTACACATGATTGCTATCCTGATAGCTAATCCGATAGCTATATCTGATTTCAGATCAACCATTTAATACGGGATTCTCTGGACGGTAGAAACTTATTGGTACAAATAACAATTAGATTCTTGTTAGATTTGTTCACTACAAGAGAATATGGATATACCAAAATATACCAAAATATTCTCAAGTATGTACGTTGTAAGTACAGGACTACATTTCCATTTTATATTATATTAAGGTACATCTGAGTTGGAAAATTATCTTTTTATTATTTTATGTGCTACATGTCAATCTTAAAGTGTACATATACATAATATAAAGAAAACATCAAGCAATTGAAGCATAAATATTATAAGTGCTACTGCAGTGCATAGCTTCAACAATAAAGGATTATAATCTTGTAATGTCGACTTCCAAATAAGAAAATGCTCAATAATGGAACATTAGCTAGATATAACATTTTTAATTCTTATGAATTCTTATTGGAGTGTATACTTCAAAGAGAGTATCAAACTTGCACATTTCTTGATTTTGATAGAGTAATATGTTTTCCGCTTTATACATACCATTGGGAATTAACGGAGGCATATAAGTTTCATCAAAGACAAAGTTGCATGCGTGGTAGGTAACCTCCTGTTAACAAAATATTTTAGATACTTTGTTTCAACTGCAAATTACTTCTTCAGGACCTTGTTAAAAGATACTTCTGTAATGTTACCACACTTTCTAATTTCTTGTATTCCAGCCATATTCGCATTAAAACATTTTTTTAAATTTACTTGATAACGAACGGCCAGAGGTCGAAACTCATTACTTACAAACTTAAATGCTTGTACAAGCATCTAAAATATAACATTTTTTGTAAACCGTGCGTTGTCTTAATTGCCAACAAATAACTTAATTTTGATGGTACTTTTTGAGCATCGCTGCAGGTGCAAAATATAATATAATTATTACCTCTATTTTATCCTCGTTTATTTTTACTTTCAAGTTAAAAGTAATGTTGAAGGCTACAGTAGTACGATTATATTTAAACGTTTTCATTTCAACAAAATTTGCAAAACTTTTATTGTAACTAATTAGTTCTAGTCGTCTTTCTCTTGTTTTATAGGTATGTTGATGAAACTAAATTTTAATTTAATTAATTAATTCAACTTAAAATTTTTTTTAAACAACCATAAAAAATATCAGGCAACATATTTAATTTAATTACTTTTAAAATTAAAAATTACCCTTGATATAATGTCATCCCCGCAAGAGTTCTTCATAATTAAAAATGCAACTGCCAATAAAAGAATTGTCTTTATCATATTGTACCAAAATCTTCAACAATCTCGAACAATGCACGTAGATATATTGGGGTATGTTAGCTACATTTATTTTATATAACAACCTTCCAAAAAACATTAGCTTAATGTTAGACGGAAGCCATTACAAATTGTTTTATGCTCTGTTTGATGTAGCAAAGCACAAATTGCTTTAATTTTATAAAAATAAGAACAGTTTGGATATACTCGACACACTCCGCCTTTCTATTCGTGAACCATCGAGGTAGGAAGTTCTTATTAAAGTAATTTGTACTTCACTACATTAATCAGATAAAAAGATAAAAGAAAAAATCTCAGATTTTAGGTAGAATTTAAACGTGAAATCAATGTGAGAAATAAGAAAATTATGAAAACATTTGTTTAAGAGCTAAAACTTTAATAAATATAACAAACTACTATCCAACGAAAAGCTAGAAGTTAGTTCAGATGCATCTTAAAATATATTTATATTGCACTAAATCATTATTTGTATTTTATACCTTGACAACGAGATATATTAAATAGGCTATAATGCCCTAAGGAGTATAAATCATAATGCCCGCTTATTATGCCCTCTTATTCATAAAACAAACAAATCGTCATAGATACAAGCCATCGCAAACTAGGAAATTTAGCAAAATCAAATTCAAAATTTATAAAAATGTCAGATGTTCACTAATTCAAATGCAGTGAAATATAAAACGTTGTATGCATCACAGGCATTACTCGATGTTTATGCTCTCGGATAACTTAAAAACTCTCGGGCCTGGCGGCCCTCGATTTTTTAATCTGGTTGCCCTCTACATAAACATCTCCAAAATGCTCTTGATACATAAATAACTATTAATATTAAAATAAAATTTAGCACTAGGTAGCTTCGCTCTTGCCTGGGTTAACTACAAGCCTCCACTTGTAGTACCAGGGTTAAAGAAATTTCAGCGTGTCACGAGCAATAGTGATGTTCCTTTTACATCGATGATGGGTGGTCAGGATGAGCACATCGTCTGCAAAGCAGGCATGGAGATGTCATGGGTGTAAATATTAAACAGAATGAGGGAAAGGATTAAACCTTGCCACACCCCCGCGCTAATGGGGCTGATGGAGAAGTAGGTGTTTTGTATCTTAACCCGGAATCTTCTGCTGCATAGATAGAAAGTGATAAAGCTTTACTAGGCTGGAGTTAACTTCTGTTATGTAATGCCATATTTTATCAAATGCTTTAGCTATATCCAGAAGGATAGCCAAAGCCCTGTGACCTCTGGAGAAGCTTTCAGTGATTTTCTCAGTAATGCAAAGAATCAGATGGGTAGTGGAGTGTCGCTGACAAAAGCCGAACTGTTCGTTGAGGAGTAAGTCAAGTCTGGTCAGTTCGTCTTGTAGACAAGAGAGGACTTATTTCTTTGAATATTTTGACAATGGAGGCTGGAGTGAGATGGATCTATGGTTCCGGGAAGAGGCTGAGCATTTTTTCGGTTTTGGTATAAGGATGCCATCGACCAACTTCCACGTACTGAAAAAATGCTTCAGTCTTAAAATAGCATTGGTTATCGTGGTGAGCGCTAAAATACCTTCTCAAGAAGGCCATTATGCTATGTTGGGGACGAAGTTAGGACTGGGAGCTTCTTTTTGAAGAAATGGACTTGATGGCGTTCTGGATTTCAAAAAAGGACGGGGTGGAATCGTTCTGTATTAGACGGTTTCGTGCAGTCTTGTTGATGTTGTCGATGTGCTTGAGGAGCTTGCGGTCGGTTGTGTCTACTTTGTTGGGAGAAAATTGGTCTTGAATGGGGTTTTTTGAAAGGTTTTTTTGAGGAGGTTGAAAAAGCACCTTTAAGGGTTATCGCCAATTTCCAAACTGATCCGTTTTGGAAGGATAAGCTTTCAATCTTATCCGACCATTTATTGCTTCTAAACTTTGAGAGTTCGGACGTGAGTTGGGTCCAAAGCTCACAAGCACGTCTGATCTCGTCAGGATATCAAGTGAGTTTTGCCACCGTATAGGCACACCGCTTGGCATAGATTAGATCTAATAAGTGTTTCGGGACTGCAGGGCGAGTATGAGGAGTAGTAGTTGTTTTCGTTGCAAAGCTGATAGAATCGTTGATAGCATGCTCAAAGCTAGCAGCGGTATTTATAATAAGGGTTTTGCCCATATGCAAGCAAAGGTGGTCCTGAAAAGCGGGCCAATCCGTCTTACTATGTCTTACTTTTGGGAGAGGATCACCATGGTGAGAAGGACGGGATAATGATCTAAAAGTAGGTGCTCACCTACTTCCAGGTGGTGTTGGAGAAGAAAATTTTTGAAGATTACTATTTCTAGCACGTCTATGGACTGGCAATAGTGGGAAAAATGGGTGGGGTCGGTGAGGGCGTCTACGATGAAGGGGAATTGGTCTGCTAGCAATTTGAGCTTACGCACTTCTGAGTTGGGGACTCTCGAGTTCTAAGCGGAGTACTAGTAATTCAGGTTACCGGCAATGATGTGCGGGGAGTCTCCGCTGCTTTGAAGAAGCTCGGAAACGTCTTAAGTGTAGTCTGTTGTAAGCTGAAGAAATGCAAACTATAACGTAATTGGCAAGAGGAACGCTAATCGTGGTTGATTCTATTTCTGCAGACAGGGTCGGGATACGTTGGTGGGGAATAAAAATTAAATTTTTTTTATTGCTATAAGCATAGCCGGACCAGTAATAAAAATTATTATTTCATTGAGGAGCGGTGTATTTGATAGAGGGTTTAGATACATATACATCTGAGTTTTAAAATTATTCTTTATTATTTTATGTGCTACATCTCAATATTAAAGTGTCCATAATTAAAACCTCAACCAATTAAAACATATTAAGTTATATTTTAGTACATAAGTAGTTATAATATTGCAATGTCATCCGTATCCCGACAGTTTAAAAACAAAATCAAATGCCGTTTTGCAATAAAAAAAAACTAACCAATGATGAAACGGTGGTTAAGTATAACATTTTTAGTGCCTTGGATAATACATTGGTGTATATACTTCGAAAAAAGCATCAAACTTGCATCTTTCCTGATTTTGATAGAGCAACACGTTTTCCGCCTTATACATACCATTGGGAAGTAAAGGAGGCATATAAGCCTCATCAACGACAAAGTTGCATGCGTGGTAGGTAATTTCCTGTTAAAAAAAAATAGTTAAGATACTTCATTTCAACTGCAAGTTGTTTTCTTCAGCACCTTGTTAAAAAATATAGCTGTAATGTTACCACACTTTCTTAGTCTTTGTATTCCAAGCATATTCTCATCAAAAGATTTTTTTAAATTTATTTGATAGCGGACCGCAAGGGGTCGATACTCATTACTTAGAAACTTATATGCTTGTACGAGTATCTAAAAAATAAAATTTTTGTAAATCGTTTTATTGCCCCGATTACCAAAAAAAATTGAATTATACATTACCTCTATTTTCTCCTCCTCCACTTTTACTTTTAAGTTGAAAGTAATGTTGAAGGCTACAGTAGTACGATTAAATTTAAATGTTTTAAGTTCCACAAAATTTAAGTAATTTTTATCGTAACTACTTAATTGTACTCGCAAGTCTTTTATTTTGTAGGTATGTTGATGAAACTAAAATTCAGTTAGTTGATTAACTTAAGTTTCTGTTGCTCTTAAATAAAGAACAATTATTTGTCAAAAACACGCGTTCTTAGAATTATATTACTATTAAAATTAAAATTTACCTTAGACAGTAGATCACCATCGCAAGTGATCCTCTTAATAAAAAATGCAAACGTCAAAAGAAGAATTATTAATTTTGTCATTTTAATACACAAATGTAGAGGTATTGAAATGCATTTAGCGTATGTCATATTTCAACCTTGTCAACAACCAAAGCTAAATTATTTTCCGAAATGTCAACCGGAAGTTATCGTAGTTATCATTATAAATCTATACGTGGTTAATGTAGTAAAACTAATTGTAACCAAATAAGTATTGCTTTTGTCATTTTAAACCGAGCATTTCAACAAGGCCAATGATTAAACTATTATATTTTTGCTAAATATTTTCTGGTTCAGCGTTCCCTGAAGTGAATAAAAGTGGAAAACAGCAGCGGACTTACAATACTATCAGACTATCACAAAGAAGATTCCGTATTACAAATATCCAATATAATATTTTGCTAGAAATCTCATCCTCCGTGTCATTTATAGGTGTCATTCTGATAGGTTCGTTACTTTATTAATAACAGAAAAACTTTAGCAGTCTTAGCATCTATTCTGTACTGTACTGTACTGTACTGAACCACAAAACCAAGTTGTCGGTCAGTGCGGTCGACTAACGGCATCGTATTAAAATTTAAATATGCAAATTTTATTCTTTTTATTAGATATTAAAAAAGTTATCGACAACTAATATTATGTTTAATTGCAAAAGCAACAAGTACATTTACAATCAAAACCGTTTTGGTTTTCGTTTTCTCATTTTCCTTTGGCGGGTAGTATTTTATTCTCGTTTTTTGTTGGATTTCAAAAATCATTCAACATTAAGCTGACTCTCAAAATTTAAGATAGCATGGTATTGTTGGCCTAACATATCGTGAACTACAAATTTTTCTGAAGTTGCGTACCCAAAAAAATAGTAAAAATTTATACACAAGTTTGTAATAAATTTTCCAGTGTTACTCCAAATAGTAACGGCATCATAAATATCGACAATAAAAATGTGCGGATTCCGTACCAGAACTTTCGAAATAACACAATTATTTTTTATAGTCAAAATTTGAGTTCCATTATAAAAATTCCATACTTCTAAGGTTTTTCCTCTATGCTGAAAAATATTGATTTTGTCAAAAAAATTTAATTGAAAGGAACCAATCACGGGTTCCGAAAGTTTGAATGAACAAATTTTTGATAAAATTTTCACATTCCACGTAAACACGCGACTGTCGGCACAAACACCAATGAGAAATTCCTCTTGTCCTAGTATCCAATTCACAATTTCATCCTCGGAACTGATTAGATTTACCGTCGATCTATCATCAAAATTAAAAATTCGAAGTTTACCAAAATTCATTAGAAGTGCTATCTTGTTATCAAATAAAAGAGCATTTTTCACATCTGTCTCTATAAGTTCCACAACCTGAGTAGTAATGTCCAAAACACAACAGCTATCAAAATTGGATGACGTTAACGCAATTCTTTTTTTAGAAAAACTTGTTAAGTTTATGGAAACTGTGCTTCTGAAAGCATCTAGCATTTCAAAAGTTTTTCGCAATTCGTACAATCTGGTTTTCATATTCCACACGTCCAAGTAAAGAAAATTCAACGCGGAGGTTATGAAGATCAAGAGGTGGTCGTATTTTTTAAACGCTAAGATGCGATTTTCAAAATGAAGAAAATTTTCTGCCGTTCCATTAGAAGAATTAATTATAAATATCGTATTGCCCGACTTAGCAACTAGTGCTTCCTCATCAAAATAAAATTTATCGCATACGCGCAGTCTTAAATCATGAATTATGTTTTTTGTAAATAAATTATTTTTTAGGTTATTAATTAATACTCGATTGTATTGGGTTGTTCCATCTTCGTATCCTAACTCTCTTACACACCTCCTCCAAGTTGACGATTTTGTAGTGCTGAAAAAACGACGTGTTTGAAATATTTTTCTCCAAAAATAATCGTTCATTAGATATCGCCATTCTGGACAACCATTCCATACGTTAGATAGGCTTTCGGGTTCTACTTGAAGTAAAATTTTTTGTGCCATTTCTATTGGCAGCTTCCTTATATTGTCTAATTCATTACTTTCGTGGTTCTTTTCTTCTGTTGATAAAATATCTGCCATTTTATTAGTTTGTTTCGTTTTTGTTAATTGAAGGTCATGGGTGTGACGTTACCTTTTGTATTAACATTTTTTAATGTGAAGTACCAACCTAATCGATCGTCAAAATTGTAAACCTTACAAACTTAGAAACGGATACAAAGGGCAAGCAAGAGACCGAAATTGAAACACTCGAATGTCCAAAAATGGATCCAAAATTAGGAATCAAATTCCACGGATTAGTTGAACATCTGGTTATTTCCTACAAATGACTATGAAAAATTTCAGGCATATATTCTGAAACTGAGGAGTTGAAATTTATCTTCAAAATTATTAAAAACTCAGGGACGTCGTTATGGGGGAACACTAAACAATTGCCCCATTCTGAGTTTTGCAATTTTGAAGAACTGATGGAATTTTGATAAAATTGTACAATGTTTTTTCAAATCGCCATGTTGAGAGCTTATGACAGTAAAAGCAGACAAAGGCTGATGAGTTTCAGAAAGAATAATTAAAAGTAAATCAATGACTAACTGGAACTAACTAATAAAAAATGTTTGTTAGCACTCACAGAATTAGCTTATTCAAGTCCGATTTCATAAAACTTTTAACAAGTTGTTAAAAATAAAAGTTTTTTCTCTTGGCTTAGTGGAGTTAACGGACGTTTTCTATTGGTTAACTAGGTTAATTAAATTGGAATTTCCGTTTGTGAAATCCAGCGTTAGGTTGTTATTTGTATACTACAAAATATTTTAAACGACAATAAAGAGCATCATCAAGTCATCAAAACCAGAGAGGGGGGGGGTAATTAATACGTAATTAAAATTAATAATTAAAAGTTTCTGTAATTTAAGTTTCAAAAAATTCTTATGAACGCCCAAAAATAAAAAATTATAATTTTTTAACTTTCTGTGCATTCGAATTTTTGAGGTCGCACTGTATAAATAAAGTAAATTAAATAAATATCTATTATTATTTTTTATAACGTCGATGCCATCAACTTCTGGTAGCCATTTATTATTTAGCAAAAATATCTTTTACAATAATTTTTACTCTTCATTTCCATACGAAGACGAAATTACCAAAAATTTTATACTACCCAAAATTTATTTTACATAAAAATATGTACTGCCACTAGTGAAATGTTACAAAACCTTAAAATAATAAAGGAAGCTGATATGCGTATTCATTTTTTGACATGTTTTAAACAAACACAAATCCATTAGATGTTTTTAAATGCAGATGTTACAAGATATAAAGACCACACACAGAAGCAGTTTAAATTTTCAAAAATCGATAGTAGTAATTAAATACAGCCTGCTTAAAATGTTTACTTTTGGATTTGGTTACTAATAAGCTTTATGAATTAATGTCGTCAGTGATATCTTAATAAATTTTATCGAACGGTACTTATAAAAGCATCAGGTAATTTTATACTTTCGTACTTAAAAGTTTTTTGAGAAGAAAAATTTTTAATTGTTGATTTGATTTATAAATCATAAGGAATAGGTACAGAGAATAGATTTATTATAAAAATTTCTGGACAAAAATTAACCTTAAAATACATGAACGTCTATAAGATTATTTTCAAGGGAAGGGGGAAAATATAAAAAAAATTATTATTAAAGAATTTTAATCAATTAAAACCGAAAGTTTTAGAAAATTTTAAAAACTTGGTCTGGTGAAAGATTAAATGTCTAAAAAAAATTTTAAGCAGCCAAGAGCCAGGGGAGGTAGATGATCCTTTTGCCCCCCCCCCCCCCAATGACCGCCCATGTCAAAATACCATAACTGTGATGATGAGAATCTTGTTAATTTATTCATGCTCGTCACAGGTAGGCAGGTAATAGTTAATCAGGTTCTTTTTATAAGGAAGAATCATGGACCTCTTAAAATAAATGGACTGCTATTACCTATTGATCTCGATCCAAAAAAATGCGGTTTATAAATACAGTGTGTTCACGAAAAGTGGTAACAGTGAATAATTCTTAAATATTACTAGATACAAAAAAAAGTTTAAATAGTTTTTTATTCAACTGCAAAATTTTCTATTGGAAACTGTCAAAGTATATTTTTTTATACTTTAAATTCAACCGGAAGTAAACATAAAATTTTTGTTTCAAATGGCAACATGTCTTTTTTAACATTTTTGTAATCTGCAATTTTTTCTCTATAAAAGCATATAAAATTTTCATAAGGTTGCATAAGAAAAAATTCAAGAAAACACAAGATTTAGACAAACAATAATAATTTACTGATTATTTAAACATAGGTATGTAGAGTGCCATGAAAAACAAAACATCACGACACCGAAAACACAACATTTCATTTATCTGATAAATTTTTCAAAATTACCACCGTTTTATTCAAGATATGATTATAATTTTCGCAAAAGTTTTTTAATTACATACGTAATTAATAAATTATTATTGTTTGTTTAAATCTTGTGTTTTCTCGAATTTTTTCTTATGTAACCTTATGAAAATTTTATATGTATTTATAGAGAAAAAATTGCAGATTACAAAAATGTTAAAAAAAAGACATGTTGCTATTTGAAAAAAAAATTTTATGTTTACTTTCGATTGAATTTGAACTATAAAAAAATATACTTTGACAGTTTCCAATAGAAAATTTGCAGCTGAATAAAAAACTATTTAAACTTTTTTTTGTATCTAGTAATATTTAAGAATTATTTACTGTTACCACTTTTCGTGAACACACTGTATATGGGCGCCGCTATTTGTGGTGATTCTTAAAAACTTAATTTTCTTGTTTTCCAACAATAAGTAAAAATCGATCTGCCCCCTTTTACAGCATTGTCTTCAATTTAAATCCGCTAATTTTCGCCCGCCAATGTCGATTGTTTCGCGTTAATATGCGCTTGAAGCCAATAGGTGGTTATTTTAATATTTTTTTAATATTTTATTGGCACTTTGTGTAAAATGTTAAGAACCTAATATAGCACCGGGGGGTCTGGGGGGTATTCCATACCCCCCAGCCCGGAGAGAGAGTTTAGGTCTTTTTCTTGAAATTTTTTCAGAAAAATAACCTAAACTAAATAATATTCTATAAACCATGTATTAGGTACCTACTTGATTTGATTACATTTATTCTTTCAGTCTTTTTTCCTTTACAAGGCAATGTTTTAATAGTAATTTTTTTTTTAAGAAAAGAATAAAAAAAGTTTTTCTTTAAGTACATCTCATTAGGTTACATCAGCTCTGTTCTTTCAGTTTTAGTTTAAAACCGTCAGACGCATGCGCAGATTAATATTAATAACATAAATTAAAAACTGCGCATGCGTCTGATAGTTCAAGAAAAATGAAAATAAATAAAGCTGAAGTGATTCTGACTTGTACTGGTTTTCTTCAAAAATAACTTCAAAATAAAAGAAACACTCAAAATTACAGAAACTACAACTATTCATTCCTAAAATGTAATAAAGATGGCTACCCATTCGTTTTATTATAAATATTATTAAAAATGCGAAAGTAACTCTGTCTCTCTGTTTGTTATCTTTTCAAGTCTAAACTGCTGAACAGATTTTGATAAAATTTGGCAAAGAGATAGACTGCATCCTGAGGAAGGACATAGGCTACT
This sequence comes from Rhagonycha fulva, assembly GCA_905340355.1. Lineage (NCBI taxonomy): Eukaryota > Metazoa > Arthropoda > Insecta > Coleoptera > Cantharidae > Rhagonycha > Rhagonycha fulva. The sequence goes on along the minus strand of HG996559.1, from coordinate 26,936,122 downwards.
TTTTGTTTCAAAAAAGGCTAAAAGGGGTGAAATAGGGAATGGGGTCTTTCCTACAGTTATTTATCAGCTTATCTCTTAAACCTCAAGATCATCAGCTAACGTTTAGCCGATTAGCACACTGATGCCCGTACTAATAGTCAAGGATCAATCCTCGGATCAATCCAGGATCAATCCTAGATCCAGCAATCCTATATCGTAACAACGATCTTGGCGTAACAAATAGTCCCGGCTTCGGGTAAGATCGGTGAATTCTAGATTTGATCTCAGATTTGGTAATATATCTAGTAATATTTAGTTAGTTTCTATTTATAACCATTATTAGTACCTATTTTAGAACCATAATTTTTTATTTTATTACTAATTTAAAAAAAATTTAATTTTTAATATTATATCGTCGTTCCTGTTCAGTTTCTATAATAAAAGTATTTGAAAAATTATTTAATTACTAGCTGACCCGGCGAACTTCGTTTCGCCAGAGAATCAAAAATTATTTCATGTTATTTTTATGAATAATTATGCATCGTCTCATATAGGATTTACGATAGGTCTGTGGTGAACGCCATCTATTGAAAGCAAAAAGTTGTTTTTGCAATTTTTGTATATTTATGGGCAACTTTTTAAATTTTTCTTTGCGTAAGAACATTCTTTGGGTAATGAAATGACAAACATTTTTAAAAAAAGATGAACAAAATCGGTCCAACCGTGTTAACGTGATGTCGTGACAAAGATTTCACATTCATTTTTATTTATATAGATAGATAGATGAGGGTTAATACCCTCATCCAAATGAGTGGAGTTTATTAACTCATGGTTAATACCAAATAATCCAGGATTATTACGACTATTGGTAGCATTTTTGAGCGATCCGAGAATTAATCCGTGATCTCGGATTGATCCTCGACTATTAGTACGGGCATGAATGAAGTGGTTTTTCTCTTCAAAATAATATTGTCGTATTTCAAAAAATACATAAGCGTTAACAAATATTAGCCGAAAAAAAAAAGAAGTATATTCGCAATATCAAAAACTTTTGATGTGTATGTTTTTTTTGATATGTTTTGCAAACGTAAATTTGATCTAGATTATAGCTCTAGCAGAGTTGGAGACTGGAGAACATTTTTAGAACCTAAGAATCGGAAAAGAAACTCAAGTCTGGCAGATTTTAGCTGCTGAGCGTCAAGGGTCTGTTAGGACTGCTGAGACCTTAGAGCAAACTCGATCTTGGCACAGGGGCGTTTCTAGCCAACTATCTTAGGGGGGGTTATTTACCTATATCAATGTAAATTTCAACATAGATTGATCTTTATTTGTTGAAAAATGGAAAGCAAAAAGGTAAATAATAATTCTTAGGGGGGGGGAGAGTAATTACCCAATTACTGCCCCCTGAAAACGCCAGTGTCTTGGCAGATTTTAAATACTGAGCTTCATCCGTTTCTTTAGGGCTACTGAGACCATCGAACAGATTTAGGCCCGTTTGGCTTTAACTGCTGAGAGTCAAGCGTCTCTTAGGATTCCGAGATCTTAGAGTAAACTTGCAATCCCGGCAATCCCATATAATAGGTTAAGATTATAGCCCATCCCAGTACCCATATGGACACAAACCTTTCATGTCATGAACTAGTCATGAATTAAGATTACCATCCTTCTGGGTCCGAGTGCTATAGGTACGAGAGTCATCTTAGTTTCTATCTAGGCCAGACCTTCCAAGTCATGAGCTAGTCCTAAGTTAAGATCATTATCCTTTTAGATTCTAAGGTAATTCCATGTCTCATACGACCATCGTCATTATGGGACTCAAAGGATTGGCATCTCATTAGATCACCAAGAAAGCAGTCTACGGTCTTATACAAGTTGGCTGCTGTCTCTTGCTCATCTTGATGACCTATTATCCAAGAACTGACCTTCTGCACCATGGATTCCATGGGTTAAAACCTCTGTTGGATCTTGCTAGTCCTACTCACATAGGCCAAACCTCATGAATTAAAGTCACTTTTGGGTACTGCTTTATATGTATGATATTTCTATACCCATTTTCTGATCGCGCTACTGATTTAGGGGTTACTATTTTTTAAATATCGTGAACTTATTTGTTATTATTATTAAGCTTTTTACGTTCTAAGTAGAACATTGCTTTCCCTTTTTGGGAATTACAAATCCTATTGGCGGGGTGGATTAGTCTCCATATTTCATAGTTCACATAAATCAATATGTTGATTTCACCACAGCGTGTGGATGCCCACTGGAAGGCTGAGCTAAGAAATTCTGTATAGTCCGCGATTTGAACCCAGAATTCCCGCTCTGTACTCAACCAGCGGTCACATCACTCCACAGCTGTGGCTGTGTGGTTTATTTGTTAATTTTAAAAAATAGTAACTCAAATCAGTAGCGGCATCTGAAAATGGGTATAAAAAATATATACGTAAAAATTTGCACAGCGTTATCTATCTTTAAAACTCATAGCATCTTTGGTTAAACAATAAATTTTGTTTAAAATTTTATAAATACTACAAAGCTAGTAAAACAATTCAGGTGTACAATCTGCGAAAAATGATAAAAAAAGCCCTCTAGGGTCCCCAAGAAACAGAAATTCACTGAGGCTGTCGTGAGACCAGAGACGTATCCAACCAACTTTTTTAGGGAGGGAAAAATTTCAAATTTGCAAATTTGCTAATTGAATTAATTAAAAATTGCCAACTTTTTGAAAGTTTTGTAATTTTTTGTAAATTTAGACATAAAAAATGCCAAATTGACCAACTTTTCGGTGTTTTTGTCAACTTTTTGCCAACTTTTTAAAACACTGGAGGCGTGAGACGCCTAGGCCCAAAATGGAAGAGTTGTGTTCTTCAACACGAATAAGGACGAGCCAAAAGGCAAACTCCTTGTTTTTACTAATATTAGAGAGAAGAAACAAACTGAATTTTTCCTAAAATCATATAAAAAAATGGATACATCAGCTTCTTTTATTATTTTAAGATTTTTGTTAGTGGTCAGTACAAAATTTGCTCAAAAACTTTTTGGTATCTACCATCATTTTCTTCTGCGTGTGGAAAAGGGGATCCAACACGGAATAAGTAAAAAAGGAATTCTTGATAGATAATAGGAAATACCACCCTCACCATCGCCACTTCTGTCATCACCACGATAGGAAATATTTTTTGGGCAATTATTTGTTACTACATTTTCATTTTTTCCCGAATCCATTTTAAATTTATTCCAATTTTTTTTTATATTATTTCAACCATCAAAATTTTGTGCCAAAATGACTTTAAATTTTAACATTTTGAGGTTAAAAATGAAACTTTTGCGGGGTTGTTGCTCAGGTGAAAATAATTTTTGCAAATCCGAACAAGATAAAAAAATTATTTATCTTCCATGTGTGTAAGATTCGTTAACAACAACGTTAAAATTATTATTATCGCGTTTTCGAAATTTTTATCTCGAAATGATTTTGAAATATGCTTTCTTAACTTGACGTATTAATAAAAAATTAATATTTCAAAATAATAACAAATCAATCAAAATTAATTCTATTTTTGTTGTCGACCCGTCGTAATTAATGTCGTCATTAAACTTGTCTTCATTTTAAACCAATAAATAAATTTTGATAAATATAAAATTTTCCCTTATTTGCTTTTCGAGGTAATTTTGGACTGCTCAGTTGCAGTGCTACATTAATATTATTTATTCATAGGTCAAGGGGTAATAATTATAGATAATATTAACAATCAGAAGCGTAGCATTCGGGTGCTGCTTTTATATAAGTACCGCAAAGGCCGTAATGTGAAAGGAGACAAACTTTGGTCAAGCCTCGGTCTTTTGCCTCAAATCTAACGGGCAATTTAGATATTTCACTAAACTGCAACTTTCAGCAAAAAGTTTTAAAGCTAATCTCGCTTGCAAAAATAAATCAAATTACAAATATTTGCATAGATAAGCACGCCACTGGTTCAAAAGATATAATTAAATATTGATATGAATTTTTAATCTTGTGATAATAGATTGTAAAATAGAAATAACTTGCGATATGTTCAATTAGTAGCTCATCAATGGGCATCCAGAAATGTCTCTAAAATTTTTTTTTTAACTTTTGATTTAATTAAAAAAATGTTGAAGTCAAAAAAATTTGTTGTGAATGCAGCTAAAGGATATCGATGTATTGTAAGTGATTTAATATTTAACTATAAATTTAACAAATTGATTAAATTATTTCATATAATTATATCAGAAAAAATAAAAATAATAGGTAGGTATAAAATAAAATTAAAAAAAATTCTATTTTGGTAGCCTTTCAGAAATTTCTATTCCATAGTTTTTCAAAACTATTTTTGATTGCCTTAACCGTAAAAAGTTTTTCATTAAGAGCGCATTTATTTGAAATTTAAATAAAAAGTTATGACATGTGGCACCATCCTCTTGAAACCACATCTCTTTTAAGTCAATTTTATTCAAATCAATAATGATATATCCGGACTAATTTATGCAAAAATGTCATAAAAATTGTAGTTTTGGTTTTATTTAAATTTAAAATAAATGCAGTCTTGTGAAAGATCATTTGTAATTTTTGCAAGCACAATATCGATCCAGTAAGCCCTGACCTGAGCCATGATAAGTGAAGTGTTTTTCCGTAATTCTGTTTACATTTTAAATTACATTAACACTTCAATTTCTCGATAAGGATAAGAAGTATCTGGATTTTCGAAGGTTTGCATTCTAAAACCACTCGAAAATTGAAATTGTACCGTGAAAAACACTTGAAATGTTCCCCGCAAAGCAACTTCACATTTTGCACACTTAAATCTCATTGAAAATTTTTATCTTGATATAAACGATATATCGGTTAGCAATACCATAATCTCTTGTTTGATAATAAATTATGAATCCACTCAAAAATCCATAATTACCACAACACTTCACGCGAAAAATTTCAAATATTTTCCTTTCAGAGCACCAAGAAAGTTATTGCAATAAGAAGAGAAGACCAAAGCGTTTGGGAACGAAGGGCACCATTTTCTCCAGGTCACGTTCGAAAATTGGTAAAAAATGGCGTCAAAGTTATTGTCCAACCCAGCAATCGACGAGCCTACCCGATGCAAGCCTACCTCAATGCAGGAGCTGTAGTGCAAGAGGACATCTCCGAAGCGAGCGTAATCTTCGGAGTCAAACAAGTCCCCATAGACCAGCTCATCCCAGAAAAAACCTACTGCCTTTTTTCTCACACCATAAAAGCCCAAGAAAGCAACATGCCCCTCTTGGACGCAATCTTAGAAAAACAAATCCGTTTGATCGACTACGAAAAGTTAGTCGACCACAAAGGCCTACGCGTGGTTGCTTTTGGAAAAATGGCAGGAGTTGCCGGAACCGTCAACATCCTACACGGGCTAGGTTTACGTCTCTTAGCTCTAGGACACCACACACCATTCATGCACATCGGTCCCGCTCATAATTACCGCAACTCCAGCATGGCAAGACAAGCAGTTCGTGATGCAGGTTACGAAATCGCTCTAGGTGCGATGCCCAAATCTGTAGGACCCTTAACGTTCGTTTTCACCGGTTCGGGCAACGTTTCCCAAGGTTCTCAAGAAGTTTTTCAAGAATTACCTCACGAATACGTTCCGCCAGAATTACTTAAAAAAGCCGCAGAGCATGGAAACCCAACTAAAGTCTACGGATGTGAAGTTCGGCGTAGGCATTACCTCGAAAGAGCTGAAGGGGGTGGTTTTGATTCAGTGGAGTACGAACAACACCCAGAACGTTACATTTCAACTTTTAGTAAAAAAATCGCACCGTACGCTTCGGTCTTAGTTAACGGAATTTACTGGGCGGTGAACAGTCCAAAGTTGTTGACAATACCAGACGCTAAACATTTGCTCCGGCCGGCGTACACTCCATGGTTACCGACTTCCGTAGGTGCGCCTGGATTACCTCATCGAATGTTAGCAATCTGCGACATTTCAGCCGATCCGGGAGGTTCGATCGGATTCATGAACGAATGCACCACCATCGATACCCCTTTTTGTTTGTACGATGCAGATAGGAATAAAGACACGAAAAGTTTTAAAGGTCCAGGTGTCTTGGTTTGCAGTATTGATAACATGCCCACTCAGATTCCAAGGGAAAGTACGGACTTTTTTGGAGATTTACTCTTTCCGTTTATCAGCGACATTTTGCAATCCGTTGCTATGAAACCTTTGGAAGAACATAATTTTGTGCCGACTGTATTTGGGGTGAGTAGGTTTTCATGCGTGTCATTTAAAATGTAACGTATTTTTTTTAGGCGATCATAGCAAGTAACGGAAAGCTAACCGAAAATTACCAATACATCCAGGAATTACGACTCTCATCGGTGTAAGTTTGCAAACTTTTTTTAATAAGATTTATTATTTATGATTGAATTGTAGCAGGAGTCGCCAGAAGGAATCGTCTCCTGGAATCATAAAAAAGCGAGTGGTTATTTTTGGAGCTGGACGTGTAGCCGCACCACTTGTGGAGTACTTAAGCCGTGACCCTAACATCCATGTTACTGTAGCTTGCGAACAAAAAGAACTGGGTGACAATATTGCAAGGGAGAACCCAGGTGTCGAGAGCGTTTACTTGAATGCGGTTAATAATCCTTCAGGAGTTCAAGAACTCGTAGCGGAAGGTGATATTGTCGTTTCGATTTTACCGCGCGATCTTCATCCAATCGTAGCTGAAGCTTGCATCCGTGAGAAAACTCACATGGTTACCGCCAGTTATGCGAAAGAAAATTTGACTAATCTTCACCAAGACGCTGTTAATGCAGGAGTTACAATCTTAAATGAGGTTGGTTTGGATCCCGGAATTGATCACTTGTTAGCTTTGGAATGCATGCAATCTGTACGTGCTTTGGGAGGAAGAATTACGTCTTTTGAATCTTTCTGTGGTGGTTTACCAGCACCGGAGTATAGTAATAACCCTCTCCGTTATAAGTTTTCGTGGTCACCCCGCAGTTCTCTTATAAACACCGTGGCTTCGGCGAAATATTTAAGTAAGGGACAGTTTGTAGAGATTAAAGAAGGTGGAGATTTGATGGGAGCGACCAAACCGTTAGATTTTCTTCCTGGTTTCAATTTGGAAGGTTATCCTAACGGGGATAGTACGAAGTACGCAAAATATTATGGAATACCCGAAGCCACCACTCTATTAAGAGGAACGATTCGTTATAAAGGATTCACCGAAGCTGCCAGAACATTGCAGCTTTTGGGATTGTTAGACGCGGAGTCACATCCAATTCTTCACGACAAAGGGCCTGAAATTACATGGAGGCAGTTGGTTTCCAATTTATTGGGCTTGCATACCGATGATATTATTTACGAAAATATGAAGACCAAGATTGCCGAACACACAGGGTCAGAATATGCTGTAGAACTGTTGGAAGAATTGGGCTTGTTGGATGACGTTGGAGTTATTAAACGCGGATCTCCGTTAGATACTTTGACGCACTTTTTATCAACCAAGTTGAATGTTGGTAAGTTAAAAAATCGTATCTTCCTGTTTTTTTCGTTTTTACAAAATTAACTTTTCAGAAAAAGATGAAAGAGATTTGGTTATTTTGAGACACGAAATTGGTATAGCCTGGCCCGATAAGAGACAAGAAACCAGGGGAATTAACTTTGTGGTTTATGGGGATATAAATGGGCATTCAGCAATGGCGAAAACTGTTGGATACCCAGCAGCTATAGCTACAAAGATGGTTTTAGATGGTGAGAACCTACTGAAAGTTGGAAAAAATATTAAAGATTTTAATTTTTAGGGGAAATTCAAGAGAGAGGTGTGATTTTGCCGTTCGCTTCTGAGATATACAGACCAATTTTGTCGCGCTTGAGATGCGAAGGATTAAATAGTACCGAGACATCAAAATTCCATTGAATTTTTTTTAATTAGGTTTTTTAATAATTAATTTAATAATTGTAATTGTCTTTTGTTGATAGAAAAATAGTAAATACAATGAAAATTTTCATTCGTCTTCTTCTTTGTTGTTTTTTGATTCCAAATTCAATACCATAGCTCGACTGTGTTCCATTTATAGTTTGTTAAAAATATTAATACCCACGATCCCACTTCCATAAGAACAATTAGTATCAAAACTGCAAGCCTTCAAGAGCCGTATCGATTTAATAAAATTCAACACCTGTAGCTATAGCGATGACGCTTGTTATTTCTATGTTTAATTTCACATGTCACTGTCATAAAGTGGTTTTATTTATTTTAAAATTTTATAAAAATGGATGCCGAAGAAAATGATGATTTGGGCGAAGAAGAAGAGGAAGAAGAACTCGATCCAGATAATCCAGAACACGCGTTCCTTATTTTGGAAAGGGATTTTACAAGAGTATTTTACTATTCCATTAGTTTTTCAAAATCCTCATGTGTTTCCTTTTAGACCCTCGCTGAAATAGAGCAAAATCCAGCTGCTGCAGCATATGGAGAAGAATTCACCAAGCTATTCGAAGCGCTGTTTGATAGTAATGAAAAAAACAAAGCATTGGTGAACAATGTTAAAGATTTGGAAGACGAAGTGATCGATAACACTGATAAACTTGAAATAGCGATGAGATTATCAGATGCGGACGCTGTGACAATTTCTCAATTGAAGGGTAAAATTGACCATGCGTATAAGATGGCCGATGCGGCACACGAGCGCGAACAACTAGCGCAAGAGATAATCGAAAACTTACGAAATCAAATTAAAGCTTTGACTCAGGAACTTGACTTTAAAAATAAAATGGGTGGAGAGGAAGAGTAAACAAAATTGAAGTTTTCCCAAAGTTTGTACTTACTAAAAAGTTTTGCAGAGGTGGAGGAGCGCAAGCGGCAGCTAAAAACGAAGAAGGGTTGCAGAGAGAAAAGGATAAATTGATTATCGAAGTGGGCCAATTACAACAGAAGTTGGCAAATGCGATTGGATATCAGGAGGAATTGGAACGTAAAAATTCCCAAGCCGATGTTAGAATTAATGAGATCAGTATGCAGCTTGAAGTGAGTTTTTAACTTTTTGTCGTCCAAAATTTACAAAATATTTTAGGAGCAACTTGGAGAACTGACAAAAACCAGAAGAGATCGCGACCAATTGGAAGATGACATCAAAGATTTGAACTCAGATATTTTCAAACTGAACCGCGACATTTTGCAACTTAACAATACAATTCAAAAGGATGAGAAAATGCGTAACAAGCTGGAACGACATTTGGAAGACCAAAAAGCGCAGAAGGAGAAATTGAACAAGGATTTAGAAACGCTATCGCAGAAACATGGAAAACTGCAAGATGACCATGCGGCTTTACGTGAGAACAACGAAGAGACTAAGAAAGCACTGCACAAAAAGACAATGGAAGCCAGGGTAACTAAATCAGAGGTGCCCTTTTATCCAACATAATTTTTTTTTGGTAACTTTTAGATGAAAGAAGATGAAGCTGTAAAAATGAGAAAAGAAATTAGCACTTTCAACAAAATTCGAGACAATTACGACAAGAAACTGGGTAAATGTGAATACGACAGGTTTACCATTATAGAAGATCGTGATAAACTGAGGCAGCTGTTCGTTAACATGGAAAAGGAGGTGGAACAATACAAAAAGCAATCTGACCTTGATAAAAGGACCATGGATGCAATGAATAGGGAAAAAGATATTTTAAATAAAAATATTTTAAGGCACCAAGGTGATTTATCTTCTCTCATTCAATTCCCAAATCCAACGAGGTTTACTAAAACAAAATTATTTTTCAGCCGTCGTCAGAGATCACATCAAATTAATCAAAATTCAGGAACAAACGCGAAAGAAATTGGTGGCAGAAATCGACGAGTACATCGTTGAAGGAGGAAAGCAAAAGAAGCACATCGGCTATTTGGAAAAAGAGCGCGATAGGATGATTGACGAACAACTCGACTTGACCCAAAAAATTGAAGACATCATGGATGATATGAAACTTAAAAAGGTACTACTGAAATAATGGTGATCTTTCAGAATTTTTTTTCCTTTCGGTTATCAGTTTTTTGTCAATTTTAGGCAGAAATTTACGATCTGAAAAAAGTTGTGATCGAGAACGAGACTAAACTGAGAATGCAACAAAATTTATTCGAAGGTGTAAGGGCTGAACGAAACGGTCTCCAAAAATTATTGCAAGAATCGACGTCGGAAGTTGGGGAACTTAAAAATAAACTGAAAGTTAGCAGTCATCAAAGCGAGCAATTGAAGGAAGACATAGCGATGAAGGAGCAAGAACTGATAAGGGAAGAAACTGTTTTGAGAAAAATGACGAAGGAGAAAGATAACTTGAGGTAAGGTAACGGTTAAAAAATGTTGGTTTTCGTTTATTTTTGGGTTTTAGAATAGAACTCGATAATGCGCTTGAAAATATTAAACAGCTCAAGAATACCATCGCTGAGATGAAAGCTGAAGAGAAGCGCTTGTGGAAAGTTATAACGGTAGGTTTTTTGGGGATGGAGTGTCGCAGTTGCAATTTCAGATTTTTCTTTTTAGACAAGTGACAAAACGATTCGGCAGTTAACCAAAGATTTGGAACAATTGATGAACGAAAGAGATATTTTGGGGTCACAGCTCGTTCGCCGAAACGATGAAATTGGTCTGCTCTACGAAAAAATCAAAATCCTGCAGTCGACTCTCCATCGGGGTAAGAATTGCAACTCTAAAGTTTCTTAGTCACTAAAACTTTCTTGCAGGGGAAGCTCATTATGAACGAAGACTGGAAGACATCCGATTGTTAAAAACGGAAGTCAGACGATTAAGACAAGAAAAGATTTTGCTGTCAAAATCCATAGCAAATATGACGGATTTACGGCAAGAATTGTTTCATTTGGAACGAGATTTAATGAGAGAGCGTTTAAAATGTCGTGCACTTGAAGAGGAAGTCCAAAATCCATTAAACGTGCATCGATGGCGTAAATTAGAAGGATCCGATCCAAGCGTTTTGGAACTTTTGAAAAAAGTACAACTGTTGCAAAAGTAAACTTTGCTAGCTACCAAGGGTTTGTAACAAAAAAATAACGAAATTCTTTTAGGCGTCTTCTTCAACAGGCTGCAGAAGCATTAGATCGTGAACGGCAGCTGAAGGAATCGGAAAAAATGTATCTCAACTTGCGCCAAGTTTTATCAAGACAACCAGGACCAGATGTTCAAAACGAACTCATCAAAACGAGAAAAGCTTTGATTGTACGAGGAAATAAATTGAAGGTAATTATTATACTCTAATTTATTAATTTAACTATTTAACTGTTTACCTTCAAATACTGAATTTTTGGTTTTCTTAAATTTTAAATTTGCCCCTCTTTGAAAATATCCTAAGGACGCCAATGCCTAAACATTTTTTTTGTAGTGCTTGGTTTCGGAATTGAACATGACCGAACAGCAATCAAGCGAATACCAAAACGACCTAATTAAAGTTCGAGAAGAATTAAAACAACTGAAGAATAAATACATGATAGAAAAGAAACAGCAGCAGCGCCATCTAGAGGCACTCAAGAACGCTGAACGTGGTGATGATAGCCAAGCTAACCAGCTTGGAAAATTTACCGGCGGTGGTTTTAAGATGTCATAAAAGTGTACGTTGTATTATTAAAATTCGTAGACATAGTAAAAATTTGTCTAAAAAAATAAATTAGTTTAATTTACACCCAGAAGTAGAGTGGTGACAGTTCAGTTGTTATACGTTTGACAATTAGTGACATTTTGTATACGTTAAAATTTGAGGTTAAAAATGCCAAAGTTATTAGAAGTCTGTGTTGATAATTTTGAGTCTGCGATGTCAGCTATAACAGGTGGCGCTAGTCGCATTGAGCTGTGCAGTTCGCTGATCGAAGGAGGTTTGACCCCAACTCCCGGGTTATTGAATCAAATTCAAAATGCGAATACTTCCAAGATTCCTATTTACTGCATGCTGCGGTGTCGTCCAGCAGATTTCGTGTACACCCACGAGGAAATCGAAATCATGGCTCAGGATGCTAAGATTCTGATGCAGTACGGAGCCGATGGTTTTGTTTTCGGTGCTCTGCAGGAAAATGGGGACGTCGATATGAAAAAATGCCGCGAGATAATCAAAGCCTGCTTTCCACTTCCTGTAACTTTTCACAGAGCGTTTGATTTTTGTAGGCGTCCGACCATCGAAGTGGAAGTTGTAATCGATCTAGGGTTCACACGACTTCTTACAAGCGGACAACAAAAAACTGCCCAACTTGGAGTGAAATTGATAAGCCAACTTATCGAACAAGTGGGTAATAGAATCACCATTGTTCCAGGTGGTGGAATTACAAAAGAGAACTTAAAATTCATAATGGATAACACCGAAGCAAGGGAATTTCATGGTTCGTTTAAAAAGGTAAAATCGGAATGTAAAACCGACGAAGAGGTTGTCGCTTTAGGGGAGAAGGACGGTTCGTTTTATGTCACCGATGGACAGTTAGTTACAGAAATTGTTCAAATTTTAAGAAATGACTGATTTGTTTTGTAAATTATTTTGAGGGTTATAATTTTACAAAATATAAATTTTGTAATTTTAACACACTTGACTTATTTTTATAAAATAATGTACCATATTTTTGATGTGAAATGTTTTTAATTGACTGATTTGATAAAATCCAATTTTTGTTTCCTAAATGTTTTGTTTAAATAAATAAATGTTCGAAAAAATTGCCTTTTTTGTTTAAAATTGATAGCTAAATCGTCAAAATTGAAAAAGTTTCATTTTATAGGGAGCGAGAAAGCTTACGTTGGCGTTGGTGCCTTCTAGCGTTAAAAAAGTTCCTGTAGGTAGTTCAATTTTTTAACGCTAGAGGCGCTACGTCCAGCTTTTTCGGTCCGTAAAACGTCAAAGTGCGTTCGAGAAAATGGTGAATTCGTCCACCACGTAAAAAAATTGGAGAAAGAAGCATCTTCAAGAGGGGAATTCCATAGATTGAAAAAAAAAATGGTAACCCCCTCAATGAACGTAAACGTCAAGTGACTTGAAAAGTGGCTGACGGGTTGTGCACCACTGCCTAAAGAAAAACCATTAAATGTAAACATTTGTAGTTCGTTTACTTAATTTGCTCTTTGCAAGTAAATAACGACCGTTTCAATAGCAAAAAGGTAAAATAAAGCTAAAGATTTTCCTTCTAAACAGTGGTTATTCAACAAACAACCCGTTATTCAACAATCATAACCTCAAAATCTGTCATAAAGTTCCTCTTTGCAGAAGGTTAGGAAAAAGCCAATGAAATATGGAAAATGTATGTCGAATTTGCCTATGTTCTCCGAAGCAGCTCCAACCGCTTTTTGACGGCGCACAGTTAAGCGAGAAAATCAAAATAATATCTTCAGTGGTCATCGAAGAAAACGACGGTTTCCCAAACAGTGTTTGTGCTGATTGCATTATAAACGTGCACACTTGCTACAATTTCAGACTTGTTGTGATAAACAGCGACGCAGAGTTAAGACGACGCTCGACGGAATCAAACAAGTTAATCAAAATACACGAAGAAACCTCGTTAACCAGTGAATTTATTATTAAAGCAGAAGAAAGTGATTTAGATTTTGAACAAATTGAGGATGGGGAAGAAAGGGTGATTAAGGTGGAGGAGGTTGAAAGTGACGAGCCGGAGATGAAGAAGTTTGAGTGCAAGAAATGCGATTTTGTTACAGAGCATTTTACTCTTTATTCTAAACATAATCGTCGTGGAGATCACAAACAATCTCGCATTTGCAGTATTTGCGGGAAGATGATAAGAATTAGTAATATGCACAGTCATTTAAAGAGCCATAACCCGACTCCGGCTCAGTGTGACATTTGTGAAAAAGTGTGCAAGAATAAAGATTCGTTGCGTCACCACAAAAGCCTGCATGGAAGTCCAAAAATATGTGAGTACTGTGGAAAATCGTGTAATCAACGGACTTACCAGGTCCATGTACAAAAGCACCACAAAGGTTTGGTTTGACAACACAGTTTTATTCGTAAGTAATGTTCAAGTTTTTTTAGGAGGAATGAAAAAGTTAAATTGTTCTTTTTGCGACAAAAAATTCCATCGCGCGGATAAACTGAAAAGGCACATGCAGACGCACACTGGTGAAAAACCACACATTTGCGAGTTTTGTAACAAAGGATTTTCAAGCACCGATGCTTTGAAGACGCACAAACGACAGCACACTAACGAAAAGCCCTATAAATGTAAGCTGTGTTCTGCGACATACAAACAAAGAGTTTTGTTGCGAAACCATTTGAAAACAAAGCATCCTGGTCAAGAATACGAATTTTAATTGATCTTGCATTTGAGAGCTTTGGTCAGCTCTAATAAGACTACTATAATTACCACCATTAGATTTTTTATGAACAATTTTAGAAGCCTTTGTTTGAAGAACCTGGGCTTAAGGTGATGGCCATAAAAATAAACCAATGTCAAAGAAACAATGTCATTGTTATCCTGTAACCTCCCCCCTCCCTATTACAAAATTTTTCTGCTGAAGCTACAGAGTCCAATTCACCAATTTGATGTAAACCTGACTCTCTTTTGATCAATTTTGGGGCCTCCACTTACTGTGTTTTTTAATTTTTGGTATGTTTATTGGTTTACAGATCACACCATTTGCATTATCCTGATTTTTAATAATTTTAGTTTAAATTGCCCCTATTGATTTTATGATAGTTAATTCGCCCCAAGGTTCTCTTAAGGTTCAACTTGCCATATTTCCCATTAATTCTTTTCGTTCACCAAGGTCCCAACTTGGGGCACTTATCTCCTGAACCTAATCCTGTAGAGACTTATTTACATGCTATGTAGTTGGAGAAAACTAACAAAAGGAGAGGAACTTCATTGTCTGTCTAATTTTGTTGTCAACTCCGTCACGGCTGTACCGCTGGCCTCTATGCCTTTGGCAAGTGTCAACGAGGACGCCCCTTTTGCCCGCCCCCAATGGGCGGTTAATTTGGCATATTTTTATGTCTAAATTTGCAAAAGTTGGCAATTTTAAATTAATTCAGTTGGCAAATTTGAAATTAACCCCCCCTCCCCCCCCCCCCGAAAAAAGTTGGTTGGGCACGTCCCTGATTGTCAAAAACAAATAAAGGAATCGCGACAATATTATACCCAAATAGTATCAGTCATCATAAATATAAAAGACCAGCACGCTGCTGCTGCTCCAGCGTGTCATTTTTCACTCTGATTGGTTGTTGTCTTTGGTGGTACCAACTTAAAATTACCTTAGCACTCCATTCAGAAAGGGTTATATATATTTCTATATGGAGTGGTAAAGTAATTTTAAGTTGGTACGACCGACGAAAACGACCAATCAAAGTGCGCTGTGTGTTCTAAAAAAAATGACACGCTGAAGGAGTAGCAGCGTGTCATTTTTTAAAACACACAACGCACTCTGATTGGTCGTTGTCGTTAATCATACCACCTTAAAATCACCTCCACTGGGATCGAGTTGCACACCAATCAAGTTTTCAACCTTGATCGGACGCCCGTCCGTGGTTGAGCCAGCTATATTAATTAAACCATCCAAATTTTTACCAATTTAAAATTACTTCCCCTGGGATCGAGTTGCATACCAAGTAAGTTTCAACTAGGGTACTTATGTATAAATTTTATCTCGGTTAATCCGAAGATTATCCATTAAAAAAATTTAATATTCGACTTCTACATTTTCAATAAATGTATTTCACAATAACAAACGGGCAGCACATGCTACTCCTCTACCTCCTTTTCCTCCTTCAGCGTGTCAATTTTGTAAGGCACACAACGCACTCTAATTGGTTGTTGTTGGTTTTTAGCTACTTCAAAGCAACTCCCTTTATTAAAATTGTCCGTATTAAGGATTTATTTTATTTAATGAAGATTGTTAAAACGATTTTTTTTTTAATTGATACCGCTAAAATAGAGATCCACCGGCTAGCTGCCCGTCCGTGGACGGGCTTTCCACCTAGTAATATATAAAATAGCATTAAAATCCCAAAAATTAGGTGATATGAATTGATTAGCTTAGAGAGTGACCAGACGCCTCGTATTTTACGGGCTTGTCTCTCCTTTTTAGACTTCGTCCTGAACTGATAGGTAAGTTTTATATGGCACTATAACTGTCCCCCATTTTTTCGTGCTTAAAATTAATTTTTGAATTAAGTGAATGATAATTTTCAAAATAAATAAAATAACATTAACAAACTTTTAATTTTATTAACTTGTGAAAATTATAACATGAATTACAAGTTATCAGTTATGAAATTATGAATAAATGTATATAAAGCTCTGAAGAGCTCAAATGAGAACAAAACAATTGTCATAGTTTACATACATTAATTGTTAATTACTTTTGTGACTGGTGACAACAATGCCTGCGTAAGATCATACCTCTTTAGTTATTATATCATGCTATCTAAGCGCAATCCTTACCTTCATGGTAAACACTGTTTTCCCACAGAAATTTTATTTATATATTAGCAATTCTGTCAACCACTTACTCCCGATTTTATAAAACTAATGGAAAATTTCTATTGGCCTGTAAAATCTACTATTCTATTGTCTCCATACGCTATTTATATAGGGAGCGAGAAAGCTCCCCTCCCCTATGAAAAAAGTGAACTACCAGTCATTTATTCTGGTCTGGTGCGAAGCACCAGGGCTGTTGCCCCATATCTTCGCAGACTTGAAGAGTAAGGTTGCGGGCTTGCCCGCAACGTTACGTCGGATGATTTTTATTGAGGCGTACTTCTGAAAATTAGCGCGATTTTCAATTCAATTTTCAATATTTTAACTTGAAATTTGTTTCACATATTATTGAATATTGTTACTTTGACAAAATGTGAAAAAATAAAATCTCGACTTCTTTTAAGTTTACAGTGGTGGTGTTTCCCCTGATCAATTTCAATTGGATATTACTTAAAAGGGGTGGCAATAATAAAAAAAAAATTTCATACAAAACTTTCTTATTTTTTAAAGATCTTTTCAAAAATACCATTTTCGACCTATGGTGCTATTTAAAATTCTGGAGTTCTGGATATTTTGGAGTAAACAACTAGAAATACCGACCTTTCCCGGAAAAATTAATATCATCATTTGATTCTTTATTAAGGCTTTTATAATAAAATTTTTTGACCCAACTCTCTACGACTAACCGTTTTTGAAAAAAATTACTGATACGGATGGTCTCATTCACCCTGTATATTGAATAAATAAAATAACAGTGCCTTTCAACACCGTGAAGGTCGCCAGTGACCTCAGTGAATTAAATGCGTCACGAATGATTACAAAAATTAACTGTTACATATTGTAAATAATACTTCATCAAAATATGCAGCACATACTGAGAAATTCAGTGTGCCCAGACGGACAAACCATATCAAATTACCGTGGCATTCAACGTGTTAAAAAATAAAAAGTACTTTTTGGAAACTAAAAAGGTACTAAATGATAGTAAACGATACTGAAATTAAAATTTTACTGCAGCCATTTGCATGGGGGGGACAAAAAGGTCAGCTGCTCCCCCCTGGCTCTTGGCTGCTTAAATTTTTTTAGACATTTAATTATTTCACCAGCCCAAGTTTTTAAAATTTTCTAAAACTTTCGGGTTTAAATGATTAAAATTCTTTTATAATTTTTTTTTATTTTCCCCCCCCCCTCCCCGAAAATGATCTTATGGTCGCCCATGGCCATTCGATATACATTTTCTCAAAGAGTAAATACATAAATAAAAGAAATACATTTATTTTTAATTAGCATATTCCACAGTTTTATTAATGTGAAATATTAAACGTTTCAAAAGAATTTAAACAGACAAGAGCCGGAAGGGGGGGCAAGAAGGCAAAGTTGCCCCCTGCCATCCTCCGGGCCAGAAAAAAATTTTGTAAGGACAATAAACTACACGGTACTTAATTTTATCTCATTTTTCAATAAGATATATTTGATATAATTTTCAAAAATTGTTTCTGTTAAAGAAACGGACGTGAAACCGGGGGGTATGGAATACCCCGCAGCACAAGGAAGTAACGAGAAGGCTTTTCAAATTTGATAACGACACAAATTTAATTCTAAAGAAAACTTATTTTTCTTTATTGTTACCTGACGTCTCAAACACCCCGGTATTTCGAATGTTTACTTTTAAAAATACCCTCTGTCAGGGAAAGATATTTTTAGGAATATCAACTACATAATACTGAATTTTATCTCATTTTAAAGTTTTTTTTTTCTAAGGTGACCAAACCAATTAGATATCCCAAAATGTAAAAAATGGCTGTAAAACCGGGGGATTTAGGGGGGGGTATCGAATACTCTCCAGCATATTATGGAACTTTAAAAATAGATAAAACCGCAAATTTAATTCTAGAAAAATAGTAGTTTTCGTTATGAGGGTATCTATTTTGCTATTTTTCATATTATCTGTGAGGACGTAAAATGGCTGTTTTTGTCACTCTTATTTCCGAATGTCTCCGAAGGGGTTTTTCGGGGTGTGTACGGGATTTTTCGGGGGCCGATCGGAAATTACAAAAACTAAACGTCAAAGTAGGATGATAGTTTAACGTGTACTTGAGGTACCCTGTACCTGATGGCCAACATGGCCGCCCTCCATGGCGCATTTTTTATTGCATAAAATTGTAAATTTTGTCGGATATAGTTCCCTCAAAACGGAAAGCATTTCATAACACACGGACGTTAGGATCTTTTCGGCCATCGGCTTCTATTCCCTTCGCCGCCTAGCGGCTCGGCTCATGTTCTTGCCGAAAAACTACCCTTTACGTCCTTATGATATAAACTACTATTTCGTCACAAGGACGTAAAACGAGATTTTACACTCGAGGGCGGAGTTTTGAAGACGAGGCGAGCGTAGCGAAGCCGAGGCGCACAAACCGCACCGAGTGGTGTAAATTCTCTTTACGTCCGAGTGGCGTAAACTGCTTTTCGTTGTGACGGGACCACCTCATTTTTATTTGTGACTGTATGAAAACCGTCCCTGCACAGGCCGTAAACCACTCATTTTACGGCCGGAACAACGAAAACACTTTTTCTTAATGGCTGGAGGGTATTCCATACCCCCCGGTTATTCGATTGTTTACTTTTAAAAATACCCTCCAGATCAGGACAAGATTTTTTTATGGCCATAAACTACATAATACTTAATTTGATCTCATTTTAAAGTACGATTTCGAAATGTTTAGGACAGCTAAGCCCTTAGCTAACTTTGTGCCTCAAATCTGTGCATCCTTGTCCGACGCCACATTTGCCAAGCTTTAGTTATGACATTAATATACAGAAATTTTATTAAATCGGAGTAGATTGTGGACATATTTGAAATTTTTGAGAAAAATTTAAACTTTTGCAGGAAATTTTAATTTATTCAATTAATTCAAATTATCTGTCAGTGTTCTTATAGAAAAAAGTACTATAAATGTACTAAATAGAGTCACCAAAGTAAAAAAGTGCTGAATTTTTCCAGGTAGCACTAACTTTTATTTGAGGCTAAAAAGTACTACTGAAGAAGTACATACATATGTACTGACGGTGGCAACACTGCTACCATCATAAAAGTTTTTAACTCTAGAGGACGCTAACATCAGCTTTCTCATACAGTCGCTAGATAGATCTAGTGACTATCTATCTATCTATCTAGTGACTGTACTTTCTCGCTCCCTATAAGAAATTTTATCAAAGACTGAGGGTCATCAAAATTAATAGTGTGTTGATTCCATCTGAAATGATCCAGTACTGATATAATTAATATATGAAGATGCGTTTAACTAGGCCACAATTATCCCAAAAAATTTGATTTTTGAGATTTAAAAATTTGAGAGGGGGATTACTCGATAAAAATTAAATGGTTTCTCTGAAATTTGTTTATTTTTCTTCTTTTAAGCATCAACATAAGCTCAGGTTCTTAAAACAAAGGCTTCTAACATTACTCATAAAAAAATTGTTCATGACAATTATTGCAGCATTGTTAGAGTTGGTCAAAGCTCTCAAACATAACATCAATTATTAAAAATCGTATTCCTGACCTGGATGCTTCGTTTTCAAATGATTTCGTAACAAAACTCTTTGCTTGTATGTCGCAGAGCACAGCTTACACTTATAGGGTTTTTCATTAGTGTGCTGTCGTTTGTGTGTCTTCAAAGCATCACTGCTTGAAAATCCTTTCTTACAAAACTCGCAAATGTGTGGTCTTTCACCAGTATGCGTCTGCATGTGCTTATTCAGTTTATCCTTTCGAATAAATATTTTTTCGCAATAAGAGCAATTTAACTTCTTCATTCCTCCTGAAAAGAACTTTAACATAATTACGAATAAAACTGTGTTATCAAACCAAACCTTTGTGGTACCTTTTCACATGAACATAATAATCCCCCCGATGGGTATACGATTTTCCACAATACTCACATACTTTTCGAGCTTCATGTGAGGTTTTGTGGCTGCGCATCGATTTGATATTCTTGTACGTTTTTCCACAAATGTCGCATTCTGCTGGAGTTGTTTCATGGCTCTTCATATGATTGGCCATCCAAGTGAATGTTATCATCTTCCCGCAAATACTGCAAAGGCAAGTTTGTAATTTATCGTGTTCAAAACGATTGTGTTTCCGGTAAAGCTTAGGATTCTCGGTAACAAAGTCGCATTTTTTGCACTTATACTTCTTGCCACTTTTAACCTCCACTTCTTTAATCACCTCTTCTTCTACCACTTCACTTTCTTCCCCATAGTCAATTTGTTCAAAATCTAAATCACTTTCTTCTGCTTTAATAATAAATTCACTGGTTAACAAGGAGATTTCTTCGTCTATTTTGATCAACTTGCTTGGTTCCGTCGCTCGTTGTCTTAATTCTACGTCGCTGTTTATCACAACAAGTCTGAAATTGTAGGAAGAGTTCACATTTATAATGCAATCAGCACACACACTGTTCGGAAAACCGTCGTTTTCTTCGATGACCACTGAAGATATTATTCTGATTTTCTCGGTTAACTGTGTGTCGTCAAAGAGCGGATAGAGTTGATTTGGAGAACATAGACAAATTCGACAAACATTTTCCATGTTTCAATGGCTTTTCTCTAAACTTCTGACTTTTTGACAAATGTTGAGGTTATGTTACTCTAACAAGTTAAATCATGAAATAGTTAATTTTTACTTTAGTACACCACAGTTAAAAAGAAAACCTTTAATTTCGTGTTACCTTTTTTTCTATTGAAAGGATCGTCATTTACGTTCAAAAAGTAATTGAAGTAAACGTAAATTTAACGGTTTTTCTTTAGACAGTGGCGCACTGCCCCCATATAAATTTAGTAAATTTGTAATTTCATGAAGGTCAATGTGTGTTATCTGATCATATTATGCTTACTTATTTTTGATTTTGTTACTACAACTCTGAGTAATATTTTATTTCAAAATTATGAGTTTATTCTGCATGCGACCTGAGAAGTCGCGAGCTGTGATCCACTGCCTAAGAAACCATTACTGAATTTATCCAACTATTCGTAGTAGTTCAATTACCTTGTAATATTTGAACGTAAATGTTTCAATAGAAAAAGGTAAAATAAAATTAAACGTCTTCCTTTTAAACTGTGCTGTACTTAGCTCTTAAAATTAATTTTATTTTATAACTTAACCCGTTCTTGAACCAACGTAACCTCAACATCTGTCAAAAAGTTTTCTTTTTGCAGAAGTTTAGTGAAAAGCGATTGAAACATGAAAAATGTGTGCCGAATTTGTCTGTGTTCTCCAAAGCAGCTCCAACCGCTATTCGACGGTTCACAATTAACTGAGAAAATCAGAATCATATCTTCAGTGGTCATCGATGAAGACGACGGTTTTCCAAACAGCGTTTGTGCTGATTGCATTATAAATGTGAACTCTTGTTACAATTTCAGACTTGTTGTGATAAACAGCGACGAAGAGTTAAGACGACGTGCAACCGAATCGGGCAAGGTAATCAAAACAGACGAAGAAACCTCGTTGCTTACAAGTGAACTCATTATTAAAGGAGAAGAAGGTGATTTAGATTTAGAACAAATTGACGATGGGGAAGAAAGTGAAGTGGTGGAAGAAAGTGTGGTTAAGATGGAGGAGGTTGAAAGTGACGAGCCGGAGATCAAGGAGTATAAGTGTAAGAAATGCGACTTTAATACAGAGAATCTTAAGCTTTACCGTAAACACAATCGTCTTGGACAACATAAATTACAAAGACGCCTCTGCAGTATCTGCGGGAAAATGATAAAACACACTTGTATGTCCAGTCATATGAAGTGCCATGAAATAATTCCTGGAAAGTGTGACATTTGTGGAAAAACATACAAGAATATCGAGTCGTTGCGCGACCACAAAACCTCGCATGAAGCTCGAAAAGTATGTGAGTATTGTGGAAAATCGTATAGGCATCGGGGGAATTATTATGTTCATGTGAAAATGTACCACAAAGGTTTGGTTTGGTAACACAGTTTTATTCGCAATTAAATTATGTTAAAGTTCTTTTCAGGAGGTTTGAAACAGTTAAATTGCTCATGTTGCGACAAAATATTCCATCGCTCGGATAAGCTGAAAAGGCACATGCAGACGCACACTGGTGAAAGACCACACATTTGCGAGTTTTGTAAGAAAGGATTTTCAAGCACCGATGCTTTGAAGACGCACAAGCGACAGCACACTAACGAAAAGCCCTATAAATGTAAGCTGTGCTCTGCGACATACAAACAAAGAGTTTTGTTACGAAACCATTTGAAAACAAAGCATCCTGGTCAAGAATACGAATTTTAATTGATGTTACGTTTGAGAACTTCAGCCAGTTCTACAATGCTCTTAAGAATTGTTATGAACGATAACATTAAATTTTTTTATGATTAATTTTGGAAGCCTTTGTTTTAAGAACCTTGGCTCAAATTGATGCTTAAACGAAGAAAAATGAAGAAAATTCTTTCATTTTTATCTATCCAGTTATCTCCCCTTCCCCATCATGAAATTATTCAAGTAAATAATAAATATTTTTTATAGGGAGCGAGAAAGTTTCCCTCCCTCATGAAAAAAGTTTAAAAATTTCAAGTAAATAGACGCAAATCTGTTCGAGATATCAATTCACCCGTTTTGAAATTATGTAGTTTTGAGAAAAACGCGTAAATCCACTGCCTACTGAATAATTTGTGGCAGGCAGAGTGAAACTTACCTATCTCCAGTAACAATCCGAAGAATCTGGTGGTCTAGCGGATGTGGCTGTATGACTAGCGAAGCCAGCGCGGGTTTCGTAGCAAACGCTGTCGCGGGTCCTAATAATTTTTTAAAATTAGCTCATCTATTGATAAAACAGATGACATGGGAAGTCACGGGCTGTGAGCCACTGCCTAAGGAAAACCATTCGTATTTCGTAGTAGTAGTTCAATTACATTTTTGTTATTTGAACGTAAATCCTTCAGTAGAAAAAAGGTAAAATAAAATTAAACGTCTTCCTTCTAAACTGTGGTGTTCTTAGCTCTTAAAATTAATTTTACTTTATAATTTAACCAATTCGTTACCACAACATAACCTCAACATCTGTCAAGAAACTTTTTCTTTGCAGTTTAGTGAAAAGCGACTGAAACATGAAAAATGTATGCCGAATTTGTCTGTGTTCTCCAAAGCAACTTCAACCGCTATTCGACGGGACACAGTTAAGCGAGAAAATCAAAATAATATCGTCAGTGGTTATCGAAGAAAATGACGGTTTCCCGAACAGTGTTTGTGATGATTGCATTATAAATGTGAACACTTGCTACAATTTTAGACTTGTTGTGATAAACAGCGACGAGGAGTTAAGACGACGGGCGAACGAATCAAACAAGGTAATCAAAACAGACGAAGAAACCTTCGTGCTAACGAGTGAAATAATTATTAAAGGAGAAGAAATTGATTTAGATGATTTAGAACAAATTGACGATGCGGAAGAAAGTGAAGTGGTAGAAGAACGGGTGATAAAGGTGGAGGAGGTTGTAAGTGAGGAGCCGGAGATCAAGGAGTACACGTGCAAGAAGTGCGACTTTGTTACAGATAATTTTAAGCTTTACTCTAAACACAATCGTCTTAGAAAACATAAAGAACTAACGCGCATTTGCAGCGTTTGCGGGAAGATGATACCAAGTAGTAACATGGCCAGTCATTTAAAAAGCCACGAAACGACTCCGATAGAGTGCGACATTTGCGGAAAAGTATGCAAAAATAGCGAATCTTTACGCCACCACAAAAGACTGCACAATGGTCCAAAAATATGTGAGTACTGTGGTAAATCGTTTAACCATCGGGGGAATTACCACGTTCATGTGAAAAAGCACCACAAAGGTTTGGTTTGATAACGCAGTTTTATTCGTGATTAAATTATATTGAAGTTCTTTTCAGGAGGAATGAAAAGGTTTAATTGCTCTTATTGCGAGAAAGTATTTTTTTACAAGCAAAAGCTGAAAAAGCACATACAGGCGCACACTGGTGAAAGACCATACATTTGCGAGTTTTGTCAGAAAGGATTTTCAAGCACCGATGCTTTGAAGACTCACAAACGACAACACACTAATGAAAAACCTTATCAGTGTAAGCTGTGCTCTGCGGCATTCAAGCAAAGAGTTTTGTTGCGAAACCACCTGAAAACAAAGCATCCTGGTCAAGAGTACGAATTTTAATTGATGTCGCGTTTGAGAGCTTCGGCCAGCTCTAACGATGCTACAATAATTGTCATGAAAGATAACGTTAGATTTTTCTATGAATAATTTTAGAAACCTGCCTTTCAAGAATTTGGGGTTGATTGATGGTTAAAGGAAGGAAAATAAACAAATTTTAAGAAAACATTCCATTTTTATCGAGTAATACCCCCACCCCTCCCGTTACGAAATTATTCAGGTAAAGCTACAAAGTTCAATTCATCATTTGATTTTTTTACTATTTTTGATGATGGCGCTCTGAAGGCTGAATAAGGAGCATTATTTTAATTTAGATAGTGAATCAGATTTGTAACCTCATCTGAGTTGCTGTTAGGTGATCATCATGTCGGAATAGATTTTTATGTTTAGATTGATAGTGGGGAAGTTTTGTTTTCAGGGTGGAAAGATGTGAGGACTTCAGTTCTATTAAACTTTTCAGCCTCTATCTTGTAAACTGCACCCAACGGACTCTCCACAAAGTCATAATTTACGAAGTCTGTGCAAATTTTTCTTCCCATAGTATTCATGTCTGTTTTAAAATGAACCTTTACCCATCATTTGACGGTGCAACCACCGAGTATTATCTGGAAGTTTGTTGGAACTTGGACCTTTCCTATCCGAAGACAAACTTTTCTTTTTTAACTTTTTGGGGTATTCCGTTCTGAATTTTTCTTTGCAACAATTCATAATATTAGACGTGAGTCTCCCCCATAAAAAAATTCACTGCCGCCACTGTTTATTTCATAAATTAACCTGTTGAATAACCAACATAACCTCACATCTGTCAAAAAACTTACTCTGCAAAACTTTAGAGAAAAGCGATTGAAATATGGAAAATTTATGTCGAATTTGCCTATGTTCTCCAAAGCAACTCCAACCGCTATTCGACGGTACACAGTTAACCGAGAAAATCAGAATAATTTCTTCAGTGATCATCGAAGAAAACGACGGTTTCCCAAACAGTGTTTGTGCTGATTGCATTATAAATGTGAACTCTTCCTACAATTTCAGACTTGTTGTGATAAACAGCGACGAAGAGTTACGACGACGCGCAACGCAATCAATCAGGTTAATCAAGACAGATGAAGAAACTTCTTTACTAACGAGTGAAATTATCATTAAAGGAGAAGAAGGTGATTTAGATTTAGAACAAATTGACGATGGGAAAGAAAGTGTAGTGGCAGAAGAAATGGTGATTAAGGTGGAAAAGGTTGAAAGTTTGCAGCTAGAGATCAAAAGAGAAAAAAAGTATAAGTGTAAGAAGTGCGACTTTGTTACAGAAAATCTTAAGCTTTACCGTAAACACAATCTTCTTATAAACCATAAATCACAAACTGGCATTTGTAACGTTTGCGGGAAAATTATGGCAAGTAGTAATTTGACCAGACATATTAAGAGCCATGAAACGAATCCAACCAAGTGCAACGTTTGTGGAAGAGTATGCAAGAATAGCGAATCGTTGCGCTACCACAAAGTCTTGCACAAAGGTCCAAGAATATGTGAGTACTGTGGGAAATCGTTTAACCATCGGGCGAATTACCACGTCCATGTGAGAAAGCACCACAAAGGTTTGGTTTGGTAACACAGTTTTATTCGTAATTAAATTATGTTGAAGTTCTTTTCAGGAGGTCTGAAAAGGTTTAAATGCTCTTATTGTGAGAAACTATTTTTTTGCAAACAAAAGATGAAAAGGCACACACAAGCGCATACTGGTGAAAGACCACACATTTGCGAGTTTTGTCAGAAAGGATTTTCAAGCACTGATGCTTTGAAGACTCACAAACGACAGCACACTAATGAAAAACCTTATCAGTGTAAGCTGTGCTCTGCGGCATTTAAGCAAAGAGTTTTGTTGCGAAACCATTTGAAAACAAAGCATCCTGGTCAAGAGTATGAATTTTAATTGATGACCAACTCGAACAGTGCTACAATAATTGTCTCAAAAGATAAAATTATATTTTTAGAGCTTTCTGTTTGAAAAGCCTTAGCTTAAGTATTCGATTAAGTCGATGGTTAACAGGTGAAACTTCGAAGAAGAAAAATAAACAAATTTTTAAGAAAGCATTCCATTTTTTTGGAATCTGCCCCCTTCCCATCTTCCGAAACTATTCCAGTAAGGTTTTTAAGTAATAGTTTTAAAGACTGTTCTAAAACTTCAACTGTGTTATAATTGTAAAATAGATTAAGCTTTTGCAAATGGCGATTTGCTATTTGTTTTGATATAAAACCTTTTCGCAGGTGGATTTCGTGGACAGTCTTCTCCCATGATTGTATACTTCGGATTCAATACATCTGCCATTAAACATTTCCTGTTCCTATTAGGGCATAAACTGCAACTTGTTGAGTTAAAAACAGGACCATAAACACTTTCAATAAATAATTCTGTACTCCTTCCGTGACTGCACACAACTAAAATTGATACCTTTTAGCATTTTTAAATTTGACAAATTAAAGCTTACTCATCGTCGCAATAGTCGAGACAACGTCAGGAAAATTGCCAATTTGAATGCAACCTGGTTGAACCGTTCCACAATTCGGAAAGAAATCCACGTGACCCATTGAACCATAATATCCAAACATCCCCATATTGGTATGAATTACATCAACGAAGTTAGCATCGCTTTTATCTAATCTCATGGAATTGCCTTGACTTTGATAAATGGGTCCTGCGGGATCTAATCCCGTTAATCTGTCCACCTTTTGGTTGCACGTTTTTTGCACTCTTTGTCCTATTAATCCAATAATTTGTGCACCTAATGATAAACCTATCATATGAACTTGATCAAAATCCAAATAGCCTTCGTTGTGCATGTCACAGAAAAAATCTCCCATCATTTCGGCACCTTTTATATCATTACAATAAGCTTGGGTATACTGAGTGTTTATCAAATTTCTGTATTCAACAATAATGACGTTACAGTCATAGCGAGTTAAGTATGCCTGCGCCAAATCTAATAAAATAGGATCACGAGCTGATTGCCCCCAACCCCCAAATATTATTTTAACATCTTGAGTTGGATTCAAATCACATAAATTACTAATAGTTAGTACAGTTAGGTTTTTGCTATTTCTGGTGTAGAGATGATAAGCAATATCATCTTCAGTAAAATTATCATGAGATTTGCAACCAAAAAAATGTTCCACTGTACCATTTGTAATCAAACTCAAAATTTCGCCTACAATTCCTCCAGGAATACCTGTAGAATTATCTACAACAATAAATCATATTAAAGAACAACTTCAATAATGCCCAGTAAAATTTTACCAGGTTGACCAAAACTGTCCATTACGAGAATCAGGAAACTTAGAGCTAGTAGCCAGGTTTTCATGTTCGCGTATTTTACTTTACTGACTAATTAACCAACTTTTGCCAAATTTAAATAAGTAGGTATTTATAATAATCTTTGCAAAATTTGATAACACAACTATTTTGGTTTTTGTCGCTTTTTTATCAGTTTATTGTAATTTTTGCAACTAATTTTAATAAATGAATTAATTTCAAGTACAAAAACCTTTACACAATTTCGATAAAGTGATAATCCTGACGCAAAAGTTTTGGGTTTTATTTTTGATTTTTAAGCTTTCTACAATTTATTCTATGAGAACGGAAGTCACATTATGCGCGATTTGTGGTGCACGTTCCCAGCCCCCCCTGCATTTCAAATTTTGAATCCAAAATAAGTAGTCTAAATCGTTTGTACCTGTTTGTGCAAATGTTATTTTCGTTTGTACCCAAATAGTTTTTGAGATTTTCAAGAAAAATATCTAATAAGACACTGACGCGCATGATTGGGTTAACGAGATTCTGTTCATCCTAATCTTACACCTATCAGGATCAAGCTCAAAATAGTTATAATCGTTTGTACTTTGTTTTTGCCTCCCCCCAAAGTGTGAAAGAAACAGACAACGAGAAGAAAATCATGACTAATACAAAGAAGGTGCAGCGGCCTCAAACGAAGAGCAAAGTCCCGAAAGGGTGAAACTTGACGAAAACCTGCTGCTCACATTTTCGACCAGGATTCGGCTGAATCAGGCAGAATAGCCTAGCCCTAAACTGGGATGGCAAGGAGAAGAATGCTTATGCGATACCACTTGCCATCCCGGCCAACGTTACTAACACCAATGGCGAAGACAACATCTACTAACTATCGCCTGGGAGAGGAGTTTTAGTGGGTCACTACAACTCAAAACCCCACACTACCAACAGCACGGGCTGTTAATGTTGTCTTTCTAAAGATTTCCCCTCTTCCAACGCAAAGAAAAAAGGGCTGTGATACAAAACTATGGCCGAGTGATTCGAAAACACTTGGGGGGGGGGCTGTAGATATGCATCCAACACAATTCCAGTAATTTTTGGATAAAATTGGTGTCGAACGTTGAAACAGCGTCTGAGCCTCGATGAGCTTCTATTCTCATCATTATGATTATTTAAATTTTAGAGTGCTACTCCGAGCAAGTTCCGTACAATAACGCGCAAGTTTAATTTTATTTTATTAGATTAAATTTTTTTATTCGATTAAAAAAACCTAATACAGTAAAAACTCTCTAAATCGACCTCTCTTTAATTCGAAACATTCTCTAAATCGAATTATTTATTTGGTTTTGATTCTCACTCTCTAATTCGAACTCCCCCTAATTCGAACAAATTTTAATGCATTATGAGAATTCGATTTGGAGAGTTTTGACTGTATAATAAATACAAATTTAACCTAAATCTCAAAAACTGTTTGAATACAAACGAAAATGATGTAACAAAGTACAAACGATAGAAAGTATTTCGAACGTGATCCTGTCAGTGTTACCCTGAATCTCGTTAACCCAATCATGCGCGTCAGTACTCATAACGTTATTTTTTTAATTTCTCGAAAACTATTTGGTATATATCCTTATCTTACGATGTAGAAAAGAGAGCTGTCAAGGTACCAATTGCGAAAACATAATTGGGAAAAAATCAAAAATAAAATCCAAAACATTTGAGTCACGATTATCACTTTACCGAAATTGTGTAAAGGTCTTTGTACTTGAAATGAATTCATTTATTATAATTAGCAGCAAAAATTACAATAAACTGATAAAAAAGCGACAAAAACCAAAATAGTTGTGTTATCAAATTTTGGAAAGATTATAAATATTTATTTAAATTTGGCAAAAGTTGGTTAATTATAGTCAGTAAAGTAAAATACGCAAACATGAAAACCTGGTTACTAGCTCTAAGTTTTCTGATTCTCGTAATGGACAGTTTTGGTCAATCTGGTAAAATTTTACTGGGCATTCCTAAAGTTATTCTTTAATATGTGATTTATTGTTGTAGATAATTCTACAGGTTTTCCTGGAGGAATTGTAGGCGAAATTTGGAGTTTGATTACAAATGGTACAGTGGAACATTTGTTTGGTTGCAAATCTCATGATAATTTTACTGAAGATGATATTGCTTATCATCTCTACACCAGAAATAGCAAAAACCTAACTGTACTAACTCTTAATAATTTATGTGATTTGGATCCAACTCAAGATGTTAAAATATTATTCGGAGGTTGGACGCAATCAGCTCGTGATCCTATTTTATTAGATTTGGCGCAGGCATACTTAACTCGCTATGACTGTAACGTCATTATAGTTGAATATAGAAATTTGACAAACACTCAGTATACCCAAGCATATTGTAATGATATAAAAGGTGCCGAAATGATGGGAGATTTTTTCTGTGACATGCACAAAGAAGGATATTTGGATTTTAATAAGGTTCATATGGTAGGTTTATCATTAGGTGGACAAATTATTGGATTAATAGGACAAAGAGTGCAAAAAACGTGCAACCAAAAGGTGGACAGATTAACGGGATTAGATCCCGCGGGACCCATTTATCAAAGTCAAGGCAATTCCATGAGGTTAGATAAAAGCGATGCTAACTTCGTTGATGTAATTCATACCAATATGGGGATGTTTGGATATTATGGTTCAATGGGTCACGTGGATTTCTTTCCGAATTGTGGAACGGTTCAAGCAGGTTGCATTCAAACCGGCAATTTTCCTGACGCTGTCTCGACTATTCTGACGATGAGTAAGCTTTAATTTGTCAAATTTAAAAATGCTAAAAGGTATCAATTTTAGTTGTGTGCAGTCACGGAAGGAGTATAGAATTATTTATTGAAAGTGTTTATGGTCCTGTTTTTAACTCCACAAGTTGCACTTTATGTCCCAGTAAAAGCAAGAAATGTTTTATGGCAGATGTTTTGAATCCAAAGTATACAATCATGGGAGAAGACTGTCCACGAAATCCACCTGCGAAGAGGTTTTATATCAAAACAAATAGCAAATCGCCATTTGCAAAAGCTTAATCTATTACAATTTATTATAACACAGTTTAAGTTTTAGAACAGCCTTTAAAATTATTACTTTAAAAGAAATGTCAAGATAAAGTTATAGAGAATGTATGAATAAAAATAGAAGATAAAAATGTTCATGGTCATAATAATCTAGGATTATTACGACTCAAGGTATATAGATTATAAGGTATGATCTATATGTGAACCAAAACTCGTCTTGTACTGCGCATAGTCACGTAGAGTCCGCCATATTGAATTATTAAGATTTTAGATTAATAGACTAGATGGCGCATAATCATATCTTTTAATCTATATACTTTGATTGGCCCAAGTAACTTATAAACGTCAAGGTAGATGTCGATACTGTCTATTTAAGTCACGAGCAGTCCGCCATATTGAATATTTTGACGTTTAAAGATGCGCAGTATCATACCTTGTAAATCTATCTACCTTGATTACGACTATTGGTAGCATTTTCGAGCGATCCGAGAATTAATCCGTGATCTCGGATTGATCCTCGATTATTAGTACGGGCCTTATACTTTTTA
Source organism: Rhagonycha fulva (assembly GCA_905340355.1). Taxonomy (NCBI): domain Eukaryota; kingdom Metazoa; phylum Arthropoda; class Insecta; order Coleoptera; family Cantharidae; genus Rhagonycha; species Rhagonycha fulva. The sequence continues at coordinate 26,904,615 of HG996559.1, read as the reverse complement.
ATCTCTGAATCATCACTTTCAGCATCCTCCATCTTAATCACCATTTCTTCTGTCACTTTTCTTTCGTCCCCATCTTCAATTTGATCTAAATCACTTTCTTCTCTTTTAATAATAATTTTTGGTTTATTTAATAAGTATTTGGCCCATAGTCGAAGAATATACGGGTCGCGTATACGCGGTTCATGAGTCCTTAGTAAATATCTAATGTATTTACCACGAAAAGCTCTTAGTGTTTTCAGTGATACTATTTGCAAAAGATGGAAATTTGGTCGCCAGTTGATAATAGGGAGTCACGAATGAAAAACTTATCACCAACAAAAAGATTTTTAGTTTGCAGCCAAAATATGTTAAATAGTAAATGTCTAAAATCACTTAAGTGAATATTCGAGAAGAATTTCACACCAAGCTACCATAAAAAATGCGATCAAACAACTAGACCAAAAATTGATCCAGAAAAATCTTAAAAAAGTCACTTCCGAACTTGTTAACCACACTTCTACGAGTGTCTCGCGACAAAAGTGATCTTGGCTGCGAGATGATAGCGACATCTATACTGCGGTAACGTACTTAGCCGTTAACCTTTAGAAGTGAGGTTAGAGTTTCAAATTTACATTACCGTTTTTAATTTTAAAAAGTGACACTTGTCAAATCAGAAGAAAAATACTTTCCAAAAAATTATTTTTAAAATAAAATTTATTCAAACAATGTAAAACTAATTACAAATTATCACGAATTAAAATTAAAATAAAATTTTCTTCCTTGTAGTAGAAAATAGACGCACCTGTTTTTCTATATTTTCATTTGCGTTTATATTTTTTCAGTTTTCAATTGAATGATCTTTCGTTTGAGTTTCGAATTGACAAAAGATATGTCTGAAAATATTTGAATATTAACACTGAAAATAACAGAGTGCCGTTGAAGATATGTTATTATGATATAATTATGATAAAGAACATTGATAGTACATTTTAAATAATTTTGATAAAATTATAAACACGATGAATAAATCAAAGATCATTTAATTAAAACCTTTAAAAAAATTAACGCAAATGAAAATGTAGAAAAACAGGTGCATCTATTTTCTACTAAAAAGAAGAAAATTTTATTTTTATTTTAATTCGTAATTTTTACGTTTGTAATTTTTTTTTTGTAATTTGTAATTCGTTTTACATTGTTTGAATAAATTTTATTTAAAAAATAATTTTTTCAAAAGTATTTTTCTTCTGATTTGACAAGTGTCACTTTTAAAATTAAAAACGGTAAAATAAATTTGAAACTCTAACCTCACTTTTAAACGTCACCGGCTAAGTACGTCACCTCAGTATAGATGTCGCTACCATCTCGCAGCCAAGATCACTTCTGTCGCGAGACAATCGTCACTTCTACTTGTTCGATCTCCATCTTCTTTGTTGCCAACCTCTGTTTTTAAAATTCACCAAAATTGATTTTATGGTTGCATACTTTCAGGCTTAGACCATTTAAACTATTAGAACCTCCAACCTAGAGGACTAGCGAGACGGCTAGAATAAAGTTATACCTTCACCCGGATTCGAACCGGGTATTGAGCATTCGTAGTCAACTCGCTTGACTATTACTCTCTGACCACCTCTACGTCCGCCGCTTCGTCTTTAGAATGGTCGAAATAATTCTTGCGACCTTGTCCCAATTTTCCTGGTTAGTCAGGATCGTCTCAATTAAATTTTCCGGCGCCAGCACAACGCCGACTTTTTTTCTCGGCGAGGACCTCCATTTAAACAGCGTATGCTCTGGAGAGTCTTCCTCATCGCAATAGTTGCATTTGGGGGATGGTGCCTTGTCAATCTTATGCAATAAGTAGGTATTGAAGCAGCCATGCCCCGTTAGTGCTTGAGTCAGGTGGAAGTTTAGCTCGCCGTGAGGTCAGCTGGTCCATGTACGGATAGTGGGTATGAGACAGGGGCAGATCCAGCAACTTTTTCAAGGGGAACGATTTCATAGATTTTTAAAAAAAATACCAAATTTGATAGCCTTTTTTCCACTAATTTTAGTTTTTACGTTATATTTATAATGCATAATTTTTCCAAGGGGGGCGATCGCCACCCTGGATCCGCCCTTAGTATGAGACGTCTCGTCCAAAACCCGCCGGCCGACTTGCTCTATCTTTGCTGCCAGGGCTCTTCCAGTATTTGATGGTGCGCTGTTTTGCTGTCTTTGTCGCGCTTGTGGTGGTAATGACTACGCTCTTCCGCAAAGAGATCTATTCGCGCCATGGCCGACAGCACTAGGATTGTCTCGAGCGACACCGTGCTATACGCGCAGCACACTCGCAGTGTCAGTTTGCTTTGAACCTTTAGCAGCTTGTTTCTGTCCCGGTTCACTTTCATCGCCTTGGCCCATATCGGGGCCCCGTAAAAGATCACCCAGTGCACCACTGCGGCCAGAACTCTTCTCCTGGATGTCTGGGGTCCCCTCTCGTTCGGCATCACTCTGTTCAGAGCGGTATAAGTTTTCTCCGCTCTGGCCGCTGCTTCGGTTACGTGTTGGGCGAAATTAAGGTTTTTGTCCTTAATTGAGATGGGATTTTGAATGGATGGTGTGGTCCCCCAGTTTGAAGTGCACCGGACCCATTTTCCTTCTTCCCGTAAATAGCACTGTTTTTGTTTTTTCTGGGACAAGTTGCAGTCTCTTGTCTTTTATCCAGTTGTTAATGATCGCTATTGCCTCATTTGCCTTGGACATAAGCTCTTTTTCGGTTCTTACGGTAATTAACATGTTGAGGTCGTCGGCAAAACCAACGAGCTCGACACCCGGCTGCAGGAAGAGTTTCAATACTTCATCGTAATGGACGTTCCACAACTTCGGGCCAATTACTGAGCCCTGTGACACTCCGCTGGTAGGCTGCACCGTAGTTTGAAATGGTGTTTGTCCACTAAAAAGACTCTATCGGTGAATAGTCCATGATAAAACTAATGAGATATCCTGAGACTCCCCTCTTTACCAGTTTTTCGACAATCTCTCTCCACTTGACGGAGCTGAACGCATTTTTTACGTCAAAAGTTATCAATGCGCAAATTCTGCGTGTTCGCCAAGTGTCATTGTCAGTCCACCCTTCTCATCTATTTCCTTGGGTAGTCTTGAAAGAAGGAGCCTTTCATAAAGTTTGGCAATCAAACATATGGGCCTATAAGAGCTTGGTAAGTCTAAAGGCTTGTTCCCCTTCCTGATAAGCACCAGTTTTGCGGTTTTCCAAGCTTTGGAGAACGTACCGGCTCTAAGACAGTTGTTGATCACTCTCAAGATAACTTTGGGGTTCTCCTCGGCGAGCACTCTGATAGCCTAGATAGGAATTCCATCAGGGCTCGGAGCCTTTCCTGTGGGCATCTCCTTGGCGGACTTCAAGAGTTCCGACGTCGTGAAATCGGAAACATTTGTCACTTCTTCTTTTTGCAAACGGTTCAAATCGTGAGTAGGAAACAGCGTTTCGAGTATACTTTCTATTCTTAGTTTCGTGAGCTCCGGAATGGGTGGGCGTGCCACTTTACCGGTTATTATCTGGTAACCCTTTCCCCAGACATCGTCGCTTAGCTCATCAAGAATTTTTCTCCAGGCCTCTGATTTGCTCTTCAGGATGTTGTTGAAGAGCTTCTTGTATCACAGTCCTAGTGCAACCAAAACACACTGCTCTAATTAATTTGTGTTAAGGGTAGTTCACACTACATGATTTATCATATGACTTAGTCATAAGAAAAGTCATAGCTAAAATCATACCATCACAACAGCCAATCATAAAAGCTATAACTTCTATAATAGCAAAAATCATATAGTGTAAACGTAAAAAAATCCCTCATATGAGAAGTCATGTGACAAGTCATATGATAAATCATGTAGTGTGAACTACCCTTAAAATCATCAATCACTTTTTTACACCAATCAATTTTCGCAATTTTTTACACTAACTTACTCAGAATAGTTCGGAGTAACGTAACATGGTAAATAGACCTATTATTATCAAGCTTATAATATTTGAAACTTGGAAGTATTGAGAATTTATTAGTATAACATTAGTTCGTTAAATTTTTTTGAATATCGTTACCTTTTTAGGTTTCTTGATCACCTGTTCGTCAACTAGAAAGGAGGGGTCATAAGAAATAATTTATTACAGTTTTCATCAGCAGCTTTGATTAGATTATATCAAATTATCTACAACAGTGTGTTGTAGACTGTGTGTGTGTAACTCCTTATTATCAACTGGTCCCCAAATTTCCATCGTTTGCAGATAGTGTCACTGAAGACACTAAGAGCTTCTCGTTGTAAATACATTAGATATTTACTAAAGACTAACGAACCGCGTATACGCGACCCGTATATTCTTCGACTGTGGGCTAAATACCCGTAAAGTTACCTACCTTTTATTGTTCTAAAAGGATCAAGTGGCGTTGTGACCAACTTCACTGCCGAAGTTTGGTGCATTGTTTATATTCTTCAAATCTACTCCAACCGCTATTCGACGGTTTCCCGAACAGCGTTTGTACTTATTGCATTATGAATGTGAACTCTTCCTAAATAGCGACGAAGAGTTAAGACGACGGACGACCGAATCAATCAAGATAATCAAAACAGACGAAGAAACCTCCTTGCTAACAAGTGAAATTATTATTAAAGAAGAAGAAAATGATTTAGATCAAATTGAAGATGGGGCCGAAAGAGAAGTGACAGGAGAAGTGGTGATTAATATGGAGGACGCTGAAAGTGATGATTCAGAGATTAAAAAGTATAATTGCAAGAAGTGCAACTTTGTTACTGAGAATTCCGAGAAGAGAGATCTTTCACGCCATATTGGAAAAATGAGGCCCAAAATCAGCATTTCAACAATATCTTGTTTCTAGTACCTTTAAACAAAAAATTATTATAGAGGATATTAAATTCTCCATAACTTTATCTTGAAATTTTTTTTAAAGTAATAATTTTAAAGGCTGTTCTAAAACTTCAACTATGATATAATTATATGTAATAGATTAAGCTCTTCCAAATGGCGCTTTGCTATTTGTTTTGATATAAAACCTCTTCGCAGGTGGATTTCGTGGACAGTCTTCTCCCATGATTGTATACTTTGGATTCAAAACATCTGCCATAAAACATTTCTTGCTTTTACTGGGACATAAAGTGCAACTTGTGGAGTTAAAAACAGGACCATAAATACTTTCAATAAATAATTCCATACTCCTTCCGTGACTGCACCCAACTAAAATTGATATCTTTTAGCATTTTTAAATTTGACAAATTAAAGCTTACTCATCGTCAGAATAGTCGAGACAACGTCAGGAAAATTGCCGGTTTGAATGCAACCTGATTGAACCGTTCCACAATTCGGAAAGAAATCCACGTGACCCATTGAACCATAATATCCAAACATCCCCATATTGGTATGAATTACATCAACGAAGTTAGCATCGCTTTTATCTAATCTCATGGAATTGCCTTGATTTTGATAAATGGGTCCCGCGGGGTCTAATCCCGTTAATCTGTCCACCTTTTGGTTACTCGTTTTTTGCACTCTTTGTCCTATTAATCCAATAATTTGTCCACCTAATGATAAACCTACCATATGAACTTGATCAAAATCCAGATAGCCTTCGTTGTGCATTTTGCAGAAAAAATCTCCCATCATTTCGGCACCTTTTATATTATTACAATAAGCTTGGGTATACTGAGTGTTTGTCAAATTTCTGTATTCAACAATAATGACGTTACAGTCATAGCGAGTTAAGTATGCCTGCGCAAAATCTAATAACATAGGATCATGAGCTGATTGCGCCCAACCTCCGAATAATATTTTAACATCTTGAGTTGGATCCAAATCACATAAATTATTAAGAGTTAGTACAGTTAGGGTTTTGCTATTTCTGGTGTAGAGATGATAAGCAATATCATCTTCAGTAAAATTATCATGAGATTTGCAACCAAACAAATGTTCCACTGTACCATTTGTAATCAAACTCCAAATTTCGCCTACAATTCCTCCAGGAAAACCTGTAGAATTATCTACAACAATAAATCATATTAAAGAAGAACTTCAATAAAGCCCAGTAAAATTTTACCAGATTGACCAAAACTGTCCATTACGAGAATTAGAAAACTTAGAGCTAGTAACCAGGTTTTCATGTTCGCGTATTTTACTTTACTGATTAATTAACCAACTTTTGCCAAATTTAAATAAGCATTTATAATCTTTGCATAATTTGACAACACAACTAGTTTTGGTTTTTGTCGCATTTTTTATCAGTTTATTGTAATTTTTGCTACTTATTATAATAATTAATGAATTCATTTCCAGTACAAAGACCTTTACATAATTGCGGTAGTGATAATCCTAACGCAAAAGTTTTGGGTATTATTTTTGGTTTTTTCCTAATTATGGTTTTCCATCTCATAAAGCCCCACCTTAAAACTGTACCTTTTCTTTTGTGGAAGTTGCAAAAGAATGTATCAAAGCATCAATAATTGTAATTTTATTTAATTATTTTTTTTTTAAATTAATTTAATTAATTCTCTTAAAAGGTCTCCAGCTCCAGTTTTACCAAAAACCATAGGATACACACAAACGGATTGAAGAATTGCGGGTTGTGCGCCACTGCCTAAAGAAAGCATTCGTAGTTCAAAATTACTCGGATATTTACATTTTGGAATGAACCAACATAACCTCACATCTGTCAATACCCTTTTTCTTTGCAGAAGTTTAGAGGAAAGCGATTGAAACATGGAAAATGTATGTCGAATTTGTTTATGTTCTCCGAATCAACTCCAACCGCTATTCGACGGCACACAGTTAAGCGAGAAAATTAGAATAATATCGTCAGTGGTCATCGAAGAAAACGACGGTTTCCCGAACAGCGTTTGTGCTGATTGCATTATAAATGTAAACTCTTTCTACAATTTCAGACTTGTTGTGATAAACAGCGACGAAGAGTTAAGACGACGAGCGACCGAATCAATCAAGGTAATCAAAACAGACGAGGAAACCTTGCTAACAAGTGAAATTATTATTAAAGAAGAAGAAAGCGATTTTGATCAAATTGAAGATGGGGACGAAAGAGAAGCGACAGAAGAAATGGTGATTGAGACGGAGGACGAAGAAAGTGATGATTCAGAGATTAAGAAGTATAAGTGCAAGAAGTGTGACTTTGTTACAGAGGATCTAAAGCGGTACCGTAAACACAATCGCCTTGGAAACCATAAATCACGAAGAATTAAAGGAGAAGAAAGTGATTTTGATCCAATTGAAGATGTGGACGAAAGTGAAGCGACAGAGGACGAAGAAAGTGATGATTCAGAGATTAAGAAGTATCAGTGCAAGAAGTGCAACTTTGTTACAGAGGATCTAAAGCGGTACCGTAAACACAATCGTCTTGGAAACCATAATAAACCACGAACTGGCGTTTGTAACGTTTGCGGGAAGACGATGGGGATCTATGCTTTGACCAGACATGTAAAGAGTCACGAAATGACTCCAACCGAGTGTAACGTTTGTGGAAAAGTGTGCAAGAATAGCGAATCGTTGCGCTACCACCAAGACTTGCACAAATTTTTAAGAATATGCGAGTACTGTGGAAAATCGTTTAACCAACGGGCAAATTACTACTACCATGTGACAAAGCACCACAAAGGTTTGGTTTGATCACACAGATTATTCATAACTAAATTATGTTCAACTTCTTTTCAGGAGGACCGAAAAAGTTAAATTGCTCATTTTGCGAGAAAGTATTTTTCTACAAGCCATTACTAAAAAAGCACATACAGAAGCACACTGGTGAAAGACCACACATTTGTGAGTTTTGTCAGAAAGGATTTTCAAGCACCGATGCTTTAAAGACTCACAAACTACAGCACACCAACGAAAACCCCTACAAGTGTAAGCTGTGTTCTGCGGCATTCAAGCAAAGAGTTTTGTTGCGAAACCATTTGAAAACGAAGCATCCTGGTCAAGAGTACGATTTTTAATTGATGTTGCATTTGAGAACTTCAACCAAATCGAACGACTGTAAGAGACTGAGCTTAAGTATTAGGATAAGTTGGTGATTAACAGGTGAAGTTTAAAAGAGGAAAAATAAATTTCTAAGAAACCAATCCATTTTTATCGAGTAATCTCATCCCTCCTCCCCATTACAAAACTATTCAAATTAAGAGGTGCATGTCCCCAGCCCCCCCCCCCAATTCGAATTTTGACTCCAAAATAGTCTAAATCGTTTGTGCTTCGTTTGTACCTATTTGTGCAAACATTATTTTCGTTTGTACCCAAATAGTTTTTGAGATTTTCAAGAAATACATCAAAGAAACTGACGCGCATGAGTGGGTTAACGAGATTCTGGGTAAAACTTGCAGGATCACGTTCAAAATATTCTCTATCGTTTGTACCTGTTTGTGCAAGTTTTATTTTTGTTTGTACCCAAATAGTTTTCGAGAAATTTCAAAATTTCGCTGGGGGGGCTGAAGAGAACCCGACCCCTTTTGATTTTCCTGAAATTTTTATATATTATACTATCTCATCAACAACAGTTCTGTGAATTTTTTCAAAATTTATTACTCAACCCAAAAAATCTCTACTATTAAAGACTCACTCGCTTCACTCGTTCGTGCTTTAAACAGTATCGATTATTAATCGCCTTCATTAACAAACTAGTTTATTAAATAACTATTAATTAAACAAAAGAAATAGAAAGAAATGTCGGCCCATTATGGGGTTTGCGTTGTTATACGCGAAATAAATCAGATTTTTTTTTAAATCAAAAGTGTCGAAATTTGAAAAATCAATGATTTTCTTCGAAAAAATGAAAAATTTTGTAGAATCCAAGTGTGAATATTTTTTTTGTATTTTTTCCTGAAAAGTACGTTTAAAGACAAACAAAAACAAAAAAAAACGTTTCGATTAGTCAATTTTTGACATAATTACGATCGTTTGAAGAAAAACATCAGTTTTTTTGAAAAAAAAAAAAAATTTTGAAAAAATTCACAGAACTGTTTTTGGTGAGATAGTATAATATGTAAAAATTTCAGGAAAATCAAAAGTGGTCGATTTGGTGTGGAATGCCCCGTATACAAGAAATTGACTATTTCAGATAACCGCATGTTCTTTGCCGAGTGCTCCAGATCATCAATTTTTTTCCATCGATTGTCTTCTCTTTTCTAGCAACACGCTATATAGTGACCTATTGCCGACATATGTTTGGATGACAGTGGTAGAAAGCTAATCACACCTTGGCAAAAACAAAGTACAGGCGGTTGCAACTCTTTTGAAGTTGATCCTGTAGGTGTTATCCAGAATCTCGTTAACTTTAAATTCAAAATTTTAAAAAATTCTGTGTTTCCCCGTGCTAAGAATCTCGTTAATTCACTCATGTGCTTCAGAATCCTTGATGTTTTTCCTGAAAATCTCAAAAGCTATTTGGGTACAAACAAAAATTAAACTTGCACAAACAGGTACAAACGATAGAAAATATTTTGAACATGATCCTGTAAGTTTTACCCAGAATCTCGTTAATCCACTCATGCGCGTCAGTTTCTTTGATGTATTTTTTGAAAATCTCAAAAACTATTTGTGTACAAACGAAAATGAAACTTGCACAAACAAGTACAAACCAAACACAGACGTTTTAGACTATTTTTGTGTCAGGAATTGGTAATTTTAAAGAAATTTTGCTTTGCCACGTGTTACCTAGAATCTCGAAAATCTCAATAGCTATTTGGGTACAAACGAAAATAAAACTTGCACAAACAAGCACCAACGTTTTACAAACGTTCTAGACTATTTTGAATTCAAAATTTAAAAAAATTCTATGTGTTTCCTCGTGCTAAGAGAATCTCGTTAAGCCACTCATGCGTTGCAGTATTTATGATGTTTTTCTTAAAAATCTCAAAAACTATTTGGGTACAAACGAAAATAAAACTTGCACAAACAATCACAAGCGAATTACAAACGTTCTAGACTATTTTGAATCCAAAATTTAAAAAAGCATGTCTCCACCCCCCCCCCCCAGCAAAATTTTGAAATTTCTCGAAAACTATTTGGGTACAAACAAAAATAATGTTTGCACAAACAGGTACAAACGAAGCACAAACGATTTAGACTATTTTGGAGTCAAAATTCGAATTGGGGGGGGGGGGCTGGGGTCATGCACCTCAAATTAAGGCGCCTCCATTGTAGCTTAAAGTATAGAAAGTAATAGAGTCTCGTTAATCTAATCATGCGCATTATGACAAAAAGCTTATAACCATAAAAGTAAATTATGTTGGGTTGCAGGTAGCTATCGAGGCCCCGAAAATACAAATTTTACGATTGAAACCTCGATGAATTCTGAATAAGCAAATATTAAATAAGAAAATTAACTATGACAGAATGCCTTAAATGCACCTGTTTTTTCAAAAATCGAATTTAAAAACTTCGATTTTCACAGTAAATTTTAAGCAAAGTCGCTCGGGATTGGTGAATCAATGCATTGTATTGACAGTCCGTGTAGTTTGAACTGGTCTTAGCTTTGCGCAGAGCGGGGATAACCGGAGCGACACTTGCATTGGGATGCAGCAACAGTGCATTCCGAACGAAAATCATGGTTTTCAATACTAAATGTGCAGGAAAAATGGCTTAAAGCGCCCGAGCGCAGCGAGGAGTGCTTTAAGTCGATTTTTCCTTGCACAACTACCCTGCGTTTAGAATCCACTCTCACGAGGTTCACCCCTCAAAGATCCACCATTTTTCTTAATTCACGGGCCTAGGGGTATTTTTAAATTGGTTGTCGTTTCCTTCGGGCGCTCCGGGCCATTTTGATGAAAACCACCATGGCACGAGTAGGATCCACGCGAAAAAGTAACTACCGTTCGTTAAATTTAAGCAACCCTTTTCTGAAGTAATTTTTGTCCTAAAAAAGGAGAACGCATTCCTACCATAGTGTAAGAGTTACTGACAAATTTGTCAACAGCTACACTCTTATGTATAGGAACACACGTACCGTCAACACAATGCCTTGATTAACCAATCACGAGCGATTTACCTTCGAAAATCAAGCTTTTTTAAATTCCATTTTTGAAAAAACAGGTACATTTAAGGCATTCCGTCATAGTTAATTCTCTTATTTAAAATATACTCTTTTAGAAAACATCGAGGTTTCAATCGTAAAATTTGTATTTTTTAGGGGCCTTTGTAGCTACCTATCCCCTTATTTTGGTTTCCTTTCCTCTATTCACGACTTTTCGTAATCTCTTATTTAACGATAAAAAAAAATTTGATATTTTATAAAATATAAAAACTTTAATAATGATTATTTTGTTACAAATTACGTACAAGATTTAAAAAAATTGTTATAAAACAATGTTAACTTAGGTTACATACATATAAAAAATATTTAAAATTTCAAGCTTTTGACTCCACTTTCTATATCGACGTCTTCTAAATTTTCTTCCTGCTTTTTCAGCAGTTCTAACAATTCCCTCATAATATTTTTGTGACCATTAGTTATAGCAACTTGCAATAAAGTACTTCCTTGATGATTACGAGAATTTGTAACCGCTACGAAGTCATTAGGTTTTACAGTTTCTAACTTACTGATAATTTCAGCACTGCCATTTCTTGCATCTTCAAACGATTCTTCGATAAGTTCCAGTAGGTTTTTAACACTGTGCTCCTTGCAAAGATGACGTGGTGTTTTACCCTCGTTATTTTTAATGTTATAAATCGCACCTCTCCTCAGTAAGGACCTGGTAATATCCAAAAATCCGTTCTTTGCAGCAACATGGAGTGACGTAGTTCCACTAGCAGTGGTCTTAGAATTAATAAAGTCGTGTAACTTATTACGACCTATATGTTCTAACAAAATTTCCACAATTTTGTTGTTGCCTTGAGAAGTCGCAGTGTGTAACGGTGTATTACCTTTATTAGTAACTTGAGTAACATCAGCTCCGTTTTTTAGCAAGATTTTTACAATTGCTATGCGATCGTTGCTAATGGCATAATGTAACGGTGTTCTTCCATCAACGTCTCGATCATTTGCATCGGCTCCATCTTTCAGCACACGTTGAACAGTTTGCAAATCACCGTTACTAGCAGCAATGTTAATGTCTTTCTGCAAGTGCTGGAGAACTTCCGATAACGAAGTATCCTTATACTTTAATATCATCTTAATCGCTTCGAGCCGTTGGTAGATATCCAAAACTTTAGGATTGGTTGGTCCAAAAACAACGGTCATTTGATTTAAACATTGTCTGTAGGCTTGAAGTGCACCGATCCATTTACCTTGAGCAAAGAGTACATCTCCTATACTACTTTGAGTAGTCAAGGTTTCGGGGTGATTTGGACCCAAAACGTCTTTCTGGATATTTACAAGCTCGTGATAGGCTTGCAAAGCTTCGAAATATTTCTTTTGCATCAAGTGTATTCCAGCAATGTGATGGGATGTTCTTAAAGTATCGGCATGATTAATACCCAAAGAAATCCTCTTCTTCTTGAGAACTTCCTTATAAATTTTCAAAGCTTCTTCATAATTACCCTGGCTAGCAAGTACCATCGCTATGTTATTTTGAGCTCGTATAACGATTCCGTTGTTTGCCCCGAACATTGCCTTTCTTGTTTCAAAAACCGCTCTATTCATATTCAACGCTTCTTCATATTTTCTCAGCATATGTAATACAAGTGCCATGTGAAACTGGGTGTCTAAAGTATCGGAATGTTTTGGGCCTAACAGTTTTTTTTGTTTCGGATAAATTTCTTCATAAATTTTCAAAGCTTCTTCATTTTTTCCTTGCCTATGAAGCACCAACGCAATTATACTTCTCGTATTTAAAGTATCCTTATCATTCACACCCAGGATTTCTTTCCGTTTCTCCAAAATTTCTTGAAATGTTGTTAACGCTTCGTGGTATCGGCCCAGTTTGTATAGTGATTGACCGATGTATACCTCAATATCCAAAGTTCCAGGATTTTCCGATCCTAATATTTTCTTCCTCTTTTCAAAAGCGTTTTGGAAAATAGTCAGGGCCTTTTGATAATTGCCTCCATTCGAGAGTACGGATGCTAAATCAATCTGAGCGGATACGTCACCTTGCGATACCTCTTTCAACTGTTCGACTTGAGAAAAGTTGGTTTTCATTGCAGCAACGATTAGAGTTTTGTTTTCTTTATTACGAGCCCCCATTATAGCTTTTATCGTATCTAAATCCTTAATCTTGTTGAGGTCATTAATAACTTGAGAATTACCAATTTTGACTTTTCTAAACGATTCACTCAGTCGTTTAAATAAGCTGGTTATACTTTCATCTTCGGTACAATCTGACGGTGTTTTACCACTGTCAGACACAGCGTCGAATATGGCAGATTTAGATAAAAGGGCCTTTACAATTTTTAAGTGAGAGAACTTAGCGGCGTAGTGCAACGGAGTAATTCCCTTGCTACCAATTGCATTAGGATTAGCTCCATTTTCTAATAGAATATTAACTACGGTGTCGTAGCCTTTCCATGCAGCATAATGTAAAGGTGTTACATTTTCAGAGTTTTTAGCGTTTAGAAACGCTCCCGCTTTAATGCAATTCCTAACTTCTGAAGTGTTATTGCATTTTACTGCTTCAAACAATTTTTCAGTAAAACCTAATAGATTTTTTACGTGATTGTTACTAGCTACTTCTAATGGTGTTCTATGAAACTTGTCGACGGAGTTGTAAACTGCACCATTTTTTAATAAAACTTCAATAACATCTTTACAACCAACAGTAGCAGCAATGTGCACTGGAGTTGAACCATTACCATCTTTAACATTAACATCCGCACCTTGCTCTATCAAATACTTGGCAATTTCCAAATGACCTTTTAGTGCAGCGTAGTGTAATAACGTCTGATTAGCTGCACCAGTATCATTAATACTCATTCCTTTAAGACCAAGGAAAAATTCGACAGCATCTTTAAATCCATCTCTGGCTGCAATGTGGATGGATTTGGAGCCAGCCGCATTTCTAGCATTAATATCAGAACCTTCCTCTACTAGATATTTCACTATCTCTATGTTACTTCCTTGTGACGCGATGTGCAATAGTGTGAAATCATCGTTACCATTAGCATTGATATCTACCTCCTTGCACTGCAGTAACATTTTAACCACTTCAAAATGACCACGTGCTACTGCTAATTCTACCGTTGTTCTTCTTTTCTTATCCTTCACATTAACTTTTGCTTTATTATCTAGTAAAACTTTTACAACGTCAATATTACCCAACGATGCTGCCGAATGTAGTGGAGTAAAATCGTCATCACATTTGACGTTAACGTCAGCTCCAGCTACTATTAACATTTCTACAATTTCCGCATAACCCCCTTGTGCTGCAACACATAAAGGTGTTACATCGTTAGTAGTGACGGCGTTAACATCAGCTCCATATGATAGCAGCGAGTTGACCATCTTCTTGTGACCTCTTTTAGCGGCGACATGTAACGGTGTTACATTTTCGGGACCTCTTACATCAACACTAGCTTTAGCTTTCAGCAAAATTTCTACAATATCTGTAAATCCAGCAAGAACTGCTGGAAACATAACTTCACTACTTTCTTCAACAACATTAGCTCCGTTCCTGATAAGAACTTCTACAATATCTCTGTTATTTTTTCTAACCGCCGAGAGTAGAGGAGTCACATCGTTAATCTTTACATTGACTTTGGCTCCATTTGCTATCAAAATCTCTGCGATTTCTTTATGACCTGCTTCTGTGGCTACCTGTAATGGTGTAATTACAACACTATTTCCATCAACGTGGGCTTCCTTCTTTATTAAAAGATTAACAATATCTTTAAAGCCTGCTCCAACAGCACAATGTAACGCTGTAAAACCAATATCGGAGCTAGCATTAATATCTGCTTTATTTTTTAGTAGAAAATCAATAACATTGCTATGGCCGTTCATAGCAGCTGCATGCAGTGGGGTAGTACCATCAACGGCCCTAGTATCGACCTCAACATTATTTTTGATCAGAAGATCGACAATATCTTGGCTACCGTTCATAGCAGCAGCGTGCAATGGGGTAATTCCTGTAATGTCCCGAGTGTTAACTTCAGCTTTCTTTTTAATTAGGAGATCCACAACATCTTTGTGACCATTTCTAACAGCTGCATGTAGTGGTGTTCGACTATCATAGCCATTTGCATTGATGTTCGCTCCATGTTCAATTAAAAGTGCAATGGCTTCCTTATGACCACCTTCCGCTGCGTAATATAATGGTGTATTATAATTCCTATCTCTAGCGTGAATGTTAACGCCATGTTTGAGGAGATCAGTAGCTATTTCCAAATGATTATTCCCTACGGCAAAATGTAACGGAGTTGAACCGGTAACAGTGACAACATTGGCGTCAGCTTTACTTTTAAGGAGAGCTTTAACAATTCCATTTCGGCCATCTTTGGCAGCGTAGTGTAACGGTGTGTTATAGTAAGTTTTGTCAACGGCGTTAACATTTGCTCCTTGTTTCAATAGAATATTAGTTATTTCCTCCCTCCCGGTTTCAACTGCGTAGTGTAGTGGTGTACAGCCATTTATAACTGTTGCATTAACATTAGATCCTTTTAAAATTAAACTATCTACTACTTCCAAGTGACCATTAAACGCTGCTGCGTGTAGAGGTATCCAATTTTGATCTGTTCTAGCGTGAACATCGGCCCCATTTTCAAGTAAGAAATTGACCAACTCTAGATAACCATGCTCTGCAGCTTCGTGTAAGGCAGTGTAGCCACCCTTAGTTTCATTAATATCAACATTAACATCTCGTTTTAGTAGAACCTTAACAACATCAACGTGGTTGTTTCTTATCGCACAGTGCAAAGGTGAAAGACCTGTAATAGCTTGAACAGTATTACTGGCTTTATTTCTTAATAGGACTTCCACAATAGCCTTGTAACCATTCTGAGCAGCAAGATGCAGTGGCGTTTTGCCCGTATCATTTGCTTCATCAACATATAACTCTAGTTCTGTTAGAAAAAACTCGACAATATCTTGTCTTCCATTTGCAGCAGCTACGTGCAGTGGGGTTTGACCATCAACATCCTTAACATCGACGCTTACATTATGATCAATAATAAACTTCACAAGTTTAAGATTGGGACCCTTAGCAGCAAAATGTAACGTGGTCCAAGAATTACCACTTCTGGCATTAATATCCGCTCCATTTTTGAGGCAATCCTTGAAGCTTTCCAGATTTCCTTCTTCCAAAGCAAGAAACATTCTTTCCTGATTAGCAACGGTAACTACACCACGATCGAATTTCGATCTTAATTTTAAAGAACCGTTGGTTACTAACTTCCCAATCATTTTCTTATTTCGTACTACCAAATTTTTTTCAACGAGTTTCCTAGCATTCAAAATAACTGCTAGGGAAGGGTCGGATAATAACACATCAAGTAATACATTGTCATGTGCTAAATGGTTACGTAAACATTTTCCAGTCAATAAAGGACTATGATCCTCTAAAAATAACAAATTATCTTCCAGGCAGTGCATTGAGCTACCTAAAATCGACATTATATCCAGAACAAGCATTTCGACCGCCGCTCTCAAATTTTTATCACTTTTATACGATGCTAAATTTGGACATATAAATGGGTCACCCAAAGAGTTTTTGGTTAAAATACTCTTCAATTCAGCCACCTTTACTATAAGCTGATTATTATATTTTTCTGCTGTTACTTTATAAGGTATCTTTTCTTTACGTTTAGGAACATTTCCAATCAACTTTTCTTTTAACTCCTCAATCCATTTCATGTCACTCATTCCAAATTTAATAATATAAAAAATTTCAAAATTTAATCTGCATACTTCGTTAAGTTTCTCCTCTTGCAGTCTTGACTGAACACTGCCAGCAATTTCGTTTATCAGGTTGGCAATTTCTTGAAGGCTATGGGGTTTCATTTTCGGAGTAATATTTTGTAAGGTTAAATTAGCCTGGAATTTGATTCCTCTAATAAAGTTTTGGTTAATCTCAATCTCACTGAAGGCACAACCTATACCTTGCAGTGATGCAACTCCTAAAATATAATCAGTTCTGTTATCTTCCGACAGAGTTCTTGCACTACCGAATATGTCATTAACTTTTTTAAATAACTCCTTTTCATAATTCGTCTTATCGGTTATAGTATCACTTAATTCCTTAACAAGTTTTTCCAACTTCTCGTGTTCCATCATTTTAAAATTGTCTGAAACCAGTAGGTCTTTTTCACCAGGTCGAGGAGTGCTAAGCAATTCGGTCACTTCTTTTATTTCACTCGCGTTTTCACTATCAACAATTTTTTTCAAAAGTATTCTGATTGTTGTCATTTTATTGTTGTGAAGAATATCGGTAATAACATCACCGATTTTTTTTGTGTCGTTTTGAATATTAACAAAAAAATTGACGTCTTTGGTTTCCTCGATCTCGATTCTCTTAGAAAGAGAATGAGCATGTGATAGCGAATTACGTAAATCCACGATGATCTCTCTGGCGTTCCGTGGTAAAGAAAGGAGAAAAAGTTGACTGGTTGTGTCAGATAATTTAGGAGACTCCAAAGTATTTTTGAAATATTCACCCATTGCTTGCAAAACCCTTGTAATAATTAACTGTCCTTCTCTTTCTTTAGGATCAGCCGAGATTGCCAAATTTATGTAAATGCTTAATCTCTCAATGGAATGAATATCTCTTATTTCTCGATAATCATTGTATAGTTCTTCAAATTGAGGATAATTGCTGATAATGTTAGCGACAACTTTGTCACGTTTTACTGGAGGGATATTGGCGAGTTTACCAACATTTACATCTATAAAATAAAATTTAAAATTGTTTATAGTAAATCTAGCAAACAGTTATTATTTTCTTTAGATGCTGGGGTAGTCTTTTTACTTATGGGGGGCTATGAAATTAGAATTTTTAAAAGCCACATAACGTCAATGAAACTTATGAAAAAATGAAACAAAAACTAAAGACTTTTGATGTAGTAATTATCTAATTTTCGTACCTTTTATTATATCCTTTTCTTCTTCAAGTTTCTTTGCAAAGTTGTCCAAGTGATTTAACAGTTTCTCTTTATTCAAAGTAGCACGATAGAATATATTAACTTCTTGTCGTTTCGTGTGACAGAACACAAAAATAATTAAACAAAATTCAATTTCTTCCCAAGGTAATCTAGCGTAGGAAGACTTCAACTGCCGCTTTAATATGTGAATATTTTGAGCAATAAACTTAGCTACAAATAAAAATCTTTCATCCACTTGATCCGTACTTGAATACTCCGCCGTTAGCAAGTTAATATTTTGAAGAATTAATTCCATCCGTTCTCTGATATTATTAAGATCAGTTCTACAATTTTGATCCTTTCCGGAAGTATTTGAAAAGAAACGGAGGTTAATTAACCGATTTTCAACAAAACTTTCCATTTCGTCTGACAACGACACGTTTTTTAACTTTAATTCTTCATAAGCTCTCGAAATGATTACATCTAATTCTTCTAAGTGAACAGTAAAATAATTTTTGGGCCATTTATTGATGAGGGTATTCAGAAGGTCAATGTTACCCGAACGTATAGCATAATAAAACGCATTATGTTGTTCTTCGTCTTCGTCATTCGGTGATATAAGATTTCTTTTGATAACAACAGATAAATTATTTAAAATTCTACTATCACGTCCAAATAGATACTCGAGAATTTTTACTTGATTATGTTTGCTGGCGAGGATAACTAAATTGGTACTTCTAATAGGGTTTTTGGCATTATCATAACAATCTTTCAAATTTGTTTGATTTTCTGCATTACTTGTGGAGTCAATTAAATTGCTTGCTTTTTTGAAGCCATCGATATTACCCTCCGATATCGACTTTTCCAGTTGGGTTAAAACCAAAAGGTAGTTCTGCTGATTTTGCTTTTTCATAGTGAATTCCTTCTTCATGAACGCTTTTCACGATAGTTGCTGAAAATAATTGTATTATTTAGATTGTTAGTGCATTTTAGTACTAATAAAGATTTAAATAATAGTAAAAAAAGAAGCCATTTGTAAGCATTAAATAAAATTCGGGTAAAAACATGAGTGACGCACTCCAATATTTTGGTTCCTGGAGATTGGAAATTATTAGGCAAAAATTTGTAGAAGATTTTCTCTTTTGTAGCTTGCAGGTGTTTTCATTTACATTACTAATTTTCTGGTGACATTTTAAATATTTAAGTAATTTATTATAATCATATTTCTAATATCATATTTGTTTCTTTTCTTTTTTCCTGTAAGCTTCAATTACCAGAAAGCTTATCCTTGATGTTTTACCTGTTCGATCAAACCTTGATCATTGCTCTATATTAATTTTTGATTTCTAATTTTTGTGGAAGATCGAACACAGATGATGCCCCCCGCTCAGGTCGCCCGAATAAAGTAACCACACAGAAAAAAGACTTTGAACGTCGTTATCAAGGCCAATACAATGATAATATGATCGAGGACTATATTTGGGGTTTATAAAAGAAAAAGTAAGAGGGTTCACTTTTAAACTTTTGTTTTTACAAAATTTTATTTTGTAAATATAATAGCTTAAGGGTGCGATTTTAAAAACTATTCCAAAACTTCATTTACAGCTCAAAATTGGGCATACATACAGCAACGAATTTTTTTTATGTAAAGAGGATAATTTCCCTGCCACTCCAACCCCACCCCAAGCGCCTGTCTACCCGCTTCGATTATTGTTATTAAAAATATTAATTATCGATTACATTATAACCCTTCCTACTCGGCTTTGCCGTAGTCGGGTAAAAATTAAGCGATTACAAAGCGGATGAATCACCAATATCGATTAGTTTAGCTAAAAAGTAATTTTAAAGTTTCCAATTTCTGCACGAAAAGCGACCATAATGACCGAATTCTATTGCCCGTTCGTGTACATTCATTTGGGCTTCAGGCTGGACGTGACGAACGGAATTCAGAAGTAGTAGTCTTTTGAAACCGCAATGAAACTTTTTTCCTTCCAAATAATGAAACATGTCAGTTTTAAATATAGGTAACTGCGCCACCTATTGAATAAGTTGTCGTTCAAATGGATAGATCGGGCACTTAACCCTTAGACCATTTAAATTTAAATGGTCTAAGGTCAGTACATTATCTACTTTTTAGCCTCAAATAAAAGTTAGTGCTACCTCGAAAAATTCAGTACTTTTTTACTTTGGTGACGCTATTTAGGACATTTATAGTACCTACTGTTTTCTATAAGAACACTGACAGATAATTTGAATTAATTGTATAAATTTAAATTTCCTGCAAATTTAAATTTTCCTCGAAAATTTCAAATATACTCCGTTTGCGCCCAATCTACTCTGATTTCAATAAAATTTCATATTAAACCGAAAAAACTGTATATTAATGTCAGCAGAGTAACTAAAGCTTGACCAATGTGGTGTATGGCAAGGATGCACAAAATTAGCTAAGGGCTTAGCTGCCCTAAAAATTAGAAATTGCACTTTAAAATGAGATAAAATTAAGTAATTATGTAGTTTATAGTAGTGATGGGCACTATCGAAATTTTTTAACTATCGATAGTTAGTTACTAATTTTTTTTTACTATCGATAGTTAGTAACTAAAAATTTAGTTACTAAATACCAAACCGAATAAAAACTATCGAATAAAACTATCGAATAAAAACTACCGAATAAAACTATCGAATAAATTTTTAGTTACTAATAAACTATTCGAATAACTTTTTAGTTACTAAAACTATTCGAATAACTTTTTAGTTACTAAAACTATTCGAATAACTTTTTAGTTACTAAAACTATTCGAATAACTTTTTAGTTACTAAAACTATTTGAATAATTTTTTAGTTACTAAAACTATTCGAATAACTTTTTAGTTACTAAAACTATTCGAATAACTTTTTAGTTACTAAAACTATTCAAATAATAATTAATAAATATAAATAGTAAATACCACGTTTTTCTTTTTTTTTTCACCCCCCCCCTTCAATTTATAGTCATTTTTTCTAATATTTTATCTAGTTCTACTTTGCTACAAAAAGTTTCAAATGTTTTTTAAAGTGTTTTTTTTTATAAAATTTCTTTTATGTTTCTTTTTACAGTTAAAAATTCTAATATTTTTAACGTTTGGTTAAATTTGTTTAATTCTATATTTGAATAACTATTTAGTTACTAAAATTATTCAAATAATCTTTTAGTTACTAAAATGAACACACACGAACGAAGAACGCAATGATTACCTGTTAATTATTCTCGATGTCACTCGGTTTGATCCGCCGGGGAAACCCACAACTATCTCTTGCAAGGTTGGCAAGATCATTTTACATGAACAAT
Organism: Rhagonycha fulva; assembly: GCA_905340355.1. NCBI lineage: Eukaryota > Metazoa > Arthropoda > Insecta > Coleoptera > Cantharidae > Rhagonycha > Rhagonycha fulva. The sequence continues at coordinate 26,883,307 of HG996559.1, read as the reverse complement.
AGAATACGTGCGCATTTCTCTATAAGTGTAATGTATTACACTAACAAATTGTTAATAAAGTTATTCGGTTAAATTTAACTTTATTAGTGAAAGAAAGATTTCGCAAGAAAATTTGTTAAAATAGTGTTAATTAGTGTCAATATTACACTGCCTTAGACTATAAAATAGGTTTACCGGAGGTAACACTAGCGCTATTTTTTACTGTGCAATTACTTGAGAGGTGTTACCCTTAGACGGGTCTGTTATCGCATATAAAATAAATCCGCCCTTTAGTTATGTGATAAAATTTGAAAATATTTTTCAAATTTATTATTTCAAAGTTATATTATTGGTGATACTGTGTATCACTGCTTTGACAATCCTATCTGTGGCAGTAATCAGAAATTTTTATTATTCTAAACAAGAGGACCACATTAGGAACACGTATAAAAGAAATTGAAACATGCGACGGGTATCGAAGACATCAAAAGTATGGGAATTTATGGAGAAGTGCCATGACAATGAAAAAGTTAAGTGTACGCTTTGTAATAAATTATTTGGAAATTGTAAGAATACTTCTAACTTGTTAGATCATTTAAAACGGCGACATGGTAAAGATCTAAATAGTAATCAAGAAGATGATTCAATTATTGACGTGGATAATCAAAGTTCACATGCTCGCGAGTTAACAAACAAATTGTCATTGGAAGAAACATTGCACGTAAGTACTTCAACTAGTATATCAGAGCCTACATCATATCGAGTGCAAAACCAAAAAGTAAGACAAACGAAACTGTTTTTAACCAACAAAAAAACTGAATTGGCCAAGTTAGAAAAGGAAGCTATTGACAGTAGTCTTATAAAAATGATTACTTTTGATTACCAGCCATTTTCAATAGTAGAAGACAAAGGATTTCAGGAATATACTCGACTACTCAATCCATTGTATATTATTCCCAGTAGAAAAACGGTAAGTTCTACATTGCTCCCAAAAACGTATGTTCAAGTGCGTAAGGAATTAGAGCAAACGTTGGGAAAAGTTGAATATATGTCTCTTACAACAGATATTTGGACAAGTGTCAGTAATAAGGCTTATTTATGTGTAACGTGTCACTTTGTTTATGACGATGTTTTGCGTAGCTGCGTTTTAAAAACTGAAGAAATTGCAACAGCTCATACTAGCGAAAATATAGCTATGGAATTATCTAACATATTACGCGAGTACAGTATTCCAGAAAATAAGATTGTTGTCATTGTTAGCGATAATGCTGCTAATGTTAAGAAGGCCGTAATTACCGAATTATCAATGAAGCATCATTCATGTATTGCCCACACGTTAAATTTGATTGTGAACCAAGCAATAAAAGACAATCCGGATATTGTTGCTGTATTCAAAAAATGTCGTTCCATTGTTGGGCATTTTAAACATAGCGTTCAGGCTACTGAAAAATTATTGTCAATACAGAGACAAATGGGAATGCCAGAACTGAAAGTGAAGCAAGATGTTGTAACGAGATGGAATTCATCATTAATTATGATTGAAAGATTATTTTCTATTAAGGAACCGTTATCTGCTGCCTTAACGTCTTTAAAACATGCTCCCCAACTTTTGTCATCCACGGAATGGAACATTATAGAAGAATGCATTCCATTACTAAAGCCATTTGAATCGTTAACGACAGTTTTATCAGGGCAGAAGTATTGCACGGTGTCTTCAATTATACCATTAATTTTGGGAACAAAGTTTGTTTTGTCAAGTAAGACCGTCCAAAATCATAACGTTCAAATATTAAAACAAGGTCTTTTAGAAGGCATTCGAAATAGATATGGATCGTTAGAAAGTGATCACTTGCGTGCTAAAGCTACACTCCTCGATCCAAGATTTAAAATGGCAGGTTTTGAATCTGAAGAAATGGCCAGCGATACTAAGGATAGTGTAATAAAAGAAGTGGCTGAGCTTTTACTTAAGGAAAAGGGTGAGGATATTGTTGAAAACAATTCAATTAATCAACCCTCAACTTCAAATTCGATCTGGGCACTTTTTGATCAAAAGGTTTCGAAAATAAAGGTTGACAGCACAACTAATGTAAAGTCTACGGCAAAAAATATGGTTGATCGTTATATCGAAATGCCATTGCAAAGTCGAGATTCAAATCCATTTCAGTTTTGGAAAGAACGTAAAGATTTAATGCCAGAATTATATAAAATTAGTTCAAAGTACCTTTGCATTCCGGCAACATCGGTTCCGTCAGAACAAATTTTTTCTAGAGCTGGTCAGATTCTTAATGATCGAAGAAATAGATTGACGGGCAAAAATTTAGACAAAATAGTATTTTTAAATGTTAATTCCTTGTAACCATTATCTCTACCCATTTATATTTTTAAATAAAATTATTATATATATATAAATAAAAATTTGAAAAAATTACTGTTTAAGAAGGGCATTTTTTTTCAGGGCCCTTTTAATTTAATCAACAGATGGCGCCTACTTAAATATTTTTATAAAATAAGAGGAATTTGCTATATTTAAAATATTGCAAATTCGTTGAGATAATACCATTCTATTAACAATATTCTTGATCTTAAGCTATTTTGAGTTCGTAATATTTATTTATAAAAACACAATTCATAATTAAAGTTTAATTATCTTTTTTTGTAAGTGAGTGTGTTTTGACATACTCAATACGAACTCAAAATAGCTTAAGATCAAGAATATTGTTTATAGAATAGTATTATCTCAACGAATTTGCTATATTTTAAATATAGCAAATTCCTCTTATTTTATAAAAATATATTGCAATAAATATATTGCTATATTTAAAATATAGCAAATTCCTCTTATTTTATAAAAATATTTAAGTAGGCGCCATCTGTTGATTAAATTAAAAGGGCCCTGAAAGAAATGCCCCTCTTAACAACTATATTTATAATATTGTACCATTTTGTTTATTTGGGATCGACGGGTAATATAGTAATACTAATCTAAAAGTTACTAATTGTAATTGCTAATTGATAATAAATTCAGTCAATAACTAATTATTATTTGGTAGTTTAAGTAACTAAAAGATTATTTGAATAGTTTTAGTAACTAAATGGTTATTTGAATAGTTTTACATATAAAATAAAAAAAATATAAACATTTATAAATATAACTTTAAAGTTATTTGAAATAACTTTTCAGTTACTAAAACATGCTAAAACTATTCCAATAACCATTTAGTTACTAAAACCACAGATTAGTATATAGTAATCTGTGCTAAAACTATCCAAATAATCTTTTAGTTACTAAAATTACTCAAATAACCTTAAAAGTCACTAAAAGCTGTTCAAATTCAAATAACTTATTTTGATAGTTTTAGTAACTAAAAATTCATTTGAATAGTTTTAGTAACTAAGAAGTTATTCGAATAGTTTTAGTAACTAAAAAGTTATTCGAATAATTTTAGTAACTAAAAATTTATTCGAATAGTTTTAGTAACTAAAAATTTATTCGAATAGTTTTAGTAACTAAAAAGTTATTCGAATAGTTTTAGTAACTAAAAAGTTATTCGAATAGTTTTAGTAACTAAAAAGTTATTCGAATAGTTTTAGTAACTAAAAAGTTATTCGAATAGTTTATTAGTAACTATCGATAGTTTCAATGAAGACCAACTATCGAATAATTCGATAGTTTTTATTCGATAGTCCCATCACTAGTTTATAGTAATGAAAAAATCTTGTCCTGATCTGGAGGGTATTTTTAAAAGTAAACAATCTGAAAACCGGGGGGTCTGGGGGGTATGGAATACCCTCCAGCCATTTATAAAAAATGTTTTCTCTAGAATTAAATTTGCGGCTTTATCAATTTTTAAAGTCATTTTTAAAGTTCTATATGCTGGAGGGTATTCCATATCCCCCAAACCCCCCGGTTTCACGCCCGCTTTTTTACATTTTAGAGGAGAGGCCTTAAAAAATAGAAACAATTTTTAAAATTATATCAAATATATCTTATTGAAAAACGAGATAAAATTTAAGTATTTTGTAGTATATTTTCTTTACAAAATTTTTCTCTGACCTGAAGGATGGCAGGGGGCAACTGCCTCCTTTGCCCCCTCCCGCCTCTTGGCCGTTTAAATTTTTTTGAAACGTTTAATATTTCACATTAATAAAACTGTGGAATATGCTAATAATAAATAATTAAAAATAAATGTATTTCTTTTATTTATGTATTTACGCTTGGAGAAGATGTATGTGGGGCATTCCACATCAAATCGACCACTTTTGAACCCGACCCCTTTTGATTTTCCTGAAATTTTTACATATTATACTATCTCATCAACAACAGTTCTGTGAATTTTTTCAAAATTTTTTACTCAACCCAAAAAAAGATACGAATTTTTAGAAAAACTGCTGTTGTTTTTTCAAACGATGGTAACTATTTCAAAAATTGAGTAATCGGAACGTTTTTGTTTTGGTTTTGTTTGTCTTTAAACGTACTTTTCAGGAAAAAATACAAAAAAATTATTCAAACTTAGATTCTACAAAATTTTTCATTTTTTCGGAGAAAATTATTGATTTTTCAAATTTCGACACTTTTGATTTTTTTAATTCAAAAAAAAAAAAAAAAATGGGCCGACATTTCTTTCTATTTCTTTTGTTTAATTGAAAAATATTATTTGCGTAAAAATAAAACAAAATATTTTTTAATTAAACAAAAAAAATAGTAAAAATTTTCGGCCCATTATGGGGTTTGCGTTGTTATACGCGGAATAAATCAGAGTTGTTTTTGAAATAAAAAAATCAAAAGTGGGAAAATTTAAAAAATTAATAATTTTCTCCGAAAAAATAAAAAATTTTGTAGAATCCAAGTTTGAATATTTTTTTTGTATTTTTTCCTGAAAAGTACGTTTAAAGACAAATAAAAACAAAAAAGAGAACGTTGTGATTAGTCAATTTTTGAAAAAGTTTCGATCGTTTGAAGAAAAAAACATCAGTTTTTCTAAAAATTCTTAACTTTGTAAACAATTTTGAAAAAATTTACAGAACTGTTTTTGATGGGATAGTATAATACGTAAAATCAGTTGTGTAATTTTTTTCAAAATTTTTTACCAAGTTAAAATTTTTCAGAAAAACTGATGTTTTTTTCTTCAAACAATCGTAACTATTTCAAAAATTGACTAATCACAACGTTCTCTTTTTTGTTTTTATTTGTCTTTAAACGTACTTTTCAGGAAAAAATACAAAAAAAATATTCAAACTTGGATTCTACAAATTTTTTAATTTTTCGGAGAAAATCATTAATTTTTTAAATTTTCCCACTTTTGATTTTTGATTTTTTTATTTCAAAAACAACTCTGATTTATTCCGCGTATAACAACGCAAACCCCATAATGGGCCCACATTTCTTTCTATTTTTTTTGTTTAATTAAAAAATATTTTGTTTTATTTTTACGCAAATAATATTTTTTAATTAAACAAAAGAAATAGAAAGAAATGTCGGCCCATTATGGGGTTTGCGTTGTTATACGCGGAATAATTCAGATTTTTTTTTAAATAAAAAAATCAAAAATCAAAAGTGTCGAAATTTGAAAAAAAATTTCAAATCAATAGTTCCAAATCAATTTCTAAAAAAATGCAGTGACGTAACTAACGGGGCACGGGCCTGATCACGCATGTTGCTCGGAGCAAATATAGCCGAGCTGTGGGGTAGTACGCATGTTGCTCGGAGGAATGCAAAAAAGAAGAAAAGTTCGATCAACATTTTGGGCACCCCTGGTGTATACTGCAGCACCGCTCTTCCCAAAGATAGATAAGACAATAATTACATAAAGGTGTCCGCAGCTTCGAATCTACGATTTTTCCAAACCTGGGCAAAAACTTGACATTGACGCCCCTTTACTCCAGCATTTGAGTTTAAAGATTCAATAAGTTTCAGTGTTCAAAAATATGAATTTTTGAATTCCCCAGACCCCCGGTGTGCTCCCCCCTAGATCCGGGACTAAGTGTCCATCATTTGTGTAAAACGAATGTAGAAGAACATCACGTAAATGTTGTAAATTATTATAACAAACCGTAATTACCGATAAGACGAGAATTTTGCTGACATGTAATTTAATCGTTATCATTGCACAAGCAGGAACAATGATTCATTGATACGAATGTTTTACCTGTGTAGTACATAATATTATATAATCTTATGCATTTTTCAAAGATAAACAATGTTTTACTAGAGAATTCAGCGCTGACGCACTATATTTTTCGGGTGCACGTCGCAATTCACCCGAAAGTTGGGGGCTATTAAGATGTTATTTAAATTCTAAGTTATTTTCAAGTAATAATGTGATCCTAAATGAATTTTTTCAGACAAATGTTAATCTCTCCAGATTAAATATTTAAAACTACAGATAGAATTTCAAAATTAAACCAAAGATAATAAGATTAAACATTAATTAATAAAAAAATTCCACGACTTTCCATTATCAAATTTGAAAAGCTTGAAATTTCCAGAACTTTACAGGAGTTTCAGAAACATGGTAATTATAACCTTGCAATAAAAATTAATTCATACCTTGAAACTGATTTTTTCAGACTTGACAAATTTTCAAGATGGATTGCATCCCAACACAAAAGAGTACAAGACGATCGTGCATTAACACAACTCTGATCACATTCCAATGCACTACTGGCGGTAATTTTTTTAAACTTTGGTATTTCGTTGTAAAGATGGCGCTAAACGTTTCCCTTTATCCTTTAAATTAAGGTGGTTGGAGCGTTTCTCCAAGTCCATGGAAAAATTATAAAATTTGCAGAGCATATAATTTATGATTTACCACGTACGTAAAAGAAATTTTAAGCAGATTGACCAACTAATTTACAAAAAAATCAAATTTGAAATCTCCGAATTTAACATGGGGAGTATTGCGTGAACGCGGTTACTTGACACAATTCCCATAAAATAATTGGGATTTAATGTTAAGATCCCAGCGCCAGTGCGGATAAAATCTCAACTACAGCGGGCGGTATGGTTTGTGTTTACATTAAGGTTTATATGGAGGTTACGTGTTTAAAATTTTGTTTTTAAACATATAAAACAATGATTTTAAACGATTTAAAATTGTGTATGCTTTAGTTTTGTTTGTCGGTAATAAATTAATTACAGTTTTGGTTATTGTTAACGAATTTTGTACGATTTATGATTATGTAAACATACTAATGGAATGTAAGTAAACATCTTATTTTTGTTCACTGTATTATGGATTGCAAAGAAGAAATACATTTTTCTGTTGTTGATTATTTTAAATAAGTGAATAGAAATGAAAATTAAAGGAGTTTAATACCAGACAGGTAATTTTGGGTGATGTTTTTAATGCTTTATTTGTGATGTAAAGTTGCTGCAGGCACTAACAGTTTACTACAGTGTAAAAGGTATTATTTTTGTATTATTATGGTAATCTTTTTACTATCTTACTATAGTTATGATTTTTAGAACTTCTATTACAAACTGGAAATAATATCGCAGACACATATTGAGGGTTCGTGATCAATGTTTTTGGTCAAATTTTCGAATACGTATACCAGATTATAGTTTATAACAAGAGACACATGCTAGAGAACTCTTTGGAGTTTTGAAGAAAAACTAGTAACGGATATAAATAAAGTTATCGCAGCAGGATTGGTGGTACCTCGGTGTGGTAATATCTTGAACGGAATATATCGGCTACAGGAGAAACATAATTATCATGGCCAAATACAATTATAAATGGCATTGCTTAATTTATCATTGTGTTACTTTGTAGGTTATTGATCGTTTTGCCAAAGTATGAAAATTTGCACGTGAATTAGTCTTTAACGTAACAGAAAAATATTTTAAAATGTTACACGATTATTACAAAATAAAAGACTTTTTCCATTATTTGTTTTTATTTTGTATAAATGATTAAAGTACAAGTAGACAATGTCAATTTATAAGGTGTATTAACTTGCACTCCAAAATTTCGAAAACTCACTATTTTTGTGTGAATATTCTAATGATAATAAAACATTTGCAACTTTAATTTTTTCCACTATGAACACTTTCTAAAAAATTTTCATCCACATTCGTAGAAAAATCTGGATTAACATCTTGTATGGGTTCTAAGTTTAGAGCATTCCTTTCTCGACTCTTTTTCTACATCAATTCGATGTTGATGATTTAATGGACCACCACCTGGTCATAGAAGCTGAAGTGATTGATAAATGCAGTATCGGTAATGTCAATGGTTTTAAAAAGTTTTTATGGCTAACTGTAAACCCTAAATAAAAAGAGGAAATTAAGCATTTTTGATATGTCAGTAATTAAAATGAGCTTACCTTTATGAAAAACTCTTTTGTCAAAATGTAATAAACTCTCATAGAAAGGATACGTAACAAAATTAAAAATAGGTAACACAACCTATAACTTTCTGGTATCTAATTCTTCTTATTTTCACAATTTAAAAACTTCTTTGGTACATAAATTTCACTACATATACGCGACTATAACTGTATTACATTCTATTAATTTAAATATTGTCATTACTGTACGTAAAAACATAAACAATCTAAAAAACTGTAACATAACCGATGCTTTGCATGTAATTTATGTTTGTTGTTCTCGCCCGCTGTAGTTCTAAAATCCGCCGCCAGACAGCGTAGTCCTTAGCTGGATATCCCAATATAGTTAAATCCATGTCAAGTAAATAAAAAATATGTTCAACTATAGATTAACGTTTTACAAAAAGCCTAGAAAAAATTTAAAGATATTGACCATCTAGTTTGGCCGTAAATAATTATTGAACTTAACGAAATTTAACTTTTTTAAAACTACAAGCGGCTTGGCAACGTTGGGATACCAACAAAAAACAATAACCACAAATTAAGTGACGTTACGCTTTGAAAATTTATAATTATGTCAATTTTATTATTTAATTGCATCGAAAATTACAAAATGTAACAAAGTTACATGGAAAAAGGACATTGTAAGGATTGCATTTGCGTAAAAAAACAGAACAAATTTTTGTTGTTGCCAGACCAAATTCTTTGTGAATCAAATAAGGTACTCTGAAAACTTTAATAAATAAATTCTTTCTTTCAAATTATTTATACTTTTGTCATTCGTTCGTTTTTAATATTATATTTGTATTGATACCTCTTTCATGATTTTTAAAGTAGTGTTAATATTTTTCAGTCACTATGAACTTAAAAACTAGCCGAGTACCGCTCGAACCACCTTAACCAATTGCAAGTGAACTTTGATATATGGGTGGGAGTTGTTGATAAAATGTCAAATTTGAAAGTAAGGCGCGAATAAGCACTTTATTTATTTGCATTCTTTATAAAGTACTTTGGCCAAAATTCATTTTAATAGTTTAGGAAATTTGATTAAAAAATTTGGTGGTAAAAGAATTGGTACACCTGGGTGGTCAATAAAACAAAAAGAGCCTTAAGAACAAATTTATTCATAATGCATATTTCCCAGACCCCTAATTAGTTAATATTTATTTATCACAACATTTTTCAGTACATCATAAAAATAAAATATTTATCATGACTATAATCAATAATATCTACCTATTTAAAATATTCCTTTCAAGTATTAAAAGACAGCCCACTATCAGGACAGTTTTTGTCAACGCTCTGTATGGTGCAATATTTTTGTTCCATCGTTTAATTAGGTTAAAAATTAATAATGAAAAGTGGCTATTATTTTGTACTTCTTATTTATAAAACAATTGCTGAAATATTAGCGTTTTACTTTAAAAATGGCAGAGCATGCAAAAAATCACGTTTCTCTACAATCAAACTGATCCAAAGTTTGGATATGCATCAGAAGTGGTAAGCAAAATAAGGCAACTGTGTATTTCTTAAAGCCCTTATACATGGATCACAAGCAATTTTCACACAAAAATCAATCAATTCTTCCGTCCCCACGCAAGATGTTGAAAAAATTTTAAATAATAGAAGGGAATTCCAATACTTCAGGTAATAAAATAGCTAAAAATATTTTTTAAGTTGACTGAAATTTGCAAACAGGTACTTGGACGCCATTCGTCAGATAACCTAACCTAAAAAATTTGAGTCCAAAGCGCCCTCACCGTAAACTACCGAGGTAAATGCAGAGAAAGATCCGTTAATTTTATAAAATACTGCGACAGAGTCGCCTTTGTTCGTGGTTTTACAGTCATCCCAAAACGCCAACGTCGCCTTAAGTACAAAAAAACTGGAGTTGAATAATTAAAAAACTTTCACATAGTAAAAGGCATTAATTGAAACATGAAGCATTTGTTGCAAACCCGTACGGGCTTAACATGCCCAAATTTTGGTAAAGGAACACTGTTCGACGAACACCTGGAACAAAATATTTTTCCGCAATTCCGACAATGATGTCGGCGTTTGACCACCGTAAAAGTCGCCCCACAACTCATACACTTGGGAGCCTCAATATCTGGTATCCAAACGGGCGGCCTTTCCATCCTGACATTTTCACTTTCCACCCCAACGACTTCTATACAATTTCGCTCTAAATTTTCCCCATTTTCCGTTCCACTTTCGGATTCGTTCGATCTGGGCCTGTTTGAGTATTCCAAATCTTCGTTATTTTCGTTTTCGTTAATGTGAAAGTAAACGTTGTTGTCGAACAAAGCCTCCTGAGCCAAAATATTTGGGTCCACAGCAAACTCGTCGTTCTCTATAACTTCGGCCGACGTTGGACGATATTCGATCGAAGAGTCAAGGCTGGCTTCTGCCAGATTGGGAACTGCGTTCGAATCGGACGCGTTCATAAGAAAAACGGCCTTCAGGATGTTTCTTAAGTCGCTGGCAAAGTTGGTTTGCAATTGGTCTGCCACGCCGGCGATACAAACGAACAGACGATGTAGTAAGTCTTCGCTAGATCTACAAGTGTAAAAGTGAAGTTATTGTCGAAAAACTGTAACGCGATTGACTTACCTAAACTTCGAACGAACTTCGTTTCTACTTGCGATTTCTGCCGCTTGTAAAGCCAGCGCGATTTCCTCGTCGTCCGCGCAGTTACTGTTAAACGAAGAAGTGTCCGAACTAGCAGCACTCGTTTCGTCGATTTCACGTTGAACCGATTTGACCATTTTACCTTTCTTCCTGGTTGCTTTCGAAGTGTTTCTACTCGTACCCGGCGAAGAATTGCACCGATTTTGATACGCTGGTTTCTTTTTGGTCACGTCGCCGTTTTGATATGCCGACGTAGTATTTTTTGTGCAGCTGCAACTTTTATCGTCGCACATGTCTAAACTAGGCGACCTATCCAAACTTGTGGTCTCGGTACAGATTCCAGAATCGCTGGGCGATTCAAATCCGCCTTTAACGGTTTCGTTGTTACAGATCCGTTTCTGCACCTGCTCGCAGTTTTCTAAATTTTTATCCGTCGATATGATGGTCGAGAGTGTGGCCGCTGCTTCGGAGATGACTTCAAGAGAATCGCGATCTGGAAGCGATTCCATACTAGGAGACACTTCTTCCGGGACGTCTAATAACGAAGCGGCAATCACGTCGTGCTCCACTGTATTTGATATTAAATATCCTGAGGTAGATGGAGTTTCGCCGTCGTCCGAATTTATCGTGGAAACGACGTCACACTTATTGTTCAACGTTTCGCGTAAATTTTCATCGCTACTGCTATCCTTACCACTATACAAATCGGACACGTAATCCTTACAACACGGATAATCGCTATAAAAATGATTAATAAAGTCGTCCAAGTCACTATACACGTCAAGATCACTAACTAATTTTAAATCACCTATTTGTTCGTTATCACATAATAATTTTTCCAACATATAAAGTTCCTTTTTATTTAAAGTCCACAACAACTCCCGAATTTTATGCAACAATGTCCTAAACGGCCTAAACATTTCGCTCATAACTTCCACAGGCTTGTCGATACATAACGGACCGTTAGGAAAAATTAACAACCCACTCACGATAGCTAAACGAGGAATTGTAAACATAAGGGCCGGGTCACAATCGTCCACCATATCCTGGTTCAGCAGTTTCATTTTTAAAGCTCTCTGGAGGGTTTCTGAAAAAAGGACACCAATCATTTGCTGCAGTTCGTATTCCTGAGTCGATTTAACAGGCACCATAGCGCTCACGTAACACAACTCGAATTCCGCGAAGAGCCGATCGAAAATTTTCAAACTTTCAATTAGAATTTCGTTAATTAGTTCATCGTTATTTAATAACAACGGACCGTTCGGAGTGTTTCTTCGTAGACTAGTATCCCTCAACAAATTTCTAACGTTGTCCAAACTTTTCGTTAAAGCTCTTGCTAACGGACGCATTGCCGTGCTCTCACTTTCCCGATTTAAAATACAAGAACCAGCAGCTAAGCACTAAAACATTTGTGGAATTAGGGGAATGTATAAGGTAATAGTTAAGTTTTACCTCGGCTCCAAACCAGAGTTGTCCTGCCAGATTGTCCTGCAAGACATCCTCGGGGAATTTGACCCGAAAGTCTCTGTTTGCGCGTTGAGCGCCGATCAGGTGATCCATTATTGTGTTCGTTATGGTTAAGACTTTATCTTGGTATTGGCGCAACTGATTGACCAACGCTGTACACCTCTCGGGATCTTTTCGTCCATCGAAGCTGTCCAGCTCGCTGGCCACCATATTTAAGGCTTCGTCGGCAAAAAAGAATTGAGCCAAGAGTGACGTGTCGTCTTTCTAAAATTGAAAAAAAGGGTTAACAGTGGCGTGACAACGCTTGCTCGGATGTTACGTCGCTGGTTAGGAGTCAAATTAAATAAAATTATTTCAGAGTCATGGCTAGATAATTAAAGTAAAAATTATCAAAGTTGAACAAGTTCAAGGGGAATGCAATTTAGAATACTTGCCATTCATTGACATTATCTCGTCAATTTTCATATGATGTAAAATACAACATAACTTGAAAAAACAGAAAGTGGTGGGAATTTCCCATTCAAATGATCCCGGAAACGTAGACAAACAACAATACAATAAATTATATCATTCGGTAATTATAAATAATTTACCTTTTTATTAAAAATTATTAAAATGTGTTGCCTTCGGAGAGTAATAATACTTCATCGTACCTCCGCTTTTAATAATCTCACATACACGCACCAAGTGGCGTGTAAACATAAATTTTACTAAAAAAAAAAAAAATAACAATAATAATATCACGAAATAAAAAGATTGTGGTTTGTTTTTTGTTCAAATGATAAGGTTGCGGTTTTTGTAAATGTGATACGAATATTTTAATATGCACATTGCAGCAGCAATAGCAATTTGAAACAATCGACGCGGAAATTCATCGATGGAATAAAAATTTGATATCGATGTACTCTTGGCTCGTGACAAGATTTACAACTTAATTATACAAATATAGCAAATCTACAAAGTTTACAAGCAGATTACGGCAGGATATGGGCTAAATTTGGCTTTAGTGTTCTCTAATTCAGGAAGTTATTGATGAAATTTTTTGCTCTCGAAAGAGGTCGACGAAGAATTTAATGGCAGAACACCTTAAAATTTCAAAATTGTAAATTATGCAGTTTTTTTAACATATCTAAAGATAATTAAGAAAAGTACAGGCGAAACTACCGGTGTTCCGTGTGTTCCATGGAACACGGCCGCGAAAATCTGGGGGCCCCAGAAATAAAAGTAAAATACATTATCTAATCAAATCTCTATCGTTCAAAAAGTTAATCCAGGTTGCTAATGTCCTAGTTTAACATCAAAAGAATTTTCTTGTAACAGTTCGCCCAAAAAATTTACTATTATTTTTAATATTGATAGACCTCCGCAACAATTCACATATTGGCAACTTGACAATTTTTTTTCTCCCCAAGATTTGCTAAATTATTATCAAGTTTTATCTGTACATACGGTCAACCTTTTTCTGCATTCCCACGTTTGAATGTGAAAGCAATAAAAATTTAAGACATACATTTTTTTTTAAATTAAAATAACAAAATTAACGTGTAATTGCATGAATTTTTCCTTAAAATATTGTTACAAGATTTATTTATAGATAACTGTAATTATTTACTTAGCTGCAATTGTTAAAAATTCGTTGTAACATCTACGTAAAATTTACATTAGAATTTTTATTTACCGCTCAACAACAAATTACTGCAAGCGACGAGCATCATTTCCATAAATTTCAGAATTGACTTAAGGCCCCTACACACGGTTATGCCCACCGTTCTAGTGGGTAGAGAGTTGGTCGCCCACGACTAACAGGTGGGAAGTCGAGGCAGTAGCACAATTTTAATAAAAATAACGATTACTACGTTTAAGTTTTAATACCAAGATGACCTGTTCTATCACAGTTACAGTAAGAACTTCATTGTAGCCGGCACTTCTGAAGGCAATGGCAAACCACCGAAATGTAATTTGCTTTTTGCAAGAGAAATTTAAATAGAATTCTGCGGGCCCTAGACCCCATGAAATACAAGTCCCATACCACTGATCTGGAGATCATCAAGTGGACCAAAGTTTTAAGCTTGGTCTCTTTAGAATTGAAAATCCAGATTTACTAACAATTTGCAAATATTTTCGTCTCAAAAATAAATTATTCCTTAGCCTTGATTCCACTTAACCTTCCAGTATCAATTATTCAATTATTGTTACAAATGGTTTTGCATTTGTTAGATTATTTATTTATTATAATTAACGGATTATACACATAAAGTAAATTAAAAATATAATACATACGAATTTACAATAAAAAATATTATTCCAAACATACAATAAATAAGTCAACGTTCCAGTTATTTTTAAAGGTCAACAATCACGGTCACGTCTGACTTCTTGTCAGATACCTGACGACCCTGGTGCTGTGTGCCAACCCCAACACGAACAAGTGAGTGAATAGATCGATAAACAATTATCAGGAATTTGGAACAGACTAATTTTTAAATTGCCTCAATCCGTGCTCCCTGTAAAAATTTTAAATTGGCTTCGGGGGGGGGGGGGGGAGGTGTATTATATATTTTTAAATTTCCATACGTACGATATAAGGGTAGGTATTCAATATCATCCGAAAAAAGAGATCAAACATTTAACAAAGCCTCCAAAGACATGTCAATTTAAGATAGCAGCGCCGCGCCGCTAGCGGTCATGTTGGTACTAAGCGAGACTTCCTGAAACTTAAAAAAACAAGCTGATACCGGGGGGCTGGGGGGTATGGAATACCCCCCAGCATAAAAAAATAATAAGATGACTTTTCAAAATTGTTAAAGACACAAATTTAATTCTTGAGATAATTATGATTTTGTTTACTTAAGGCTGGGGGGTATTCCATACCCCCCAGACCCCCGGTTTTCCGATTGTTTACTTTTATATAAATTAGATAATGGTAATTTTATCTCATTTCTATGTAATTTTTGTTATTTTCACGACGCTTTTGTCAAGAAACAATACGAAGAAGAAATGAACTGATAATGACATAAAGCCTAATTTGCAAGTATTTTTAGAAACCTAAGAACTATTATTCAAACTTTTCGGTTTAAACAACTATCGATTGAAGGATTGAGCCCCTTAAACCCCCTCACCTATGGGGTCCGCATCGAACTGCCGGTGATACGTCCATGCTTGATGGAGGTCATTATGATTGAATTCTAGTAATTGTTTTGAAAAAAAACTTTTCATAATTAAAAACTTGATTCTTGAAAATAAATCTGGCTGCTTACTTACAATTGGGGGAGGGGGGAGTTCAATACCCCCGGTTTTCTGACTATTTATTATTAAATATATCCTCCAAGATCGGGAAAAATTTTTCTTGAGGAACATTAACTACACAATATGCTTAACTAGACTTCCTAAAACTGGAAGAAACGAGCGGACACCGGGGGGTCTGGGGGGTATGGAAAACCCCCCTGCACAAGGAAGTAATAAGATGACTTTTCAAAATTATTAAAGACGCAAATTTAATTCTTGAGATAATTATGATTTTGCTTACTTAAGGCTGGGGGGTATTCCATACCCCCCAGGCCCCCCGGTTTTCCGATTGTTTACTTTTACATACATTAAATAATGGTAATTTTATCTCATTTCTATGTAATTTTTGTTATTTTCTAGGGTAGTTCGCCCCACCGCAGTTTATTTGCGCATCAATTCTGTCTGCTGGTATGCGCGACTTTCGCCACACCTAAATTAAAAATATGAACTCTATACCAAATGTTTACACCAGAAATCCAAAACCTCAAACGAATGATGGACCAATTGTCGTACAAGAAACTTGGCTCAAATAACAGTAGCGTCGAGACAGATCGTTAGAACTTTTAGATTCAGTTGCTGCATTTATACTTAACGACTATGCTGCAATCTCCCCCTAGAGAGCTAACGGTGGGATTTTGTGTCAATCCTGGTGCCACTGATGAGGATTGCAATTCCTACAGTGACAACCTGGTCCATCAGCTACATATTTTCCCCAAGAGTTGCAAGACTCGAGTGGGCCTAAAGATGGAGGGTTCCCCGGCTTGCAGGCCGAGTGCTGATTGTTAGCTACATTTCCCAAGAACCACCAGCCACTGCGAATCCTCCTCAGTGAACAAGTTCACAACAATGGAGGGGGAGGGTAAGCACGCATACGCGAAGATTAGCCTCGAGTTCCTAATCGTGAGGTTTAACTGATTCAGGGACGTGCCGTTAACGCCCTTTAGAGATTTACTTGCCATCTCAAGTTTAAGCCGAGATTTCGAAGTCCACCGTAGTTTCCACCTTCCGCGCTGCCCAGGTCTCCCTGTAGCAGGTTAAGATTTTCACTCCTTAGGCGTCCGTTTGGTTCCCTTTGGGAGCAGAAGTTACTGCACCATGCAGTACTAGTACTACACGGGTTAAACTTCATCCCCTCCGTTCACCAGAGTATGTACAGAGAAACTTTGCGAAGACCCGGCAACCAGGTCGCGTACACTCCAGATTATCGCTCCAAGCAAGGTAGCAAATGTCAAAATATTAGCATAATAAAATTCAAGCAAAGTTGATTAAAAATTCAGAACCGGCTCGAGCAATATTGGTGAAAGATAATTTAAGGAGGAACTAAAAAATAATTACAAAAAGATATTCCCATTTTCTTCCTGTACTAATATTTTTGCTTATATAAAGGACCCCGCTACGGCCTTATGGGTTTTGGGTCCCAGTCAAATTTAACCAAAATTTAGAATATTGTAGTTCATAATATGCTGATAAAAAGTGTCAATGGGCACAAAGCCAAAAAATAGACAGTTTTCGAGATATACGGCATTAAAGAGTTAATCTAGTCATTCTATGAAACACACAATGATAAAGTCAAAAACGATACCACCTAGAAAAAAAAAATACTGCCGTGTAGAAGATAAAATTCTAAAGAAGATAGCGTTTTTTGCATCGCTCTAGCTAGTGTATTACATAACCTAAAAAATTAAACAAAGTCGAAAGAGCGGTTTCTTGAAATTAAAAAAAAAATGAATTTTGCAACAAAAAAAAAAGTTAAATGAAAAAGTTGTAGAAAATAAGTTGTAGAAAGTTAAAATACTGATTCATTATTTATTTTCTGAGAAAAACGAAAAATGCCGTCAAAATTTGCTGTTTTTGTTTTTTTTCTTAAATCGCAAGAAACCGCATTTTCGACTTTGTTTAATTTTTTAGGTTATGTAATACACTAGCTAGAGTGATGCAAAAAACTCTATCTTTTTTAAAATTCTTTCATCTACACAGCCCTATTTTTTGTTTCCGGGTAGTATCGATTTTGACTTTATCATTGTGTCTTTCGTAGAATGACTGGACAAACTTTGTAATGCCTTATATCTCGGAAACTGTCCATTTTTTGACTTTGTGCCCATGGACACTTTTTATCAGCATGTTATAAACTACAATATCCTACATTATGGTTAAATTTGACTGGGACCCAAAACCCAAAAGGCCGTAGCGGGGTCCTTTTGAAAAAATAAACATATTCCTTAAATTGGCTCAGGAACATGGCTAACTTACAGTAGAAAATGTTTAGTGCACCAAAGAGAATGAAAGAAATACTTAGGCTATTTGGTTTAAAATATTATTTCCAGGAACCGGGGGGTCTGGGGGGTATGGAATACCCCCCAGCATAGAAGAAGTAACCAACCACACGACATTTCAACAATCGAATTTGTGAAAGGCATTAGCTGGAGGTATTCCATATTCGTCGTTATCACTTTTGAATAGAGTTAACCCCCCAGACCCCCCGGTTTTCCGATTGTTTTCTTTTAAAAGTACCCTTCAAATTTTTTTTGTCGTCTGCCATTTTTAGTTTTCACAACTCCTGAAATCCGGGATGAAAACTGTCAGTAGCTCTTAGACTATAACAAAGAATATTTTGAAATCAACACGAGGGTCGTTCAAGGCTTTGGAGTACTAACGAAATCTGATAAAGCGATTGCTGGTCTCTCGATAATTTTCCCTTTATCTAATCCAAGGTTGTTGTCGAGTATAACCTTTTGTAAATGAAAAATATTTACACTATAAGTAAACAGGCTAATAATTGGTTTGTTTCACAAATAAAACATTTTTAAATTAGACTTTCTCCGAGTTGTTTGTTGTTTCCCTATTTGAAAAATATGGATCCATTTTGCCTTTGTGGGTGAGAAAATAATTGTCTCTTATTGGCCTTATAAGGCATCACTTTTTTATTTCATCAGTTTTCCATGCATTTGCAAATTCAATTTTAGCTTCAGGCTATCACCAGGAAGTAAACAAACAAACCAATCTTATGACGGTCAATATTATGCTTCTTTACCTTCACGATAACCGTTATTCTTGAAATCGCCAACATTGAAAACAATTTGATGGTCCTTTAAATTTATTTGATGACCTTTCATTCTACCTTGAACAAGAATTGGCGTAAATATGGAAAAACTGCGACATTCCGGCTTATCAACTAATTTAAAAAATGATTACGGGACAAACCCAGCCCATAAATTTCCATTAATTAAAGTGTACTGGAAGTATCATAAATTACTTAAAAGTTTGATTAAAGCATACATTGATCAATGGTCAACATGTTAAGGGTCACTTACGGTCATATTTTTTTTAAAATTATGCTTTCATTACCCACCTTTTGTGTGCTAAAATAAATTATTATCGATTGTTCAGTCGTAAAAAGAGTTTCCAAGTTGGAAGTTTTCGTTATTTTGTTGGGTTTTCCCCAGTAATAAATTTGCCAAATTGAATCGTCTGGGATGCGACGAGACAGATTGTGGTCTGGGTGTCATCAGAAAACTATTCCGCGAGGTTTATGTCGACAATTTGATAATTATTGCTTGTGGTTGTAAAAACGTGGAGTTCATGAACTTCTAAATGAATAAATTCACGAGCTTCCGGGTACGGTAGACGCCAGGATCTTTCTTGGTGTGCGATCCGCCTTACCGTGATCTCCTCACACAAACGCATCCATTTCTGAATCTTCAATAAATTACCCTAATTTGTCTGCGTGTGTTAAAAGCTCTATCAATGTTGAATTATTTGCTACCTGGCGTGTGCACACCACTACACGATAATATTAAACAGGAAAAATAATAGAAAAAGTAATAAAATGGGCAATAAAGTCGTTACTTTGAAACTTGTTTCTCGAGCGTGATTTCTTTATGTGCGTGCACTTAGCATGAACATCTAAAAAAATCCCTGTAAAATATGTATGGTCATCGAAGACATGCAATAAAGGAACGCTGTACAGAAATTAATGGTTCGTCTCGTTAATTCCGAGTTATATGGTTCTACTGTTGCAAAAAAAAAAATAAAAAATTTGACCGTGGAAAATTACAATTTTCAAAATTACAGAAAATGCTAATTGCTTACAGGAATACATGCGTTCGAATATCTAACCGGCTTGATCCGGTTGTTCTAGTTCATGGCGCCCTCTAGCAGATTTTGGTTGAAACCGAGCGAAAACAGAATCATAAATGTATAAAAACAAAATGTCAACTATTCGCAAGAAAGAATAAAAAATTGTAGAATTAAAAGTCTTATCTTCGCTGAGTTTCACTAAAAATTCGTTAGAGGACGCCTCGAACTTAAATAACCAGATCAACCCGGTTAGGTATTCAAACATGAACATCAAACTTATCTCATCTTGGTATGTAATCCATATATTTAATAATTTTTTCCTTTAGGTTGACTTGTATAGTCCAAGTTTAACCGGTAACTATGGTTTAAACTCGGATTTTGACTATTGTGATTGGTTAATCTACAGTTTAAAATTTTAAACTATATCTATACAAGTCACCCTTAGAAATCGACGATCAAGTCAAGACGATCTCGAATGCTGACAAATGTCCGGTAGGGGACCTACAGTTGAATGTGAGCTCCGCGAATATAGTGGAAAGTGCTAATTAATTTCTACCTTGAGATGAAATTGCTACACAGATCCATCTCGGTAGTCGTCTTTAGAAAGGAAACGACCAGAAATAATTCTAACTTTAGCTACTAGCACAACCGACTTAAAAAATTAAATCGGAATTCTATTTCAAATTACAGGCCCTCCAACAATTGCTTTCTTGATAAGTTTTTTTACCATTAATAAATACGTAGGCGTATTTAATTAATAAAATTTCATTTGTGAGAAATCAAATAATAAATAATATCAATATAACTAGATAAAATTTTATTAGCAATAAAATCATAAATTATAATATTGTTGAACGTTTTTATTAACTTTACAAGGATGGAAATTTTCAACTATTTTAATCTGATACTTGGAAAACCGTCTAAAAAAGTTTCGTAATTGACTGCATTGGTGTAAACGTGAAGCGCCACAAGTAAACCCTGAAAAACGAATGCTGTGGGTGCTTACGTCGATGTTTGAGCCATACGCGTCGTGGGTCGACTATTTCTAAAATTACGAGAAATAACACCGTTATTAATCACTCGACAGTTTTTTCTATTATCCCGTATACATGCACTCGTACACTCGAGCTAACTTAGTTAGTCCATTCATGAATACGCTCAGGTAAAGCGATCTAACGGTAAAGTCGATAGTTCGACTCGAGTGAAATCGAGCTGAGCCCAAAACGTTAGCAAGGCGCTTAGGGCGATCTTAAAATTAAATATAGATCCTTAGCTCGAATTTGACCTTGGTTTGACCAATCAGGGTTGAGAACGCTGCTTTCATATCGAACTAACTAAGTGCGTGTATATTTTCTTTGGCGTATACCCCGTAACTACCCCGTACCGTAAATTTAAAACCGAGCTTGTTTAGATCGATCTAACGTTAAGTTCGAGCTAACGCTTGCATGTATACGAGATAAATATCTAAAATTCGACGAATAACATAACGCATGTTATGTTATACAATAAAAAATGTCACTTTTTAGTACAGTAAACATTATTTCAGCCATGTGGCGTATGTTTCAAAATAAATTAAACCAGAAACGCTCAAAATTTTATCATAAATTGCAAAAATGTCCATAAAAGTAAAATTCAACTCATACCCCTAATCCAAGATCTTAGAAAATATCACGACAAAATAATTATGGCCGTAGATGTGCAGAAAGTATTGGAACATGTAAGTTCTAGTGACAGTACAGAAGTGTCCCAAAATGTTTTATTTTTATTTAAAATTTTGTCCCTGATTTTTATCTGGAAATAAAACTTAATTTAATTAATTACCCAGTTTACGATAACAGCATTAAACAGTAGGTAGGTACATAATTTATGTCAAATTTTATAAAAACGACGCAAATTGAATCATTCCGATGCAGAACAGATTATAAAATTATATTTTTGATGCCATATAAGCAGAAATGACGCAAATCGAAGCACAGATGTATTTACTATAATACCTAATTTAAGAATTTATTTAGGACTCCAC
The DNA here is from genome assembly GCA_905340355.1 of Rhagonycha fulva. Taxonomy (NCBI): domain Eukaryota; kingdom Metazoa; phylum Arthropoda; class Insecta; order Coleoptera; family Cantharidae; genus Rhagonycha; species Rhagonycha fulva. The sequence goes on along the minus strand of HG996559.1, from coordinate 26,861,514 downwards.
ATCATCTCCCCCCCCCCCCCGAACTGCGATGCTATAGCTACGGAGTGATTACTGCACTTTATTGTAGTCAAAACCACGAAAGCTCGAGTATAAATCATCGCAATGTTTATCTAATAATTCATAAAAAATAAAATTAATAATTTTATGCCAACTTTTGATCTTCTCAACATTTTTCACCGTTTTCGAGTTATTAGAGAAAAACTTGGTTGAGTCATACTCGAGCTTTCGTGGTTTTATGTATTATCTCAAGCAAAATGGATATTTCTGCAATATCATCAATCGTTAAGTGAATAAATGCCCTTGATTCCGTTTGTTGCGTTTATTTTACGTTTGGCATTAATCAACTTTTGGCAATAACACATCTTTGTTTTTTTGATATTGAATATTAGTATTTGAAACTATTTTTTACGTTGTAAACTTAAAAATATACTGATCTGCTTTTGTTGTTGGTTGTTGACTTTTTAGAATTGATGTTTTGCTACAATTGTTTACAGCGCATTTAGTTTTATGTATTTATTTTTGTTTATGTCTAAGAGTGAGATTTTTATTAAAATAAATGTTACACTGTGGTGTCCTGTTATAACAAGAGCAATTGATTTGGTTTGTGATAACCAGGTTGTATAAGACAGATTTTCTTGACATAAATGTGACAAACCGCCAATAAAAGATGTGTTTAATTTAACTTTCACGGTAATTCTAAAGCTTTGGGGTCTTAAATGACCTTTATATGCACGAGAGCATGAAAACTTCCTTAAGTCCTAAAATATAATAATTCATCAGAGTCTCGATTTGCGTCGTTTCAATTTACGAGAATCTCATCTGCATCAGTAAGATCCATATAAAAGGATATTATTTATTATTAGCATTTAATACAAAGTTTACGACGACGACAGAATCCATTTCGAATATTATTACAGAATGTTATAGTAATGTGATTCGATTTGCGTCGTTTTGACAAAGTGTTCCTAAATCCCTTTAATTGTGAGGTGTTAACAATTTAACGAATATAAAGGGGGGACCCCAAAAAAATTTGAGAAAGCTAATTTTTTTGACAAATTCTAGATATACTAGGTCACTTTACTCTCAGTTTTTCGAGACTAATGTCATTTTTAAATTCAAGTGTGCTCCGAGCAACATCTACAATATAAAATTGAGAGCAAAGTAGAGAAGCGCAAATAAAGTCACTTTTATTTCAAAATTTGCAATAGAAATGAAGAAAAATAAGCAAAATTAATTTTTTATAGGTGGGAAAAATATTTCAATTTATTTTATCCAAAATTTTTTTTTTTTGCGTCATGTAATTTTGCATTAGGGGGAAGGGGGCAAAAACTCCCATTCTTCTTGTAACATAGAAGTGGGGATAAAGGAGGATGGTCACCCAATCAGCGGGTGTAAGATAAAATTAGAATATTTTTGAGATCTGTATTTAGTTCTTACAACGTCGCATTACACTCAAATTTAATTGTAAAGGCAGCGTTACGAACAGACAGATGTCTGAACTACACAGAACTACTTTTTTTTTTATATATATAAGAAGAGTCAGTGTACCTTATCGGCAACGCTACTACATTTGGCTCGGCCTACGGCTTCGCGCTAGATTCTAAAATGTGCATAACTCCTTTAATTTTTAACCGATTTAAAAAAATTTAAAATGAATTTGTTTATAATTTCATGCCCTACAAAACTACTCTAGCAATATTTCTTGATAGAATTAATAATATCAAAGATTTTGGAAGAAAACGTCCAAAAATTGCGAGAAAGTCGGTTTTCTTTGTAAATTTACAAATTTCAGTAAGGTTCATTACACAGAGGCCACGAAGAATATCTAAAGTATGTAGAGCGTTTCGGTATGACCAAACACGTTTGTAAATAAAACATAGTTTCATGTGTGAGTTAATAAACCAGATCCATGCATAATGCAAACGAATAATTCGCACAAAAAAACTGCATTTCATTACCAAACGTAACCGAAAACGGTCGTTAGAAACAAATTAAATTAATTAATAGTACTATAGTTAATTGAAACTAAAATTGTAGTGCATTGTCTCGTGCAATTAATTAATTTTATAACCTCGTCGAAAACCTTCGTTATGGCACATTGTGACAACTTTATTACTACCTACTGTAAAAAGAAATGGTAATAAACAAAATTTGTTCTATGTAAAACCACAACTTGGGGGGTTAAAACTTAAAATATCACCCCCTTTGAAAGTTGTCTAATAAAAATTTCACCCTACTAGAGAAGCCTTAACAAATCAAAGGAAACTGAAGGAATGTGGAGACCGAACATTAAATAATGAAAACCTGTCAGAGCCCAACTTGGGATTTGGGGTCAAAAGGGCTACCAGGAAGCTATTATTTATGCCAATCCGACCTACATATTTAAAAACCCTTAGTTACTAAATTTCAGGCTTATCAGTCAAATTAAAATTACTATCACTGCAGTGTATTCCATTGTTTGATAACCACTGCTTATCCAACCACAGTTCTATTTACGTAGTACTTTGGAGGTTTATCTTAAGTATTTAAAACGTAAAATGACCCTCTTCACTTTCACCTCTACTGGATACGTAAAATAGACATTTTTGGTACCCTGCAGCGCTGTAAGGGTTAATTTAATCTTCCAACTGTTTCAAAATTAATTCGACTGTAACAGTGGCAAAGAAAGTGTGGGTGATATAAAAGTTGTAATACCAAAAATGGAGGAAATGGTTAAAATTTTAAGCAATTGAGCATTTTATCATGACAAACAAAGTGTCTCGTAATTAATCTGGAAGAAGTGACTAATTTCGATAAATTAGATAATTGTTAAGTTAATGTGACGTCACTGAAATAGAAAGCGAGACGACGATAATGCTGTGCGTGTCGAAATTATCATTATGAGGAAAGTCAAAACAAAAAATTAATTACGATTTCCCTGTTGGCTAATTTTTGGGAAGACAAATGATTGTGTGACAAAAACAAAGGAGGGCGTGGGGGGGTTAAAATTAGGGTTTCGTGAAATCTTATAGCTTGCCAAGGTTTTATACAGATCTTGTTTAGAAATTTTTGAAACAATTAGATCGATTAATTAATGATAAAACTAACTGTACATGAGAAGCAGTTATACTCACTTTGGGCCTGTAAAACCACTTTCTTATTGACTCCATGTTTGCACAAATTCAACTAACACCGCAATTTGTTCATCTTCACTATACACTTAAAAAAATTTTCACTGTAATTAAAATAGCAGCTTTATTATTTAAATCACACAATCGAATGCATCGTTAACAAGTCACCGCAACATACAACGACCTTTCACGTAGCAGCACCAACAAATTCACAGTTTGTACACATTTTCACACATCTTACGGCTAAAAGTGGTTGAGTTTTAATATTAAAATTGTAAAGGTTGTGAAGATAAAATAAAAAAAATTGCAACGGTACTCGAGCACTTACAAGCAAATGATTCAGTGTTATTTTGACACATGACAGGTAACGGGCAAGTTTACTGCGCGACATCTAGCGGCAGGTTAGTCAAGCTGGTAAAATAACAAACTAAAATGGCTCCTATTAAAGTGCATTTGGTTCGACTTCCCGCTGGCGGAATTAGTTGTTACTACACGTCAACTGCCGGCGCCATTAATCATATCGCGATTTTAAATTTTATTTCAATTTTTTGACCGTTGTTCTCGCAAAAAATTGAAGGTTGCAGTATTTTGCTAAATTTTAAATAAACTTTTTATTTAATTGAAAATTAAATTCAAGTTTGCAATAAATTCTAAAGTCGGTAACAGTTCGAAAAAAAAAGTTCACGATGTAAGAATTCCAATAATAGGAATGTGCAATAATAACAATCTTTTGCAGGTTTTTATTTTTTTGACGTGAGTACGTCTGTAAAATCGGTAACATGTTCAAAAATCGAAGCCGAGCCGATTAGGCAATTAGTTAAAAATTCCTATTAACTATTGAACAACTTTTTTGAATTTTTGGTTTAGCAAAATATTGGTGTTGATTGGATCAAGTCGGATTAAGTTATTAGTTGTTTAGTTTTTGTAGTCGCATTTCATACTGTTGGATTATTTCCACAGCCTTGGGCTTGAAAACTTGTTCGTTCCAATTGAAGTCAGTTCAACCAGTAACTCGACGAGACCTCCTAGGCAGATAACGATAAGAATATAATAATAAGACAAAGTTATTACTTATTACTGTTTAAATAACTAACTATCTATTGTTTTTAAAATTATGATGAATTGATCAGGTAATATTTCTTAATTGTATTTGTATCATCTTACCCAAATTTGACAAATTTATTGTTATATGTTATTGAAATGTAAAAATTAAGAGAGTCCCCTTACATACATAAGGGCACATTTAATTGCGGTAAAATGTGGGCTCTAAATCTGTAAAAGCCTATGTAAAATTAAAAATATTAATTACATTATGCATTAGACGCAACTATACCGACAATACAATGCGTAAATACAGACCAAAATTGAACAAAAATTTTAAACTTTAAAATTAATTATTACCTAAACTAATCGATATACAACATTTCTTCATATCTTAAACACTTTATTTTAATGTTTTCTATCAGATTTTGTCAAGTTTTCTTTCATAAATATTATACTTTCTAGTCAGGGATATCGTCCTGGACTAAAAGATGCATTCTCAAGAATTAAATTTGCGTTTTTATTCATTTTTAAAAGTCTACAGTTATTTCCTTGATAATTTCTAGTTTTTTTTACATATTTAGCTAAACAGTGATTCCATAGCGTCAAAAAATTTAGTTGCGGCATTGGTATGGAGTACTCTTCAGCTGTAAGCAAGCATTAAGACAACTTTTCATAATTAAAAATTACATAAACTTGATTTTTTTTAATAATTTGGTTGCTTACTTACAGTTGGGAAGAGAGGTATTCAGTACCTCCCGGTTTTCCGACTTTTTATTTTTAAACTCCCTAAAACCTGAAGAAACGAAGAAACACCGGGGGGTCTGGGGGGTATGGAATACCCCCCAGCATAAAGAAGTAATAAGATAACTTTTGAAAATTATTAAAAACGCAAATTTAATTCTTGGGATAACATCATTTTGCTTACTTACAACTGGGGGGTATTTGGAGGGGGGTACCCCCAGACCTCTCGGTTTTCCGACTGTTTATTCTTAAAAGTACTTTTCATATCAAGGAAAGATTTTCTCAAAAACATAAACTAAATAGTGCTTAATTTTGTTACATTTCTATGTGATTTTTGTTATTTTCTAGAGTAGTTACCCCCCCCCCCGGCAGTTTATTTTACGTCTCAATTCTGTGCGCTGGCGTGCGCCACCTTCGCCAAACATTTACTAAAATATCGTAGAGCTTACACACTGAACAATAAATAACCTCATTAATGAAAACATGTGAACTCTACCCCAAATGTTTACGCCAGAAGTCCAAAACTTTAAAGTTTAAACGACTGTTGGACTAATTGTCGTACAAGAAACTTATTGGCTCAAAAACAGTAGCGTCGAGACAAAAAACCTTGTCAAACGTACAAAATATAGGCACTAAAGAATTTGCAACAAATTAAATAGGTCCACTGGTAGTGGTAACAATTAGGAGACTCCCTGGTTAGAATCAGGCAGTGTACCTCCAGATTATCGTCCCAAGTAAGGTAGCAAATGTCAAAATATTAGCATAATAAAATGCATGCAAAACCTGAAAAAACGAGCTGACACCGGGGGGTCTGGGGGGTATGGAATACCCCCCAGCATAAAGAAGTAATAGGATGACTTTTCAAAATTATTAAAGACGTAAATTTAATTCTTGAGATATCATCATTTTGCTTACTTTACGACTGGGGGATATACTCCCGGCTATATCTGGGGAATTTGGAAGGTATGAAATAAATGCCCCCCCTCCAGTGGCAAGTAAGCAAAAGGATGTAATCTAAACAATTAAATTTTCGTCTTTAACAATTTTGAAAGGTCGTCTAATTACTTTGATGTGCTGGGGGGTATTCCATACCCCCCAGACCCCCCGATATCTAACCGGTTAGCCGCCCTATAAATATAAAATAAAATTATGTATTATAAATATATAAATTTTGTTCCTAAAAATCTATCCCTAATCTGATACTTTTAAAAGTAAGCAATCATAAAACCGGGGGGTCTCCTCCCGTACCGGGGAGTATGGTATTTCATACCCCCCAGACCCCCCGGTTTTAGGTAATTTTCTTCACATTTTAGAGAGATAAATTTGTTTTGTTTCAACAATGTTTTTAATTGTATAAATAAATATTTGAAAAAATTGTTTGTCCGAATGACTCGGGGGGGGGGGGGGGAAAGTCAGTTCAAATTAAATCACTCACCCTCACCACAGGCGCTTTTTACTCTTGTTACGACTCTGGGAAAGAGGCAAACACAATTATTTTGAAAATCTTATAGTACCTACTTTTTAAATTTATAGTCATGGATGTTATTGTACAAAATTAGGCGCATAGGAGCAGAAGGGTCAGACAGCAACTGCACCAAAAAAATTTAGGTTCTGCTGGTAAAATTTATTAAAAATCGTAATTACTGGTCAGGACCGTGTGGTTTATTTTCTCTCTATGTTGCAAATTTTTGAAAATGCCTTCTAATAGACCTTTGGATTTTTTTACTATTTCTTAAATTTTAACCTTTTTCCCCTTTTTTAACCCTATTTTAAAGTCATACATAATGACGTACAAATTGCATTGCTTCCATTTTCCAAAATTTTTTTAAATGATCTTTTTTTACCTTATTTTATAATTGAACTTTTTTGATCTCTTGCTTAAATTTGCTCCGAGCAACATTTTATATTTTCTTCTATTTTATAATAAATTTATGGTCATTGAGTGAGCGATCAGTAGCGGAAAGCTCATTAATCCATTCATCTTGAGCGTCCGCAGTGAAAACATAATGAATAAAGTCCACTATTGCGTTTAGACAAAAAACTTTAGGTTCTGAAAGAACCACAAAAATCAATAGTTTCGGTAAAGTAAATATTTAAGAAAAACGCAAAATGATAAGTTGAACGGTTACCCGGGTTAGTGGATTAAGAGTTCCCAACTGCCATAAATAGAATTTCTTTATTAGTCCAGTGCCAGTGCAATTACATTTATACCTAGGAGCCCAATTAAGGGTTGTAGTCCAGTCGATATTCACTTATTGCCTGGAAAATAATCCAAAATTAATAGAATTTTGCTAAGTAGTTTGGAGGTACTCTAGGATGTATAGCCTAAGTTTTTGACTTTGAGGACCCTGTGCTAACTTGGAGAGGGAGGGGGCAAAAACCTTAAAATTTTAAAACTCTTTTTAGTTTTTTGCTTATATCTTGTAAAATAATTTTATTTTGTATGCCATAGTGTAATACAAAGTTGTAGAGCATTAAATTTGCTAAAATTTAGTTAACAAAACAAATTTTTATCCTCAATATTAACCGAGGTATAGCCAATCAAAGTTAGACAAAGTTTCTCAAAATGTAAAAAAATGGACGAAAAACGAAGGTATAACTAACTAAAGAAGATAATACCATATTTCTATGTTAATTATGTTAATCGCTCATCAATATCAACATTTTCGAATATTTATGACCACTTTTCTCTACCCCTCTCCTTCCCCTAAACATAAAGATGCCTTTATTTATTACAATAGTAATTGGTATTTCTTGCAATAAAATGAGGCACCTTCACGTTTGGTGAACAGAAAAAGGGAGGGGCGGGGGAGGGAGGTCATAGATGTTTTAAGATGTTGATAAGTGATTAATATAATTAACATGGAAATGATGGTAATAAATAGTTATAGGGGCAAAACCTTCGTTTTTTGACCATTTTTTACATTTTGAGAAACTTTGTCTAACTTTGATCAGCTGTATCTCGGTTAATATTAGGTTTAAAAATTCGTTTTACCAACCAAATTTTAGAAAATATAGTGCTCTACAACTTTGTATTGCACTATAGTTTACAAAATATTATTAGTTTCTAATATATAAGCAAAAAACTGAAGAAAGTCCAAAACTTTTGAGGTATTTGCTCCCTCGTCCCCCTAAGCTAGCACAGAGTCCTCAAAGTATGCTTTGGATCGTTGTCATGTATTAAAAGTCATTTAATTATGTTGGTTTTAGGTGATCGAATTTATTCTGTTCTTACTGAATTTGTAGCTACATAGTATGTAAAATGTTATGCTCTTTAAAGGTGCAATAGAATTCACTTGGTTTTATCAAGAGTACGTAGGTAATTTCAGCTATAGCAAACTTTGAAATTGGATAATTTAAAAATATAAATAAACAAAATGCACATAAACAGAACATTTATCGTAATATAATACATAACAGCGCCTCGGCATCATGTTTAGCATTAAATACGTTAAAATCACTTAATAAAACGGGCAAGTTATAGTAACAAGGATGTAGCTATGTTGTTAGCGTTTAAACACCTTAGCGATTATGAATCGCTAACATGTAAAACGCATTAGAGTGGACAACCTCGTTTTTCAAGTGTAAAAAGCTTTCAACATAAGAAACGAACGCAATTTAAATAATTAAACAGCAACTTAAGTAAGGTACGAAACGCAAGCGAAACGACACGAACAAGTTGGTACTTTGTTTATTTTTTAAATTAATGTCGCGGTTACAATTTATGTTGTATTAATAGGCAATTGCTTTTAGTGTAATCAACTAAACTTAAATAGCAAGTTTGGAAACATTTTAACTTTAATCTCTTAACATTTAAACGTGTTTCGCTCTAAAACACCCATATAAAAGAGTTAAACTTATCTACACATCGACTTTTCAATTTTTAGAATTTGTATTTTTAATGCTCACTTTAACGACATTAGATTTTAATTGGCTTTTATGGTTGATAAAATAATTTATCGAAGAACTTAATTAAAATATTTTCTTTTATTCGTTTCAGCCTTTAGCACCAAAACATTGTTTTCAAATCTCAGATCGTTTATCTTTTTATTATACGCAGACCACTGAAATTCCTAACAATTTGTTCTTTTTAATCCACTCCAATTCTAAATTTTACCAAAAAAAACTCCTTACGTAGTTACAAAGTTGCAATCTAAAGAACCACTCCGTGCGTATCAATCCGGCCTCTCGTTTGCTTAACTTTTTTCTCTGTTTTAAAAACTTTAATATCTTTCTGATCGAAGCTACTCACCGTGCAATAATTTGCTAGCGATTTAATTTTGGCAATCGGAAATGTGTGATCAAGATGAATTTTTTTGTGAACGGGAAACTTGAATTTCGATGTGTTTTAACTACAAAGATTATTAGTTAAATCATAAAGCATAAATATTACACACCACACTTGAACAATTTCGATCATTCATCCAAACTTCATAATAAACGAACGTGACACAATTTAACCGCAAAATAGCCTTAGAGCCTTTCTATTTTACTAGCGCAGTTTAATTTCGTTTAAAAAGAAAAATTAATGATGGAAGTACGGTAAAATGATGGTTTATTAAATGTTAAGAACGAATAAACATTTGATTGGATGGAATTATGGTCGAAACATCCTTAATGACCGTCCATAATCTTCTTCACCATTGGAAAATTTTAACTTACAAAGGGAATAAACGATCACGTAGGCTATTACGAGAAACAATTGAAAATCCACTTTAAATATCGCATTCGTTGATTATACCTTACAAAATTGACTAAAGGAGAGATTAGTCTCGGAATTGTAGGCCAGAGTGGATTCAAAATTTTTTTGTATATTTACTTAAACAGCCATCAAGTTACAAAGTTATCAATTACAAACAGATCCGTCCCTGTTCTCCGTTTTGGCCTGAGCACGATTAAGCTATGGTTTATAATTATGTACAATCTAATTTGATTTTAAATCGATGAATGCAGAATAATTTTCATGAAGTCGTATTAAAAAAAAAATAATCGAAGAACACCGAAAATTCTGCACTTACGAATTTAAAATCCTCCAATATTGCAAATATACTAGAGACATCCAGGCCTTTCGCCTCCAAATATCAGAAAAATTTTTAAAATCTTGAGATTGTGTACTATCAGACTACTTCCTAAAAATTTTTAAAGACGAGAATCAAACAATTAATTTATTTTGTGAGTTAAAATTAGCGTTAGGTGTAATTCAATTACTCTGATGATAATTTTACATCAACCTGTGCATAAAAAGAACATTGAGGTGGTGGAAATTCTAACCAAAAAGTGTGAAAATCGTACTTATTTTACTTTTCAGGAGAAAATTAGTATATTTTTGTATAGCAGTTTTTATTTTTTACTGTTCACATATTTTTAAAAGTAAATACTTTAACAATCCATTTTTTTTACCTAACTCGATAACTTCTGAAAGTAGGATTTCCTACCAATTTTCATTAAGCTGGTAGTCCAGGTGGCATTCAGCCATTTTTAGTCATCTACTGCGTGTCAGCGATAATTGCTCGGCCTTCTATCTCACTATTAGAGATTTTTATTACCTATATTTCATTGTATGGTAATTTAAATCAATTCTAATTTTTTGATGGGTGAGGACCGAAAAATCCGTAATACTTATAGTATAATCTATAATAGTGTGGTTGATGTAGTGTGACTTGACAGTAAGCTAATACTTAGTTACTTAATGCTTTTAGTTATAGTTGAAATTCTTTACCTTTAATCCTAATGCGAGACAGTCAAAAACAGTTAAGTACGTTGACTGTTGACCCAAAATGCCCGGTTTGATTCGGGATGAAGTAAGAACTTCATTCTGACCGTATCTATGCAGAAGGGAGAGAAACCCCCACTGCATACTTACCTTGTTCTACAAGAGTAGCATTTGCAAATTGCACGGAAAAAAAAGAATCTCAAGGTGAAGCTGAGAGCAACTTAAGTTCTCAGTCAGTCAAACGCTCTCATTTTTTTAATAAGTAGATAAATAGCTAGGAAGTGATTGGTGGGGCTGTTCAACCTGACTCGAGGGTGATATAACAAATAACTTGTGTGCTTCTACTTAATAGGATAAGCCGTACATTTTTAGGTTGATACGCCGTTTCTGGTTGCTAATAAATGAAAGACCTAATAAGAGGTGCTTTTATGCATGATACGGAGGAGCTTTCTAGCTAATTATTATATTAAGTTCAAATTTTATTTAGTCAGTATTATTATTTTAGGAAGGCCCTACTCTAAAATCGTAGGGGTGCAAACTTGGAAATAAAAACGGTAACGTATGAAAATTATTCTCCCCACCCCAATAACAATAATAATAACTTAATAATAAATAAAGTAACAATAACTAAAAATAACTAAATAACCCAATAACTAATATAAATAAAATAAATAAAAATAATAACAAAATAAATAAATAATAAAATAAATATAAATAACAATAATAAATACAGTAAATAAAATAAATAAACAAAATTAACAAAAAATAAAATAAATATATAAAATTTATAAAAAATAAATAAATTTCTGTAAAAAATTCCCAAACGTCAGTTACTTTTAACAAATGAAAGAGGTAAGCGGGCAATCGCCATCAAATGGATATATTAATAAAACATGGTAATAAGACCGGGGGGTCTGGGGGGTATGGAATACCCCTCAGCTGTAAGGAAGCAACAAGAAAACATTTCAAGGATGAAATTAGCATGAAATTAAACTTTTTTTAGTTAGAAATAAGCAAACGACCAATTTAAAGTTCTAAATTGCGTTACCAACAGAAAGACAGACAAAGATGTCAACTGCGCATTTATGTTTACTTTATATAACTATATTTTAGGCGTGGTTAACAAACTGAAAGCCTGTAATTTCGTGTTTTATTGAAGGGTATTCCATACCCCCCAAACCCCCTGGTTTAAAATATTGTAACTGTGTAAAACGGATATATTAACATGTCGTGGTAGCAAGACCGGAGGGTCTGGGGGGTATGGAATACTCTCCAGGACAAGAGGTTAAATGTTATATATTTTTCAAACTGTACCTACGTTGTAAAGTAAACTTTGTCAAAATTATCTGAATATTTAAAATTGATTTCCTAGATCTTAACCATTGATGTTGTTTAACCTTCGGCTCCACTTACGAAAAATGTGATCAAATGTGAAGGTCTTAGTTGTTCTACTTCGCTTAGAGAGGGAAAATTTTTGTAAATCACAAGCTGTTTTTAGGTTGTTAAACTTTTTTCTCTTCTTCTTAGTCGAATGCTCCTTGACAAAAGCGTCGTGACCTTTTTTAATAAAGGCTTTTATAGCAAATTACATTTTGATGGTTTGCCATTGCTTCGGGGGGGGGGGGGGGAGATAGAGTCATAATGAAGTTGGTCAAATTTTGTAGCCGGGTTGGGGATCTAATCTAGGGCCTCTGGCCTAGAATCCAGTCTGTAGCTCACGTCTAAAAAACTTTTTGTACATGGTAATAAAATAAATAAGCAAACCAATCAGACGCGCTTCCATAAATGACACGTAGGGATTGTTTCGATCGTAAAATTAATTGTTGACGATTAGGTTTATTTTAACCTAGATAATCTTTTATAACCTTCTCATTATCTTGTTCCATTTAAGCCACTCTGTATAAGCATAGAGGGCGATTATTATTATAGTATAGATAAAATTTGGTACGTTTTGATTGGTTCTGAATTACGAAGACGGAGTCAGATCAAAAGAGAGAATTATTAACTTATACATACGTCGGCGATACTTTCGGCTGAAGTGCGAAGCACATTAAAACAACGCAAATCGAATCACACCTTTAATAAAATCGCATAGTGTCGAGTCTATCAATTGATATCAATTGAGCGTTCATAAGTTCAGAAGTGTATAAATTAAATCACGACGGCAATGACACGTTTTTTCTTTACATTTAATGCCCAGATATTTGTCCTTAAAGATCCAACTAACTTTACGTTTGCTCGAGTATATTGACACTACACTATTTCTAGTTGTAGTTCAGAAAGTGTCAGTTGTAATTTAAACTGACTATTCCGAATATATATATATAGTATTTCCGGCTTCACCAACCGCCATTTTGGGTACTCTGTAGTACTGCTCGGTATTTAATTTTGTATTAGTTCGCGCAATGAGCGTCTGTAAGATTCTAAGCACCGCCTATTCCGATTTACAGTTGATGATTTCTGAATTACAGCTGAAAACAGTACAAATTAATTTAAATCAATTTTATTAAATTGTATATACGATGCAAAACCATCATATTTATTTTAAATAAAATGACGCAAATCGAATCACGACGATGCAATTTATATTTTAAACATTTGTATTTTTGATGCAACGTAAATAATCCTAATTATTCGGAAACTGACGTTTTGAGAAATGAGCTGAAAGCAATGCTACTTTTTATTCTACCTTCAAGATTTTTTCATAATTAGTTGACTGGGCTTAGAAACCATAGATATACCCAAAAACCTGCAGGATTAAAACAAAAAGTTACAAATTGTAGTAGATGGGATGAGTTGATTTGCAATTGCTGTACTAAAGCAACTGTTAAGAACTTAGCCGTCAAGTCATTTATATAAATGTTGTTTTGAAGTTTAAACCTCACTTTTTATCGAAGCTGTAGTTGTAGATTTATTCTGGTAGTCAAGACAACCTACAATGTGAAAACTGATGGAACATTAAAACGGTGATTTTTCGTTCACCAAGTGATATCTCAAAAACTAAGTGTTCGACAAAAAATACACACAACAACAAATTTTTAGTCTAAATAATTTTAATTTCAGAAAGTTTTGAAAAATGAATTTTTGTTAAAGTTTTCAAAAGTTATCGTCGTTTAACCTCAATTCTCACCCTCTACAGATGCGTTTACAAAACAATTTTTTCTTGCTTCCGAATAATATGAAGGACACTGACTACAAAAATTTATTGCAATAATTAAATACCATACAGAGAAATTGCAAATAAAATACCCTTCAAATAACATAAATTACGTGAAAATTACAGAGCACTTACATCAGCAATGATGGTAATAATTAGCAAAACTACTAAACAATGTTCGTGACTAAAATAAATAAAAATTGTTGTAATCAAAGAGTTTTGTGGGCTTTCTTTTAAGATGATAAAATTGGGTGAACGTTCTGTTATATTAGCAAGTAATTATTTCTGTATACAACACAAAAATGACTTCCTGAATGGACAAATTTTTCATTTTAAACAAACGCACTTAATTGTACGATAATTAGGAGAAAAAATAATTTTTTGTATTTGGCAAAATTGCATGGGCTGGATGGCTATAAGTCAAAAATTGAAATTAGTTCCAAAGTTAATTACATAATTTGACACTAAAACCACCACCTACTTTAAGTTAGAAACTCGTTATTAATTCTATTAAGTCAAATGGTACTAAAGATGATTAAACTAAACTTTAATTAAGTTTTGATTAAATTATCATAAACATAAGACGACAAACTTCTTAAGTAATCAAACTTTTATCGATTTAAGTTGCGGTTTTCGTTAAAATTACAAAATATAACTTTAGAAAAAAAGGAAGAACATTTTAAATTTAATTACGAAACGATTATATAAAAATTGAAATAATAATTCCCCAAGGGTTGTGCTATCATAATAATAGGAAAAAATGTCTCTGTAATTGTTTTAAACGGCGGTTAAAAAATTCAGGATGGTTTTATTGCCTGACTTAAAAATCCAAAACGTTAGCTCTCTCAAGTTTTACTCGAGTAATTGCCAACAATCGTCGAAATGTAATTGACCATTATATCATTTATATCTTCTATAATCAACCTTTAATATCGACTGCACGGACAGAAAAAAACTGAAGAAAAAAAGGCAACCTGTCGTTTTCTTCGCCTTTAAAATGTCATTAGAAACGTTTAACTGACCATACTTGGTTTCCTGTCTATAATTTTAATATTTCGTCTTTCATACAACATTAATCGTCGTCGTAATATTATAGGTATTGCTAAACTATTGTTTTAGATTTCTAAAATGATAAACGCAGCGTTTAAAAGTATAAGCAATAAAATTACTTTTTTATATGTAATTTTAAATTAAATACAACTTTATTCTCTCCGATTGGTAGTTGATTTCCCTGTTCAGCTGCACATACTCATTTAATTTTTTAATAAACAAAATTTTACCATTATCCTATTGACAATTATATGAGCACTTTATTTTCCAATGGTTGTTTGTAATTCAGTTAAATTAACAGATTAAATTTAATGATGCGCCCCTGTTTCCGCATTGATTTTTTAAACTCGATGAAAATAGTTGTTGTCTGCAATTTTTAGGATATTTTAGCTCGTACCTTGAAAACACTAAAACCTTCCTTGATGCGAATGGCCTCATTTTAAAGACCATAAATTTTTTTGAAGTTATATCCAGATGTTCGTTTCAGACAAAACATTTTATAGGTTGAATAACTTACATACATTTGCTAAATTTTGTTTACAATTTGTTGATAAATTTAATGCATAGGACCAAAAACGTTGATTCTAGCCTATAAATGGTTTTAATTTGTTTTTTTATGTAATTTTAGGTTTTTTTAAAAAAGTACTGAAGGATTAACACGAATGAAATAAAATCAATAGTTTTCCTGCTATGGCCATTTTAAGATATTTATCCTGTGAAAGGAACATCCTGTATACCATACAAAAACAAAAGTTATTCACCCATGTAGTGCATAATATAAATATTTTGTTAATATTTGCAAGATTTTCAGCACTTTGTACCAATATATGGAATATTGAGCAGCTATGTTTAATTTTGACCCAATACTGCGTAAAATTTTTGCGTTACACCGACACTTATTTTGCAGTACCCTGTATTCCTTCATAAATGTCGTAATGGAGGTCAATTTTTATTCTGTGGAAGACTTCAGTACAAATTATTGTGTCCCTAGATTACCTTTGCTTGGCACTAAAAGAATCATTCAGAATCATTCAGAAGAATGCGGGATGGGAAAAATCCCATGGAATGCCAATTCAGTAGTGCCAGTCCTATCAATTTAGTCCAGGACGGATAGTAATTCAAACATGCGCAGTTTCAAATGTAAGTAATAATTTTTAAACATTTAATTCAAGTTTTGGGTCGCAAAGGCGACGAAAATAAAAAAGGCCCCCCCGAAATAAAATTGTGGGAAGAAAGGACTTTTTTCTTAGGGGTTTCTTGTTTTTTTTTCTTGATCTTGACCCTTGTTAAAATATATACGAAATTTGGGGACGTGCGAGAGCCGCAGGACGGGACGCAACGAGACAAGAAAAAGTAGTCCGGCATTTATTTCTAATTTAGACCCGTAACTGTGGCGTAGCAAATGTGGGGTAGGCCACGGGCGCAGATTTAAGATGCAAATTTAATTAAGGGGTTTAAAAATGAAGTAAAATTTAGTATTTTATAATTTATGTTCCGAAAAATATCTTTCATTGAGCTAGACTACTTTTAAGAGTAGTCAAAACAAATTAAACAAAGTTAAAACAATTGAAAAACCGGGGGGTCTGGGTCGTAAGTAAGCAAAATTATGTTATCTCAAGAATAAAATTTGCCGTTTTAATAATTTTAAAAAGTCATCTTACTACTTTTTCATGCTGGGGGGTATTCCATATCCCCCAGACCCCCCGGTGTCTGCTCGTTCTGACTAAGGAGTAGAGAGTCTCCCAGTAGTTACCACGACTAGAAAACCTATTTAATTTGTTACGATTTCTTCAGTTTCGACAACTTTTTTTTTGTTTTGACGCTACTGTTTTTTGAGCAAAGTGTCTTGTACAACAATTGGTTCAACAGTTGTTTAAAGTTTTGAACTTCTGGTGTAAACATTTGGTGTAGAGTTTACAGTTTTTCATTAATGAGGCTATTAATTTATCGTTCAGTAAACTCAACGATGTTTTGGTGAAGGTGTGGGAAAGGTAGCGCATGCCAGCGCATAGAATATTGCGGCGCAAAAAACTGCGAAAAGGAGGGGGGGGTTAACTACCCTAAAAAATAACAAAAATGATATATATTACAGTTCTACAGGCCTAGAAGGCCCATGGCTTCATTCCTTGCTTACCTAACGTGTCTTGTAAACTTTCGTGTGTGACGCAGCCGTATCAACGGTAATGACGTCGGCACAAATATCAGGGATCACCACAGGAGTGTGGATGCCCACCGGAAAGCCGAGCTAAGAAATTATGTGCAATCCGCGATTTGAACCCAGAATTTTCGCTTTATTCTCAACCAGCGATCACATCACTCCACTGCTGTGGCTAAAATGGTTAAAAAAAATATTATAGAAATAAGATAAAATTAAGCACTATTTAGTGTATGTTCCTGAAAAAGTCTTCTCTTGATACAAATAGTATTTTTAATAGTAAACAGTTAGAAAACCGGAGAGTCTGAGGGGTATGGGTATGGGTATGGAACACCCCTCAGTGGCAAGTAAGCAAAAGGATGTTATCTGAACAATTAAATTTCCGTCTTTAGCAATTTTGAAAAATTGTCTAATTACTTTCGTGTGCTGGGGGGTATTCCATACCCCCCAGACCCCCCGGTGATTACCCGTTTCTTTGGATTTTAGGAAGTCTAGCGGATTTAGCCACCTCAGAAATAGAAAAAACTTAAAGGAAAGATAAATTAAATATTTTGGGGAAAGGCAGAAAACGTAGACCCCACAATAAAAATTTTACGCTTAAAACCTCGATTTATTGTAAAAAGCACACTTTAAATAAGAGAATTAGGTGAGGAAAATGGCCTTAAAACCAACAGTTTTTTCAAAAATCGAATTTTAAAAATCTCGATTTTCATAGCAATTTTCAAGTAAAGTCGCTCGTGATTGGTGGATGAAAGCATTCTGTGCTCCGTCCGTGCACTGTAATGCATAAGAGCCCCGCTGATGACAAATTTTTCAGTAAGTCGTACGCCATGGCAGTAAATCCGTTCCGGTTACCTGATTTGCAGGTAAATTTATGACGTCAACGCATTTTTGAATGCGGGTGATGAAGAGGCAGTTCGGTTTCTCCAGTCTCGCGGGTTGTTGCCAGCCAATAAGCGCTGCACGCTGCACTATAACGTTGGCAGAGAAAGCATTGCACCTTGGTGAAACACAACCGCTACAACCTCAACTACTGTTTTCGGTGTCCAAAGTGCAGAAAGGTGTATTCCCTAAGCGAGGGCACCTTCTTTGCGCACCTTAGGCTTTCACCAATGCTGGTGTTTGCCGTGTTATAGATGTGGTCGTGCAATTCACGGGCCGGTGTAACCGCTACCGTTCTTGGGTTGGATCGACACTTCGTCTATCAGTTACACCGCAAATTTCGAAGTATTTGCACGTGGAAACTCCGCAGCAACATTGCACTCGTCCAACTCGGCGGCCCGGGTGAGGTGGTGCAAATCGATGAGAGCGTGGTTATCAAGCGGAAGTATAACGTTGGCAGAGTCGTGGCCCAGCAGTGGATTGTAGGTATCTACAGTGTCACTGCTAGGCGAGGGATTGTTGCCTACGTTCCGAATCGCTCGCGGGAGACGCTACATAGGCTCATCGTCGGTTTAGTACGACCCGGGACCGAGATTTGGACCGATCGCTGGCGGGGTTACATTGGGTTGGGAGAGATACCGACCGTAAATCCACGCTACATCCATCGCACGGTGAACCACAACAAGAATTTTATAGACCCCATTACAAGGGTATGCACAAATTCGGTGGAGGGCTACTGGTCGCAGCTAAAGAGGTTCTGTCGTCGCTTAGATGTGATGCATTCCTCTTTGCTCGCTAGTCACCTGCACCAGTTTTTGTGGGTTGGGTTGTTTGGCCGCACACCTGCAGCTGGGTTTAACGAACTGCTGCATCAGATCGCGGAACGGTATCCTGTGTAAGGTTACGACAAAAAGGTCCTTTTTAGGACCAAAATTACTTCAGAAAAGAGTTACTTAAATTTAACGGACGGTAGTTACTTTTTCGCGTGGATCCTACTCTTGCGATGGTGGTTTTCATCAAAATGGCCCGGAGCGCCCGAAGCTTCGAAAACGACAACTAATTTAAAAATATCCCTAAGCCCGTGGATTAAGAAAATGGTGGATCTTTGAGGGGTAAAACTCGTGAGAGTGGATTTTTAACGCCGGGTAGTTGTGCAAAGAAAAATCGACTTAAAGCAACGCTCGCTGCTCTCGGGTGCTTTAAGCCATTTTTCCTGCACATGTACTATTCGGAAAGGTGATTGTGCAAGGAAAAATTGTCTTAAAGCACTCCTCGCTGCGCTCGGGCGCTTTAAGCCATTTTTCCCGCACATTTAGTATTGAAAACCATGATTTTCGTTCGGAGTGCACTGTTGCTGCATCCCAATGCAATTGTCGCTCCGGTTATCTCCGCTTTGCGCAAAGCTAAGACCAGTTGAAAGTGCACGTACTGTTAATAGAATGAATTGATTCACCAATCCCGAGCGACTTTGCTCAAAATTTACTGTGAAAATCGTGCTTTTTCAAATTCGATTTTTGAAAAAACTGTTGGTTTTAAGGCCATTTTCCTCACCTAATTTTTTTTTAATTTTTAAAAGTAAACAATCGGAAACCGGGGGGTCTGGGGGGTATGGAATACCCCCCAGGTGTTAGTAAGCAAAACGATGTATTCTCGAGATAGAATTTACGTCTATTTCAATTTTGAAAACTCATTTCGCAAATTTTTGGTGCTGATACTTCACATTTTAGGGGTCTACAGAGCTTAGCCACCTTCAACTAAGAAATAGAAAAAACATTTAAAAGTGTGTTACTGGAGATAAGTAAGTAAGTAAGTAAGTAAGAGAAGGTTAACTACTCTTTATAGAAAATAACAAAAATCACATAAAAATAAGATAAAATCAGCATTATTTACTTTATGTAAAAGTAAACAATTGGAAAACCAGGGCGTCTGGAGGGTATGGTCGTAAGTAAGCAAAAT
This sequence comes from Rhagonycha fulva, assembly GCA_905340355.1. NCBI lineage: Eukaryota > Metazoa > Arthropoda > Insecta > Coleoptera > Cantharidae > Rhagonycha > Rhagonycha fulva. Next base: position 26,841,706 of record HG996559.1, on the reverse strand, counting down.
GATGATATATCAAGAATTAAACTTATGTTTTTAATAATTTTGAAAAGTCATTTTATTGCTTTTTTGAGCTGGGAGGTATCCATACCATTCCATACCTCTCCAGACCCCCCGGTTTGTCTCAAATTTTTTCAGGTTTTCGAAAGTCTAGCGGACTTATCTATCTTATAAATTGAAAAAATACCTAAAAGTGAGATAAAATTAATTATTATAATAATTTTTTTTTCCGTCAAAGCTACCCTTAACTTGGAGAGTGTTTTTAAAAGTAAACAATTGGAAAACTTAGGGTCTGTTCAGCTATAAGTAAGCAACCAGACGATTTTTGTAATTTACGTTGTTTTTAATCATTTTGTTTTTGTTTAACGATGTTCTAATTGTATAAATAAATATTTAACATTTACAACTATTTTTGATTTGAGCGGAGGAGAGGAGTCTAAATTAAACATCTGCCACATGTCCTAACTCTTTTTATTAAACTCTTTAGATACTTCTTCTTCGAGTACCGTATTCGATATCGGACGTTGGTAAGATCCTACTGGCTAAAGCCAAGAGGTCCTTTCTGTATCGAACGCTGTATCTTTAGATACAGCGTCGCATATATACGTCCACTTCCCAATTAACGTAAGCTTAACAGTGGTTAAGGCTCTGAAATCATATATTTCAAATTGCTTAATCTTTGTGCCACTGCCTCAATGTCCTATTTTCTGTTCGTATGCGACCAGCTAGGGTTTTTGAAGGTTTTTTGGAACCTTTGATTTTGATTGGATTTCTGCCGAAAAATTGCAACTTCCAATTGTTCGTGGATTTCTCCACAAAACATTTTTTCGAAATTTTATTTTTCAAGTTTTAAATCCAAATCTTAAAAATAAACTGCTGATAGACCTACCTTTACCTGGATCATTATTTCTATAATGATATATTTTCTTCTAAACTTTTTTGCTTCGATCAACTACTTTGCATGTTTTATCTGTTCACTTCTTTGCTCCTTAATTATCATCGGAAGTAAACATTTGTTAGTTCCTAATAAAGGGTTTGTCCATTTCGACTAAAAGTGTAATTTATTTAATCGCATCGCTTATTTAATAATAGAAAAAAAGACATTAAGGACATTGTATAAACGTTAGTCCCAAAGAACGAGGTCTCGAAACAAAAAACACCATATGTTCCACCAAGTTTATTTACTTTTTTGGATTTTGATTTACAAAACGACTGCCTTGTGGCTAATTTCCAAGTACGTTGTATAAAAGCCGCAATTTACTCTAATTAGCCAAGTTTTAAACAAATAATCATCGTCACGTTGTTGTGAATAAAACAACAACCTATAATTCCAATTTGCTTAAAACTTGCGATTGAAACGTTTAAAATTGACAGAACGTCGATTTTGATTGTGATCGACTAAATGGAAGGTTGTAAAATTGGAGTGGTAAGTAATTTAAAACATTCGCGTTGATTTTTTTTGCACTCAAAAGCAAATTTTAGAATTTAATTAACTAAAATGGAATTTCAGGATGATTTTTGAACGAAAACGCGAGTTAAGAATTAAGGTGCAGTGCAACTATGCGGCAATCAGAGTTTCATAAATTTTAAAATCCGTCTAAATCCTAATCATTCTTGACTTACCCCAAGATATTAAAATATTTAATAACCCTTTTTTGGGTTCATTGTCGTACCGTTTTAATAATTAGTCGGCATTGCCCGCCAAATAGTCGCTCTTCATGTTTAGGAGACGCTAAGCTTTCGGTATTCGGATTGATCTGGTGTTTAAAACCTCATTAATTATTTGTGCAACCCTTTTTAACTTCAATTAACTCTTGAAATGGTTAGACATATTGATGATTTGATATTTACATAATGCATTACGTTTCTTACGTTTTTCGAGCAGTATAATCAAATATCATTCACTCTTATTTTTCTCGTTACCTGACCACTATTTATTTATTTTGAAACCATCAAAATCACATTATAGGCTTCAACCTCCTATTAACAACTTGTATTATGGCTAAAGCTTCTGTACACCAAGAATTCGGCAAGATAACACACAATCACACTTAAACGAACCGACAATTCCTTTGATACTTAATTAACGAATAAAATTTTAATTACATTACCTCGAATATTTATTTTTAAACGTCTAATTAGTTAATTTATAGCTTAGTTAAATTAGTTCGATTTTTTAGTATCCATTTATTACTACGTTGGTAACTCTCGTAAAAACTGAAACGACAAAAAATGAAATTGTTGGTAATAAAAAGGTAAATGTGGAAAAAGCAGGAATTGTTTATTTATGTAATAAGAGGTAACCGTTGTTTATGTTTAATTAGGTTTTTACTGTAAAAAAAATATACCTACTGAATTTAGAGTAAGTGGTACTGAAGCTTTGAAATATTTTCGAGTCATAACAATCTTAAATTCAGAACGAATTAAAAATTGATTAGAAATTTTAACCTGTGACATTGCTGTTACTTTTTTAACATAATAACAGAAAATTATTATTTCGCGCCTAACTGAAAGAAAGAATTTTATTAACAAACGATAACACAGGTCATTCAAAAAATACGAAACTTCTTAATAACATTTAAAATTGAGATTTATTATTTTAAAATAATAAAAAAAATTTAAATTAGGTAGGAATTTCTTACACTGAAGTAAGAATAACTTTTAATCTATGGCTACTTAGGGCTTACAATATTTTGTTATTTTATCTGAGTTTATTATTAATATTTTTATAAAGTTTTAAAAGATTTGAAGAAAATTTAATTATATCAAAAACTTGAAATCAAAAATTACCTTTAATCTAAGTCAATTTAGGAATTTAGGGCTTAGAATGTTTTTCGATATTTTATCTGTTTTAACTGTAATAGTATTAATATTTTCATAAAGTTTTGGAATATTTGAACAATATTTAATTTTTATCAAAAATTTGAAATCAAAAATTGCACTAAAATCAAAAATTATCTGAAATCTACGTCAACTTAGGTTTATTATAATAGTATTAATATTTTTATAAAGTTTCAAAAGTTTTGAAGAAAATTTAATTGTATCGAAAGTTGCACTGAAATCAAAATAGTAGTTTTCGTCACAAGGACGTAAAACGAGATTTTACACTCGAGGGCGAAATTTTGGAAGACGAGGCGAGCGTAGCGAAGCCGAGGCGCACGAACTGCACCGAGTGGTGTAAAATCTCTGCTTTTCGTTGTGACGGGACCACCTCATTTTTATTTGTGACTGTATGGAAGCCGTCCCTGCACAGGCCGGAAACCACTTATTTTACCGCCGAAACAACGAAAATTACTTTTACCCCCCTATTCTGTAACTTTTCGTTATCGTTATGAAATCGTTATGAACCGTAAAGTTTGGTTTCCACATACCATTACATTACTATTTAAAGCAATTTTAAGTGTAATCTAAACTTTACCGATCTTAACGAATTCATAACGATAACGAACTATAACGAAAAGTTACAGAATAGGGGGGTTAATATAATTCAATTTAGAGCTTAGAATTTTTTTGACATTTTTCTTGTTTTTACTGTATTAATTTTTTCATAAAGTTTTAGAATATTTGAACAATATTTAATTTTTATCAAAAACTTGAAATCAAAAATTACCTTTAATCAAAGTCAACTTAAGACTTAGAATTTTTTCAATATTTTTCTTGTTTTTACTGTTGTAGAATTAATCTTTTCATGAAGTTTTAGAATAATTGAACAATTTTTAATTTTTATTAAAAATTTGAAAACAAAAATTGCACTAAAATTAAAAATTACCTTTAATCTAATTCAATTTAGACCTTAGAATTTTTTTGATATTTTTTTTGTTTTTACTGTAATAGTATTAATATTTTCATGAAATTTTAGAAGATTTAAACAAACTTTAGGTTTCATCAAAAACTTGAAATCAAAAATTATGTTTAATCAAAGTCAATTTAAGGCTTAGAATTTTTTCGTTATTTTATTTGTTTTAACTACGTGCGTGAAGTTAGCCCCCTTTTTTTTGAAATTATGATTTTTTTTACTTGTGCTCAAGTTGTGCTTAATCTGCTTAAAAGAATTTTTTGATTTTGAACAAAAATAACAGAAAAAATCGAGAAACACACATTTTAACGCCAGCCCCCTTTTTTTTGAAAATGCAACTTTTTTTGATTGTACTCAATTGTGCTCAAGTTGTGCTTAATGTGCTTAAAAGAATTTTTTAATTTTGAGCAAAAATAACCGCGTAAAGCGCGAAATAAAATTTCGACCTAGCCCCCCTTTTTTTGAAATTGCAACTTTTTTAATTTAGGGCCTAAAATTTTTTCGTTAGTTTTTCTGTTTTTACTATAATAGTATTAATATTTTCATGAAGTTTTAGAATTTTTGAACAAAATTTCATTTTTATCAAAAATTTGAAATAAAAAATTGCACTAAAATCAAAAATTACCTTTAATCTAACTCAATTTAAGACTTAGAATTTTTTCAATATTTTTTTTGTTTTTACTGTAATAGTATTAATACTTTCATGAAATTTTAGAAGATTTGAACAAACTTTAATTTTTATCAAAAACTTGAAATCAAAAATTACCTTTAATCAAAGTCAATTTAGGGCTTAGAATTTTTTTGTTATTTTATCTGTTTTAACTGTAATAGTATTAATATTTTCGTGAAATTTTAGAATATTTGAACAATATTTAATTTTTATCAAAAATTTGAAATCAAAAATTGCTCTAAAATTATCTTAACTATAAGTCATTTTAGGACTTAGAATTTTTTCTATATTTTTCTTGTTTTTACTGTAATAGTATTAATATTTTTATAAAATTTTAGAAGATCTGAACAAACTTTAATTTTTATCAAAAACTTGAAATCAAAAATTACCTTTAATCAAAGTCAATTTAGAGCTTAGAATTTTTTCGTTATTTGATCTGTTTTAACTGTAATAATAGTATTAATGTATTCATTAAGTTTTAGAAAATTTGAACAATATTTAATTTTTATCAAAAATTTGAAATAAAAAATTGCACTAAAATTAAAAATTACCTTTAATTTAATTCAACTTAAGGCTTAGATTTTTTTCGGTATTTTTCTTGTTTTTACTGTAATTGTATTAATATTATCATGAAGTTATAGAATATTTGAACAAACTTTAATTTTTATCAAAAACTTGAAATCAAAAATTGCACTAAAATCAAAAATTACCATTAATCTAAGTCAATTTAAGGCTTAGAATTTGTTTGCTATTTTTTCTGTTTTTACTGTAATGGTATTAAAATTAAACAAAGATAAGGGGAAACAAAGATAAACAAAAAAGTGAAGCCAATATGGGCCTCTCCATTTTTTGTAGTGCGGTTCTAAGAAGTTTTAAATAATTATTATTGGTTTATGTCGGTAAAAAATTAGCGTATTTCACATTTAAGCAGAAAGATAACCTCATTTCTTTGTTATGAGCAGTTTAAATTTAAATTTCCCTTAGTAATCCTAAATTACTATTGGCTATACAACAGTCGCACCACAAATAGCGGTCACCTAGATAGACACACATTTGTACATTGAATAGCAGTCCATTTTATTTTAAGAATTCCGTAGGCGAGACTCTTTATAAGATTAACGTATTTATCCGTATACCAACTTAAAAATTATAATTATATAAATAATTATATTTTGTGTAAATTAATAAGTTTAAACAAATTGCATTAAAAATGGCGAAAAATAAGAGAAAACCAGGAACTTGTAACAAAAAGAAAGAAGTTGAAGAAAAAGAAAACTATGTCACAAAAAAAGAAAAAAAGAAAATAGGAAAAGCTGCCCAGAAAAAACAAAAAAATGTCAAAAAGGAAGAAAAACCTGAGGAAAAAAAGATGGTGGTTGAAAGTAATATTCCATATAAGAGAAGAGTTCACAATATACCATTTTTTGCAGAAAGCGTACCGAATACCGCTAGACATCGGAAAAGATGGAACTGCAGATTGGAATTCCAGAACTTACAATACAAAGGGAAAGGTCAGGAATATGGTTTAGCTAGAAAAATGATATGTGGAAATCAATTACTAGCGATATGTGAGGACGGTATAGAACGGATTTGCCAGATCACTAATACTGTGTATAGAAATAAATTGATTCAACAAAATGATGTGGTTTTGATTGAAAGAACAAAAAATGGACCTGCATTTATTGTTGATAAATATACTCAACATCATGCGTTGAAACTAAAAGACTCCAATCAACTTCCAAAATGCTTTGCTGATAAAGTTTATAAGGGTAACGGAAATAGTGATATTCTAGTTTTTATAACTCGCTGTAATGTCAGAAAGGAAAGAGGAGAGCGTAATCACAGAATGCGTGATTCAGAAAAATGCGGTGCTATAGAAAAAGATCTGAATAAATACGTTTATGAAGAAGAAAAGAATGACCAAGAAGCAAACGATGATGAAAAGGCAGATAATGACGTAGAAGCAGACGCTGAAGTAGAGGCAGACGCTGACGTAGAGGCAGACGCAAACGTAGAAGCAGACGCTGACAAAGAAGCAGATGAAGACGAAGAAGCAGATGAAGACAAAGAGGCAGATGAAGACGAAGAAACAGATGAAGACGAAGAAACAGATAAAGACGAAGAAACAGATGAAGACGAAGAAACAGATAAAGACGAAGAAACAGACGAAGACGAAGAAACAGACGAAGACGAAGAAACAGACAAAGACGAAGAGACAGACGAGGAATATGAATCTCTTTGTAGTGATGACGAGGAAGAAGACTACGATGAAGAAATTTAATTTATTAAATTTTACTAAAAAAATGAAATTTTTTCTTTAAATTGTACTTCTATTAAAGTATTTCAAATAATTAAGCTTTGTATTTCAATTAAAAATATGTTTACTACTTCAGTAGTAATCAGTAGCCTAATGTTATATTATTTATTTTATTATTTATTTTTTAATAAAAATTGAATATTTTTAACCCCTACATTGGAATGCAAGTGAACAATTACTTTTTCGGCGAATCCCTATGCATTTTAATGATAAAAGTGACAACATTTTCCCTAGTTCCATTAGCAATTTTCAGATTTTAACCCCCCCCCCCAAGTAGTCATAAAATTTTGGAAACAAAGTTTCTTACCAATTTCTTCGATTGTTAATACAAAAAGGCATTAATATTCTACTACCTCTTGTATTAACAACAGAGCAAAAATTCCATAACTTTGTAAGATTTTGAAATCTTTTTTGAAAAATTACAGTAAATATTAACAAAAATAAAATTTTATATTAATTGTACATACAAAAACTTACTTAAAATATTTTTTACGGTTCCCCCCTTCAGATTTAAATTATTGATGTTACATAATATTAAAACTTTATTGGTTTATTAATTCACCACAAAGTTTTTATTATGAATACCATCAGATTATTATCTATCATACTTTCGGATTTTCATTCTGCGATAAAAATTTCTATTCATTTATTCGAATTAATATTAATTTTATTTCATATTTTACTCAAGTTATTTTTAAAAACCCATCTATCTCCATTCCATTTCTAAAGCAGTGACATTCTGACATTAAGAATAATAAAAAGGCTATTAGATTAACTTTTATGATAAACTAAAATAAAATTATAGGGAATCAAATTGAAAAGTTATGGAAAACCGAAATCGAAGTGTATTCGATTTTCCAAAGTTGGAACAAAACTTATAAAAAAATTAAAAATAATAAATTGAGTATTGATTGTAAATGTATTATTACAACTAGCCCCTCTTCTTACGAGGCAAAAGTCCCTGTGATCCTAGAAGTTGCAATCGCCTCAGTAGCGCAGTTGGTCACAGCTAGCAAAGAAAGTCAATATCCTGCAAAATCTTTGATGTGACATTTCCAAGAATTAAAAAAAAACATGGATAAAATATGCAGAATGCTAAGGAAAATTTGACTAACATAAATTTTCGGTTTAAAAAAAAATTTAGTATACCTACTAATGACCTAGTAATACTTATATTATTTAAAAAATTAAACATTGACCTGTACCAAAAATAAAGTTATCAAGATGCAAAAAGAATAGTAAAACCTAATGGGAAAGAAATAAAAAATCTCTACTTGTACGACCATTACCAAAGTCTTCCTATAAAAATTTAAGAAGTTCGGTCCAACGTCTCTGGAGGCTTGTACTAAAGTTTGATATTGTTTTATTTGCTGCCCTCTCGCGGGGTCAAGCGCTAACTAAATTAGTTTCCTGGTCCGATTTGTATTCTGCAATTGCTTGAATTTTCTCGTTCAAGTTTAGTTTGCACTGATAAATAAAATTTTTTTTTTTCTATATAAATTTTAAAATTTTTACGTTATACCATCACGAAAGTCTTGGTACATATAATTGGGTTCTCTTATGGTATGTTAATAAGGACCGGTATTGTTTATTCCATATTGTACGGTTTACGATCGTAAAAATAAAATTAAAAAATAATCAATCGATACTTTGCAAAATAATATTATTGCGCTTTAGAAAGGCAGTTGTTTCTGCAGATTTTTTGTGGCTCTTACTTGCCCAATTGTGTATTCTACGAGCGTATTGTTGTAGTCGTTTTCTTGTTTTATCCTCTTCGCTGGTCTTACATGTGGTTGGTCGACAAGACATAGCTCACTTGTAACTGCCAACATCCGTCTTCCTCTCTCCTGCGGAAATCCCATAACGGGAGAATGCTTTGATTGTTACTCTTTTGTCTTTGTCGGCGTCACATCAATTTTTCAAACATGGCGCGGAAACAAATGAGCAACCCGGCAAATTGAAGTAAGAAATAGCGGTTAGCTTTTGTTTTATGCCATGCCAACTGCCGCGCTATTGTTATGTTTAAGGGTTTTTTTATAAATCTTTTACGCCCTCTGAATTGTTTGAGAGGGTTTCATAATGCTAGCTTTTTATTGCCCACGAGAATTGTTCTCTTCCTCTCAAATAAACTTCTGTTGTATAATTTTCATTTTATTGTTTGTTGGCTTGTTGATTCTCTACCATATGCCACCGTTTATTATTATACATCCATACGTTTATAATTAACTAATTGGCAGATACGTACATACAAAATAAATAAACAAACAAATTTTAAAATTGATCCAATTGACATCTGACGTCAACTTTCGGAAAATTATAGCAATTTAATTAAGAGAAAAATTAAACTTAATTAGAGCGTGATAGAAATAACCAACCGGAAAAACGGCGCAATTTAATTTCTGTAAATAAAATGCAAGTGCTTTAGAATAGCAACGCAGGTCGGTCCTCGAGGGAAACATCCAGATATCGCACTCACTCAAAAATAACTATATTAAACTTCATTCCGCCATTTGTATAAAACCCTGACTATCAATTATTAAGAGTTGGTACGCATTTGCAGTTAGACAAGCATGGAAACTTTTCAGTCCTTGGGTCCAATAGTAGGGATCGTACAATTGTGCAACTTGAAAATACAATAACTAATTTTCTGCGTCTAAATGTATGTATACCTTAGAGACTTTCATAGTTAAAATACATTTACTTTGGATACAACACATTTACAACTTTAATGAAACTTCCGTAAATTTTCAAATTGTTTTTAGAAATTTATTGTTAATTTGGTTCTTCGAGCCGGATGCAGACGTCTTCAATTTTTAAAGTATCACATCTTTCACTTCCTAGTTACTCGAAATTGTCACTAGAAAATCTCATCGGCTGCAATAAATATTTTAATTTTAAATTTTTCAATTTTTTTTTTTTTAATAAACACCACCGTACCATTATCTGCAGGATAACTAGTATTATAAACGGATTCTGTGTTATAGATTGGATGTAATAGATGTTTAACATCAGGAAAGCCGAAAAAAGTTAACAAACTTTTTGACTTTGCACGAAATATGCGTAGTACTAAAAAAATAATTGCACTTCATCAGGGTAATTTAGTGATCGTTTTAATGAGCCCTTAAACTATAAACAAGCATATTAGCTAAAAAGGGTTAGTTAGCTATAACCGTTTACGTTTTAAGGGATGCGATTACAGAAGCCTACATTTCGTGGGTAATAAAACGATTAAGGGGTAAAACATTTAGTTTAGGAAAGTCATTTTTCACAAAACTCCTGTAAGGACCTTCGTAAAATATGAGAGTAAATTTTTATTTCCATTGCAGAAAAAGAATTATATTCAGAGCCTGGCAATATTAAGGACCAATCCCACTTCTGGTATATTAGTATGATAAGACTGATGATCAGCCGCTTAAATGTCAAATTCTTTTTCAGTATCGGATCTAGGTTTTTTGGCCCTCAAAATATTTGCTCTACAAATAAATTAAAATTAAAGACTAAAATTTAGGAGGTGATAAAATAAATTTGGTACTGCTGCTTTAGATTACACTTTACAATCGTCCATGATAGCGCCGCATGCGATTTTTTTGCAAAATTTATTTACACTGAATTTAAACTCAGTAATAGCTGCATTTTTTACCAATATTTTGTATTACGTTTAGTATGTTTTACGATGTAATATTATCAAAAAAAATATGTAGTTTTTTATACAGGGTATTTAATAAATTTATTAAAATTATAAATTTACTTATTATTGAATACAACGAATTACTAAATACCGTAATTACTTAAAAGTATATAAGTTATCGGAAAATGAAATCAATTAATAATATTATATAAACTATGACAATTGTTTTGCTGTTACTTAAGCTCCTCAGATAGTTACTATGTAAAAATAGAAATATCAATGTGTAAAACGAGCTGGAATTTAAAAAATAAAACTTACGTTTTAAATAATTATATTCCCTTATTGAAGTATGTATTATAATTATAATTTCCGATGACTTGTATAATTTTAAGTTAATTACATTATTTAATAAATCATTGTCTAATTTTCCCAAGTTAATAACCCAAAATATATTTATACATTTTAATTTAAATTATTGAATAGCTACGTATTTATAATAAGTACCTACAATAATTTATTTAAATTATTTTATGCAGATATCTAAACTAACTAAAATTAAGTATTTGAAATCTCTGTTCGATCTCTGTAGATCATCAATAATTGAGCCATTCATTCATGGTAGGTATAATAATCCGGAGCGCTAAGCGGTAAACTATAGGTAAGTGATGCCTATGGACGCAAAATGTCAAGCGGCACTTCAGAATGAACCGGCTTTGCTTAAATTTTTATTTCCTCGAAATATTGATAGAAAATTTCTGTTTAAAAATTTAAGATTCCGTTTGCTCTCTCATTCAGATAAAAAGTGCATTGCATTGGGAGCGATTGCATCGAATAATACCACACTTTTTATCAAATCAACCCCTGATGCCTCAAATCTCGGTTTTTGTTAGTGAAATATTTTGGCCTGCTAATAAATCATAGAAAAAGGTGGCAAATTTTTTAGCTAACGTTTGCACTGTTGAGGTATAAGGCCAAGGACGCTCTCTTATTTCTGCGCTTCGTTTAACATAGATTGACCTAAACTACCATACAATCTATATCACGTAATATAGCTCAACCTTCGGCTTTGCACTTCTCCCTCAAGATACACGATAAACACGAAGATGTAGAATATTTAACTTTTGGCTTAAAATAATTTTTTCAAGATATTATTAGTAGATAGACAGTAAGAGTTCTGAGCCGTTCCTTATATAAAATAACATAGAAAAACGGTAAAGTCTATCATTTTTGTACCCTATGGGGGTGCGACTCCTATAATTATATTATAATATAATAAATTACGGTATATAGCGGTATTTAACGCCATTTACGCTATTTACGGTACGTAATTTATATAGCTATAATAACGTAAATATCGCGGTATATACCGTAATTTATTATAGTAATTAATGACTATTTGGATTGATACAGATAAGGTAATAGTCGTCAAACAGGACTGTAAAATAGTCAAACTCTTACAGGGTACAAAAATAATCACAATGGCTTTGGCGTTTTCCTATGTTATTTTACATAAGAAATGGCTTAGAACTCTTACAGTTTATCTACTAATATTAAACAAAATCATTAAGCAGTACAATTTTTTGTATACTCAGTTCAGGTACTGGCAAAAAGTTTTTACTGACTGTTTATTTACAAAAAATCATTGCGAAGCCGTAGGCCGAGCTATTTTATATGCCATAAGAAGTGCAAGTACCGTAGGTCTTCCGAAGAGGTCCAAAGCCGTGCTGTGTTACGAAAAAAGAAGAAGTTGACTTCAGAAAACTACACGATAAAAGTAATCGTTTTTCAGTGCGTGGTTCAATAAATTTTTAAATTATTATTGAAATAATAAATAGAAATTATGTTTAAAATTTTAAGGTTCTGTTTACTGTCAGGTAAAAAGTGCATAGCATTGCACTGGGAGCGATGCGCAACTGCACCGGGCGATAGACCGAACCCAGTCAGTGATGGCAGTGATGCCGCAAGGTGTAGAAACAAAATTTGCATCGTTTTTTTAACGACAGCACTTGAACATTCTCTCTCCACACCAACTATGCAATTGTTGTTAATCATCACTGCCATCACTCGCTGGGTTTGGTTTACTACACGTTTATAAATTTAAGCTCAGCTCCACATCTCTGTTTTTGATAACCGACTGTCATCTCCTTCGTCGTAACATTGTGACAAAACTTGACAAAAAAAATTTACGCTACGTTTGTTCAACTTATGATTAGTTTAAGGTTGCTAGGCAATGGTTGCTGACTGTAAGCACATCGTTCAGCAAATTCAAACTGCTGAGTGTCATCATACTCACATTATAGCTGACTGGTGATACTAAGCTGTTGAGCTCGCTGAACGCACACATTGATTCAAATCCAAATCATTTGGAGCAGTACAATTTTTACTTTTTTTTTAACTTTTTTTTTAATTTTTGTACTCCTATGGCTAAAAACGATAGTTTTACTGACTGATCCATTCTTAAAAAAAATCGACATTTTCTCACTTGAAAAAAATTAGAAGGCTAAAATTACAAAAGATCAATGCGAGGCCGTAGGCCGAGTTATGTTATGCCAAGATTAGAAGCCGGTTTTAGAAATTTAAGCAATAAGAGTAGTTGTCGCTTTTCAGTGCAAAGCTTATCAACAAAATGGCCGCTGTGTGCTTTGTCAAACATAACCTTAAATTTTAAATTCTTCAAATGTTTTGAATAAAAATTCTATTGAAAAATTAAAGGTTTTTAATTTTAGGAAAAATTAAAATTAAAAATTAAAGGAAAAATTAAAGCTATAATACGAGACTGTACGAAATGATAGAGTTGGATCGGGCTAAGAAAAATCGGTAAGAAGAAATACTGACGCACTACATGTAGAGGAAAAGCGTACCGGTGCCGACGGGTAAATAGACTGAAAGAATTTTCTTATTTGCATATTATCACGTGCCGGCTCTTCGTAGCTCGTAGCAACTCTGCCACAGTTTTATAAAAGCAGCCCCTGCTCCCTGCTCCAAAACTGTGTTTCCGTTAGCCAATTATTTTTATCTACCAATAAAAACAAAGTAAGGATTTGCTATTTTTTCGCACTTTATCATCACAAATCATAGTTCGGCCTTTGTTCTCATCGTTTTTTTGCGCTTTGTTAAGTTTAACCTACGACTTATATCACTTAACATAGCTCGGCCTCCGGCCTCGCACTTTCCCAGAAGGTGAATGATAATACACATAAAAATGTAGGGAATTTAATTTTATGCTTAGAACAAACAAAAATAATTTTTGTAAAATAGTTAAATTTAAGCAAAATCATTTGGAGCTGTACAATTGTTTGAGCTCCAATTTACTCTGAAGTGCTATGAGGCAAAAACCAATAGTAAGTAAAATGGTTTTACTTTGGGATTGCTTCAATTGCAAATAAATTGAAAGATTAAAATTACCAAAGTGTGAGAACCTCAGGCCGAGCTATGATGCACGGGAAGAGAAGTGCGAGGCTGAGGATGACCAAGTTATGTTTGGTAAAGTGTAATCACTTTGAGATGACCGGGCGGAGCTAATGTGCAGAAACAAAAATTCGAATGCTCTGTTTAAAGGACGGCACTGGCACTGGCAATCCTTCTACATCTATCGAGCAGAAATTTAATTTATCTCGGCCAACTCAAAATGATTTTGCTCTAAGCGTAGATAAAAATCTTGCCTCAAAAAACTAAACAATGTTTTTGCCTAACTAATTTAGATAAATTAAATTGAAAATTTGTTTGATGATACAATTTCAACATAGCAAATAACACCATAATATACTTAAGTAGATTTCAGTTTTCTGTATGTAAATGTATACTATATATGCTACCTATATATATTATATATATTATTAATATATATTATAAATAATAAGATAACTTTTCGTGCAATTTTACAAAATTATTTTTACAGTGTATACTATCTCATGTCAAATTTAGTATTGTATCTATACTATGATCGCGTATAGTATATATAACCTATGTATGATACCATACACTTATTAGTTATTATATTATAAAATATATAACCAAATAAACCTAATTAATTTAGATCAATTATTAAAGTGAAAATTTGTTTGATGATACAATTTCAACATAGCAAATAACATCATAATTAATATACTCAGTGGATTTCAGTTTTCTGTATGTTAATGTATATCTACCTATATCTGGTGCAATTTCTAAGATTAGTAAAAGAGATTATAATACTCAATATAGCACACAATGTTGGTCCAATATTGAAAATGAATATTTTAATTTTTTTTGCTTCAGAATAAGTGTGCCTAATTTTATGATTTAAAACTTATAAAAGTATTAAATAATTTTATTTAATTTAAAACATACAAAACATATACATATATAATATATATATATTATGTACCTACCTATACTTTTTAAATATATTTGATAAATATATACACCTATCTATAATTTATTATATTGTTATTGATTTATTATTTTATTTTATTCAAATATTGTCATATTTAAAATAATCTTGACAATGCGATCATTGATATTACATTAATTATTATGAAAAGCAACATCAATAATAATTGCCCACAGAGCCGTATTCAAAATTATTGATGTTCCCTGAAATATTTGCAAGAAATATTACTATATAAAAGCCACAGCCGTTGAGTGATGTGACCGCTGGTTGAGTACAGAGCAAAAATTCTGGGTTCAAATCGCGAACTATACAGAATTTTTTAGCTCGGCCTTTCAGTGGGCATCCACACGCTGTGGTGAAATCGATATTGATTTTTCGGAAATATGTAATATGGGGACTAATCCACCCCGCTAATCGGATTTGTAATTCCTAAAAAGGGAAAGCAATATTCTATTTAGAATGTAAAAGCTGAATGAAATTACTACCTATATAAAATTCTAATTTCTAAAAAAAAAAATAATATTTTTAAATTTCACTTTAAATTAATTTGTTTTTAACTTCACTATTATAAATTATAATTCTTTTAAGGTAAAGAAAAATTTTTTATAGGTATTTACTTATTGAGATAGAAGAAAAATTGAAATAAAATATAACAAACGATGTACCTACATGTTTTGATCTTATTTCTTTATGATTTTTGCTGTTAAACTAATGACTTTATACTGCTAAAAATAAAAATAACATTTAAAAATCACAAATTTTTATCGATTGCTAGGTTACAAATATTACAAATTAATAGAAATATATAATAGAAAGCACTGTAATTTTGGCCGACTAACTGACTAAGGGCGACTGCTTTTTTTCCTTTTACAGAGTTGCAGTTACGCCACTGTCTGTAAATAAACAGGGCACCATTAACTGCGTCACTTAATTCCGTCCACAAAAATTTAATGCAACCTGAATATTTCACATTTTTGCGTTATTCCCATCATTTAAAAAGTTCAAAAACAAATTTTGTTACTATTGAATTAACCGAATTATCAGACAACTTTAAAGATGAACTGGATGATAATAATAAATAATATTAAAGATTCGAATTAGTTTAATCTCAAAAATGTGTAAAAATATTGGCAGAAAAATTCGCAAAGTGCGCTAAATTTATAAACCGTTATAAAATCTGATAACTCGCTTCAAGAAACTGAATAATTTATTTCTTTTGTGCGGTTAATTAATACCTTTACACCTAAATGTTATCAAAATTGGTCTAAATATTCAGGTTAGAACGTGTTTCACACGTAGTACCTACACCAATAATTTTAGTTTTACAATTCGATGAGTTACGTTCACGGTTCGATGGCAAAATTTACTGACGTGACTTTGTCAATATTAAATTTTCAATCGTTCTCGAATTATACGTCATTTAGAACGTGAAACAACTGAAGTTGGGCGCCACTGTGGGTTAGTCAAATTAAGTTACTTTAATTGTTGTGTCCAAAACTTTCATTAATTCGCGCTGTAAAATTCTCAAAAGCGTTTAAATTAAAAATATCCCTGGTGGTTTTAATTTATAAATCTAGCGAGTACAAATGAAATTCTATTAAAAAGTAGGATCATTAAAACAAAACTCTTTAATTATTCAAAAGAGCAAATTTAAAGAAAATTACATTATAAAAGAGTAATTCATTTATTAGGCAGTTGAGTGAGCATAATTGGACAGCGATTCTAGGAAAATCAAAATGGCTCCGACGAGAAACAAAAGCAAAGCGGCCGGAATAAAAAACGACAATTAATTCTTGAAACAAAACACTTCTATAAGCTCTCAGACTATAATCAGTACTTCTTAACTTTCCCAAACAAATTACAGGTAGGTACCTTATGAGGATTAAAACCTCTTTTGTTTTTTTTTCTCGTATTTTTTAGTTATTTTGTTTTTAACAAAATCGAAGCGGTTTTAAGAGTTATTCTGTCACAATTTTGTGCTAGCGAACACTAATTTGAGTGACAAATTAAAATTAAAATGGCAAAATTGAAACGTTTAACTTTTTATAACATTTGGGAGATAACCGGTTAATTGAAGGTATAGTAATTAGTGCTGCGGTAAAAAATAGAATTAATTATTAATTTTGATTGATATGCACGTATTTCAATATTTAATGTCGTCGTCGACGACGTAAAGCAAGATAATTGGTATATTTAATATCAAAGTTTTAAATCATGCTAAGGGAAAATAATTATGAACGAAAAGCAAACCACTTGCCCGATCTGTAAAAAAACTTAACAGAAAGATATTCAATTTGGTTTCAATCTGTTTAATCCAATAGGGAATGAAATAGGTGTGGCTTATAAAACCGACCCAACCAATGATTGGCGCATGTTTAAGTGTGTTTTCGATGCTATGGCAACGGTGAATTGGAAACAGTGTGACGGTAACAATCGCTCGGTAAAGACTGCACAAGCACAACCGAAAGTTGATAGCTTTCAAGCGTACGGTTTTAAGTGATGCATTTAATTAAACGTGTCGATTTAGCTTGATTTTTTTTTATTATTTACTAGTGCCAATCGCGAGTTTTTTTCGAAATGTCCGATCACGAGCTCACAGAAGACGATCACGAAATTAACGTGTTGGACACGGATAGTCGATTGTCAAATAGTGATAGTGAACCGCACAGTACAAGAAGTCACTGTTCGAGTCCCGAAACTGCACCAAACTCTCATTCCTCCACGACCACAACTTTACCCTTCAGTATATCAAATTTGCTAGGCAAACATTTCGACGACAAATCCGAATCCGAAGGTCCCGAAATAACAAATCAGTTATCGTTTCATCCCCACGGAATACATCATCAGCGAAATGGTCTAGGAGGTTTTATCCCATCTGGTTATTATGGACAAGGTGTACTTAGAGTGCCAGCACATCGACCTCTAGGGGGGCCGGGTAGTCCTGGAGCGGTGTTTAATCCATGGACTCTTGGTTTGGATCCTGTTTTACAGAGATCCGCAGCTGCGGCGGCTTTTGCTTCACAAGTTGTTAAGGATAGATTAGCGGGTAAGTTAACAGATTTTGACACTTTCTCAAAGTTCCGAAAAAATTATACCTACCCTAAGTATCGAAAGCGCTCACGATTGATCAGTCTTTTGTGAAAGCAATGAAAAGAGACGACCCGTTAAAAGGTTTTCAACGCGTTGTCAAATTGCCTCGGCACCTATATTGTAACTTAACTTGTAATAAGACAGGAACACGCAAACCAATTCTTGGTAGCTCGATTCGATAATGGTAATTATGAAACAATTACGCTCACTAACCGACATTATTTGCTAAGACAATCACGGGCGGCGAGTTTATAACCCACATTAGCATTATCATATCGGTATTGATAATATGCAATTTATTGAGTAGTTGGTACTTCGCCTGACGGAGTTTCTTGACCTCGATGTCTTTTTCAACGTTTGTAAAATAAAAAAAAAATCAAGCACCGAAACCAAAAATGTGCTAAGTGCTAAGCAAAACATTCTTAAACCTAGGGTGCTTTGATTTTGAGCAAAAATTTCGAGCCTTGCAAGAGTAAAATAATTATCTTAAACCTAATCTTCTAGAAAGCCAATTTTTCAAAAAAAAAAAAAAATTTTTTTAAAAGTTGCCATTACTTACTCCATGATGAATTTTTTTATTACGTCGCCGGTTTAACCCAACTTTAAATTAAAAACAAAAACTGTTAGTGTTAAAGTTTTTCCATTTTTCAAGTTGTCCCAAATCCTTGATGTCACTTCAGGTAGGTGCAAGTAGGTGTAAGCATAAATTTGCATTTGAATTTGGAGTGGTCTGAGATAAAATGACAAAGTTTTCTTATATACTACCTAAAGTGACTAAGCAAACATTTTATGTTAATGACTAATCGATCAAAAAATTATCCCGGATAGCGAGATAAATTTTGCTTGTCCGTTTAAAAATTAAATTTTTATTAAAAGACTTACAATATACCTACAGTAGAACCTCGATAATAATAATAATGTATTACTATATTATAATACATATTTCAAAAGTGGCACCTCTAACGGCCCGAGTTGACAACTCGTGAATTTGAACGTATTTACTATCATAGATTATATTACCTTATCCAAATACATTAGACTACATTAGTTTAATGAATTTGTTTTATCTATGGTATTTACATATACAATTTTGGAAATATTGCATAAGTGGCGCCTCTAGCGGTCTGAGTTGACAACCAGTGAAATAGTCGAACGTATTAATTTGCTATAACATAAGCGCAAGTTTGTATTATTATATCATTGAATTGACGGCAAAATTCCATTAACAAATCAGCAGTATATCATTGCATTTTAATTCATAAATATCATAATAATTATGTAATATAGTAATGTATTACCTATGTACCTAATATAAATACTTATTTGAAAAGGTCAATTTGTTTATCATCTTCAAGAAAATTAATTTTATGTTTGTAAATTCAGCTTAAAATAAAATTAAAGGTTTTTTTAAATTTGGTTTGGGTTACTGAGAGTCGGATTAGCGAGGTTGCACTGCATAAAAATACCAAATCAGAGAAATTCTTTGTGTTGGTTAACTTTACCATAAATTAAACTGAAGAAAACGGTAAAAATATTTTCAAGTCCGACGCGTGTCAAATATTATTATGATGCATCCGAAGCATCGATTTCATACTAATATAATATTTAGGTATTATCAAAAAAATCCTGTTGTAATAATTTTTTGAAATAGTTACAAGAAGAAAAATTTTTGGGTTAATGAGCACATTTTTAATATGTATTTTTGTTTTTATACTACAACAATCCGGTTTGTATTTTCAAAAACTTTTAGGATATAATATCACTAATTGGCTTATAATTTGCAGCAAAATTAATCGAATTACTGCGCCCCCAAAATTTTTTTCGTAAAATAAAATATCATTCCAAGTCACAAAGTGAGCGTAGTTCAGATTTTTGCTAGGTACTTTTAACAATTTTAAGTTTTGTGGAAGTTTTGATTAGAATAAATAATAATAAAATTTCCCTGTCGGGTAGTGCTAAAATTAGAATTCCATTTTTATCTGTCACAATTTGACTGACGAATTCAGTTAGGTACTGAGAGTTTATCTGAATTTTCTGATTAAAAATTTCATTAGCATTTCATTCACATTTTCGACAGGTTATTTTAAAAATTAACAAGATAAACAAATTATTTTTTAAGATTGTTGGCCTGTAAAATAATAATATTAAACTTAACAATCAAAATTTCTTGATATTGTCGTATTTCAACAAATACAAATTCGCACTATTAAGAAATTTTGATTGATAATTCATCATGGTCTGCACAAAAAGTGTTATACGTTCAATTTTATCAAATATTAATCTTTATGGTTTATACCCTAGTAACTTTTATATTTTAATAATGTCGCCCGTCGGGGTCACCAATTGAAAGATAAGATTTTTATTTTTTTCATAATGCTGTACTAACTTGCGTGAATGGTTTATTATCTAACAGAATATATTTGACAAATTTTTAGTTATATCAGACAACAATCTCACTAAAATGCATTAGATATAACTCAGAAAATATCAAAAATATAAAATTTTGAATTGGACCTGATATTCTGGGTCTCATAATTTTGTGATATAATTTTAGCTCATCAGTTAATCATTGATAATTTGAAACTCTTTAAATTTGATGAACTAGTAATTGGTCAATTCAGAAGACCGACGACACAGACCGTGTCTCTTTTGCTAGGTTAGGAGCACTGAAGTTGGGGAAGGGGGGGGGGGCTAATCGCTCAAGTAATAAATTAAATGAGTAACTTTCTACTACGAAATTTTTTACTGTATTATTTGGATGAACAATTTAACGTAGTACGTGGAATTCAAACCATGGTAGATATTACAAGTAATTCAGAACGTTTTCTTTTCTAGGTTATTATATCCTCAATTGCTTTATCCCTTCGAGTAAAAAGCTGCAGTGTATTATTTTTAATTTTTTTTCTTTGTATATCCGCCGGACAATTTTTTTAATTTTATTTCAAATGCTATGTTTTTTTACCTGAAAGATAAGTTCCATTTCAAACGACAAATTCGTGTGCTTCTCTATTACAATCCAATTAAAATTAATTGAAAAAAAAATTAATTGGTTGTATACAAATGCTTTAAGTAGGCTTTTTTTTTGGTAACCATTTAGTAGTATAATGTGAGTACAAAAAGTAGATATCTTTTAGTGTGAATTATGAAAATTTAATGAATTTTACGGAACTTTTCATAATAATTTTAGAAGAGTATTTATTAAATACTATTAGGTCTAGTTATTAATTCAGTTAATTGCATTTAATTTGATGTAATTATGCAGAATGATCAAAATTACATAAAATTATAGTTTATTTGTATTATTACAATTAATTACGGTAATTAGTTCTTATTACAAAAATAATTAATAAATTACGTACCTACAGCGATATTTTTGATGTTGCTGTAATATTTTAATGTTTTATTGTGTTGGAAAATTGAAAATTGGTGAAACAAACTGATAGGAAATTTTTGAGCTTTGTAGCTCTAAAAAAATAATTAAAAGCTCTCATTTGATTTTTGAAAACAAAATGTAATAAATTTGTATACTTTTTGAAAAGATAAAATGAAAACGGTAGAAAAGTTGCCCAACAAACACAGACATTTTTAAAAATAAAACAACAGTTGTAGACACCGGGGAGTCTGGGGGGTATGGAATACCCCCCAGTTGTGAGCGAGCTGTGATAACATTTTTCAAAATTCTTCTTCTTCTTGAGGTACCGTCGTCTATCGGAGGTTGGCGAGCATTTGAAATGCTACATCTTGGCAGATTACTCTCGGTGGTTTGCCATTGCCTTCCAAAAGAAAGGGTCATAATGAAGTTGGATAAATTTTGTAGCAAGATTAGGGATTAAACCTAGGGCTTTTAGCCTAGAGTCCAGTCCTTAGCCCGTTCACTTAGCTCACTTCTTTTTTCAAAATTAATGTAATTCAAATTTTTATAATTTTTTTACTTACAATTCCGTCAAAGTATTTCTTAAATTAATTTATTTCAATCTATGAGCGGAGACGGTCATTTGCCTCGCAGCTAATGCAATAGCTAAATACCGGGTTTAAATCGGAAGAAGGGTAAAACTTTCTTATGACAAGTCTCTTGAGTAAATGAATTGCTAGCATCAACATAAAAATCAGGGTTACAGGCACATCTGATAGGCAAGCCTAGCAAGCTACCTACCAGATGTAAATCAACTATATGCTGACAGAAAGCCAATACTCCCAACGAAACTTGACGCAGTTGGTGGACCAGATCAATTGATCTTAAAAAAGAAGAAAAAAAGAGTACAACATAAAATAATTTAGAAACAGCTGGAAACGATACGCTATCTGGTGGCAACTTTTGTGCTAGAGGTATAATGCGCTGAAATTGTTGTTTACCATCAATTTTATTCAGCATAAATGTGCAGTTGTGTACTGATCATGTTTTTAATATGATAGATATCTTATCTGATGCTCGTTTGTTTATAATATCATGATCAATTTATTCATTTATTTAGTAGTTGTCTCTTCACTCTTAGTACCAACATGGCCGCTAGCGGCAGTACAATCTTACATTGAAACGTCTGTAGAGAATTAAATACTTACTTTAGTTCTATATGAAGAGAGAGCAGGAACGTGCCCAACCAACTTTTTTCAGGGGGGAGCAATCTCAAATTTGCAAATTTGCTAACTGAATTAATTCAAAATTGCCAACTTTTTGTAAGTTTTGACACTTTTTGTAAATTTAGACAAAAAAATGTCAAATTGACCAACTTTTGAGTGTTTTTGACAACTTTTTGCCAACTTTCAAAAATATTGGGGAGGAAAACTCCCCCCCCTCCATAATCACATCAATGAGAGAGAGGGAATCGCAACTGATTAAATTAATTGTGACACGTTTTATAAGGAGCATTAAAGTAAAAATTCTATAAACCGGAACATTATGATCGCAGGTCTCAAAATGATCTAAAATTACCATTGACGTGATTTATCTCCATCTTGCACTGGAAAATATTATTTTAGTGTTCCATCGGAGCAAAAATCTAACACAGAATAAACGTCTAAATTTACACATTTTTTATGTCCTACCCATGCATAGATTGGGGTGGGGGGCTTGAGCTAGCCCACCGGACTACCGAGACTTTTAAATTTAAAAAAGTATAATTTTCACCTTTATTTAAGTAGTAAATTTGTGTTTTGCCTCGTAAAAATTATTTTACATGAACATCTAAAAGAAGGTTACGTTGTCAAGGAAACGACAAAGCGAATAAAAAAGATGTCTTGATTTCTTTCATTTAAAATTAAAGACGCGCATGAATAGACTAACGAAATTTTTATTTTCGAATTAAAAAAAAAGATTTTTAAACAAATTCAATTACGCAAAGATGTTAAATCTACCAAGAAAGGAAATTATTTGTTATGAGCTCTTCTGCGGGAGAGGGTTTTTTTTTCCATTTATGGGATTTGTAAAAAAAACTGTGCTTGAATAGAAGTTTTTTTAATTTAGAAATAATTCATAGCGAAAAAAATTAAAACCTCTCGCGTGGTTTATTCCAATTTTAATTAGTCATAAAAATTTTAAAAATATTTAAATTAATAGTTCTGTATTTTTAACAGTAAATTAATAGTTTTCGTTCAGGTCAATCAATGATTTTATTTATGATTATTGGACGTTCTAGGGGGAGGGGGGTTAAAGTAACGGTGGCCATTTTGTTGATAAATCAAGATAAATCACTCTTTTTATTTAGTTTTTCAAGACCTTCATCATCACAAAACGTAGCTCGGCATTTTCACTTAACGTAGCTCGGCCTTCGGCCTCGCACTTTATAAATTGTAGGTATACCAAACATGAAGATGTCATAGAAACTTTAATTGTAATTGTATATTATATAAAGCAAAAAAAAGTCATTTGGAACAGTACCTACCATTTTTTTGTGTTTTGGCTCTAGTTATGGTCAAAAAACATAATAAAAACAAAAAATTGACTTGAAAAAATCAGGATGCCTTTGATTTTAAATAAATTTTAGATTAAAATTACAGGAGATTAGGGTAAAGTATTGTTTTTTAATCTTTTTGTATCGCGACCCCCTAAAGAACAAAAATAAGCTTGTGACCCTTGTGAAAAACAAGAATGATCTCTTTTTTACCCCTTAACTTTTAAAAAGGAAATAAAATGGGTTGAGAAACGACTGGGTATAGTAGTGCAAAGACCGTAACCCAAGCTTGGCGATATTTAGAAATTCTTAATATTATTCAGTCCTTTTAGATTAAAATAGCATCAGTGCGGCCTTCAGGCCGCACAGCTTAAGCAATCTACTAGTAATATAAGATATTATAATATTTAAAATACATTCAAATTCTCTTTCTTTGTACTTGTATTTTTACACAATTTGTAAAATTTGAATAGTTACTACCATCTTCGTAGGTTAGTGGGTTTAGCCCACATAGGAAACCTACAGTAAGTTGAGATGTAGTACCTATAAGTAGGTATCTAACTTTGAGAAGAAAAATCAACTGTTTTATCTCTAAAAATGCAATTGAATGTACCGAATTGTAAAAAATCACTTCCGACGGAAATGTGCAGCCCCAATTACAGTTTTTCGGTAATACCTCCGCCGGTGTGTTTTTTCAAATTTCGACTTCCGAATTGAACATATTAACACAAAATTTGATGGGTAGGTAATATAATTAGGACAAAAATAGTGTCTTGGAAATGTGTGCGATGTTATCGTTATTATGGCGTTATATCGGTAATTGTTATCGTTCGGTAAAGTGTCCAAATAAACATTTAAAAAATTTTACTTATACTTTCGGGTAATTTATCGTGTACATTTATTTGAGAACATTTTAAGCTATCAAAAATACATAATGAATTAGGTACACGAAATAAATAAATAATAATGGAAAAGCAATATTAAATAGAGAAAAGTTTTTAAGGCAAAACAACTATTAAACAAGTAATCAAACAAAAAGGAGATATACAACGCGATATTGAACACGAAAACATGATGTAAACAAATATAAAACTGAAAACGAGTAGCTGCTGCAATATTAACGAACAATATATGACGGTAGGTATACATTATAAATAGTTGAATTGGATGGTTGATAATGACAGTTTTTGTATAAGTGGGGGCGCCATTTTGAGTGACTAAGGAAGCCATTTCACTGACTGTTCACTTATTATCGCTTAACACGCAATGTTGTATTTTATTAATTTATCATTCGAACACCCGACTAAATTAGAAAAATACCGGCCACCCTAATAGCAAAACTTTTTCCATCATTGATCAAATACAAATTGTTTAAAATACAATTTCGTTAAAAAGCTTGTATTGATTAAAATGTCATTAAATAAAACAAAAGCAATAATTTTGATAGTGCAAACAAATGATGTATGAAAAACGGAAAGAAAAAGAAAAAAGTTTGATACGCTTAGGTAGCGTGTTTTGGTAAAATTAATTTCGTTACAAATTACGATGAAGATAATTACATTCTGTTTTAAAATAAACGAGCCAGGCAATTGAACGAGCCGGATTGTAATTTACAAAATTGAACATCGCAAGTTCGCGAATGCCCTAAAGAGAGATAACTTAACATTTCTAACTTATTTCGCTCCCTACTCGAGAAAACCGTCATTTTCACTTACTTTACCTCAAAAGGTTTTCCACCCAACGTAATACATCACACTCGATATGATATTCCACTTTAGATTTTTTATCGCTTACTTATACGCGGGCGCATCGCAATCAAATCGAACAGGCAACTCGGCCACGTGTTAAAAACACACATCCATAGCGCCATTAATTTTTTGTCGCTTCTTAAGAAACCATCATTTCAAGACTATACTATGTGATTAACCATTATTTACTTTTTTAATACCATCAAATTTCTAGCTACTGTTGCGACTTCGGGCGACATCCAACAAAAAAACTCTTACGTTCGTTCCAAAATCTTCTTTTTTAACCGCGCTTTAGGCTACCGCTAATTTTCTCCGTTGATTACACATCGCGTAATAAATAATTAAAGTGTGTACATAACATAAAACAACATTAAATGACCATTTCTATGAACAGACCTCAAAATTACTATAACTGTTATTTTATTTAAAAGCAATAATCGTGCAATGCCTTCAGGAGCGTTCAAAAATAAAATTCTGGAGTTTTATTAAATCGACCGGTTGTATTATTTACTTTTTTGTGCAAAATAAAATACCATGATGTGCTTAACAACCGGAAATATGAAGCGCATTACACTGGAATTTATTCATATTTTAATTTAAATACAAAAAACAGCGAAAAAAAGCTATTCTATTTTAAAAGTTAAGATTTGTCGCTCTTTAGCTTCAAATGTCCAAATAAATATACCTATGCTTTTTGTATTACGCAATTTCTTTACCACGTTATAAATGTAGGTCCCAGACTAAGACATGAAGTGTCAGTAGACCAGGTTACCAGCGACGATTATACCCACACCCATAATCATAGGATGATGATCATCCATATTTCAGGAGGCCTTACACAAACAAGGTTTGTGTCCCTGAAAGGTCACCCAAAGTCTAAAAATACCTCACGTTACTTGTCTATTGCAAATCTGTGATGTTCATGCCGTTATTGTTTTCAGAAAATTTGCAGTGAGAAACTCATGAATCCGCAATAATTTTAACAAAATACTTTGGGTTGTTGCTATGATTCATATTTCTCCGTGAATTAAAACGCATTCTATAAATTATTTTTTCTGAATTTAAAATGCGTCATGCTCAAATCTATCTTTAATAATAATTAAATCATGTACCTACACCTAAGAAATTATATTATATAAGCTTCATTTTATTAATGTTTAATTCATCAATCGCCGGCGCCAATGGACCAAACAAGC
Source organism: Rhagonycha fulva (assembly GCA_905340355.1). Taxonomy (NCBI): domain Eukaryota; kingdom Metazoa; phylum Arthropoda; class Insecta; order Coleoptera; family Cantharidae; genus Rhagonycha; species Rhagonycha fulva. The sequence goes on along the minus strand of HG996559.1, from coordinate 26,815,007 downwards.
ACATTAATTTAAGAGATCCATTCTAATTTATATAATTTTTTAGTATTTGTCACAGTTTACCTCGCAAATTTAAAAAATAGTACTATATATGTAATATTTAATCTTTAGGTTCTAGGGGGTATGGAATACCCCCCAGACCTCTTACTCTTACTCCGTTTCCAACGGTTACAATTTAATAAAATCAATGAAAAAATAGATATAGTATGTTAATTTGTTTCACCGGAGGGTTTGGGGGGTATGGAATATCCTCCAACTATACACAAAGTGGAGATAAAATAAAAAGCAAACCCATCAATTTAATAAATTTCAGATGAGAAGATGATAAGGAATAGTGCAAATAGCAATTATAAAACAAAACGTCTGCCAACTCCAAACTCTCGTAAAAGTTTAGGATCAAAATTACTTAAGAAGGGTTTATTTTAATTTAAAAAAGTTAGATTCTAACACTAACCTAAGCTCGAAGTTACAGGGTTTCAGTTTAGCTCACCTAAAATATATAAATAATAAACATAAACGCGCAGTAGAATTCTCTGTCTGTCTTTCTGTTTGTAACGCTATTTCAAACTTCTAATTGGTCGTATGTAACTACTGTCAGTGTATTAGCAGTTTATTTTAACTTGGAAGTAAAAATTTGATTAGAGGCAAAATTTATTAAGTATGTGATTTTATTAACATTTAATATAAAAATGGGATTCGATATGCGTTGTTTCAATGTGCTTTACAATTTACTGGAAAGTATCGCCGACGCATATCTAAGTATAAGAATTTTTTTATTTCAGGCTTTTATTATGCCCATTATATCAAGAATCTTTATGATCGAGGCTTTGTCCTCGTAAGTCAGAACCAATCAACACGCTTTAAATTTTATCTATCATTTATTACTTTATATAAAAGGCCAGTACGCTGCTGCTGCTACTCCTCTAGCTGTCATTTTTTTAAAATGCACAACGCATATTGAATTAATTAATTAATGAAGAATGTTAAAAGAGAAATCCGCCTGTTGAGCTTAGGTTAGTGTTGGTGTTTAGAAACGATTTATTTTTCATCGGTTAGCTACCCGTTCGTGGACGGGGTTTTCATCTATAATCTAGATATTAATTACCTTGTGTTCGTATACAGGGTGTCTTAAAAGGAATTTGCTATAAAGCTCTTCCTCTCTATTTGTGTCATTTATGGAAGCGCGCCCGATTGCTTTATTTATATTACCAATTATGAAAAGTTTACTAACCTGAAATGTGACTTGCGAAATAGACACATGTACTGACACAACGGTCGAGATGACGGTTGAGACGGTCGTTAGCATAGCGATTAAGCGCACAGACTGCTAATACAGAAAACCTGGTTCGACTCTGGGTGAAGTAAGAATATTATTCTAACCATCTCCACTCGGAAGGCAACGGCAAACCACCGAGGTGTAATTTGCCTAGAGAACATTTAAAAAAATGTCACTATGTCCTTTCGTAGGACGAAGGAATCTGAGAAGAGAAGAGACTGACACAACACGTATCATTTATAAAAATCTCCCTCTCCTCCCCGAGTGATGCGAAACAACTAAGGCTTTTATATATTATGGTTACATTCTGCATATTTCGCGCCGGAGATCAAAAACACAATAATAATATCGATGAAATTCATTCAATTTAGATAATTTTGACAAAGTTTACTGTAAATATTTTGAGAGTTATTAAACTTTTAATCTTTTGATGCTGGGGGGTATTCCATACCCCCCAGACCCCCCGGTCTTGCAACCACGACATGTTAATATATTCGTTTCACGCGGTTACTACTTGATAAAATAATTGAGAGTATATCATAATATACTATGTTAATGTTTTGTACCGGGGGGTTTGGGGGGTATAGAATACCTTCCAATTAAACACAAAATTACAGGGTTTAAATATGTATAAAATAATAAACATTAAACGTGTAAAGACCAGCAGTATGGCGTAAATCAAACAATGATATACTAGAAAGCGAAAAACCGCGGTTTGAATCCTGGTTGTGTCAGATTTGTGCTGTGACCTGAAAAGTCTAAACTTGATCTGCGGACTACTCGCCAACCCGCCTGCCCAGCGTGGCGAGTTATGGGTACAACCCCCTTTCCTCCCACTTGAGAAAAGTTTAAAAGGGGAGACCTAACGTTCAGGAGTGGACGAATAACGACTGATGAAAATAAAGAAACGTGCAGTAGACATCTCCATCTGTCTTTCTGTTCGTAACGTTCGTAACGTTAATTGATCGTTTATTTATTTCCTACTGAAAAAAAGTTTACTAAACGCTGGCGAGAAGTCGCCCTAAACCTTCTAGTAGAATATGTTTTACTCTTAGGAGTAAAACTAGTACTTCACCTTTCCGAATTAGGGACCAAAGTGTCAGTTGGTATGTGAAACTAAATGTAAACTGTAATAAATAATTTATCTTAAATAATTAAAAAAATTGTTGGCTTACATTTTAAACTTAAATGCTGGGTTGTAGTATATGAGTTTAAGTAGTTCAATTGTTGTGATTTCTGATTATTCGGAAGTGTTAAAATAAATTATATAGTGAGACTGTAGGTAATAGAAATGGCAACATCGGCCAATTTCTTATAGTTGCATTAGTTGCTTTTAGACACACGTGCAAATCCTACGTTCTTAGTTTAAAAAGTTGCTTAAAAATTATTATTTACACCATAGTATTCCAAAATGGGATCTATGTTATATAACAAGTGAGTAAAGTACCATTTTGTACCACCAGGGAAAGTTTTATTTGAGCGAGGCAAAGCCGAGTATGAAAATATCTCCGAATGATGAAAAGTTTCTTTAAATCACAGAGTTCTAAATGTTACTTTTTGCATTTTTTAATCCTTTCCTTTTCACCTTTCTGTAAAAAGTGGAACCACACGATAAAATTCATTTTTAGGGTTATAATTAGTACTAGTTATAATTTACCTTACCTATAAAATATTTAATTTTTTTTGTTTTTCTAATTTACGCTCAAAAGGTCAAACTGCTATTTATAAAAAAAAAATTATTTACTACTTTTAAACTAATATAAAAATAATTTTCACTTGACTTTTGCTGTTACCTTTTATCCTTTTATAATCTTTTTCTAATCGAATATTTGCAAAACCGGCAGACATGGGATTCGAACACGCAACTTTTTGATTTATATCAAACACTGTTGGATAAACTTATTTTCAAGATCTGTATCGCGATTTCAAGAAAACTCACTAAAATTCCGATTTAACTTTTACAAAAATTAATCGATTTCAATTTTTCATTGACTGCTTGAAAAATATATATTTTATGCTAAACTTTTCTATTTTTATATGACGCATGAATTTAGTGTTAATGTTGATCAAATTAAAAAAAGTTTCCAAAGTCATTAAATTTTTTTCACACATTTCTCAGAAAATATGTATATTTTTAGAAAATTCTTATCCATTTATAATTTATTATAAAAAAAACCTACATGCAGGATAATCGTAATTTGATTTTAAATTATGCGTTTGTTTGATTTTAAAAGTTTTACTTTGTTTTTACTTTAAAATATAGGAAATTTTTTGGATAACAACAAAATTTTTGAGAGGTATCTGTAAATGTTGTGCGTTAATTCACATAGCATTATGAGTCATCCTAGAGCTCTCATAACAAAATAAATGTTGGAATTTTTTCAGTTATTTTTTTTAATTAAAAATAAATTGTTGAATTGCAGGTGATTTATTATATTAAAAGAAAGTTTTTTCTCTATTATAAATTTACATAGTACCATGTGATAATCACCATTTGTTTTTAAGCTTTTTTTAATTGATAAATTGTATTTATTAAAATGTTCAAAAATTAATCAACAATTAAATTTTTGTAGACTTTCTCAAAACTGTAATATTTTATGATACATTTTTTTCATTAGAATTCATAGTTTTATCGTTATCTTTGGTCAAAGTAAAAAATTAGCTTGTAAAATGCTAATTTAATTTTAAAAAACTAAAAGCTTTTGTATAATACATAACCATAATATTCAGTAAACTACGTTTTAATAAAGAATTCTTGTTAGAATTCTAATTTACACAATAGAATTTTTTAACATTAAAATAAATGACAATAATAAAGAATTTATATTACACGATATACCTAGTACATTATTCAACAAGGGTGCAAAGTAACATTTTTTATATAGGGAACAAAAAAATCTTTATTTCCATTATTTGCGTTTAGAATGTGATCTTCTTTGTTTGTTTTCTAACGTAAAAGTTAAATAACTTAACAAATCAGGTTCTTAGGCGCTGATAGTCATAGTTTACTGTCAACGGGACCGGCAATATCAACATAACCTCATAAAGGATGCACTGATTCTAATGCTTACTTCATACAAATTTTGATAGAACAATCAGATAGTGACCACCAGGGTGTGCTACCGTACCAACTAATAATGTAAAAATTACTAAACTGACCAGGTTGTACGGCCTGAAGGCCGCACTGAAATTACTATTGAATTGATATTTCACGAACGAACTAATCTTGATTAGGTCACAAAGGATCACCTAATATCACAAACTGAGTATTATAGACAAAACTAGACATTTTTTTATTATGATATTTAAAAACCCATAACAAACAGTAATTAAAAAAATTTAAATTCCTCAATTGTAAAATAAAAACTGCATAAAACATAAATCTAAACAGTTGAGAAGTATAAAATACACCTTTATTACAACTTCAGACATTCTTTTACCTTCGTAAATTGTCTGTGACTGCTATGCTGTGTTGGTCAAGTTTTATTTTAAACTTTATAAATAGTATGTAATTATGCATTTTCTATTACCGGCGATTCTTAGTTCTTTGTTTTATTTTTTTAAATTACGTTCAGGAGTTCTAATGATAATAATACTACATGTTTCGATCTGATCAGTGTCCAATGGTATACTATAGAAAGAGTTTCATCGTGAAGCAGAACACAATAACCACTCTGTCCGTTTCTCTTAAATCAGCTCTGATTATTTAGTTCTTTCATTTATTATTAAACGCAGAGAAGGTTTTAGTGCGGCCCGAAGGCCGCTATCGTGTAAACAAGACAAGATTTATTGTCTAGAAAGATTTGAGAGCCGGTTATGCCGTGGTTAAGATTTCACGTTAAACTGTAGATCTATCATGTTTACGTTTATTCAGTAAACAAATTGTCCAGTAACTCGGTCAGCCTGGTATAACCCGAATATGTAAAAGAGCGAGAGAGATATAAGAAATCGATCCGGTATATAAAAACAGAGCAATTACTTCGTCTTCGCAATTGAGCTATTAATACAAGAAATTTTGAAATTTAATAAAGACACGAAAAAACCACACATCAAATAAAATAGGAAAAAAACGTGTATATTGAATGAAAACTTGCAAAAGGAAGAAACTTAAATGTTAAGATATAAGTACGTATATCAAAATTTAAGAAGTTTAACTGCAAACTTAGCATATCCCAAAAGCGCTATATAAAAAGCTCCATTTACATCCTTTCCAAAAGGCAAGCGCATAACTTGACTGAATTTTAATATAACGTTCAGAGAATATTCAGCCAAGTGAATTACTTTACCGGCCGCCCGGAACTTTAACGTCGACCATCTTGTCTCACGAGGGAGCTTCTTTTAAAAGTTCCGTTGCGAAAAGCTCGAGCATGGATTTAAAGTGACGCCATATTATATGTAATATGTATTGATCTAAGTTTAGAGCTTTTTTCGGCTTTTAAGTTATCCTCTTTTGGCTTTCTTTATTTCTCCATACGCTTCCAACATTTTACTTACTAAATTATTCACCCAAATGGTATATTTAATAAAATTTAGCAGCTTCAACCAAAAAATCTATCATCTAATCTCGCGACAAGTTTACTTTATTTTTGGGCAAATTATCAATAGCTTCTTATGTTTTTGGGTAAACAAAATCTGATTACGCAAAGGGAGGTAGGTGGTAGGGTAATACATTAAAAAAATTTAAACTTACTTTTCAGAAAATCACTGGTCATTTTTTTCTCATTACTGTACCTATTCGTTTCGACCTTCACTTGATAATCGTAAAATTCATAATGATTTTTGCGTTTTATAGTACTTACAATAAACACAATTAGATGAAACGAATATTTTTCTATTTTGGCTTTATATGGCACCATTATCGATTATTTACACTTTTTATCGACTTTTTGGCAATAATAGAAATAAAAATAATTGGTTTTACAGTTTTTATGGCGGGAACGTCGTGGTGTTGAAACCTATTATACCAAACACTTTAATAATCATTTATTAGTCATTATTACTTCATAAACGAAGAGAAAAGCCATTAAATTTTGGATAACGATTTATTTCTTAATTAGGTAGAAAAAATTCGATCAGGAAAATAAATTAACGCTAAAAATATTTTGCAATGCTAATCTATTGCGAAGTAAAAGTTTCTTCGGGGTTTTCAAATTAAGCAATTTGCAAAAAGTTTAGGTTTTTTTGTTTTTACTACCAGCACTGCACTACAACAATGATCGTTCTGTAGGCGCCGAAATTTGGATCGATGCTTTTTTATTTTAAAACAAAATTAAACGTTTTGTAAGGTTATGGTACGCTTAGGGGAGTTTAATTAATAAATTTGCAAAGTAATCGATGTTGTTTTGTTTTACAACAAAATTAATTACCTAAATAAAGTGTGGTTATGAATCGTAGGTACGCTTAAGGGGGTTTTAAACAAGAAATTTGTACTGTAATCGGTGCTGTTTTGTTTTAAAACAAAACTGATGCCGTTTGGTCGTCACGACATATTTAAGGGTCTTTGAATTAACAAGCGAAATAATCGATGCTCTTTTGTTTTAAAACAAAATTAGTTGTTTGGTTGACAAGCACCGCCATGCGCTCGAAGAGATTTAAATTAAAGTAGGTAAACGACGCTGTTTTTTGTTTAAAAACAAAATTTGGTAGTCGAGTGTCCTGAAAAATTTTGAAACAAAAATGGCCGATTTAGGGTTAGCCATATTGTTTGGGGGAAACAATTGCTCAAAACGAATATTACGAAATTAATTGTATGGTACAATTAAGTAAATGTGAGAAAACCCATTTCGTAGTTTTGTAACAAAATATTTACAGGAAACGAATAATATTTGGAGACATGTAATTATTTTAATTTAAAGATTAAATCTTCCTAATAATTTATTTTAAGTTTATCTATATGTAATCGCAATTCAAGGCAAATGTATAGTACACATCATGTAAAAGCATTTTATATAACACAAAGTGTAATTAGCTATTCCTCTTCCGTTTAAATAGTACTACTCTATTAAAATTTACCTAACCAAAAAAAATTTTATAGTAATAAATAGAAACATTTATTTAGGTGCCTTAATGAGTGTCAAAATGAATATCTAACGATGCTAAAGTCGATGGAAAACTGTCATTTATTAAATCGTGACCTTGAAAATGATTCCCATTCATTTGTTACAAAACAAAATCACATCATATCAAAGCACCCTGTATTTTACAAAATCGTGTGAGTTTTTGGATTTATTTAATTTTACGAAAACCCTCGTTTATCTTGCGGTTTTGGTGATGATTTACGACGGACGTTTCAAAAACCATAATTATTGACTACCGTGTCCCGATCCGCAAATTACGAATTTGTCGGCGACAGCAAAATCACCAATCTTCTCTCGTAGGATATTTTTGTCGGAACACGTTAATATTATAAATAAACAAAACCGTCATATAGAGAAACTTAATTAAAGGTTTTTCCAAGCCACATAACCACACTAATCGCCCCGTGAGTAAAAATTTGGGTTCAACCGGATTCTGTTACTTCTCGATCGATTTTTATCAAATTTGTCATGCGAATGCATAATCACCATGTACTGAAATTATGTAAAAATTACAAACAAAAATTTGATAGTTTTCGAGATATCCGAAATTAGGAGCTGGAGACTAAAGCAGTGCCGCACGCAACACCTTCTTATCGTGCCCCAAAAAATACGCTAAATGTACACCATAAACATTACAACTTCCTTTTGCAAATTAAAGAATATTTTATTTATTTTTAAATATTTCCGGTTGTTTATTGCACCGTCGGCTCTGTATTAATAAAAATGAATTATTATTCGTAGTATATAAATTTTGAATAGAGCAACAAGATTTAAAAATAAATAATTAAAAATTGAATAACATTGAAAATTTGAAGTAAAGGTAAATTGTTGAAAGTTAAGTAGGTATTTACGCATTTAAAATTTATAAAGGGAAACCGATTAAGTTAACCGGCCGTAAGTATATGTTAAGTAGAAATGTAATGATACATCATCTAAAAATAAAACATTTTTGCTTGAAAAAAAAAAAAGATTTTGATTACAAGAATCAATTCCAACAAATTTTAATACTTAAATCGATGAGATTGTATTATGATTGGAACGCTTTAAAATTGTTATTAGAGACAATCACTCAAAAAATTCTATTATATTGAGCGTTTCTATTGGATGATTTCTTAATGATCTTTTTACGTGAGTTTAATACACCGTACTTGAAATGGTCATTTTTATTATAAAATACAAGATGGCGGATAATTATTGTAGGAAATATGTTTTTTCGCTTCAGATATTTTGAAATGAAACTCGATGATATTTGTGGTTTATTAAAGAGCACATCGTTTAAATTATTTTATTGTTATATTATGAAATACTTTTTATATATTTTAATAATGTAAATTTATATTTGCACTCGCTCTGCCATTATTCTCTATTATTAATCAATTATGCAATTGGATTGATACAGTAAAAAATTATATACTCTCTAATTGAGTATCACAGGTTAACTATATCGTACTTGTGTCTATTTACTTAATATTATATTATTATGTAAACCTTGCATGTCTACAATATGTGTATATGTCTACAATATTAAGGTACAATTGACTGCAGTTCAAAAGTTTACACGCAAGATTATTTCTACCTATAATTTCATTAAATCATTAATACTTTACATAAACTAGGTAGTACCTACTAAATAATAGCTTTGCTTTGTTAAACCAATTTCAAACTAATTTTTTATTTAAACTTTTCAAAATTTTGCTTTAATGCAATGTGCCAGGTGTGTATACTATTTTATCCACAATCAAAGATGAACACGAGAAGCGCACCACTAACTAATATGTAATATGTAAAAATTACTGCAACTTTAACAGATTATTCCTATCGGATCCATGCGGGAGTAGCGCTTGTAACGCATAATCAGTAGGTATAAATTGTTTTAAAATGAATAACAAATTACATTTTAATTCGTAAACATACCGCCGTGTAATATGAGGTGTTCGGAAAATGACATGAAATTCGAGTACCAGACGTTCTGACATAATTACACTATAAAAATTGATTGGAGATAAAATGGTTTTGACCTTTGAAGACGAACTAGCTTATGTGTCATACATTGGAAATGAGGTGAAAATAATCGATCCTTTTTATTATGATAGAATACACATACTTTAGGGTAATGGTACTTGCACAACATTACATTTAAGCTAATCTAACTATTGAACTTTTGAATTGCAGATAGTTCGGAAAATGAGGGAATTGAACTGTGGTAACATAAATTAATAAAATAAATATATAGGTACTTTTCTCAGTTGTATCATTCCCCTAAAGGTTACTTTCCCTCCGCGTTGAGACGACAGCGCCTCTTCATATTTTAACCTTTTGAGACCTTGCTTTTTTGACAATGATGGGCAATGATGGTTTTATTGAATTCTGTTCTGTGATTAACTGTGAACTATCAGCCAAAATTTTTTTGCATAGTTAAACATGATGATGAAGGTTTTAAAATAAAATAAAGAAGATAATAACTCAAATTATCATTACTTTATATTGACCTGGTTGTGCGGCCTGAAGGCCGCACTGTAACTACTCATAAGCTGGCAATAAATGATCAAACTAATCTAATTTCTTTAATTCAAAAAACATCGGTTGTAGTAATTCAGATTAATTAAGCAAGCAGGATCGTAGATGTTTGCCAAAAGAGTGGCTATCGGGAGGCTGAAAGTACCAACTGCTTATCTGAATAAATTACTTTGAATAAAATATGGAAATTATGCAGAACTGTACACATCCACCAGCTATTCTTCAATGCTGTTCCATAAAAAATGGGATATATTTAAAGACCAAAATTTTCATCTTGTCCAGCATTTGTTTTATTCAAGTAATCTCAGCACTTCTTCGAACTAATTTAAAAATAAATAAAATCTCAGATTTCCATTCTCCAAAACTCTACCCCCAATGTAATTATTACCTTGTGGTTAAACTAATTTTGATTTAAAAACCCTAAAAAGTAGGTACTTCTTCAAATTTTTCCTAATTAATAATTATAACTTTATGAAACCAAGATTTTTTATCTTACCATTACAAATCTAATAATTTTGATTGACTCTAAACTTGCATCAATTTTAGAGTTACTTTTGTTATATTTAGCGTCGATACTAAAATTGTAGTATTCATAACCTCGAAACTAAACTTAACCCATTAGAAATTAATTTTAAATGAAGTTTAAAAACGTTGAAAAGTTAGATATGTTATGATCTCCCAGTGACGCAATTAATATCGATTTGCTTATTTATGTCTAACTTAAAAATTGTTCAGTGCGGCCTTCAGGCCGTCCATTCTGAGCAATTTGCTCATCAATGTATGTCTACCTGTAGCATCCTAAGATCCCGGTTAATGACGTCTTGTCATCTCAGTCGTGGTTTTTTTTCTTGTAGTGCTTCGTCCCATATTACTCTTCTCAGTCATTCCAGTATTGCCACTGTCAGTACATATGTACCTTTTCAGTACTTTTTAGCCTCAAATAAAAATTAGTGCTACCTCAAAAAATTCAGTACGTTTTTTCTTTGGTGACGCTATTTAGTATATTTACGGTGCTTTTTTCAGAGACGGTCGGAGAGCAATGGTCAAGCGAGCTGACTACAAACGCTCAATACCCGGTTCGAATCCGGGTAAGTAACAACTTATCTGGCCGTCTCGTTGATTCTCCAGGTTGGGGGTTTTATCGTCGGGCTAGCTCCTCGTCATAGGTAAAAAATGTAAAATGCTAAAGAACCAAACGCCAATTTGACGGCGATCCCGAATAGAAGGTAAGCCTTCACCACTTCAAACAACAAAAGCAAAGTGAAATTTTTCAAAATATTGCAACAGTCGATTCCTATGTTACCACAAATTTGTACTACAATTTGTAGTTAGATAAGAATCAGTATTAACTTGTAGTTATCTTCCATTAAAGTTTTGTAGGCAAACTTTGTAGTAAATAATGGCTAGTAACTGTACAACTAATTACTATAATTTCTACAAATATTTCCTTAAAATTGAGATCTTCCACAGTTTATGGTAATTTGTACTACAATCAAGAGGGGGGTGGTTAAGATGAATATAACAATCAGAGCTTCCTACATTAAACCTAAAAAACTGTATATTTATGTCAGCAAAGTAACTAAAGCGTGGCAAAAGTGGCGTAGGGCAAAGGTGCACAAATTTAAGGCGCAAAATTAGCCAAAGGCTTAGCTGTCTTAAAAAATTCGTAATCGCACTTTAAAATGAGATGAAATTAAGTATTATGTAGTTTATGGTCATGAAAAAATCTTGTCCTGATCTGGAGGGTAATTTTAAAAGTAAAAAACCGGAGGGTCTGGGGGGTATGGAATACCCTCCAGCCATTAAAAAAAGATGTTTTTTCTAGAATTAAATTTAGGGCTTTATCAATTTTTAAAGTTATTTTTAAAATTCCATATGCTGGAAGGTATTCCATACCTCCCAGACCCCCCGGTTTGACGCAAATTTCTTTACATTTTGAGATATCTAATTGGTTTGTTCTTCCTCGAAAAGAAACACTTAAAAATGAGATGAAATTCTGTGTTATGTAGTATTCTATACCCCCAGACCCTCCGGTTTTACGCCCGTTTCTTTACATTTTGGAGGAGAGAGTTCAGACACTTTAGAAAATAGAAACAATTTTTGAAAATATTTTTAAGAATTACCTTTTTTTTAACTATGCAACGCTGAGTCATTTGTTATCGCTTCCAAATTATATGATCTGCCCATTGCAATCTCTAGTGCTTTTATTTCTTTTATTTCTTGCACTATGTCGGGGCAGCTATTCGGCGTTTGTTGTCATTCTCGATTGATCTATTTTTGGGTCTTTTAGTGGTCCGTATATTTTTTATAGTACCTTTCTTTCTCAGATCATCATCAGCGTATCAGATACATCAACGTATCTTGCACAGTCAAAGTTCATGTTACGCTTGCGTACGTTACCACTGGATTTATGATGGCTTTATGTATTTTTTTTCTGATGATCTGGTTATTAATTTATTACAGGTATTGTGTCAGGTATTAGCTAATATTTTTAGCTACCAGATTCACAATGTTACTTGGGTTGCTACCGAAAGGAAATTACCAGGGTAATTTAAGTGCCAAAATTATAACATTTTCGTTTGAAACGACAAATATTATGTCAAATTTAAACTGTAAGTCCCCGACCTTAATGTCAGAGTTAATATACGGCAGAAAAGAAATATAAATATTTTACATCTATCAGGCAGCTTGCTGGGTTGGCCTTCAGATGTACCTGCACCTTGGTTTTTATGTTAATGATAGCAATTTATTAACTCAAGAGAACCACCGACTTAACTGGTCATAAGAAAGTTTAATCTTTTTTCAGATTTGAACCCAGTACCTTCAATTCGCAACTGATCACTTTATTAAGTTTGTACTATAACTGATATGATTTCTTTCATATTTTGTCTTCGAACATCAGTAAAGGTCATTTTAAAAGCTGTTAAATCGTCTCGCGGTCTACCAGTGGATCGCCACTCACAGTTTGGGAAACGCGATGCTCTAAACAGAAGCTTCAACAACTAAAAATTATTCGGTTATTATTTAAACAATTTTTTGTAGGTACGAAAGTTTGCTTGTAGCAACAAAAAATTTTGTTAAGGATAACTAAAATATTTGTTCTATTTACAAAATCTTAGTTACGTCAACAAATATTTTTCCTGAATTTGAAGTATTAACAAGTTATTTATTGTAAAAGTCGTCTTATGTGCGTTCTTTTTTTAAACGCAAAAAAAATTTGATTTTAAAAATCGGAGCGTTTTAGGTAACAAAAGTTTTGTCATATCAAATAGAATGCCACCTAAAAACTTAGCATTAGAATGCCTAAATCTTTTTTCTAAAATCTAAAATTTCAACACTTGAGAGAATGGTAAAACTCGGATGTAGTTGTCTATGGTTAGGTTTGAGTTTGTTTTGTTAGGTTAGGTTTGGTTAGAATTTGCTTTGTTAGTTTAGATTCGTTTTGTATTTTGGAACAATATTTTCTGTGCTTTTTGCCCTATGCTTTGCTATGCTGCACGATTTATGTCTACTTACAGTTTTACTACACTCTAAAACAATTTTTTGTTTTTTTAACACAAAAACTTTAGGGTTTGGTTATAACAGCAAAAGTTTTTGTTGATGGTTACTAAAATATTTGTTGTTTTTGAAAAAGTTATTAAATTTAGAAAAAAAGAAAAGAAGCAAAGCACACAGAAAAAAAAAGTGGTGTGTGTTTAACGAAATTTGTTGTTAATACTACTATTACATTTTGATCCTATGAAACTTTTTGTTAATATTACAACAAGCATTTTGTTAATATTGATATAGTAGGTAGTAGTACCTAGTAATATTTACAAATATTTTGTAATAGTTACAAAATTTTCGTTAATATAACAAATTTGCGTTTAATGACCGCATTTTGTAAATATAACGACAGACTTTTTTTGTGTACAGAGTTTGGTTATAGCAGCAAAACATTTTGTTTATGCTAACTAAAATATTTGTTCTTTTAACAAAATCTTTGTCTTGTCCACAAATCCTTAAAGCTTAAAGCATTAACAAGTTATTATATTTTAAAAATCGTCTAAATGCTTTCCTTTTTCTGATTTTGTAAAAACAATTTCATTTCAAAAATCGGTGCATTTAAAATACTATGAGTGTTCTAACAAATTAAATAGAATGACACCAAAATTATCACAGTCACAATACCCAAATCCTTTAATATCTACGTCAGAAATCTCAATGAAAAGAACAATAAAACCCGGCGGAGCCGCTTATTTTTGGTTACGTTTAAGTTGATTTTGTTAGGTTAGGTTACAGTTAGGTTAGGGTAGCAATTAGGTTAGAATTCGCTTTGTTAAAAATTCAATATCCCGTTTCGGGATATCGGGAAAAAATTTCTAACCTTTTCAAAGTAGCGAATGCGGGTTTTGGTATTTCATCATAAATTAAACAATTTTATAGGTCCTGACTATTAATTGTGAAAATTGTAAAAATAAAAAATATTAGTTACTATTATTAGTTAAAAATAATAACCTAAAAGTGACCTTTTTTAAACTGAGAATTCTTGAAAATAATACAATTCACTTAACAGGATTTAAAAAAGCTTTTAATTTTTATCAACGTAGAAATAAAAGTTTCTAACAAGAAAAATAACAAAATTCTCAGCAATTATTTCCTAAGTGCGTATTTTTCAACTTTCATATTATAAAAGTCGGTTCCATAAACATTATCCCTGAATATGTTCCAATAGCCTATTGGCATGAATTATTGACCCAAACAGAAATTGTAACATCGCTTCCGTCGGAGTTGGTTTATCAATTTTAACGTGGTAATGGAAAAAAATTTATCTAATTTTCTTTTTAATTGCAAATTACATGCCTAACCATAATTTTGGGAGTGTGTAAATTATTTAAATGATTTTTAATAAGGTAAAAAAAATCATTAGCATCCGCAAATGGTTGTTTTGGTGTATGGGTCGTGGGAACTCTTGCAAAAAAGCCCAATTTTTTAACAAATTAGGATTCCGTCTCAAGGACATTGTTTTTACATTACTTACAAAAAATGTAATTTAATTCTCTTTTTGCTCTATTATTATGTACTATGTAGAGCAACAACCGAGGTTGAAATTTAGCCAAATTTGTGAAAATTCAGATTTATGAAAACTGACACAACTAAAAATATTTTTTAGTTGTAGTAGGTATCTAAATTTAAATTTAATTTAACATAACATTTCACATTTATGTTTAATTTATTAACGGATTTGTTCAAAATTTATTTGGAGGAGTCGGTGTGAGGTAATCAAATTAAAATTAAAACTCGAGTTTATAAAGTAAAGAAAATTTGAATGTAATTTTGGCGTTTTATGTTTATAAATCGGTTGAGAGAGGAACGATGCGATATCATTTTAAAAAATCCCCTATCCTGGCATTCTCATTTATTATAAATGCGCCACTTTAAAATTCATTCCCGTTAAAACGTTCTAATATTAAAAAAAGTGGAGGGTGTCAATTTTTCATTGAAATTATGTGTGACGTCAAAGATGAACCGTCAAAATGACACTTCATAAATAATTATTTAAAGTTTAAACATTTATTTTAACACAAAGTGCTTCGTTCAAAAAGTTACGAAAAGGTTTTTTCAGTTTCATCAGGTTTAAAACTGAAATTCCAACGTATGTAGAGCCCATCATCGTTGAAAGCTTTATGTTGTCGTGCATTAACAACTGATTGGGTGTCGTACATTTTATTTTACCTTATAGACGACATGATTAATTTCAATACGATAATGATGATATTTTAATAGGTCGTTTACGTTTAAGTATCTTGTTTTAATACTAATGCGTCGTGTCGTAAATAATGTTAAATTACTTAAACTACATTATCATTATCTTTACAGTAAAGACTTTTAAAATATTGAATTTACTTACGTTATTAATAATATCCTTCTTCTCGCTTTACCTCACGTACCGTGGACCTTCAAAAATGTTTACCCACCCTAACCCGAGCGTTGAACCATCCGCACCTAAAAAGTAACCCGACATAACACTTCTTCACGAAAAGCGTCACTTCATTATTTTTCTAAATTTCCTTGATGCGAAATAAAGTGTTAAACGGCTAAACGACGCTTTACGACGCCACTGCCACTGCCTAACGATCGAATAACTTTCCGACGCTTTTATAACTAACTTCAAGTTATTCAACGATCAAATTTTGCAAAGTTTTGTTTTACATTTCCCGAACAGATTCAAACAACGAGATTTTATCTTTTTTTCTTTTCAGCTTTCCCCATGGTGAGGCGGATCGGCCATCCCTACCAAAACAGAACACCACCTAAACGGAAGAAACCAAGAACGTCGTTCACTAGGCTACAAATTGCAGAATTAGAAAAACGATTTCACAAACAAAAATATTTAGCGTCTGCCGAAAGAGCGGCGTTAGCGAAAAGTTTGAAAATGACCGACGCGCAAGTCAAAACGTGGTTTCAGAACAGAAGAACAAAGTGGAGGTAAGCTAAATTTTGGTTTTGGGTTGTTCACATTACCGCGACTCCACTGTACCTACAGTGTTTTATGTATATTTTTCTTTCGACCGACTTTCGCTGCCTCTCAGTGCTTCTCTAATGGATATTATTATAGTGTACTAAATATTGTATTACGTACTATATTATTTATAATATTATATTATAATAATTATAATTATATTAATACCTAACTAATATATTGAAGTTTATGTAGCATACTTATGCAGAATAATTACATGACTAGCGTAATAATATCGAAATCAATTACCGTAATGAACATTCCGGATATATAACAATTGCATACTTAAAATAAAATTTAACCTTGTTGATATAGTAACAAAATGATGTGTTTTATTGCCGTTTGATAAAAACAGCTTTTGTTGGTGTTTGTTCACAATGAATTGAAATGCTTACAACTTTACGTCGGTTTATATACATACATTTTACGCAGTACGCATTTCTTACGCTTACGTCCATTGTAAACAAAGACTTATTTATTATCACTTCTTATACATATATAATTATCTCAAATAGAGATTTTTTTTCTTTTCTCTGCTATTTTTAAAGTGGGGTATGCTAGGGGACCTATTGTTTAAAGTTTATTACAAGTGACTAATCCTTTTAGTGAAGATTAAATAAAATAAATTTTAGGTTTTGCTAGCAAAATTGAATTTTTGAAAGCTTAATTAGAAAGGTTTTAAACAAAAGATCAACACTAGTCTCAGTTCTGAAAAGCTCTGAGAGGCAATCAACCTCTGAATACAATAAGAATGTCATATTTAATACAACAGTTATCTTAATTCAACTTGATATATCATCCAGGGGCAGCCACATACCTAACCTCTGGTGATAAGAAGGTAAATCTGTATAATTTAGAAGTTTATTACATTTGTTATAATTTTCTTTCAGTTGTTCAAAAATTTTAACATTGACTTTTTTGTGTTTGGAATCAGCCATGGCAATAATATACTCAAATTAAATAACTACATTGATATGGCTGTGCGGCCTGAAGGCCGCACTGAAACCATTTTAAGATTGCTTTTTTTACCAAATGATACAAAAGCATTTGGTCTAAAAATCCGGTTAAAATCATTTCAATGTAGTTTTTGAACAAAAATTCCATCTTAAATCAATACAATATTTATCAAAACAGTAAAATTTTATTGCCGAAGGATAAAATATTAAAAAAAAACTTTCAGGTTCGACATTTAAAAATGTCATGGTGACTTTCTAGTATTGAAAAAAAGAGGTCTTTACTTTAATGTTGAGCAGAGAAACGCGCAAAAATTGCGATATCTCACGAACGATGACTCATAGAACAAAAGTATAAAGACTTTTTTTGCAGAGAATTTCACGATCTATAAATTTGGTTATAACTATTTTTACGATAAAACTTACCGTTTAAGAGATGTGCAAGTTTTTCCAAAGTTTGAACTTAAATTTTTGTTAATTTTGGCTGGATTAAATGGGAGAAACATGAGAAAGAAATTTTTGCTTTTACAGCTTTGATGCTTTTTATAGTTATTAAAACAAACAAATTATATATGTATATTGAAACGCTCAAAAATGAGCGTATCGAGAACAAAGAAGACCAAAGATTTCAACTATTTCAGCTCCGAGCAGGCAGGATTGGGGTTAATTTTATGACTGACTTATAACATGGCTAAAAGGATAAAAATTCAAGCGGCTTTTATTGAAGTTTGTATTTTGAGACCGTGCGGTAGAGAAATAGGATTTGGAGCCCACTGAATTTTGACTGTTTTCTGTGTGTAGCTTTCATAGCGCCAAAGATGGCGCTATGATAGCGATGGAGCTTTGAAGATCGGGATCAAAAGTGCAGAATCAATAGTTTTTTACTTTTACAGATTATTTAACAATTTGATACTGAAGTAATTGTTTTAGTTTGTTCCGTATCTTCCTTTTTAAAATCAAAATACATTTTTAAATAAATTTATTATTATTATTATTTATTATTATTTAAAATAAATTTAAATCTCGGATAACTCTAATCAACTGATAACATTGATTTTTAACTTATCGCTTTCTTAACTATTTATCAAACTGTTAAATTTATCAAATAGATAAAGTTAATCAATCGATAACTAATCAAAAGATTTAAAAAATGTAAAAATTTTTTACAGCTTTGAAAAAGTGACAGAAGCTTTTTTTCGAAGCTGTAAAAGAGCTGTAAGAGAGCGATAAAACTGAAAATCAAAGTTATCAGTTGATTAAAATTATCCAAAATTTAAATTTTTATCTTACTTTTATAATCTCGAGCCTTAATGAGTAACAATATCAAAAAAGGTTCCCTCTTGTAATATTTTGTGGTTAAGGTCCAAAAATCTTAGCTAATCCGCTGACAACAGCGTCAACAGTTCTGCTGAAAATTTCCAACTGAAGAAATGCAATGAGGGCAATAGATACAACGTAAAAATTGTTGATTTGATATGTAAATCAAAATGCCATAGCAGTAACGGCGTTTTGCAATAATAAAAATTAATTTAGTTATTGTTGTATTTAATTTGATTATAAAAATTAATTAAATTATTTCTCATAATCAATTGATTCGTGGTTAATGTAGTGAGACTTGATTGTTGGTTCATGGATGGTATCAGGTCATGAATAGATGTATGATGATAATCAATGATAAAATTTTACAAGAAGTGTAAACTGAGTTTGGAAAATCTTCAAATTAATTTGTATACTTCTAATAATTACCTTCTTTACTTTAATTTTTATCATTTCTAGTGAAAGATTTTGGAAATGTTTTAAGTTTAATATTTGCTTAGCTTATCTATTTTCATCTTTTAATTTAATTTTTACAAGACCATAATTTATACATTTTCGTTTAAATTATGACAGTTCATTTAGAGGTTATGTTTATACAATTAAAAAGCCATTAGTTTACTCATTTCTACCAGATTTTAGATTTAAAAGTGTATCACATTGTATTTAACAACATTCAACATTATATCCATGCCATAATACAAATTTCTGAACATTGATAAAAAAAAATGAACATTAGTATCATTTACAGACCTACACAGCCAGAACCAAACAGAAGAATGTCATTAGAATAAACAGTTTTAAATATATCTTGACGTATCGACACGAATTATTCAGCTGTCACGGCGAACGAATTCTCCGCTTTCGATATCTGACATGAATTCCCTAATTAATATTTTCGGATGTGTAATTATTCAAATTTGAAATTTTTTAAGTAATCTAAGTGTTAATTATACTAGAAATATTATATAAAAATATAATAAAACAATTAAATATTACGTAAATTGCGAAGGAAGATTCTATAATATATTAATTTATTTTTTGAAATATTATACTACTAATAAAGAACAGATAAAAATCATAAATCTTAAAAGTTAAAGGTTACGTCATTTTTCTAAATTAACCATTCAGAAAACTGTTCTTACCTACACCACACGGACTAATTTCAAACCAAAAATTAGACGTAATTATTGTTAGTTATAGTGGCGCCACCAACGGTACGTGAAAAAAGTGATTAGGTCAAGAAGTTTCTATTCCAGTAGTGTAATCCTAATAACAAAAATAGAAACCAACGATTTAAAATGTGAATTATATTTAAAAATGTATTGGACCGTGTAGCCCGAAGCTAAATTTAGTTTTAAGCATTTAAAAGAACGTTATCGTTTTTAGTATAACATACGCCATTATCAATAATTAAATGGTCACCATTATCTTAATAGCGTCGGATGATATTTCAAGTATTTGAATAAATAACTGAAATTTTTGAGGAATAAAATTGTTTTCGAATTTTTATTTATGTTGGTTTTGGTGTCTGCCAATTAAACATAAAATGTCACGTTTATTTCGTAACGCGTAACTCATTCCATTTAATACTTAAGTAAATTCGTATAAAACCGAATTACTCAATTTCGGAAAAATACTCTTGTCAACTTAGTGGCAATGTAGTTATTTTAACGATGCGGTTGGTAGCATTGCTGTGGAGACGATACTAGATCGTATTAGTGTAATTGACTAGAGGTTGGTTGCTTGAAACGACGTCTACCCATTGCATCACGGGTAAAACACGTAGTAATCGAATTGTGGCTTCGTTATTTCATTTGTTTTGCTGTTCTTCTGTTTTATGTTATCTTGTTTGTTATATTGGGCTTTGCGTGTTTGGATCTTGTCTTCCTCGCAAAAGATATTAAAGTTTATAGAGCTTTAAGTCTTTTTCGATTCAAACAAAATTTCCGATGCTCCTTTGTTATTATTTGTTTTATTTTGTTGCCTTTCCGCTGCTAAATTTAAATTTGTCGACGCGCGATGTGTGGCGACCGTCAATTGTTTCCGACGGCGCCACCTTCTTGTTTGACATGGTATGTCCATTACTGAACAGGTAATTAAAAGCCGCACCAGTTTGTTGTATTTAAAGAACCCCACAACATAACTCTGGTTTTAATCAACAACTAAAAAGATGTTAGATTTAAAAGTTTCTTATCTTAAGAGCCGATTACGACTTGACTAATCTTCTACTTTTTTTCTTTCATTCTTTGCCTACCTATTTAAAATAGAACAGTGGAAATAAATGAGCTTTTAGAAATAACAACGTGTTTTTTCCTAATGATCGACTTTTTTTACTCACTTGACTGACGATTTATTTTGACACTTGTTTTTTCTACATTATGCACTTAACGTACACACAGGATGTCCATTTGGTAATCGGTAATGTCGCGGAAAAGTTCCTAACCTCAATTTCAATTTTCGCGGTTTTTTCCAAAATAATTAATGCATTGCAATAAAATGTTTATTTAAATACAAACAATTTTATTACTTTATTTAAGAATAATTATAAAGGCAATAAAATTGTCGTAACCACAGCTTTTTTAATCAAAATTGCTTATAAGCTTAATTTTAAGTACACGATTTTACAACGCGATAAATATTTAGAGTGTCGTAAAAACGTTTTTAATTTTTATTAATGCCTTCATTTTATCGTTAAATATATTTTATTATTACTGGCTACTTGATTAACCTTCTTTGGTGTTAAACTTTCACGTTTTAGCGGTACATTTGCGCAAGTTTTGACTTTTAGGTTTGGTTTTAGCGCAACGATGTTCTGTCACTTAATCATTTGATTTTCAATTACGTCGAAATTTTTATTCAAATTAATTTCGGTAATTTTACCTTTCGCGTGGGATTTCAATTTTTATATTATTAAACGCTCTCTTAGGTTAATTCTCCTTTACCAGATGGGAACGCTTACCGAGACACCTCAAAGGCGGAACTAATTTCAGGTTAATGAATACGCAACCGGTAATTACAAATTTAATATGCAGATTCCGCTTATTATTTTTTAATTTCTCGTAGTTGAAGTTCACTTTGATAACCATTCTTTTATGTCAGCTTTCGGGATCTTTTCTAAACACCAGCCCTAACGTTAACATGAATAGGATGAAATTGGCATTCTCTTTTAGTGGCGGTTTATCATGTTTATGACAAGAAAACGAGTTGGTGGGCTTTCTGAACATCTCTCGACCTCGAACAATCGTCTAAAAATTTTTTTATTTGACAAATTTTTTTAAACTTTTTTGTCATTAAACATCGAATGCTCTAACCTCAACTATTTAAATCTTTTTACCAAATTTTCTGTTTTAGCCAATAAAAATGACGTCGGGTGTGGCTAAAACCGATTTTAATTTTGGTGTTTTGGATTCCATAGGTAAAGAATTTCACGTAAAAAGCTGTTACGGGTGTTGCTCGGAGGAAACCAACGCACGCATGTTACTGATGTGAATCAGCAAGTTCAATACTTTTACAAAAAAAACTTAGAAAGTTTTATCATGTTGGTTCTTGGAATACAACTAGGTTGGATAGCAACGTACCAAATATATTTTTATTTCTTATCTGATTTATTTGCAACAACTGTAAAGATTACAAATAATAATAGGATTGTATGAGGCATCACAAGGGGCTATTTCTATTGCTAACCGTGTTTATCCGGTTAAAAATGTTTGTTGCGTCCTCTAACGGGTTTTTGATGAAATCAAACGTAAACATACTTTTAAATTGTTACATTGTTGTATGAATAATATTCATGAGCGTCTATTGGGGGGGGGGGGGGCAAAAATGTTAGCTGCCCTCCCCTGACTCTTGACTGCTTAAATTTTTTATACATTTAGTATTTCGCCAGCCCAAGTTTTTAAAATTTTCTAAAACTCTCGGTTTTAAATAATTAAAATTCTTTTATAATAATTTTATTTTTAATTTTGCCCCCTCCCTGAAAATGATCTTATAGACGCCCATGATAATATTGCCATTTACTTTTTTATATTTTTATAGATTGTTTCC
Source organism: Rhagonycha fulva (assembly GCA_905340355.1). Lineage (NCBI taxonomy): Eukaryota > Metazoa > Arthropoda > Insecta > Coleoptera > Cantharidae > Rhagonycha > Rhagonycha fulva. The sequence goes on along the minus strand of HG996559.1, from coordinate 26,792,324 downwards.
CCCCAGACCCCCCGGATTATAACAATTTTTTGATAATTCTACTTACTACACCTTACCCTAAAAAGTTGTAGTGCCCCTACATCGGGATCTCAATTTGCGTCGTTTTTATTTATTTTACAACAAAAACTTAAATCTAATTTTTAGTATATGATTCAATTTGCGTCTTTTTATATAAATTGAAACTTAAAAAACTAAAAAAAAAAATTTACCAACTGAACTTTTAAAAAAAATAATAAAACTGAAAATAATAAAAATAACAAAACTTTTTCTGATTTTTGTGTTGAAGTTAGCCGCGCCGCATTAAATTTTTTGAAACGTGAGGGCTCAGTTTTTACAAAAGGGGGCAATTGCACTCATTGCCCCTGACGACCAAAGCACTTTATTTTGACCAATTTTAAAGTTTTGAAGCCGTCATAAAGACATTACCTGACAATTTTCTGAAAGATACCTAATTAAAATTTAAAAAAATTGCTCCCCCCTCCCCTCTAAAAAATCCTGTATTATCGACTCCTATAAAATGTTGATGAAAAAATTATTTATTTTTAATTCTAATTGCTATAAAAGAGTTCCGAGGCTTTTATTTTTTTTAAATTATTGATTTATCAAAAGTCCCTGTAAAATTTAAGTTTTTAAAAGTACAAAAAATAAAATGATTAATTTTGGCAAAAAATTTAAGAAACTAATATTGATTATCTATTTTGATATTCACGTCAAAATTTAGTGATTTATCAAAAAATCCCTACAAAATTAAAGTTTGTTACATTGCAAAAGTTTTAATGACAGTCATTTAACCGTCAGAGTTCTGTCACTTTAATTTTTGCACTTTTAACAAACACAAATTTTGTAAGGTTGTTGATAAAAATTAAATGAAGCCTAAGGACCATGGACGTTCATTAAGGGGGGGGGCAAAAAGATCAGCTGCCCCCACTGGCTCTTGGCTGCTTAAATTTTTTTTAAACATTTAATATTTCACCAGCACAAGTTTTTAAAATTTTCTAAAACTTTCGGTTTTAAATGATTAAAATTCTTTTATAATAAATTTTTTTTTGATTTTGCCCCCTCCTTAAACATGGTCCTATGGACGCTCTTTTGTACGATATCTTTACACGCATTAATTAGAATTAAAAGTAAACAATTTTTTTATCTAAAATTTTTTTAAAAGAGGAGCCCCCCGTTGCAGAAAACTGATGTAGCTAACTTCATGAGAAAATCGTCAATTTGTTACATTTTAAAATTTCTAAGTAAAACTTAATTTTGGTTTTTTTATTTAATTTTGTATTCCGCATCCTGCAAAACTTATTTTTTGGGCTTGCAGCTAGACATTGATAGTCATGATGGGGGGGGGGTATGTGGGTTCATAATAATAATAATAAATTTTTTTTGATATTAATAATAATTCTTTAGAATTACTTTTATTATGAGGTGGGTAAAATAAAACCATCTGTTTATATGTGGCCTGAATTCTGGAGATAAGTGATTTGATCTGCGTCGTTTTCACGAAGTGTAACGCACTTTTTTACAACGCAATCTTCTAATTGCAATGCGTCAAAAAGCGATAAAAGACATATTACCAAATATAAAGCTGGATTCACAAAATTTTATTATATAAATCGGGTGTACAACCGGGGGGTCTGGGGGGTACGGAGTACCCTCCAGAACAACAAAAAATATTTGAAAAATATAAACTGTTTTTATTTGATTTATCACATTCTTTATGTGATTTTTTCTCTTTCATAGCGTGGGCTGTCTCCTCTTCCCCCCCCCCCCGCCCCATAGCTAAAGCTTTACAAAGACTTCTTTTTACTGTTTTTTAAATTTTTCACCATTTTTTTTTGTTTTTAATAATTATTTAATTTTTGCTTAGAAAATTTTACAAACAAAAAAGGCTATGAAAAATTAGATAAATCCTAAAGCCACGTTTCGAAGTCCTAAAATCCCGAACACCCCTAAAAAAATGTGTTTTTTAATTTAATGTCAGTACAAAACTTAAATGTCATAGAAAGCTGGTAAAAGCTTGTGAAATATTTTAAATGCGATTATGTTCTTTGCTAATTTATTAATAAATTTTTTTTTGAAAATAATTATCATTTTAATAACTATTTAACTTCGCTTTTACGAGTTGTTGAAGAAGCTCCGTATGGTATTTATCTCAGAAATGTATAATACTATTGGTGTTTTGTTACATTGTTTTATGATAATTAAAATATTAAAATGATCGAGTTAATTGCAAGCAATAAAATTTTAATCCGTTATAACATTTTTAAACTTTCAGCTTTGTTTGTAGCCTTCAGCAGAAAATTTATTAATAGAAACAAATATTAAAACATAATTATAGTCATTTGATCGGAATCTAATCGTCAATCAGCGGCACACAAAGTGCCACTTTTTATCACGACGGCATTAAAATAAAACTTTAACTTTTGTTATTTGTTAAAAAACAATTAATTTTATAATTTCTTGAAAAATATAGAACACGAAGCAATTTAACCAGTTTAAATTGTTAATCCAAAAAAATTAAGCATACAAACGAATTGATTTTCTAACCCAAGTTTAAAATTTAATTTCAAACAAAATGGAGGTAAAGAGCAACGCGAAGCAAAATTTGAGAAACAAGAACGAAGTGTTGAAACAATGACGCTTTCATATTTAATTACCACCTAATTAAACTACCCGGGCGTACTAAATAATTAGTGTCCTCATTTCCACCGAGCGGAAATGCACAAATTTTAGCTTAATTTTCTCAAATCTTCAGGCATTTTCTTTCCACGACAAGCCAATCGGGCGTAAAACTAAAAACCAAAAGGTATTAGGTGAGAAAAATCTCACTTTTTAAAAAAAGTTTTCATGAAAATTTGCCGCTCTGCGTAATTTAAGTAAATACAGGTATCTCGCTAATCGCATCCGACGTTCAATTATTAACAAAGCACTAAAACCTGCCGCCTGCAGCAGCCTGCGGTTGTGGCAATATTTTAATTATGATTTACATAGCCAGCCCTTGATAACGTAATTTCCGCACATAATAAATTAACTGTTATATTTCATAGACCTTTTGTTGTTAAATAGGTTGTATTATATGAAATTATTAATTAATTGTGAATTAATTGACTAAAGCATATGAATATAACCACTCAGTTATTATTTCTTAAAAAAAAGGGAACGTTTAGGATAGTTCAAATTTTCGTGGATTTGATTTGGATCAATTTCGGTGAGAAGCTTTTCAAGGTGGAACTTTCACCAGGCGAGTGTTTTTTATCAAAACCGAGAACATTTTGATCCTTTCAGGGACTTCATTTTAAGACAAAATATACGTTGAAGGTTTTAGTTGAAAGGGAGGTGTCCGGTGGGTTGACGGTCTCGGTTTGACACCCTAAAAGCTTCTGGATAATGCAAGAGCCGACAGAGCGATTCGCTCAATAATGCACGCTGACATCGGTCTAGTGTTTAGAACTTGAAATATTTACTCGCATAGTCAACGATTTCAACAATTCTCTTGTTTAATCATTTGTTGTAATAGTAGATTTTGAAATTTTCTATTAATTTGAGGAATTTGGCTATAAACGAACTTTTCTTTTTCAGGCGACAAACGGCGGAAGAAAGAGAAGCGGAGAGACAAGCAGCCAACAGATTAATGTTATCGTTACAAGCGGAAGCGTTAAGTAAGGGTTACATGCCAGAAGCACCCCCTTCTTCAGCAGGTCCTGGCGATACGGCACTTAGCGCGTTACAAAATCTTCAACCCTGGGCAGGACCCTACAACACATCGCAACCCGCAATGACGGAATCGATTTGTTAAAAATGGTGCTTTTAAAAAAGTCGAAACGTTCTTATTTAAAATTGAGTGCAATAATAATGACCCAGAAAAACAATGACATTCGTGTTGACATCAGATAACGAGACTTTACCAAGAAATCGTTGTACTTATACCTAATTAAATAATTATTATTAAATATTAATAATAACGCTGTACTTGCTGAAAAAAGTAGTGTGATTTATGTATAATAAATTAAATAATTGTAGATACATTAAGTAATTACTGTAAGCACAAAATACTGCATTAAAATAAATAAAATAAAATGTAAGATTACAATCGTCAATCTTCTTAATTAACCGTTCGTTTTGCTTGCATGTCGATTTATTTAATTGAAGAACAAATTCATTTCTTTGCTCTACTAATAACAAATGGATAACTAAATTATGGGACACAATTAAATTTATCACTTTGTTTTAATTTAACGCATGAGAAAAATACAAACAAATCCAAAAATAATAATTATATTCTTACTGTTAATTTACAGGATTAATTAAATAAAAAATTTGGGAGACCAAATTATCCACTTCATGATGAAATGTCGTGATAGAATTAACAAAGTTCTTCGAATTATATTTCATAATTAAAATTATTATAATTAGCTTTGATAGTAATTATAATAAAAAATTGTTTAGTAAATGTCAATTCAACCGTTCCGGAGCGCTTTCACTAGAAATGCAGCTAAAAGAATAGATTAATAAAAATTATAGGCAATTTTATAGGAAACTCAATTTTCTACAAAAAAGTCCACGACAATTTATATTTAATAGTTTAATCTCGGAAGACATTTAAAGTCGTGGATGTCTACTAAAAAAAATTAACTTTTGAAAATGTGACTTTGAATGCTTTAGCGGTTCAATTTTGGAAAAAATGCTGTCACGTACTTTTTTTGTTCAAAATTGTTTAATTATAATTGTTGCGCATTTCTTAAGGGTTTTTCCCACTTTTAAAAATCAAAATTAATATAATAATGTTCCACTACTGGAAGTTGTGTTATAGCTCGCTAGAACGTGGAAAGTTGGCTAAAGAGGGTTTAAAGAGGGTTACCAAAAAATTTGGTAACTTCAAACTTTAATAGACCTAGGAAATTTTGCAAACGCAAAGAGAAGGATCCATAAGATGGTCCTGAAAACAAGAATTATTATAAATAAATCTTACAGTAAGTATAATTAATATTTTTATTTCGGTTTATATAAAAACGTAAAGATTAACCACCTGTGGCACCTTAAATTTATTACATTATTTAAAATAATTATTACAGCCATTCAAATACACGATTACAAAAAAAATCTCTTAGATGCTGTCTAAGCTAACAAAAATTTGACATGAGATCATTCGCTTAGAAATGTTGATAAAGGTAATAAACAATGGCAGGGTTACCAAGGACAACAAAAGTAATTATAATTAGTTAAGAAAGTTTACAAAAATCGATAAAAGTCAAAATTATAGATGACATGCGAGAAGAGTCAGTCTGCATTTTACAATTTTTCTAATATTTTGAAATTATTTTCTTCTTTGTGAAGATGGATGATTGAATGATATGCCACTGCATGAAAGTGACGATAACCTATATACAGAGTGATACAAAATCATTACTTTATGATGTAAAATTTAATTACGCCTAACATTAATTTTAGCACGTAAAATTAATATTTTAAAATTTTTTCACACGACATTTTTAGGTTACCTAAAAATTATAATAAATTATCTAAAAAAAACTACTTGAATTTCGTTAATTTTATTAAAAAAATTATTTAATTACAACTGGAATCCACAAAAATTGTTTGTTTGGAATTGTTAGTTAACTTAAAAAATGTTATTTGTGACTGCTACCAGAACATCTCTGTCGTTATATTTTAAAATTATTATTTTTTTTTAAATTTGCATTTATTGTAAAATTTGCAAATGGAATGACCGTTTCACCATCACTGGTGTAATTTAAATGCAATTTGTCATGTGGATGTAACAAATTTTTACATTTATTTAATCTTAAGCCTCCATAGAATCAATAATTGGCAGAAATTAGTTACCAAATCATAGTATAATTATTGAAATTCCAATATAAATAATAATTTGCTAGCAAGCTTCTCCTACTCCGTGCAGACGCTGATACAAAGGCATGCGCTGTGACTCCCGACCAAAGCACTTTATTTTGATCAAATTATGATTTTTGATAATATTTTCTTAAATTTTCTGGATGATAGGTAAAATTACACAAAAATCTCTCCCCCCTCCTTTAACGAAATTTTGGATCCACGCCTGACTTCGTGTCATTTATAAAGTTGCCTCAGATGGGTTCGATCATTTAACACCAACCAAGAAAGTTTACAAATTTGAACATAATTTACGACTTAAAAAATAAGTAGAGGCATCTCATTTGATTTAACATTCTCCCGAGTGAGGCCGAAGATCGAGCAACTATGGCCTATTCCTATAATCGTATTTTTTTGAAGGATGCTAAAAACCACTATTTTTTATTAAGATTTAATGAACATTGTTTGCTGCGTACATTTAAAAAGTATATAACTTTTCACCTCTTGACTGTAAGGGGGGGGGGATATTACATTTAAACCCATTGTTCTAACACTACGACATGTTGATTATCTACTTGAAACGGTTTCAATTTAATAAAATCAATGAAAGAATAGACATTACGTTGGTTTTTGAGACCGGGGGGTTTGGGGGGTATGGAATCCCCTCCAATAATAATTAAAGTAACTTACCATTCTTGTTAGTTATAACTTATTTGAGATTTTTAGGTCGTATAAATTCAAAAAAAGGTATCTAAAAAGGTTCTAAAAAAAGCGATTTTAGGTCCTATAAATACCAAAACTTGGTCCTAAAAAAATCTATTTTAGGTTGGTATTATAATTTTAAGGTACAAAACCCACGGTATTAAAATATTAATAGTCATAATTTTTTTTTGGTTGTAACCCCCTAGCCAAATTTGCCACCCAAAACATGAAACATTTTGTATCCCTCGGTCTGTTTTTTCTACAATTTTTTTTAATAATCTGTTTTTACCCCTAGGCAAATTAAGTGAATTTTAACATAAAATTGAAAATAGTAAATTTTATTATAAAAAAGTGTACCTATCTGTGGCAACTCTGCATTTTTTCAATATTATTCAAATTAATAACAATTTCATTACAAAAACAAATTTAATTTCAAAAATACAATAAATAAATTTTAATTTAGGAACGTCGTAAAGGCAAGATTTTTTTCTATTTGAACTCAAAATTAAAAAAAAGTCTCCCAAATGCTAAACTAGGTCGTAAAAATTAAAAAAAGAGAAAAAAAAAGGTAAAAATAAATAGGGCTTATATGACGTAGTTTTTCATGAAACGAATTTTGGCAGGTACTAGTAAAATAAAAATAAGACTTAAAATTAAAAAAAAGGTAAAAACACCAAAAAAATATCACCTCTACTTTTGAGATACCGCTGATTCGTTTACCTACAAAAAAATTTTACGATCTACGAAATAGAATCGAGCATTTATTTAATTTGTTGCAACCCCTCTTTCACCCCTTTACCCTACTAATAGTAAGTAATAGTTAAAGATATTAAATTATCAAAACAAAATTAAACATTTAGATGAGGAAATAAACACAGGAAAAGAAATATTGTTGAAAACTCTCCTTGTATGTCTGTTCGTAACGTTTTATTGCACTTTTAACAAATTCCTCTATTTTACCTAACCGAAAAAGTTTTCCTCTCTAGAATTTCACACCTATACAGGAAAATAATTTTTCGTTGTTGGCCGTAAAATGAGTGGTTTCCGGCCTGTGCAGGGACGGCTTCCATACAGTCACAAATAAATATGAGGTGATCCCGTCACAACAAAAAGCAGTTTACGCCACTCGGACGTAAAGAGATTTTACACCACTCGGTGCGGTTTGTGCGCCTCGGCTTCGCTACACTTGCCTCGTCTTCAAAACTCCGCCCTCAAGTGTAAAAATCTCGTTTTATGTCCTTGTGACGAAAACTACTATTACTCAACGGAAACAAATTTTGTTTTGATTTGAATAATTAAGAATAATTAGCTACCCCCCTTCCCAGCTGTTGGCTATTTTGTTTTTTTGAGTCATTTAATATTTCACCAGCGTAAGTTTTTAACATTTTCTAAAACTTCCGATTTTAAATCCAAACAATTCTTTTAGAATAAATTTTTTTTTGATTCTCCCTTTTCCCTTCAAAAATGATCTTATGGACGCCCATGTTTTCTTAACAAAACAATGAAGCTCCAATTAATGACTCACTATTATTGACAGATAATAATTCCAAACGTCAAAATTTCGATACCGCTTCATCTCTACTGTTGTCGATATTTTAGTAGCATTAAATTCCGACAAAAATTAATGTTCTGGAGCAGAAATCCCAAGAAATCCTAGAAAGCCCCCCCAGTTTTTAAATTTTTGGATGAATTTTGTGTCAAATGTTAGAGGTTAGAGCATCGTTTAAACCTGAATTAGCTTTTATTATTTTTGTTTGAGCCTCAAAAGTCACGGAGTTATTAGTGAAAAACAGTTGGGAGGGGGGGAGTCGTAAATATGATAGTCCCCCCCCCCCGTTTAAAATTTTTTGATTAATTTTGTGTCAAACGTTAGAACATCGTTTGAGCCTGAATGAGCTTTTGTTATTTTTGTTTGAGCTTTAAAGGTGGCGCAGTTTTTCGCGAAAAAATACTGGAGGGGGGGGTTGAAGCTTCGTAGACATGATGACCCTTCTAGTTTAAAATTTTTGAATGAATTTAGTGCTGCAAAATACGTCTTGTATGCTGATGTTTAACGAAGCAATAGCTTGGTTGCTCCTCCATTTACATTAGTTTTCATAATAAGATGGTACGAAATATACCCGATAATCTGAAAACTAAATTGTTAGAAAACCAAAATCATTAAGAGCACCTTAAAATTTTTAATTTTACCTACCTGTGTGTTTCGAAACGCTTATAATGCAAACTTTTCTATTCTGTGATTGTTTGTTATAACTTTAAAAACTTTTACTAAGCCGTTTATTTTATTATGCAGGTCAGGTTATGACGATCAGTAGCGGGGATACTTTAGGTACAATTGTATGCAATTTTTTAACGATTTTATAATTGTACAAGGATTAGGGCGAAAAATTATTCCGCAATTAAATGTACCTCTGTCCGATTAATAGGATTTATTTAATTGGATCTGGGATCTATATATTCAACAATGCAAAATTTAAATGTGTCAAAATACAAATTTATCTGTTCGATTCACAATAAAAATTAAAAATTGTTCTTAAAATTAATTACGATTTATTATTTATTCGTCTTATTTCACGTTGTCTAATAAGAGTCTCATCAATCCCACTGAGTTTTTCAGTTGTAAGGCTATTGGTTTTTAGAAGTTTTTGTACTGTCTTGTCGGGATTTTCACTCTTATGGGATTTTCATGTTGGGTTTGGGAAATTTACTGATGAAATCTTGGGGCGGTGAAATTGTGGTTTTTAGGATTTTGTATCAAACTCATAAGAGCTACAAATACAGCTAAATTTTGTAATCAGGGACGTGCCCAAGAGGGAGACGGGGAAGAGCTTTTCCCCCTAATATTTTAGAAATTTGACAAAAAGTTGGCAAAAACCTACAAAAAGTTGGCAATTTTTAATTAATTCAGTTGGAAAATTTGCAAATTTTAGATTGCTCCCCTCTGAAAAAAGTTGGTTGGGCACTTGTATGGGCAGTCGTATAGGTGGAATTCTCCAACAGTGGTAAATAAATGAAACCAACAATATTTTTTACAAAGTACCAATAAGAAGGACATAAAAAAGTTTTCTTATTTTTGAGCTAAAGCGTTTAATTTAAGATCTCCACGTTTTTATCTCAAGTCGATCTATAAAGTTAGGTCGGCTTACCCTTGCCTTACCCGAGTGCAGTCTAACAAGCTCGAATTGAGTTAGGGCGACCGAACGACTGCATATATACGGGGTAAGTGTACCAACTTATTTTATTCAAATATCGGTGTTATTTCTCCGATTTTGCTGATTCCAAGTTTTCTTTTTGAAATAATTGCATTGCAACAACTTGGTGGTATCCAAGTTCCGTCCACCGCATGGAAAATGTCCTTTGCTAATCCTAGAATCAGTAACTGAAAACTTTTCTTCCGTTGTTATCTGAAATTATTGTCACGCCATCGAGTAAATCGTACATTCGATTATATCAATTTACCAACTGGGTTAACAATCAAGATCTGATCAAAAACCAAAGTTTTCATCCTAAAAAATAGAGAAACTGATGAGGGATATTATAATCGCATAAAACGGCCACCGGTAGCTAAACTATACAACGTGACAAATATTTACACCTGATTCGATAGTCACGAATATAAATGGACACCCCGAAATAAAAAAGAGGAAACTAAATTAACCGATTCATGTATTTTTCATTGTGATAGAAAAATCGATAGGAAAATAAAACAATTTAACTAAAATACAAACGAAGCAAAAGCTATTCATAAATAAAAGAGGAGTATTTTGTACATCACATCAGAAATAATATTCAGTTGGTGTGCAGTATATTTTCGGGTAGGTATATTAGATTACATTTTAATCAGCAGCAACTGAGTTGGTACGGGCAGAGGGAGCAGGGTTACAAACCATTACTCAAACCTGACGTTAAATAGCTAATTCAATTGTTACCCCCAACGATGTGTGGTTATCGCCCGATTCTGTTTCAGATAAAATGATCAAATTGCTTTGTATTTTAATTCCTTTTCCATTTTTAGTCGAACACATTTCGTTTATTTGCTCTAACATTTTTTATTTTTTTTTGTTAGGGGTTAATGTTTACTACTACCCCTTTTCGGTCTAAAAATGGAAAAATTTGAATTCGGCGAAAACTAAATTTGTTAAAAAATTACGGAATGAAGAGGTTCCGTGTTGTGCCAATAGGCTTATCCAAACATGCAATTTAGTAATTATAGGGAAGTGGATGGTGCCGTAAACCATCAGGGTTAGAAACTTAATTTCTATGTAAGGCTATACAAAGCAAAGATTTTTCTTATTTATTTAATTAGGATAATCAAATTCAATTTTGAAACAATGCCCCGAGAACGATTTTAAATCTTCGAGTTACTGGTAGCCTATAAATTATAACATTACCGTCATTATTCATGCATTAAGGAGCGTTACAGAAGTAACGCTGAATGTAAGGAAGCCTAGAGGTTAACCCGCCGGTTTAGCAAGCGGTTAACGAGATTTTAAATTTTGAGTCGCGTGCGACGTTGGTGCATATAAACGAAGCTTTTCGAAACAAAAAAAACTCCAAACCATTTAAAAACAGACGCACAATTTTCGTATCTTTCAACCCTTGTCAGGATAAAATAAGGACGAAATTTAGAACATAAGCGATGACGTGTAAGGAAATCTTTCTATTTTTGTTGAGCGCAATTTCCTGGGTTAAAAATAACTGTGACACGCATTATTCACATAATAACCAAACAATTTTTTTTTTAAATTAAAACTTTTTCTAAGATTTTTGCAGCATCCGCACGATTTTATTCGATCACTATAATTTCGGGGACAGGATATCACCAATTCAAACTAAAGTCACACGCAAACGTATATCGGCAACTTAAAACAAAGGATCAAGAACCGAGATTTAAAAAATGTCATTTTGTGTCAAATTACGGGTTTGGGTTCTTTAGTAAACTTTAATAAAAGGTAAAAGATATCAATTGAGAGCCACTTTTTTATACAACGCTTTTAAAATCACACAACTTTTGATTGCCCGTTAAAACTGCACAAAATAGTCAAGAATCGTTATTATGTATTTTTGTGGTTTTGATTTCCTGTAATATTAACGCAGGATTTAATTTGAACTGCGTGCATTTTTTATTTAAATTATGTCGTTCAGATTATCTGCTGTAGCTTTTATACGAACTCACCTCGTATATGCATAATTTCTAACATTTCGAAAATTAATTGCTGCGCTTTTGTGGTTTTCTATAACTTCGAGGGAAAATCATATCAATTTTGTTTGGTGACCAAAGTGTATCATCTTCTTCGTTAATTTCATAAAATTGGATCATTTTGGTCGCAATCATTGTGTAATTTTCTTATAATAAAAAAGTTAATATTTCGTTCACACAAATTAAATAACACTCAATATATGAAAACTTTTAGGCAAATGTGTAATTTAATGTAGGTTATAAAACCAACAAATTATAACCAAAGGCTTGGAAGAAAAAAGACAGGGTAAAAAATATAAATTAAGCAACCGGTAGTTAAATTTCAAGAAGTCATAATTTTGTAATTTTACAAATATTGTCGTGTTTACGGGTTTGTGTTTTAATGAAATTGGATTTTCGTGAACTTATTCTTAGTAGATTAAATCAAAAATAAATATTTTACTTTTGATGTAATGTCATTAGTTAAAATTTTTGAATTTCAAGTTCCACCAGATTGCCAAATTACTGATGTACTTGTCATCTGCAGATGTTTTGAAGAAGTAACCAAAACGAAACTTTTTTGGCGTTCAATAAGATAGGCTTCAAAATCTTATTCTTTCGATCTGGCAATCGAATAGTGTAATACCTAGAACTACTAAAAAGGCAGAAGATGTTAGATTAAGGATATCAAGCAAGGTTGGTAGCAAATCGCATTTGGATGGGAAATCTAAGAAAATGACGTAACTGTCCAATGCTCCACAATTGTAAGAGCTCAGCAAGATTTTATTTTATAAAAAACCACTGGAAGTTTTGGGCGACCTATTAGGACTTTTTGATTTAGTAATAACTAGAGACGAGATTTTTAGGTTTTTACCTTTTTTTTATTTTAGCTCCTATTTTGATGTTATTAGTACCAAAATTCGTTTCATGAGAAGCTACGTTATATAAGTCCTATTCATTTTTACCTTTTCTTGCCTTTTTTCCTTTTTTTAATTTTTACGACCTATTTTGTCATATTGAAATTTTTTTTTTAATTTTCAGACTTAATTTTTGCCTTGTTTTTTTAATTTTTTTTAAATTTTTACGACCTATTTTATCATTTTGGAAACTTTTTTTTAATTTTCAGTTCAAATAGAAAAAAATCTTGCTCTTTTTCATTCAAAGGCCATTCAAAAAAATTCTGGGAAAAAAGACTGAAAGATACAAAATGTTTTTGGGTCACAAATTTGATTACGGGGTTAAAAAAATTCAAAAAAATTGTGGGAACAAAGATTGAAAGATACAAAATGTTTCACGTTTAGTACTTTTTAGGACCTTTTCTGTGTATTTATAGGACCTAAAATCGCTTTTTTTAGAACCTTTTTAGGTACCTTTTTTGAATTTATACGACCTAAAAGTCTCACCTCTAGTAATAACGTAACAATCGATTACAAGTTCTAAATAACGTTACCGACAGAGAGACAGAGTTTTCAACAACATTCTTATGTTTATTGTAAATTATGTTCACTAAGCTACTGATATTTTCATTTCAATTCAGTTAAAAATAAAATTCTTTAAAAAATTGCCTAAGGCACTTCCATGGTTTACGTCAATCCAGTTTACTAAACCAACACAGCTGTCAACAAAACAAGACGGTGATTTGCCTTGCAGGTAACGCGATCAACTGCGAATGCGAGGTACCGGGTTCAAATCCGGAGAAGGGTAACTTTCTTATGACTAGTCTCCATGTTTTGGAAAGCACGTTAAGCCGGTGGTCTTCCTGGGTTAATGAATTGCCATCATTAACATGAAAACCAGGGTTACAGGCACGTCTGGAGACAAGTCTAGCAAACTACCTATCAGACGTTAAACAATTTATATGCTCACAAACCTAGCACTGCCAAGGAAACGACGCTGTGGCTGGAAATAACAAGCTTTAGGCTAAAATTCAGTTGAAGAAGAAGAAAAAAAGCTCTGTTGACGATACGTGTGCTCGACGTAAATACTATTAGCCGGGATTGAGAAACAGTAGGGCTACCGCACTTAATGTTACTAGGTACTGTTTTTATGACGTTTGTGCTACTGTTAACATCAAACTACTATCACGATTTAAGAGTTTCGTTGGCTTAAATAATCCGATTTAAGTTATGAGCTGTCCAAAAGAATAATTTTAATAAGTTGAACTGTCTCGTAGATCCCGATTTTTAGTTCTGCACTTTGCACAGATGAATACTGACATTTATTTCCTGTTTTTGGACTTTTGTAACCCCGATCAACAAAATTTTTGTTGTACACTTGCTACACCTTCAACTTCCACAATTTCATTAGAAAATTTTTAAATTTGTGCGCGAGGTTATTGTTTTTTCCCTCTCTTCTGCTGTGTAGGTGATTATGTATATTATTATTGTCATTTTTCTAGAGACCCGCAAAAATCTAACGCCGTCACTGTTTTCAAGTCTTTAAATAATCATTTGCGTTATTCTAAAGCGTAACTTTGATTTGTAGCCCATATTTATTTTTAAGGGGCTTCATTGAACTTTGAACTTACGTAGCTTCGGATCCTATAACAGCTTACTCAGGACTTGCTTGGTAAAAAATGGCAAAATTTCTTCCTTAAAATTACTATACAAGTATAAACAGCAGGTCACCACAAAAACAACTGATCATTGTGTCGACTAGTCATTAGAAAACTTACAAGGGTAAGTTTTTACCATGGTTAAAAATGGGGATTCAAACGCTGTTTGATGAACTAGAAAAGTCTCAATTTTCCTCTTCTGCGAACCTGATTAGTTCGTTCTTTTATTACTAAGCGAAAACGTTTACAACTTTAAAAATAGACAAATAATTACCTAATTAAAGACAATCACGTGAAGTCTCAGTCCGAACAACTGTGGCCCTCAGCTACAAACGCATTCTCCATAAACAAGGCAAAGGACTGAACAAGCACATCAATAATATAAAGAAAATGTATTTCTGTGAATTTTTGTAAAGATGTAATTGTCAAAGTTTATCGGGCACATTAAAAATCCACACCGTCCCTCCAACCCGTCTACCGGTTCTAATATCATTTTACCTTGATTATATATTTAGATTGGGTGCAACTTAATAAAATCAAAAGCAGAACGTAGATTATGTTGGTTTTTATCACCCGGGGGTTTGGGGGGTATGGAATTACGGAGTTACGGTTTTTGTTTGCTTTCTCTTTCTTTCTTCAATCTTTATTCTTGAAGAGTGTGGTGATGCTGTTAACTATTAGTCACCATTATTCTCGGTTTTGGGCACATTACGTTGCACCAGGTAAGTTCTCATCTATTAGCGGTTTCGCCTAGTCTACCTATCGTATCGGAGATCTTTTCCTTGATCGTCATCCATCCATCTTCCTCTGTACAACAAGGTTCTCCGTTTCTTCTGTTTTTCGGGCAACATGACCAAAATACTGATTAGTGATGGCTCTTTCTTCACAATTACAGCCCAATCTAACATTCCACACCCGTTGAACGATAATAATAATGGTTTTCCCAAATGTTTTTCTTTTTTATGGGATTGTTTTCCTTCGGCCTCACTGATGATGTATGCGATTATACATAAAAACCGTAGTTATTTGACCTGCTGCTACAGTTGATTCTGGGGGGGGGGGGCATTGTAACATATCAATTGATATGTGTCATAAATTATTACACCTTAACTGATTTTTTTTTAATTTTAATATTTGTTAAATTAACTTTTTTAATATTAAAATTAACACTTTTTTTTCAACTGTGTGGCGTAATATCGATGACATTGCTATAACTGACAGATGTGACATAAAAATTAAAATATGACTGTTGTGCATTATGTTAATAAATTTATAATAAAAAAATAAATAAATAAAAAGGTCAACGTTGGAAACTTTGCCAAGTTCCTATTAGAGAATGCCGTTAATTATAGGAATCCTCAATTACTTTACAATTGGTAGACAATCTAAAATTTTTATTTAAAATTTAATTAGGTGTAAATTGGAGATCAATTTAAATGCTAAAGTCTGTTGGTCATCCCATCCGTTAATGCACTGAATTTTAAGGAAGACAGGGCTTTGAGAATATATGAAGTAACGTTGTGGCATCCTTGACCAGAGGGGGGGTCATAAAATAAAAATTTAACGTAACAGAAAGAAGCAAATCGTCTAAGTTTTTGGTATACGAGTACAAATAAAGAGATAAAAATCTATACGATTTATCGACCTATATGAGAAAATAATTATCATGCAATTATTAATGTTCCAATTTACCTGCCCTACTTAAAAATTAATAAACTTACATTGATAAAATAATGGCATCCCATTAAAATGTAGATAATTTTTAAATAAATAATTAAAATTATCGATAAATTTCAATCAACACAAAAAGCTAATACCAACAAATTCATTTTAAATTAAACTTCAACATTTTAATATTATAAATTTAATTTATTTAAAAGGCTAAAAGATAAATTGGTTACCTTTTCTTATCATGAGACTGCTTGCTCGTCTGCGAATCACTTAAAACATAACACAAGATATAAAAATCCGGATTAATAACGAAATTGTAAATCAACAATCCAAATCCGCACACGTTCAGCAAAATACCAAAATAAATTTAAATGCGATAAAATTTGATAGGTGCCTTAAGTTCTTTTAACAAATTGATTATGAGTCAAGCGTTAAACGACTTTGTTATCAGCTTGTGTGAGCAAAAATTTAAAATTTAAATCAACACGTTTAAATTGTTACAGAAAATCCGTTAAAAAAACTTGAGTAAATTTTGCCAAAAAAAAAAAAAGTGTATGGGTGGCGCCCGAAACCATCGAGCTTAGTTTCGCTCTTTTCCTGAGCAGTATAGGATGATGCAAAAATAAAATAAAAAATTGTTTGCGGAAGCTATTACTCGCCTCATCATTGGATGTACTCAATTTCTTTGTCTAATGTTTCGACTTTTTGCAAAAATACATTTGTTACAGTACTAACGACACTTCAATTTGTCACCAAGGTGGTCGTTCGTCTAGACTAATTTAGTCTCGACCACTTCCGTCGCTACCTGACTTTTCTTCTTCTTTACCTGCGCTCAGTTAGCCATTCATGAGGACGAAGAGGCCTACTAACTTGTAAAGCTTACGTGCAATTTTTAGGTAGCGGTTCTAAATTATCGAGATAAGTACAAATTATCTCTTGTCACTTGTCAATGTTACGTTATTTTCCCCTTGTTTAGAGTGTGAGATCTTTTTTGGTGCCTTTTTTTGTAAATAGAAGGCGATATTAAAATGTACAATCGTTATCACTGTAAGTGAATTAAAATCAAATATTCCGTGAGGGATAATAACAATAAAGCAGATGCAACAGAATAAACGCATTATAATAGAGATGTTCGTTGATCCCCCGTAGAAGTTGGCACACTTAATTGATCCCCGATGATTACAGTTAGCGCAAAGCGCTTGGTGGGAGTGAAAATTCACCCCTAACACTCACGGGTATTTAGTTACTTCCAGTTCAAGTTAATTAAAGTTAAATTTAAAAAAGCGAATAGTAGGCGCGTCGAGAAAATAAGAAAATTTGCGGATTTAGTTTTTGGAACCAGAAGCGACAGTTAACTTAATCCACCAAGAAAAGCGTTGATCGTAGCTGTAATCGCTGTCCATTTCTATTTTAGCTTCAATAATTCACCGAGCTGACCGCACGATTTTCTTACATAAAAGGGAAAGTTGTTAAAAATCATCAACTAATTTTTTCGTTCCTTGCAAACTTAATATTGCTATGAGGTTTTAAAAATAATTCAATTAATAGAGGAGAACTACTTTGTTGTAATAACAACAACTTAAACAAAATTATGGTAGCAGTGTAGTAAAAATAAAGGCCAAGGTTAATTACCTTTTAATCTCAAAGTGTGCAAGTTTTTATAAAATGTAAAAGCTTACGTGAGAAAGTCAATGACATTTTTGAAAATACAATTTTTTATTTGTTCATTTGAATTGGTTACCCGCCTAAAAATCTAATTAAATCTAATCCTTACAAAATTCAAAATTATGAAATTATTTAATTGAAAAGGGGAAAATGGTTGATGAATAGTAAATTGTTGAGAAATATTAACCACCCAAGAAGATGAAACTAGTAATAGAATTGGAAATTTTAGAAGGTTTTTGTATTTTAAATATTTGCTTTTCTGAAATGAAATTGTTAAAATTTAGATTTTATTAAAGTTATTTTCAAATTTAGGGAGGGAGAAAAAATTATGACCATATAAATCAGTACGAAATAATTATTAATTTTGTGTAAAAATTGTGAAAAAATTCTTTTGGGTTTCTGCAAAGATGGCTTTGTGACCCTTTAGCTTCTAAAGCAAACTACATTTTGCCTTCCCCCCCCCCCAAAAGTAGAACTACAAATTTATCTTCGTTAATAAAATTTTGAACTGCTTTCTCTTCTACATATTTTTAGCAATAAGATTTTCTATAAATTTTTTCCTGCCTATGTGCGTTGCGTATTGAAAATGTGTGACAGATACAGGGGACCTACTTAAAATATGGGATTTGAATCCGTAGATATTGGTAACTTTTCAGCCATTCGATCGTCCGTCCTGTAAATTAGAATTAATAAAACATTTATTGAATTTGTCCGTGACGCTCGGTCAATTATCAAAATAGTTAACTAAAAGGTTAGATTAAATAATTAAGCAAAAATTTAAGACAGCGTTACAAACAGACAGAAAGACAAACAGAGGTTTTACGGAGCTTGCTTGATAAGGTTGTTTGACAAGCAGATAGATTTACAAGTATTTTTGCATTTTTAAACATCAAAATGTTTAATATGGAGGACCATGGGTGTCCTTATGATCATTTTCAAAGGGGGCAGGGAACAAAATCAAAAACAAAATTTTTTTTATAAAAGATTTATCATTTAAAACTAAAAATTTTAGAAAATTTTAAAAACTTGCGCTGGTGAAATATTAAAATGTCCAAAAAAAATTTAAGCGGGCCAGAGCCGGGGGGGGGGCAGCTGCTTTTTTTGCCCCCATATAAATATATTAATAATATTATCGTGGGCCAATCAAAGCTTGTAGATTGCAAGGTATGATTTTGCGCTTCCGAAATCTTAATAATTCAATATGGCAAACGTTATGAGATTATGCGCAGCATACGATGAGTTTTTGTTCACGTATAAGTCATACTTTGACCTTGATAAATCACCTTGTAAAACGTCGTAGCCATCACAAACAAATCTAGACGTTTGTTATTAAAATAAAATAATTCCATTGCCCAGGTTGTGCGGCCTAAAGGCCGCATTGAAACTATTTTTGTGTTGATAATAAAAGTATAAACCAATCCTGATTACCTCATTGACCCATCCCTACAGACAGATCTATTAAAAGTTTTTCATAATTGAATCTCATGAAATCTTTTTAGATTGGTTATAAAAAAGAAAGCAAGTAGAAGTTCCAAATAGCGTTACGGATAGACAGACAGAGTTTTCTACAACATTCATATATTTATTGTCTTGTTACGTGATTTTTTTTGATTGGGCTAGATAATTACGCAATAAACAATTAACAATAAAAATCATAATACTATAATGAAACGTCCAGATTTGTTTGTGACGCAATTAGGATTGGTTTATTTATTGCCAAACTAAGAAAAATTTCCGGGTGGCTTTCAGGCTGCACACTCAGAACTATTTAATCATAATAAAAAACATTAAGATTTGTTTGTGATGGCTACGATGTTTGTCCTGTGATGCAATCGAGATTGGTAAGTTCAATTATCAACCTAAAAAAGCTTGAGTGCGGCCTTTAGGCCGCACAACTTGGTCAATTTAATTAATATATTAATTTTAATTAGACGATTCTAATTATAACTTTTTTGTAAGCAGATGCAATTAAATTTTCACAATTTCTCAGAGTTATCGTATTCTTTTGAGTGAGGTCGAGGACAGAACAATTACATTAATAATTTTAAAGATCCACTTTATTTATAATAATTTTTATTAAGATTTAATTGAAAACATAATTACACTGCATTTAAAAATTGTGTAATTTTTAATCACCTGGTCCTGAGGGATATTTTCTACTATTGGTTTCGAATTAACCACTTCATAGATACATAAAATGATGGTAGTTAACGTTAAACAAGATTGCAACTCGCGTGGAAATAGACGTGTCAGATGTGACAACGTTCATGAAGTAATTATTAAAATTACAATGTATACTACCTCGGATTTCGTGACCGGGGGGTTTGGGGGGTATGAAATACCCTCTAAGCATACACAGAATTAGAGTAGAATATTAAGTTTTTTATTCAAATGTTTGTTTTTATTGCTAAATTAGCAACCCAAAATTTGACAAAAGCTTTACTAATAATGAAAACAGGAACTGCAGGATACAAATTCATTTTGTTTAATAAATTATGAAAGTAAAGAAATCCGGAACAATCAGACGTCCCGAAATAATGCTTTGAGCAGCTGGGGCATTTAAGAATTTAAGAATTTTAGCTTCATTTAAGAATAAGGTTAGGTTTAGTGCCGCCAGTTTTTTTGTCAATTAGTTGCCAGATTTAGCGAACAGATGTCGTCTAAATGTCGCCAACACTTTTTGAATAACCTTTTTATTTACTAACCCTTTCTACTCATTCGCTGCCATTGTGTTAATCCGGCACATTGAATTTACTCCAAATTTCTCGAATTATGTTATTTACCCTGCCCCCTAGCCCTAGACAATTATCGTAACCTGGCGCCATCTAGCAATATCTTAAAAAAGGCTAATTCAAAACCGGTACTTTTTTAATATTTCTAGCATTTTTAAGTCGCCCATTTTGTCGCTAGTCGCCATTTCAAAAATTTTGTTGCAATGGCGCGTACTTAATTTGCCCATTTGGTAATAAGTCACACAAACTGGCAGCAGTGGTTGTGGTTAGGTTTAGGTTAGGTTCAGGTTAGATTCAAGTTAGGTTTAGATTAAACCAAAGTTTTATTTTCAGTGTAGATTTTGTTTTTTAAACTGTCACCTTTGGTTTTTCTAAAAAGTAGAAATGTTGTTTTACCGTTCACTGCATATAAATGAGCTTTTCTTCACTCCTAGAACTATGCAATTCCTGATTTGTACAAACTTTTAAACTTGTACTGTAAATATGTAACAACTTTAGTAGTTGTTCCTACTATTAAATTTTTATTTTAATTATATATTTTTCGCAAGGGATTAAACCTGATACTTTTAACCTCATTAGTCGTGCACTTTGCTAACCTATGTAACACAGAACATTGTATATTGGTGCAAAATTGCAAGATTTAGATAATATTGGTCTAATATTGTTTTCTAATAAAATGTTCACATCTCGATATTGGGCCAACATTGTGTGCTACATGGGAATGGTCTAATTGTATACTTTACTATTTTGAAATTTTTTTAGTTTAATATAACTGTTACTAGAACAGTCGCTAGTCGAATGTCGCTACTTAACATAACTTAACCTTAACTTTAAAAAGTTTTATAAACCGATAAGTAAGGTTATACCTACATAAATTACGTTTAGATTATATTTACTTTAGAGAAGGAAATATTGTTAAGAGTTTTTATCTAAATATTGGACCTTTGGAATAAATTAGAAATGTTTCTTTGTTAAAAATTTGTACATCATATCCATACTCAAAAGCCTAAAAGCTCAGAACGTAACATCTACGTAAAGTTAACCTTTTTGAATTTTGGTTCAAAAAATTTCTTTTTCAATTGGGGTATGTCCAAAAATTTGTTTTTTTCTGTGTTTTTTTTTGTGGGAACTCACTATCAGAAGGAATTTCTAAGATTTCCCAAAATAACTTCTTATCGTAACCCACAATTGAAGTGGAAAAATAATACCATTAAATTTGAAGGCAACATTAGGGAGGTATTTTGCAAGAAAAATACATTTCGACTAATAAATAAGAGGCAGTAAAAAATAATCCCCAAGTTAGCAGTAAAGTTTAGTTTATATGACTCTACACCATCAACGCGACGACGCTTTAACTTACAACGACAGCGTAGAACAAGAGAAGCTTTTAAAATAATTAGAAGAGGAAGAATCACGTTATAAATAATAAATACGAGTTGTTAGTGTGTCGATGTTAAGATGAGGGCGCGTGCGACTTCATGCAGAACACGAGTAGCTCCTCATGTTTGGGGGTTGATGTATGAAAGACACAACACAGCACTAGCCCTTCACCGAGGGCGCTAATTTAATTGTCATCCCTATAGACATCATATTGTGATCTTTTATGAAATAGCTATTCCCATAAAACTACACTGTTCGGTTTAACCAAAAAATTTATTTTAATTCAAAAATTAAATTTGACTTTAGAACCAGCCCACACCATAAAAATTAACCTTTCAAAACGAAGGCAAAAAAGTTTAAAATATTTTAATTCAAAACTGACTCTCAATTTTTGCAGTGTACTGAAGGCTAATTGTTTGATAAAACCCCAAAGGGGCGCGCACTACAGTAAGTTCATTATAAGTTAATCAGCAGACTTGAAAATAAACTGTCCCTGTTATGAAACGTTGAGCAAATCGAGCCCTTTCTGTCTAGGGAAAAATCAACAACAGATTAACTTAATGCAAGGAGCTTTCAAAAATAATACAATAAAACTGTTACGTCACTATAGATGTATTTAAATGCGTTTTCCCACAAGCGTTCAAAAATTAAGAAAATTTGAAAAACTATTTTTCTCGTTTTAATTGATCACAGTTGAATTGGATTTTTTAAGCGGCAACGAGCTTTTGTCACGCTAACTCTGTGGGTAATAGTTGAGGAAGAGACTCGTTAAGGAAATTTAAGTATCAGGAGTCTTTACGGTTATTCTCACTTTGTTTACATTTTTTTTTATTTATTTTAATTTAAATCAAGAGTTTGTCGTAGAAAAACTGTCAGGTTTAATGAGCTTCCGTCCGTGTCATTAGGGAACACAGTTTTAGTACTGTTTGTACCGAAAGTAATCCAGTAGCTGCTCTGGAAAGTCAAATTATTTTTATTAATTTTTTTTGTAATTTTTGGTAAATTAGACCGATTTAAGTGATAATATTTTTACGGGAGGGGGTAGCTGTTTTTTAAATCCATTGCAAAAAACGAAAGCTAACCTAAGAGATTAATTTATTTTTTCTATAAACTTTGAAGAAAAACAGTCAATATTAAAATATCAGAGTAATAATTTGTATAAAGATGATTTGAAAAAATTGACGTCCTAATATGTCAAACGTTCCATAAAATCCTGAGATGAAATAAAATGTTGAAAAAGTAGAATATCAGAAAAATGCATAAATTATTATCAAAAATACTCTCTATAAATATAAATCAAGAGATTTTCACAAATAAAAAGAGAAATCAAAGAGAATCAAAGAGGAGAGTGGATTCTAGGCGCAGAATTTGTTTTTCGCGTTTCAATACGCGAGATTTTGAGTTTTTTTTTCAATTTTTGAGTTTAATTTTTTTTAACAAAATTTCTGGTTATTTGTAAACATAGCATATAACGCACAGTTTGTTTCTCGCGCTCTGAATTAATAAATATCTACCAAATGGTCATAATTGAAGTTCCAAAACATGAAATAAGCAAACAACAAATTGAAAAATAATTTCAAGTCTGTTTACATGATTTTGATTAATTCACGCATTGTGAAATAATTCAATAAATTTAATTTGTCATAAAATCAATCGAAATCTTAGATACTTTGTTAAAAATCAATGTAAATTACCCATGCTTTTCAGGGTTTTTTTATGTAAATTTACATGGAAAAGTATGGGTAACTTACATTGATTTTTAACAGTGTACTTTTGGGCACTGTAGAATCATTTATTCTTAAAAGTTTGCATTTTCTTAACAGAAATAAAGCCGAAAGCGACCGTCCAGAGCAAACGTTGCCAAGTATAGCATTTAACATTTAACAGATATAAAAAACATCTTATTTTTATTATTCTTTTTTATCTATATCATTATTTATTTTTTAAATTTTTCGTAGTCTGGGTTTTTGTACTGCTTTCGGTATCAAATTTAAAAAAAAATACATTTTCTTCCTAATATTTTATATTTCCAATTTTTTCCACAATTTAGGTTGTTTTAAAAAAGTTTTTCCCATGTATCTGTACATGTTCAACACCCCTCAGCAAAGAAGCATCAAGAAAACTTTTAAAAAGCGACCACGATGCCAATTTCATTCTTTAAACGCCTTCTTGTTGCTTCCTTACAAACCCCCCGGTTTTACTGAAGAATATTTAAAAACGACACTACAACAATTTACACTGTGCATGTTTACCAACAAAATGGCCACCGCCTCCTTGGTTTTTATTAGCGGGCTAAACCAGCTTACTAATAAAAGTACTGTAAACGGCTGCCATTTTGTTAGTAAACATAAGCACTGAAAATTGTTGTGGAGTATCGCTTCCTAATATTCTATGTTAAAACCGGGGGGTCTGGGGAGTATGGAGTACCCATTTGTAAGGAAGTAACAAGAAGACGTTTCAAGAATTTCAAGGCGCTCAAAGAAAAATATTCTAGGTTTTACGCCCATATCTTACGTATTTGATGAACAAAATGAAAAATTTGTTCTAATTTTTCTAGTTGCACAGTGTAAACATTTTTCAAGAATAATTGTCAAAAAATAGAAAATGATGGGTTTCTTATATGCAGTGTGTTCACGAAAAGTGGTAACAGTGAATAATTCTTAAATATTAATAGATACAAAAAAAAGTTTAAATAGTTTTTTATTCAACTCCAAATTTTCTATTGGAAACTGTCAAGGTATATTTTTTTATATTTCAGATTCCACCGGAAGTAAACATAAATTTTTTTTTCAAATGGCAACATGTCTTTTTTTTAACATTTTTGTAATCTGCAATTTTTTCTCTATAAATACATATAAAATTTTCATAAGGTTATATAAGAAAAAATTCGAGAAAACACAAGATTTAAACAAACAATAATAATTTATTAATTACGTATGTAGAGTGCTATGAAAAACAAAACACCATTATTATGATATGACACTATTAAACTCTTTCTATGGAGTCATTTAAAAATAGTAGTTTAGGCAAATCCATCTTTAAATTTAAAAAATTTAAAAACTAAAATTAATATAGCGTCTATCAATTATCACCAAATCGCCAGAATTTCTGCGAAAATTAGAATCATATCTTGAACAAAACGGTGGCAATTTTGAAAAATTTATCAGATAAATGAAATGTTGTGTTTTCGGTGTGGTGATGTTTTGTTTTTCATGGCACTCTTCATACCTACATATGTGTAAATAATCAGTAAATTATTATTGTTTGTTTAAATCTTGTATTTTCTCGAATTTTTTCTTATGTAACCTTATGAAAATTTTATATGTATTTATAGAGAAAAAATTGCAGATTACAAAATTGTTAAAAAAAAGACATGTTGCCATTTGAAAAAAAATTTGATGTTTACTTCCGGTGGAATTTGAAATATAAAAAAATATACTTTGTCAATTTCCAATAGAAAATTTAGAGTTGAATAAAAAACTATTTAAACTTTTTTTTGTATCTAGTAGTATTTAAGAATTATTCACTGTTACCACTTTTTGTAAACACACTGTATATTTTTATGCAACTTTTTTTTTGTTTCAGCCTAAAGTTTGTTGGGTACTTGTGACACACTGAAGTGTCGCGACACCCTCTAGGGCAGTCAGAGGAACCACTGCTCTAGTGTGTAGTCTACAAAAAATATCTATTATTAAAACTTGAATGAGACCGTAAAAGTGCAATTTTTATTGCTAGGCCAAAATAAACTAAACCAGACGAATTTTCTCATAAAAATACATAAGAATATTAATATTTATTTTTTGGTGTACACAAAATTTAAAGGGGTTAATCTAACGTTTTTGTAAAATCCCACTAAAATTTTAAAGTGGGGTTTTTCATTGTCGACGACGTATTTTGATGCGTAGAATTCAAATTTTGCATTTTTAGTTGGCGGAAAGCAAGGAAAATGGTTCAAAATTGGTGGTATAAATAAAATTCCAAAAATCGATTGTTATAACTTGAATCTGAATGAGACCGTGAAAGTGCAATTTTCATCTTAAAGGAGTGTTTTTTTATTGTCCACGACGTATTTTGATGCGTAGAATTCAAATTTTGCATTTTTAGTTGGCCAAAAGTATGGGAAATGGTTCAAAATAGCTGATATAAATGAAATTCCAAAAATTGATTTTTACAACTTGAATGTGACTGTGAAAGTGCAATTTTTATCTTAAAGGGGTGTTTTTATTGTCCACGACGTATTTTGATAAGTAGAATTCAAATTTTTTATTTTCAGTTGGCGGAAAGCACAGAAAATTGTTCAAAATTGGTGATATAAATGAAATTCCAAAAATCGATTTTTACAACTTGAATGAGACCGTGAAAGTGTTCAGTTGGCGAAAAGCAAGGGAATTTGTTCGAAATCACTGATATGAGTAATGTATTTTAAAACTAGGAAGTCCAGGGGCTTTTGGCCGCGTGATCACTCCCATGAGTGTCGAATGTGATTGTTCGGTCTTTCACCTCACTTGTTAAACCATTCATACGCGTCACTAATTAGATGGTAGATAAAAAATTCTTTTTAGATAGGATTTTATCTACTTCATTTATAAGGAATGAAAAAAATGTGCAAAATTTCGTGCTTTTACACCTACCGGTTTAGGCTGTGCGTTGTCTGTCAGTCAGTCAATTACTATATTGATCAAATTAGTTTTTTTTTAAATAAATTTGTGGTAAATGAGTGAACGATTGGTTGCGGGAATCTCGTTAATCCATTCATTCGCTTCAGTGGTGGACAAATAACAACAAAAATCTCCGAGTTTTTATGAATAGATCATTGCATTTGGAATCCGAGTACAAGAAATTGTACTGCTCTAAATGATTATTCTTTGATTTAAATTTACTAAGACGTTTTTATATTTATTATGTACCTTAAAAGTGCGAGGCCGAAGGCCGAGCTACGTTTTATGAGCGGGGGCTGCCTCATACAACTATTCGCTGTGTGCGTTGCTCTTGCTGCCCTCGGGTGGCTCAAATAGATAAAATAATTTGGACTCTTGACATATAAAAAGCTGGCAAATTTTAAGCTTCCAGGTAGGGAGTTGCGGGTCATAATCCTTTTAAGTCCATGGTAATCACATAAAGCAAGTCCCAATTCAGTTCTATTACCGGCCACTCCGAACGCTTCGATCGATTTTCGTATCCTCTCTACACCTACGCACACAGCGAATAAGAGAAAAAAATCTTCTGAACACATTTCTAAGGTTGCTAATTTTGTGACAGACAAAATTGCTTATTAGATGGCGGTCTAAAAGTGTGACAAAATTAATAATTACTTCTATCATTTAACGCACAGTTCAGTTCCTGCAAATAATTGCATGTATCTGCTGAACTAAATAAATGAATAAAAAGACTGAAAATGGGGTTACCAAATAGTAGAAATTTTGCTATTTTTGCAAATTTTGAAAAAAAAAAGACACCTTAAATGTTTTTTGAAAAATTAATATGTTGTCAAATGCGGTAAAATGAATAATTTGACAGTTTTTACAGTTTCTGTTCTTTACATAATAATTACGATTAATTAAGATTTGGTGAATACAAAAATCCCATTGAACTTCTGATCCCAAATCTAAATCTTATGGGTTTTTTTACAATTCCGTAACCGATAAACTAAACTTTTTGCGCACTAGCGCACCATCTGTTAGCCAAAAGCTGTAATTGTTAAGCCACATAACATTATTGTATAATTTTCTTAAATTAAAAAAAAATTTCTTTACGATACCAAAATTATTACTAACAAAAAATAATCATCCAAAAAAGAATAACCCAAAAGAAAAATGAAATCTGTAATCCGAGATTTAAACCCTCACTTCTAATTTTCTACCGGTTTGTACTACGGATAACGTTCGAGCTTTCGCTAGTCTCACGTAGAGGGCTCATGCGAAAATTTCCACAGTAATATTTTAATTCGATTATTTCTAAACATTTTCGGTGTTACGGTTTTCTGTAAAATTATTTTTAAACTTAAAATGAATTCAAAGAATTTGACAATATTGGCCTATATCATCAAAATCACATTAATATTTTTATAACCAGTAATTTGAATAAAACCGCACTGCCGTAGGGTTCAAGTCGTTTAATTATAATTTTTATTACGTTTTAAATAATTATGAGTTGCATGAACACGCTCTGTAATTAAGGAAAATTAAACTCTGTGAACTGTATGTGATTTTTCAAAACGCAAAATTGCTAACTGTGTAGCAAATTAGTTACTAGTTTAATTTAAAGTGTTTTAATTCTTTATTAGGAAATAATCAAAGTAACAAAGGCCAAAACTCTATGATATAATTTTATCAGTAAGATTTGTTATTAAAAATTGAAAATAAAGGTAGGTTAGTCGATGCAACGTTAAAAGGATGAAATTGAGCGCTGAGCGCTTCCTTTGTTTTTGGTTAAAATTAAGCGTTAACTAAAAATATAAAAATGTAAACGTGTAGGTAACTAAATAACACGTGCTTGATGCTTGTTTAAACCATGTCTAAGCAGATATAATCGGATATAATTTTAACGATATAAGTTGAAATAATAATTCAACTAATTGGTCTAAAAACAAGAGCAGTCGGTTACTTAAGAGACAGTCGGCTGAGGCCGCCAAGAAGATGCTCATTTGTTATATTAAATCGGCCATAGCATAGTTGGCCATCCTGTCTGCTCAGCTGTTTAGCGATGCTCATATGTCACTCATTTCCGACGTTAACCTTATTTTATTTACTTATCTTTGTGGTATTGTTTGCGGCGTTCCGATTAAGAAGCGAAACTACCGAAAATTGTATAATTAGCTCGTTAATTTGTTGAACATAAAGCAACCAATTAATGCGGTTATTTCAAAATAAAAGTTGTTTGATGGATTTATAAAAAATTAAATTGAATGATAAAAAATATAATGGGAACGTGAAGATGAAGCACAAAATTTAACAACACAATGGGTTTTCTATATTCAAAACGGAATGTCTTAACGAACCTCTTTTTCTTAAACAAAAAAAAAACTTTTATCAGGGAACCACATTTTGATGAAGTTGTTTAATTTTAAGAAGCTGATTATCTCAGGTTAATAAGCTATGTGTGCTAAGCAAGGTTTATTTTGGAGTAAATCCAGGCAGCTGTCGGGTTGTATGTTAGCAAAATTTCAATGCCCGCTTTCTTGTTTAATTATAGAACAAATTAATAAGAAAGGTAAAGAGATCACGTATGAGCACTTCTGCCAAAACTACCTACTTAACTATATGAATATTTCAGGGCAATTTAATGAAATGGCCGTTTCCAAGATAAACATAACTTTAAAAATCTTGTTAGTTTTATTTAACTCGACTGTATAAACAAAGAAGTGATGGATCCATTTAAAAAATTAATATGAGTTAGAGTTTAGCGTTAGGCTACACTACAATGATATTATTGGGGTGAGATTGGTCAAATCTTCTCGTATTTGCTTGAAACCTTGAAAGAGGGGAATTGAATACTTTGTTGTTTAAATTGCTGTGTGGTTAATCTCACCTCAATGGAATAAGACAGGTTACACCTTTTATAGAAAATTGGTGACTAAAATAACGGATTTTATACACAAGTGGATAATACATATCATTATTATGGTATTATTATACCATATGTACCTACGTCTTATCCTGTATGTCAAGATACAATTACCTTTTCTTGCCTATAGGGTGGAAACGCCCACTGATGGTATTCCATAAGAACAACTAGCGTAATAAAATTATACAATCATAGCTTTCGTAACCAGGAAAGGGTCGAATATTTAATATCCCCATGAATAATAAAAATTTGTTTGATGGAGTCGTACAGCATTAAATTTCTCTTAATTTAAACAAAAATGTCTTAATATGGTTCTGATAATTTGTATGGTCATGCAAGTTTCCTTATAATTAAATTTAAAACTTCCTGAAGGCTCTTGATGTACAAATTGACCACCATATGAGAGGTGCAAAAGTTGTACAACATTCACTTTCTCATCGCAAAAGTGCAGTGCTAACTCGAAAATTATTTTAACAGCCGATTTTGCATAGAAACATTTCATAACAATATTAAATTCCTATAAAACTTTTTTCTCTCAGTCATGGTATTATTAATAATTAAATACA
Source organism: Rhagonycha fulva (assembly GCA_905340355.1). Lineage (NCBI taxonomy): Eukaryota > Metazoa > Arthropoda > Insecta > Coleoptera > Cantharidae > Rhagonycha > Rhagonycha fulva. Next base: position 26,762,471 of record HG996559.1, on the reverse strand, counting down.
TACAAACAATAACAATAAGTGTTACTGTAATTTATTATTGTTTACAAGTTCCCCTACCAAGAAGTTTTCATTTCAAAATTTCAAGGTGAATTGTAATAATAATAAGTTGCACCTATTTGAATGCAGTATTTTTCAGATATGATCCCAGGCGGAGAAAAACCTTTATACTTACCGTCTACCCTCGGAAAACAATGGCAAATCATTGAGGTGTAATTAGGAGCTAATGAACTGATTCATTAAAAATAAAAATCAAGATAAAGAACTTTTTTAACATAAAAATATTAAAATATGGCAGTTGCGCTTTAGACGGCTCTCGCATATCGAGTGCGACATAAGCAATAAATCAAATTAATTTAATTCACACGATTCGTTAATAATAATAATAATTGAAATTAATTTTATCTAACGACTGACATGAAATTCAAAAACTAACATTGTAACTGTTAAACTTGGCAACATTGCGACAGATTTTTGGAATCTATCCTAATGTTGAATTATTTTGTGTAGTCCTGCCAGCAGCACAATACGAGTGAAATTTTTCACCTCTCATTACAATCGGTCTTATAATAAAAATAATATAGAGCACATAAAATCACAAATCACATTTTAGAGTAATAAGAATATCGGATATATTTAGGCGCGGCACTTCGGGTGCAGAGCTGACTGACTGCAGTAACTTATGAGCATCATCAGAGACGTAGCTATGAATTATAAAACCCTGTTCAAAATACGTGTTGGGGCCGCTTTTCCCCTTCCACCCAAATAAAGAAGAAAATAAATTGCAAAAGTTCAGCGTAAAATCCGTTTTTATTTAAAAGTTATGAACAAAAATGGGTTCTTGCGTGGCTACCAAAAACCCGATGGTTAAAGGATTGAGTATCACTGGCAAGGAGCTATCCCACATTAGAAACACCGATTTGAATCATTATATTTATTATGTGTAGAACACGTAAGACTTCATCAAATTTGGGAATTTATTTAGGGAATTGGAATCAAAGGATCTCATTGGATCTTTTATTTTTCAAAATATTAAAGATTTTGAAAAATTTATTGTGGTATTAAAACACAGAACACAATTTATAAATAAGAATACTCGGAATCTCGTTAATCCAATGATGACAGTAATTAAAATTATTCAAAATCGATTGATTTGAAATTAGCTGAACAGTGAGTTAAAAATTGGAACTTGATGTAATTTATATTATATCTACATTTTCAGTGCGGCCTTCAGGCCGCACAGCTGGAATCAATCTAGTTATGACGTTGTATAAAAATATAACTTAAATATTTTTGTAAAGTTTACTTCTCCACAAGCTCGGATTTAACTGGGTGGTAGAAGTGAGTCTTCCTAGAAGAACCAGTACACTTTTAATTTAAAGCGGTTTGACCGTTAAAAGTGCAATAATTCTTTATAACTTTCTGCTTCCTCTAAAGTCTTCTAAAGTTTAGGACCCTAACTTGTATCGTCAAGCTGTAATGTGGGAATCTACGGTTTTATGCCTGTTTACACCTAGTAACGTGTCGCATTATGATGGGAAGATGCACTTACAACAAACAGAACTTATAATATTATAAGAGACGGCATGTTCAAGCAACGAATTAAAAATAAATGAAAAAAATTTTACGTAACTGTTACCTTTACATTTTTACTTTTACCACTTAATTAAAATATCGGATGTGGTTGTTCAGCTTTTGGCCTCATTAGATGAGAGATGTAGCCATCATATGACTTCATGAGCGTCTATTAGGTGAGAAGGGGAGAAAAGGTCAGCTGCCCCCCCTAGCTTTAGCTGCTTAAATATTTTTTAGACATTTAATATTTCATCAGCCCAAGTTTTTAAAATTTTCGATTTTAAATGATTAAAATTCTTTTATAATCAAATTTTTTTTTGTTTTGCCCTCTCCTGAAAATGATCTTATGGACGCCCATGTACGATTTTACAAGAATTACAAGAAATAGTTTAAAAAAAAAAGTTCAGATAAATTTTGGCCGCTTCTATGATTAGGTGTCCATGTGTGGTTTGCACAGTGTACCCATGATCCTTACATTACAAGAAATACATATAACAATTTTTTAATATAATAATGGAATCTCGTTAATCCATTCATGCGCGTCACCCCTTCACTTTTACTCTCAAGTTTCCGTTAACCGATGTCAACCAAAATCTAGTCAGATTTAAGTCTCAATATAATAGTACTAAACATAAAATTTGGTTGAGAAATTCTTATTGGTTTGGGTGCAAAAGGACATTTCTTGATGGTTGGCCTTTTTCAACTCGTTTAACCTCAAGGACTATAAATCAGTCAAAATTTGAAAAAAAATGTGTTATTAAAAACGTATTTAGTTGGAAATATTAAGTAAGTAAAGTAATAAAACGTTTATTTACGAGTTTTGTGAAGAAGTGGATACGCGACCGGAGGGTCTGGGGGGTATGGAATACCCCCCAGGTAATCCTTTTCAAAGGAGATAACAACGCAGAATTGATCTTTGAAAAGTCTCCTGATCACTATTTTTTTGCTGGGGGGTATTCCATACCCTTCAGACCCCTCGGTCCCTGTAAAATATATTTTAAAATAAATAACTTAAAAATTTCTTTTATTCTCTTTAGTGAGTTAAATATTTTCTAGGGTGAGTTAGCTCTTTGTTAGCAACGTTCCTGTGCCAATTTGAGAACTATGCTAATTTTTTTCACAATTTATATAAGCAAAAATATTAGCAAAGGTTGCCTATATTGATCAATGATCACTGATCAAGAAGAAAATGGGGATATCTTTTAATAATAATACGGCATATGCATAACCCACCAGAACTTTTTTTAGTTATTTTTATTGTTTTAAATTAACACATAAACTTACGATATTTAAACAATGGTAACTCCAAATCGGTAGCGCCATCTACAAATAGGTGGGAGACGTAACGCTATTTATTTACCGGAGAAAAAGTATTATACATTATACCAAATTCCTGAATTTGTTCTTCAGTTCTTCTTTAAATTAACTTTCACCTACATTCTTTGATCTGGTTCTGAATTTTTATTTATTTTGCATGCATTTGATGCTAATATTTTGACATTTGCTACGCGAACCTTGCCTGGAGCTATAAGCTGGAGTGTACGCGGCTTGGTTCTAACCAGGAAATCTCCTGATAGTTACCACGACGAGGGACCTATTTAATTTGTTAATTTTGTGGGTTTGACAAGTTTTTTTGTTCCGACGCTATTGTTTTTTAAACCAAGTTTTTTGTACGGCAATTGGTTTAACAATCATTTGATGTTTTTGATTACAGTAATACCGGGTTCAAATTCGAAGAAGGCAACTTTCTTATGATTAAGTCTCCGTGCTTTGGAAGGCACGTTAAGCCGGTGATCCTCCTGGGTTAATGAATAGTCATTATTAACACAAAAACCAGGGTTACTGGCGCGTCTGGAGGCCAGCCTAACAAACTACCTATTGGACGTTAAACAATTTATATGCTCACAGTTCTAGCACTGCCAAGGAAACGACGCAGTGGCTGGAAATAACAACAGTTGAAAAAGAAGAAGATTACAGTAAACATCTGGTGTGGAGTTTGCATTTTTTAATCAAGGAGGCTATTGTTTTAGTACGCAAGTTTTAACAACTATATGCAAACGTCCTTGTTTTCATATCTCAAACGTTCGTTCTTATTTAAAAACGCTGAATTTGTTACCTTGGGGATTTCTTCACCATCTGCATCTACAAACAGTTTCATTAGTGTTTCGCGTGTTAACGGTATGGTTATTAGAAAATAATCACCTTTTATCATTTTCCCAGCCTCTCAAAAAAATTGATGACACTTTCAATATTGTAAACTTACCAGAGCTCATGCAAGTAATTTTTATTTTTCCAATTCACAGATACTGACGTGTCATTTTGGCTTCTGTAATCAATTTTTGTTAACCATTAGTAGTTACCACTGTGTGGAAAATTGTTTTCTGTTTCAGTACTTTATTAGAGAAACTGTCTCGGGCTACATTTCTATTTCAGAATCCTCAACTCCGCTCAACGCAATTATCATTGAGAGCTAGTCTGAGAGATACCTTCTGCGAATTGTGACTTAATCTGGATCTTTGTTTTAGGGAATTCTTCCCATTAGGGGTTCGGTTTAAGAGAGACGAATTGTGTTACAATTTGGATAGCATTTTTCATCTTTAAAGCTTTGACAATATTTAATAAAAATTTGTGGTTATTTGTAGTTGTAGCACTTACTATTACAATTTGTAGAAATGTTTACTATAAGGCTCTGGCCACACGTGCAGTAGAATGACGCTGGCAGCAGCATTAACACTGCAGGAACGCCCATCGTCAAGGTAAATGAAAGGTAATGTCGCAGCTTTAGCAATGCACTTGTATCAGCATTACCTTGAAAATGCGCCTACTTGACTTTTACTGCTGCTGCCAGCAGCATTTTATTGCACGTGTGGCCAGAGCCTAAGAAATATTTATTAAATACTGAAAATTACTAAAACTTGTAATAACTTTTTTTTCCAAAATTGCTTACAAAATTTTATTTAAGATTACTACAAATTTGAACACCTTCCAGCTACAAATTGTAATATTTTGTGCTATAATAAGTTGTAGGACAAATTACAATTGCGTCTCTCGTATTATCTAAAAATTCTAAAAAAAAACCAGCTGCTAATAATTTTACTGTTATTTTTGTTCTTGATAATAATTTAAAAAATATTTTTTCAAAAGAACGGCATTTCAAAAATTTAAGTTATTTTAGAAAAATTTACCGTACGGCCCTGATTGACCAGCTTCACTTATAGAGGAATAAACCACCTTAAAAAAGTGATCATAAAGATTTTGAAAAAATTGCTTTCGTTTATTGTAAATAGTCTTTCTCACTACCATAGTCGAGTGCTGCTGGGCTCTAGGGTATAAATGAGTCTCTAGTCTATAAATGAGACAATTTTATAAAACCAAATATAAGCACCAAAAAGCTGAAAATTTGTTTAACCAAAACCAAAAAATCTTGTGACACATTTCTTCCAAAAATTTGTGTATATTGTATATTTTTTTAATTTTTAAGCCAAGTTTATCAGTTACCGCTGATTTTCGGTTATTTGTGAGAATCTCGTTAATCCATTCGTGCGCATCATTAATCCTAGTCTCTGTAGAATCGTTAGCCTTGGTTTTCGTTTAGTACAGATCAACTGTTCGATCTACACAATCAACTTGATGAAATCTTCATTACATTTTTTTAAATTCATATTCAACTGTAGGGCCCCGGTATAACTTAAAAAAGTTGTGATGACCTATGCTTTTTAGGGTATATCGTATGGTTAGCATACAACATTTTACGTCCCAAAAATATTAGATCCGCCACTGATATAATCACAAAAAATTATGTTATAGCAAAGCCACTTTTTATGCTTGTTAAACATAAACTCTCTTATTTATTTTCTTTGTAATTCCTAATTACTAATTAGTTAATTAATTCTGAGCAAGATACTTAGCATAATAACTTAACTATACCTGCTTATTACAACATTTCAAATATTTTCCTTTAAAACTACGTGTGATATATTGTTGAGAATTTACAGGTGATATTTGAAAAAATAGTAACCTATTGTTTAATTATTTTTTTTTGAATTTGTAAAAGCGTTGCCTTAATACATAAATATTAACAATCGGTAATTTTACCATACACAAGACAAGAGAAAATTAATATTTTATTATAGCAGGGGTTATTACATATACAGTAACCAATAATTCTGTACTTAAGCGAAAAGTTATTATCGTAGTAAAATATAAAATGCAAAAAGTAATAACTAAATGTTTATGACACATTGTCGCTGTTGTTAATAATTACTAAACGTTGTCTTGTTTTTATATCGTTAAATATATAAATGTTTATGCCCCAAATACGAGTAGGTAAGTATCAGCATTACCGGTGCAAGTAGTGAAAATTTTTACAATACCATCCGTTGGGTGTGATTTGTGCAGTAAAGTTCAAATCATTTCTAGTTAACATTTTACATAACGGACTCCACAATTATCTTTCACTTCAATAAAATTCGCAATCTCTTCTTCTAATCGACAATCCATTCCTATAGGCTCTCCTTGTCGATTTTGTTTGTGTAGGCGAAGCCGTGGTTTTAATGGAACACCCAGATCGGCTTGGCGGCATCTTTGAAATAACAGATTGTTATTGCTCTTATGACGTCATAAAGTGTACAAAGTCTTATATTTTAAAATACGATACTAAAATATAATTTACCATTGTTAAGAGTTATTGGTATTATATGGCATCGCGACTTTTAAATGTATTTATTGTTGTGCATATGTTGAGCATATAACCACATAGCACTTATCCAAATTATTCTTCATCATTAAATTTGACATTACGTCTACGATTTGTTAATATTACAAAATAGCTACTTAAAGTCCTCTTTCAACCCATCAAGCAATCATAAAAATAAAATTTTGCTTCCACATCGATACGAATGCAACTCGAATACTCTTTTAGAATAACAAGCGGTCAGTAGTAAGATTAACCGGTTAATGTGAATATTACTGTGTTTTTATTTGAATCATAACGTGCCAAACTTAAAACAATTTTTGATACGCCACTGTTCATACCTTTCTAAAGGTGCGCCACCGGATAAACCCATTAGCTTTTTATTTATTTTACTACTCTTAAAAGCCCAAAAAAACTTTTTCATTTAGACTTGGACAACACCCCCATTTATATGATATCTCAATTAACCATATATTTCCAAAATTACTCGGAAATGAAACAACGGGTAATTATAAACGCCTCGATTTCAATTTAGACGCGGAAATATTAAAACATAATTATGGTGGTGTTATTGTCTCTTAAAAGGTAGTAGGTACAACTTATTTCCTCTCCTACACTACTACATAATTTTGGTGGTTGTTCCTGAATTTACACTAAATCGAAACATTTAAAAGAACATTACGGTCTGTTCACATCCTTCGTTAATTGCTTTGTTTATTCTTGCCGACTTGTGAGTGCGACTGGTATTTGTTTAAATGTTAATTATGTTTGGGGCGTAAACTAAACCATTTAGTGGCGCTAAAAACCCCATGTTCATAAAATAACAAAAAGAAATTATTATTTACTCGAATTTGTTTGCTCTAACTAATTGCGATCAGTTTGAAATTATGGGTTTGACCTGAGGATGTCGTACCGTTCGAAACAATAAAAACGGAAGATCATAAATTGCAATAAATTTCGGTGGAATTAACGGAGATATTACGTTCTTAATTTTATTGCTTTTTTCGGGTATAGGCTGTTTTGACATAGCAAGAAATTTTACTGGATTTTGGGTTCCGGCAGCGTTCTTTGTCGGCATCTTTAAAGGTATATTAGCGCCACAGAACGCCTAATTGTCACATCATAAACAAATTCCGACACAAAATGAAGAGAATTTTAGACATATTTTTTTAATTTGACCACCTACTAATTCCAGCATTCCACAAAACTAAAAAAATTTTGAAATAAAAAAGCGAGAAATTGCAATAATTTCGAGGGCTTAGAAAGAATAATCGACAAATCAACCAGACATGTAACCAATTTAAAATTCCAATTTGGTAGGTATTGGTGGTTCGTGTCATGTGAAAATTAATGGTTAATTGAATAAACAAATTGTGAATTACATGTCGTGTTTCAAATTATTACAAGTAAGTTGGAGAGGAACAAAATTTTGGATTACGTGCTTTGAGCTACTGATTTTTTTATGAGTAGTATGCTAATGTAATGGAATAACGGTGGAAATTAAGATAAGAGAAAGTCGTATGGAATTGAAATGATACACAGAGGCTCCCTCATCGGAAAGTAAAATAATCTGATGGTTGATTAAAATTACATCAAAAAGGTGTTCGTCAATAACAACAGAATAATAACAGTTTAAGTAACAGATATTTTATCTGTTTATGGTATTTGTTTGTTGTACTGCAGGTTTATTATCCGTAAGTAATGAACGTGCAATTAATAAAAATTTGAGTTTGTCCATTCAGGATGGTCTAATTGATCATGCTATATTTTGATTGTTTATCTCATTTTGGATTTCACAATCATGTCAATTCCACCTTTCTGTTCTTTTGGTGATTGAATGAAACGATCTTTTTATTTATTTTGTGTTTTATTGAGGTAGTAGGCGCCCATCAGACACAATATTTTATTTGAGTGTTACAACTGACAAAATTTCAGCTTTATTTCTTTAGGTCAAAAGATCAACAGGGTAAAATTTAATAAAATTAAAATATTTTGACCTAAGCTTACAGAAGTCGTCCATACAGAACGTCCGCATTTTTTTGACATTTTGCCTTAGTCTTCCTTTGGCACAGGTATTCATAACTTCCCCCTCTTTAAGAATATTACATAACTCCTCCCCCCCGACTTTCATTCATTTTTTGGCATTGCAGAAAGAGACTGTCCCCTAGAATTCGAAGTTGATTGCACCAGGGTGTGTAACCGAGATTACAGTCCAGAAGAGATGAGATAAGACAGGAATAAAACAGGATGATACGATTTCGTCAAAGCTCTTTAGAACAGCAATGAAAGACGGGATCCGGATTATGCTTAAAACGGCAGCACATTGGAGGTAGTGCAGGAGTTTGTACATGTATCTAAGGCAATGTATAACAATGGATAAATATAATATGAGCTATGAGCGTTTTCACAAGATTAAAAATATCTTGAAGTCCAAAATACCAATTTCGTTTACAAGACGCGTTTATGATCAATGCATTCTCCTTGTTCTAACATACAACTCAAAAACTTAGATCTTAACAAGGTCCAATGCGAGGAAACTTAGAGTTACGTAAAGAGCAATTAAAAAACACAAATCTTCAACATAAACTCTACGAGATCACAAAAGAAATGAATGGATCAGACAGCAGACAGAACTAAAGGATGTGGTTCAGCTGAAGTAAAATTAGGCAGAACACATAAGAATAAAAGATGATAGATGGTCAAACAAAGACAATGATACAATGAAGACTGAGATCTGGAAGAAGGAGCACTGGACGTCAAAAAAGACGATGAAGAGACGTACTAAAGGAACAGCAGGTATTGGATGGTTAAACATGGCGGAAGATAGAGAGTAATAAAAAAGGTTTTTACCCAGCAGTGGAAAAAACAGGATAATAGTAATTATAGTGACAGACTAGGGTGGTCTGGGGGTAAAGAATACTCCTTTCCCCTCCCAGGCTAGAAGAAGGTAAGGAGACATTTTTGGCAAAGAATAGTAAGTAAGGCGATATTATGTCTAAATAAAAACATATCAATTAGGAGAAGTAAAATTGGGGATTTGGTGATATACGGAAAGATGGACGTATAATAAAGAATGAAATAATCAGCCAGTAAATACATTAGCTCAAGTAATTAACTTTACAAATGTATCATTTTACTGCGTAGTGGTAAAAACAAATTAAAAAAATAAAAACAGTTTAATTTGCGTTCCTTCCCCTCTCCATCAGTCCCTGTTTTAACCGTTTTCAACTTCTTAAAATACAAAAAAAATAGTGTAAAACCGGGGGGTCTGGGGGGTATGGAATACCCCCCAGCCGTAAGTAATTAGATAACTTTTTAAAATTGATACCATGTAAATTTTATTCTTGAATACTTGTCTGGTTACTTACTTATAGCGGGGGGTATTCCATATCCCCCAGACCCCCCGGATTTACATCCATTTCTGTATATATTTTTCTTTATCAGCCATTATACGTCCACTCCTAAACGTTAGGTCTCCCCTTTTAAACTCCCCCCAAGTGGGGAAAGAGGGGGGTTTGCCCATAACTCACCACGCTGGGCAGACGGGTTGGCGAGTAGTCCGCAGATCAAGTTTAGACTTTTTAGATCACAGCACAAATCTGACGCAACCAGGATTAGAACCACGATTTCCCGCTCTCTAGTCTATTTGTGTTTGATTTACGCCAGACTGCTGGTCCATATATTACACACCTTGTAAAAAACTGTGTCATTTTTAGCACCCAAAGAAATCATTACCGAAACTTAAGGAAAACCCCATAAGTTTCAGATAGCTATTATAAATTCTAACCCACTCAAATAAATCGCCTACGGCGCTACTTTAAATAAAATTTTTTTTATTTTCTTTAAATTAAAAGATGTGTGGTATATTTCATTGCAGTACGATATTCAAAAATTAACTAGGTACTTAATTCCTTTAAAATTCTTTAAAAAAAAAGAAAAGAGTGTAAAACCGGGTGGTTTGGGGAGTATGGAATACCCCCCAGCCGTGAGTAATTAAATAACTTTTTAAAATTGATACCATGTAAATTTTATTCTTAAATGCTTGTCTGGTTACTTACTTATAGCTGGGGGGTATTCCATACCCCCAGACCCCCCGGTTTCCCATCCATTTCTTCATATATTACACATCTTGTAAGAAAATTTGCCCTTTTTAGCACCCAAGAAACCATTACAGAAACTTAAGAAAAACTCCATAAGGTTCAGATAGCTATTATAAAATAATACTAACCTACTGAAATAAATCGCCTACGGCGCTACTTTAAATAAAATTTTTTTTTTAAATTAAAAGATGTGTAGTTTATTTCATTTTAGTACAATATTTAAAAAATAACTAGGCATTTAAACCCTTCAGAATAAGAAAAAAAGAGTGAAAAACCGGGGGGTCTGGGAGTTGTAAGTAACTAGATGACTTTTTAAAATTGAAACCATGCAAATTTTATTTTTGAATACTTTTCTGCTTACGTACCCCCTAGACCCCTTGGTTTCTAGGCTAGGCTAACCATCCTAGACTTCCCGAAAGTTCGGCAAAGTAATAAGATAATTTTTCAAAAAAAAATAAAACTTTTTTCTTACTCACGCCCAAGAGGAACAGCAATTTTCCTTTCCCCCCCCCCTAGCATTACTTTTAAAATTACCTTTTAGGTGATCTTTTCATGGACATAAACTACATAATACTTAATTTGTTCTCAATCTTTAGGTGTTTTCCTATTTTCTGGGGTGGATTTGTCTCAAGCTCTCAAGCTTACTTTGCGCCTCAAATTTGTGCGTCTGTAGTTTGCACCACTTTTGGAACGCTCTAGTTATGGCTTTGCAGCATAGTTAAAGCTGTTTGTAGTTTTTAATGTTAAAGAGAAGTGTTAGCTGAAACAAAAACTACCCTCTAGTAGTTAGCGGCAACCCTTAATGAGAAAGTTGACCAAAACAAAGACCAGAGTATTGTAGCAATCTGGAGAGAATCTCTCCGGATAGTTCAGTTGTAAATTAATAAACTAGCTTTTAATTTGTGAGGAGGTAAGGCCGTAGATTCTAAAAAAAGAAAAGTTTAGAAATCTTTAATAAAGCACTGGTGATGTTAAATGCTTTAATGACACAAAAATGATTATTGAGAACTTTATTCACAATTCCAAGAGTAATTACAATGTATATTACCTAGCCACCTTAACACCAAGCTATAGTTGGACGACTGGTCACACACAAATTTGGCACGATAACCATGGCGACAAAACCAAACAAATTCGTCCACGTTCAACTAAATTTTCACTCAAAAATCGTTGAGATCATCAGCAACCTTTAAAATGCAGCAAGACAGTTACAATTTTATATTGGTTATTTTCCACGTTATTTCTCTGTCTCACTTTTTTGTAGTAGTAGTAGTAGTGAAAATATTTAAAAGGGGGGCCCAACATTGAATTGCGTTTGGAGCCTCTCAAGTGCTAAATCCACCACTGGCTCTGACTCTTGAGTGCTCTCCACCTAATAATCTGAGCAAAAATTAGTAGTACAACATTATAAGAATAACTTTTGTTTGGTTTTATATCGACTGGTTTAAATTTATACTTCTTCTTTTTCCACCCACTCTTGGACATTTGCTTCTCCCATATTTCTCCATTTCTCTCTGTCTTGCACCACCATCTGTCACCATTTACTAGCCATTTATATTTTAATAAATCTCAGATTATTTCCAACTTCCAGCAGTTCTTCTTAGCATAGTTTGAATTTTTTTTTATTTTTAGTTTCACTTTTCTGTTGATGTATCAAACTCAACAACAAATTTTGAATTTAATTGAAGAGTTTTAGTTGAACTATAATTTATACACAAAGCACATACATATCCAATCACTTCCAAAAAAAAGGAATTTCCCGCCAAAATCAATAACATAAAAAGTGAAGCACTTAATACATTAATTTGTGGTTCGCGTTTTATAAATTAAATTAAAATTAGGCTTAGATAAAGAAGCAAACGCATGAATAGAAAACATAAATAATAAAAATGTTGATATAAAAAACAACATTATAATTATTGCTTAGGTATTTCATCAAGTTTAATATAAAAAACTATAATCTGATTTACATAATATGTAAATGCACAATTAAAATTGTAATTTATTACCGATTTAGATGTATGTGTATCTCTTTATGATAATTTATTTAAAATATTTTATTAAGCTGAATGGATGTTAAATTAGTAACAAACGAAATGAAATAAAATATGTAACACGTTTCGATAACAATTTTTCATTAATTTTAAATGAAAAATTATTGCATGCAACATTTTTTTACATAATTGCGCTCGAAAACGTTAATTCAAGTCGGGTGTAATTAGCTTTCGTGGTGTAAGTAATTGAAATTCATGTAAGTAAATTTAAATCAAGGACGTAAGTAAAAAGAGTTTTTTACTCAAATTTGCAATTAAAATTAACATGTAGGAAGGATGACCAAATTGAACATGGAATATCACACTTGGTGTAACATATTAATGATAATATAAACAAATTAATTACAAATTAAGTGGCTACGTGGGTTTTGTTGGTGATTTGAGAAAGTTTTGACACGACAGGAGAAAATTGTAAATGATTTCAGTTTTGAAAGAGCGCAGTTCGTGGTGAAAATCCGTAAAATTCAAAATTTGAAAGTCGGCAGAATATAAAATTTTATCCTGCACAATATGCAATCATATGCACAATATGCAATGCACAGGAATCATGAAAAGCAGTGAATCGACCAAAAAGAAACAGTGTATGGAAAAAGTCGTATTTCGTTTGGAATAACAATGAAAGAAGCTAAGGTGGAAACTCTGAACTCTAAACTCTACAAAATTTTTATTTTCTCGCGTCGTTTTTCAGATTTTTCCAACAAATTCTGTTGTTGGTTTTCTGCAACTGCTTCTGTATTGGTAATTATTTCATAAAAAAACTGTACGTGAACGACATGACAACTGCTAAAAACTAATTTTTATCTTTATTTTGAAAAGTCATCTTGTTGCTTTCTTTAAAAAAAGGGTTTTTATATTCCCTCTCGACCCTCCTCCTGTTCCACGTCTATTTCTTCAATACTTCTTGCTTTTAGCAACCACTATAGAAACTTAAAGAAAACTCCAAAAATCGCCTACGACGCTACTTTTGGTAAATAGAATCGCTATATCAAATTTTGCCCATTTTAAAATGAATGGAATTTGAAGATTTGACTGCAACACTAGCTTGTGTCCAGTTTACAAATAATTTATAAAAAATTCACTTCCACAGGGTTCTTTGAAAGGCAAAATGACCAGTCGATGGTGCGTTCCTGTAGCGTTTAGAAGAATGTCAAATTTTATGTTAAACAAATATATTAAAGAAAATTTCTGTCAGCTTCAAATTCTATAATACCAGCAGCTTCTTCGAATAGCCCACCAGGATTTGCTTTTGTACCGCTGATTTTTTGTCATGGTATATCCATGGTTTTTTTATCTATGGATTATAAGACGGTTTGAGCTTGAATCCGTCAGAACAGCATAAACATTGTCTCAAACAGAATTTCAACCAAATTTTAAAGGATATTGATTATTATTTTGTAACCATATGTCCGAATGACCGTAGTTTCAGAGATAAAATCTTTTACCATAGAGAACAATTTATAAAATCAGGAAAATAAGAGTAAAACCAAGATAAGAAAGCAACAAGAAAACTTTTCAACATTAATAACGTCATTAATAACACCTGGGAAAATGGGGGTTAACAAAATGATTCTTAAATAATCAAAATTGACTAGTTAATTTTTGAAATTTACATAGTTGTCTTGATATACCATGAAACTTTATTACGTGAATCTAACCTAGCCAAACATGAAACCATCAATTCCTTTTATATCATCGGTTGACGACCATTTTTGTGTGGCGACCTCCTAAAGTGAAAAAAAAACACAAGTCGCGACTTCTCCAGAAACAGGAATGACCTTTTATATTACCCTTTAACTCTTAAAAAGCCAATCAAAAGTTCGTATTCACCCTTATACTAATCGCGATCCCCCAGGTTAAGAAGGATGGAATGTCTTAGAACTTAGATAATAAATCAATGGTGGTGTTCAGGTACATCAGGTGACGAAACACAACAATTTGGTGGCAAAGACTTGATACAGATCAATTTCATAAAATAAATGTCAGTGTGAGATTAGCACTAAAGTAAACTCGCGTAAAGGGGGGGGGGGTTAAACCCGATTTTAAAAAATGTAAACAAAATTTGAAAAATATGATAAAGTTAAGAACATTTTGTAGGCTAATTTGCTAAAAAAAAAGATTTCATATAAACCTGGCAGATTTTCGTGACTTTTTTTGACCTTCTTGACTCCATTATCGCTGAGAAAACTATAATTCAAATAATATTGATGCGCAATCCATAACAATATGCTGTAATTCTTATCAAATTGGTATGTAGAAACCGGAAGTAATGGCGCTTACAGTGTTACTGTAAGATGACATGTCTAAAATGTAAAGAAATGAACAGAAAACCGGGGGGTCTGGGGGGTATGGAATACCCCCCAGCTATAAGTAAGTAATCAGTTAATTATTTCTAAAAGTGGTAACGACAAAATATGGAATACCCCCAGTTAATGCCTTTCAAAAGAGATAACGACTCAAAATCAAATTTTAAAAAGTTGACTAGTTATTTCTCTTAAGCTGGGGGGTATTCCATACCCCCCAGACCCCCCGGATTCTGAAATAATATTTAAAGCAATTATCCTAATTATTTCTTTCTTTCTTTTCGGTGACTTAAACATTTTATAGGGTGAGTTAGCTCCCCATTAAGCAGTAGCTAATTTAACGTGTTAAATGCTCCTTTAGCTCTTTATTGAAGGGTTTTTTGTGTATAATATAAAAAAAAGGGATACATAACCAGGTCCGGGAGCCTGAGGGGTATGGAATACCTTCAGTTAATGCTTTTCAAAAGGGATAACAATACAATGTCAATTTTTGAAAAGTCTCCTGATGGCTACTTTTTTGTGGTTGTTTGGCTTTTGGCTTCACTTTATGAGAGATGTGGCCATCATATGACTTTACCATACACAGGGACGTGCCCAATGTTGCAGAAAATTGGCAATTTTGAATTTTCAAAAAGTTGACGAAAACACCCAAAAGTTGATCAATTTGACATTTTTTTATGTCTATATTTACAAAAAGCTGCAAAACTTACAAAAAGTTGGCAATTTTGAATTAATTCAGTTGGAAAATTTGCAAATTTGGAATTTCTCCCCTCCAAAAAAAGTTGGTTGGGCACGTCCCTGACCACACATTAACCTTATGCTACTATATAAGCAAGCGGTAACAGGCCATGCAGGCCTAGGGCTGATGACGATAAATCGCCATTTTCCTGCTTTATTTCTTTCGTAAATTTTTACGCGTGTGCCCCAGCCGTATTTACGGTAATGACGTCGACACAAATATCAGGATTTACCACAGAGTGTAGATGTCCACCGGAAGGCCGAACCAAGAAAGTTTGTGCAATACGCGATTTGAACTCAGAATTTTCGCTCTATACTCAGCCAGCGATCACATCACTCCACTGCTGTGGCTACTATAACATCATGGTACAATATGGTACTATAACATCACATAATATTATTGTTTGCAGCATACTAACTCAATACAGTTTAAAAAAAATTGTTGGTGGTTTTGGCTACTCCTGTGATTTCCCACCTGCGCCTGCGGGGGCGTACTGTGTATTCATGACTCCTGAATTACAAGAAATAGTTAAAAAAAGAAGTTTACTTATAATTCGAAGACCATGTGCGGTTTGCACAGTGTACCCATGATCCTTACATTACAAAAAATATAACAATTTTTCAAGAAAACAATGGAATCTCGTTAATCTCTTCTTAATCCACTTCTGCGCGTTATTCCTTCACTCCCACTCTCAAGTTTCTGTGAATCGATTCCAACCAAAATCTAATCATCTTTAAGTTTCAATATAAAAGTAGGTAACTAAATATAAAATTTGGCTGAGAAATTCTTATTGGTTTGGACGCAAGAGGGCACAGACACCTAAGCATTTCTTGATGTTTGGTCTCTTTCAACTCGTTTGATCTCAAGGATTGTAAATCAGTCAAAATCAAAAACAAAAATTGTTTCTATTACAATACTTTCCCATACTATGTAATATGGTAAAATAAGAGTTAAAAGTATTTAATTGGAAATATTAGGTCAGCAACTAATCAAACGTTTATTAAAGGGTGCTGTGTGTAAAATATGAAAAAGTGGATACGCGACCGGGGGGTCTGGGGGGTATGGAATACCCCCCAGGTAATTCTTTTCAAAGAAGATAACAACGCAGAATTGATTTTTGAAAAGTCGGCTTGTTACTTTTTTTAAGTCAAAATCTAAAAGAATGTGCTTTTAAAGACATAGTTAGTTGGAAATATTAGGTCAGCAACTAATCAAACATTTACTGAAGGGTGCTGTATGTAAAGAAGTAGATATGAGACAGAAGGTCTGGGGGGTATGGAATACCCCCCAGCAGGTAATCCATTTCGAAAGGAATAACGATGCAAAATCAGTTTTTAAAAAGTCGGCTGGTTACTTCTTTTGAGCTGGGAGGTATTCCATACCTCCCAGACCCCCCGGTTTCTGTAAAAAATATTTTAAAGTAAATAACCTAAATATTTCATTTATTTTCTTCGGTGAGTTAAATATTTTCTAGGGTGAATTAGCTCTTCTATGTAGAGACTTGCGTAGTTGGTATAAAAGGAGAACGTGCTAGTTCTATTGTTATACGAACGGTTTTTTTGTTTCTGCACATCGTGTCATCACTGCCATCACTAGGCAAGTTTGGTCTATAAGTTTTAAACAGTCGTTTGTTTCTTGTCTTTTGCGTTTTTCAAGTGTCCAATTTTGGAAAAATTTGGGTATTCTTGGATGGTATATTTTTCTAACATTGTTTCTATAATATTGGGAGAGATTTTATTAGCTCTGGAAGATTATTTTGCCTTTCAGAAGTTGTTAGATGCCAAAAGAATCCATCAGATGTACAATTTTATCCTTAAAACACAGTGTAAAATCTTGATAATCTCATGGTGTATGGATTGTGTTGTTGCATCGTTTCTCTTTATTGCATGATTTTTCCGTTGGGAATAATTAAAAATTGAAGTGGATGCCACTATTTTTTAAAAATCAATGTGCATTGATAAACATTTACTTTTAGTGCTGAAAATTCAAAGAAAAGATTTGACCGTTCCAACCATTGGTGTAATCAACGAATATTTTAAAGATAGAGTTTTCAGGATTTAAGTTGGATCAGCGGTAATAATGCACAGATACAAAAATTCGTCTGGTCGAATCAATTTTTGTATTTGAGTTTTTGTATAACCAACCGTAGTTGGTTATAAACTAAGTTTTATGAGTTCAAATCCCAAAATTGAGGTGGTGAATCTTTTAATTGATTTTACAGAAAAAATGTATCTTTTTTGATATTATGAGCAGTTCACATCCATGGTGTTTTTATTTTTACGGAATAAGCAGTGGTAGATAAGTTGTGTCTTTACTACTTGTTGAGAATTTCTCTTAATTTATTTTTCTTTTTTAGAAAACCATAAGTAGAGATTTAGTTTAACAAAGCTTTTAAACTAAATTCAAATTTATTTAACGTTTTGTGATATCTCCTCGTCAACTTAGTAATCACTTGCAAATGACACTAAAGAAAACTAACATTTGGAATGTCACAAAGAAATTTGCAGATTATTGGCTATCTGGTTTTTCTTCAAATTTACAATGAAATTGAAAGTACCTTTTTATTTATAAATACAAATATGAAATTATTAGGAGAAAGCAATCAAAAGTTAAGAATCAGTACGTCCTTATGCTGATCAGGACGTAGTTCTATGGCAACTGCAACGAAGGCTTCCGAAATCTTTATTTTTTTTTAATTTAACAACGAAAATTAGTAAACAAAAGAGTGATGTAATGACGATTAAAAATTGCGCCCATCAGATGATATAAGCTCGTTAAGTTAATTAAGAAACCGTTAATTATTTCAAATTCTCGATGAATAGGAAATGAGGGTAGAAATTTTGTATAACCACTTAGTTATTATAAAATTATTCTCCGAGCTTCCACGGTTTTCATTCAATTAAGTACAAAATAACTGATCATCATTTACAACTTGAAGTGTATGACATTACAATGAGCTAAACCGAAGCTGATTTTAAGGACGGGGGCAAAACCTGGATATCTTTTGACATTACAATACTTTTAAATACATGTTAATAGACCTACTACAATAGCTAATAGAGATATTGTGTGGAGCGTTGACACCCGGCTTGAAAAGGCCCTTATGGGATTTTCAATAAGTGATGACAACATCCATAACTGTCACTATCGCTGCCACTGCAACTACTAGTAGTAGTTCGGATTCTCTCAAACACATTAATCATTTTTTAAGTTTTCTTAATTTGAATAATTAATCACGAGAGGAAGAGCAATTATTAAATTCGAGTTCAACAGGACGGTGTCCCTAACCCCAAAGACTTTCGAACGAAAGTTTCTTTGTCTTCTTATCCGAGCTAAAATCGAGTAATTTATGGAAATTCACATTTTGTGGACATGCTTTACATATCCAAGATATAATAAAGCACAAAATTATTACAAACGATGTAGTAGTTTTTAAATAATAAATTCCTATTTATCAAACACACATATCAATTTACCAAATGAATAGTTACAAACAAAGTTATCGTAAAAACAGATCAGATAATGAATCCCTATGTTATATTTGTGTTATTGCATGTTCGAGATAGTCTTGATAACTCGGTAATGTTTTGTAGATATAATGGTGAATTATTATTTAAAACCTACCACGTATGCCCTCATTAGTATCTTTTAATAAAATGACTCTTTTATACTACAATCAAAAATAAACTTAATTATTTATCAAACGATTTAAAAATAAAATAGAACTACTAATATTATTTTTGTTCCCCTAAAACTATTTTTTGTGTTAGGTATCTCTTTCGTTCCTCATCCCCATATATCTTCCTTTTTATGTGTCGGGATGATGACTTATAAATTGGTTTAGCCGACTTTATAACAATCTGCGGATATTTACCACCCTGCTCGGGTAACTTAGTATAAATTATTTTTGTGAAAGGAAGGGCAGTTCTGGGCGTGATACCGTGTGAGGTCTGAAGGGCCGTGTATAATTATTAGGACACCTTTTGTCCGAACAGCTGCCACCCATCGTCGATTTCATAGCATAAAAAAAAACTTGATTGTGTAAATTAGGCTAAAAAACAAGAAATTATTTCATCAAACGTATAAATTATTCAAATTGTTGTTCTTAAGTGAAATTTATTATCCAAAAATTAAGCTTTGTTATTCAATTCACTTCGACTTCCAACGCTATTCGAAAATATCGAACGAGGAAAAA
Organism: Rhagonycha fulva; assembly: GCA_905340355.1. Classification (NCBI taxonomy): domain Eukaryota; kingdom Metazoa; phylum Arthropoda; class Insecta; order Coleoptera; family Cantharidae; genus Rhagonycha; species Rhagonycha fulva. Next base: position 26,742,818 of record HG996559.1, on the reverse strand, counting down.
TTATCTCGTCCTAAATGCTTAATTGGTGCTGCGGTTGGTTGCTGGAAGACGAATGGTGCTTCCAACTGCGCCATAATTTATTATTTTTGTACGTAATGATGATTGTGTTGTTATATTTTACCTCATAACAAATGGGACCAAAAAGAGCGATGCGATGGTTCGTTTTAGTTGGAAATAGTCTAAACTCTAAACCACCATTGACATTTTCGAAACGAGTAAATGAGGGAAATGGAATATATTATTATTACAAAAACCGCCGGTTAATGACTTCATCAAAGGTAACGCACACCTAAGGCGACCGAATTGTACTAACAAAAGGAAGACTATTAAGTTATTACCAATTTTTTCATGAAGCAACAATTTGATATACAAAACGACGCTTTTTGCTTCACTTTTTTTGGTCATATTACGGAAACCTTGATCTTTGAATATTTCCGCATTCTTAAATAAATTACAAATTACATATTTTAATTGTTTGTGGTTAACTGTCATCACGTTATCTGTAACCGTATCCTTTATTTTATTACCTACGTGTAGGTAATTTCACAGTAATCAGCAATGTCAATATTCGTTTAAAAATCACCCAAGTTTGAGCTCTTTCTAAGCGAAAGCAAAAGCTCATCTTCAAACCTGATAGATTGGTAACGTTATAACCTTGCGATTATTAACAGAACAGATTTCGAAATTCCATAATCTGCAGTTTGGATCGTCCGAAACCCAAAGATTATTAGAGCTGCGGTTTGGATTCTACATAAAAATGTGGGACTTAACTGTAGATTTTCACTAATGTGGACATCAAAATTTGATCAATTGCAAACTGAACTCGCGATAACAAAAAGTCAAAGCTGATAAACGAGAAGCAAATTGCAGGAAGTATAATAAGGATTAACGAGATTCCTAGGTTTAATATACTGAAGAAAATTGTTAAATCGAAAAATGAACTTATGAAATAATTCAGGTAATTTTTTATAATTCTCTACTAAATTTTCTAAGAATAAGTAAAATTACATATTTAGAAAATTGCATAATTTTTTTCATAAGTAATTTCTACGTTTTAGGAATTTTGAAAATTAATATTAAAAAGTTTAAAATCAGTAATATATTTCTCTTGTTAAGAAGATTGAGAATCTCGTTAATCCATCTCGCGTCTATCTGACGTTTCTTAATAATAAATCACATTTTATTTTGCTGATTTTGGTTGTGCCTTTTGTAAATTGAGCCGAGTGAAAAATATTAAGAAAAATGGTAAGAAATAATTAGAAAAACATAAAAAAATTTTGAAACAAAAATAAAAGCTTATTTTTATAAACTTTTCTTTTTAACTTTTTACTCTTTCAGAAAAATGTGTTTGATCCGTTCGTTTTTACGTGTATCTATTTGAATTAATTTATAATTAAAATTTAACTGTATTTTTGGTGTTTAGTTAAGTTTACAAATAGATAATAAATTTTTAATTTCCAATATGGGACTAAAATTTTTCAACAAATTTGGAGCTAAAATTTGAAATTTGCTTTTAAGAAGTAAATTTTGATTATTTATTTCGACAGCATTATTTGCTTAAAAACTTTTTTTTCTCAAAAATCCAAAAGTTAAATGAAATTCTAATCTTATTTTTCTATTTTCAGTAGATATTAATTTCTTAATATTTCAAATTTTTTAAATATTTTTATTGTAGGTAATTTTATAAAATCTACCTTTGACGCAAATTTCTGTTTAGTCTACAAATAAAAACGTAGTAAAAAGTGGCCATTTTATGGTAAATGTGCACACTTTTGAGGTATGAGGCCGAGACCACCTTCATCATCACAGAACATAGCTCGGCCTCCGTTATCGCATTTTTGAGCTTTGTTTTGCATATCTCAGTCTACGGCATTTACACTACCTATACAACGTAACATAGCTCGGCCTTCGGCCTCGCACTTCTTCCCGAGATACATAATAATTATGAAGATTTCGTAGAAAATTGAATTTTTGATTTAAAACAAACAAAAGTAATTTTTTTGAAATTATTTAAAAAAAAATATTTTGAGTAGTATAATTTTTTGTGCTCCAGGTCCAGCTACAAGCAAAATCTATAGTCAGCAAAAAACTCTTACTGACTGACTGGTCCATTTAAAAAAAACTGGGATTGCTTAAATAACAAGAAAATTGTAAGATTAAAATGCCACGCAAGCCGAGCTACCATACGCCAGAAGAGACGTGCAAGGTCGGAGTCCGAGAGTCCGAGAACCCAGCTTCTGAAAACTAGGCAATTCTTTTGGTAAAACATAACCTTAAATTCAGATACAGAGCTAAGCGGTAAACTAGGTAAGCAAGGCATAGATCCGCAAAATATCAGGGGACGCTTCAGAATATGACATTTGCATTGTGGCCAAAAAATAATTTTTAACACTTTGTAATTTGAGGCCATATATTTGAAATTTGTAGGGAGACGCAAGAGTAGGTGGCACCGGACCTGCTGAAAGCCGCACTAGAACTATTTTTAGGTTCCTGATTGATCTTGATGATGCTAAGAGAGTTTATGTCGCCGTCCTGTAAACTTTATAAACAGTAAGATGATTTAGATGGCCTTATAGTTTAACGTGGAATCTTAACCATGGCATAAGTAAATCTGTCTTAAATTATTTGTACACAGGGCCGAATTAGCCCTTCATACAAGATATTCAATTATATCATTTAATAATAATCAGCAGCCCCAGATCTAAGAGAGGAGGGAAAATTGGGCACCCTCCCCGGGCGACAATTTAAAGGGACGCCAAATTCATACCTATATTTGAACTTTTAAACTTATTTAATTTTTAAATTTAAATTCTGGAGGACAGAGACGCCGATATCGAGAAATGAGGCGTCGTCAAGTCAAGTTCTTACCCCGGTTCGGAAAAATCGTAGATTCGGGGCAGGTAATTAGATAATAATTTATTATTAGTGACAAAGTCGAATGTCAAGAAATAAAAAATGTAAAAAAAAGACTAACGTAAGATATTTTTTATTTATAATTGTACAATTTAGATTGAACGCGTACAGAAAATCTGCCCTTAGCAAAGAGCGTAAAACTAATTTGGTGTTTGATTTTCTTATACTTACAAAAGAATTTCAATTTCTAAATAAAAGTATGTAAATTTCAAAATATTAATTTTGTGCGATTTAGAAGAGAAAAATAAAAAATGTTTTTGGCAGGAGGAAAAGTAAAGTCGTGCTTAGCAACAAGAATTTGTTGACAAAATAGTTGATTTTCGTCCATTCATGTAGAAAATAGAACTTTTAAATCCGGGTTACAGGATGAACAATGCTACTTTTTTTACTAAATCTAAATTACAAAATAATAATTGACAGTTTTATTAATTAGACGAAAAATAATGAAAATACTCGAAGTGGAAGTCACTAAATAGCTCAAAAATTAAAATTACAGAGAAAAAGTATAGAGGAGGTTATCAATTTTTGAAATTTTCTTTTCAATCTATAGAATCGCCCCTTATGAAAAAATTACTGGATCCGCCCCTGTATTATGATATATTTTGTTGCCTTCATCCTAGAGTTATTGTTTTGTTTACTTTTGTTAGTGGCAGAAAAATCGACAAAAAAGGAAGTTCTGAATTTTTTAGATAAAATTTTGAAATTACGTTGAATTTTCATAAAAGCAAAAAATGGCATATTAGTTTCAAAAGTATCAGGTACTTTATTTATCGTTTCATGGCAAATATAAGTGCTGATAATTAAGCGGTGCGATAGAAATCGGTCAGGCAGAGTGACGCACACTGCAGGTCGTTAATAAAGTTCAATTTTAGAATAATAAAGAATTGAAAGCAAAAAGTACAAAAAATACCTTGGATTTCTAACGACTATTGAGATGAGGTAATTAAAATTGCTATTGAAATGTTGCCGATAAACCAGAATAGATGATCGATGACAGTTGTGGAATATAACCATAACAAATATTTGGCAAAATAACCTAAAAAAATTTTAATATATAAATTATTAACTCGTTGATATTAGATAATATAAAACTTCAAAATATCGAGTTATTATTAAATTAAAAATTGTTAAAAGATTTATTTAGCTTTCAAACGTTATGATTAAATGATTAAACGTTATGATAAAAAAACCTAATGATTTTCTTAAAAGGAGCCCCACGCGGTATCTTAAATTTTTCTGCATGGCCAGTCCGTTTTGGGGAGCATAATATAAAACTGCAACTTTATTTCAATGTTTTTCAAAACTTAAAAGGAAATTAGTAAATTTAACTTTTGCTCATTTTTTAAAAAAGTTTTATTTAGATCAAATGCTTGGTCTGGAATATCTGAGTAAGGTAACTGAAAAGCTATAAAATAAGGTTAGCCGAGAAAATTAAAAATAATTTTCTAAGCTAGCTAGTGCTGCAGAAAGAAAAGAAATGAAACTAATCGAATAAAGAAGAACTGAAGACCAAATTTATTAACCTTCATGCTGATTGCTCACCTGGTAAATATTTTTTTATTAATTTTATCTTCCGTTTTATGTTTTTTTTAAATTATTTAATATATCAGCTATGCGGGCCATCAGTTGACTTATTGGTAGGTACTAAAAAGCTGACTGAAGTGACAGAAATTGAAATGCAAATATTAAAAAGTTTATACCGGTACCTCTAAGTACCTAATAATTTTTATTATTTTTAACTGAAGAAATGACAGATATTGCGGATATATTCTATTTTTTTTTTTTAAATTTTTTAAAGTTGGGATTCCAACCAAAAATTAATTTTTTAAATATTGGTTCGTTATTATTGTAATTTTGAAAAAAATCATTTGAATAAAAGTTTTCTAACAAAGTAAATCTTTGTAAATAATAATTTATTATTATTATCCCCCCCTTCTGGTAAAAATTATGAAACATTCTTAATTCTCTTTCATTTTGTTGTATTAGACATTAAATTTTAATTTGAAGACCTTTCATTTTTTGACGGTTAAATGACATTTTCAATGGTTTTTCTTCAAAAAATTTTAAAACTTTTTTGATATACCTATCTACTTTTAATTTATTTTTTGTTTTTTCGAGAGAATATCGTGGACGATTTTATTGGGTAAACTGAGCAAAAAGTTATTGTATTTGCAGCTAAATTGCTTGGAAATTCCCACGACACAAAAGTTCAATTTTTGAATTAAAAAACCGAAAATGAAACAATTGAAGTAATTTTTAAGTCGAACTTAGCAGCATGCGAGTTAAGTTCTCGTTAGCCGAAAAGTACATAGCCGCTCACGGAAACGAATTGCTATCTCCATTGCACATAATTACCATATCTATATCAATCTAGAGAAAAATTGCGGTGCCCTTTACATTCGCAAAAAAATAGATGGAATAAAAAACAGGTTAATGGCGTAGTTAATAACCATAATTACGAATTAATAAAAACACAATAGGCCATAGATTGTGCTAAGCATTAACTTTCACTTTGATTTTATGGATTGGACCACCCTGATAGTAAAATAAAAATTAATCAAACATGAAAAAAAATAAATTAATGAAGATCGATTCGTTTTAGGTATAAATAAGAAAATATGTAGTAAAATTTAAATGCAATAAATAAGTTAGACGCGGTAAATCTCATAAAATAAAATAATTTACATTAAACAGGTCTTAAATCTTTCGGCTAAAACAAAACTTAATTTATCTCTTAAAAAAGTAAATGGTATAAACGATCCGACTTTAAATTTCGGTCCGATTGGTGAACACACAATTTCCAGCTAAACACACCTTTCGCTTAGTTTCGCCAATACAAACAACCGCAAACGTTACCAACGAAATATTTTATTCCCCGAACCGAATTAACTGGATTTACTAAACCGGAGTTACACCCAAAAGGCGGAGTCAACCCGGAGTATCGCCCTCCCGGAATAACTTGGGAAACATTCACTTGTATTCAAACCTGGTCAAGCTTCATACCTACGGCGCCTGCAGTTTTCTAGTGAATACGCGGTATACTCCAAGACTGCAAAGCAGAGCCTCCCATTTTGCAAAAGTTTAGGTGAAAAGTGCGAAAAAGTGACTAACTCAGTTTTTGGTGATAGTTTGGTGTAACAGTGAACACAGAATGACAAAGAAAGCAAAACGTAACTGATGGTAACTTCTGGTCAAAAAATGCATGAACCTCTAAATCAATCACCTAACGCATCGCCACGTGGAATGTCTCCTTATCTGACTTCATCCAAATACAACAGTCCCATTTCCTCAAGTTCTCCAACACCCTCTCTGGCGGAAGCATCGGTTCACATAGCCGAAGACTCCAAATACGTGTCCGACGATGAAATCAGCGTTGGATGTCCTAGTCCTGCGATAAACTCTCCAAAAAGTTACTCCGAATGCGAGGAGGCTTCCTTTCTGACCCACAAATCGTGCCGATCCGAAAATTGTAACTGTAGTCGACCGCCCGAAGTGGAAGATTACTTCAAACCGTTAAAAAAGCTAAAGATGGTACATCTGGCAACCGAACGAGCCATCTCCCCAACGATGGACGTGAACGATCGGTCGGAAGGTGTCAAAAGTTTCACCATACAAGACATTCTCAATCACAAACCCGCTAAAACAGTGACCAACACCAAAATTGTGCGACCCTGGGATTTAGATCCAGAAATCGAAGCCCAACAAAGTTTTGAACGTTTCCATAGACACTTGAAAGCACAACAGTTGGCACTTTTGAGGCCCGAATTTGCGTTCAACACAAGTTACACGTCTGAAACGGGAAGTGATCGGTCGTCTAGTGTTACGAGCGACTGTTGTTCTCCGGATATTGTGACAACCACAGTTCATAGACAAAAAAATTTACACAATGGTAAACAACCAGGTGCTACGCCTCTAGACGCACTTTTCCAAATGACGTCCAAAACCTTTGATTCCAGTACGGGAGAATCGAGTGCAGGTAAGTCGGTCTTAATTTTTTTGGAATCGTTAGTTTAAGATTGAATAGTTGTTTTATCAGTTTTTTGAATTATTTCCGTCGGAATAGTTTTTCATTAGAAAAAATGAATGTTTTGTTAATTTTTAAATCCAAGAAACTTAGGGATTGATTAGAAATTCCATTTTGATAGCTTACTTTTCACTTTTTCTGAAACGTTAAAAAAAGAAGAGCTAAAGTTAAGTTTGAAAAAACTTTAAATAGAAAATTCAATTGGCGTGCATTCTTTCTAACATAAATTCTCAGAATTGGAGCAGACGGATATCTCCTGATGATAATATTCAAATTTTGAAATGACAGTTTGTTAACTCCTTTCTCTTTGCCCTTCAGGAATAAAACAAAAAAAAAGAATCCAAAGATAGAAATTAAGCAATGTAAAAGAAATACAAAATTCTAACTTAATTTTCAGTCAAAGATAAGATGGGTTTTTGTAAATTTATGTGCCGATAGCGAGTTAAACTTTCGATCTTAGTTTGACTCCTAACTAACGCCAAATTTTTTGTTCCGTGCTTCAGAATCCACGTTAAGCTACATCTAGTTTCTTATTTACACGGAGTCAGTCAGTAATATTTACTGATGACTTCTGACGAATTGCATAATTTTTCTGAAACGATAAAACGAAAGAAGAGCGAAAGATCAAATTTAAAAAACTCTGAAATTCAAGTCTACACGTTTTTTTTCAAAATTGACCAACGAACGTTAGTTTTTTCCCGTAGAAAATTTAATTGCCTTCCATTCATATGATCTAAAATTTTCAGAAAGAAAAACAGATGGATAGATCTTGGAATTTCCCTCATTAAAATTTTCACATTTTAAACTCACAGTTTGTTAACCCCCCCCTCCTTCAATAAAAAATCCAAAAAAATGTTTGATTTTCTGAAAGTAATTTCTATAGATGGCAGGAAGAAGAGCTTAAGTCAAAAATTAGAAAAACTTTTTAGCTATTGGAATTAAATCAATTTTGAATGCTCTTTTGTTTATGTAGGTTTTATTTCTGAGAGATAGAGTGGTCTCAAAGTATAAAGCCTAAAAGAAAATTAAAAAATGCGTACAAGATTGACTTATTTCCAATAGCTAAAAAAAATTCAAAAATTGAAATAACAAATAATGTAAATCTTATTTTTCCATCTACGTAAGTTTTAGGTTAGGTGTAACATAAAAACAAAACAAATTATTTGTTCCGTGGTTCAGATTCCACGCTATAAGAAAATAAATCTTCTGTTCTCAGTGAAAACCGGTTGAATATAAAAAACAGTTCAAGTTAAGTCAAGTAAACTTTTTTAATTTTTAAAATTGTCCAAATAAATAATGCAAGGTTTGCTTATACTTTTACTTTTATTCTCCCCCCCCCCCCCGCGGGTCATATTAAATAATATAATATAAATGCTCAAAGAAAATTAAATGAAATATGATAAGAAGATGCTGAGTGTTCAAATTATAAAAATTAAATGGATTTATTATATGGCAACCCCCCCTCCCCCCGCTTGAAGAAAAATTCGTTTTCAAAATTGGAAATATAATAAATATTTTAATTAATATTTTTTTCTATTTCATCAGAGTTTCTGTGACTTTCTTTCATTTAAAATATCCATCCGCTCTTACAGCTCTTCGCTTTTGTTTTTTTCTGTAAATTAATCGCCTGCGTCATTTTTTATTCACTAAGTGTCTACTTGCTGGGCTCAGGTAACATTGTAAAAAATCTTCCGTTTGGAAATTCGGCGTTGAAAGGAGGAAAACAATAAAAGTACCGGAATTTTATCGAAAGTGTAATATCATCCTTAGCATCGGCGCAACACGCGACTTAGGATTCAAACTAGCAACTACTTCAGCGTGGTCGCTTACCATGCCATTCTGCTGAGTTTTAAAATACAAAATATCTACTTTACAATGATTTTTAAACAATCCAAAGATAACTTCATTCTAGGATTCGATTTTAATTTCATAAAAAAATAAATAAAAGAAATTCATATTTATGATGATAATTAGCCGAACCTTGTGTTCGGATTATCGAACTTCCATTGTACATATTTTACAACTTATAATTAGTAAAAATTTAGTAAAAAAAAAAAAATAATTAGCTTCTTCAGTAACCATGGAAATTTTGGATTCCAAAATGCAACTGACAGAATTGGAATTACAAGAATTACAAGGAGATTTACAAAGTATCTAAACGTTAGAAGTTTAATTAAGCATTTTAAAATGTTGGAAATAATAATTAAAAGCAATTATAATATTTCTGAGCTTTCAGCTATGTTTGCAGCTTTCACTGCGTGCAATTAACTCGACAACATTTGAATTGTAATTACCTCGTAGTATTTTAAATATTTCAGTTATTTCATTTTTTGAACTAGATTAAAAAATAGTTAAGTCATTTACACGCGTTAGTTCGAGCTGAACGTTAGATCGATCTCAGTAAGGTCGGTTTTAAAATTATGGTACTGAGTTTTTAGCTCGCTCTAACTCAGGTCGGTTCGCTTGCCCGAAACTAACAAATTCGATCTAAATCCGCTCAAACTAACGCGTACTTTTGAGTCACCCTGTACATCAGTACACGCTATTTCCTTCCCGAAATCTTGACAGAGTTTGATTTGAATCAGAAGACTTCTAAATGTTTTCGAGTGACGATCAAAAAATTTATTACACTCAACTTCCCCATTTTCCCCCTTCAGCGCTTTAATTACAATTTCGCATTTAATTTCAAGCAAATGAGAAAGCAATATGAAAAAGTAGTCATTTTTTCAAAAATTTGTAGTTCCTTTTAGCAAAAACTTTCTCCTCATTGAAATAAATTATAACCTTTTCTGGTAACCATGGTAACCAAATTTTTAAACAAATAAATATTACAATAAATCTTTTTTTTTAATTGCGTGAAATGCACTTATCATAGGTCAACCTGCAAAAAATGTAATTTACATGCACTTAATTATGCACTTGAAACATTTCAAAATCCAATTATTATTAATCATAGCAAAATCAGAAGGGTGCGAAATGTGACTTAATTCTTATGACTGATTACCGTGCATTTTAGAATAATTATTTATTTTCAGTAAATTTACTGATTTTTCCTGCAATTTCGGATTGAGCAAAATCAACCAACGATTTGATGGTCAAATTTTCCGCGATAAAACGTGTAAATATTTGCTAGCATTGTTAAATTTTAAAGCAACAATTAACAAGTTAAATTGTTGTCAACAATTTTAGTTTGTTTATAAATTATTAAGATTTTAAAAAATCGAGTAAACAATTTCTCATTTTATCCTTTTAGTGTGGAAGTCTTAATTGGAAAAACAAACATCCATTTGAGCGGTTCGTTTTTAACAAGTTTTTCCTCTTAAGTAATACTTTCTGTTAGCAATAAAATTATTGCAAATGAAACAAATCGTTAACTGAAAAAATACTTACCTAGGTTTCATTTGTTGGTTTAATTAGGTCTTCGCCTTGGTAAATGCATTTACCGACACTTAACAAGCAAAGTTGTTGTTATTAGGCCGGAGAAAAGTGCAAAGGTAATTTATTAAATTGTAAGAAACTTAAAGTGCATCGAGGTAATAATACAAAAATTCTTGAGATTAAAAAAAAATTGTAAATTAGAGCGTAACTTAAGTGAAAATCGATTACTCTTTGTTAAAACGTCGCGCTAATCGACCCATTTTTTTGATTCCACCTGAGAGATTCTCAAAATTTTGCAAAACGGAAATTTTGGTTAATAACTTCCTCTATATTTAATTATTAAATATTTTAACATCAGCTGCTTAGTACAAAAAAAAGCAATATACAGATTAGTTCGTGTAGAATCCAGTTTTAGGCCATAAAAAGTTCAACACACGAAATGCCGAACCAAATTCTAAGCACTTTATAATTAGTACTTCCAAAAGCAGATATGCCATAACATAATAACAAGGTTAGTTCATTCATGCTACAAGTCAAAAAAAAAAATTTTGTTTATAAATCAAAATTCGAAAAAGTATTTTAAGCGAGCCGAATCGAGGCGGTTTACGCAAAACGGAAAAATGATGGGTTTTGGTATCACAAAAATGTTAAAGAGTGTGTCGAAAATGTTTAACAAAATTTTTGCCCATCAAATCTAATATTTTTCGAATGTATCACTCGGAATGTGATTAACTTAATTCCAACTTCGCGCACGATACCATCGTTTAAAAAAGTTACAATTACGCTGTGAATGTGAACGTGTGTTTAAAAAACGCATCATCGGAATAATTTAGTAAAAAGTTAATCACATTCTAATTTGTTGTGGAGTTAGACGGTGACGTGAGGTTTGGTGGAACGATAAAACGCGTAACAGACACGTCGGGATGCACAGTCTAAGCTTGTACAGGTATTTTTTGACTTCAAAGAAGCCGACAGAGCCTCGAGCGACGGTTCACACTAATTGGAGGCTCAGGATGGTCAAAGAAGCCGCTGGAACTCAATATTGAGCGTTGTGTAGCTAATTGAGTGACCAACAACTTTATAGGTGGCTATCGTTTTCTTATTTCTATGCTCTAAGGAAATTTTTATACTTTTTATCAACCATTGTTATGTAAGTCGCTGACCCGAATTTATTTTCTTGAAAGCTTAATCGAATAATACCTATCTACTTTGTTATTGACGTTCAAAATTTCTTCGTCAACACGACGGTGTTCGTGCATCACACATGTTAAATTTGTAATGACGCTTGTTATAATATTAAACGAAAGCGAAAACCTTAATGTGACATAACAATGCTTTAAGTAGGAGCGTAAAGAAAAAGCTCTTTTTGAGTTTGGGTAACTCGCGCTCTTGGTTGGTATAAAAGATAAACTTGATGTTTCATGAGTGACGCATTATTACACGTTCCGAGTTAAATTGCGTGTTACGTAACTTGGCATAACAAGATTCTTGTCACACAATATTGCAATTTACTTCTTGAGTATGTGCTGCATAACCAATTATTTTCTGATCGATACGAAAACAAGACACACACAAGTTGATCGATTTTTCACTTTGTTTTCTTAAATTCCTTTTCAATCCGACCGTACGTACGTACACAAATTTCACTCATGTCGGTTTAACCGTTTATGTTGATCCTGGTCATAAATTCATACAGGAAGAGTTTACTTTGCGAGTTATTCATATTTTAATTAGTGGGCCACTTTAATTTTTAGAATTTTTAAGGGTAAAGCGGCGTTCACAATGAAGTGGAGTCTTACAGTAAAAAGCTGGCAAGTGCCATTAAAATTAAAGTATTTTTTTTCTATCCTTTTCTATGATTTAAAAATTGTTCATTTTGATTGGCGCTTGCCAGCTTTCTACCAAAGCAAGGCAAGACCCCACTTCATTGTGAACGCCGCTTAAGTATAAAAACAAAATTTTTTTAGTACAAATTAACTTGTCCAATTGTTACTTGACCCCCCCCCCCCCGGCAATCCATCTTTTATTTTATTTTTAGCGCATTAGATATATTACTACTTTATCGCCATCTGAATTTTTTTAATTCAACTTGAAAGTTTTGGATTTTTAATGTTAAACAACATCAAATCGGCATAATAATCCGGAAAAAAACTTGTAGAATAGATGAAAAACTGAATGTAAAATCAGGCCCGTAAGAGGGTCAAATATATCGAAGGGGCTAATAGTGAAATGTAACAAAATATAATTTTTAAGTTGTGATTATTTTACCCTAAAAAAAAAAATTTTAAACAAGGAATAAAAATGTTTTTCTTTGAAGATCATTGCAATTTATTTGTTTTTTTTTAAATAAAATTTTTGAGTTTTTTGTTTAGTTTTTGGGCAACTTTGACTTTTACGTAAAATTGCACTTTAATAGTTGGTTTTGGCGGTTCAAATATTTTTCGATTTCAAAGTTTTGTTTTTGAGAAGCTGTGGATCTGAAAAAAACTATAAAAAGAAAATTATTATAAAATTGAAGAAGCGCATGAGTAGAATAACGAGATTTCTTCTAGAATTAAACAAACTTAACCAAACGTTAAAAATTTTGAATTTTTAACCGTAAGAAAAGAAACAACATACAAGAAATTTTATAAAAACACTTAAAAACCATTTGAAACTTTAGTGACAAGGTAAAACTAGATAAAATATTAGAAAAAATGACTGAATGATTTCTTCTGTTAAAAATCCTTAAAAAAACAATTTGTAAACTTCAGTTAACCTTTGAGTTGGCACGTGGGTCCTTTGAGACCCCCGGCTGTTATATTTGCACATAACTTTAAAATTTAAAGATATTTCGCTTTGAAATTTTAGGACATCTCTTATGAATATTTATCCAATATAATTAATTTAATAACGTTAAGCTCAGATCATTACAGAGGCGGAAAAAATTTTCAAAATTAAAATCTCTTCGGATTAGCAATTGGAGTGTATTAAAACCCCAAAAATTATTTCTTTTTAGCAATTTGCAAACTTTTAACTTGTAATATCGACCTTTGAATTTGAATTTCCCGCTCTCATTTAACTCCACCTATTAGAAATTCAAACAACCTCGTCGTAAGCCTGTGATCGTCAATGAACCTCCACGTTGTAAATGCGCAAGCCGTGATAAGAACCAAACTTCTTTTTAGAACCGAAAGACACAGTTCGTGAGGTCAGTACTAATCTTCTATCCAAACTTACACTTCGATACCTTGGTAATGCTAAAATGTCGTTAGTAAATCTACATAATTACACAATGATTCAACCTCAGATCGTCGGATCGCATCTAAACGCCACCTATTTCTACACTCATTTAATAAACACAATAAAACACTAAGATGGGATTAATTTATATTTATTTATGTAAAAAAAAAGAAAAAAAAACAGGGATTGGAACAACAAGCCAACTTAAATGGCACCACATCTCAATTATACTTGAGTAACTGAACATATTTGAACACGAATTGATAATGACTTTTGATTACATTTTATATATATTTACTGGTAAATCGTTTAATAATCTTGGTAGCAATTTGGTAAAACCTCTCTATCGATTGATATTTATTTGATTCTCTTTGAGAATATTTTATTATTAGTAATAGTTTAATTATAATTGTATTATATTTTCATGTCTTTTGACTTTATAGTATTGTAATTTTATGTCTTTTGACTTTGTTATTGCATTTTTATGCGTCTTTTGACTTTGTCGTATTTATTTGTTTATTATCTTTTGATACATACATAGAACCGAAAATTCGTAATTGTTATATTTATCACCTTTCTCAAACCAATCAACATCACACAACAAAGTTTACCCCTCGGATAGTGCAATACCACAGAACCTACACTCGGGACATATTTATGGTAGATTGGGGAACACTCTACTACGTAATGGTTTACTAAATACATTCATACTAACTATCGTGTACGATTTTGGATGCCAGTTATCACGCCCTGCGAGGCATGTGCAGACCAAGCCTCGAATACGGATTTTTCTAGGTTCATCCTCGCAGGCTCGCACATACTACTCATTCACACCAACGAAGTTCGTGATACCAACGCTAACCTAGGGCAAACTTCGTTATCTAGTGACGTCACCCTACCTCAAAAGTTGACGCTATACCGGCGCCATCTTGTTTTTCATACCTTGAATTTACAAACCACCAACCCTCTCGATCCATTAAAATCATCTTTCAATACCTCAATAAAATCTCAACACCAATAATTAATTAATAATTATAAAACATATCCCACACCCTGTACCTTCCCAAAAGCCAACATATAACCAAGATTATTTGAATTTCATCACCAATATTTATATACAAAATATAATTTATAATTATATGCAAATATAGATAATTAAGTTTAAAGTAGTTATGAACAAAGCAACATTAATTTTAAAACACCCTATATATGTGAACCAATGTCGATGCACGAGTCATCGCAACGCACGTGGATACGATTGCAAAAGTATTATTTAAAAAACATACTATCTTTAAATTTACTAATTAGAAATATCAATTTAAAATTACTTACATAAAAATTGCAGTTTATTTATAGTTTATTTGATTCTTAAAAATCAAATAAACTCAAGCGAACAAAACAAGAAAACTTGAAAATCTCAAAGGCACGTCTGTACTCAAGTACTAATTCAACCAGAAAGGGCTGAGGTTACCATGCGTCCCTCTGTCCTTGCCTTTTTGAAAATCCCGTTATAATTCCCGCATTCTTTCAAACCTCTCCAGCGGCGTACTAATTTATTTTAACCATCAAATATTATTTCCCCATAGCGGCAATTTTAAAATGTGAATCTAATATTACAAACTTTTATTTATTATTATCTTATTTGTGGTCTAATGAATTAGTTTTGTTTAAAAAGAAATTAATCTTTAATCCTTTAGTAAATTGGTAGTAAGAATTTTAAAAAAATTTAGTTTAAACCGTTGAATTTTTACAAATTATACGATGTATACGAATGACATGTAGAATTTTGCAATTTTACCCTTATTTAGGTTATCTAAACTTGCAAGTTTGCCAGTTTTTAGCAAATTGATAACATTATGTTTTAAGTTTTGAATTTAAAAATTCAAAATTTTTGCAACTGTTTTTTAAACTAATAATAATAATTCAACAAAGATTTTAGTTGACAAATAAAATGTTTTAATCTTTTTGTAATCCGGTAAGGTGTTCTTTGATTTTATACTTTTTATATATTTTTTACACTTTTATGAGTTTCAATGAATGTTTACCGGTCTTAGAGATTTTTAAAAAAATTAAGAAGTAAACTAGAAATAAGCAAAAAACTGAAATTTTGCTTCAAAAGGCAATAAATAGGCAAAAACAACGCAATATAAGCGAAAAAGGCAAAATAAAATGCGATTGTTAAAGAGTAAATAAACTAAAATACTAAAAATAAGCAAAAAACTGAAATTTTGCTTCAAAAGGCAATAATTAGGCAAAAACATCGAAATATAGGCAAAAAAAGGCAAAATAAAATGCGATTATTAAAGAGTAAATAAACTAAAATACTAAAAATAGACAAAAAACTGAAATTTTTCTTTAAAAGACAATAAATAGGCAAAAACAACGGAATATAGGCGAAAAAAAGCAAAATAAAATATGATTTTTAAAAAGTAAATAAATTAAAAATAAGCAAAAAACTGAAATTTTACTTCAAGCACTAAATAGGCAAAAACAACGCAATATCGGCAAAATGAAATATGATATTTAAAGAGTACATGCTGTGAAACATTTAAGTGAATTTTGAAAAAAGGCAATTTGTCTAATTATCCTGACTCTAATAATTAAATTCTAGAATATTGCCTTAAAAATTAATTTTCTCATTTTATGGTTGGTTTCTTTATGATACAGTGATTATTTCTGCATGGACATTAAAAAGAAAGCTACATCGTCATAAAAACGACAAACTTTACAGAAAAGGCGTCTTGAGTTTTTTCAGGAAATTTCAAAATTAAATAATCTATAAAACTTGAAGTAATACGAGTTACTAAAAAATTCATTAAAAACCAAATAATTTATTTAACTTTTAGTAACTCGTATCGCTTAAAGTTTTATAGATTATTAACGTGCTTGAATGGATTAAAGAGATTCCTGTTGTTCATTTAAAAAAATTACAGTTTTCATTAAAAGATTGCAATAAATTATTATTAAAGAATATTAAAACTATCAAAAAGAGGAAATTATATGGGTCGTTCAGTTCGTGGGGGGGAGATCACAAAACGTAACGTGTAAGTGTTACCCAGATTAAGGGGTAGGATTTGTAAGAAAATTGTGCTTGAATATTAATAATACTTCTTGTAAAAAAAAATTCACAATAAAAAAAAATTTTTGCCTGTTTAATTACAATTTTAATTTGGCATAAAAATTTAAAAAATTGTAAATTATAATGGATAGTTTTTTTGAGTTTTTGTTTGGGTTTAAAACAACGGTGACCATTTTGTTGATAAACGTGGGCACTGAAAGACAATCACTCTTTTTATTTAGATTTCTGAAGATTCCATTACCACACAACGTAGCTCGGCCTCCGGCCTCGCACTTCCAAATATATAATGATAAACATGAAAATGTCGTGAAAAATTTGATTGTAGATATAAAACAACGAAATTTTTTTTAAATTTTTGGGCTGCTGCTCCAGCTACGAACAGAGAAGTTCTTACTGACTGATACAATCATAAAAAAACGGAATTGCTTTGATCGTAAGTAAATTGAGGATGAGGAGAGGTGTGCTAAATAAACGGGTTAAAGATCAGATTCTAGGCTAGAAGCCCTAGGTTCGATCCCCAACCCGACTACATTTATCAGACTTTATTGTGAACCTCTCGGAGGGCAATGGCAAACCACCAAGAGTAATCTACCAAAAAAGCCATTTCATAATAACATATTAAATTGGTCACGACGCTTCCGTTAAGAAGCATACGAAGAAGAAGAAATTGAGGATTTAAAATTACAAAAGATTAGGGTAGATAAATGCGAAGGCCGCAGGCCGAGCTATGTTACTTGGGAAGGAGAAGACCAACTGTAACAGAAAGAAAGAGAAATAAAATAATAAAAAAATGAAAAAAAATTGAGGATTTCTTTTATTTAAGGGGTTATGCCACTGTAGAAGCCTAAAAATAAACCAATTTGTTTGGATTGGACAGCATAACTCAAACAATTTTCATCAAATTGATTTCAAATTTTAATTACAGCTTTATTATAACATTTTGAAAAAAATTTCTTACGGATTTTGTAAAATATTAAAAATTGTAAAAATTATTTACAAATTTCTGTTAATTTTTTGTGTAAAATCAAATTGTTTTTCAAAAGCTTAGTATTTTAAAAAAAAATTAATATTTTCAAAATTCTGTACATAATTCTTTAATTGATTTTTTTTTGTTGCGATATCAAATTCACTCTCAAGTTATGCTGCAAACCCCAAAGACCGTTTTTGAAAAGATGTATTTTTAAAAGCTGCAATTTGTAAAAAAATTTTTGTTAAAATTTATATATTTTTATTTTAAAATATATGCAAACATGTGGTATATTTTCTTTTGCCAATAAAATTTTTCTTCTAATCCAAAAAAATCGTTCAAAAGTTGGCGCATTTTTAGCCTAGGCGTCTACAGTGGCATAACCCCTTAAAAAACTTAATTCCAGAGCCTGTTTGAAAATTAATTTTGTCAATTTAACGCCGTTTTCTTTTGCTTGCGATAGTATGATTTAATTTGCGCAGAAATCAAAAAAAGTTTGCTTTTTACACTACCTGCATTTTTTACAATAGATAATAATTAGGATTTATAATAAATTTTGTCTGAAGAATCTAAAGCTTTTGGGAGGCTATGGTCCCCTGACCCCCTAATTCAAAAATTAATTTTTGAACAAATAAGAGCAAAAATGCATATTTTAATTTTTAACAGTTTAACTAAAAAGTTAAAATAAACCGCGCGACCTTACATCCAAAACGCTGCAAAAACTGAAAAAAATACAAACAAATTACAGATAAATAATTTTGTTAGAAATGAATCTTTTGAGCAAAAAGATCTAGGATATCATATTTTTATTTTCGTTAGTTTAGCCGTGAAAGACATCTAAAGTCACTGGTAGATCCCAAGGAGGTAAAATCGACGGGGATGACCTTACATTAAAAATGCTGAGATGACCGTAACAAATACGAAGAAAATATAAATAAACAATTTTGTAGGAAATGTCATTGTGCAAAGAAGACCTGGAAGATTTATTTTTATCTTCAGTAGATTAAACGTGAAAGCCATCCAAAGTTGCGAGGAGATCTTAAAGACTTAAAATGTGCCACACGACCTTACGCGAAAACCGTAACAAATTTGAAAAAGTTACAGATAAACAATTTTTCAGAAAATAAAATTTTAACCAGAAAACTTCATAGATATAATAGTTTATTTTTATCTTTAATTGTTTAGGCGTAAAATGCACGGCTACATCAAAATCTACAATTTGAAATGATCCGCAAAACAGCGAACAAACGCGAGAAGCAAAATCCTTGATGGAGAATTTTTTGTGCCTTTTCTATCGCTAATAATAATTATCATTTTAAAACAAAAAATTTTAAATTGTACCACTTTAGTTACTGCATTGACAAGCATCGTTTCTAAAGATGCGGTTAAGTACAAAGTAAAGTTGAAATTAAAAAAAAGTGACGAAACGCAGAAGATGGTGAAAATTGCATCGAAATTAACCTTTTTATCGATGCTTCCGTTTGACAATTATTTTGGGGCTTAAATAATTTTTGCAGTTTAATCTTCTCACATTACACCCCACCACAACACCCCAAAGCAATTTATTATTTGTACGGCGAGGATAATGAAGGTGTAAAATGTTTGAAAAAAAAAGCAGAAGCTTAATCGGATTCAGTTTGAATAACAATCAATTTTTTGATATGCTTTGTAAATACCGACAGCCTGCAACAACAACAATTTAGGTGTTTATTTTTTGTAAAAGTAATTCATTTAAAATTGTTCCACTTGGTTGAAAATGTGAATCCTACCACCACTCCACCGGTGTTGGTTGGTTGTTATTTTTTCGGATCAATCTCATTTACAGCCGTCAACGGAATTGAATTTCAAATTGATTCTCATTTTAAATTGTGGGAATGATGGTTAATGATATCTAAACACAAATTTGGCTTCCTTCTTTTTCCATCCTTTGGCGCGTTACGCCTTAATGAAGCAGCTGCCCGTTAATCAAATTAACTAATAGGTCGTGAATCAAAATTTTTTGCTTTTATATTTAATGGGGTTGGAGAATGAGAAGGAGAACGGAACCAGAATGGAGAGGTTGTTTGCACGATTACCATTAATTTAATATCCCGACGCTTTCGACAAATTCGGAAACTTTCCAAAGCGCGCCTTCGTGATCCTAATCATCGGTGTCAGGAGTGTCACTTTAAAATGGCTGACGGTTCAAATAATTGAATTCGTATAACCCATCATTTTATGCTTAACACGAACCAAAAATAAACAATTATTTTTGGTACCTATAGCTCCGCCGCGATCGTTAGTCACTTTAATTGATTATTGAATTTTTAATATTACTTATTCAAATGCACTGTTTTTACGCCGGCGAGTCGGTTAGCGTGCAAAAATGCTATTAATTTTTTGTTTGACTAATTTTAGTAGGACCTAAATTACTTTAGTTTGGACTTGACAAAGTTGGAATTTCGTCGGGGTGGTTTGGAACTCGCAACGTCGCAACATACCGCCCCCCTAAAATTTAAAATATTTTTATTGCGGCTCCCTCGTGCAATTTCGGTTAGATTATCTTCACAAAAGAGCTTTTGATGACAAATTTAAATTATTGCAGACAAAAAGTACCTACATTAAGTTGTAAAGAGAGTTAACGAGGTGAAACTATTTATCTGATCGAATGTTGATGTATTTACTATTAAATTTTCCTAAAACCACGGTGGCTCATTTTGACCGTGAGAGTCTAAACTTGTCTTGTTCGTTACCCATGATAAACACTAATTTGAAGTTGTTGGTTCAAGATCCTATACTTGCACTTTTTTTTTACTATTTAGCCGGAAAAGTGCATTAAAAAAGAATTTTTTTACGATTGAGTTTTGAAAAGAAATAACCGATTACCTACATCTAAATCGAGAGGTTCTCACAATTGAGAAATAATTGCGGTGAGCTACGTGGTAGCTACCGAATGCTCAAATCATATCGCCGCAAAAAATAATCGGACGTGATCATCTTGCTTCTTATTGATGCCGCTATTTACCGCTAGCAATATTATTTTACCTTCATCATATATTAACTTTCAATAAATTATTATGTGGATGAGATACGACTATATTTTTAAACGAAATTAGAAATCTATGGTTATCTTATTTACTGCCTCATTACATAAATTGATTACCACTACAATTTGTACACAAAGCTGAAAAATTGCAAAACACTTTAAATTTTCAACATTTTTAAATAGGTAAATGTTATTACAATTATATGGTAATAACCGGTTCTCATTCGGACCACCAAAGATTTCTGATTTTATCCGAAACAAATTAAATTACGTGATTATTTATAATCAAAAATTATAATTTTTTAATAATACCAATTAATTTATATTATTTACGAAATTCATAACCAAAAAACCGTCACATGGCTTCTTGCTAATCAATTACCTAGGCTCTCCACACCGGAGAAAGGCATTCATACCCTTAAGAGCTTAAGAGTGTTGAACTGTCAATGTATTAAAAAACTGAGAATAGAAAAAATGATCATTTAATTTGCATCAAGAGTTTTCTAATTTCCAAAGCTAGGATCGCCTTGAAGTTTTTTGCTCATTTGTTAACTTCAATCTAATGTTATTTGAAGCAAAATAACAAAAATAGAATTGACAGTACAGCGACCCTTTCGGCCTTGGATGGTCATCATCGCAGCTATGGTGCTGCATTTGGATGAAAGGACTCCAAAAAAACGAGTTTAACAAAAACAAATTGAGCAGCCTTTTCTATCATTAACTCCTAACTTTCAAAATTATGGCACTTTTCTAAATTATCACAGCTAATTAAATAAACATAACACCATGATAGGAAGTGTGTCAATCTCATTCACCTTGGATAATAAGAAAAACGAAAGAGCATAGCACATGCTTTGTCACCGTAATGTTTGGAATTCATGCTTGGAGATGGAAGCACATGGTCTTGGGTGGTCATTAGTATGCTGTGGTGCTCGATTTCTTTCAAATATGCAAAACGAAAAGTGATCAGCTGACTAAACGTTTTTCCTTTCACTGATTTTCAACTCTCAAAATCAGCGCACCCTTGCAGAGAAAATTTCTAAGTAGGTGAAAGAATAAAATTTATGGTCGGGGAATTTTGGTCTAACATGGACAGTGTTAGCAGAACTGTTCCTTCTTCAGATGCCTTTACTATCAATAAAAAGTGGAAAAAAGTGTTGTTCTCCATCGAAAAGTAGGTGTAAGTGTAGGTTTTTCAAGTATTTAATATTTCCTTCTTGAACCAATGAAGGCCAGTTTAAAGAATTTATAGTACGTAGCGACGCTATTTGCCTCTTTACAAATTCAGACAAAAAAACAGAGGTAACCAGATGGGTTTGATAATAAATTGATGCTTTCTGAATTACAGCAAAAAATGGTTTAACTTTAATCAAAGATAATCATTGATTTTAATCAATTTTGATCGGTTATATTTACGCCACTGCCTCAACCTGATGTTGGTTGAAAATAAAAACCATAAATTCGATTACTGGGATTACGATATGAGAAATAAAAGAAAGTACGAGTTGACTCAGTTGCGGTGCTGCAAATCAAATTATTGGGAAAAAAAAGTTCAAAAAAGTTAAGCTTGGGTTAAGCTTCTTTTAAAAATTTCGAGAGTAATTGTATTTTCCAACCCCCTTCCTCCCCCGACTCCCCCGGTTGTCTTGCAATTTTCTTAAGAAACTTACACGTATTCCCATAAGATAATGATGATGTATTTGAAGATTAACCCCATTGGTGTGTACTGCACTGGAGGGTATTCCATACCCCCCAGACCCCCCGGTAAACTTATTTACCTCTTTTGTATTTAGAATTAAGCGTTAAATTAATATCATCCTAATGTGACCTTTAGCCAGCAAAGTAAAATCTGCTGACTTGTAATTCGATTTTAGACCTTGTTGCAATATTCGATAAGTCGTCGTTAGATGTCAATTTTATTTCTGAAAATGATCATGGATTTAGAGTTGTTTACTTGTCAAAATGTTGTTGTTTTTTAATGTCTGCTTTATTGTCAAAAGGTTTTATCCTTAAATCTTACAATTTTCTTAAAGAATTCACATCTATTCCAATTCAATAATTGGTGACGTATTTCAGGATTACCCCTAATTGAGTGTACTGCACTGGAGGGTATTCCATACCCCCCAGACCCCCCGGTAAACATTTTTATCTTTTTCGTATTTAGGATTACGTGTTAAATTATTATCATCCTACCTATGACCCTAGCGGGCAAAGCAAACATGGCTGATTTGTAAGTATTACAGTATTTGAAAAGTTGTGGTTACGTTAGATGCCACGTTTATGTCTGAAAATGATCAGAGATCATCATTAAGTTCACCAGGGAGTCTGGGGGGTATGGAATACCCTTCAGTGCAGTACACACTAGTGGGGTTAATCCTGAAATACGTCACCATTATCTAATTGGAATAGGTGTGAATTTTTTAAAAAAATTGTAAGATACGGATAAAACTTTTTGACAAAGCATTAAAAAACAACATTTTTACAACTAAACAAATCCAAATCCATGATCATTTCTCTGGAGGGTATTCCATACCTCCCAGACCCCCCGGTAAACTTATTTTTCTCTTCCATACTTAGGATTACGCGTTAAATTATTATCATCCTTTTGTGACCTGTAATCAGCAAAGTAAAAACTGGTAACTTGTAATTCGGTTTTAGGCCTTGTTGCAGTATTCGAAGAGTCGTCGTTAGATGTCACGTTTATGGGTCTGAAATTATCCTGGACTTGAAGTTATTTAATTATGTCTGCTTTGTTGTCAAAATATTTTATTTGTGAATAATTAAATGTAGCAATTTCAATTATCGACAGTTTTACTTTTCCGTCCGACTGTAAATTTTTGATCCACGCACCGTTAGAAAAGTTTTACTTTATTTTCCATTACATTGCTTAATAATGGTTTTAATTTTTTATCAGTTTTACATTTCCGACGGCTTTATTTTTCCACCCCTTGCTAAACATAATTATACTTTGACGCTCTTAGACGTCCGGATCTACGATTTTTCCAAACCGGGGCAAAAACTTGACATTGGCACCGTTTTCCTCCAGCATTTGAGTTTAAAAATCAAATAAGGTTAAGTTTAAGAGTTCAAATAATAAGAATTTGTCGTCCTCAAACAAAAAGTTTGTTATTATATCACGATAACCAACACCATTTACTGTGATCGCCTGCTCAGCATTATTTTAGATGACTTCTCCGGCTCAGAAACAACATAAAACTGTAACTTTTTTTTGATGTAACGATTTCTGGAAAATCAATCCTTGTTGGATTCTTATTTACCTAAATATGACAGTTTTGCCTATTAAGAACCACTTGACTGTGCATTGGATCAATGCTCTAAAATATAAATTAGATGAGGGGGGGAATTTAACCAATATTAAGGTTTAATTATACAGGCTTAGACGATCTTACTCTATTATTATGAAAAGTTTCAATCTGTCTAGCGCTAAAAATTAGTAAATTTTTTGTTGAATAATTTATTTATACATTTATTACTAAGCTAAAGCCTAAAATAGTTTCAGTGCGGCCTTCAGGCCGCACAGCCTGGTCCAACTTAATCCTGAATCCCGACCTTAAATTTTATTCTTCGTAACAAAGTTTATAAATTAGTTGGATTGCAAAATACCAACTTAACGCAACCACGAAAAAATAAACTGTACGATAATCATGAAATGCGATAAACTAACCACAAAAAAGCTATCAAAGCTTCAGCACAAAGTGAAATAAAGTAAACTGTAAAAAAACCGAACTAACAAATAACTTTTCTTATTAAAACAATCAGGACCGAACTAGGAAGATTCACAGAGACGAATGAGGTTTAGCAACAAGCTTGAAGCTTTTCAGTTACTTTCAAGAATAGCACAGTACAGCTATCTCTAAGTAGACAGCACTTCACTCAACTTAGTTACGGAAGTAAACAGTTGCAAGAAGTAAAGTAAAATTTTTAATTTATAGGTAATTGAGGTCAGGCGTAGGTTAGCGACTGAAAAATGAAATATCGTTTATTTTCATGTAATTCTACAAATTTGCTGTGACCACAAAAAACAAAGAGGAGAAAATTAAAACAATGACTAAACTTTCACCTCACTATGCACTACGGCGGTGCTATAGTAGATGCTTAATCGATTACGAAAAGTAAACATCAGAAATGGGTGGTTCATTCTTGGTGTGTGAAAAATTATTTCCTGCATTAATCAGCTTTTTCTTACCTTAGCAAGCCGATTCTTATTAAAACAACAAACTCATGAATCGAAGTTACTAAACTTTTTTTAAATTCATTAAGTTGATGAAGATTAATCGTTGTTGTCTGATTTCCTTAGTCGGTTTCATTATTTACCAACACATTTTTCGGTGTTTTGATTCAAACTACCCTCGTACGTTACCAAACCGCGGTTCCAGCAACAAATGACTTTTTAATATCGTTTCAATAACCGGTGGTTAAGTAACTCAAAATTTGGTAAATTAAGTTTTTAGTTCGTAATTTTGCTTTTCTAAAAAAATTGGTACTTACGAGGTCGGTTCGAGTCAAACCGTTCCCAAAAATGTTGATTTCGTTTTAAGTGAAATGTTAATTTTAATTTTCGAAACGAAATCACTATCTTTATAGCTTTATTACACCATTTTAACTAAGACATTCCATTAATAGTTAATAAAATTTAAAAGAGTGACAATATAAAAAGGTGAGCATATAAAATACATTAGCATATGATGATAAATTTTTATGAGGAAATATAAACTTTTTAATTGATTAATAT
The DNA here is from genome assembly GCA_905340355.1 of Rhagonycha fulva. NCBI lineage: Eukaryota > Metazoa > Arthropoda > Insecta > Coleoptera > Cantharidae > Rhagonycha > Rhagonycha fulva. Next base: position 26,717,457 of record HG996559.1, on the reverse strand, counting down.
ATTATCGTTTATAAGGACTTGATGTGCGCGGTTTGTTCCCTGCGTTAATTGCTCCTTTGTAACACAAATCACCCCCTAGGTAATATAATTGCTTGAGACTTATCGGGGAGGCAGTAAAACGTATAGCAGCGCTGCACGTCATCCGAAATGGTAATATTTTTCTTGTAACAAACAAAAATGGATAAACAATGACGAGTTAACCCGTATTAACGTGTATGCAAAGAAAAAAAGTTTTAGTGGATGCAATCACGCGAGATCCAAGATAATGTCAAACACGGACTATAAGAAGAACATGAAACGTTGTTGTGTGATTATTTTAGCTGGCAAAATAGGTTGTTGAACACTTATTACCTGCAAATAACCACTTTACATAAGCATATGCTGGTTATCCTTAATCAAAATGTGATTCCGTTATTATTTTGAGATTCACCCCATTATAAATCCTACACCTGTAGACCAGGCTAATCTAACATCGCAAATTTTATATTATTTTATTACAGTAGACCAATTTTCTTGTGGTAAACTTTCGTCCCCTAGACAAGACTAAAATATGTAAAAGTAATCGTGACTTGTAATTTGTTCAACTGCTGATAAGCTAATACCCAATAATAAACGAAAACTGTGCTTCTTGGTCAAGCTGCCACTCGAGGGTTAATCTTGGGGCCCGAACCGCCTAATGGTGATCATTAACCAGACAACCGATAAAATTAGTTACACCTGAAATAAATATCAAAGTGTCACCCCTTATGATGTGATCAAGCCTTATCGCGGTGAAATCTCAAACTTTCGACTTATGTCGTTACAATAACGACCCGAATTTTCCCTAAATTTTTGCCTCACTTCATTTGGTGGCGATGTTATCGAAAGGTAATTGAAGCAAAACCAAAATAGCGTCCGATTGAAAGGGCGTTAATTTAGACGAACTGCGGCGATCAGGGAAGCAATAAAACGTCTCCAAACAAACAAATAACGAGTAATCCAGATTAAGTCGAGGTGTCTGAATAATGGTGACATATTGGACAAGGGGCACCGCAGTCACATAAATCACTCACACCAAATCTCACATGACCTCTGTCGATTTGCTTATGTAACGTAATGGCACGGATTACAGGAGCTTAAATCAATGAATGCGCGATGATGGTAAAATACACAAATCAAAACGGAGAATTGAAATTGTAATTTAAACGGATCGATACACGCTAAAGTTGCAGTTTTAAGGTATCGAAATTATGGTCTGCAGAGTCTACCATCTGAAAATTAACGGTTAACGACTCGTTACTTATTTAAACAAACAAATAAGTTTAGCATACTTACTACCCTGTTTTTCAGCAAATCCTTGCGTGCAGCACTAAGAAAAGTTTTCTTGTTGTTCTCAGCAAGAGAAGAAAATTATAGGGATACGCAGTAGTGAAACGGTTAAACGTTCATTAGTATTATGGTAACTGTAACGAGATATTAGAACGGACATAGTTAGACATAGGTAGTTAGTAGATATCGATTACTAATTGTAATGTAGTTGAATTTTCAACGTTTCCAAATATTGTTATGATAAATTGGTAACCCGATTCCTCGAGTGGGAACGAGTCCCCTAAACGAATCTAAAAATTCTAAATTTATTGATTATTTATCGGAATTATTATGTAAATTAATAGAGTCGAGTCGGTGCGCGTTAGTCCTACAGTTGCTAATTAATAACTTGTCCACGTTTTTTTGCTTCTCTTGAATGATGTTAATCGAGATAAGGCTACACAAGCTCGGTCTTGAGATTACAAGATGTTAATTATAATTAAGAAATATCTTAATAAGAAAATTAGTTGCACCTAATAAAATCAATAAGTTGTGCGTTACAAGATTGGCCACTTTTCTATTAGCATAGTAGGTAAACAGCTTATCAGGAAGTTCGTTCATTTTAAATTTCAAAATTTTATTTAATTAACATTTTTGTAATTATAGAATGGTTTAATTTCATGCTCGGTTAAAACAGGTAATTAGCAGTAGGATGATGCTCGGGACCATTTTTAGCGAAATTTTCAAAATAATATTTAGACAGGTTTCAGAAAGCAATCGGACGTGGTGGGGGTAATTATATAATCACAGCTTTGCAGTAAAATCAACAATTAGTTATCTTTATCAAATTTGACTTTGATCATACCCTTAGGCTGCTCGTAATTTTGATTTAGTACTTCAGAAAACCAGGCACGAAAAAACTGATTGGAAATCTAATTTTCTCAGTATGAGCATTGGATCCCTAGATACAATCAAAAAACCTTGTAATTTTGGTTAATAAAAATTGATTTTTGTCTAGCATAAAAATATTCAAGACTCTTTAATTATTTTTTCTGCATTAGAAATTACGATTTCTTTTGATTCCTTGAATTTAATATTTAATTCAAAAAATTTTGTAAGGTTATTCATGGCTATCATAAGGACAAAAATCCTTACAAACAAAATTTGTTACAGACATATGTTGAACATAGTTAATATTATAATTTTTATTACATATTATATTAATAATATTTATGTTCAACATTATGTCTGAAACAAATTTGGTTTACAGGAATACCATTAAATGGCTCCGTCTGTTGTTCCTGGGACACGGCAACCATAAAGTAGTATCAGCTGGTCCTTTCCAGTTACCTAGTGTCACAGATTGAGTATAAATTTCAGTAAATGTGATAAACCAACAACACCGTACTATTGGGCGGACTTGAGGGGAGGACTAATCAACGGTAGAAATTTTGTTGGTTTGTACTGAAAAACGTCCACTATTTTTATCTGGTTTTCTGAGGTCACTCTTCATCATTAAAAAACGTAGCTCGGCTTACGGCCTTCGCACTTTTTATATCGCGTAACATTGCTCGGCCTTCGGCCTCGCATTTAATTGTAGATATAAAGCAACAAGAAATCATTTAGAGCAGAATAATTTTTTGTTTATAAAAAGCATTAGTCAGCAAAAAGTCCAAAACTTCCTTTCTCATAAAAATTCGGGATTGCTTCGATATCAAGAAAATTGAGAATTAAAATTATAATGAACTCGAACTACTACGCGATTCGGGGAAGAAAAGACCAACAACGACAAAGGAAGAAGATCAAATATTTGGAAAAAATTACTGACGTCTTTTATAAAACAACTCTTTAAATTCCAGAGTTGGTTTGGAAGTTAATTTTGTCAATTTAATAAATTTTTTTGCTTTTACGATACCTACTGCAATAATTAATTTTGCATAAGTGTAAAAAATAGAGAAAAAGATCACCCTCTACGCTACGTTATTGTAAAGTAACCAACACTCAGGATTTCGACTGAATTTCGTTTGCAGGACCTAAAATATTTTAGAGGACCAATGGCTACGTGAATCCTCCTGCTTATAATCCGAACATAATATTTCGTTTGTTTCCAAAGATGTTGATGTTTGAATTCTAATCTTAGACAATGGCTCGGTAGAACCAAGGCCTTACAGTCATCCTATACCAGCGATGAGCAACCCGCGGCCTGCGACACTTTCTAATGCGGCTCTTCAAATGTTTTATATTTAACTTTTAAAAAATTTTAGGTTTATTTTCTTAAAAAACAGAAAATTTAAGTTTTCTCTTGTAAAAATTACTTACATGAGGGCCCGCACATCATTTTTAAATTTGTAGCTGTCCCGTTGTAAAAAAAAGGTTGCTTATCCCTGGGTTTTACTCCATATTTTTATTAAAGCAGATTTGAAAAACAAGGGCTTACATTGTCTTGGGGGCATTATTTTTATTTTATGGTCAGCATCGCTCTCTAAATCTGCAAAGAAAACATTTTTGAGCAGTTTTAAAATAAATTAAAATGCAAAAATTGAATTTTTACAAAGCGGATTTCATTGCGCTCCTCCCAACTTCCTCCAATTGTTACTAACAATATCTTATTAGGGATTTTTATTAAATTACCTAATAAATTTTGTGTATTCTCTGTCTTCGTAATAGGTCCTTTGTATCCGCAGAGTCAGAAAAGTCATAAAACTAAGGTTTAAATGGTTCAAAAGAGCTAAGGCCCCCTTTTTTGACCCAGAAACATAGCTAAAAGGCATAGAGGTTCAGTCCAATCTAGAAAATAGAAAACGCATTTTAAAAATATGATGTAAATAATTTTTTTGAATTTATTCATCTCAAAAAACGAATTTTCAGGAATTAAATTTGCGTCGTTATCACTTTTGAAAAGAGAAACTCTCATACCCCCCCTCTCCCCAGCTTTACATCAAATATTTCCATTCTAGCAAATATATTTTGTATTTTGAAGCTAATAACCTATATTTTTTCTTGGGTTTGCAGAAAGAGAAAATCTCTTATGAGACACCCTTACAATCGGTGGCGGTAGAGTCAAACTTTCAGTGACAAAAACTCCCCTCACTCAATACCAAACACAATTATTAAAAATTGTACAACTTTACTTTGGAACCGTTGAAATTTTATAGTAATTTAATATAGTAATTGTTGTGACCGGGAGGTTTGGGGGTATGTAATATCTTTTTAACATAGGCGAAGTGACGATTTAAATTTGGTATGCCCTCCCCCCCCAAAGTAGAAAATATAGATTTTGGTCATCTCGGTTTTTTCGCGATTGCATTTATTTCCAATATTTTTCTGACTTTGCTCTCCAATTGTATACAAATAGCTAAAATTGAGCGAGTGCTAGCGGGCTGCAGCCCTTAACTGTAAAGCACAGTATATAAATCAAGGACTCAGTTAAATCTCCCACTCAAGTGGTTGATGCACTAGAGGGTACTCCGTACCCCCCAGACCCCCCGGTTTGTTTATCATTTCATCATATTTTTTATACGGTGCTCTACAATTAAGGGCTGCAACTCGCTAGCACTTGCCCAATTTTAGCTATTTAGGAGTATATTAATTGAAGAATACAGTTTGAGAAAAATATAAGAAAAAAATACAATCGCGAAACAAAACAAAATGACCAAAACGTATACTTTATATTTTGCGAGTGAGGGGTGATACCAAATTCAAACCGTCACTCCGCCTATGTTAGCAAGGTATTACATACCACCAAACCTCCCAGTCACAAAGATTAAATATGAAAAAATAATAAACAAACCGGGGGGTCTGGGGGGTACGGAGTACCCTCCAGTGCATCAGCCACTGGAGTGGGAGATTCAACTGAGTCCTCGTTTTTGGTACTGAATGTAAAAGTAAGTCAACTTAAAAATAAGAATGACCAGCAAACAAGGGGGGACGTGAAGCATTATGTACACGACTAGGGAGGTATCAACTTTTTTTCTGTTTTGTAGGTTTGTGGACATAGACCACTTGATGCTTTTTAGATTTGTCCAATTTTTTGTTGGTTTGCTGATTTCTTCGGCTTTTTGAAGACTTTTTTTTTTTTTTTTAGACTTCCGAATGCCTATCGTGGATGTGCGTTTAAGTACATTTATAATTTTTTAGTGCTTTTGTGTGACTTTGTTTTTCTTTTAGCTTGATCTACTACAGCTTTTTAGCATATTATGCCCATCCAGCCCGCACACTTTCCAGTGCAGGTTTTTCGAGCATATCTCCTTTTGGTGGCTGTCTTCTCAACACTTGGCCAATCGGTCTTGGCTCTTACATTCGTGTTTTTCATGACTGTTAGCTCAGCATTTTGCTTCAACTAACTGGTTCAATCTGTAGACTCTTGTCAGTTCTAGCTTCAACTTTGGGGTGCTCAGAAGAGCATCACTTCCGGAGTATTCTGATAGACATCTGTCTATTGTTTCCTATCCATTACATGCAGCGTTAAGCATCCGAAATCTGTTGGGGCTGCTTTCCAGCTTTTATGTGATAAGTTGGAAGTCTTCTTCTTCTTTCGTCTGATTTTTCTCACCTTTCGGATGAAATCTCTGGCTTGTTTATCGTTTCCGATGGCTTTTTAGATAGCTGCTAGTGCTTCCTTGAATTGGAGACGGTTATTTGTTTCAACGATCACATCAGGGCTTCTCTCCTTTCCAGCTGCGTCTTACGCCTGCGTAGTAGGACTTGAAAGTAGCCATCCTGGCTCTATTCAACGTCAGCTAACCTACATTTACTTATTTTTATCACACCTTTTAAATGTTTATTTCATGTTCATTTGGGTGACTTAAATCTTGTAAACAGCACACGTTAATAAGCCAATTTAGAAAATATGCTCATTTTTCGAAATTTATGTACCTACATAAATAAAAATTTCAGCATTGAGTGGCTATATATTAGTCAGGAAGAAAGTGGGAATGTTTTTTAATAATACTGTGACAGTGGCGTAACTACAACTTATAGGAACCTCATTTAGGAGGTTATTAAAATTTCGTAACTATAAAAAATAATCTTTTGGTATCGAAGCGAGAAATAAAGTTTTAATACGTGTAAATTTCAATTAAGTCAATAAAATGTTAATCCAGGTTTCGAATCTAGATCGAGGTACAATTTTTCACATTGAATGAATTGAAATGCTTTGGTCTTAATTTACCCTGAAACATTCTATATTATCTTCTTCATTCACATCTTACGCTGGAACTTATCTGTTGTAAGTGGTCATTTAAGCTTGTAAATGCAACGGTTTTGTGAGTCTGGTACCATTCATCAGCATCTTTCTTCATCCAGTTAATATAATATTAAAAAAAAATTGGAATTACATGTACCTACTTCATATCAGTTTTGTGTTAAAGCTACACTTTTGGGTACATCCAATCCTGCAGATAAAATAAGTCTGATCTGGGCATAAAAATACAAAGAAGTCTTTTGTTTAATGGTCCTGTCCAATCGAAAACAAACGTAAAATTTCCACGGTGTGTACTTCTATTTTACAATTTCTTGTATCTGCTTGGGGCAAACTTTTTTATTTCATTTTTGATGAACAAACTGGTAGGTAGGTACTTCACTTGTGTGTTGTGTTCATCCAAATTTTAAATAAGCTAGGTCAGGTCATAAGGAAGTGATCGCTCAAATTTAATGGTAACAAACCATTTAATGGATATTAAATTGCTTTTGAAACTTAATTACGGTGGGTTAATAAAGTTTTTTTGAAATCAGATAGCCGGTACGACTTAATGGTAAAATATTGTAGTTTTATGGTTTATAGTGATTTAAAATTGATTAACTGCAAACGTAAGAAAAATCACGAGGCAATTAAGAAATTAAAAGTAAAAACAATGCTACCAAAATTTAAACGACTAATAAAACTGTCCGCATTTTAAAGCAACAATAAAACTGAGCTTTCCAAGTCGTATAAAGTTCTCCCATGGGTGATGGTTGAGTTTAGTGGTAGTTCGCGGTCGCCGCCAGAGGTTGTGCCGACAAAAGGAACTAAAGTGTTTCTAATGTCGATTAATGGTCTCCGAGGACCGTCATAAAGATTGTATAAACCAGCTATACTTAAGAATAAATCTCCTTTGAAAGTTTCGGTTCTGCTTCGCAGTTTTAACATTTTTTCTTTCATGAATGAAGCAAGGTGTAACGAATGTTGTTATTCTTAAACCTTGTCCAACATTTTATGTTCTCTCAAACCAATCAAAATCAAATTGATCGAAAAAGTGTCCTTTTGGTTTTCAGGAAAAATAAATTAGGACGGTGCACATTTTTCGGACACTTTCCAGACGTTTAAGGTGCGTCCCTGCCTCTTTTTGTGTTCAACAGCTCCAAGTGTCAAAACACCGCTTAAACCAGATTTATTTCAAAGCTTTTTCACAATTTAAGCTACTTAAGTGGATTTCGACCTTGAAATTATGCTACCGAATTTTATTTTCGTTACTTTTCCAGTACATAACAGGACTTCTTCACCGACCCGAAAATTAACTTTGATTAATGAATGGTTAAAAATTTTAACTATTTATTTGTATAAATTATAATTATAAAAAACTAATTAAAACGTAATTATTAGTTACCGGCTTGAAATTAAAAACTTAGAAGGTTTTATTAGGAACCAGTTAGTTATTAGGCGGTGCAGAACCGTCTTCAGGCTGAAAATTCAAAACTTTTAGTATTAATAATCGGATTAATTTAGTAAATTAACCGAAGTTTACGTAATCAATCATAACATAAAGGGTTGGTTTACGAATCCTCCCCTACTGGTTCGCGTAATTAACAAAGGTAATTAGTAAAAAGTGCACCGTCAGATTATTTTGTATATACACGGTATTTTGTTTTGTGCTGCTGGGAAATTTGTTTTCTTCTTAATTGCTAATTAAAAAAAAATTTATAGTTGGTGACAACGTAAAATTTTGATTTATGTTATCGTTTTTAAAAGGCACTTGACAAAATTTAATATCCTATCATAAAAATAAAAACACTCTTAGTAGCAAGTCAAAATATTTTTTCTAACACTTAACTCATAAAATTGATTATGGTTCGGAAACCGTAAGATAGCAGGACATCTTCAGCTTGCTTGTCTTATCGTTAATTTCTTATTTACTTAAAAGTAAACTAAGTTATCGTTCAAATAGTTTGAGTAGTGCGGTGCGCATTAATAAAACCTAAAGGGTGTTGTAAACTGTTGAACAAACATGGCTACCGCATTAAGGGGCTGCTTTATGTTTGGTCTTTCTTATCTACATCAAATAACCAAGACCCGCCTAACGCACGAGCTCCTTCTATTATTTTAAGTAAAACACCAAAACGATTAAGTAGTATAGTACCAATTTTGTAAATGGTGCGCTGATTGCGCCAATTTTTTTTGATTTTTACTTCTGTAATGGCTCAATTATGGCCGCGATTGCCTGTACCATGCAATAATCACCTCTTATTTAAAATAACCTAACAATGATCACAATGAGAGATTGGAATTATTCAACTAACTGTTAAAGAAGCACTCAAGAAGACGTGTCTTTTGATTAATTATTATTGGAAGCATTCGGGTTTAGATTTCTCATTTCACTCCGTGTCATTTTTTAAGCGCGTTAATGATGGGTATCTCTTTAGCTTGTTAAAAGTTAACTACTTTACTTTTACTTTGTTAATTGCATTTTTTGCCCAATTCTTAACAAAAGCCCTTTTTGGACCACTAACATCTGAATATCTCAATAAACTTCGCATTCTCATTTCTAACAATCCATCACCATTACCGACAATTTCACAGTTAGATTTTGGTAAATTTGTAAAAGGTTGTTAAAAAAGTAAATTAAGTTTGATAATGGGATGACCCATTAGTTGGATACTTTGTGACATGTGCTTCGATATCAAACAAAGACGTCCACTTGTTCATCAGGAAATGAGATTTTTATTTAGAAAATTAACTACGTTTTTGTATGTTTTCTGGTTGGATCGATTAACTAAATCATAAGACGAGGATGATTCTGCGTTTATCTCGTTTGGACCCGATGATTTTGGCTAATAAGATCCGAAATCTGGATGTCGCATTAAGCCTTCGATCTAATTAACCAAAAAACCGTTATTAGTGGAATCACGCAAAGAAAATAATCAATTCCATCATAAAAATTTTATACGAGTGACTCATCAAATTATAAGATTATGCGGTTTTGAAAAAATAATTATTTTTGAGCCGCACATATCGGGGGTGGTCAAAACTATCCCGCACCTATCTTTAACCAGGTGGTAGGTGCCGCTCTGTAATCAAGTCTAATTGGTTAGCATTACTAGTCGCATTAATGGTATGTGCGTCTCTTCTCTTGTCATTGTACAATAGATAAATCGTCTTCTTTGTATAATGAATGCCTTGGAGGGTTTATTAAATGTTGCTTCGTATCACCGGTGTATGTTTATAACTTTTGGTGATTGCAGGTTTCGGTTTAAAATTTCCTTAAAGGTTCCAAAATTGGGACAATCGTACTTAATAACAATGGATTAATTTTAAGTTTATGTTACCAAATAGTCCCAACACCTTCTAATGTCAAACCTTGTCATTATCTACCATCATGTATTTATTTCCATACCTTGGTATTAGAGAGACAAATTAAGTAAATGTTTGGGTATATTACAAATGACTTAACCTGTGGTTAATTATAGGTACCTACTGATGGGTGCTTTTTTGAAGTCAAGGTGTGTGCGATTTCGGACAACATTGCAAAAGCATCGTGTACCATTAGAACCCATCATTATTCTAATGACACTTCTGACACCACCCAAACATAAAATACATAACTTTCTTCGCAGTTAGTAGAAAACAATAAAACTGAATTAAGTGTGCAAAATTTGCATAAAACACAAAAGCTACACAGTAAACACCGATGGTGATAAAAAGCACCAGCACCCTTCATGGTGGTAAAGACAGGAAACAGCACGACGTTAAAAAATCACCTCGATATTTTAACACAAAAAAACCGTAATTATTATGACGTTTTTATACATAAAAAGTTAATTAAAGGTACTCTAATAGTAACAAAGATTATTTTGTAAAAAATGAATTGTATGGGATAAACGTGTCGGACTAATGTCTGTATTAATACAACTAAATATAAATTACTTCCGCTGCGGTTTTAAAAAATTAGATCCAACACCAGTTGGTGAGAATTAAAATATTATATCAATGTCTAAATTAGACGACAGGGTTGGTATTGTTGTACCTAACAGATCCAACGTATTCATTTTGAGGTTAGGTCCCTTTTGTGCTTTTTATGGTTAGGATTGCATGTCATTCGAATAACTTAATTGCGGTCTTTAAGTAATTACTTCATTATTTTGTTCCTACGCCGACCAGTACTTGGCCAAAAAAGGATGCCCAAAATAATTATTATAATAATTCCGATTTTGTTTATTTTAAAACTGAATTGTAGATTTTTGCTAGGTACAACTGCAAGGTTTCGCAGTTTTGAACAAAAAAGATGGTCAAAAAATTAGATGCTAAAATGTTTTGAGAATTATCGGAGTGAAAAGGTTTAAAAATGTAAAGATGTTCAAGTTATAGACCCGGTGGGGGGGGGGATTTTTACTCATTTAAAAGCAAAGTTGGGTATAATCTACTTACAAAGTGCGAAAGTTTTACTTTAAATCAATTGAAAAGGTTAAAAAAAACTTTAATTAAAAGATTTTAAAAGATTGCAGTTACAAATACTTTATTTAAGTAGGTACTACCTATAATAATTTGGTTTATATAAACCTATAATGGTTACTTAATTTTTTAAACTAGACTAAGTATATGAATAATTCTTTTCCCCACCCCGTTCACCTTATTTTTATTATTCATCTATTTCCTTAAAAGCTGAATAATTTATTTAAGGCGCTTCTCTCGTAGCTCAAAATTTAAGGTATTGAACAAGTAAATAGAAGATTTTAAAATGATTCAAAAAGAATTATTTAGGTTAAGCATAAATTTATTTTGGAACAGACTTAAAATTTTGAAATTTTTATTTTAAAGCAATAATGTCGCTGTGAGTTAGGTCATATTTGAAAACATTTATGGTTTGAAATTAATTTTAAAATTGTGCCAAAATAGATAAATGATTGACCTAATTAAAATTTTTTAAATTATTTATTATTAACACCACAGTTTTGACTTGTACGTTTATCATTTTGTACGGGAGCAATTCCAAATTTGCAAATTTTCAACTGAATTAATTCAAAATTACCAACTTTTGTAAATTTAGACATAAAAAATGCCAAATTGACCAACTTTTGAGTGTTTTTCCAACTTTTTGCTAAATTTTTAAACTATTGAGTGCCAGCTCCCCCCTATACTCCTCATGGGCACGTGCTTAAATGCGATTAAAAAATTTAATTTAAAAAAAAACTAAAATTCTCGTCCCTAAGATATTTTACTGTATCGTCTCTTCCGCTTCTGATATTTTAGAATTTTGTTAATATTATAGAAGTAAATTTTTCCTTATCTCTAATTTGTTTAAATTTTAGAAAAATTTTTTCGGTAACAATTTAAATAAATGTAAAAAAAATGCTAATTAAGTAGAATATAATTCACCGTAAAACTTACAAATATTTGTAACACGAAATTTTTATTAAAAAATTTTTTTTTATATTTTTATTATTAGATTTTTATTTAATTAATAAATATTTACGTAGGGTAAGTTGTACCAACCAAGTTATAAATAAAACTGAGTTTGAACTGTCTGGAGTTTACAGTCGAACGAGGTTTAACCGAGGTTGGTACAACCCACCCCTAGCAAACATCTAAATATTTCATTTATAATAAATGTTTTGTAACTTTGAATTTATTAAATTTAATTATTTTTTTATCTCTGCTCGCTCCTAATTTTATTATTGATAAATTTTTTTATTATTTAAATAACATTAAACTGATTAAAAATGCTTTGAATTAAATTCAATTATTAAAAAAGTATTGATTTAACCTCTTTTCCCCTTCTCCACCCTTTGGAATTTTACGATATTTTATAGTTACCACTGGTTTTATTTATTTTAATATATTAAAATAGTTCTTCCGATATTTCTAAATTCATTGTACAATTTAATTTTTTTTTTCATTTTTAAAGTAATTCCTCTCTTTGCCCCACTCTCCTCAGATCATGTACCCTTAACAAGTCAAAAACTTTATTTTATTTTTTAAACTGCTTGATATGGTTAAAAGTGAATATCAAATCAAATATTTACAAGAACGTTTCTATTAAAAGTAAATTTAAAGTCACCCCTCCGCCCCCTTTAACTTACACAATCAAAAAGGAGAAAAGTGACACTATTTAAAACAAAAAAGGAAAAAGAATTTACTCTATTTCTATCGCAAATAAATATAAAAAATCATAAAATAATATTAACGTCTAAATTTTCTAATAATTAAAATAAAAAATTTTCAAAAAAATAACTTATTAAAATTTAAATTCGAGTCTTGGAATTATTCCATTTATTCGCCACGACTAGCCCAATCGCAAATATCTCCTTCACGCCTTTTGCAAATTTTCATAAAAAATTTATTTTGCAATGAATCCAAATATTTTTATCAAGCTTTTCGAAAATTCTATTTTTTCCAAAAAAAAATGTTAAACGAAATAATAAGCATTTTTTTCACTAATTTTTATTTTTATTTATTTTCAAAGTTACTGTAATTTCTACAAAATTTGACAACTCAAAAATTAACATATTACTTTTACATGGAAAGTCGCACGTCTCTCCGTTCTTATCTAAAAATTGCCTTTTTGCTTCGGCTTTTACCAAACCCTAGGAGTCCAATAAAACCTTAAAATTTAAAAAATTTCAACGTTAAAACACAAAATTTTAATAATTTATCTAATATAAAGTGACTAATCATTTTTGGCGTTGAAGGACATTTTTCCTAGCTTTTTCAGTTTTTAGAAACCAGGCCGGTCTAAAATTTTTAGCAAATGACCTTTTTTGGATTTTTTTAGCTTTTTGAACTTTTTTGATTAGTGAATATTTATCGGATCATCTGGAAATTTGTTTTAAATAACTTTTTTAAGCTAAAAAAGTTATAAAATCAAAAAGCTAAGATTTTTACAAATTAGTTATTATACAGACGACAGTTTATAAGCATAAGGTGCTTTCCCCCTCTACTTTACTACCACTGCTATGTTGCGAATGTTACTCGGGGCGCACTTGCTTTAAAAGTGCCACTTTACTCATTAAAACGTAGATGCAAAATGATCAAAAACAATTTTTTCTTTATTCTCACTCATGGGCGTCAATTAAAAAAAAGGGGTAAAGGGGGCAGCTGCTCCCCGCTCTTATCTGCTTAAATTCGTTTTTTATACATTTAATACTACAGTTTTTAAATTTTTTTACAACTTTTGGTTTTAAATGGTTATAAAGTACAAATTAAAGAATTTGTTAAAATTTCTACCTGAAAATAAAATATCCGTCACCTTTTGAAAATGATCTTATGGACGCCTATGTTCCCACTCTATCTATAATTTTATTATTGATATTATGTTTTAATTTATTTTCGCCGACTAAAAGGTTAAAAGTAATCTACCAGACGGTGAATTGCACTCTTTTTCCGGCTAACTCAAGGTTAAAAGTAAATGAAACTGAAAATAACTTATCAATAATAGTCGAATTTTATTAACAAAAACTAAAATTAAATGCCAGTGTGAAAAACCAAAATATCCTTTAATTTCATTGTTTTAATATTATTTTATTAAAGGTTGAAAATTTTAAGGGTGAATTAGAATATACGAAAATGTAATATACAAATATTCAATTTTTTATTTTTAATTTATAGATTTTTCTTTAACCTTCATTATAATTTTCTATATTATGAAGACTTTATTTAAATTGTTAAGTTTTTTAAACTCATAAAATCCAATAAATAAAATTTTTAAGAAATATTATTAAAATAACAATTAAAACAATTGGGAGCTATAATCAATATTATCTAGTTGGCTTTGGCATCATCTCTATGATCTAATTTTTAAAATAAAACATTTTTCAAGCATTTAGTAGCGCCATCTGTTGACAGCTTTTTGAAGTAAATCCGGAAGTTCAATCCAATTTTTTTCAAATAACTCAAAGACGGTAAACGATATCAAAAAAATTTTAATACAAATATTATTCGTAATTTTAACCTCAAATTTTTTGACTTCTTTATTATTTTTGATATCTTTAACAGTTTTCGAGTTATTGGTGAAATACTGGATTGGAATCAAAATTTCCATATTTTTTCCACAAAAACCAAATGTTTTACTTATTGTCGACACGGAAAGCAGGCAAAGACTTTACCATCCGCCCACTAGAATATATATGATATCACAACGATATTAAAATAAAAAAACAACCTTGTAAGCAAGCAACGAAAGGATCTATCTGTTTTATCGCCGTTTGAAGAAAAGTTGTTTGAAAGTGTGAACGAATGCCTTAATTTATCGATTTTCCAATGCTTTAATCGTTTGTCGTTTTTATTTCCATAGTAAAATTATTGCATAACCGTGGTTAAGGTTTTTTTTTGTCTGAAATTTGAAAAAACTCCAACAATATCCTTTTTGCAATTGTTTAAACGATTGAGGTAAAAATATTAGGTGCTCAAAATTATTCTCTGAATGTAGAATTTAGTGACAGCAGTGTGGTGGTCGTGTTTTATTAGATACTTATAGTATTTTTATCGCACGTTTTCACGTTCCACTTGGTTCTAAAATTCTGAAATGGTAATTATTAAGTGTCATTACCTGAACCACGACTCAATCGACGATTATGATCGCTTGGTTTTAACTAGCCTCTACTCGAAAGTAGAAAGCATTTGAATCGTTAGATGCCGGACCTCCCGGTTTGTGTATTTGCATTTTTAGTATGACCTTTTCTAATACAATATTTATACTTGTATAAACACCGTCATTAAACGGGCAGTTAAACAAAGTTTAGAGCGCGTATCGAATCAAAATTTCCGATTTTCGGTTGATTCAACTTAAACTGTTGGATTAGCAGAAAAACTCTCACAATGTAAATTGCATAGCTGTAATTGCATAGATTTTTATGGGGCATTTTGGTTTAGTATCTGTAACTGATGTTTACAAGTCACATGTAAAAATAGTACTCAACTTCTTAAAATTTTGAATTTGTGCCATACATACATAATTTTGTCCTCTGATTGGTCAGACCAGACTTCCAATAAGTGTCATTTTGAAAAGGAGCAAACATAAACACTTAGAAATTCACCTCGATGGACGTGTTAATTACTTAAGTAAAAAACCTTGTCTACTTATGAAATACGGAGCCCCTATGCACTAAATCAATAAGTTATCATAATAGTAAAAATTACGCAACATAATTTTCATTTTCCGTTAAACGTTTAGCAATAACTTTACAGCATTGTTTACGACTTTCTAAATTTCTAAACACCTACGACGACATTAATTTTGCACACCATACGAAAATCGTCCAATAAATTTTCGAGAATTGTATGCATCCACTCGAGCCAAAAATGTTGGTAGTTATACAATTTAATTAAATGTTTTATTTCGATTTTTGTTGTCCGACTTGATTTATTGTGTCAAATAATAATATCGACATTATAGCCTATCTCGTTGATGGGGAGTCAATTTGGGGGTGACAATATGCTGACTTAATAGGTATTAATGGTTTGTAACATAATAAAGGGAAGGTACGAAGAATTTGCCAATAAAATATGGGTAATGGACTGTAAATATTAATAGTTGTGACTACTTTTCTTATATTATTGCCGCTACGGTAAAGTCAAGTGTTCGATTAACTTAACTGTTGTTTATTATTTATGCAACGTTGTAAATTTATTTACAATAGAATAGAATAGACTATTACCTTCTATTTTATTGACGGGTGGATACGTTCAGTTTTGAGGATATCAGCGCATTTTTAAAAGTATATTTTAGAAGAAATTTTTATAAAACGCATAAAGCAAGTAATTTGTAAACATAATGCGGTTCTCTCCCTAAATCTCATTATGTATGTTGTAAAGTTGGACACATTTAACTAAAGTTCTGTAGAACTAAACGGTTTTGGAGTGTACAGTGAATTTATGACGTCACAGTAGAATTTTCGCACCCGTGGCTGGGTGGAATGCTCATTTTCTCATCAGGACTAAATCGGGTGGAAAATAGAGCGCGGGTACGACCGTATTTATTACAAGAGTGTCAACCCCGCAGAGTTATTGTTAGCGACCTACGCTTCGATGCCGACGTCGCTAAACTCCCGGACGCCTCCTGAAAATAACATCCACCACCACCACCACCACTAAAATTACTTATAAACAAATAATTTCGAAACAGTTAATGCCCAACATAAAAATATTCCAATTTGGCGACGGGCAAACCGTCGTCGTTAAAATAACTTTTAATAAGCCAATATAAATTCTAAACAGCAGTTAATCAAAATATCGGATAAAAGCGAAAATAAATTCTACACGTTGCAAACTGGCTCATAAACGCCGTAATAATAAAACTGTTGAACTGTGAAAGTGGATTTTTGTTGTTCGCGAAACAAAATGGCTTCTTGACAATAGACGAACACTTGGACTGTAATTGGTGATTTAGTTGTACACAGAACTTAACCCTCGACCTGCGTTATTTCGTGACCACAAATATAATCGACACAACACCCAGCATTGCAGTCGGCTTCTGGATCAAAATACCACCAAGCATTTTACCGCAATCAATTTTAATTAGGTAAAAGAAACTCAAAGCAGTAATTAAGTTCATAATTGCTTGCTTACAAATTGAATTATTTTAAATTAATTTTTATTTTTAACTTAATTGTTCCAAAAAGTTTAATTGAAAAATCTACATAATTGTGTAAAAATTGAAACGATTTGTTAAACAAATTTTTTTTATTAATAATTTGACAGGATAATAACGGTAGAGAAAATTTATTTTTCAATTCAGCTTCGTAAAGAAGACCACGATAACTATCACGATCGTAATAATTTATTTGTCTATTATGTAAAACAATAGGCAGACGATTATGGATTTATTTCGAAATTTTAAAAACGGTAATTTAATGCACCAGTAATTTGTTAGTCGATAATAAAATTTAATAAAACGACGGTCACAGCTCAGCGGTTAAATGTTTATACCGAAGTGCCCAGTTCGATTACAGGCCAATGGCAGTTTTGAAATGTCTACTGTCAACATATATAATGTAGCTCGGCCTAAAGCCTCGCATTGAAGATCTATGATTAGTTAAGTTTGTCAGTGAGGTTCTTTAATTTTTTAAGTACAGATTAACAGAAAAATGTATGATTTAGGGTGCCAAAGTTTTACGATTCAATTTCTGCTATACGAATAATTTTTTCAAGTAAAAAAGAACGAAATCAATTGAAAAAAGTAGGGACGGGATTGTAAGACATAATGATAAATAATTTAAATTCTGATTATTTATCTAAACATATTTTAAATTTCTGAAAATTTTTTGTCTATTTTTGTACAGTAATCAGAAATTACGGTCGGCAAAAAATTCATATCCAAAATTACAATTTATTGTACCTACTGAAATCGAAATATATCCCTAATTTGGATTTCACCTGATTGAGTTAATTGTACCCACGACTCTTTGTCGTGCTTGATCAGCACTATCTTTTTATTTGTAAAAATAGGGGAGCTAATAAATTTGGCACTCAACGTGGGGTTTTAAATTTTCCTCAGAAGAAGTTAAATTTAAAATAATAAATTATTAACTCGTTATTAAATAATATTAAAACTTTAATTAAATTGAGTTCTTAAAATTAATATATCAATTAAATTGTTTATTATCCTTTCAGAGGATTATTAAAAAAAGTTATATATTGAAACAAACTCTCACATGAAAAATGTTTTGTTTTAAATGTTTTCTAAAAATTTTAGAGCGATTGAATTAAGTATAAAAAGTATGAAATATACCAGTATAAAAATTTTACTTTACTCGGAATTTAAAAGAAATTTGGTAAATAAATTGTCAGTAGTTTAAACTTTTGGTTAAAGGGAAAACATCAATAAATGTTTGTTAAACGTCACCGTGGTACTCCTCCTTAAAATAACATCTATATCTTCCCACATTTTGTTGTTGTTCTTCTTAAGGTGCCGTCTCCTATCGGAGGTTGGCGAGCATTTGAAATGCTACATACATCTTGGCAGATTACTCTCGGTGGTTTGCCATTGCCTTCCGAGAGAAGAAGGTCATAATGAAGTTAGATAAATTTTGTAGCTGGGGATCAAACTTAGCCCGTTCACTTAGCTCACCTCTTTCACATTTTGTTATTATATAAAAGTACACTACAAACTATTGCAAGAATAGAAATAAAATAATACCAAATCGGGTAAGGGGGGGATGGCAGGACCATCTCTAGGTGTACTTTTGCCAGTCTGCAAAGTTAACTTGGACCGCTCCTTTAGTCCATTTTTCGATTACTTTAATACAATTTCCAACATTTATATTACTTTTCTTTTGATGTAAAGCAAATGACCTTTTTTTACCATATTTTATCCAACGTAATCAGTATAATTTTGCCTGCTTCTGTAGCAGAAGCTGTAGTTTAATTTTGCCTGCTTCGATTTTTGTAATCCAATTTTTAAATTTCTATTACTTTTTCCTTGGCGATTTACCTTTCTTTTTCACCCCTTATCCTGCAGTCTTACAGATTACCTCTTACTTTATTACTTCGTTTACATTTCGCCCCCTACCGCATTTTGCTTCCTCATGCATTTTTTCTTTGTCAGCAGCTGCCTTTTAAACTGATTTTGACCCCCCGTGTGCCTTGCACAATGTGTACAATAAGTCAAGACGGCCCTGAGGTGGAAAAATAGAAGGTACAAAGAATTCAGTTAGTCCTATCTAAATCCTTTTGAAAAAAACCAACATTGTAATTAATCTAATCACACTATAAAGTAGATTATTTTTGAATTTTCTAGTGTGGGCTGAAAATTTTATGAAATTAATAACTAGAGAATAAAATAATAAAAGTGAAGTGCGCTAAGTGAACGGGCTAAGGACCGGACTCTAGGCTAGAAGCTTTCGGTTCGATCCCCAGCCCGGCTTTAAAATTTATCTGACTTCATTATGACCCTCTCCTCTCGGAAAGCAATGGCAAACCACTGAGAGTAATACGCCAAGAAAGCCATTTAATAATAATATATTAAATTGGTCACGACGCTTCTGTCAAGAAGCATACGAAAAAGAAGAAAAAAGAAGAATAACTAGAGATCGGATTTTATTTCTCAATAATGTCGATTTTAACAGTCGATGAAAATTCGAACAAGATGTACCTACTCTGATTTCATAAATCAACAGCAAATTTTAGATTTAAGGTGCTCGCACACTTAGGCGACGCGACACCACACCACACTACACACAGAAGCACACAGCACACAAAAATGTGCGGACCCTACCAAACTGTCGCGTCGCCTATGTGTGCGGGCACCTTTAACAGGATATTTTTGGAGTTTATAAACATTTTTGAGGGCACTTTTAAGATTTTTAATGACATTAAAATCAAAATTATATTATATCCCGTATACATACACGGTTTACCACGAACTGGTTCAGCTCAAGCTTTTTGGTCCATTCATGTATACGCTCAGGCAAGTCGACCTAATGGTATCTGGAGATGAATGCGGAACGGGACGCCCCTTGTCTCGTCCTGTATTATTTAGTCCCGCACGGGACATCTTGTCAACTCAGTTCAGTGCAGTACAGTTCTGCTGTTATACACTAAAAATACCCTAAATAAGGGTAAAATTGCAAAACTCGACATTTCATTCGTATTCATCGTACAATTTGAATAACTTTGGTTGGAAAAATAATTTTTTTTTAGTCATCGTTTTTACCTTTTTTGTTTCTTTTTGCTTGTATTTAATGACCTTTTACCTGTCTTTTTGAGGTTTTATTTTGCATAATCATCATGTCTTTAGTAATCATCTAATAAAATAATACACACTACACTACATGATAGCTCTACAGGCCTAGAAAGCCCTTGACTTCATTCCCTGCCTACCTAACCTGTCTTGTAAACTTTCGTGTGTGACGCAGCCGTATCAACGATAATGACGTCGACACAAATATCAGGAATCACCACAGAGTGTAGAATAAAATAATATAATATAATATTATTTATATAATATATTATTCTGATGACGAACGAAATAATCGTTTGAAAGCTTAATAAATCTTTTAATTAATTTTTAATTTATTAATAACTAAATATTTTGAAGTTTTAATATTATCTAATATCAACGAGTTAATAATAATTTGCTGGCAATGACGCGCCTCTGATTGGATCGTTCATTTATTAATAACCAAAAAACTCTATCAAACGGCATAATGACATATGTAAAAGTTTTAATTTTTTTACACTGGAGGGTATTCCATACCCCCCAGACCCCCCGGTTTAATTACCATGATAAATTGATATGTCAATTTGAAATAGTTATAAATTAGTTAAAATTTAATTGCTTGCTATTGATTTAACTATTAAATCAATGACAGAACATGCATAAGTCCTCTTTAGGGGTGGAAAAGGGAAAAGAAAATCTCTCCATCCATAAACGGAATTAAGAGAGTAGAGTTTGTAAAACTCAAGTATTAGAATACGAAAAGTGACACGCTGACTGCAAAATTCAATATCATACATTACATATCTAGAAGCACACGCCTCTGATTAGTTCTTTCATTTATTAACAACCAAAAAACTATATCAAAAATTAAATATGTGAAAGATTCAGTTTATTCAGATGATAACTGATAATTACCGCATTTATTTAAAAATCGTAGAACTTTCAATTTCATTACTTCAGTATTTTTTACGTTTTTTTTGTATAATTCAACTTATTGAATCGCTTCACTACATTTACTCCGAGCAACATGCGTCAACAAAAAACTCGGCAAAAAAGATTTGACAAGATTTCGAAAATAAACATCCCGTCCTGTCCTGCATTCATCTTAGGTCCCAAGTTAGAGAAAGGTAAAAACGTGGAGTAGGCGTTTGAACTAAGGGTAGTTTGACGGTGGTTCGACCAATTCGGGTTGAAAACACTGCTTTCACTTTGAACAAACTAAATGCATGTAGGTATACCCCGTACCGCAAATTTAAAACCGAGCTTACTTAGATCGATCTAACCTTAAGTTCGAACTAACGCGTGCATGTCTACGGAACAATAGTGTACACACTTAATAAGCAGCCAGGGCCGGATTTAGCTAGTCTAGCGCCCCAGGCTAATAACTTCAGGCGCCTATGATTTTATGATTGTTGAACATAAACGTGGAAATTCCTGGCGGCCTGCGCCTTTTATATTTTGACGCCGCAAGCGATCGCCTGTTGTGGCTACTGGTAAATCCGGCCCTGTAAGTAGTAGAATCACATAAAATGATGGAAAGAAGACCATCAATGTTGGGAAACCGACAAAACAATTGAGAACAAAAGAATCAAATTATTCTATATTCGCTGTGTGCGTAGGTGTAGAAGGGATTATTTTGTCTATTTGAGCCACCAGAGGGCAACAAGAGCAACGCACACAGCGAATAGGGACCGAGAGAGCTCCCATTTTCTATAAAAAAGTTCATGATAAAAGTTCACTTTTCTAATGCTAGAAGCGCTAATTCTCCAATTAAAGAGCTAAAAGTGATTGAAAAACGCTAAAAGCGTTAAAAAGGTGAACTTATATCATTCAATTTTTTAACTCTAGAGAATGCTAGGCATCAGCTTTTCCGCTCTTTATGGCCTGCGATCTCTCTATATTTGTAAAAATAAAATAGTTTAACTGAGCTCATTCTAGAAAATAGAAATCGCATTTCAAAAATACTATTTAAAATAACTTATCTTATAAACCGGGGGGTTTGGGGGTATGGAATACCCCCCAGTCATAAGGAAGCGACAAGATAACTTTTCAAGAATTAAATTTGCATCATTACCACTTTTAGTAAGCGTTAACTGGGGTAGGGGGATATCCATAACCTCCAGACTACTCCACATTTTACCCAAGTCATCTTACAATAACGAACTGTAGCGGGCCGTTTTTTAAGACTTGAGTCAAGCTAAGCCTGTGGTATTGCCCACAGATAATTATTGTTGTTTATTTAAGGAATAAGGGAAATCTGACTGAAAATTAGCTAGAAAAATAATTACTAATGTTTGATCAAATTAATATTGAAGCCATTCTGATGAGACAAACCCAGTTATATAATTTAATAATAATGAGCATCCATAATTAACATTGTAAAGGTCAACAATAATTACTCATCATATTGACAAATCGATGCAAATGCAATAATTTTGTCTCATGCAATCCTCATCAATTCAGACTTTAGTTTTCATAGAACAAAAAAATGTCATTACGTTAACACCACAATCACCTGCGGAGCTTAGGAACTTCAAATAGTCCTACCCATAAAAATATGACAAAAGTTATTTTATTCCACTCATATATTAAAGCATAATCAAATTTGAAAAAAAGAAGATATAATTTAATGCCGAAGTGTAGGTAATACATAAAATTATTTAAAAGTCAATTAAAAGAGCAATTCGTAAAAATTAAGGAACGAGAAGGAATATACATAATTAAGTCCTGTAGCGTATTTATTAGACAATTAAGTTTTACACCAATGACTAATTAGTGTTTAAAATTAGTTACAGTGGTAAAAAGAAATTATATACAAATAGTGAGTGGTCGGTCTTTAGAGACAAATATTTCCATCGTCACAACAACTAAACACAGCTGCATACTTCAAGAAAATATTTTTGTCACATTATTAAATGGTGTTAAAATCTTGAATTATAAGCACCAACGTAATAGCATTTATTATAATATATGTGGGGTACGATTATTCTATTTTCATTCTTTAAATTCTAAATTAAAATGTTTTTGTTAATTTCGATTAACATTCTTTGCATGGATAATGTTTGGGTAAGCGCGCGTGTGACAAAAATTTTGATTTAATAACCAACGACGCTCTAATAAAACTCAGGAAACTGACGCCACTGTCGAAAGATAAATGACCTAGTCGTACCAAATTGACAAAATGACTCTCCTTAAATCCCAAGCGCCACATAATGTGACGTTCCCTCCTACGAAAACAAAATAAATCACATGACGGTTGCTCAAATCTGCCAAATTTTGACTTCAACTTCTCAAGATATCATAAAACTTGAATCGTCTTCAGCTTCTGCAGGAACTCGTCAATTTTAAAATTAAGATGGTACAAGTGGATGCATACACGAGCATGTGTTGACAGTTAACCCATCAACATTTTGGTACCACGGTGGGTTGGGTCAAATTTACACACCATTTCCTCAAATATTTGTCTTAAATTTGCTTTGGGGAATTACACAATGGAAGAGAAGTGATGACACTTTAGTGGTCGCGTTATTTAATAAGTTTCTGGGAAAATTTTCAAATATCAAAATTTTAAAAATTAAATTTCTTCGAATCGAAAACCACAATTTATTACTTTACAATTTGTTTTATGTTGCGGACTTCAACTAAATTTTGATGGTTTAACAGTTTGCTTAATTTCGTGTTAATAGGTTCTTGGTTAGATTGCAATGCTCGAGCGACAAATTTACTTTGGAATCCTACAATGCAAGATCAAGTTGTAAACAGAACATTTCGAATTGGATTTTGAAAATCATGGTTTCTTGGTTATGTCATCAAATTTCATTCACGAGTGAATGTTTAGCAATTTCTAAAATGTTTTGCTATTAAAACTATGCAATTTTATAGAAAGGACTGTTGGAAAAATGATCAAGGATGCAGTTCTGAATAAGAAAAAAAATATTGAAAATTTTGCAATAATAAAATTCGGTATTTTGTATTCAAATTTTTTAAGATTTAGAAATCAAACAAAAATTTGTTTTTTTATGCTGAAGGACTTTGATCACAAAACCGAGAAAGAATTTCTGTTACTTAATGTTTATCCTTGTCTAAATCTTCAATTAAAATTTTTTTCAGTAAAAAATGAAAATTTATAGTTTTAGTGAAAATTAGTCACTAATGAACGATTTCCATAAGCAAAAGAGAGACGGTTTAATAAATTAACAGTGATAAAATTAATTTAACAATATTTGGCATAAAAATAACAACAATTATAAAGTAATATAAATGCAAAATTATGATAAATTAAAGTTACTAATTGCTTAGACTTTAAATTAATTTTCCAGCATAAGTTTCACTCTAATCAACTTAGATATGCTTAAATGAATGCGGATTCTTTAGCTTAACGTTAATTATATTATTATTACTTATATGTAGAATTTCAATTTTTAATAAATTGCATGCGGCGCTATCAATAAAAATTAAATTCAAATCTTGTTTACTGAATCAGGTAATTTATTTTTATGTATCAAAAGTCCAAACCATATTTTTTACACAGCCTTCCAGTGCGATGGCTGTAGGATAGGCCGAGCTAAGTAATGCGGCCGTAGGCCGTTCAGCAAAGCCGACCTCACGTTATTTCAAAATTAAGTAAAAAAGCGCAAATGTTGACGAAATATCTGACTACTGTGCCTACATTAATGTAATACTTATACAAGATTATGAAGATTGTGCGGCCTGAAGGCCGCACTCTTAGTTTTCAGTTATCTAAAAAGCTATATAACACGGCCGTAAGTCGCACTGCCCTAAATTCTTTAGTTGTGTAACAGAAATGCAACAATTTCTTCAACAGCTGATAAAATAAGAAAATCAGGACAAATGAGAAGAGAGCGAGCAGTAAATTTGCAAGTTATAATCGTAAATTTTAATGTTAGGTACTGCAAATTAAATTTGTATCATCATATTTATTATTAAAGAATTGGGCGCGTTCAGCAAAGCTCAGCGGCTGAGAAGTTGACTAATCAGGTTTCGCTGAACGGAGCGCTTACTTATAACTGTTGACTAAAAAACTCAAAAATTTTGTTCAACGTTTGTTAAACTTATGATTAGTTTATGGTTGCTAGGCAATGGTTGCTGACTGTAAGCACATCGTTTAGCGAAATTCAAACTGCTGAGTGTCATCATACTTATCACAGTTGACTGATGACACTATAAGCAGTTGAGCTCGCTGAACGCGCCCATTGTTTTTCGCTTGAAATACGTTATCTCACCTTACTTATAAATTTGTGATCTATTGCGACCCCTCCCCTTAATAGCTTATCGCAATCTCTAAGTTGAAAAGTGATGCATTAAAGTAACTAAACAAATCAACTTTAATTTTGAAAATATTGAGTGATTAATTTAAAGTTTTGTATTTTACTTTACGTAACTGGCGCTGAAATATTCATACTGTAACTAGTTAAAAAATTAAGACATTTTCCACTTGAAATGATTACAAAAATTTTACGTAGCACATCCGTGATTATTGTTGTGGTTATTTGGTTTCTGTCTTAGTTATTAGTGAAAATGTGACTTTACGTATACGCCATAGCCGGTGATTACCTTACCAGAGGGGGGAGGGGAATTTATTCTATTTCTGTACATCTATCTCGTAGGTTTCAAACCTTTTTTAAGTGAGTAAAACATTTTAAAAAATATGAATTAGATTTGAATTTTTTTTACTTGGTTTTATAAACTCAAATCCCGTAATTTTATTAATATTTGGTGGGTATTCCTTACTCTTCACCCCCCTCCTCTACAAAAAACTAATATAATGCAGATTTTGTCATTGATTTAATAATTAATTTTAATGCAACCGTTTGAAATTGACAAATGAAAATGTCATGGAATTTTGACCGGGGGGTTTGGGGGGTATGGAATACCCTCCAGTGCAGTACACACAATTAGGGTTAATCCTGAAATACGTCACTATTATCTAATTGGAATAGGTGTGAATCCTTTAAAAAAACTGTAAAATTTTTGAATTACACCTTTAAACAATTCAGCAGACATAACAAAACTAAAACACTTTTTTTTTGACAAATGAAAATGTCATGGAATTTATACCGGGGGGTCCTGGGGGGTATGGAATACCCCCAAGGTATATAGATTACAAGGTATATAGATTACAGGTGTTGTGACGTTTAATAATTCAATATGGCGGCCAAATGCGACTTGCCTTGGAAACTTCAATTACGAATTCAAATAATATTATAAAAATTCATATAAATTTTTGATTTTACTTTATAAATTATACATTTTTACATTTTATAATTTACTTAAAATAACAAAAATTCTAAAATAAACAATAAGAAATGTTGTGACGTTTAATAATTCAATATGGCGGCCAAATGCGATTGCCTTGGAAACGTCAATTACGAATTCAAATAATATTATAAAAATTCAAATAGTTTTTGATTTTAATTTATAAATTATACATTTTTACATTTTACAATTTATATCAGACTATCAGACGCATGCGCAGTTTCCAATTAACGTTATAAATATTAATCTGCGCATGCGTTCGACGGTTTCAAACTTTTCAACCTGGCTGAAAGACCAGAGCTTTATAACAATTCAACAAAAATTATAGTTGACAAAAAATGTAATGTTTCTATCTTATTGCAATCCGGTAAGGTGTTCTTTGATTTTATACTTCTTCTTGGTAATTTATCAATAGTTAATGCGAATTGCCTATTATCAATTAATGGGATTGTTGTAATATAACCTACTTTTGAGGTTCTAAGTTGTAAAAGGATCAAAATTCCTTTCCATTTATAGTTTTATGAGTTTCAATGAATTAAAAATTTCCCAGAAAATTTTAAGTGGAATATTTAAATTTTAAAATTAAAATATAAATTAAAAATAAGCAAAAAAAGTTTTGGTGTAAAGGTATGTACTAAAATTGGCAAAAGCAAGCATAATAAAATATTAAGTATTATGTAATATTGATCATCACAAGTGGTGGATTTAAATTAAACATTTCTAAACAAATATAAATATTTTTTAATAAGCAAACAAAAATTAATAAGTAGAAAAAATAGCACTACATCCCTAAATCAGTGTCAGTACGAATTTATAACGATGAGACTTTGCACTTTTCGGTAACGAAAAAAATTAGAGGATTAATGAAAGCAAAAATGCAGTGAGTTATTCTTTCATTAATTATTATTTTACCTTGGTTTCCATTCTTGGTAAAAAAATTATAAATGATGGGTTTCTTTACACTTCTTGCAGGCCAGATCTGGTCTGTGAAGCAGGGTGTGAAATTTTAAACAACTAAAACAGAAATGAAATTATTCGGTGCAACGAATTCCATCATAATTATAGAGGAGAAAGTAATGCTTTGGTGTGCCTATTAATCAAGTTAAATTTTAACAATATAGAAAATTTTTAAATAAATAATAGAGAATTTACCTAAAAAATTCGATACTCTGTTTTTCAATTAGCAATCAGTCCGAGCCACAACTGTGCTCGATAATATTTTTTAAATTGAAATAAAATTCTCCTTACCAATAATTTATTTTTGAAATTTTACATTACTTAATGGCAAAGAATTCAGAACAGAAAATAATAAATGATAAATGATGATAACATTGCAAAAAGCAAAGAACGGGAAAGTCTATTTAAAATTGCAAAAAATTGTAAAACAAAAAACCTTGAATTTATTTAGAAATTCCAAATCTCATGACCACTTCTTAAAAGTTACATTGAAAGCTTTACAACTTTGCTTCTATTGACAAACTTAATTTTTACAATAATTACATTGTAAACTAAAAAACTAATTTTTAAAATCACATTTTCAAGATTCAAGAATTATTTTTTGTGCTATGGTTTGGATTCCACGTCATGGATTTAGTTCCAACCACTCAAATTTTTCTATATTCAGAATTCTTCCTGTCCTGCTATTTTCACTTGCCAGAAGTTCCAAAAAGAGAAATTGGAGTGAAAAATGATTGCGATTAACTACACATCCACTTCATTAAAATATTATTTCGAGTTGATAAATTTATTACAAGTTGAAGATAATTTACATTATAGTTAAGTGTTGAGAATAAATCAAGATTTTTGTAATACGTAAAACATTATTAGTGACATACAAACGAAAAAAATGGACGTGCATGATACATGTGGTTACAAGCGTCAGAATAAACCGCGTTATTTTTAACAAGGAACGTCAGCTTAATTTAATATTTTAAATTGGTGTGAGCGGTTGACAGAGACATTTAAAACAACATACATTTTTTTATCTTCTCTACATGTGTTTTAATATCTTCATTTCCTTTTTTTGACTTTTAAAGGTAAATAGGTTACGTAGTAAAATATCACACCGGACAAGAATTTTATTTGATTAGCCCTGATGGTATCGCTAAAACAATTTTTTTTGTGTACATTTAAGTTCTATTTTTGTGATGCGGAATTTTGCAACCGCTAAGCTGTCATCGCTTGCTGATCATAAAACTTAAATATTCATTTCGCATCCATTAAAATGGAATAACTTATTTCAATTATATGTTGCAATACATTTTTAATTTGTTTTCTCTTAATCTCATCTAATTAACTAAATTTACTGTCTTATTACACCTACGTTGTAATAATTTCCGTATTAATTTGTCTCGTTTCTTTTTAATTACCTACGAGTTCTGTGGGATAATCGAGATATACTTAATAGTTCGTTTTAATTGGGTTAAAAGTGCGTCGCACTGAGGACGTGTATGTCCCGTTTGATAACAGGTACAGCATCAAGTCGTAAATACCAAGATTTGGTAAAACGGTTTGGAACCCTAATTAAATAAATAAATTCTCACGTTCTCGACTAATTCGCTTAACACATTCCACAATAAAAGATACAACAACCGAACAAAATCAAAGATTCCCAAAAATTCATTACTAAATACTGTAAGATTACAGGATAAAACATTAAGTTATAGCAACTCTGCTGTAGGTGAGACGAGTGCAAGTTTCCAGTCGGCCAAGTGGTTACCTAGTAGGAATTTGTATAAAC
Source organism: Rhagonycha fulva (assembly GCA_905340355.1). Taxonomy (NCBI): domain Eukaryota; kingdom Metazoa; phylum Arthropoda; class Insecta; order Coleoptera; family Cantharidae; genus Rhagonycha; species Rhagonycha fulva. The sequence continues at coordinate 26,688,309 of HG996559.1, read as the reverse complement.
GGAGTGATCGTTAACGAATTGGCCCGGTGTCGGCATGTAACCACAAAGGCCCTCTGTTAGTCACACCTGCCAGCCGCCACTAGTGCTCAACTAGCGAGTTGAACATCCACATACAATGATTTGGCGATATCTTTAATAACATGACTTTTATACATTAACCAGCATTGGCCTCAAGATTATAGTTGTTAAAACTAAACTACTTTAATTAATTCCACATAACAATTTTAAATTACAGGCAATCTAATTAAAAAACTATTATTGATTAATTTCGTACGCCGAACTTATTTTTTTAAAATAATAAAGTTGTTTTATAGAGTAGGGGGGAGGCTGAAACAGTTCAGTGGATTAAGAAATTTTTTTGTTTCAGACGGTCAAAGCCACCTCAACCTCTTCAACACAAGGCAGCAGCCCAAAAAGAAGCGAAAATCGCGAACGGCGTTTACAAATCACCAAATATTCGAATTAGAGAAGCGATTTTTGTATCAAAAATACTTAAGTCCGGCGGATCGCGACGAAATCGCTCAGTCCTTAGGCCTAACGAACGCGCAAGTGATAACGTGGTTTCAAAATAGAAGAGCAAAATTAAAACGAGACATGGAGGAACTAAAGAAAGATGTCGAAAGTACGAAACTCCTACATGCTCATAAAAGTTTCCTCGAAAATGTACAAGACTTGGGTATATTAAAGAAAAAAGTCGTGATTGACGACGACTGTCCCAAAAATTTGGTCGTCGCATCCGCAAAATAGTTGTGTGTATGTTAAAAGATAAGAAAAATTTACGAAAACTTTTTTCGCTTTCTTTATTCATTCAAAAATTTTTAAATTTTAAAATCCTTCCAAAACTTGAGTGTTGTACTATTTGACGAAATGTTTATGGTCTTCGTGAATTAGCGAAATTCTAAATTACTAATTTAAATTTTTATAGAAACCAGAATATGACCTACGTCGTGAGGAAGAGTTCCAGATTATTCCTTCTTCACGTGTAATTAATGGACTTTTAAAATGTAAAAGTTTTTGTGGTTGAAATATTTATAATACTACATAGAGTGAGCGTTGTTTGTTTTTCGTAAATTAAATCCAAAGTACATAGGTACCATTTACCTACACTTCTTGTAAATAGCCTGCTTTTTTAGTAAAATATAAAAACACAACGATAAATAATGTACAAATGTATATATGTATGTAATTTTAATTGATTAAATGTTTTAACTAATGTAATGTACACATTTTACTTATAAAATCTGTTATATATTATTATACAAATATTTAAAATTAATAATTTATTGACGTCACTTTGACGGGTAACTGCAATATAAATTATTGTAAAAATTAGTAAGCTTTAGTTTTATTTTGTGAATAGCAGCAATGTGAAATTAATTAAAAGTTAATTATTCATTCAAATCTTTTATTTCCTCTTATCCTGAGGAGGTACAAGTCGTCGAAGCCTGCGGTAAGTACACACAATTCGTACGTCATTTCAAAAAACAAGTTTGGTTTTTTCAAAAATCGTAACTGTCTCGGAAAAATTATGGTTAAGTGGAATCGTAACAGCTACAAATTTTTTTTGGCACCGACATTAAGAAGCCATTTTAAGGTAAAGTAATTTGTACTGAAACCATCTAAAGGTAAGTGACCACCGAAGAAATTTGTACTTTTATTTTTCGAACCACAACAACGCCGACGTGGGCACCAACAGCAGGTGAATCAAAAATGTAAACTTTTAATTTTTTTAAAGATACCTACTAAAAGCATTAAATAATGTTTATGTAATAATTTCGTACAATTTTAATGGCATCCATAAAATTGCTAATATATTTCGGTCATTTATGAAACGATTTTAATAATTAATGACTCTTATTAAATATAATTATTGCAATATTATAAAAGCTATTGTCAAGAATATTTGCGCTAAAATCAATGGTATGTGAGAAATTAGCATTTTTATAGTTTTAAGCCGCAATTATCGTCACTAACTATTTCAACGCTGCTAAAGAATTATGTAAACGATTTTTTTTAGAACAAGAAAAATATTTGTGTTTAAAAAATATCTTTCTAAAAAGGAAGAATGGAATTTATAGAATTGGTTTTTATTGCAGAAAAATATCTTTTATTTCTTTCTTTGGAGCGTTTAAGGGATGGAAAATTTTATAAAAAATTCCAATATTTTAACGTTAATATTCCTAACCTTTAATATGAAGAATTAAAATTTACAATAATTTAAAGTTATCAATTCTAAACGCCACGCACTAAAGTAGGACACCATTGAAATTAATTAAGTTATTAGTAAATTAAAATGTTAATTAAATTAATAAAATTTAATTAATTACTTAATGGTAAATACTAAATACTTAAAAGCTCTGAGGTTAAATTGCTAATTCAACTAAAGTCTTTCAAAACTTGAAAATAAATGAGGTCTTCTGTCTTCATTCTTATTCAAACTAATTAAATTTCTTTTTTTTTCGATTGAATTTTTTTTTACTAGTTTATAAGTTGTTTTTACTAGTTTTTTTTAGTTTTTTTTACTAGTTGTTTTTTACTAATTTATAATTATCATGTTCATTTGCAAAAAATATAAAGTCTGTCTACTTGATACAACTGGGGAAAGAGGGGGGGGGGTGTGCTTATCACCTAAAACCAAAGTTAGGCCCATTCCAAATTTTTACCTACTGTTATATAAAAACTTATAAATTCACTCTACTTTAAAAATTTAAAAATTTTTGAAGACTTTTTTCAGTTTCCCCAAAATATTGACCTAGTTACGCCTATGTTCATCTAGTAATTTCAATTCTTTATCCGTTTACTTATTGAAAACAATTTAGAATATCCTTCCACGCTATTTTTATTTTATCTTAACTTATTTTTTACTATAATATAAATTTTGATCCTTGAACCGACTGCGACTGTTCAATTTTCTTTTAGATTCCTTGCTCAACTAACTCAATTTGTTTTCTGTCGATAAATTAAAAAAAATTCAACGGTTACTATTATCACGCTGTTTCACTCCTTTTCAAGTCCCACATTTAACTGGATGCCAAAATAATGCAAAATGTTTCCCCCCCCCCCCCAAAGTTCAAGGGTAGGTAATTGTTCTTCAAAAAATTTTCTATTAGAATTACCAGACGTCGTACTTATACTCGTCCAATTTTGTTATTAACGCCCTATTCAGAATTAACTTGGCCATTTTTATGAAAAAAACTTGTTCATTTGGAAAAAAAGGGTACCATTCCTGATAGTAAATAATATCCAGAACCCATGGTATGATGCCTTGCGCTTGCGAATGTTAATCGTCACACGAAGACGTTACTGCTCAAAAACGAACGTTTTTATTAAGCATATTCTATATTTAATAGAATAATTCATGTTTTTCCCATGTTAAGAGTCACGTGACCCTTACCATTCTAAAGAAATTTAAATATGCTGTGGTATTGAGACCGGGGGGTCTGGGGGATATGGAATACCCCCCAGGTACACAAGAAATTTTAAACATTTGCAGTAAAATTTCCAAATAGAACCGATTAGAAAGACTACTCAGAAGGACCAAACGTAAAGATTCCATAATTATTTGGTCTGCCGCCTTACATGGGGGGTGCGACAGTGCGACTTTTGAAAACTTTGTTTGACCGAATCACTGCAACAACTAAATGTCCAATTTAGGTATAATTATTTTTATTAAACAAAGTTTACTTTTGTAATTAATTTGCGATTGAATTTCATATTATATTGCAAAATTCGAATTTAAACAATTTTAATTTAATTTTTTCATGCTTGACATAAATTTATTCATCATGTAAAATTAATTATTACTATACTGTACAATTAATGTTGTTGCTACCTGTGTTACCATAAAATTGTAAATAATTTTTAATAATTTTAACGCTAAGGTGCGCGTATTTTGGTTTCATTCATGAATTCCATTTTTTTAGGGAAATTTTTAGTTACGTTTATCAAATATCAAACATTTTAATTGGTTATTAATAATATATTGCTTATAAAATTATTAACAATGTACACCGATGGCGCTGGTTTTAAAGTAAACAAAACCTACAGTGAGGGGGTAATGTGGCGGAACTAATTATATTTAAATATAAATGAATTTGATAATACAAAATTTGATATATATTAAAATAATGTAATATTATGTATCTACAAATCTGTAAAATTTATTCTATAAATAAATTAACCATCAACCTATTATTATTAATAATAATAAAATATATAATTGTTAGTAAATAAAAATTATAATATATTGTTCATTTAATGCATTTCTTTTAAAAAATTAAAAATTTTATTATTTGGTTGTTGATGCGCATGCGCCTATAAAATGAAAAAAAATGAATTCAATGTATTCCAGACTTATGAGATCATCAAAGGATTCTTTTGTTTCTCTCTCCGCAATATAATTTGAAGTGGAAATCTTCTAAAATTAGATTTATTAGGTTCGAGTTCGGAAAATGGACAGACAAACGGACAATGCTTGCCATAATCAGTAAACGCAGTGCAATTTATCGATACATTTTAAATTGTGCACCTTCGTGCCATGCCATAATTAAGGCAGTTAATAGATTAATTTTCCTAATAAAGACTACTCAATTTTAAAAGAAAGCAATTACAAGCAAAAACAGCTGCAACGCCGTTTGGGGGGGGGGGGGGGATTTTTGCAGTAAATAAAATAAGCAGGATGGTTTCAATTGTTCCACTTGCATAACACATTAATTGTACTGCAATTGTGGTTAAGTAGTTTAGTAATTGTTAGGTAAGGTGACAATAATTAACAAATAAATAAATAATTGTAAAATTATACAGAATTTAAATTTATCTGCGAGTTTCGCAAAGCGTATCCAAGTAATGATTGCTACTTGCATACCCTGCGTGACAGAAATGCGCGAATTAAATTTATTTCACTTAATTTCCAACTAAAAGTTTTGTTTAGCGATTAGTGAAAAATTAACTGTGAAATTAAGAAACAATTTTCAAAATTTTGGCCACTTTAGAAATTTGAACTGTAACTTAACCTAACCTGACTTAACCTAGTCAACCCTAACCTAAAAGAGCCAACTCCTACTTAACCAAACTAACATAATATTATGATAGTTTTCAAGTGACAAAGTTCTTAGATTTATTGGTGTCTAATTTATCGTTTCACAAGTGCCTATATATTAGCAATAAATGCAATTTTCAGGAAACTAAGTACACTATAACATTGTTTAATAACAATAAAACATTAAAAACTTTCTTTTTATTGTTCTTCACGGTTTGACCCTTCCGGCGGCTGTAAACAAGAACCTTGTGCTGGTGTGAAATCACTGGTTAAAGTTCATCAACCAAGAGAATATTTTCATCTAACAAGTTTTTCGTGTATTTGTTTTCCAATTTATTCTTAATTTTCCTTTTTTTCCTCTTCACTAAAGAGATATTCAGTACCAAATTACAAAGTCTTTTTAGATTCTTGCAGCAACGAGATATACAAATTTTGAGTGCCTATTGACTATAATGACCGTAAGCGTAAACATAAGACGTAAAATTTCAGAAATCGAACTTTCTATCAGAAAAAGTTGGATGTAGATTGTAACAACTTTTTGACGTTCTTCTCGTCACCAATCCAGCCATGTGTTGAATAAGAAATAGAAAACAATGCCGGAAACGAACACCAAAGAAAAAAAATTTACGGTAACTTAAACAGAGTTACAGTTCAGAACAAAAAATTATTGTATTAGTACTAAAAGTTTATTTGATTTGATCAAAGTTTGTTTAAGAGGGGCATTTTTTTCAGGGCCCTTTTAATTTAATCAACAGATGGCGCCTACTTAAATATTTTTATAAAATAAGAGAAATTTGCTATATTTAAAATATAGCAAATTTGTTGAGATAATACTGTTCTATAAACAATATTCTTGATCTTAAGCTATTTTGAGTTCGTAATATTTATTTATAAAAGCACAATTCATAATTAAAGTTTAATTATCTTTTTTTGTAAGTGAATGTGTTTTGACATACTCAATACGAACTCAAAATAGCTTAAGATCAAGAATATTGTTTATAGAATAGTATTATCTCAACGAATTTGCTATATTTTAAATATAGCAAATTCCTCTTATTTTATAAAAATATTTAAGTAGACGCCATCTGTTGATTAAATTAAAAGGGCCCTGAAAAAAATGCCCCTCTTAATAATAAATTTTTGTTGTAAACAGGACCGTATTTGAGTTAATTAAATATTAAAAAACATGTACTAGTAATGTTATTTTTGAAAATACAACGTAGGGATTATAATAACAGTGGCCAACTTGTTATTTTGTATATAAATTGTTTAATATTTTTGATTTATGATCTACACAGAATAAACGTCAGGTTACTGTACACAAAATTTACGGTCTAACTTATCCAGATAATCTGAAACGAGAACGATTTATACACAAGTCCCCTGTTTTGTGCAATTTCAACGAATGATTATTATTTTTAATATTTAAAATGTATCTGGCATGTTTTATATTAACTACTAATGTTAACGCTAATGTAAAGCTTTGTTTTTATGCCGTTTCCGCTTGTCGTTTTAAATTATACTCTTGATAAATACACGACATACTAATTTTGTACGTGTCTTATTGATGTAATTTTCATATGAAATGACGTTTATAAAATTGAAAATTATAACATGTGGAGATTTATTAATAGTCGAACTATTATAATTGCACCGCAATATGTAATAATTTTTGAGATGCAAAAATAAATTCTTGCTGATTTGTGGTAAAAGAAAATCGAGTGTATTTTGGTAGGTACATTTATGTTATAACTCCTTGTAATATAAAAAACATTTGCTATTTTCATGTTAGTCACGAGGAAAGGTAAAGAAGTTTTAACCAAGTAAATAAAGTTAAAATATTCAAATAAATTAAACTTAAACATACATTTAGTAACCCCTTTTTGAATAATTTAAAAATAAGATAGATAAAATTTGATTAGAAACTGAAACTTAAATTTTGTAAGGGGCCCTAATTATTTTTAGTATAAATAATCTATAAATTTAATTAATTTTTTTATAATTTAATATTGGAACCGCCAAAACAATAAATTGCTATAATTCTATTAAGCGTTTACAGTCACATTTTGAAGACAGCCCAGCAAGCTACTTACCAAATTTAAAAACAAGTATAAGCTCACAGAAAAGCCAATAGGGTCAAGAAAATTTGACCCAGTTGTTGGTGGAACAGATCAATTGATCTAAAAAAAGTTAAAGAAGAAGAAGAAATAATAATTTTGAATGTTAATATTTGAAATGACTACGATTTATTAAAATCAATATGTCAAAACATACAGGAGTGGAGTGTCTTTGACCGGGGGGTTTGGGGGGTATGGAATACCCTGCAATGATAACGACGTTACGGGGTTTGCCTAATTAGTTGCTGTTGATTTTTTAAGTTATTAAATTACAGAAAGTCCAATTAGCCTTATCTTCAGCAATTCAATTAGTTTTTCAGCTGCCAATTAAAATTTGCTTTTTTCAGATTGACCTTTACCTAAAGAAGTTAATTTGAGTGTTCAAATATTCCTTGAAATTATTTTAGAATTTTAACACATTAATCGTAAGTCAATTTTATTCATTTTCAGGAAGTAATACATTGTTTATTTTGAATTGAATCTGGATATTATTTTTTCTTAAAGTTTGGATAATGTAAACATGAAAAATATACTTTTCTTCTTTTGATTTCAAATTAGGACCATGTCCTGCTCAACATACTACCGATAAGTAGCTTGCTAGGCTGGCTTCCAGATGTGACCGTAACCTTCGTTTTTATGTTAATGTCGGTAATTTGTTAACCCAGAAGGACCGCCGGCTTAACGTGCGTTTCGAAGCACGGAGATTAATCACAAGAAAATTTACCCATTTTTGGACTTAAACATGGCACTTCGCATTTACATTTGCAGTGGCGTGGTAACCTAATTTTTAATGTACTTAAAATAAATTAGTGATGCCCCCTTTCCTATATTATGTAAGATTAAAAGGTCCAATACAGAATAAGAGATAAGATAATCTCCTAACTATAGAAGATCCGAGATGTACATCCCTAAAATTTTTTTAAAATTTGGTTTGATGATAATGATGATTTTTAGGGCTTGGAAACTTTTTATTAATTATGTGTAATTTGGCGAGGTTCGAAATCAAGCACATTGCGTACGCCTTATGCCCTTTTTTGAAAATGAGCATAATGGAACCGTTTCTAAAATTGAATGATTTAGGATTGAATGACATGTGGTTTCAACAGGATGGTGCCACACATGCCAAGCATCTAATGAAACGATGGCTGTATCGAATGGCACATTTGAAAATCATTTAATTTCTTGTCGTGGTGATGTCAACTGATCACCGAAATCTTATGATTTAACATTATTACATTTCTTTCTTTAAGACAATGTTAAATCAAAAGTCTAAGTTAATGATCCACAATTAATTGAATACTTAAAACAAAAATAAAAACTTTATTGAAGAGATGCCAAAATGTTATCAAAAATTTTGATCGATGGTGCCACATATGCCAAGCATCTAATAAAACGATAGCTGTAATGAATGGCAAATTTGAAGATTGTTTAATTTCTTGTCGTGGTAATGTCAACTGATCACCAGAATTCCGTGTTTTAACATTACATTTCTTTTTTTCAGACCATGTTAAATCAAAAAAGTCGATGCTCAAGATCCACAATTAATTGAAAACTTAAAACAAAAATAAAAACTTTATTGAAGAGATGCGCAAATGTTATCAAAAATTTTGATCAAATGATTGATATATGTAGTAGGTAACGTGAAGGCGATTTGGGTAATTAACGGAGAAACCTGGTTTTCCCCCTAAAAAAAGGAAAAAAAAACGCTAAAAAAAGAAGATTTTTATGTATCCTTTTTATTCACAATAATGCAGTTGAAAGTTTTAAAACTTTTATAATATTTAATTGCCTATTTAAAGGTGCAAAAAAAATTTGATATTTGTAAAATAATTGCAAAATGACAGCATGTCACTCGAATCAGAGATTCATCAATCCAATCTGCGAAATAATTTTAGCCCACAATTCTAGCCTGAAACAAAAAAACCAAAAAGATTATTGATTTTTGCCTATTTTTATTCTATATAAACCACAAACATTGGTAAAAACATTAATTTAAATAATTGTTATAGCATAAAAACGAAAGAAATTTATTCTCCAAAGTGTCATTTTTTTTGTTAAAAGTGCTAAAACGTTTTGTATTTCAACGTTTTTGTACCATAAAAATTAATAATCCTTTTGGATTATCTTACTTCAGATCAGAATTGCGAACTACATTTTTTCCGCAGATTGGTAACTTTTTTGACAAAGCGCTCTGATTATAGAGATTCACCAAGGCGTCATTTTGCAATTATTTTGTAATAAAATTTTTTTCGTTATTCCGGCCGTTAAATTAGGTGTTTACGTCCTGATTTAAGGTACTAAAAGTTTCTTTTTACGTCCTAGGACGTAAAAAGGAGGGGGGGTCATAATTTTTTACGTCCTAGGACGTAAAATGACTTGATGACTAAACCTCATAAAGAACCCAACCGTCACCTATGGCCCCACGTACTACACCCCGAAAAACTGCAGTGACTTGCAGGCTAAACTAGGTGAGGATAACCAGATATGGTAAAACCAGCAGCGGTTGTACCCATGGTGAGCGGCTGAATTAAATCAAGGAAGACAACGGGAAACCACTTTGAATTTTTATACCAAAGAAAACCCAAAGATGACTCAACAAACATAAATTTTCCGGAGGTATGTAAAATAAATCCTCTAATCTAGGAATACATCGTAGAGAACCCAATAATAAGAGATATTGGTTATATAGAGGATGATCCAGGGTATAAGATCGTAAAATAGACTGACCAAATTAAAGCAATTACGAGTGACACACTGGAACAAGCCACAAAAAGAGTCCGAAACAAAAGCCGATAGAGAAACATCATAGAAAGAGCTATTCAAAATATTTAATCTCGGAGGATCACGACGCTTCTGACAAGAAGCACAAGACTAAGAAGAAGAAGAAGAAGAAGCCTCCTTAACCAGAAATTACTACAACACTTTTGGATTAACCGTTGTTTAAATCTGTTATTTTAAGATTTGTAAATCTTGAGAATTTTGAAGTTGCATTTTATATCTATTTTGTTGTACAAAATTTAAAAAACTTTATTGTGCATCTAGTACATAAATATTCAAGTAACACTACTACTACATCCTAATATAAAATTTAAATTTTTTAAGTTAATTAAACACCAGAAGCTATAATACACATAATTGATTTTTATTATGTTTAATTAACTTGAAAATATTTAAATTTTTATTGTTATTACTATGAAATCCAAAAGTCAAGAGTTATAATGTATTTTTATAAAAAATAATTTATGCATTTTTGCGTAATTGAATACCTACTGAATTAATTCAAAAACTTAACTGATAACAGCGTTTTCATTGAAGGCCATAGTTGCTCGGCCTCACTTGGAGATGCAATAAATTTTACAAATTAAGGATTAGATCAGAGACGCTTAAATTGTGACGCTTTTATAAATTTCACCAAACTTTCGATCATAATTTCAAACAAAAAATACATAGAATAGAAAAATTATAAATCTGATATTTATGATTAAGACGTCCCGACATGGGAGGTGCCCCTAGTACAGAAATATTAAATTTTAACAGTGCCATTTAAGTAAAAATTCTTCTGATACGCTTATACAAAACTAAGAACCGTAACTTACAGTTTAAGTTTTAGTTACGTGATTTAAATTTTTCTTCCTAGACCACCAGAGAAGACTTAATTTTACAGTCATACTCACTTAAAATTTTCAATACAGGTGATGAGTAATTACTAACACGCATAACAAATTATTATTAGTCGAACAATTAAAAATTCCGGGCGGTGGTCCTATAGGAAAGCTACCAAAAATTGATAAAAAACGTCTCGTGGGTTTCATTTTGGAATATAACAAATCGTGAAGAGTTATAATTTTCAAACCGCGTACCTACGGCTAACAATAAAAGTTTCTATGAAACTGCAAACGTCTTAATGGACACAACCATAAAAAAGTTTATTCTGTAATGCACTTTATTAATTAATTGACAATAAAATAATTTCTATGAGCAATGATGCAAAGAATTAATTCGAAACTTGTTTGATGTTTGTTCAAACTTCTTACCACCTACGGTTTTACATTTCATATTTCCATATAAAATTTAATCGTTGCTTTTTAATGTTTTCCACTTATCTAATATTGTACGAAGTTTTAATTAAACAAATTTATTATTTCCATTTTACATATTTTATTGGAAAGAGCATTGAAAATTACCTACCATTAAGAATGATATAATCATAAATTATTTATTAATTATGAAACAGCACTCATTAAGTTTCCAACTTTTTTTTTCTAATTTGCGGTGTTTTTTTAATCTGGCGGCGTTCGTGCCGAATTTTCCCCAAAACAATTGCGACATGCCGATAAATTGTTCCGTTGTGGTTCATAACCCCGAAAAAGGAAAAGCAACCTGCGGAATCTTGCAAAGCAACGATAAATTCAAATATCACTAATTAGACCCCACCTCCAGATTTTGTTAATTAAGAAAAATTTGTATATACTTCGTTTTCGTCTTTTTAAAATTTTGAAAATAACTCATGAAATTTATGGATCTCGTTAGCGACGATTTCTAATCGTAAAATGTTAAAATTAATTTTATAACGAAAATTATGGATTATTAAAATGTTGACAAGTCGGCGATTTTAACTTAAGAGTGAGCCTGGATTGAAATAAATTCTTGAATAAATTACAATCGGCTTCTGTGTTTTTTTAATTAAGTGTACACTAAAGTGGTCAACTTAAGCCTTAATTTATGTAATCTGCACCGGTTTTTCTAATATTCTTGCTAGAATTTATGAAAATGTTAAACATCGCATGCAATTTGCGAAAAGTGATTTTTCAACAATTTAGCGTGTGTTGGGTGGAACAAATCCAAAAAATTGCATAGTGGTGGGTACTTACTAAGCGTTGTTCGAGGTGTAATGTCTATTTTAAAGGAAATTGATCGTCGTTAAGGGTGGTCTCAGCTTTGGCGGTGGGTTATATCGCAATTAAAGATGGAAGCCTATCATTACCTGAGATAACGACATAACTAGACAAATGGGCACGGGTTGATCATTTCAAATTATAGCCCCAAGCCGCTCTCTAATTTTAGTACCGCCAACACCTACTGACGTATACCAATCCATAAGTATTTGAAAAGGGTTACTTCCTCGACATAGCATAGTCATAGTAAGTATCCTTACTAAAATATAGAAAGATAAAATTTTTAGGATTCCGCTGGGAGGACAATTCGTCGATAATTGCATATGGGAAAATCGAATGGGTAAATTAGATCTACATTGTCTTGTCACAGTTAATATTGGATATAAACATAGCTTGTTGGACATAGGCGAATGGAAACGATGTAATGGCTCAAACCATTGAAACAGCACCGTAAATTACCTAGCAGTGTTTTGTCACGGGAACAATTGGTCTCACACCTAGCCGCCTTTTGATCTTGCCGACACATAAATCTAGCCACTTGCCTAATGAAAGCCATGACGTCATTGGCCGCCCGTGAGCACCGAGATCAGTAAATGATCACTGATTTATCGATTTCACAAATGATTGCCCATTAGTGTCTAAGAATATTAGACTCGTTTGATTGTTCACTAAAATGGTTTTAATTTTTTAGCTACATTTTATAGCTCACTAAAAAGGATACATTTGCAGTCCCAACAGTTTTTAAAATGTAATATTATGTATCTGCACATTTTCGCAAGACATTCGAAATTTATTTGTTCCAATAACTCTTTGTTGCAAGTTTTAAATGGTGAAGTTTTATAAATTTTATTATTTTAAAATGGGCGCTCTAAAAATGTGACGTGTGCTAATTTTTAATTTGTTATTAGTTAGTTTACTTTTTGGTAAATTTTAGTTGCACGACTATGCATTGAATCTATTTTTCGCGTTAAAATAACGTATTCACGTCTATTTAACGTTAAAATAACGTAACAAGCTGAAAATTAGTTGATTTAACGTGAATTTCTTCAATTTTATAAAAGTTTTTCAAAACGCCGCTGGACGCTTTTCCACTTTTCCGCTCACCGGTTCAAACTCCAGTATGTTTTCTGCGTGCTCTCTCGCTATCATGAACACCACTCCGTTTCTATCCTGTCTCAGGTCTCCAGAGTACAACATGGTATATCCGTTCTTCTTCATCTCTCCACTATCCCTCCATCTAACCTCCTGTATCGCCGTTAAATCTATGTTGTACTTTTTAATATTACTGATCACCTCATTCACTCTTCCAGGTATTAGCATCGATCTCACATTCCAGGTCGCAATTCTCAGACTTTTTCTCTTCCTTTTCTTTTCCTTTCTTATCTTCTGTCTCTTTCCGTTATAATTCTCATCATTAAATGCAAAATCCGTGGAAATCGCAAAGTTCTTCATATTTTGACAATCATTTTTTATTTTGGCTACTTGTTTTGGATCCAGCGTTTCACGTTCTGGTCGTCCTTTTACAACTTCTTGCAAGGTCTCCCATTTATGCACCACGTTGTTAATTGTTAATTTCTGGTATCCAACTCTAGTGCTATTTCCCTTTTCGTTCTTGCTTCTCGCGATCTTTCTTATTTTGATTTTGAGAGGTATTCCATACCTGTCATTGATTTTATGAAATTGCAATTATGATCCTAAACCTCAGCGAAGCAGAGTAAATTTTGACAAAACCTTGCTAAAAACTATCTGACTAAAATAAATTTTTCAGAATGATACGGTTGTTATTGGCCTGCGGTCTCACTTGTGGGAATTGTGACAAACCAGATATTTTTGCCTATTTTGTAGGTTATACAATTTTGTTAAGTTGCTAAAATTTCTTACCAACTAAATAAATAAACATATCTTTTAGAAGGGCATGTATAATTGAGGAAGAGCAACAGGAAGAGCTTTCTAGCAAATTATGTATTTAATATTTCAGTATCTTCTCATGTTGTATTGCAGCGTTTTATTACTTCGTCTTCTTTTTATACAAATCTTTTAATGGACATTTGCGACTACAAAAGACTCTCTATGTAGATTATACTTCGGTGGTTTGACATTGCCTACTGAAAAGAGACCGTCAGAATAAGATTTTTATCTCACCCGAAGCCAAACCGGGTTTTCTGCATTAGCATTCAGTACGATTAATCGCAATGCTAATGATCGTCTATCTGTGGGAAAAACCTTTAATTTTTTTATTTGCAAAAAATAAACTATTATTTTAGTTGATTTTATTTGGTTTTCAGTAAAACGGAAAAAATCTTCTATCAGACACCAGCGCCGACGTCGTGGATAAATTTCTGTGCAGTAGAGGTGAAAGGAGAAATTTTGGATTTTTGTATCTGCACATTTGCTCCGCTGTTCCAACTTAAATTGCGTTAACTATATCTGCACACTTTGAAAAAAGTGATAAAGACGGAAACTAAACGATCACAATAATTTTCTTTTATAGTATTAAGTATAAGTTGATAATAAATAAACAATTCAATGCCGACTGTTACCGATAAAGATCTATAGCCAGTTTTATAAAATTTTTGATCAGCTGTTAAATTAATGATCGTCGATCAAGTGCAAGTACATAGTAAACAAGAATTCAACAGAACAGAATTGATCTATTGACCACTTGATCGACGATCACTTTTTTTTAGGGTACTAGATTGCTCTCGCTGTGCGGCCTAAAGGCCGCACTGCAAATGTTTTTATAATATTCTTATATTTATGATTATAATTATGCTAATAAAAACAATATTATTAATTATTACTAATTGTTGATTTATACACATTTCATTTATCAGTTACCATTATTATTTAATTAACGTTTAAGAAATTAACGAATAAAATTATTTATACCTATTTATTTTAACCGATATGTGCTTAACCATTTGTTAATTCTTTTAAATTTAAATGATAAATGTTAAAGTGTTAAGTATAAATCGACCATAATTCTTTAAACCCTCAACTTAAGCTAACCTAACTCTCCCCCTCTCTTAAAAAAAGTAAACCTATAAAACAAATATAAATTTTTTTTACCATACTTTATCCAGACGTGTCTTTGTTATGTTGCATCGTCATAGTGACCATCCCAAGCAATTAATTCAAATATCAATGAATTGTTTGTACACCACGAACGCTGAGATTGATAATACGGATTAGTAGGGGCATTATACGTTGCGTAGCAAAAAGTTATTGCTACTGTAAAGCAAAGTGGTTGAAAAAGGTCTTAATGAGTCGATTCCCCATGGTGCACAGCAACTGGAGCTGTGTCAATCCATTTTACTAAAGTTTTTGGGAAAATATCTTAGTGTATGAGCTTATAACATTTAGCTCATGCAAGAATTAAAACCGTTGGACATTTTGACACAGTGTGTATTGTCCGTTTGAAGAATGGGCCAAAAACGAGACTGCTCTTGATCTTTATTTTCAGAAGAGCTGTAGTTTCAATGAAACGGCGCAACATGCCACGCAGCGTACACTTCAATTAAATTTTTAAAAAAAGCGTTGAATAAGCGCATAATTTCGCTGCTTAGTCGGTAAACCAAAGTCGATGAACGACTTAGAAGCCAACATTTCCCGCGTTAATGCTGGAATAGGTGGTCAAAAATTGGACATTTAGATTGCTCTTTATTTGAGCTTGCCGCGGCTTCTGTATGCTCAAAACCATACTTAAACATCTTTTCTTCTCGTTTTACTTCTTGGCAGAAGCATCGCGACCATTAATTTTTAATATTAAATGTTTTCTTGGCAGATTACTTTGTGGTTTGCCATTGCCTTCCGAGAAGAGAAGGTCATAACAAAATTGAATAAATTTTGTAGCCGAGTTGGGGATACAACCCAATTTAAACACTAACAGCATAAAATTATCTTACCAATAAAGCCAATATCATGACCATTATCACGATTTTTATATATTTTATTTATTTCGATTTTAAGTTTTATATCTATAGAGAAACATCTTGTATAATTCCACTTTTTAAAAAACCTCATTTTGGAACAAGACAATAAACAAATTATATTTATTATATTATTTAAATGAATAATTACAACAATATATAAACCATAATACCATAAAAAACACTGTTTACAGAAATTAACTGGCCATCAGAATATCAAAAGTGGATTGGTCCGTAATCCGGTATAGTTAATCAAAAATAAAAATCAAAACACATACAGCAATTAGTTAGTATTTCATTTAAAACTAACTTAATCCTTTGGATAATCTATTGGAGTATAAATTTCATGGAAAATATCCATTACACCCATTTCATGATTTAAATATAAAAATTGCACTTCCCATTTATATTTACCATTGGGAATCAGTGGAGGAAAGTGACTTTCATTGACAACAAAGTTGCAAGCATGGTAAACGATGTTCTGAAAATAACATATTTAAGTTCACTTAGTTGCAAAATGAAAATATTTGCAGAAACCTTATAGAAATAAAAAGTGGTCATATTACCACAATTTTTTAAGCTGGCTAATCCAATTACGTTAGCTTCAATACTTTTCTTAAAATTTAGTTGAAAACGTATGGGAAAATGTCGGTACTCGTTGCTCAAAAATTTATAAGCTTGTACTAGTACCTAAAAGTACAAAAGTTTAGTTGGGTTTTTCTTTTACAAGTTTTTTTCTTTAAATGCGTTGGACTTTAAGTGACAGGGATTGTGCAAAATTCTATTTTGAAGCAAATAAGATTTTGGATGGTATTAATGTGTGACGCATTACTATATGGCATAGGAGCGGTACTAGCTCATATAACTACAAAAGTTGCATTTGCGTCAGGTCCTCTGCAAAAAAAGTTATGCTCAGTTAGATAAGAAAGCATTAGATGTAATCTACATGGTGAATTATTTTCATCAATATTTAAGTGGTCGACAATTTACAATAATAACTGATCACAAACCGCTTAAAATTTTTTACAAGCTCACAAATTAAATTACCTCCAATTTATCTTCCACGTTTATTTTAAAAATTACTGTACCATTGTGGGCCGTAGTCGTTCGATTGTATTTGAATGCTTTAACTTCTAAGAATTTAAGACGAGTTTTGTCGTAGCTCATTAATTCTATTCGAACATCTTTTATTTTGAAACTATTTTGGTGAAACTGAAATTCAATTTATTAGAAGGTATTAACAATTTTTAGGTTTAATTAAATTAAGCATTGTAAGAGAGTTACTACAATTCTAATTAAAATACACAGATTCTTTTATCAGTGCGTTCCACTTAAGCTCATGAGCGACGTGGTTTTTTGATTCGACCAAAGATCGAGTGCGGTTATTTGATTGAGTCGTGAGCTTTAAGTGGAACGCATCCTAAAGTGCACTAAATCAGTGTCGGATTAAGCCAGCTTTGGGTTTGTAACAAATGTTGTCACGGAGCCCCTAGGCAATTTTTGTACACTGAAATCAAATGTTTTTGTTTTTTGAGCCTCTATTTACTACTTTTGCTACTGTGTTCATTCGGCATTGCATTAAAGAATTATAAGATGCGATTTAAATTTTTGCGTTATTCCTACTACATAATGCCAAAACCAACTACGTGTTTCGATTTTATTAAATAGTACTCTGATAAAAAACGTTTAATTTAAAATATTTCAATACTTAAATTACCTTAGATAATAAGTCCATATTGCAGAATATATTACTTGAAAAGAAATATACGAATATAAATAACAAAATCACAATTTTCATTGTTGACTTTATTCTGCAACAATTTAGAACAAAAGTTGGAGTTAGAATAGCATGTTATCAATAACATAACCTTCAAAAATAACAAATAAGAGGAACTATTATTTTGGTTAAATATATTTTATAGAAGGTCGGTTATTAAAATCATTTGTTCCAAGTGAACAAACAAAACAGCAAAAATTACATTATATTTACAAAGTAATTTCACATCGTTGAAAACCAAAATAATCAAGTAATGCATAGGTATTATTTAAATACAGTGACTGCACCGAAATAATTTATAAGCTGTGTAATATTGCAATTAACTTTCAAATTTACCGCTGTCTTTCCCAAAAAAAAAAAATCATCTGAAAGATAACCTTCGATCTCGTATTCGTCCACAAAAGGATCTATATCTTTGATTTTGACTATCACTTTTTTTGTAAGGTCCTTCATCTGTGCCTCTTAGGTGTTCTTCCCAAATCCCAACTGCTCTCTCCCTTGAACATCCATTTTCGTTCTCTGAAGTACGAAATCACAATTTTTGGTACATAACTTTACAGCCCTGCTGTAATTTTGTTTGCAAAATTTACTTGTTTACTGTTTTTGTTAACCGCTGAATTTCTATACATCTGCCTTGAAACTTTAGGCCTACTAATGGATCGTCCATTAATCACTATAAGGTTTATTTATGGTTGGAAAAGGGGGAATTTAGATATCAAAGGGGACAGGGTCTTACCTTAAACGAAACTTTTCTGGCCATCAATGTGTAAACAAATCAATCAAAAGCGCGTTTAAAAACGAAATTTTACGTGTGCTTGGTAAATCTACGCCCCGTAACTCTGTGTATGGTTGGAGGGTATTCCATACCCCCCAAACCCCCCGGTCATAAAGATCGATCTAGTGCATGCTGCTCTCTCATAGATTTTAATAAACTGCAAAACGTTTACTTGATTAGATTATAATTTGAGTTTATTACTAAATGAAGCATTTTTACAATAATATGAAATTACGTTCACAAGTTTTTTAGAGTTTAACTAACAAAATAGAAAAATTAAGCGATTTAGGATCTGATATTTATCTAAAAATTCTTGTATTAAATAGATCGGGTAATTAATTAGATTAGTTACGTATGGGAAAAAAGCGGTAAATTTAAAATTTAATTGCAATATTACACTGCTTACTAATTATTTTGGTTCAGTCGCTGTACTTAAATAATATGAATTGTTTGATCATTTATATTTTCAACAATTCGGGTTTACCTTATACTTAAATATAATGTAGTTTTTATTTTTTTGTTTGTTCACTAAGAACGAAAGATATTAAATACCGACTATGAACAATTTTTAGTCTAAATAACAATCTCCTTAATTGTTATTTTTGAAGTTTATATCATTAAGGTAATAATCTACATAACTAAAATGAAACTTATGCAATTCTAAATCTAACTTTTGCTTTAGATTGTGGTACTATAGAGCCAACTATGAAAATTGTAATATTGTTAGTTGCGTTCGTATATATGTTTTCAAATAATGTATTCTGCAATACGGACCTATTATCTAAGGTAACTTAAATTTTAAAATATTTCAAGTTAAACATTTTTCATTGCGCCGCAAAATTTATAAACTTTGTTGTGAGAACCCGAAAATGATCACTCCGTGTAACAAGATCGAAACATGCAGTACTAATATTATTTAATTGACTTTCAGTTTCACCAAAACAAATTCAAAATAAAGGATGTTCGAATAGAATTAATTAGTCAAGATAAAACTCGTGTTAAATTCTTGGAAGTCAAAGCATTCAAATACAATCGAACGACTACAGCCCACAATGGTACAGTAAATTTTAAAATAAACGTGGAAGACAAACTGGAGGTAATTTAACTTGTGAGCTTATAATTTAATATTTTTAAATTAAAGAAAGTTGATAAAAAATAGCACAAATGAACTTTTGCACTTTTAGGTACTGGTACAAGCTTATAAATTTTTGAGCAATGAGTATCGACACTTTCCGATCCGTTTTCAAGTAAATTTCAAGAAATGTGTTTATGCGAACGTACTTGGATTGGCCAGCTTAAAAAATTGTGGTAACATTACCACTATTTACTTCTACAAGGTTTTTACAAATTTTTTCATTTTTCTACTAAGTGGATTTTAATCTGTTATTTTCAGGACGTCACTTACCATACTTGCAATTTTGTTATCGATGAAGCGCACTTTCCTCCACTGATTCCCGATGGTAAATATAAGTGGAAAGTGCAATTTTTATATTTAAATCATGAAATAGCCGTGATGGATATTTTTCATGAAATTTATACACCAATTGATTATCCAAAAGATTAAGAATTGTACATTGATGTTAGTTCTAAGTGAAATTCTAATTGAATGCTATATATTTTTTTTGTATTAACTACACTGTATCGAGTACCACTTCCGGTGATCCGATGTTTGTTATGGTATTAAGGTTATATTTACTATAAGTATTCGTTTGCATTATAATAAAAATTATTTGTTTGATGTTTTGTTTAAAAATTAGGTATTTTACAAAGTCGATTATTTATGGTTGAAGAAAGAAAAAACGCCACGCCACGCCACGCCACCGCACACCACCCCACCCCACCCCACACCACAGACAAAAGCCCACAACACACCACACACCAGGCGACGCCACAGCTTGGTAGGGTCCGCACATTTTTGTGTGTGTTGTGGGCTTTTGTCTGTGGTGTGGTGTCGCGTCGCCTAAGTGTGCTTAAAGCTTAAAAGTGTTACCCTAAAAGAAACTTTTTTGGTTACCAATGTGTAAATCAATCAATCAGAGGCAGCGTTTAAAAACGAAATTTTACGTGTTTTTGGTAAATCTACATCCCATAATTCTGTGTGTAATTTGAGGGTATTCCATACCCCCAAACCCCCCGGTCATAAAGATAGATCTATTGTATGCTGCTTTCTCTACTGTAATTACATTTACAAGTTTTTTAAAGTTAAACTGACAAAATGGAAAAATTAAGCGATCTAGCATCTGGTATTTACCGAAAAATTCTTGCATTTAACAGATCGGGTAATTACTTAGTTTAGTTACGTACAGAAAAACGCGGTAAATTTGAAAGTTAATTGCAACATTACACTGCTTACTAGTTATTTTTGTGCAGTCAATCAAGCATTTGATCATTTATATTTTTAACAATTCAGATTTAGCTTGTAAATATAAGTGATTTTTGTTCTTTTGTTTGTAGCGGATGTGAATTTTCTTATAGGAAATTAAGTTAAAAACGGTACAGTTTATCTACTTTCAAAAATACCTCCTTTAAAACCACTCACGTTGTGATTTGATAATAAAATGAATATCCCTCACAGTTGTGTATATATGTTAAGACCTATGATAGATCCATCAAGCATCAGAGTTGTTACAATTTCTTTGATTTAAACCGCCGACCAAACAACTATGGCTGCCATGTACGGTAGCTACCTCTATGAGTGAGACCATAAACATATCAATGACAGCAATAGTAATATTTTGGAGATCTCTTCTATTTAGATATTTATTATTATGATTTAATTGAGAAAGTTTACTAAATCCGGGATGGCAATCCCGGATGTAGGAGAAAAGCAAACCGGGGCGCCTACCTTGAGCGTCAATTAACGGAAAAGCCATATTAATATATTTAAACTTTTTTTGATTTAGCTCTACAGGCCTAAAAGGCCTATGGCTTTTCCCTGCTTACCTAACCTATCCGTATTTACGATAATGACGTCGACACAAATATCAGGGATCACCACAGAGTGTGGATGTTCACCGAAAAGCCAAGCCAAGAAATTCTGTGCAATCTGCGATTTGAACCCAGAATTTCCGTTCTACACTCAACCAGCGATCACATCACTCCACTGCTGTGGTAATATTTGAACTATTAAACTTAAAATTGTCTGATTTTGAAACTCAAATTCTAGAAAAAAGAGACGCCTTTTCAATGTTAAGTTCTTACTCCGGTTTAGAAAAATTGTAAATCCGGGGCTGTTCACTGCGTACATTTAGAAATTCTCCTGTTCTTGCCCTTGTCTCTAACAACCTGACGTCAATTTCAGGCCATATACTACGAGTATGTTGCTCTTTGTGATGATTATCTGGGGGGGGGGATATGATTTTTTGTAACTTTTGCACTTTAATTTGCAAGATGAAGATCCACTTTATTTGAAAAATTAAAGGGACATTTTTATTATTATAATTAAAAGCGTTACATTCTGCCAATTATAGCTGTCCTTTGAGACTTATAAAATCCTTTTTTTTTTGAGGGAATGAGTTCTCTTACAATTTCATTCATAGTCGTCTTAAAGATTGTAATTTTTCTTGCTTTATTTACTCTATCCTGCTGTCGGTAACTTAAATCTTCCATTACACAGTTCCACCATCCTAATTAGGGTCTTCCCCTATTTCTTGTTTCACCCGGTTTGCACATCGTCAGTTGTCAATTCTTTTTCATAATGTGTTC
Organism: Rhagonycha fulva; assembly: GCA_905340355.1. NCBI lineage: Eukaryota > Metazoa > Arthropoda > Insecta > Coleoptera > Cantharidae > Rhagonycha > Rhagonycha fulva. Next base: position 26,666,073 of record HG996559.1, on the reverse strand, counting down.
TACCCATTTTGTTCTTTGAGCTTTCATGAACCAGACAAAGTCTTCACCGTCTCATCCGTTTCTTATTTTGTGGTTTATTTTTAGACGAAATTTTCCACCTTCCTTTATGGTACTCAAAATTGTCCTTAAAACCTTCTTTTCAAAAACTTTCAAAATTTCTTCTTCTTGTCGGGTTATACTCATTACTTCTGATCAGATTTAATATATTATTCGTCATCCGCTTCATTACACAAAACCCGTGCCATTATTTTTTTGTTTATTCTCACTCGGAATATAAAAGTAAAAACTTGTTCTCTCTAGCTTCTTCTTCCCTTTCCATCTAATTTCCTGTAATTTTCTTTATTTCGTTCATTTTTTTGGTTTTTAGAAGCGTCCCCACATTTCTTATCCCCAGTCTTGCTGTTTTCTTTTTCATATTTATTTTCTTATTAGTCGTTTTACCATGTTTTCGCTTGGTCGTCTTTATTTTATCATCCTCATCGTTTTTGACTTCATCTTTCCTGTCATAATAAGTTTCAAGTGTCCTATTTTTGCCTTATTTTTCTTTTCTCTTTCATGATTTGTCTTTCTGTTGGTGTAAGATATTTATTTTTTTTTATTTATTCATTTTTATAACGCATCGTTTTCGACCTATTTTTTTTATTTTCTTTAACAAGATTTTTGATTTCTAATTTAAACTTCTCAAGAGTCTCCTTTATTGATCAGGATTCCGCTCATCACAATTCTATTTTGTATTTTTTCCCTTTCTGCCTTTTCCACTTTGTATTCAAGTGTTCAGCTTCTCATTTCCAATTTGTTATCTTTCCTTTCAGTTCTTCCACTGTTTGCTTCATTTCCTTATCCAATTGTTTAGCTCCACCTCCTACTTCTGCGATTTCCTCCTTTAAGTTTCTCATTTCGGACATAAACTTTTTTTTACCTAGAGAGTGAATTTTATATACTTAACATATTTTTTTAATTTGATGCTTCAACACCATCCAAGTCATTGTTTCTTGCATCATTCGAAGCCGACCCAGCAGGCATTTGAAATTATTTATGAAACTTCTTCAAAGACCAAGCCGATTCTTTCAATTATTTAATAATAATACGATAATGTTATAATTTCATTTGAAAACTTTTCCAATTTTGAAATAATTACTTAATAGTCACATTTATTAGAGAAATAACTGTTAAAATTGTTAGTTTTAATTCTTGATTCAGTTAAACCTTAGTTGAGCGCATGCTCAGGAGCGCAGATGTTCTAACCTCAAAAATGTGTTAAAAATTGCAAACTTTTAGGAAATAAAATCGTAGATTAATCGCATACGATGTGACGTCAAATATTAAATTTCTAACGATCGCGTTTTAAATTTACATTAAGTATAATTAAACTTTTACTTAAAAGTGTCGAAAATATATACTTAGAAGAATCGTTTTTAAATTACCTTTTGATTATTATACCAAAGTCGATGAATAAAACAATTTTTTTCACTGAAAATTATGAAACACTTAATAACAGACGTCTGTAATTTTATTAATAATTTTATAACGAAACTAATAGAATTGTAAATGCAATTACCATTGTACCTTAGGTACACCTTCAATAATAAAAATAATAATTTTTATGATTCACGTGCCTAAAACCAATCGTAAATAATAAGCTGATATCAAATTTTAAAGCTCATTATTATAATAATCGTGTGTAGTTATCACGATTGCTAATTATACTTTCACATCGATTTGTATTACATCATTTGATTTTAGCAAGAGGCAAAACGTGCCTGAATTTTAAAATAATCTAATTAAAATTACTAACCAATATCCTATCGTATTAGGCATGGAGGGGTTGAAATAAATGAGAAGGGATCACTTAAATTTAAACAAAATGAGCAGGCTCTTCCTAAATTGCACCCCGATATCGACGCCCTGTAATTTTATTGCCGAAGACACTTTAAAAACAGAGAACTATTTTAAAAGTATACATTTTACTACCAGGGTTTAATGTTTGTATAATTTTAGAATATTGAATTTTCTTTCTTCTTTCTAGGGGGCAAATTTGTGCAGGTGCTTTGATATGATACCCGTACCCGTAAATAATGGTATAATGGATGACCATTAAAGAAATCCAATATTATCTTCAGTATCTGATGCGATAAGATTAAAATTTTATTTTTTAAATTTCTAATTTAGTATTCTTTGTCTTTGTGATATTCATCCCTCACTCGACCCTTACAAGTCCCCTCCTTGGGGCGGTTTTATGTGAAAAACGTCTACTTTTTTTCCAAGATTCTCTTATTAGTCAAATTAACACTTGACAAGCATAAAATTAAATAACAATTTGTGATACAAACACCAAAATTTATCAAAATCAGTCGTTCGACGAAGGAAATTCTTAAATTGTGTGTAAATTAAATTTTAAAAAAAATTGAATTGGAAAGATAGAATAATAATAATTGATTAACTGCATAGGGTGAGAAAATGCCGCTGTTTTAATAGGTTAAAATGTAATAAGTACAGTAATTTTCTAACAATATTTACAGATATTACAAGAAACAATTGAAAATCTATGATTTTCCACGAAGAAAATTTTTACGAGGGGGAAAAATTGAAAACAAGTTCTTTCAAGTAAGCACTTAAAAATAATAATAAAATTTATTTTGCACATTAATATTAAAAATTTAAATATTTATTTAAAATTCAACCAATCGCTACAGCGCATTTTTACCTAATTTTATTTTAATTAATTTGCAGATCATACATATCAGTAGGTAACTATAAAAATTTTTTTACATGTGTATTTCATTCATTCATTAAGCTTTTTACGTTCTAAGTAGAACATGGCTTTTCCCTTTTTGGGAATTACAAATCCGATTAGTGGGGTGGATTAGTCCCCATATTACCTATTTTCGATAAATCAATATCTATTTCACCACACCGTGTGGATGTCCACTGAAAGGCCGAGCTAAGAAATTCTGTATGGTGCGCGATTTGAACCCAGAATTTCCGCTCTGTACTCAACCAGCGGTCACATCACTCCACAGCTGTGGCTACATGTGTATTTATCATGTATAATTTTATAGCAGTTTTTTTGTCATTTTTAATTTATTATTAAAATCGACAAGCTCAGTAAATGTGCGCAATGCTGAGGTATTAGGCCGATGTCGTGCCGCTCTCTATCATCATAAAACAAAACTCGGCCTTCGGCCTCGTACGTTTTCCTAAACATAAAAATGGCATAAAAAATTTAATTTTAGCTTTAAAACAAAAAATCTTTTTTTTAAATATTATTTTTGCAAAAAATACAAGGTTTTTGAGTTCTGGGTTCAGCTACAGACAAAAAAGTTAGCAAAAAGTTTTACTGATTCATTCATAAAAAATTGGGATTTTTTTGGCCTCAGTAAAGGCTCAAAAAAGGATCAGGCCTTTTGAATTTAACGCTATTTTTTAAGTATTGGTCATACAGCGCTGTTATTTGATAGCTGTCATTTGTAAACATTGAGGTTAGTCATGGAATATTACACGCCGGATGCACGACGCGACGCATAAAAATTGTGAAAATCCACTACCGAAATGGTGAGATTTTTGCGAAGACAATTTGAAAATTGTCGTAGAAAAATCATTGATTTTTCCACGATTCCACGATCCGAACAATGGAGAAATTTGAAGCGACTGGGTCAATTCAATCTGTTTGTGTTTACGCAGCTCGGTCAAATGTAGGGGTGGCAAATTTTTGTGTACATAAAATCTAATTTTTAACTAAAAAATGTGTAAAAAATGTGACTTTGTTGAAAAAAATCGAAAAAATTCGGATTGTTTCACACTTTTCAAGATTTTTTAAGTCAAGACACTGCGAGTGATTGAAATTTGATTGGCTGATTGGCCACCCTTGGTCTAATGCAATCATTGTAGAAGCTAGTGAGAGTATTGACCAGAATTTTTTCACCTCGATTTGCCATCGTTCTCAGTAATTGAAACTTTCATGAAGCAATTTACAGCAAATTTTAACTAAAGATCTCGATTAAATGGATCTCGAAAACATGTGGTTTCAACAGGATGGCGCAACTTGCTGTTACGCTCTTTGTTAAAATAAAATCATCAACATTTTTCAAATAAACTCTGCGTTTTTTTCAAATGTTATAATTGGCGGCTATATAACGGCTATATATAATTCAAATAAATTATCAATTGGATCTTTGGTGTAAAACATCGCATTTGGTCAAGCAACCAAATAAGATTCCGTAATTGGTTAGGTTAGGATGACGTAAGTGACAATTTATTTGGATTGTACTATAAGCGACGCATAGTTTGTATTGTGACTAAAAAATAATTTTCAACTTTTAATTACAACTTTGTTATTTGGGGTTACATATTTAAAATTTTTAAATTTTGTTCTAAAACTGTATCAGGCGTATCTAAACATTTTTACGCATAAATAAACAAAAATGGATGTATTTTTTTATTTGACAGCTATGATATTCCGTTATAAAAATTAGTTGTGAGAAAAACGCGTTTCAAACAACATATTTTTTTATCCCACTAAAATATTGTCGAATTTCGTGCCAAATATGTAAGGGCATTTGCGGACATCATTTTAATGTTGCTTTAACGACGCAAAAGAAAGTCTTTTTGCATCGAATTGTGATGGGTGATAAAAAGTGGATTTATTCTGAGAATCCTAAACGCAGAAAATCATAGATTGATCTAAGCCAACCATCAACATCCACTGCAAAATAAGATCGATTTGGAAAGAAGATAATGCTCTGTATTTGGTATCATGAGCTTCTAAAACTTGGTAAAACCGTTAATGCTGATCGCCACCGACAACAAATGATCAGTTTGGACCATGATTTGATAAAAAAATAACTTAAAGAGCGGCACTTCAAAACAGACCATAGAAAGAAGAAAATTGGGTATCTGAATGGTTTTCTTCAAAGGACGAATAGTTTTTTAAGTGTATCATCTACAAATTGCTAGATAACCGAGAAAAATATCGGAAAATTCTTTGAATGGAGCATTTTTAGTTTTTCTCTGAGAATGATTTGTTATTTTCCATTAAAAAACCCAAAAATTAATGCATTTCTACTCAATTAGTACCTCATAGATCACTGTGAAAATTAAGCCCCCTATCGTCAGATGCCCTAACTGACAATATCCAAATATTAAATAGTAATAGTTGTTTATCGGGTATTTAAATCGTTAGTAAAGTGTAGTAGAATTGACAAAGACGTGATCAAGAAAGGGGGGGGCTTACCTTCAATGATTGTGAGTAAAATCACTCAAAAGTTGGTCAAAATTTTTTTATGTCCCAATTTATTACTTACAAAAAGTTAGCAGTTTGTAATTAATTCAGTTGTCAAATTTAAAGCTGCTCCCCCTCTGAAAAAAGTTGGAATCGTAATATTCCTGTAAATAGCTCCTCGTCTAAAAAATTCCTAAATTCAAAATCTTATCATTTAAATCTTAAAAACGAAATTTTTAATTTGTCCCGTCAAAACTTAATTATCCTGCACAATTTTCCGTTGACTCTGTGATAATCAACACTAACCTAACTTAACCACCATAATTTATACCTAATCTTGTAACATTCATAATGTTAGTTTGCCCTTACGTAGTAGATTGCTTATTTTAAATATTAGCAACTCCCGAATATTAATTTACGAGTTAAAATTATCGTTAGGTGTAATTAAATAGTCAGACAATTTTTTGTATGAGGTTGTTAGAAAAGAAAGTTTGTGAAATGTTATATCTGTTTTTAAATGTTTTATTGAATCTGTAGTTAAAAATTTTTTTTTTTTAAATCTGTAGTTGCTTGTAGGTAATATTGGCACAATTTGTCTTCTTCTGATGTAATCAATTTTAGCCTTAAATTTTTAGGTTTAAATTTACTGTAATACTCTGTTGAAAGTCTTGGAGATAAAAAAGTACCTTATCTTTGTTTTTTAAGTTGTTAATGTGTGCATGAAGTGGTTAAATCTTGTTTTTGCAATTTCTTGATTATTTACATAGACAAATGAATATAATATCTTGAGTTTTTCTTGTACAACAATTAAAGAATAAATAAAAATTTTAAAATATTATTTATTACTTACTGGAAAATTACGTTTGCTTTCATCAGAAATATAATATTAAGTATTTTAAAATTTATTGTATTCAAAATAACTCTACTATTTTTTTGTTCCGATATTTCTTTGTTTGCAAGATCGCTCATTTAAACTTGCAAAAATTGTGATGTAGCAAATTACCGTTTTATTCAATTGCATTATTAAAACTAATTGTCATATCGTGCGCATGCGCAGTTTTGTATTCGAGTTGTAATTTTAATCTGCGCATGCGTTTGACGGTTTCAAACTCTATAAAATGACTAGAAAACATATCTAATATTTTTTTTTGGGATATTTATTATTAAGAAAATTTTTAATATGTCTCGGTTGCTGCATTTTGTCGACGATTCGTGCGCTCGACGTAAACACTTACAACAAAGCTTGGAAAAAAGCGAGGAGCAGCAGTCCGCGCAGCGTAAGCTTTCACTATGTGGAAATTCTAATTTTATGTAATTTAACATAGAATTTTCAGTTTTTAAATTGAAACAATTCTAATTGTTTAAAAATATAGGCGACCACACTTCTAAAATTTTTGTAATACTTCAAAAAGTTTTGAGAAATTTATTGAGTTAACGAGCGTGTTAGGTGCTGATGATATATACAGAGTGTTACAGTAATTTGCAGAACATGCACATCAGGATGTCATATTTTAATTAAACAAAATCACGAGTTGATAATAATTCCACTAATTGCTGCTTTAATGGAGATAATTCCATACGTTGGTCTATTATTACAGAAATTTACACAAATGTGAACAACGTTACAATATTTCAGATCATTTTTATCCCGAATTCGTGGGTAATTAACGCCAAGTTACGCTCTACCGCAGAAACCTAACAAAACAGAAGTAATGGTATCTGACGTATTATTAGTACAATTAACAATTTTTACCAACTTATAAATTTTCAAAATCGTATACCTATAGGAAGTTCTAATTTTAAATGTAAAATGTGTTAGCGGAGAGGTCATCAGAAGTATAAATGTCGCAAATGGAACAAATCCTATTTATTACCCTTCTACCCCGTGCTATTAGTTTAAACAATTTATTTATTTCTAAAAGCGTAAAAAAGTTAACGATGTTTTCTAGAAATAACGATAGTAATAATAATTTAGCGTAACTTATTAATAAGTGTCTATAAAAATTATATTAGCAATTATTATTGCATAAAAATCGATTTTAAAATCATCTAATATATCGAAAATCTGTGAAATATCAAGGCGGCCCGTTTGGTTTTCAGAGTGGGGAAAAAAAGTGAGGGGTTAGCGTGGCGGCATCTTTGTAGATCCTTATACGGTAACTAATTACCACAGTTGCCGCCAACCAAACTCAATAAAAAGACACTCAAGTCTATGGTTTGTTCACGTGTTTGGACATAAATTTACTTAATTATAATTGGTACTCTAAAAGGATTTTCTCTTAAACGTTAAATTGACTCGAGTTGTAATATTGTAGATCGAAAATATAATTTTCTAAAAAAATTAAAACAGCATGTGAAATTAACCAATTAAAATGTTCCGTGTTGATGAGACGATGAGAGTGTTATAATTAGTAGTTAACAACGCCTTGTCAATTGTGTAGGTAATTAGAATTGTCGGCATTGATATTTCTGAATAATTATAAGGTGAACGAGCCTAAATTTCTTACAAGGTGTCGGCATTTGTTTCAAACTACTCACTTATTGGGTGGGCAGAGGGCAGTCTCATCGATAAAAAACACCTGAATGGCGTTGCTATGTAGGAAGCCATGTTAGGTGTGATTCTTTTGTTTCTGGGTGGTAAACAAAGACAGTACAAGACGTTAAATGGGGCGAAAGAATAAAAAAAGAAACCACGGGCTGCATGCTTGACGTATATAATTTAGATTTTGATGGACAGTTTTGGATCTTCGAAATTTTGAGTGATGATGTATCGTCCTTATCTGCTGAGTGATTTTTTTTACACGGCAGATTAATTTTTTTCCTCGTACACTGTCTAAATTATATTTTGAGTTTTTATTCAGCATTCCTTCCTTAATTGGGGAGTTAGTTGCACTTTCAAAACTTCATTTACTTGTCCAAGTTTTCACTGTCTGCAGTTTCTTATTTTAACTAAAATTTTTTATACAAAATTAACTCGTTAATCAGTTAAGCTGATTATGAAACATCATTATAAGTTATATCGCGTTTATTTTATGATTTAAAATTGGTATAGATTTCGTGGCGACCTCTATCGGAGAGTAGTGCAAGTACAGATTTTGAACAGCTAAAAATCAATAAAACTGTAAATGCTTGCAGTTAAACCTTGGTATCTATCGCTGTAATTCGATTTTCTAACAGTTCACAGTAGATGTTTCCTTTTTCTAAAAAAGAAATTTTTTTCCAGTGTTAGTTTTTCTAAAACAAATTTTTATTTAATAACAAAACTAGACGTTGATTTCGCAAATGACACTAAAAATAGTTCATGAGATACCAAGCAAGAGAAATTATAAAATTATTGTAAAATATAAAATTTATTTTGTAATTTTAAAGCAAAAATTACATAGTTTGAGCTTATACCAAAAGAATGCGCAGTTCCGCATTTTATTATAATATTGAGTAAAAGGTAAAGAGTAAAGGGGGAGCAAAATAACTAAATTTGGTGATTTTTTTATTTTTTTTAGGCGATAAAAGCCTATTTTTCTTTTTCCTAAAAGAAATGAAAATATCACTAGATTTAGTTACTTTACCTAGGTTAAAAAAGTCACTAGGTGCTTTTAGCTTCGACGCGCTTCCGCTAGGCCAAATATTAGTGCGACCTGCAATGAAACTAATTGTTTAATTAATAAATATAAACAAATAATTAAAATTACTTAAAAAAATAAAAGTAAAAAATTTGCCACGTTTTTCGAGGTTAAGATGCGCAACTTTTTGGTCACACAACCCTCATTTTCTTCTTCATAAAGGCGGTCAACTTATTTTTTAATAGCAACTTATTTTCATATTTTTTAACTTGGTGACCGCCTTTATCATGGAATAATACGACCACATTACAATTTTGTAATTTAAAAATATTTACAATTGCGACATTGTCGCAGTGTCGCAGTTATTACTCGTAAAGTCGTGTTCACTCGAAGACACACAAATAAATAAACTTTTCGTAGAATCAGGGGTGCCAACTGCTACTTTCTAGTACGTTTTGTTACTACACTAGTAATATTACGATATTACCAATTATTTTCTTGATTGTTGCACCAAAAATTGAACTATTTTTTGATAAGAAAGCACAAATGGTTGCGAATGTTTTATTGACATTCCTACTTTACCTCCCAGAATTGCAAAAAACAGTAGCTTTGTTTGGTATCACAGTCTTAGTGCTACACTAACTACACTAACTCTTAATTAATTGGTATAAAATCACCAGCCACAATCAATTTTAGCAATTTTTTAATTATTCGTAATAGTTCTGTGTAGCATACCAAACAGACCTAGTATATGCACGACAAGAGTAAAATGTCTTTTGTCTCTCAGGTAATTGTTACACTCGGCTAACGCCTCATGAAAACAATCCTTTACTTTCGAACCAAAAAAATCAAAAAAATTCACTTTACACCCTTGTCTAAATCCCGCAACTCGGTCTATAGCAATAAAAAATTCTGGTTCAAGGTAGCTAGCCTGGGCGCGAAAATACAAATTTTACGATTGAAATCTCGATGAATTCTGAAAGAGTATATTTTAAATAAGAGAATAAGCGGAGGCACAATGCCCTAAGTGCACCTGTTTTTTCAAAAATCGAATTTAAAAACTTCGATTTTCACAGTAAATTTTAAAGCAAAGTCGCTCGGGATTGGTGAATCAATTCATTCAGTTCATTCTCCTGTCGGTACGTGCACCGAGATATGGTCTTAGCTTTGCGCAGAGTGGGAGCGACACTTGCATTGCGATGCAGTAACAGTGCACTCCGAACGAAAATCATGGTTTTCAACCCTAAATGTGCGGGAAAAATGGCTTAAAGCGCCCGAGCGCAGCGAGGGGTGCTTTAAGTCGATTTTTCTTCGCACAACTACCCTGCGTTAAAAATCCACTCTCACGAGTTTTACCTCTCAAAGATTCACCTTTTCCTTGACCCACGGGCCTAGGGATATTTTTAAATTAGTTGTCATTTTGATCAAAATGGCTTGAAGCGCCCGAGCGCAGCAAGGGGTGCTTCGAGTCAATTTTGATCAAAATCACCCTCGCAAGAGTCGGATCCAGGCGAAAAAGTAACTACCGTTCGTTAAATTTAAATAACCCTTTTCTGGAGTAATTTTTAAATAATTTTAAAGTTTTGCATTAAAATTTTTAATTAATAAAAAAGGAGAACGCATTCCTACCGTAGCGTAAGAGTTACTGACAAACTTGTAAACAGCTACACTCTTATGTATAGGAGCGCACGTACCTCCCACGAACGAACTTGATTAATCAATCACGAGCGTTTAACCTTCGAAAATCAAGCTTTTTTAAATTCGATTTTTGAAAACACAGGTGCACTTAGGGCATTGTACCTCCGCTTATTCTCTTATTTGAAATATACTCTTTCAGAAAAGTTCGAGGTTTCAATCGTAAAATTTGTATTTTCGCGCCCAGGCTGGCTACCTTTCCCCAAAAATTCTATACCCCTCTCCCCAAAACCACCATTGTGTAAATTTTGTCATTGATTTGTTTGAAATGCAACCGTTTCAAAGAGATACTTCAAAATGTGATGTTTTGGAACCGGGGGGTCTGGGGGGTATGGATACCTGGGGTATGGAATACCCCCCAGTGCACGCAGAATAATAATTATAAAAATTTTAAATAATGCAGATTAGTAAGAATATCCAGTGAATCAAAAACATTTATGAAAGTTTAGTGCTTATGTTTACCAACAAAATGGCCGCCGTTTGCAGTGCTTTTATTAGTCAGCTATTTTGGCCTGTCAATAAAAACCAAGCAAGCGACGGTCATTTTGTTGGTAAACATGCGCACTGAGAATTGTTTTAAAGTGTCGCTTCTTATTGTAAATATTCTTTGATTTTACGTAAGTTTAATAAAAAAAGTATTTTATACACCCTAAAGCCCTCGGTAACAAAAGATTTTATTAAATTGCAACTATTCTAGATATATTAATAACTCTGCTTATACTTGGAGGGTATTCCATACCCCCAAACCCCCCGGTGACAAAGATTTTATGAAATCGCAGCTACTTTAAATAGTTAATTATTGTCAACCACATCAGTAGTTTGATGTGACTCTTATTTGACTTACTGAGTAGTTTAAATTAAGTTTTCACCGATCTGGGTAATAAATCTAGGTTATGTTAGGTAGTACGAAAAGTTTCAAAAAAAAATCAAATGTTTTTATTTGTATTGGTAATTCGTTAATTAACGACTTAAAATCACTGATATTTCAATAGAAGAAGATCAAATTTGTTTGCCGTCTTTTTGGCTATTTAATACTAATAAAATTTTCTTTTCTCAATATTTTATGTGATTTTTATATCCTAATTAAAATAAATAAAAAAAAAAATTCTAAAAAACAACTGAGAAATTAGGAACACTACAAAATATTGTATTCCAGCAATCAAGTATCAATTTTATGTAAATGAAAAAGCTTTGGTAAGAAAATTCTTTTAATATTTCATCTTTTTAAGGATTCCATCTGATGTTCTGCAGCCAAAAGTACAATTTTGAACATCTCAAGTTACTCGAGAGCTTCAAAAGAAAGTCAGATTTCCAAATGTTTCACCATTTATTACTTTACAAATTTTACATTAAAACAGAGACTACAAAACTTTTTCGAATTCCAAAATTATTAATGACAGTAGGTACATATAATATTATTTGAACAATACTAATTTCAATTTTAGTTTGGGTTGATACATTGCATTTGAAAAACGACCAGGATGTGACTATAATGGGCTGCCATAACTTTCTGCAAAACAGTTAAGTCTAAACTTCATTTTTTTTGGGAACCACACTAAAAATTAAATCAATGAAAGGAAAACTTAACCTTAAAGCAAAATTGTAATGTGGAGTTATGAAAATTAGATTTAGGAATGTATTTAATTACTTACTCGACCACGTCTGCATGTTTTAATTCACACAAATTTTTTAATACGGTGTTATTTCTTCTAACTTGAAGGACGAATGGTTCAGTAATGGAGCACAAATCTGAAATGTGTGTTTTTAGATCTTCTACTGTTTTGAATTTAGGTGAGAGTAAGACATAACAGAATCGGTTTAAATTCGGACAGTAACAGCCTAAATCTAACTTAATGCACAAGTCTGACATAAAGGGAAAATACTGCTCACTCTCCATTTCTAACCTAAAAGTAGATATCATAAATTTAAACATTTTTAAGTCTACATGTAGACTTCCCTAATGATTAATCACAAAAAATAAAAAATGGAGTGATCCTACCAATACAACTTACGTACATGATATTAGAAGATAACTTTTTTACAATATTGATATCTTCATTTAAGGGTAGAACGCAGTCCTCGATGTTCAGAGAAAATTCTTCAATAATTTTAAATTTTTCTGAAATGTGTTCTTTTAGGTCTTTAATCGTTGTCATTTCTGGGCCAATCGTGACGGAAGTTGGAGAAAAGAACCCAATGGAATCAGGTAAAATAAGAGTAGCCTCCACAATTGGATTTACGATAGTGGCCGCTAATTCCGTCATCGTTTAGTTCAGTTTCAAATTTAATGTAGGTAAATGATAAATAACCTGCGAATGTTAAATAGGTTTTAAGAACAAAGGACGATAAATAGGAGAATTATTTTAAATAAAATACAAGTTATCGGATACGAAATTAATTAACTACAAAACGTAGGTCCTTAGTAGCAAAATTCTAGTATTAGTAAAAGAGGGGATATTTTTCTTAGGCATTATAGACGCTACTCACTCTCTTGCATTCTCTTCTGCCCATTTTTTTGTGAAAGTACTCGTTGGTTGGACCGTATATAAACTATGACGATTGTTTTGCTTTTATTTAAATTCCTTAAATAGTATAGTTATATTTGTTATTTAATTTCAAACACCTGAAAAGCTTAAATGAGAGCAAAATAATTGTCATAGTTTACATAATTTATTAATTAATTTTATAACTGTTAACTTGTATTTTATTTGAATAATTCAATTTATAATTTTTACAAGTTAATAACTCAAAAATATATTTATATAACTTAATTGTATCGTATAGTATATTTAAAATTTTATATTTATTTTACACTACTCTGTACTTAATCGCCTACAGGAAAAGCAATATTTTATGTAAAGCAACCGTTATAAATGGCAGAGGTCAACTGCATCGAACGACGAATCAAAATCAAGATGATGTCATTGCCGTCGAATTTCATTGGTTTCAATTTCAAAAATTGACTATTTACAAAAGGATGAAGAAAATTTTACAAATTCAACTTTTTTGAGCATCTTAATTCTGAAATTGCAATATATTGATATACTTATCATAGATTATCTTTATCCTGTTTGAACTGTCATAATGATGACTTTTAATATGTTATTACAACGATATAAGTAAACAGACAAACAGTTAAAACCTAAACATAGAAAATTATTATACTAAAGTTATACTTACGTAAATTTATTATTACGGTTTTTCTTCAGAAAGACACATATAATTGGTACTATCTAATGTAACCGCGGAGTAATAATAATAAATTGTTCTAGATGCTCCACCTCCACACATATAAATGAATAATATAGTGATACCAAAACTTACAATAAATTTATATGCTTATCTAATCTTAACGACATAAAAATAAACAATTCTGTACTGAAAATTTTTATTTTTTAGTGAATAAAATGAACAGGAAAACGCATAAAAAGGTATCAAAATGTTAGTCAATTTTTTGACTAAATTGAATTTGAATTAAATTTTTTTTTATAAAAATATTATTTGAACAATAAATTCTTAAATATTTTAATACATTTCTGAAGCCGGGCTTGTGCATAACTAGAGTTCGAGTTTTCTTTGGGAGGTGTCGCTAGTGCAACTTTTAATTGTTGATTAAACGATTAACAGGATTTCATAATTGAAACTCACACAAATTGACAATATTACAGGATAAATTTCTTACTTTTACGTAAAATCTTGTAGGTACTTACAAATAATTGCGACTAAATTTAATTCAAAAGTTTATTGCGGATATTTAAAAATTATAACTTTTAAACCCTCGCCCCCCGACCGTAATACCACAATATATTAGTATATTGAAGGGATATGTTGTATATAGTTAAAGTGTTAGGTCTAATGAAATAATTTAAAAATATATTGTCCGACGTTTCGGGCCCTTTATTGACCTATTTTCAAGGCAATGATTAAGTGATTAAGCGCAATTGTGAAGCAAGGAACCCATTAATTGTTTTAGGTTCAAACCGAAATGTTTACCGTTAGTACCTTCTGGTTTGAACCGGTGAAAGAAACTCAATAAACTATTGGCAATAATTCATCATCATTATCTAACTATAAAATTCATAGTCGGATCTAAGCTTAAATTAAATTTTTAAATTTTTTGAGTCTTCTCGATTTGCTGTTTTTTGCATCTAATCATAACCAATGAATCTCTTTAAGTAATCCGTGCACCTCGTCTGTTCAAGGTCTGCATTCAATTATTTGTCGGATCCACATATTATTCTCTATTGTTTTGGCTCTATTGTTCTGAGGATCTACTTCAAATTTTTGTATTTAGTATTTGATCTCTTAGGGCCAGTTGTATAAAAGAGGATCATCCTTGACCATGGATCAAGCTCCAATTTAAACCAATCAGTACAGTTAAAATTTTATTTTAAGTTTTCTATTGGTTTAAATTGAAGCTTGATCCATGGTCAAGGATGATCCTCTTTTATACAACTGACCCTTAGAGTGATTTCAATCGTTTGTCTCTCCATAATTCGCGTTTTACATTAACAAAACGCCACCACGCGGAATAATTTCAAACTCATTTGTAACGTATAGTAAGTACCAACATAAACACTATAAACAAACATTTTCTTTTGTTTACATTAACAAAACGCCACCACACAAAGTAATTGGAACTGCTGAAAGAGGTAATGTTGTTATTGACGGTGGCGCCACCAACGGTAATGTAAAACGCGAATAGCTCTCTGCACAATTTGTAATTTTTTTGCTGTTATTTAGAGCCCAGGTTTTACCTCCGTAAGTTAACACCGGTAATATGTACTGATTCGAAAGTTTGTACTTTAGGGTTTTTGGTACAAGGAGCGAGAAAGCTGACGTTAGCGTTCTTTAGAGTTAAAAAATTTCATGATAGAAGTTCCCCTTTTTAACGCTAGGGACGCCAACGTCAAGCTTTTTTGCTCACTTATTAGAAAATTAGCGAGAAATCTCGACGGCAGCGCCTCGAGCGTTAAAAAAGTGAACTTTTATCATAAACATTTTTTATGTGGGTGAGGAGCTTTCTCGCTCTCTATGGTAGATTTTATTACCTTTTGCAGTTTCCCAAATGCTGCCTACGCAAGAAATATTTTTCTGCACCTTCAAAGTGAGGCCGAATGCCGAGCAACTATGGCGAGAGTGAGGAGGGGTTGATAGGTTAGTGAACAGAAAAATAACAGCAAAGTATTTTTTCATCAATTTACTTAAAATGTCAGACACCTAAAACTTCAAAAGTTTAAAATATCTTTTCAAAATTTAGTATACTCTCCTGAGCTACGCTTTTGACCTTTTTTTATTTTAATAAACTAGGTCCAGCCAGGCGCAGACTTAAGTAAAAAGTGTTTGTGATTAAACATTTCTTGCATTTGCAATAAGCAAGAAAAAGGCAATTTTATTAGATAAGGCAGGTGGGTTATTAAATAAGCCGAAGGCAAATTTTGTAATCTGTCGAGTCGAGTAGAAAATTTTTTGTGATATTGTATAGGATAATTAATTTTTCTTCTTCTTTAATTTCTTTGAAATTAATTCATCTATTTCACTAGCCACTGCGTCAAGTTTCATGGCAATATTGATTTTTCTGTGAATAGTTATATAGTTGTTTTATATCCGATAAGTAACTTATTAGGCTGGCCTCCAGATGTGCCTGTAACCTTGGTTTTTAGGTTAATGATAGCAATTCACTAACCTAGAAAAATCACCGGCTTAAAGTGCTTTCTAAAATATGAAGCCTAGTCATAAGAAAGGATTAAAAAAATAGTCTAAAAATTTTTTTTTTTCAGAACTTTTCCTCATTACCAATGTTTAGCTATGACCCTGTAATTTGGTAATTTTAAAGGAAACAGAAAATATTATATTATGTGCACGTAATTTACAAAAAATATACACGAGACTTTTTTTTACCTTTTTACTAATGTTTTACTTAGACAGGCGCATGCTGGGGGGTTTTTAGGGCATGAAAACTTGGACTCTTTTTTCTATATTTTCCATAAAATTTGTATTGTTTTTTTTTTCTAAATTGATTACTTTTTGGAACTAGAACTTAAGGCCCATTTCATTACTTTATAAAACGCTTACTTAGTAACTCACGGTAGCCTGCTGGGCCAGCACTTGCTTGTGCGTAGATCTGCTTTTTTTGTGCTTTTTTAGATTTTGGGTTTTAGTCTTTATTCATTTGCTTTAAACAACTTAGTGCAGAATATGAAAGATTGGTATTTTAAGGAGTAGAGGTTATGAGTTATGACATATTTTAAATTTTAGTTAATTGTGTGCTATTGATATAAAATCACTAATTAACATTTAAAAAAATTTTGGCAGATCTTAAGTTTAATCAAAGTTTATTTTTGCATAAAATTTTGTTAACAAAAGTAGTTGGCTTATTGTGTATTGCAGGCCCGTAGCTAGGATTTAATTTCGGGGGGAGCACTTGTAAAAAGTAAAATTTTTGGTGGTTCCCCTTTCTAGAATTTTTATTATTATAAACAAATTTTGTTTTACTTTCAAAAAAAGACTTTTTTTTAACATTTGGGGGGGGGGGGGGGCACGTGCCTTCAGGTGCCCCCCCCCCGGCTATGGTCCTGGTGTATTGTTTCTCTTTCCATAAATTGTTTGGGTCCATCCACTTTGGTCCAATAAGTTTTGGCTTGTAGTATGAAATAATCTACAGTGGACACCCAATTTTAAATAAAACGATATTTCTTTGACAGTGTACAAAGCGTTTATTTTTAGAATGCAGGAAAACAAACGATAATACATCAATAATTTTTTTAAAGAAACAACGAGCCTTCCATAACTTTCTTTTTCTTCAGCTTACACTTAGTGAATAATCCGTCAATACACTTAAAAAGATTAAATAATTAAAATACTTCACTTCAAATTACACTTAAACTGAACTTACGTGATCACGTCTTCATCTTTCAAGATGTTCAAACTACTAAAATTACCCCCGTTTAACAAGAGCTTAATGGGTTCCGAAATCGAGCACATTTCCATAACGTGGGTTTTAAAATCCCCGAAAGTTTTAATTTCAGTTGAAATCCAAATATACCCGAATTTTCGAAAGTCACGGTAGTAAAAACTTAAGTCTAACTTAATTCGGGTGCCCATAAACGGATAGTAATCCTCGATCCCTGCTGCCACTCTGAAAACAAAAATCAAAATTAACAAACGTGCGGAGGAGTTACCTAGCGCCCTTCCGTACTTGAGAGTATCCGACCGCTTCAGTATTTTTATGTTTTCGTTCGCTGGAAGAACGGAATCATTAACAACAAGCGAAAATCTTTCTTTGATGGCGAATTTTTGTGAAATTTCTTCTTTCAGATCTTTGATCGTTTTCATTTCTGGTGAAACTGATATCACGCTAATAACGGGATTATTGGAGAAAACCACCCCAACCGAAAACTTTTCCATGGTTTCACAGAAGAAATGTGTGATATTCAAGTTACAGTTTTACGTCTGCGATTTTTGAAGGTTTACAAACAAATTATTTTCTATTTACAAAGAAATTGGAGGATATTTATAATGAAATTGAAATCGGCGTTAAACAAAGAACGAAGATAAGATTACGTTCTTCAAGTATCCTCTCAGATCCGTAGCCATTGTATAGCCTATTATCCATTGTGCTATTTAGTTGAAGTAAAAGTTAGTTCGTGTTTATGTAAATTAATTCATATCGATGCATTATATTCTCCGGATTTAACCATTCGATAAGCGAGAACGAACCAGTGCTCGAGTGTTCTTAATTTTAGTGCTTGATAAGTATTTTTCAGGTGAATCATCAAAATTTTTATAGGTATTCGAATGCATTTATCGCACATTCAGCGATTCTAAAGGTGAACTTACCTTTTAAGATGTAAAAACGAATAGGTAGCCAAGTTAAAAACACGTTAATTAAACGTCAGTTAGAACCTTAACCCGCTGACAGCATGAAATCAGTTCGTGGTAAACCGGCCTTAATGTAATTTTTTTTAATCAATTCAAAACCGAAGAATATTGAGTTAAATAGTCCAATTACGTCAGAAATAAAACCAATATTGGGATAATCAAAAACTCGACGGTTATAAAAAGAATCGAATTAAATGTAATTTTCTACATTTACCCGAGATCTTTACGAATCTCTCTTGAATAAAGTATAGAGAGAATAGCTTCTGATTGGCTAACAAAAAGTTTGCTAAAGTTGTCAACTAGTTCTCCGCGATCCTGAAAAATTTTTAGCCGCACGAAAAGATACGATTTAACGGACGAAAATCGGTGTGATGGGAAACGTAAATTCCCCTCTAAAAGTTCAGTTTTATGCTGTTCGTTAAAAAATTACCGTGCAATTTAACCAACCTACCCTGATGACTGATGAGAATAAGGTCCAAATTTGGCAAAATTAAGAGGTGCCGAAACCAACCGAAGTTTTTATAATAAATTTGTTCTTTTCCTGTCGGAAGAGGATTTAAGTTGCGGGAAAAGTCAAGAGCTGCTTGATTGAAGCGTTTCCAAATAAAATCGGTCGCGTACAACGAGCGCTATTACGTCCTGTTAGAAGCTGTGGTTAGATCAAATTGCTTGTGATTGAGTAGAAAAAAGTATTGATCATTATCCAATTTTTTGATACACATTCGAGTTTGAAATAAAAAATCAAAAATTTTACCGATACAGAAATAATGCTGACTGATAGTTACATACCTACTTAAATAGACTCTATCTACAGGGTGTTTGGGAGGTTATTTTCTACTGCCACGTTCGAATTCTGAGATTTCAACATTTTATTAAATGACATGGCCTGCTTTCAAAATAAAATCTAATTTAATCGTGGCCACAAGGATAAAGAACTGTTTACAAGTAATAGAAATTAAAGGATTTAAGATTGTCTGCTTCTCTGAAATCTGAATATAACTCAATATACACTCCCGAACAGAGCTTTTAATGTTTCCTAAACATATAAACATAACTTTTAGTGAAGTCTACACTGCTAAAATTGTTAAATCAAAAGCTACGTTTTTGTTACGGTTTTGTAACGTAGGTTTACGTTGGTGCTTTCAGGTGTGCTTTTTGAAAGTTGACGGAATTTTCTTGACGTTTCGAAAAACCAGGTTAGATAGGAAGTTGTGTTACAAAGGTATACATTTAAATGAATTCGAATAACAGTGTAGATCAGCAAAGACAGATGACTGATGGATTATTTTTACAACATTATAAACAAACGATTGCATTACCGGCCTTTCCTTCAAGTTTAGTTGTATCTTTGTCTTTCTCTTGTAATATCGTTATAAATTTTATGTAGTTTGTGGATCTGTTTATACATCTACTCTATCAGAACAGAACATAAAATGTATTATTAGTAGTATTTAATGAGTTGTTTGGTCGGTATTTAAATGACCGCGTATTTTAAATTTTTACAGCATATACCTAGAACATAAGTAAACAAATCCGTCATGTAATGTTGTATATTTAAAATTTCTTCGTTAAAAATAGAATTCATTTTCTTTACGTTTAAACAATTCGAAAAAAAATTTGAAAAGCCCTTGTAGCTCTACGTAAAAGTTAAATTTACTCAAGTGGATACTTTTGAACCAGAAAATGCAAATCTAAAATTCAAAATTAGCATGTGAATGTAAATATTGTAGGCACTTGAGCGTTGGAAAAGTTTCTTGAAGGTGCATCAGGCACTTAAATGATAATTTTCTCTAAATTTGCAGGAAATGGGAGAAACGCCATGCCCGTTTTAATAAAATCGTTTTAATTTTTGTTAAACAAAACCGGGTGGTATTTTCGCCCCTAAGCGTAACATAATCTGAAGTTTACTGGTCCGTCATAATTGTTTATATTAGTAATTTTATATTGTTTATACTTTTAAAAATGAGTGTTCCCATGTGCTGGTGTTACTCTGCAAGTGCACAACACTTGAGTTGTCAGGAAGAAAAAGGTTTACTTTTTGAATGAAAAAAGTAGGAGCATAATTGATACAAAGGGTAGCAAGCGTAATGGTAAAGAAGGTTTAAACGACACTAATTTTCATTAGTCGTAGATTTTCGACTCATTGATTCAACTAAATATACTTCCTTAGCGTCGAAAATCGTTGAAAAAGTGCCCCCACAGTTCCAGAAGACCGCTTCACTATTCGATAATCCAATATCGAATTTTTAATTACGCAAATGCATTATTTATCAGTGCCATCGTTTGATAGAATAATGGAATTGATTGGAATGAAAAGATCCTAAGTGTTGCGGTTTAGAATGCAAATGCTAACAATTTTGAATTGTGACAAAATTTGATACTTATTAACTTTTGTAGTTGCTTGTTCATTGGAAATTTTGCCGAGAGGGAAACTAAAATATACGAAATCGACCACAAAATAAATTTGATGTGCTGGCACCTGAACCGTGAACTAAATATTTTAATAAGTTTGCTTACCAAATTACCTCTTTATCTATCATCAAGGTGATCTCAAATTAAGTTTATAATCGTGTAAACTTCTGTCAGGCTGTGTATATGAATTATAATAACCATATGCATATTAAGCTACCACTTTGTTCAAGTGTGTGTACTTAAGTAGATATGTTTATATAAAATAACTTATTTTAGAAACATTAAGTGCTATGTGTACCAGCCTATGTTCTAAGTGGAGAGCTTCCTTAATATTAAAATCACTTAATTGTTTAATTGCCCCATCATAATTTGATAATTTTCTATCGAGCAATATAACAAACCCTTCTTTTCCATACAAGAAGCAAACGCATATTGGGAGTAATTCCCAAGTCTCGACATTTTGGGACAAAATTTTTCACATCTCGGAAAATACAAACTGTAGAATCTGTGGTAGTCAATCGCCAGATAAAAGTTCAAATATATCCGGTTTCGTACCACTCACAGGACTTTCGCTTGTCTACTATCCATGCCCGAAAATGAACACAAAGAACCTATTACTTAACGTGGAATCCAAACCACGACAATAGATAATTTTTGCAATGTCAGTGTTAGACCGTAATATTTAGGTTAATCGGTTAACGTGTCCTGAGGACATCAGGTGTAAAAAATTATATTCTCAATAAAGCTTAACTTCTGAATGCTTCGCAGGTCTTGTAGTGAAAAACAGTCACCCAAACACACGATAACAAGTATCTTGAAAGATTTTTAGCTGTTGGTCCAATCAAAGTAGTAAAAAATAATAATAATCATCCCTTGATTAAGTTATTAGTTACTATTTTGACTTAAATTTGACGAAAAAATTAGTAACAATCACCCCATCTTTAAAAGCATTTTTTGGAAGGTTAGAAGTCCCCTAAAAAAATATATTGACAGCTGGCCCAATTTACTAGCGTAAATTCAAGCTACCCACATCAACCCCTGGCCCAATTTACTGGTTTTCTTAAACTACCCACCAAAAAAATTTATTGACCGTTGGCCCAATTTACTAGCGTTCGAATTATCTTCTCCAAGATAAAACTAGGCCAATAACTGGAGATAAGATTTTTAGATTTTTACCTTTTTTTTATTTTAGCTCTTATTTTTATTTTATTACTACCAAAATTTGTTTCATGAAAAACTACGTCATATTATAAGCCCTATTTTTTTTTCTTTTTTCAATTTTTACGACTTATTTCAGCATTTTATTTAAATATAAAAAAAATCTTGCTTTACTACGCGTCGCTCCTAAATTAAAATTTTTTATTTATTTCTTTTTTTAAATTACATTTGTTGTAAATTGTTATTTATTAAATTATTATTAATTTAAGAAATATTGAAAAAATGCAAGTTGCCACAGTAGATCCACTTTTTTCAAAATCATAAATTTTTCATCACTTTTTATAAATAAATTCACTATTTTCTCTTTATATTAAAATTCACTAAATTTGGCTAGGGGGTTAAAAAAAAAGGTTATTAAAAAAATTGTGGGGAAAAATGACCGAAAGATACCAAATGTTTCATGTTCAGTACCTTTTTAGAACCTTTTTAGGTACCTTTTTTTGAAGTTATATACGACCTAAAAATCTCACCTCTACTTATAACAGACAACTCCGCTAGTAAGTAAAATTTCCAATAAAATTATTATACTTATTTGGGTGCAACAAAGTTAGTGCAGAGTTTAGTGGGGGGAGGAGGGGATAAAACAAAAGAACTAAATTTGCACAATTGGCCAGTAAACCTTTACATTGCTCCATCACAGAGTAAGTTATTACAACAAGTGGAGTCAAAATGGAATGGCACCACTTCAATTTTCTTCGAGTGTGATGAGCCAAGATAACCCTCTTGCTTTTGTTCCTCCCCTGAATTTGTATAATAAAATCGACGTCAATGTAGGTGATCCTCAAAAATTTAATCACAATAAATTTCAAAGCTACAAATTTTAACCCTTTAGTAGGTCGCTATAAAAGAGAGTAATTACTAGAGATGAGATTTTTAGGTTTTCACTTTTTTTTTAATTTTAGCTCTTATTTTTATTTTATTGGTCTACCAAAATTTGTTTTATGAAAAACTACGTCATAAAAGCCTTATTCATTTTTACAGTTTTTGCCTGTTTTTCCTTTTTTTAATTTTTTTGATCTATTTCATCATTTTGAAAACTTTTTTTTAAATTTCAGTTAAAATAGAAAAAAAATTTGCCTTTACTACGGCGACGCTCTTAAATTTAAATTTTTTTTATTGTTTTTTTAAAATAAAATTTGTTGTAATTAATTTGTTATTAATTTAAATAATATTGAGAAAATGCAGTGCTGCCACAGATACACATTTTTCACTCTTTTGAAAATTATACACTTTTATTCACTTTGTATAAAAAATTATTTTGACTTTATGTTAATGTGCGTAAAACCGTGATTAAAAAAAATTGTGGGAAAAAAAGACCAAAAGATACAAAATGTTTCATGTTTTAGTTTGCAAATTTGGCTTGGGGGTTAAAAAAATGGTAATTCAAAAAAATTTTGGAAAAAAGACCGAAAGATACAAAATGTTTCGTCGTAACGTAAAACGTAAAACGTAAAACGTAAAAAGCGTCTGTGGCAAGCACCACCTCTCGAAAATATCGTTAAGAAGGGCATTTTTTTCAGGGCCCTTTTAATTTAATCAACAGATGGCGCCTACTTAAATATTTTTATAAAATAAGAGGAATTTGCTATATTCAAAATATAGCAAATTCGTTGAGATAATACTATTCTATAAACAATATTCTTGATCTTAAGCTATTTTGAGTTCGTATTGAGTATGTCAAAACACACTCACTTACAAAAAAAGATAATTAAACTTTAATTATGAATTGTGTTTTTATAAATAAATATTACGAACTCAAAATAGCTTAAGATCAAGAATATTGTTTATAGAATGGTATTATCTCAACGAATTTGCAATATTTTAAATATAGCAAATTCCTCTTATTTTATAAAAATATTTAAGTAGGCGCCATCTGTTGATTAAATTTAAAGGGCCTTGAAAAAAATGCCCCTCTTAAACCAAAATACATTTTTTTTCCTAAAATGTGAAGAAGTGTGCGTAAAACCGGGGGGTCTGGGGGTATGGAATACCCCCCAGCACAAAGAAGTAACGTTATGGCTTCTCAAAATTGATAAAAAAGCAAATTAAGTTTTTTAGAGTACCTACATATTTTGCTTTTCTTACGGCTGGGGGTATTCCATATCACCCGATCTTTCAATTGTTTACTTATAGTATAATTATAAAAGAATCTTGTAGGTTAGACGATGATTTTTTTAGAAACCTAAAATAAAAAATATTTAATTTCATCTTATTATAAAATGGTCCCAGACACAATGCTTTAGACCCCCTTAAACTGCATCATCCTCCTGCTACAATAATAAATTTTAATCGAATTTTTTAAATTTAACTTTAAAAATTTGTTACATTTTTATCATCAAGGTAATCTATTTTAATTTTAAAATATAGGAAAGTAAGTTATAATTGATCAACTTATTAAATTAAAAAGTTTATTTCACCTTCAACCAATTTATCATTTAGCTATTTAGTGCGTACCTAATTGATATCGTTCTTCGACCTTTGGCCACACTCACTGAAAGAAGAAGAAGACAGATTATTATGTTCGATTTTGCAATCAATATTACTGTTATGGGTATGGTGACCATATTTTTTATGGAAAAAAGAGTAAAAGTACAAAAGTACTGACGCGCATTAATGGATGGATTAACGAGATTCTTATTATTTTACATAAATTTATGTATAAGATAGTGACAAAAATTTTTGGAAAAAATGTACAAGTACTAAAGTGCTGATAGGGACAAAATTTGTGCGGTCCATTCCAAGCACATTCTCCCACCAATTTGTACTGCACATAATTATCTTCTACTGCACATATGGCCACACCTCAGCTTTCCACAAAAAATTGCGTTCTATCACCGTTTAAATTACTTGAAAATTTGAGTGTCCTGCCAAATTTTAAATAAAGCAAATTTAAAATTTAATTTATTGTATAGAATTTTGTAAAAAAGTACATTTTACCGTACTAGACCTGGTCAGAGAGTACATAGTACATAGTACATCGTGCCCCAAAAAAGAATACTGTCCAGCTAAAAAGAGTACACGAGTACACTTTAGTCACCATAGTTATGAGTGAAGATAGCCATAAATTTTAGGGGTGATAATTCATCAATAAAAACTGTTATTTGAAAATATAAATCTTAAATTTCCCACCTCATAATTTGAGATGCTAATTTAGATTTTGCCCCCCGCTAACTTCGCATTTTCGTGGAGGGTATTCCATACCCCCCAAACCCCCCGGTCTTCAAAACCAAATAGTATATGTTCTATCATAAATTTTATAAAGTCGTTACCGTATTAGGACAGGAGAGTCTCTTCAAATTTTGTGACAATTGAATAAAAATTTTTTGAAAGAACAAATTCTAAAAGGTGGAAAAATTGTTATAATTTTCCGATTTACTCAAAGATTTTTATTTCTTTAGTTGGAACTTCATAAATTTTAGTAATTCATTGATATCCGACGGAGGCACCACAAGGACGATTTTAGGATCCGTCACTTTAAATAAACCTCCGTTGGATTAATTACTCCCGCTTAAAACGAGTCGGTACCCAATTTTTTTTCTAAAAAGTAAAATAAACGGTAAGCAAAATAATTTTTTTGATTCTTGAAAGCTTTTACAATAATAATAAATAAATTATTTTAAGTTGAAGGTTTTACGTAATAATTTATTATAAATTAAATGTAATAATACAATGTGCATCGTAAATAATTAAACATGACTTAAGTACTACATAATAATATTCCTTATATACAATAATTGCAATAGTAATAACTTTGGTATATTATTTGGTGAGATTACAATTTAAAAGCATTTCAAGTGCTCCTCGAGGCAGAAATGTCTTACAAATTTATTCTCTATTTTCTACAATCAAATCGTCGTCCTGATTATGCTGCAGGCTTCCAATAATAGTCGAGGGATGATAATAATTAAAATAGGGTAGCAAATGTAACGAACTATTATATTGTTGACACAAATTTAACATCGACTCCTGCAGATTTTTGGAACCGTATTTATGCGACAGGTCCTTATTAAACGGATCGTACATAAATAAGTCGGATTTGTTTGTGTCGTTGTAAATTGAGGACTTCTGGTATATTAACCCTTTTTGTTGCATGAATAAAGGGATGTCATCTTTAACGAGCACTTTGACGGCCACTTTCCTGGCGTTGTGGGTCAACATACTTTGTTCCTGCATTTGTAATTGTTTCCGTTTGGTTTTGTATCTGCGATTTTGATACCAAATTTTAACTTGCGTTTCGGTGAGCTTCAGTGCGTGCGCCAGGTCAGCCCTTTCGGGACCGCTCAGATATCTCTGTTGACTGAAGCGACGCTCGAGTTCGAATACTTGCGCGTGTGTAAATGCTGCCCGCGATCTCTTCTTGCGACCCGATTGGTTCACATCGCGAGAAGTGTCGTCTGATTGGATTTCGTGTGAGGGCTCCGGTGAATTTGGAGGAAAACTGGGGTAACTTTCTGGAAGAAAAAAAGTGCGTTAGTGATGTTCAATTAATCAATTTTGTTTGCTGATTATAATTAAATTATTGATCTTAAAGGAAAGAAAAATTTCAACAAACAAATGAAGAAGAATAAGTTGTAGAAATACCGAAAAAAAGAGTAAAAATCAATCAGTAGGCATTACAAAAAAATTGAAAATTAAAAAAATTACATTGTAACTTAATTCATCAGATTGCAAAGCAATTAGCTAAAACTTAAGAAAGCTAAAAATTGCAATACTTTGAATTGCCAGAAAATAATACATATAATTAATTGACCGTTAACTCATAATAAATAAAGATAAAATAAAAATAAAAACTGTGATCTAAAGGACTTCTTGAATGTTAATATTTTTTTGACGTGGATGCTGTGTAGAAACGTAATTATCTAGATTCAGAAAAAAAAGTCATGGCAGTGCGGCTTGATGGCCGCCCTCATTAATGTATTTTTTAAGCTTTTCAACTTTATATCAATTATATTTTAACTTATTTAATTAATTTAAAGTTATTTTATGTTCAATTCAAAATTTTAAAGATAATAAAGTACTATTAATTTCAGTACATGTTATATCGTGACAACTTCATATTTTAGCACTAAAAATGTTTAGTACATTTTTGGTTAATTATGTTTAATATCAAGTTACACTACATTGACCACACTTTTATAAAATTTTATTTTATTTGTTTATTTGTTACATTGATAAAATAACTCGACCAGACATTTGATCTGGGATATCTTAACATACACTGGGCCGGATCAGAATCAAGGATAGTCTGCCCTTTTAGGCCATTTATGTGCCCATATACCGGAATTATTGATATGGACCTTGCCCCTAGGGCTCTGGAAATAAATTCTTGATCGGGTTTTGATCTGGCTAGCCAGTATCGAGGCAGTAATTACGTGGCTTTAGACTACCACTCCAAACCTGGTTAACCAAGACAAAGTTAGTCTTTTTGTGCCGTGGTTTGGATTACACGTTCAGCTTAAGTAATAATTAAAAGCAACCGAAATGCTGATGGATTTTTCACATTATTCCATACTGAATTTTTGATTTAAGTAGCCAATGACTTATTAGCCTCACTTCCCCCTAAAAGTAGTCGGTTTTAAACATTGCAAGCTTAGGCTATAGGTACATATTAATTATCCCTCAGTTAGAGGGGGTATTGTAGCGGTCCTAAAATTATCTACTAATGTGCATAATATTATCTTGATCAAAGAACTGCTGAAATTAAAATCTCAGAAGAAAAAAACAGAAGAAGTTCTTCCAAGTTTGAGAATATTAGAACCAGAATCATTCAAAAAAATTTCAGCTTTTCAAAGGTTTTCTGAAAATTGCCTTATTCTTTCTTGCTGGAAGATTTCCACCCGTCACTTGGTGGTTGGTATGTCAAATAGTTTCTTTCAATTGGCACCCTTTCCCATTAATCAAATTTAATGATTTTTGGTATTAATGTGTTTTGAACGACTGAACTCCGGTAAACAAACGTTTTAATTTCATTATGGTAAAAAGGCAGCAATTACGAATATTAAGTAACGCCTGTGTATCAAAAGTACAAAAAGCTTTTAACTTAAAAGCTTTTGAGTATGGTACCAATGTGTACCAGTCGCCATTTTATTAAAATTACGGAACGACTTTAAAAATACGTAATTTTTTATAAAAGAAATTTATGACCTCTAATGATTCCAAAAAAGTCCTCACTTTTCACTTACCATACAATTTTTGACTAGATTTGGTCATATCCAAGGCCCGTTCCTGCGAAGTTGCATCTTCTGAACTTCTTCTAATCGAATCATTATTCAAAATATTTTCTATCGAAAACGGCGTAACACAAACCGAAACTTTTTCACCTTTAACCCCCGAATCCTCCATTGCGTTTCACACTTCACACGAAAGACTCACTGTTCACTTGTTTAAAATTAAAATTTTTTAAACTTTTTGTTTTTAAAAAAATTCAAATGTGCCTGTACGGAAATCGCGTCAGGACTGATGTTGATCATCCCAAATTGTTTCTGACACCGCACTCGAGTTGTGGTGAAGAGACGAGACTGCGAAATAAAGCTGTCTCTCTTTACTCAATGAATAAAAATACTGAAACGCCCTTTTTCAGGATAGTTTCAGAGGAGGGATTTTAGTTGGCTTTTTTAAGCAATCAACCGAGCAATTACCGCTACCATTCTTTAAATTGTAAATTAAACGCAAAAGCTCGCACCACTTTGCACGAAAATATTTACACATACATACAGTGAATGATTTAATTGAAATTCTGACGTAGAAACTATTGAATGCATAATTTATTGTTATTAATTATCGATAATAAATAATTAAGTTTAATGGATACTTGAACTGAGGAGTAAATTATGCAACAACGATCGTTTATGAAAGTAAATCTTCTTAAGTTTGCAAAATCAAACGCACGCTCAAGTGCTGTAAATTAAAATAAAATTTTTTTAAGTGATCCAGAGTCGTAATAATTATATTTATTGTAACTTTACCGAGAAGAACCTACTGTAATGCATCTTTTAAGCTATTAATTTTTGTTTTATTTTTTGTAGGTGATGCAACTTTTTTGCATTGTTCCTTTGTTCAAGATAAAATTACTTAAAAATGAGTGCTTACTTTGATTTGCAGATGGATGAGTAATTTGATAATAAATTCCATTAGCTGGAAATTGAGCTAATGATAATATGCATTTAGAGAAATTTATTTTACTTAAATAGCGCGAGTTCTCGAGGTTCATAATTTTAATAATCCGACGCGACGGCCATCGTAAAAAAGCAAAAATATTACAATTTTTCAAAATTTTTTATTCTAACTTTATAATTTCCGGATATTTCTTTGAAAAGCGGTCAAAAGCCTAAATCAAACAAAAGAAAATTAGACGAAAATATAAATTCACCGACAATGAAAATAATTAACTTGCGATTTTGCTCATGCACCTCACATCATCACAAAACAAAGCTCGGCCTCCGGCCTCCCGCTTATCTTCAAGATACTATCCATTATATTTGTGCAACTAATTATACAAAAACCAAGAATTTTTATTAAAATAATTACTCTACCGTAGAAGTAACGCAAAATTTTCATTTTGACGAATTTTGTTGATCCGAAAATTTTCATCCCTTTCTCCAGAATTTTTGTAGAAATATTTCAATAGTTGTGAGTTTTAATGCGAAAAACATAGCGCGACCGATCAGAAAAATGACAATACTTGGCCACACTTTTTTATATTACACTATTGAGATTTTTATAAAATTATCAAAGTAATTGGGGAAATTTTTTATCCCCAATAGCAAAGTTACTTCTTTTTACCTCGGCTAGCTCTTCCAAGGGTAAAGGCCGTGTGACACTCATACTATTTTGTCGTTAAAATTCTGTTGAAATTTCATGAGAAATTTATTGATAAATTTTAGCACGTGTAAAACCTTAAAATTTTATAACAAATTTCATGACAATTTTCATGAAAAATTTTAAGAAATAATAGTACCTACTACCTAACCAGGTAATAATAGTATTCAGGTAAAAAAAATAGAACAGGTCTCGTATAAATTTCTCATGAAAATTGTCATGAAATTTGTTATGAAATTTTAAGGTTTTACACGTGCTAAAATTTATCAATAAATTTCTCATAAAATTTCAACAGAATTTTAATGACAAAATAGTATGAGTGTCACACGGCCTTAACCGACGACTCAAAAATAAACTTATAACCTGTAAAGCACGATCAAGGATGAATCATCCATTTTATCATCATAAAAATACTCTTGGTTTTGAACACAACTTTTAAGAAACAAAAGGACAAATTTGGGGAGTAACACGAGAAATTAGCCCACAAATTTAATAATTTTCAGGTGAAAGAATGAAGAGAAATGATGCGAAAAGCAATTATAAAACTAAAATTTTGAAGACCATCAAAAATAAGCCCTCATTTTATTCAAAAATTTAAAAAAATTAACCAAAAAGCCTGGTATTGGCTAATGCGATGAGATAAGTTTAGAAATATTAGAGATATATTATGGTTTAGATTTTAGGGTGAATCGGAGATTTGACGCGGTTGCATTCCATTGTCAAAATCGACTCTCCGCTCTGGACGCTCCGAGACCGTCCTACTAGGTAAAATATGCTACTAAAAAAGAGGTGACTAGATTTTAGGTTAGATCCAAAATTTAAGCCAAAAAAACCTTCAAACAGTGATTTTAATTTTATGTTAACGTTACCATGGTGCAATTGCTACTGATGATTTTGTTTGGCATGCCCAGCCTAAAATGTAAGTAAATCTGCACGGAGGGGTAACAAAATGGTCATTATGATCGCTTTTCGTGCAGAAATTGGAAAGTTTACAATTGGTTATTAGCTAAACTAATCGATATTTAGAAGTAACCTTTACCTTAAACGCTTCATTTTAATGTATTTTATCAAATCCCATTGAATTTTCATTAATAAATTAATAACTTCTGGGTTAGTTTCTTGGCCTACTACCTATATTTGTATGTAATATTAATATTGACAAACAAATCAATACCTAAGTTATTGAAACATTTGAATGAAAAAGGAAAACGCAGTTTACAACCAACAAATTTCCTTGTTGCACATGTAAGCGGATATTTAGTGTTCACCATCTCCTGCTCTTTTCATGAACAAAAGAAAGAAATACAATTTGTACAAAAGCTCCTACAATTTTCAAATCGAACTTGGTGATAATAGTGAAAAGTTTTCTTATTTTCGAACATTGTAAGTAGCCTTCTTATCAGAAATTCTAACCTCTAAAATTTTTCTAGCACGTTTTTTCTTGAAATTTAAAAAAAATGTGAAATCAATCCACCTAAACCACCGAACAGTTAACATCAAGCAAATTTCACTTTTTAGGGGTATTTCTGACTTAACTTTGACGAAAAAAATAGTAACAACTACCCCCTTCTTAAGAACACCTTTTGGAAAGTTGGAAAGCTCACAGAAACGTAAAAAAAAGTTATATCTAGCTCTTCATAATGACACCGTTTTCGAGTTGAATAAAACTCTTCTTGTTCCCACTACTGATGGTAGACGGGGTTTACTTTTGGGGGAAGCCAATCGAAGGTTCAAACCGTAATAACCGCATCAATCATACTTAACTTTTTTAAATTTGGGATAATACTAAAAGATGTATGTCTTCCTTTCTTTTTTTCCACTCTTTTATTTTTGTTTGCACTCAAATAGTTTTTAAAATTTTTAAGAAAAACAGTATAGATACGGACGCGCATGAATGGATTAACGAGATTCTGTTAGCACGGGAAAACATGGAATTTTTTAAAATTTTGAATTTTAGATTCATTTTCTAAAATTTTGAATTTTAGATTCAAAATAGTCTAAGACGTTTGTAATTTGTTTGTGATTTTTGTGCAAGTTTTATTTTTGTTTATGCTCAAATAGTCATTGAGATTTTCAAGAAAAATTTCATGGATACTGACGCGCATAAGTGGATTAAGGAGATTTTTTGCGCACGAGAAAACACATAAAATTTTAGATTCAAAATAGTCTAGAACGTTTGTAATTCGTTTGTGCTTGTTTGTCTAAGTTTTATTGTTGTTTGTAATGTTTGAAACAAAAATAATGTTAGCACAAACGATTTAGACTATTTTGGAGTCAAAATTCAAATTGGGGGGAGGGGGAGAAATGCACCTGATAATAAGGCTTATTTACAACGGTTCATAAATTTTATGTTTTATTATTACTTTTTGGTTCATTTTCATTCATTATTTGCTTCAGAAATTTTTAAAATCGCAGTCAGGGTTGTCATCCTATTCCAACAATCAATTAAATTTTAATTAATTTGTAACCATTCCAAAATGACATATCAACATGTCACGGAATTCAAACCGGGAGGTCTGGGGGGTATGGAATACCCTCCAGTGCAAAAAAATTAAAAGTTTTTTTTATTTTTAAATAAACGCAATAAAAATTTGCAGTAAAAAACCGTAAATATAGGTTAACACTCAAAATTGAATTAAATAGTAATGTAATGAATGGTATGTGGAAACCAAACTTTACGGTTCTTAACAATTTCATAACAATAACGAACGATAACGAAAAGTTACAGAATAGAAAATTTAACACGGAAATGATGGTAGTAAATAGTTATAAGGGCAAAACCTTCGCTTTTTGTCTATTTTTTACATTTTGAGAAACTTTGTCTAACTTTGGCTATATCTCGGTTAATATTAGGTATCAACCAAGTTTTAGCAAATATACTGTTCTGACTTTCTAATTAACTATGATACTCTAAATATGCTTATTTTACGAGATATAAGCAAAAAACTGAAAAAAATCTAGGATAAATATCCTAGAGTACCCCCGAACAACCTGTCAAAATTCCGTTAACTTCGGAATATTTTCCCAATTAAAAAGTAGATTGAAACCCTTAAACAAAAAAATCATTAGGGGAAAGCTTCAAAAGGTAAACTTTTTACTTTTTAGTATAGGAAATTCAAAAAATCCAGAAACATCCAAATTCATTCACTATAACTGGATTCCGAGGTATAAACCTAATTGCACCGGACTATATTAGATGATTACTAAACACAGAATAATTTAAAAAATTAAAATCTAAAACCGTGCTTCGGAAGGCACGTTAAGCCGGTGGTCCTTCTGGGTTAATGAATGGCCATCATTAACATAAAAACCAGGGTTACAGGCTCGTCTGGAGGCAAGTCTAGCAAACCACCTATCGGACGTTAAACAATTTATATGCTCATAGATCTAGAACTGCCAAGGAAACGACGCAGTGGCTGGAAATAACAAATAACAGCTTAGGCTGAATTTATTCAGTTGAAGAAGAAGAAGAAAATCTTAAAATAGGCAGGTACACAGAAAAAAAAAGTGGTGTGTATTTAACGAAATTCGTCGTTAATACGACTTTTGATCCTATGAAACTTTCTGTTAATATTACGACAAGAATTTCGTTAATTATGGTAGTAATAGTAATATTTACGAATATATCATAATAGTTACGACATTTTTCGTTAATATTACTACACAATAGCGTGTGGTAATATTAACGAACTACATGATTACGATTTTACGAAAAATTAGTAATAGTAACGAAATTTTCGTTAATATAACGAATTTCCGTTTAATAACCGCATTTCGTAAATATAACAACAAACTTCTTTTTCTGTGTATAAGGGCATTAAAAACAAGCAAAACGGCTCAAAAGAGATAAAAACTGTGACCAAAATAAAAAGTATTTTTCTAACCAAAATTATACAAATTTTACGATAAATACGAATGAAATGTCGAGTTTTGCACTTTTACTTTTTTTTTATTTATATGAGGGGAGCAAAGCGGAGGCGGTTCCGACCTCTGAGTCAATTTTGACAACGCAATTGTATCCGACAATGATCCATTATCGATAAATTAATTTAAAATGCTTAAATACTTAACGCGAAGAAGGCGTAAAATTGATTTTGACAACGCTACTGTGTCTGATTACGATCTATCGTCAAAAAATCAATTCAAAACATTAAATTAAATTTAAAAAAAAAAATTGCAAAAATTAAACCTATATTTGCAACGATTCATAATATTTATGTTTTATTATTGCTTTTTGGATCATTTTCATTCATAATTTGTTACAGAAATTTTTCAAATCTGAGGGAGAGTTGTCGACCTACTCCCAAAGGCTAATATAATTATAAATTTTCTCTAAAAAACTAAAACATTTAGGGTATGAATTGCTCTCAGTTAAAAAAACATTTATAAACTGAAAAACCAAACTTTACTATTTCTTTCATAAAGACAAATTTTGTGCATAAATTAATTAATAAAATTCAACACCTCAGTTGTGAGATTTAAACTCAAAAATTTACAAACCAAGACTCCTTCTAATGTCTTTAACCAGGTAGGTACTATTGAAATCTGTTGCTTTAGGTTTTGTGCTAAAAAGTGTTACTTTTCTCTTAAATTCAGGGCAAAAGTGACCTAGTTGGGTCAGAAATATTAAAAAATTCTTAACAGCTCTTGAACTATCTTCAAATTTTTTATTTGTATGTCTCAAAATAAATCATTCCTTAAATTAAACTGCACAGACTGTGCGGCCTAAAGGCCGCATTAAAATTAGTTTTAGATGATAATGCATATACAAAACCAATTCCGATTGCATTAGACAGCTTTACGTGTTTCGTATTTGACAAAATCAAAAAATATTGAATTATTATTAATAGTAAATTAAGCATCCAAAGGATTAACAAATTTAAATATAATTTTTTAAATTTTCTTTCTTTCTGTCTCAAATGAATGAATTTTAGACAAGAAATCTTCTATTTTATGTTTATATTTGATCTATAGTTTGATGTGGGATTCGAATCTTAAAAGAAAATGAAACAGTCTGAATAGGAAGAGATTTTGGATTTTTATAGCCCTCTAAAGTGTTTTTTTTTTTAATCAGGTGAAGACTCCAAATAGTACAAATTTGATTGAAAACCTAGTGCTTCATTTCATTTAATGTATTTATTATTTTAAAGTTTAGGATGTTTACAGGTGAATTCTACAGTTTTTGCACAAAATATGCAACATCTGTGCGAGTTTTTTGTAGTCGGACTCATCAAAAGGCCACATTAACAAAGTAAATAACAATTTTTTTTGCATTTTATGAAGTCATTTGCTTGGACCGTCTTTCAAAATTAATACTAAAATGTCAATTTTGACGCATTTTACAAGTACCTACAATAAATACAGACTTTCATTTCAGCAGTAAATTATACGTCCGCTACTAAATCTGTTCGAGCCATTAAGCCATCTAAATCCTCTTCAAAAATATTGACACAGTTGATCAAATGACAAACATTTAAAAACTAAATCAATCATAAAATTACGAATACCACAAGGGTGGGTTTTCAGATCACCTGCAGTTCAACCCTTCCCTTCCAAAAAATCAAAAGTAATAAATACGAGAATTTCAACAATAAACCCCAATTGAGGTAAAGGAAATTAGTTGTCATGAAACGTTGAGCATCCGGGATAGGGTACGTGTCACTTGAAATATTATTTGCATATTAAAACTACCCCAAATTATAATCCCTACTTAAAGTTATTAGGTCTACAAGTCATCATAAGAAGGACAATCAAATTTCCGTTTTTACAAATAAAATCAACGAATTACTTTGTTATCCCCCAATAATTTAGTTCGGCTTTTTGATTAACTTTCGATGTTAAACAGGGTTTTAAGAATTTTCTTCTCCCCTATTACAAAATTAAATCCCGCCGAAAAAAAAAATTAAAACGAGTTATTATGACGTCAATAAAATCATTTAGATAAGTAGCACTAAGGGCAGTTATGAATTCGATTATCTATAATGGGCGAGTGTACATTTCACTTGTAATGTTTGTATTGGTTAAAAGGCTATTAGGGTTTTGATTCCCGCCGAGAGTTGTAAACACAAGTCAATTCTATTAACAAACTTAAAAGCTCTAATCTCAAAGAACTTCATGTTTATCAATATTAAGTCAGTAGCTTTTACTTAATTTTCTTTAAATGTTGTTATACTTGCCAAAGTACACATTAAAAAATAAACGTATCTCACGGGCCTCCTATTTTTGAAACAAATTATAATCGTGGCCACAATAACAATGAAAATAGACGTGTGCCAAATATTAACAATGTCGGTTGCCCCTCTTTATTTTTTGCAAGAGATACAATTTTGTAATAATTATAATTGTTTTTCTTTTTCACATAAAATTGAAATAATTTGGGTTAACGTTTAGTATTTTCTTTGGATTTTAGGAGCGTCGTTTCCGGCGGGTGCGCATCCTGATTGCCTAAACAACTCCGGAAAAACGTCACTCACTATTTACTACCATAATCGTTTAAAAGACATTTAAAAATAACAACATTCAACATTTATTATTGTAATAAAATCTTCTTTCGTGATTTACAGTTAAAGAAATTCGTGGCACTTTTAACGATGTACCTACAACGACGTAGCACTTGGCTAAGTTAATAGGAAAATGAGAAAATGGGGTAAATCTCTAAAATGAAAAATAAATTAATGTTCTTTTTCTTTAAGAAATTTTTTTTTAATTTACTTATTTTTGACGCGATTTGTATTCCTTGAGGATTAGTTGGAAAATAACAACTGCTGACTTGTAATTTCATCCTGGGAGTTTATTTCAAATTTTATAATAGTTAATCCGTGACTTTGAAAAATTAATAATTAGTCTAATTTACTACCCAGTAAAATTTTTATCTAAAAATTTAACGAAAGATGGCACGAGAGATATAAAAAATCTTTAGGATTAGTAATATAAATTACAGATTGCTCGAACTTTATGTTTTGCTATTCGTTCATGGATGGCTCTCATTATGAAATAATTTATTTCCTAATAGAGATGACCACATAAATAGTTTTTTAATTATAAAAATAAATAAAGAGTGAATATTATTTTTAAGTGATATACAAAAAAATAACTTGCAAATGTTTTTAATTGCTGACGATATTGTAAAAATTGTAAACAATGTAAAGGAAAATCCAAAAATTCAAATTTTTAAATTAAAAAAGTTAAATTATTGTGGATATTTTGTGACCTGTTCTTCCCTAGACAAACCCAAAAGTACCACCTTTAAGGGGAATGGGCAAGTTTTTAGAAAAAAATTAGAGCATTTTTGAATTTGTCTCACTGATCTAACGTAAATAATAAGTAATAAAAATACTCTAGTTTTGCAAAAAAAAGATGGGCTCATAACCTACCGGTTATAATTTAAGAAAACTTTTGAAAATTTTACTTTGCTTTTCGGCCCATTTGATTTTTAACTTAAGTTTTGAGAGAAAGTTGATGGCCAATGTAACAGTAAAAGATGAATTTTTTTTAAAAGGAATTGTAATAAATAAATAAAAGATGTTGGAGAATAAAAATTACTACTACGATTAATATATGACAATTTGGTGTACAAACGAGAAAGAATAAGAAAATAAATGATGAGGACGCGATGAAACCACAAGTTGATAAGACAGTCAAGGAGGAAAGGAATATTAAAAATAGGTTTATGGAAATCATGCAACAAATGACTGTAAGATTTGATGAGAACAAAGTATGAAAGAACAGATGAGAGTTCAATTGAAAGAACAAAGTAGGGAATAAAAGGAAAGATTGAAGAAATGTAAGATTAGACAAAAACAAAGAACATAATCAAAGCATAAAGGAAATATTAGATGGAATAAACAAAAGTTTTGTTAGAATAAAAGAAAAAATGAAAAAATCAGGAAAGACAATAACAAAGTAAAGGAAGAAGTAAGAAGGAAAGTTAAAAATTGTGTAGAAGAAATAGATCAGTTCAATGAGGAATATAACTTGGAAAAATTTTCTCACCCCAAAATTGCAATAAGAAAAACTTTTTGGGAAGAGGGGGGAGGTATATAAATAAAACTAAATCGCTAGCTCGACCGGTTTCCAACGGTTAGACGTTTATCTTCAGGGATATATTAAAGAAATGTACAATATAAATCACAATTTGAACAAAAAAATTTCCGACTTCGAGATCCCGTTCTTAGTGTTGTACGTCGACGACATTTTGACTTCCGTTCCTGATAAGGTAAATACGTGCCAAAACATCCTTAACGCCTACGATCAACTCTTAAAATTTACTTACGAGTTGGAAGCTGACGGTTCAATCTCCTTCCTTGATCTTTTAGTTGTTTGAGAGCCCGATGGCTCACTGCTCACTGACCTGTACAGAAAACCTTCTTTGAGTGATAGGCTGTTGAACTTCTATTCAACTAATTCTATGTGCCAAAAGATGGGAATAATCAACACCCTGAAGAATAGTATTACGATGATAATCACACATCTTTACTTATTGAATAGGTGGATGATGATTAACACCGTATGCTTACCTCAGTTCGCTCAGCCGGTCTTCTCAAATCTTTTTAGGTTGAATTTTTACTTATTTTCAATTTTGATTAGATAAATTACAAATTAACAAAAATTATAATATTTATATAAAAAGAAATTATGTACATCCATGGTTAATTTATTCAATAAATCGCGTCCCCCAAAATACTAACTAAAAAAATTTAAATAAACTGTTCTCACTAAACCTTTGTTTTCTCTGGGCTTGGAGTTAACCGTATCTTTATTCTCCTTCTAATTTCAATAATGCCAAATCTTCTCGAAATAAATTGATAGCTCAAATTCCACTTTTATCCAAACTCGACTTTTTTCCAAACCAATTAATCGTTTTATTTGTCTTCGGACCTTAAGTTTTTCTTGGAAATAATCAAAGCAATAAGTTTGCTTCCTTCCAATGTCAATTATTTACCACCCTTTTGTTTCTTTATAATTTGTAATTTACGTGGACCAATTCCTAATATGAATTCTTTTTAATTTATTCTCTACGTCTTTACTCTCGATATGATCGGCAGTAAGTAATTTTCTTGTTACGGCATTTTACACCCATCTTATCAGTACGCCGTTTTGTACCCAAATCATTTTTTTGTTATTGTTTTTGCTACCATCGCCCAAGACACCTTGTAATTTTCTCGTTACTTGATCAACTTTTTTTTATTTACCAAATTATTTTACTTGCAGCCGTGGCTTTATTTCATTTCGTTGTTTAAATTTTATTATACACAGTGCTTTTGATTTTTTTTAATTTGAAATTTGTTTTGTTTGATTAAGGTCGGGTTGCACCAACGTCTATTAAGATTGGCATATTAAGCGCTATTACCATAATAGCCATTACTCTGTTAATAGTTATTTATTATACAAGTGTCTTATTAGGCCCCTAAAACACGAAAGAAAAGTTTAAACACGAGACCGCAGGTCGAGTGTTTAATTTCTTGAGTGTTTTGGAGGCCAATAAGACACGTGTGTAATACAACGTTTTATCCACAATTCGCATATTATGAAGGCGTTATAAATTTAGATTTGGGCCAAAACGAATTCATCGATAAAAGCAGGTAAGGTGGGCCATGTAATGGTTTCTATGACAGTTGTTAATTCCCTCATTATTTTTCGAATCGCGTCAAATTTGTGAAAAAATTATTTCGCGGTCTGAAAATGAACGAAAACCAGATTATTCCTGAAGATATTCTCAAAGAAGCCCAAGAAGCGACTTTGCATTTGTTGCCAACGAAGTCTAGAGCAGCTTACGAAAAATAATTAACAAATTTTTCCGAATGGAAAATAAGAAGATCTGTGCACGTGATAAACGAAGAGGTTCTGCTAGCTTATTTTTTGAACGTTAAGAAAAAGTTTGCCGCGTCTTCGATGTGGACGAAGTATTCAATGTTGAAGACCACTTTAAAAGTGCATGAAAACATAGATATTTCTAAATATGCTAAGCTAACCTCATATCTGAAGAGCGAATCTAGAACATACAAACCGAAAAAATCAAAGGTTCTTGAAAGAGAACATATTGAGGAATTTTTCGATAAGGCCCCTAATGACAAATATTTGATGATGAAGGTACCTAAAACTTAATTTCCTTAATATGTTTCATATTTATTTTGATTTTTGATAGGTTGCATTGTTATTTGGCATTGCTGGAGCTTGTCGATGCAATGAGTTGACGAATTTGAAATTCGAAAATGTTCAGGATAAAGGGTCGTACTTGTTTATTTCATTGCCGAATACTAAGACGAACGTTCCACGCAGTTTTACAATCATGGAGGAAGGATTTTCTATCAACGCCCTTGAAATCTGTAGAAAGTACATACATTTACGTCAAGAAAACGTTTCCAACGTCAGATTCTTTTTGCAATATAAAAACGAGAAATGCACAGTGCAATCGGTTGGAATCAACACGATGTCCAAAATTCCTTCAAAGGTTGCTGCCTTCCTAAATCTTCCGGACGCAGAGTCATATACTGGGCATAGCATGAGACGCTCATCCGCAACTCTACTAGCGAACGCCGGTGGCGATCTCACCACCATCAAACGTCACGGAGGATGGAAATCTTCTAGTGTTGCGGAGGGCTACATTGAAGACTCAGTGTCGAATAAAATTGATATAGCGAAAAAAATTCAAGGCGCTGTTTCTGAATCCGTTTCCGAAATTTTAGCTGTGAAACCCACTGTTGATGGTACTGACGTACATCCATCTACAAGCACAATTAATCTTTACCATAGCGACGAGGCAAAGAAGACAATATCCATCAATATCAATGTAAATTTAAATATTAACAAATAAAGTTCTGGTTCCAATTTTTATTTACGATTTAAATTAATAAAACACTAGTGTTTTATAGGGGTCATAATTCAATTAGAAACAGTATCATTATGGGCTCATAATATGCGAATTGTGGATAAAATTATTTTAATAACGTTATTAGGCTATTAGTTTAATATTTTAATAATTGCTAAGACAACGCTATTGTCATTGTCAAAACTTTGCAGTTAGAACTGCCCTTATAATGGTGTATTTTCACGTTAATTTTCATATCTAATAAAAAATGCATCTTATATTGTCTTTTTTCAATCACATTTTATATACACAGGGAGTAAATTTATAATTTGCAATATACCGCAGCAATTTGTTAGATTTTTGAAAATCTCACGACGTGGAGTTCTTTCTTGAAATCACTGCATATTGGAATTGTATAACGACCACAGAAGATGTAGAAGAATAGAAAATTTTCACATCGCCCGGTCCTATAAAATCATTTTCATAAGCGACAAAGTTTAAAATTTATGCCTACAAAATTGTGAAGCTTGAGAAAATTACCTCGCTTTTGATAAGGCTTGTCCAAAATATTAATATTTCTATCTTTCGCTTGATTCCTTGAAAAAGATTTGTTGTTTAAAAAAATTTATTTCAAATTCAACGATTACTTGTCAACTTTGATGTAGTTCATAACCTAATAATCTATTATTTATGTCAAAATATTTGTCAAAGTTATTACCCTGTTAAACTATTACCCTGTTAAATTTTTTTGCGTTGCACCAACATTTTTCTCAATTAAAAATCTCATATAATTATTATGAAATTCAACGATGGTTGCCATACTAATTTGACATTTCTCGTTTGTTTAAATATTAATTTTAGGTTAATACAGTAGCGTATCTATATGATATCTATAAAAGGGAAAATCAAGTACTATCCAAGAAAATGCAAATGTTGAAAAATTAACAAAAAATTTTTAAATATTAACTTAACTCTCAATCCTAAATTCTTCAACTATTCCTAGATCCACCACTAGGTAAATTTGTACGTGAATATTAAAAATATATCATTTTTTTATACAATTTTTGCATCACGCTTTGATTTTCTTGGCCCAATAGTAGTTTTCAATATCCAGTGGCAAAAAGTGAAGTAACTCTTCGTTTGCTTTAGCACTCAATCAGAAAACAGTTCTCCAACTGCAATGATTTAAAGGCTTTAATATTTGGGAAATATTATTAAATACGAATTTTTTTCAGTGGTAATGAATAACTTTTTCTTTTCTGTATTAAAGACAACATAATATTACTGTGATAATATCCACATATTGTGAGTAAATACATAGAGGAATATTAACTACTCAAAATGTGAGGATTTAGTAACAAATTAACAAATTTATGTCTCCATCTGTACTCGAAAAAGAAGTTAAAGATGACATTTTTTACTCATAATAATATAATTTTGAATTCGGCGATTAATTTTTCAAATTCTATGTAGTTCATAACTTAAAAATCTTTTTTTTTCATCAAATTTTTTCTAATAAAATTTCGGCTTGAAATTTTAATTGACCAATTTTGGCCAATTTGCTTATTATTAGATTTATTATTACCCTGTTAAACTAAGGTCCGGTTGCACCAACGCATAATAAGGATTTAATAGAGTAATAAGCTATTACTAGATTAAAAATTGACATTTTGACATAAGATGCGTTGCACCAACGAGACTTAACTTATTACTAGATTAAAATCTCCATTAAAATGAATGACGTATGTCAGTTTTCTTCGCAACAACATTTATTAAGGAAATTATTAGCAAAATTATTAAATATTTAATAAAAATTCCTTAGTTACCAAAAAAATGCGTTGCACCATTGCGACTTAGTTTAACAGGGTAATAAATTTAATAATAAGCAAATTGGCCAAAATTGATCAATTAAAATTTTAAGTCGAAATTTTATTAGAAAAAATTTGATAAAAAAAAAGA
This sequence comes from Rhagonycha fulva, assembly GCA_905340355.1. Taxonomy (NCBI): domain Eukaryota; kingdom Metazoa; phylum Arthropoda; class Insecta; order Coleoptera; family Cantharidae; genus Rhagonycha; species Rhagonycha fulva. Next base: position 26,623,505 of record HG996559.1, on the reverse strand, counting down.
TTTTTAAGTTATGAACTACATAGAACTTGAAAAATTAATCGCCGAATTCAAAATTATATTATTATAAGTAAAAAATGTCAGCTACAACTTCTTTTTGGAGTACAGATGAAGACATAAATTTGTTAATTTGTTACTAAAGCCTCACATTTTGAGTAGTTAATATTCCTCTATGTATTTACTCACAATATGTGAATATTATGACAGTAATATTATATTGTTTTTAATACAGAAAAGAAAAAGTTATTCATTACCACTGAAAAAAATTCATATTTAATAATATTTCCCAAATATTAAAGTCTTCAAATCATTGCAGTTGGAGTTGGAGAACTGTTTTCTGATTGAGTGCTATAGCAAACGAAGAGTTACTTCACTTTTTGCCACTGGATATTGAAAACTACTATTGGGCCAAGAAAATCAAAGCGTGATGCAAACATTGTAGGATATTGTCTTTTTTATAAAAATGATGACTTGGATTGTTGCAATTTCTGCTTATATATTTTGCTTAAGAATTTTCCTTTACATTTTTGTCGTTAATTTTCATAATATATTTTTAATAACCACGTACTAATTTACCTAGTGGCGGATCTAGGAGTAGTTCAGGAGTTTAGGATTGAGAGTTAAGTTAATATTTAAAAATTTTTTGTTAATTTTTCAACATTTGCATCTTCTGGATAATACTTGATTTTCCCTTTTATAGATATTATATAGATACGCTACTGTATTAACCTAAAATTAATATTTAAACAAACGAGAAATGTCAAATTAGTATGGCAACCATTGCTGAATTTCATAATAACTAATATGAGATTTTTAATTGAAAAAAATGTTGGTGCAACGCAAAAAAATTTAACAGGGTAATAGTTTAACAGGGTAATAACTTTGACATATATTTTGACATAAATAATAGATTTTTAGGTTATGAAGTACATCAAAGTTGACAAGTAATCGTTGAATTTCGAAATAAATTTTTTTAAACAACAAAACTTTTTCAAGGAAGCAAGTGAAAGATAGAAATATTAATATTTTGGACAAGCCTTATCAAAAACGAGGTAATTTTCTCAAGCTTCACAATTTTGTGGGCATAAATTTTAAACTTTGTCGCTTATGAAAATGTTTTTATAGGACCGAGCGATGTGAAAATTTTCTATTCTTTTACATCTTCTGTGGCCGTTATACAATTCCAATGTGCAATGATTTCAGCAAGGAACTCACGTCGTGAGATATTCAAAAATCTAACAAATTGCTGCGGTATATTTAAATTATAAATTTACTCCCTGTATATATAAAATGTAATTGAAAAAAGACAACTTTGGATGAATTTTTTTTAGAAATGAAAATTAATGTGAAAATACACCATTATAAGGGCAGTTCTAACTGCAAAGTTTTGACAATGACAATAGCGTTGCCTTAGCAATTATTAAAATATTAAACTAATAGCCTAATAACGTTATTAAAATAATTTTAACAGAGTAATAGCTATTATGATAATAGCGCTTAATATGCTAATTTTAATAGACGTTGGTGCAACCCGACCTAAGTCGCGATGGTGCAACGCATTTTTTTGGTAACTAAGGAATTTTTATTAAATATTTAATAATTTTGTTAATAATTTCCTTAATAACTGTTGTTGCGAAGGAAACTGACATATGTCATTCATTTTAATTGAGATTTTAATCTCATAATAAGTTAAGTCTCGTTGGTGCAACGCATCTTATGTCAAAATGTCAATTTTTAATCTAGTAATAGCTTATTACTCTATTAAATCCTTATTATGCGTTGGTGCAACCGGACCTAAGTTTTCTAAATTTTATTTTGTCAAGTCAAAATTCAACCTTTTTCAAATATTTTTATTTTAAATCCCTTTATACCCCCTTCCCTCAAGTTATCACCGCAGTATACTTGCATGCGTGAGCACTAGCTGTAGAGGTTGAAGACTGCTTGATCTGAAGAAATAATTACTTAAGAACGGATATCCTGGAAGGTTGGTTGATATGTTGCTATTAGGAGGTAATAAACCAAAACTCCATATTTCACCTATCGGGAGAATCATCGTCGATACGTTCCCGATGTATCACAGGATTGCTTATCATCTAAAGTTGGCCAACAAAATCAAAACCCTGCTGAGAGAATTCATCAACAAACAACAGTTGGTCCTTGCTCTCTACAACAAATCCAGCTTCAACAGCAGGATCTTCAGCAAAATGAAGAATATTGTCAAATCAAGAGATAGAAATAATGTTTTCTACCGTATTATATGCGAGTGTGGTTGCACGTATAACCGGCCAAGCTTTTATCTACCAGGATCGCATAACATAGATATCGCGGGTTTACCTAAACACTTGAAGGAGAAAAACTATTGATTTAACCAGAGTGAGGTGAAGGTATTGAACGAAGATCCGTGTTTTCCAAAACGCGCGTTTCTTGAGGCGGCGTATATACTTATGGACAAAAACAACGCCAATAAAATCACTGACTTCAGAGGGATCAACGTTTATTACAAAAACCTACTTACCATTTACCACTCTAAAATTTGACAACTTGCAGTGTTTCTCGCCAGTTTGAGATGTTTAGTTTATGTTGTAATGACGCAATCCGATTTTAAAGGGCGTCTATTTGTTTACATCAACAGGGATTTGACAGCGTTTGGTTTGCATATTTTGAGGATTTTAATTGTATTATGTTTTATATCTTGTAATTTTTTTCAGTTTTGTGTCCGAGGTTAAGTTTACATTTTTTATTTTTTTTGACTAAACTTTTTATTTTAACACCTTTAATGTGCACCTTCTTCTTTTTTATGTATGTGTTCCCCAGATAATGATGTGTCACCCACCTGAAGGTGCGCTATACCGGGTGCTGAATGAGTTAGGCGAACATAGGATATTAACATGTAAAAACTTATTTTTGCAAATTCCTGCTTCCCTAATTATTTTAGAGAAAAATTGAAAGACACAAATATAATGTAGAAATATAAACTACGAATGATAAGAGCATTAGATTTTATCTAGCTTTTACGTAAATGGTTAAAAAGTTCTTTTGAAATTGTTAAAATTTTATTTATCAAACTGGCCATGTATAAGTTTCCAAGGTAATATTCCATTTTATGAAATTAAAATTTAATAAAGTGCAAAACTGTCAACAACGTGCAATTGTTTTTTATTACTTATCAAAAATAATTACCTCGGAAATTTCATGGCAAGTTTGATAAATAAAAGTTTTAACAATTTCAAAAGAACTTTTTAACCATTTACGTAAAAGCTAGATAAAATCTAATGCTCTTATCATTCGTAGTTTATATTTCTACATTAAATTTGTGTCTTTCAATTTTTCTCTAAAATAATTAGGGAAGCAGGAATTTGCAAAAATAAGTTTTTACATGTTAATATCCTATGTTCGCCTAACTCATTCAGCACCCGGTATACGTACGCCCCCTCCCCTTTTAATTCATATTGTGATTTATATTGTTCCTTTCTTTAATATAGCCCTGGAGATAAACGTCTAACCGTTTGAAACCGGTCGAGCTAGAGATTTAGTTTTATTTATATACCTACCCCCCTTTCCTAAGATGTTTTCCAAAGAGGAATATAATATTTCCAAAATTCATAGCTTGAATTGGGAATAAGAACTTATAATAATGTAAACAAGCAAATGAAAACGAATAAGAAATTAAACAAAGTGTGTATTCAATAGAGCAAAAAGTTGCTGTGTTAAAAGTTGATGTAACGACAGAAGAAATTATTTCCGAAAAAATTAATATAGCAAAAAAGTGTCATAGAGGCGGTACTGATATTATCAGGAAAGAAAATGCCAAAAATAAAATGGTACAAAATAGCGAAATGAATAAAAATTTAATCTTAGAAGAAATCGTAAAAATGATCGAAAGAAAATAATGTGTGAAAACGAGATTACGTCGAAAAAGGTAAAAATATCTCACATAGTAACATGGGGAAGGGGAGGTAAAGAAGAGGACAATAAAGACAAGAACGAGATATTATCAAATAAATCGTTTTGAGTCTTTGAAGCCAAGAAGACCATTAAAAAGAAGAAAATGGGTAAAAATAAGATGGTTGAAAAAATTTTGGAAAGAAAAGAAATAGTCAGAATTGTAAAAAATGTCACCTTATCAAAATGGCAATACTGGCGTTGAAGATGGAAAACAGCTGAAGAAATCAACTCCCAGCAAGAATAAGAAGAAAAGTAGAGAAGATTTTGAAAATAATTATAATAACTTAGCAAAGAAAATGATGAATAATTTAATATAATATTATATTGTGGTGTTTCAAGTTGGAAAAAGGGGATGTTTCATTTTAATGTAAGATAAGAGTTATAAAAAGCTAAAACTCAAAAGAAAAACCAACAAATTTGTTGTTTGTTTACTTCACTTCAAAACGCAAAGCGTTAAAAATTGCTTGTTCATTGCCAAAAATAGAAGGGTCAACAGTTAAATTTAAACAAACAATAACAGATTTGAATTTATATCTGTTAATTATTACAGAATTATCAGAGTAATTAATAAATAGTGCGTTTGCAGTTATAAACTAAAGAAAACACAATTCGTTTAACTTACGGAAAAATGTTGATTACCGCTGAAGAACGCAAATTTTTTATAGTTGTGTTCTTTTTTCTTCTTATCCTTTAATTTTTGAAAACTGGTGGATCCAGATGATACAGCAGTAATTTGGATTTGGATAACGATCGTAATCAACAAACCAACATAGCAGGGACGGATCCTGTAACTTTTCAAGGGGGGTGGGAGAGGCGATTCTATTGACTTAAAAGAAAAATACTAAAATTGATAACTCCTTCTATACTTTTTTCCAGTTATTTTGGTTCTCATGTTAAATTTATGTTTAATTTTTTTAAGAAGGGGACAAACGCACTAAATGATAAAGATACAAAAAAACAATTAACTTTAATGTTAATGATTGGTTTACAATCATTTTTTATTTTTATGTAATTGAAAACTTCCTTTTTAAACTTTGTTGACTCGTTTAATCTTTTCAAAAATTACAAAGAAAATAACATACCCCAGACCAAAATAACAAGTTACATGTCACCAATAGTTACAAAATATAGAAAATAAAGCATTTAACCAAAAAAATTACAATTCTTTTCTATGTGCTAATATTCAAGAAAAAATAGTGCATTTTTTAGTAATCCTGCCAACGCCACAGGTCGATTAATTTTTATGTACTTTATAAATCTATGAGTATACCATTGGAGTGTATACTTCACCAAATACGTTTACTACCGCTTTTTCTTCATTTAAATACAAAAATGTAACTTCAATTTTATATATACCATTGGGAATAAGTGGAGGTAAGTGAGTTGCATCGATAACAAAGTTGCAGGCGTAATATGTAATATCCTGAAATTAGTAGTTTTTACTACTGTTAGTTCACACTACATGATTTATCATATGACTTAGTCATAAGAAAAGTCATGGCTAAAATCATACCGTCACAACAGCCAATCATAAAAGCCATAACTTCTATAATATCAAAAATCATATAGTGTGAACGTAAAAAAATCTCTCATATGAGAAGTCATGTGACAAGTCATATGATAAATCATGTAGTGTGAACTACCCTTTACAGGTTTCAAAAAGAACTAATGGTTTACATCACCTTATAGAAGTAAAAATTTGTAAAGTTCCCACATTTGTGTACATTAGCCAGTCCTATTGCGTTTGCGTCATAAAATTTTTTTAAATTAACCTGGAAACGCAGCGGAAAGTACCGATACTCGTTACTTAAGAACTTATAGGCCTGAATGATGCACTAAAAAGTTATCAAAATTATTTTCATGCCATAATGAGGTTTTGTTGTACTGTAGTCAATTAAATAAGTCAAAAAACAAAAATTGTAATTTAAAGGGTGTCTCTTCTGCATCGATCTACATCAGTGTCATTCTAAATAAGCTTAACAGTTATTTAGAGCAAATTTTCTAGCAGTTATTATTTAGTATATAGCATTTTAGATTTCCACAACAAAATCTTAACAATCATAGCACTTAAAATTTAAACAGAAAGTAACATTCAAAACACCAATCCAGTTTTATTACCTCAATTTTATCTTCTGTGTCTATTTTTATATTCAAGGTAACATTGATTGCTGCGGTGGTGCGATTGTATTTATACGTTTTAACTTCAAAAATATTGATAAAAGATTTATTGTAGCTCACTACTTCTGTTCGAACATCTTTAATTTTGAAACCATTTTGATGAAACTGAAAAAAAATGTTAAAAATTAATCTCTCTAATTAAAGATGCATATACTACATACCTTAGATAAAATTTTGTAATTGCAAAAGATATCTTTAACCAATAACTGAGTTAGGAACAGGAAAATTATAAAATTCATTGTGAACTCAAACTTTCAAGCAGTACACAGATACTACAGTTTATAAAGCATTAATAAAAATACAAATGATCGTATTTTGTACAGATTTTAAAGTAAATATCCTAATAACCTAAATATACATTTGAATAAATGATCGATAGTTTCAAGGAATTTATGAGGCATACTAATAGTCCATAAATATTTAAAAAAACATCAGTATTTGGTATAGATTTTAAAGAAGATAACACAATAATAAACATTTGAACAAATGACTAAAATTTTGCTTCTAATCTGATATCAGTCAGAATACTTCATGTACTTTTTGATTTCTGAGGTCAGGATATCAAAATAAAAACTTTTAAATAACTATTAATAATGATTTTAAAATACCTTGCAAAAAACAGTTTAAATTTTTAAAATTTTATTTTATTTTAAAATTGATTTATTTGATATTCAATTAAATAAAATTAAATTTTACTTTAAAACTTTATTGGTTTTTAATGAGTTTCGCCGTCTTAAATTTAACAAATTAAACCACAAACCCTCGGCAAGATTTTTCAAAAGCTCACCAAAGATACGAGAGGGTTGGGCAAAACAAAGGGTGATTGATTTTATAGGTAAATCATGGTAATATTGTGTCGAGATCAATAATTATAATTCAAGAAGTACGAAAAGCAGCAAAACAGATGGGTTTAAAAATAAACAGAAGGAAAACGAAGTATATGAAAAATCTTTTACCAAAATTATAAAATTCTCAACTTTGAGCATTCGAAAGGGATAGTTGATTTACGTCCAATTCTTGATGGTAGTTCGGTTCGTTTTTTGTAAAAATCTCCATAGAGGGCTCATTTACAAATTTCTTTTTAAATTGTGGAGTAAGAAGGAAATAAAAATGTATAGATTTATTTGTTTGAAAATGAACATTAAAATATTACAATCATATTATGTTTTTTCTTAAGTTGTAACAGTTATTTTATAAAATACAAATTATTTTAATAATAGTACATTACACTTATTTGTTACAAATACACACTGTGCGCACCCAGGGTAGCCCATATATTTCGAATAATAAAGTTGCAGTTATTACTGTGCATTTTATAATGCGGATCGAATATCTTCATAGTGGAAAAAAATTTTAACTTTGGAGATGTGTATATTTTCATTCAAGAGAAATTTCTAGGAGCCATTTAAACCGTAAAAGTTAACTAAATTTTTTATCAAACGTAAAAGTGAAGTCTGTTTATTACTTTTTCGGATATGCTACAGGAACGTATATTTCACCAAAGCAATTGATCAACGACATATATAAATTTACATGCATAATTGTAATTTCTACTTTAAATTTTCCAGTGGGAATAAGCGGAGGCAAATGCTTATCATCGAGAATAAAATAACATGCGTGGTAAGTGATGTCCTGCAAAATCAAAAAAAATTTCTATTATATTTATTTTTAATTTGATATCAATTTCACAACCTTTTGAAAGATAAAAGAGGTTATGTTTCCACAGTTTCTTAATAACGCTAGTCCACCTATATTTGCTTTAAAAGCCTTTTGAGCATTTGCTTGAAAACAAATCGGAAAATGTCGATACTCATTACTTAAAAATTTATAAACTTGTACTACTGCCTAAAATACAAAAAATTAGGTTAGTATATTAAAATGTCGTGCAGAGAAGCTGAGTATGACTTGGTTATGAAAATGCATTATACAGCTTTTTAATTCTCATCACAGTTTAGTAAATGCTAATCTAAATACAACGTTAAATATTTAGGCACTTACAAAATTATGTAGTTCTACACAAAAAATTGATATGAAAGATGCAAAAAGTAATCCATTTGAGATTTTTTCAAAACTTTCGTAAATTTTTATAGTACCAATATATAGAAGACATTTTTATATATGCTGAATAAAATACCTTAGATTCTGAGCTATTGAATGTTTCATATCTTATATTTATAAGGCGCTTACAAAGTTTACAAAAAAGTCTGAATTAAAAATTATCCAATGCATCTCTGGTCTCGCTTATATATTTAGCAGAGATTCAGTTTACCTCTAATTTATCTTCAGTGTCTATTTTAAAACTAACGGTAGCATTGTGGACTGTAGTAGTACGGTTGTATTTAAAGACTTTAATTTCAAATATATTGTAATAACTTTTATTGTAGTCCATTAATTGAATCCGATAATCTTTGATTTTGTAGGCGCTTTGATGAAACTAAAAAATTAAAAAATTAATTTTGATGTTTTTAAATATTAATAAATTAATGAAAAGTAATACAACAATAATTGTATTAAAAAATGGGTTATGGGGTTTGAAAAAACTAAGGATACAAACAGCAGGAGAAGAAACAATAAGAAATTAGCTAGCCGGCCACTGATCTCAAAAGACAAGAACCATTTATTTGATTAGTCGTGTCGCAAAAAATTCTCTTTTGTTACCTACACCAAATGGATCAGAGTGGGGAGTTCAGAAGATATGAAAAAGTACATTAAAAAGAAGAAAAAATGCTTATCAAGTTTATAAATAAATAAAAAATGTTTAAACGAATTGGAGCAGGAAAGTAAAAGTTAAAAAATTAAATAATCATATAAATTAAACGAGAGCCACAGCAGTGGAGTGATGTGATCGCTGGTTGAGTATAGAGCGGAAATTCTAGGTTCAAATCGCGGATTGCACCGAATTTCTTGGCTCGGTCTTCCGGTGGGCATCTACACTTCTGTAGTGATCCCTGATGTTTGTGTCGACGTCATTACCGTTGATACGGCTGCGTCACACACGAGAGTTTACAAGACAGGTTAAGGTAGACAGGGAATGAAGCCATGGGCTTTCTAGGCCTGTAGAGCTGTAATATATATATAAATTAAACGAGACCCAGAGACATTAAAGAAAAGTAGAGTAAACTAGAAAATAACGAAGAGCAGATTAAATAAATATGGTAAAACCATTTATAAAATTATAAAAATTAAAAAGTAAAATTGTAGGGGCATAACTTTACTGCTAGTAATATTCAAATATAAAATTTCAAAGCTTTAAATACTTAACAAAACCAAAAAAAAAATTATTAACAAGAAAACATCAATTGAAAATTTCGAAAATTTTAATAATATTATTGTAAAAAAAATGTAAAACTTGTATAATAACAAAATACTTTATTTAAGTTTTGTGAATTTTTTCAAATATTTTCATTCAACCAAAAAAAAGTTATGAAATTTTAGAAAAAATGATATTTTTTTTCAAACGGTCATAATATTTTCAAAAATGGATTAGTCGGGGCGTTTTTTTCATGTTTTTCGTTTTTAAATGTGCTTTTCAGAAAAAAAAATTTAATAAATAAACTCATATTCAATAAAAATTTGTTGTTTTTCGGAAAAAATGATCGATTTTTCAAAGTTTGTCATTTTTAAAATTTAATTAAAAAAGAACTGATTTATTTTCCGCAAATCCATTAATGGCCAAAGAAAAAACACTTCTTCTTCTTCTTCTTCTTCAACTGAATGAATTCAGCCTAAGCCTAGGGCTTGTTATTTCCAGCCACTGCTTCGTTTCCTCGGCAGTGCTAGATCTATGAGCATATAAATTGTTTAACGTCCGATAGGTAGTTTGCTAGACTTGCCTACAGACGAACCTGTAACCCTGGTTTTTATGTTAATGATGGCAATTCATTAACCCAGGAGGACCACCGGCTTAACGTGCCTTCCGAAGCACGGAGACGTCATAAGAAAGTTTCCCTCCTCCGGATTTGAACCCGGTACCTCGCTTTCGCAGTTGATCGCGTTACCTGCAAGGCAAATGACCGTGTCGAAAAACACTAATTTTTCTAAAAGTTCATAACTTTACTTCGGTTTAGTAACAAAATCTGAAAAAATTCCCAGGAATGTTTTTGGTGACATGTACAAATTTATGTCAAATCAAAAGGGGTCGGGTTCAAAAGTGGTCGATTTAAGGTGGTATACCTCATTATGTTTAACTTTTAAATTTTTCTTAATAGAAAATGCTTTTTGCGGATACCACAGATTCAACTCATGCGCTAGGTGCAAAGCTACTACATACGTGGCTGTGCTCAATTAGAGTAGAGAAAAATACCACGTAATAAAACATTTTTCTCGTTTAAAGGCTATAGAGTACTATGCAAGTATTAGAAAAATCTCAATCATGTCGATTGAGGTTAGACAAAGAAGTCCTACGGACACTTTCAAGTAATAAGATAATTGGTTGTCAAAAATACATCAATAAATTAATTTTGTCTCGCAATTTGAACAAGAAAATTATTTTATAGTTAATAAGTTACCTTTGCAAAAAGTTCGTCATTACATAAGATAGTTCCTAGTAACCACAACACTGCGATTAATATAGTAACATTTTGCATCTTGAGCTAAAATTTTAAACAACTAGCAGCACTTAATCGACTTATTGTTATGATTTTACTCACGGAAATGAATAATAACCAATCTGCCTGAGCATGACTAATTGCAACTACCATTAAAACTAATACTATACTGAATAGTTTTAGAATCATTTTGATCATAAGAAATTACTCATTTTGATGATAGTAACCCGGAATTAGAAAAACTAAAGTACAGTTATATCTCGACTTACGCTACCCCGACTTACACGAATCCGAAGTTACGTGGTTTTCAAATGTTGTCGATTCTACATCAAAATAACTTTGGTTTATTACTTTCTTTTTTCTCTGGTCTCACCTAAAAGTATGTACATGTACATATTTATATACGAATTATACCCCGACTTACGCGAATTCGATTTACGCGGTAAAATCAAAGACTTCCGAATGCAGTTAATGGACTACAAAAAAGTTATTATAGCAACTTTGAAATTAAAGCTTTCAAATACAACCGCTCTACTACAGCACATAATGTCACTATAAATTTTAATGTAGACATTGCAGAGAAACAGAAGGTAAATCTAATTTATGTTATGTAATGAAGGCATGGGATACATTGAACAATTTTAAATTCAGTGTATTATGTAAATTTCGTAAGTTTTTCTCCAGAATGGGTACATAAGATAAATGGAAATAACCAAATAAATATTATAGGCAACCTATAACGTTAATAAACTTTAACCTTTTTGCTTTTAACGTAGACTGCAAGCTTTAATTGAATTAAAACAAATTTTCCGCTGTGAGAACGAATCTCTTGCTTCTTTCTGTAATCACTAAAGGTTTTATATCGACGAGTTTAGGAACTTCTATCAGGTGATAGCGTACTATATCTAGACTTGCTTTTACTTTTCGGAGAAGGAAACGCAATCCATAACTTTTAAACCAGGTTGTTTAGTTACTGAGATGCTCCTTTTCCACAATTAAATCTGCATACTTTTGTAAGTTCCTAAATCTTAAGCCATGTGTTTGAATTCTGTGTTGAGAATTACAAAGCTGTTTGATGTATTCCAATGTCTAAATTAACCCCGATTTAATATTAATACATTCTGTCACTGTGTATTTCAGGCAGTAGTGCAAGTTTATAAATTTTTGAGCAATGAGTATCGACATTTTCTGATTCGTTTTCAAGTAAATGTCAAAAAGACATTTCACGCAAATGTAATGGGACTACATTCAATAAGAAACTGTGGAAACATGACCTCTTTCGACTTTCAAAAGGTACAAAAATTAAATGCAATTGAAAAAAATACAATCTAAAGTTTTTGCTTTTGCAGGATATCACTTACCGTACGTGTAATTTTATTATCGATGAAAAGCAATTTCCTCCACTTATTCCTACTGGCCAATTCAAAATAGAAATAACAGTTGTTCATTTAAATACATATATGTCGTTGATTAATTGCTTTGGTGAAATTTACATCCCTATGGCATATCCGAAGAAGAAATGCAATTAACAAACTACAGTTTTAGGCACGGTGCAGTTAAATATATTATTTCGCCACCGGTCTAACGTCAAAGTTATTATGGTTTGATCAAATGTTTGGTGAAATTGCACGTAACTTTGCTTCAGCACTTGCGGTGTTAATTTGTAAACCATGGGGAGGATCACAAATTAATAGTAAATTCTTTCAAAACTTTTGTTAAATAAATCATAATAAAAAAAATATATAGGTTTTTGTTAACTTTTACGGCGTAACTAGATTTAAATAGCTCTTAAAAATTTGTGTTGATTGAAAATATAATACTCAATTCCACAATCCAATTTTTTTTCGACTAGGTGGATATTTAATATCTATTAGGAAATCTACAGTAATAACTACTACTTTATTATTTGTAATAATATGTGAGCCATCCTGGGTGCGCACAGTGTGTACTTTGTAAGAAATAATTTGTGTTGGACAAAATGCTTACTGTTACAACCTGAGAAAAACATAATACCCCTGTATGTTTGTTATATTTGACTGTTTACTTTGAAATAAATAAATCTATGCTCTCAATTATGCGTGTAATTTTGTGTACGTTATATTAGTGTAGTAAGCCAAAAGTTTTATAGTACGAGTATAGCCAATTTCACAATCTTAAATAGTTGCCAAATTAAATTAAACCAAATTAATTATTTTTATTAATAGCTTTTACATTCCAAGAAAAACTTTTCTGTATTGAACCTTTGTCGTGCAGTCCCTAACCCCCATAAGTCTCAGATCGTTTATCACCTGATCCCACCATCTCACCTTGGGTCTTTCTTTTGTTCCGTCCTCGTTTGGTGCCAATATGGCTTCAATTATGCGAGTGTTCCGTTTATTGCTTTAAATCTCATTATTTTATTTACTTTGTTTTTCGTCACTATATAGCCAGTACCATTTCCTTTCGGTGTTAATTTAGTGTAATTTTTCTTTATTATTTTGCAATGTCTCTTCCATTTTAGTTTTTGCAACGCTGCTATGTCTATTCTATATCTAATCAGTTCATGTGCAACCTCCGTTGTGTTCCCAGGACTCAGCAACGTTTTGATTAGTATTCCGTAATCCGTATTAATTTTCCTTTTGAGTTGTTTTGTTGTCGTCTTTGTCTCAGGTATTATATATGGAGTTTGTGGTTGAGACATTCTATCCACTCCTCATTTATTTCTTATTATTTTGAAGTATTATGTTCTTCCGTAGTTGCTTTAAGTTTACCATCCCCATCGCTTCACTCTTCTTCTTGTTGTTGTTCTTCTTTTTGGGGCGTTTTACAATTTTATCCTGCACAGTTTTTTTCTTTAATTTGATGTCATTCTCGATATACATTTTCGTCTCTTTCAATTTTCTCTTATTCTCCATTATTGCTTTTTGTTGTTAAGGTTACCCAACTTTGCAACTATTACCTTTCTACCAGGTACTCTACCCATTTTAAATGATTCAACCACTTCCACTTGTACCGCGAGTTCTCTCTGTATGAGTCTCTCTATCATTTTTTCAATCTTAGTACACCACCACGGTAAAAATAAATTATTAACTAATTAAATTAAAATGAACTAAATAAATTATAATATAATAATAAATAAAAATACCAACCTCAAGGACGCAGAGATGTAGGTCGACCGAGGAAAAGATGGGCCGGAACAACAACTTAATCCATAAAGCAAATGATGATGATGATGAAATAAATAAATTAGATGTAACATTAATGTGATTGTTTTGATTTTTTTCTTAAATAAATATTATACTTTAATAGTTATCTACAAAAATTTTATATTATATTTGCTTTTTATAACTCCGGTCATGTAAATGATTCTAAAGCTATTCCATATAGTATTAGTAATAATGGTAGTCGTAGTTAGTCATGCTGATGGATTTGAGTTACCTATGGTCCATTTCCGTAGGAAGTTTCATTTCAATAATTCGAACAACTGCTGCTAGTTGTTTAAAATTTTAGCTCAAGATGCAAAATGTTATATTATTTGCAGTGTTGTGGTTACTGGGAACTATCTTATGCAATGAAGAACTATTTTCAAAGGTAACTTATTAATTATAAAATTAACTTGAGACGTAATAAATTTTTTTTTACAATCAACCATTTTATTATTTCGAAAAAATCCATAGGACTTTTCTTTTTGACTTCAACTAACATGTGAGATTTTTCTAATATTATTATAATGTTCTGCAGCTTCGTTACGGGCAAATGTATTATTTATTACGTGGTACTTTTTCTACTCCAATTGTACAGAGCCACGTATGTTAGCCTTCCACCATGCGCATGAGTTGAATCCATGTTAATCCTAAGGCCAAATAAATAATATAATAATAAAATTTAAAATTTCAAAATATTGTTCGGTTGCCTTTAACATAATTGTCTAATTAATTATTTCCTCTGCATTTATAATTTTTTGTGTGTTTTGCTAGTTCTAATAAAATTAATTTTTAGTTTCATCAACACACATACAAAATCAAAAATTTTCGAATACAGTTAATGGACTACAATAAAAGTTACTACAATATATGTGAACTTAAAGCTTTTAAATACAACCGCACTACTGCAGCCCATAATATCACTATGAATTTTAAAATAGATACTGGAGATAAAATTGAGGTAAATCTAATTTGAGCTATGTAAAGAAAACCTGGGATATATTGAACAATTTTTAATTCAGGGTATTATGTAAATTTCGTAAGCGCTCATGAAATAAGTAATATAATAAATCTCAGAGAACTATAACATTAATCTTCTTTCCCATAATAATCAGAACTGCTTAATTTTGTAAGTGCCTAAATGTGTAGCCTTGTGTTTGGATTTGCACCCACAAAACAGTAATAAGAATTACAAAGTTGTTCAATGTATTCGAATGTTCAAATTAACCTAGGCTTAATATTAAAACGTTTTGCTAATGTTATTTCAGGCAGTAATACAGGTTTATAAATTTTTGAGCAATGAGTATCGACATTTTCCGATTCGTTTTCAAGCAAATGCCCAAAAGGCTTTTCACTCAAATGTAGTTGGACTATCTTCAATGAAAAACTGTGGAAACCTAACTTCTTTCAACTTTAAAAAGGTTTGAAAATTAAGTGCAATTGATTATAAATGTAATGCTAAATTTTTTATTTGCAGGATATCACTTACCATGCGTGTAATTTTATTATCGATGAAAAGCATTTTCCTCCACTTATTCCTACTGGCCAATTTAAAATAGAAATGACAGTTATGCATTTAAATACATATATATCGTTGTTTAATTGCTTTGGTGAAATATACGTCCTTATGGCATATCCAAAAAAGTAATTAACAGACCGCAGTTTTAGGCACGGTAGAAGTCAAATATATTATCTAGCAACTAACTTAACGTTAAAAGTAATTATGGTTTGATAGAATTTTTGTTAAAGTTGCACGTAACTTTGCTTCAGTATTTGCAGTGTTATTTGTAAACCATGGGGTGAACCATAATTTTTTTTCTACTAAGCGGATATTTAATATCTATTAGGAAATGCACAGTTATAAGTAAAACTTCATTATTTGTATTAATATGTGGCCTATGCACGGTGTGTATTTGTAACTAATAAATGTGATGTACTATTATTATTAGAATAATTGGTGTTGGATAAAATAATAACTGTTACAACCAAAAGAAAAACATAGTACTGTGTTTGTGATTTTTGACTGTTTTCTTTGAAATAAATAAATCTATATCCTCACTTATGTGTCTTAATCATAATATTAGTGTAGTAAGCCAGAAGTTTCAAATAGCGAATTCCAAAATATAGAATAGTTGTTTGAATATCAAAGCAAGATATAATACAAAATATCAATAGCTATTTCCTGATATGTTTGCTGAAACCAAAGTTTACCTTTTTGCATCCTTTCACTTTGAAGACCGTTAAGAGACCGTTAGAAGTTCCACTTTATCTTTTCTGGGTAGTTCTGCCATGCTGAAATGAGCAGTTATGAGGTAGGAAATTTTGACTAATCAGAACTGCAATTAATGCTTTCTGAATTAAAGGTTGCAATGGTGTAGTGTAATTCTAAAAAGTACTAAAAAGTAGCATTGGCACCGCTGATTTTACCAACAAGTTTATGTATTTGTGAGCCTTTGAGTGAACAAGATCACATGAGAAATAAGCGTCATTTCTCTCACAATTTTAAAATGAACTTTTGGTAGAATCAGGGGTGCCAACCGTAACTCTCTGGTACTTTTTGGTATTTACTATACCATAGTAAAATGTCTTTTGTTTTTCGAGTAAGTATTGCATTCGGCTGACGTCTCGTAAAAACAATCTTTTACCTTCGAGCCAAAAAATTATCACTTTACATCTTTGATGCATAATGTACTAATATTTGTATTTAACAAAGTCCAGATCTCATAACTCGTCTGTATTTGAAAAAAATTTCTTAGCCACTTTCTTACAACCACCATTGTGTAAATGTTACAATGGGGTCTGGAAGTCTGTAAGAAAAATTCCCTTCAAAAAGAGAATTCTCCGCACACCCAGTAGAACTGGTATAATTCGACGTGCGAAGACTCTGATGTAAAAAACTAACTCAATGATAATTCGGCGGCTGGGTGATGGGTTGTATTAATTGCTTCTCGAAGTATTAAAACAAAATCAACATTAAATAACTTAAATATAACTAACAGTAAGCACAAGAAAATACTGGTGGTATAAAAGTGAAAAAATCCAAAATTTCTGTCTGCTGGCACCACAGGTGTCTGGAATAACACACACCAAGTATCGTGGTATCAAAGCTAAATCAAAAACATACTATAAAAAGAAAAATCACTCACGTAAAAGATCTTTAACGTGATTACAAAATATAAAATTACATAAATTAATCATTATAGCTGCTCTTCTCTCTTCCAGTTGTTGAATACAAACATTCCAAACAAATGTGTTGACCATCGACAGAATAGGAACAAAAAACTCATCTCCAGATATAGTGGTGCTATCCCAGGTGGTAAAGGTGTTACAAGGGATAATAAAAATGGTTGTACAGATAAAACATCTATTTCATATCAACAGATATTTTTTTTAACAAAATTATGACTCATACATTAAATTAAATTAAACCGTCATTTTTATTATATATTCAAGTAATTGTATAAAAAATTTTAAGTGAAAATATTCAAAATTACCATCGTGGCACTCCTTCAACGCAGGTCCGTCTTTTTTTAACGGTGTATATGAAATCTCACGTCTGGATGATCTAAAAAAAAAGCAAAAAATGGTTATCATCTACATAGTATTGACTCTCGTTTGTCGAGGTATTTCTTTGATATCGTTTTTTGTTTAATTGTTATAAACAATAATAACATCACATTTGAGCAAAAAAAGTATAAAAAAATTTCAAGAACTTCAAAAAATTGCAAGAATTTTTTTTGCCGCCAAAATGTTTTATTGAGAAAATCCTTCGACAAACGAGAGTCAATACTATGTAGATGATAACCATATTTTTTTCTTTTGTTTTAGATCATCCAGACGTGAGAGTTCATGTACACCGTTTAGACACAAAAGAAAACGGACCTGCGTTGAAGGAGTGCCACAACGGCAATTTTGAATATTTCGACTTGAAAATTGTTTTACAAATACTTGAATATATAATAAAGATGACGGTTTAATTTAATTTAATGTGCGAGTCATATTTTGTTAGAAAAAAATCCGGAAATCGGCATGTTTTTTCTATTGTCACAGTAGACTTCCCTCCTAATATTGCACTTACGAGATCGATTCTGAGGAGATCAAAGATACATTTTTGATAATTAAAAAATGATAATTCAAAGACAATCCCAGGTTTTTAAAGATGTCATTTGTATCTCTTTTATTCCCCAGAAATATAAAATTAATTATTATAAATTCGATTTTTAAACATTAAAGTTCTTGAAAAAGTCACTTTTAAAACTCTGACTTGTTATAAAAATCTAAAAGAGGTCAATTTAAGGGTAAAAAAAGGCAAATTTTGGTTTCACCACACAAATCAAGAAATAGCTATTGATATTTTGTTTTTTATGTTGTTGTTCATATTAAAAAAAACTATTTAACATTCAAGATTTTGGAATTGGCTATTTGAAACATCTGGTTTACTACAATAATATTATAATACACATACGTGAGGGTATAAATTTATTTACTTTAAAATAAACAGGCAAAAATTACAAACACAGTACCTACTATGTTTTTTTTAGGTAGTCACAGTTACAATTTTATCCAACACAAATTATTCTAATAATAGTACATTACATTTCTTTGTTACAAATACACACTGTGCGTACCCAGGATGACCCACATATTTTTACGGATGATAAAGTTGTAGTTATTACTGTAGATTTCCTAATAGATATTAAATATCTGCCTTAGTAGTTGAGTATTATATTTTTATTTAGCACAAATTTTTAGGAGGAATTTAAATTTATTTAAACCGTATGAGTTAACAAATTTAATATAAGTATTTTATATAATTGTGTTCAATTTAACAAAAATTTTCGAAGCATTTACTATTTGTGGTCTACCCCATGGTTTACAAATAACACTGCAAGTGCTGAAGCAAAGTTACGTGCAAATTTAACAAAAATTTCTTCAAACTATAATAACTTTGCTTAAAACTACAGTTTGTTAATTGTGTTTCTTCTTCGGATATGCCATAGGGATGTAAATTTCACCAAAGCAATTAACCAACGACATATATGTATTTATATGCATAATTGTTACTTCAATTTTGAATTGGCCAGTAGGAATAAGTGGAGGAAATTGCTTTTCATCGATAACAAAATTACACGTACGGTAAGTGATATCCTGCAAAATCAAAAATTTATCATTATATTTATTTTTAATTGCAATTAATTTTTAAACCTTCTGAAAGTTGAAAGAAGTTATGTTTCCACAGTTTTTTATTGAATGTAGTCCAATTACATTTGCATGAAAAGCTTTTTTGACATTTGCTTGAAAACGAATCGGAAAATGTCGATACTCGTTGCTCAAAAATTTATAAACTTGTATTACTGCCTAAAATACACATAAACAGAATGTATCAATGTTAAGCCAAGGTTGATTTAAACATTAGAATACATTGAACAGCTTTCCAAATCTCAACAAAAAGAATTTAAACACAAAGATAAACATTTAGGAACTTACAAAATTATACAGTTTTGATTGTGGAAGAGATAAGCATCTTCGTAAAAAACCAATCTGGTTATAAATGAATGAGATTTATTAGTTGAACTAAATAACCTAGATTCTAAGATGGCAAATAGTACCTATTTTCATAAGCAATTGCAAAGTTTACATAATACCATGAATTTAAAATTGTTCAATGTATTCCTTGCCTTCTCTATGTAGTATAAAATAGATATACCTCCATTTTGTCTCCTATGTCTATTTTATAATTCACAGTGCAATTGTGAGCTGTAGTAGTGCGGTTGTATTTAAAAGCTTTAAGTTCAAAGTTGTTATAATAACTTTTATTGTAGTCCATTAACTGTACTCGGAAATCTTTGATTTTGTATCCATGTTGATGAAACTAAAAATTAGTTTTATTAAATTTTTATATTTTCCAAGTAGAAAACACAATTTCATGATTTTAAAATATAAACAAACTGAAACCTTGAAATGGTTGGGTTTTTTTTATTTTAATTTGTTTTATTAGAACACTGAAAAAATTATAAATAGAGAGATAATAACTAATAATTTAATTAATTGGACAATTATGTTAAAGGTAATCATAATCAAACAATATTTTAAAATTTAAATTTTTATTATATTATTTATTTAACCTTAGAAATAACTTGGATTCAACTCATGCGCTTGGTGGAAAACTACTACTACATACGTGGCTGTGCGCAATTGGAGGAAAGAAAGCACCACGTAATATTACATTTGTCCGTAACAAAGTTGCACAATAGTATGGTAGTATTAGAAAAATTTCAAACACGTACGTGTTTCAACTGACTTCAATTAACGTCAGTTGAACTTCGAAAAAAAAGTCTTAAGCTTATATGACACGATGCTTAATTTTACTAAAATTTACATGTAAATGCTACTAACCAAGAGAAAAAGCGCATTAGTAGCCTTAGTAGCCTAGTTTTTCATTGGTTAGTTACCGTTTACATGTAAGTTTTATGTAAAATTATGCATCGTCTCATACTGGCTTCAGGGATATTTTCAAGTAATAAGATAGTTGATGTCGAAAAAGCGACAATAAATTTATTACGTCTTAAGTTTATATAATAGTTAATAAGTTACCTTTGCAAAAAGTTCTTCATTGCATAAGATAGTTCCCAGTAACCACAACCCTGCAAATAATATAACATTTTGCATCTTGAGCTAAAATTTTAAACAACTGGCAGCAGGTGATGAAATTATTGTAATGATACTACCTGCGGAAGTGGATAATAGCTAATAGTCATGGGCATGACTAACTACGACTACTATTATTATACTATTATCATTTACATGACCAAAATTATAAGAAGCACATATACATACAATTTTTGGAGATAACTATCATCAAAGTATAATATTCAGAAAAAAAATTAAAATGTTTCACATTTTTGTCACATTTAATTTATTTACGTATTTTTGATTGGTTGGATTAGACGTTAGACGTTGGTTAACTTTGTAATTCACATTATCAGTTTTCAGCTGACATATTTTTTTAAATTAATTTATAGTAATCATGTTTCTAATATCATCATTATTGCCGATTGCAAAACTGGCAAGTTTTAATTATCAGAAGTTTACACTTTATATTTAATATGTCCGATATGTCTTGGTCATTGTCCTATTTCCGGAGCGACTG
This sequence comes from Rhagonycha fulva, assembly GCA_905340355.1. Classification (NCBI taxonomy): domain Eukaryota; kingdom Metazoa; phylum Arthropoda; class Insecta; order Coleoptera; family Cantharidae; genus Rhagonycha; species Rhagonycha fulva. The sequence continues at coordinate 26,602,506 of HG996559.1, read as the reverse complement.
TTTATTAACTTTATATTTTAGTAAGTGTTAAAATTTAGTAATTATTTATAATTTATAAATATTTAATTTTATTTAAAATTTATTTAAAAGTTTATTTAAAAATTATTTTGTTTTATTTTTGCGAAAATAATATTTTTCAACTAAACAAAAGAAATAGAAAGAAATGTCGGCCCATTATGGGGTTTGCGTTGTTTACGCGGAATAAATCAGAGTTTTTTTTTAAATAAAAAAATCAAAAGTGTCAAAATTTGAAAAATCAATGATTTTCTCCAAACAAATGAAAAATTTTGTAGAATCTAAGTTTGAATATTTTTTTTGTATTTTTTCCTGGAAATTACGTTTAAAGACAAACAAAACCAAAAAAGAAACGTTTCGATTAGTCAATTTTTGAAATAGTTACGATCGCTTGAAAAAAAAAACAGCAGTTTTTCTAAAAATTCGTAACCTTTTTCTGGGTTGAGTAAAAAATTTTGAAAAAATTCACAGAACAGACACAGACAGAACAGTCGGGTTCAAAAGTGGTCGATTTGGTGTGGAATGACCCATTTATATTATAGTATTTTAGTATAAATTTTAGATAATTAAGAAATGATAATTCAAAGACAATCCCAGGTTTTTACAAATGTCATTTGTAAGTCTCTTATTCCCCAGAATTACCTATAAAATTATTTATAATACATTTGATTTTTAAACATTCAAGTTCTTGACAAAGTCACTTTTAAACTTTTGACTTCTTATAAAAAATATAAAGGAGGTCAATTTAAGGGTCCAAAAAGATAAATTTTGGTTTCACCACACGAATCAGGAAATAGCTATTGATATTTTGTATTTTATGATACTCTTCATATTCAAAAAACAATTCAAGATTTTGGAATTAGCCATTTTAAACATCTGGCTTACCACAATAATATTATGACACATACGTGAGGGTATAAATTTATTTATTTCAAAATAAACAGGCAAAAATAACAAACACAGTACCTACTATGTTTTTTTTAGGCTGTCACAGTTACAATTTTATCCATCACAAATTATTCTAATAATAGTACATTACATTTATTTGTTACAAATACACACTGTGCGTACCCAGGATGGCCCACATATTTTTACGAATGATAAAGTTGTAGTTATTACTGTTTAGATTTCCTATTAGATATTAAATATCTTACTAGTAGAAAAAATTGGATTGTGGAGTTGAGTATTACATTTTTATTTAGCAGAAATTTCTAGGAGCAATTTAAATCTAACTAACAAAATTTAATCTATTTTATATAATTATGTTTAATTTAGCAAAAGCTATGAAAGCATTTTACTATTTGTGGTCCACCCCATGGTTTACTAATAACATTGCAAGTGCTGAAGCAAAGTTACGTGCAACTTCAACAAAAATTTTATCAAATCATAATAACTTTTAACGTTAGGCTGGTGACTAAAAAATATATTTAACTTCACCGTGCCTAAAACTGTAGTTTGTTAATTGTGCTTCTTCTTCGGATATGGCATAGGGATGAATACTTCACAAAAGCAATTAAGCAACGCCACATATGTATTTAAATGAGTAAATGTCATTTCTATTTTGAATTGGCCAGTAGGAATAAGTGGAGGAAATTGCTTTTCATCAATAACAAAATTACACGCATAGTAAGTGATATCCTGCAAAAAAAAAATTTTTGCATTGTATTTATTTTTAAATGCAATTAATTTTTAAACCTTCTGAAAGTTGAAAGAAGTTATGTTTCCACAGTTTTTTATTGAATGTAGTCCAATTACATTTGCGCGAAAACCTTTTACGACGTTTGCTTGAAAACGAATCGGAAAATGTCGATACTCATTGCTCAAAAATTTATAAACTTGTATTACTGCCTAAAATACACATTAACAAAATGGATTAATATTAAGTCAAGGTTCATTTGGACATTGGAATACATTGAACAGCTTTGTAATTCTCAACACAGAATCTAAACTCAAAGTTAAATATTTAGGAACTTACAAAATTATGAAGTTGAGGAGCATCTCTGTAAATAAACAATTTGGTTTAAAAAATATGAACTGCGTTTTCTTCTTTATTTAGAAAGTAAAAGCAAGTTTAGATATAGTACACTATTACCTAATAAAAATTTCTGAACTCGTTGAATAAGATAGACCACTAATCTTTAGTGATCAGTCTACGTTAAGAGCAAAAAGGTTACACTTTATTAATGGTATAAGTTGCCTTTAATATTAATTTCTCTATTTCCATTTCTCTTTATTCTATGTACCTATCCTATGAAAAAAAATAATTTTACTATTTATTGTTCCAGAAATATTTACATCGGTTTTGTTTCCAAAATAAACCCCCTTTCTTTATTAGTTTAAGCTCTCCTATTGTTATGTCCAAAACTACCCTAACTACAAAGATTATTTTACACTCTCCACGGCTTGACTTTTCTTGTCTCAAAATAGTATCAACGAATGAGATTTATTAGTTGAATTGAATAATCTAGATTGTAACAGAGCGAATGGTATTTATTTCATAAGCACCTACAAAATTTACATAACACCTTGAATTAAAAATTGTTCAATGTATCCCATGTCTTCTTTATATAACATAAATTAGATTTACCTCCATTTTATCTCCAATGTCTATTTTAAAATTCATAGTGAAATTGTGGGCTGTAGTAGTGCGGTTGTATTTAAAAGCTTTAAGTTCATAGATGTTAAAATAACTTTTATTGTAGTCCATTAACTGTATTCGGAAATCTTTAATTTTGTATCCATGTTGATGAAACTAAAAATTTGTTTTATTCAATTTTTATATTTTCTAAGTACGTTAAAGATAACCAGACAATATTTAAAAATTTTAATTTTTATTATAATATTATTTATTTAGCTTTTGGGATAACGTGGTTTCAACTCATGCGCTTGATGAAAGACTACTAAATACGTGGCTGTGCGCAATTAGACGAGAGAAAGCACCACGTAATAATATATTTGTCCGGAACAAAACTGGACAATATTATGGTAATATTAAAAAAATTTCTAACACGTCAATTGCAATCAGAAAAAAATGATTACATACTTTTTCGAGTAATAAAATAGTTGGTTGTAAAAAGAGCATCAATAAATGTATTACGTCTCAAATTTATTTAATAGTTAATAAGTTACCTTTGCAAACAGTTCGTCATTACATAAGATAGTTCCGAGTAAACACAACACTGCGATTAATATAGTAACATTTTGCATCTTGAGCTAAAATTTTAAACAACTATCAGCAGTTGATCGAATTATTGAAATGATGCTATCCACGGAAATGGATAATAACTAGAAATTCACGAGCATGACTAACTACGACTACCATTATTACTAATACTAAATGGAATAGCTTTAGAATCATTTACATGACCGGAATTATAAAAAGCAAATATATACATAAAATTTTTAGAGATCAACTATTGAAGTATAATTTTCAGGAAAAAAATCAAAATATATTACATTATTGCCACATTTAATTTATTTAAATATTTTTCATTGATTGCATCTTATTTCAGACGTTTCGGGCTGGTTAACTTTGTAATGTACATTATCAGTTTTCAGCTGACATATTTTTTTTAATTAATTTATTGTAATCATGTTTCTAATATCATCATTATTGTCGACTGCTTGACTTGCAAGTTTCAATTACCGGAAGTTTATACTTGATATTTAATATGTCCGATCTGTCTTGGTTATTGTCTTATTTCCAAAGCAAATGTTTATTAATTATTAACTTTAAATTTTAATGATCGACAAAATTTAGTAATTTATGATTTTATTAATAAATAAATAATTATTTTATTAATAAATTAATTTATGAATTGTTTTTAAAAATCTAAGGCTGACTTTTGAGGTTAACTAATTATACACAAACTATATAGCATTTTATGCAAAATTATGCATCGTGTCATACCTAATAATTGTCAATTACAAATATAAAATTAAAAGGTTGTTCTTGCGAGTTGTTTTTGTTTTTATTTGTCAGAAAATAAATAAATAAACTATATTGTACTTATGTCATCGATTGTTGCGCGTAATTAATTACTTTTTCGTTGACCGATAATTAATTTTGATATTAATGAATTATTCAGTGCTATTCACGATTGAAATGCTAAATTACCAATGTAACAAGAATCGCTAAGCTTGCTAAGTTTGACTAAAAATAACATTTTGAAAAGCAAAAAATTGCGTTTATGTGACATTTATATGTCACTTAAGAATAATTCATAATAATAATAATTGTCTTTATTTCTTATGGAGTCATACTAGCACAATACAATTTCAACAAAATTCATTAATTCAATACATATAATAATTATTACAAAATTAAATAAAAACTATACAATACCAATACGATAACTCCATAAGAAAAGGGCGAAGTTCAGAATGACCCCCTAGGGAGCCGCCTGCTCTTCCACTTAACCCTAATACTGGCCTACATACCACCCGAGTCCTCCCACACCCCCACAGCAACAAACCCGGCCGGCAACTTCGGCAGCTCCACACCCGCAAAACACCAATGCTACAAGTCAACAAGTAACCATAAAGATAATTCATGAAGCCGAAAGGGTATCACTCTGTTCAGCAAAAAGTTCGCAAAAAAGTCGTTTTTTAAATGACTGAATAGGCAAATCCTTTAAGACATCAGAGCATTGGTTATACAAAGAAGAAATGTTGTACGAAAAAGAACGCTTGAATAGTGTTAACCTATGACGTGGCACAATCAAGTAGATCTTTCGACGTAAGTTAAGATGATGTACATCTGTACGGAAGGTAATTTTATTATAAAGGTAAGATGGTTTTTTAGTTATAATAATTTTATGAAAAAGCGATAATGAATGTAACTTACGTCGATTTCTCATGCTAAGCCAATTAGCACTATGAAGAGTATGGGAGATTCTGTCAAATTTACTTAGACCGTAGATCAGTCTCAAGCAACCATTTTGAACCCGTTGAATCCGCCCAACATCAACCGAGTCAAGGCATTTATCATAAACCACGTCACAATGATTGAAGTGTGACAAAACTAATGAGTCACATAGGGTTCTCTTCAGATTGGAAGATAAAAAATGTCTGTGTTAATAAAGCAACCTTAAGTTCATATATGCTCTCTGGATGCAACCAGTAACATGAGTATTAAACCTTAGTTTAGTATCAATGTATAATCCCAAATCACGTGCACACTCCGAAATAACAAGCTCAGTACCACCCATAATAATTCTCAATGAATTTCTCAACTCATCAGGGCATTTGTCAAACAGAACGACCTTAGTTTTAGAAAAGTTAAGCATAAGTGAATATTTTCCAGAACCGCAGTATAAGGAAATGGAGATCATCATTAATGATATTACATGCATCTATAGCGCCAGCTAGAAAAAAGGAATAGTATAACTGAGTATCATCAGCATACCTATGCATTTTACAATGTCTTACAAGATATGACAATCGAGCAGTATAAATGGAAAACTGTAGGGGTCCCAAGATAGAGCCCTGAGGAACACCAGTGGATTGGAGATGTTTTGTCCAATAACAACTTGTTGGTTTCTATCAGACAAAAACCCAGCAAGGAGCAGAAGAGCTTTTCCAGATATACCGAAAAAACTCAAAATAGCAATCAACAACCTATGACTAACAGTGTCAAATGCTTTGCTGTAATCTAATAAAATGAGTAGTGTCAACAAACTCTTATCAGAAGCACTGATGATATCATTTGTAACATCAAGCATGGCTGTAGCACAGCTATGAAAAGGTCTAAATCCCGACTGCGTTGAAGGCAGAACATCATGCTCCTCAAAAAAGGATCTCAACTGCTTCTCCATAACCCTCTCGAGAATTTTTGACAGTACACACAGCAAACTTATTGGCCTCAGCTGAGCTAACTCTGAAGGTGGTCTTACCTTCGGTAAGGGACTAAGTAGTGCTTTCTTCCAAACGTCAGGAAAAATACCGTCAAGCAGACATGAGTTAACGATATGAGTGATAAAGGGATAAATATATGGACAACATAATCCTAGAAGAGAGATGCTAAATCCATCCGTTCTAGCAGCATTAGTCTTAATAGAAATAATAATCTGGCTTATGTCTGCCACCTCAACCAATTTAAAACCAAAAGTACTTAATTAGGCTTGAACTTGTTATTACTAAAATGATCGATAAGTTCATTGTCATCTAAAGATTTAGTTGAAGAGACAAAAGACTCATTAATAGCATCACAGTCAGCTAATTCATCCGGAATATTATTACTAGGTGACGTCATTACATTAAGACTTCTAAGTGTCCTCCACAACCGCCTATGATCACGACCATCAGCAACAAATTGCAAATACGCTCGCTTATCAGCTCTAATTGAAAATGTGGTTAGATTCCTCAACCTCCTATAGTCAAGCCAATGTTCTTGTAGTTTTGTACGCTTAAATTTAGAAAAAGCTTTATCGCGCAAGGACATAAGGAGTCGCACATTGTCAGTCAACCAAGGCACTGGTTTCTTAATAACTCTAACAACTCTGGTGGGAGTATGCACATTTATGACATTCATCAAATTTTCATTGAAAAACTTGACTTTATCATTAACATCTGGCATTAGAAACATATTATAAAATGGAATTTTTTTCACATCAGCCAAAAAAAGTTCACGATCAAACTTCCTGAAGTCTCGAACAACCTTAAACACGGGTACCCTTCTTGGTTTAAAACAAGAGATAGAACCAAATATCAGTTCATGATCAGCTATATACACCGATCGGGTGCTAAAATCAACCACCGAATCAGATCGATCGGTAATCAGCAAATCAAGGAGTGTTGACGTAGTGCCCACCACGCGAGTGGGGGAGTTAATAAGTTGACAGAGATTAAGTGCATCAAAGACAGATTGCAATCGAATAGTCTCACTACGAGTAGATTCCAACATATTTATATTCAAATCACCCAAACAGTACAATTCCTCAGAAACACTTTGAGTGCAAAAATCGCACACGGGATGAAAAGTCACCTTAGTCCCAAGATATATATACTATTTTGCACAATTTGTCAATTACATCAGTCAATAACTAAATTTGAGATTTTGAATTTGCAAAATTATTTAGTAAAATGTGACGTTTCCTTTTTTTGAAGTTTTGTTTCTATGGATATCGTTCCTTTATTCCTTTATGTCGTACATCAACTATAGCTCAATATCTTTAAATTAAGAAAAGGGCAAAAATAAGACGACAATAATTATATTATATGATTTTATCATAGTAAACCACGTTACTTGGTATTCAAAATAAGCTATCTAATTTATTTTTAAATACAATCCTTTGTTTTCAATTTTCATACCACTTCTTTAGACACATTATTTTGACTAAATTTGAATGTGCCATATAAGCTTAGGGTGGTAAAAGCGAGCTTTAATTTGGTCACTGTGCTGAGGAATATAAATACCTTTCGTTTGACCTTTTTACAATTGAAAAACTTCAACTATATTAATATTGCACTTACGAAATCGAGACTGAGGAGTTAAAGAGCAAATTGTTGATAATAATTAAGAAATGGTTACTTAAAGACAATCCCAAGTTCCTACAGATGTTATTTGTAAGTCTCTTTACCCTCCAGATATTTAAAATTATTTATTTTAGATTTGATTTATAAACATTTAAGTTCATGGAAAAAATAATTTTTAAACCTCTGACTTTCTACAAAAAATAAGAGAATCAAGCTAAGGGTGCAAAAAGGCAAATTTTGGTTTTAGCAAGCAAATTAGGAAATAGCTATTGATATTTTGTATTTTATGTTGCTTTTCATATTTAAAAAATAATTCAAAATTTTGGAATTCGTTATTTTAAACTTCTGGCTTACTACACTAATATTATGACACCTAAGTGAGGGTATAGATTTATTTATTTCAAAATAAACACAGTAAAGTATAACTAACACAGTACTATCTTTTTCTTTTTTTTCTTTTAGGTGGTAACAGTTATAATTTTATCTAACACAAATTATCCTAATAATAGGTAGTACATTACATTTATTTCTTACAATTACACAATGTGCGCACCCAGGATAGCCCACATAGAATTATTAAGAATAATAAACTTATACTTATTACTGTGCATTTCCTAATAGATTTCAAACATCCTAGTAGAAAAAAATTGGATTGTGAAGATGAGTATTATATTTTTATTTAGCACACATTTCTAGGAGCAATTCAAATCTAGTTAAGCCGTTAGAGTTAACAAAATTTAATATATTTTATACAATTATGTTTAATTTAATAAAAGCTTTAGAAGCATTTACTATTTGTGGTCCACTCCATGGTTTACAAATATCACTGTGCTGAAGCAAAGTTACGTGCAACTTCAACAAAAATTTTATCAATCCATAATAACTTTTAACGATAGGCTGATAGATAAAAAAATATTTACCTCCACCGTGCCTAAAACTGCAGTTTGTTAATTGTGTTTTTTCTTTGGATATGCGATAGGTACGTATATTTCACCAAAGCAATTAATCAACGCCATATATGTGTTTAAATGCGTAATTGTCATTTCTATTTTGAATTGGCCAGTAGGAATAAGCGGAGGAAATTGCTTTTCATCGATAACAAAATTACATCCATAGTAAGTGATATCCTGCAAAAGTAAAAATTTGGCATTGTATTTATTTTCAATTGCAATTAATTTTTAAACCTTTTGAAAGTTGAAAGAAGATATGTTTCCACAGTTTTTTATTGAATATAGTCCAATTACATTTGCATGAAAAGCTTTTTCGACGTTTGCTTGAAAACGAATCGGAAAATGTCGATACTCATTGCTCAAAAATTTATAAACTTGTACTACTGCCTAAAACACACATTAACAAATTGCATTAATATTAAACCAAGTTTCATTTAGACATTGACATACATTGAACAGCTTTGTAATTCTCAACACAGAATCTAAACTCAAAGTTAATTATTTAGGAACTCACAAAATTATGTAGTTGAGTAACATCTCCATAAATAAACAATATGGTGTAAAGAATATAGACTGTGTTTCCTTCTCTATTTGGAAAGTAAAAGCAAGCCTAGTATAGTACCACCTGATAGAAATGATATCTGCTGCAAGAAGCAAGAGATTCATTTTCACTACTAGAAATTTGTGTTATTTCCAATAGAGCTCCTAGTTTGCAGTCTACGTTAAAAGCAAAAAGGTTAAACTTTATTAATGCTATAAGTTGCCTTTAATATTTATTTGTCTATCTACATTTTTATTTATTCTATGTACTAATTCTAAGAAAAATAAATAATTTTACTATTTATTATTCCAGAATTATTTACATTAGTTTTGTTTCCAAAAAAACCCCCTTTCTTTATTAGCTTAAGCTTTCCTATTATTATGTCCAAAACTACCTTAACTACAAAGATTATTTTACACTCTCTACCGTGGTACGGGCTAATCCCGCCAAGCTGCATCTACCCTCGCCCGCAACAAACGTAAATATGCCTTGTAGCTCAGTGGTTTAATGGGAGTGGTCCAGATGGTACGGTAATAAGGTAAACACGTTGCAAGGCTAGACGGGATGACTAAACATCAATCAAAATCGGAAACGGGACAGAGTTGAGCGCCAGGGTTAACAAACAGCGAGAGTCCTGGACGTTTCATGCTGTGGCAAAACGGTAACCCATGGATTTGGAACACATGATGGCCCTCGAAAAAAACGTCATAAATAAACATACTAAAACGGGAACGTCGTAAGCATCGTCACTACTAACCTACCATTGTCTGAAGATGGTCATACAGCTTCGAATCTTACATCTGTAAACATAACATGCACAAAGAAAAAGGCAGTAGTGCTGATAACAAAAGCTATAATGATCTTCAAAATTTGTCGTACAAAACACCTTACTGATAGACTCTGCAAGTGGCTCATTCTAAGAATGATAAATACTTAAAAGTTAACCTGATTGAAACGAATTTGTGGAAAAGACTACCTAAGTCAAAATACAAAATACTACAAGTAATATTAGAGTAATGTAAAATTACTCGGGCCTAATGGCTCACTTAAAATGGTTTGTCCCAATTGGACATAAAAACGTGACTTAAATAAACAAACTAAGATTACGTCACAAAAGTGGCACGACGGCAAAAGTTATGATGACGACCAACGTACGATCGTATATACTTCAAACACAACAGTAATAAACGATAAACTTAAATGCGCCTCGAAGCGTACTAACTAACTGCCGTAGTAACTTCTACCAGCCTAAGAAAAGTAGAGTGGGTATCCCTACCACTATCTTAATTTAACACGGAACGCTATGAAGTGATTTTAAACAAAATGCAACATCAAAATGACCCCTGACCTTTAAAAATGAAATGCGACACGTAAACACATGTGGTTGAGTCGGTCGCAAAATGGAAGAACAGCTGCCACATCTGCTAATGCCTATAGATAACAAAACATGTTTGAGCAAAAATATACAAGTTGAAACTCTAATAAAACTTGCACGAACGGAATAAAATTTAGAGGCTAGCAAACAATCGGAGCAGAATAAAATTGCGATATTCTCAAAACTTGCATTAATAATCAAAAATACCTGACCACGTGACCCCAACGTTACAACCGCTTTGCTTTTCTTGTCTCAAAATAGTATCAATAAATGAGATTTATTAGTTGAATTGAATAACCTAGATTCTAAGATAGCAAATGATATCTATTTTCATAAGCACTTAGGAAATTTACATAATACCCTGAATTTAAAATTGTTCAATGTATCTTATGTCTCCTTTATAAATGTAACATAAATTAGATTTACCTCCATTTTATCTCCAATGTCTATTTTAAAATTTAAAGTGAAATTGTGGGCCGTAGTAGTGCGATTGTATTTAAAAGCTTTAAGTTCACATATATTGTAATAACTTTTATTGTAGTCCATTAACTGTATTCGGAAATCTTTGATTTTGTATCCATGTTGATGAAACTAAAAATTTGTTTTATTAAATTTTTATATTTTCAAAGTACGAAACACAATTTCATGCTTTTAAAATATAAACAATTTGAAACCTTAAAATGCTTAGTTTTTTTATTTTAATTTGCTTTATTAGATCTAGTAGAACACAGAAAAAATTATAAATGCAAAAATAATAATTTAATTAATTGGACAACTCTGTTAAAGGTAACCAAACAATATTTAAAAATTTTAATTTCTATTTTAATATTATTTATTTAGTTTTTGAGATAACGTGGTTTCAACTCATGCGCTTGATGGAAGGCTACTACATACGTGGCTGTGCGCAATTGAAGGAGAGAAAGTACCACGTAATAATACATTTGTCCGTAACAAAACTGCACAATATTATAGTAATATTAAAAAATTTCAAACACGTCAGTTGCAGTCGGAAAGAAAAGATTATGGACATTTTTGAGTAATATAATAATTGGTTGTAGAAAAAGCACTTATAAATTTATTACGTCTCAAATTTATTTAATAGTTAATAAGTTACCTTTGCAAAAAGTTCTTCATTACATAAGATAATTCCCAGTAAACACAACACTGCAATTAATATAGTAACATTTGGCATCTTGAGCTAAAATTTTAATCAACTAGCAGCAGTTGATTGAATTATTGAAATGTTACTATCCACGGAAATAGACAATAACTAAAAATGCACGAGCATGACTAACTACGACTACCATTATTACTAATACTAAATGGAATAGCTTTAAAATCATTTTCATGACCGGAATTATAAAAAGCAAATATATACATAAAAGTTTTAGAGATCAACTATCGAAGTATAAATTTTAGGAAAAAGATCAAAATATATTACATTATTGTCACATTTAATTTATTTAAATATTTTTTATTGGTTGGATCTTATTTCAGACGTTTGGGGCTGGTTAACTTTGTAATGTACATTATCAGTTTTCAGCTGACATATTTTTTTTAATTAATTTATTGTAATCATGTTTCTAATATCATCATTATTGCCGACTGTTAAACTTGCAAGTTCCAATTACCAGAAGTTTACACTTAATATTTAATATGTCCAATCTGTCTTGGTCATTGCCGTATATCCAGAGCGACAGTTTATTCAGTTTATATTTTAAAGAAGGACAGAATTTATCAATTTATAATTTACGAATATTTAAGTGACAGTATTTATTCGCTTTTTAGTTTTCTTGAGGACGGATATTATTTTATGTTTCTAAATCCTTAATATTATGAGCACTATGTCGTTAAAGTAACATTAAAATATTTAGTTTAGAATGGAAATGTCGTTAAATATACAAAACCAATTTTTGTAATAAACAATTAAAATGAAATTATTTATTAAATAATAAAGTAAGGCAAGTCAAAGCACGAATTACCTACCCTAGGTTTTTTTACTATTTTCTACAATTTGAAACACTTGTAAAAGCTCCCAACCAATAAGTCGAAAAAAAAAATACAAATAAAAAAAAAATAATTGAAATGAAAGGCTACAACAGTTAGAGAGTGTACGTCCATACAACGTTTATTTGATTGTTTATATATTTTGAAAACCAATAAAAGTAAGAGATTACACAGCAGTAACAAAACTTTGTTAATGATGATGATCATTCCAGCCGAGTTTTTATCCAAAACCATCAACGTAGCTAATATTTAATTTTACAATTCAGATTTTAACAAAATAACCACAAATAATGTTTATTTTGAATTATTTTAACCACAGAATTTGTTAATTTAAATCTTGATTATTATTTCATTTTTAATTAAGTATTAGATAAGATGAAAAAATATTTAAGTGTCACAAAATCTATGGGTATACCATGGGAGTGTATACTTCAGCAAAAATATTTGATACAGCTATTTCCTTATTTAAATACAAATACGTAACTTCAATTTTATATATACCATTGGGCATAAGTGGAGGTAGCTGAATTTCATCAATAACAAAGTTGCATACGTAGTAGGTAACATCCTGGAATCAAAAAGTTTAATTAGAACGTTTTAACAAGAGCAAATCATTTACAATACCTTATGAAAGTAAAAATTTGTTAAGTTTCCACATTTGTAAACTTGAGCTAGACCTATTATATTTGCGTCATAACATTTTTTTAAATTAAGCTGAAAACGTAACGGAAAGTATCGATATTCGTTACTTAAAAGCTTATAAGCCTGGATAACGATCTAAAAATTAATAATAATTTTAATGTTATTATTTATTAAAACTTGTCTTTATTAAGTAGACTTTTGCTTATATTTAGACTTTTACTTATAAATATTCAGTAAATATAAGTTTCACTCGCTTGACCGACCGTCTCTATAATCCCAATGACGTAAAATAGAATTTACCTCAATTTTATCTTGTGTGTCTATTTTCAGATTCACGGAAACATTTATGGCTGCTGTGGTGCGATTGAATTTCTGCGTTTTAATTTCAAAAGTATTGAAAGATGATTTATTGTATCTCACTACTTCTGCTCGAACATCTTTAATTTTGTAGCCATTTTGATGAAACTAAAACCCACACAATATGCATTAATTTAGAGCATTCCTAAAAGTTTAATATTGAAAAATTGTAAAAATAAATTTGGATTATAATTTTTTGTCGTCGAGTTTTCTTGGACATTTTAAAAAATAATTAACTACTATTAACAAAAGGCAAATAAATGAATAACACATAATTTGATAATAATATTTTCAATATGAGGTGAAATATATTATTTAATTAGTACAATAAATAAAAAACAAAATACCTTGGATAAAATGTTATCATTGCAACAGATATTTTTAACCAATATCTGAGCTAACAGCAGGAAAATTATATTATTCATTATGATTGTAAACTTTTAACAATTTGACTGGAAAATAAAATTAAATTTACAAATTTTTTAACATCTACTGGTTCAAATGTTATTATAATAACTAAGTAATATTTCGACAAACAAACACACTAATTACAAAAGATGATCATTAGTAAAAATATAATTATAACAAACAAGGTTTACATTTGACCTTCTAACTAATATAAACAATTATTAAACAATTATATAATAAGCAACAGAGGTAATAATGAGTCACAGGCAATTTTTATATAATAAACAGAAATTAAAATGGGGATGCAGAAAACAAGACTGTAAAGTAGAGGCTTTTCTTTATACTTCTTCAGAAGATTAAACTAATAAACATGTACAGTTACTTAAAAAGCAAGCCAAATTTTTACCATTTGGCTTACAATCATAATTGCTGGAAAACCACGCCAATCACCAGTTCACACAAGTATCTTTAAATACTAATAAAAATATTGATTATTAAAGTTTTATATAAAACTTTCAAAATTACTTTTTTTACTACGTCGTTACTGTTACTTTTTTTATACGTTTTTTATTAAAAAATGTTAAATTTTAACTTAACTTTTTTAAGTTTAAAATTAACACCAAACCACGCGTAAAAACCAAATACACAAAATAGTTATAAACTTTTCTTTTTCTTAACGCCATTTTAAGAATCAATTTTTTTTATAGAATAGCTGTTATGAGCTCTATTATAAGTTACTTAACTACACATACTATGACATAATATAATATAAAGAAGTTAAAATATTTTAATTTTAATAATGACTTTTTACGACTTTGTTAACGCTTACGGTCGTTTTCAATAGGCGCTTACAATAATTTATTATTAGTAATCCATCCCGGGCGTATCCTATAGTTTACAAATTAAATAACAGTGCTAGTACCAAAACAAAGTTACGTGCAAATTTTATCGAAATGTAAATACTTTTATGTTAGTTTGTATGCTAAATAAGAGCTTAAATCTTCTACCGTGCTTAAAAGTGTAAATTAATTGTGTTTCTTTTTGGGATATAGTATAGGGACGTATATTTTACAAAAACAATTTAGCAACGCCATATATAAATTTAAATGGGTATTTGTGACTTTTACTTTAAACATTCCAGTGGGAATAAGTAGAGGAAAATGCGTTTCATCAAGAACAAAATTACACATATGATCAGTGACATCCTGTAAACAAAATTTTTTTATTAAATTTACTTTCAATTTAATATTATTTTTAATACCTTTTCAAACACAAAAGAGGTCATGTTTCCACAGTTTTTTATTGAGGATAGTTCAACTATATTTGCTTCAAAAGTCTTTTTGGCATTTACTTGAAAACGAATCAGAAAATGCCTGCACTCGTTACCTAAAAATTTGTAAACTTGTAGGTACTACTACCTGAAATTTAAAATAATAAATAAATTTATCTTTACGTACGGAAAGACCGGAGATGATTTAGACATTGGATTACTAACTTCTACCACAGTTTTGTAGGTGGTATCTATTTTAGAGAAAAGTTAATTGATCATCATTCAAGAAACTAATACTCTTAGTTTTATTTCAAGGATAACTCTAATTTTTTTTGTACTTGTTATAAAAGCTATTGCCCAATTTATCCTTGGTTTTTTTACAAATAGGGCGCAGTTTAAGTGTATCTTTAATTTATCTAAATCTTTTACAATTGAAAAACTGCAACTATATTAATATTGCACTTACGAGATTCGTCTGTGATCGATTCTGAAGAGATAAAGGTAAATTTTTGATAATTAAGAAATGATAATTTAAAGACAATCCCAGGTTTTTACAAATATCATTTGTAAGTTTCTCATTCCCCAGAAATATAAAATTAATTAATTAATATAAATTACATTTTTAAACGTCCAAGTTCTTGAAAAAGTCACTTTTAAACCTCTGACTTCTTACAGAAAATATAAAGGAGGTTAATTTAAGGGTGCAAAAAGATAACTTTTGGTTTCACCACACAAATCCGGAAATAGCTATTGATATTTTGTATTTTATGCTGCTCTGCATATTCAAAAAACCATTCAAGATTTTGGAATTGGCTATTTGAAACATCTGGCTTACTACAATGTAGCATTACATTTGAAATTCAAGCTACATTGGCAATATTTTACGATCTGCCCTGTATACAAGTAAAAGAGAGTAAACTGGCAACGTCGCGGAGCAAACGGAAAGCTTCGAGATAGCGATTGCGTTTTGGTGGTGTTTTTCAGGAGTCGCTGAGTATCAGCAAATATTATAATTACCCAGTATTTTTGCTAATTAGTCATACACGCCATATTAAATTTTTACGTGCTTTATCCAATGGTGCATGGTTTATATCGCATAGAAGTGCTAATTTTGCAATATCTTACAAAAGTTTTGAGTGGAAGGTCAACCATTTTGTATTATCTGTATGCAGATAATGTGTTACCAACCTTGGCAGGCGGACAAAGTTTGTTTGGAAAATTTATTTGGAAATTTATATAAAAGTCACCTTAATATTGGATTCATTAGTATGGGCTTAATTATTCTAGTGGTAGCCACATATCATACTAAGTTTTTGGAACAAATTCATCTAATTCTCATCCATCACCTAAGAGTATCAACATAGAAGTCCTGCCTAACTATTATTTGTTTGCTTTTGCATTAATTGTAGAATTTAGTAGTTGGTTAATTTTAATATGGGCATTGGCTTGATTGATTGCTAGCAATTTGTTATTCGCCCAGGCGCTGGAGTTGAATTTTGGTGGCTTGCTTGATGTGCTTGATTTGTGTTTGCCTTTTGTAGGTGCATTTTTCATTTTTTTGATAATCAACCAGCATCTTCAAAGAGAACTCTCGCCGAGGATTGGAAGTGTTGAATGTGAACGTCAAGGTTGTTCCTGCTGGATCAACTGGTTAGTTTAAGACACCCAGGTGAGTGCGCATTTCAAGTATTTTATCTCGCATGTTGCTAAAGTTTAACTTCATATTTTTGCTTGCTTGCTTGCTTGGTCGTTTTTTAGCTATTAGATTTACGCTTTAGCAAGAAGTTTTGTTGATGTTTGTTTTAGGTTAGGCAACTGCGAAGTTTTTTTTTTGCAACAACATTTTTTTAGCCTTCACCTCTTGCTTTTGTTTGGGACCTTTGAGGCCATTATTATTGTATAATCTACTGTGATTTGTCTATAGAATACGTAGCCAAACGATCCTTTGCTTTCTTTTTCTTTGGCTTAAATTAAATCACCATTGTTTCTTATTACTACAGTCGACTCTCTTTAATTCAAACCTGCGATAATTTGAACCTCTCTATAATTCAAAGTTATCACGAGTTCCCTACAAAATCTCTTTATATTTCGAACTAAATCAATACATTTTTATACACTTGGTAATTCGAACGAAAAAATCATTGCTATATAACAAAACGACGCGTTAATTTGAACTTTTACGAGTCCAACACTCGACAATTCAAAGTTGCAGAGAGAAAGAGGCGAAAAGATTACCAAAACTACATTTTGCGACAAGTTCAAACTTATCAACGTACACGAACCTTTGTGTTTGCTATGATTAGTTTGACTATTTAACAACGCCAAATACAACTTCCAAATTGCAACCATTGAACCAAGGAATTATCCATAATTTTAAAACGTTTTATTGCAAAGAAATTGTTAAGCTCGTTTTAGAATCTCTCGACAAGCAGCTAACTGCAAATATTTTAAAAAATCCGGTTTCTTAAAAGAAGATCTTCCAATACTTATGGATGATAAAGAACCAGCAATAGAATCATTAGGTGACATCAGCGGTGTGAGCTTTTCTGAATTTGTTCAAGTGGATGAAGATGTTGCTGTCTCAGGTTCACTAACCGATGGCGAAATTTTATCTGCGATGAATGAAAAAAGTAACAATGAAGATGAGGACGATACATCAGAACCTTTGGCAGAGGTGTCAGTTAAGGAAGCAAGATCCTCATTCGATACCTTACAAAGCTTTTGCCTACAAAACGAAAGTGATGAAAAAGAATTTCAGGCACTTTTTCTCTTAAAAAAAGTTATCGAGCAATCTGAGCAGCAGCAATGTGCTTTGAAGCAAACTAGTATAACAGAGTTCTTTCGAAAGATTAGTTAATTCACATTATGAATATATGTATTGTCGTGAAACGACTTTAAAAAAAATCATTGTTTTTAGTAGAATTGAGTCGAAATTGATAATTTTGTTTTCTTTTCAAATTTTTATGTTATTTTTTCGATTTATCAAAGAGACGCCCTGGTCTGATAGCAGGTGCAGTCGTTGATTCTTATGTAGGAATTACCGGTTTGATCCCGGCAAAAAGTTGAAAATTTATTTAGATTATTGATATTTAAAAATTGTAATTAAAAATTTAATTACTTAATAAAAGAGAAATTAATCGACTGAGTGTCGTGAGAAAGCGAACATTTGAGCCATTTTGGTTGAGTTATTTTTGGCCGCCAAAAAAGGCGTAAATTGAGTGATTGATACGTGAAATCGTCTTGGTCTTGTGAGGACCAAAATTCGTTTTTTGAGGTTTGAATTGGCGTTTGACCGAAGTTATTGGTCTGTAGTTTGGAATTGTCCATAATTGGAGACAAGAATATTTGGTTTGCTGAACCCGTAGTTGTCTGAAAAAATTGGCTAACTTTGGAAGATTTATAAACATTTTGGTGGATGGATTTCCAGTTACAAGATTTCAAGGTATTTAAGCTCAAGTAAAAATTACTTAACATTTTTCATAAATACGCGTTTGTGATATAAAAATTTTTGTGGCGCCGATAAACTTATTGCTGATTGTTGTTTTAATAATTTAGTTCACAATTTTTTGAAATTATTGTAAAGTTTTTAATTTGCGAACACAAATACACCGTAGTTTGTACGAATGCGTTATTTTGCTATTCTCGATTGTTAAATTTTTTAATTACAATAGCGCATTCGTATTTGCTAACACCAATTACACTATATACTTTCAAAAACTCAAAAATTGTGAGTTGCAAGGGAGCCCTTTTTGATAAATTTTTTATTAATTTTGAATAAAATTTGGTTTTTAAATTGTGAATTTCGACTCGACAATTTCATTTTTCATCTGAAACCGCCTACCCTGGGAAAGATTTTTCGAGTGTTCCCATTTGCGAGCTGCCGGCGTACTTTTTGGAGGTGTCTTGCTGAAAACACTTCAGTATGTACACGAATGTACCTCGAAACTTTTGACATTGTTATAGAATAGCAGTTAATAAATAATAATTGATCAACACTTAATAATTCGAAGTTTTATTTACTTTCTCTCACAAATTTCGAACCATTTGATATTTCAAACACTCGATAATTCGTAATATTTTAAGAGTCCCTCGAGTTTCGAATTAACGAGAGTCGACTGTAGGTGTTTTATTTAAACCTGGCCCCCATTAAGCTCTTTTTTTTTCAGCTGCAGATACATGGTTCTTAGTTAACAAATTGACTAGTATTATTATTATTATTTCTGAACGGGTGTGGTCTGTAAAAGTTACTCCCACTTGCACTTAGGCTCCTGGCCCATTGTACCCCGCGTTCCTAGTTTTACCCCATCAAGTTCAAGTCCTCAACAAAGTTGAGTACATTATTGATGGGTGAATTTCTTATCTCCTCGGTGGTCGGATAGCGACTCCCTAGGTGTTCATGCCTTACAGTGGCAAGAGCTGGACATACACATAGCAGGTGGTATGGAGTTTCTTCCTCCTCCCCACACATACTACATGTAGGATCTTCAACGACCCCAATATTATTGAGGTGTTTATTTAAGCAGCAGTGTCCTGTATATAGTCCTACTGTTTTCCTCAACTGAGTTCTGCTCAGTCGGAGTATTTCTTTGGTCTTTTTGTCCCCGGAGGGTTCCCGAATAAACATCCGCGATTGCCTCAGTCCCGGAAGATTCCTCCAGTACACAAGGTGTTTCTCTCTTAGTAGTTCCTTGATAGTCCCTTTTGCAGTCTTGTATGCAATCCCGCAAGTTGGTTCTGGACCTACTAAACTATTACATGCAGCCTCCCTAATTGACTAGTAAGTACACAGGGGGTCAAGGCTAGTAATAGGTCTCGAGGGCTGCACACTAGGTCAAAATAGGGTGTAGTAATAAAACCTTGGGAAATGCCTACTGATTCACAGCTCTGCTAGCAAGTCTTACTTCCACCTCCACGTGGTGGCTCCTGGGTAATGCTAACGGAAGAGGGCAAAAAACGAGTTCCCGGCGCTTTAAAACTGGGACAATTTTGACTAAGGGTAGGAGGCCCTAACAGAAATCTCCCTGGTCCTCCAAGTATGGGGGTTATGCAGTGGGCCAGCTCCCCACTCATGTTAAAAATTAAAATTTGCTAACAAACCCAGTAACAATTTGCCTCGGAATTTGGATAGTTTTAATGGAAGACGAAACAAGCGAGAAAAATGGACTATGAATATTGGAATATGGAACATCCAAGGGCTTAGAAACAAACAGCAAGAGGTTTTAACTGAATTAAAAGAACGAAATATTGATATAGCTATATTGTCAGAAACAAAAAAGAAAGGCAATGGCTGCGAAAACCTGAACCACTTCATCCACTGTTACAGTGGGATTGACAAAAGTGAGAGGGCAAGAGCAGGCGTTTCAATTATTATAAGCAAAAAACTAAAACAATATGTAACGTCTTGGGAGGCCATAAATGAACGTATAATAAGATTAGATATATGTGTAAGAAATCAGACTATAACTATAATTGGCGTATATGCACCGAATGATGACGCCACAAAAGCTGTAAAAGACAAATTTGAAGAGGTTGCTAGAGAAGTGATAGAAAATATTCCCAATAAACACGAGATTATTATGAAAAGATTTTAACAGCAGAGTAGGAAGACGAAGAAATGACTATAGAGTGGGCAGCCATGGAGAAGATGTTATGAATAATAATGGCGAAAGACTTTTAGACATATGTGACCAATATAAACTCAAAATTACAAACACGTTCTACGCTCACAAGGAAATCCATAAATATACATGGCACCAAGACACAAGAAAGTTAAAATCGATAATTGATTATTTAATAATAAGGCAAATATCAAAACTTAAGGTTCAGGATATAAGGGTAAAAAGAGGTGCAGATTGTGGAAGTGACCACCATCTTTTAGTTGCCAAGATATATATTCCATATAATAATTACGGACGTGCCGCAGGAGAAGAAATGAAGAAAACAAAACCAGAAGATGTGATCAAGAAACAAAAACTAAACCTCGAAAGTTTGTGTAACGATAGTACAATATACCTATACAAGAAAAGATTAGAAGATAAGTTAAAAATAGAAAATAGATCTACAGAAGAAGAGTATACGCATATAAAGGAATGCATATTGCAAGCAGCTCATGAAACTCTAGGAACACTTGTCCCTCAACAAAAGCCATATTGGTGGTGCGAACAATTGGAGAAAAAAATAAAGAAGAAAAAACAGCTATATCTAAGGTATATTCAGAGTAAGAATGATGGGGACAGAGAGGAATACAGAAGATTGAGCAGAGAAATTAAGCATGAAGTCATTACGAAAAAAAATACAACATGGACAAATAAATGCAAATATGTGGATCAATTTATTGGAGGAACAAAGAGCTCAGAAGCATGAAAGACAATAAAATCAATAAGAACTAACACATCTAATAAAATAAACCTGTTGAGAATAACTGAAAAGCAATGGAAGGAACACTTTGAAGATCTCTTACAAGAAAAGAGACCTCAATTTAAACATCTTAAATGCGATCTACCACAAAGTGAGCCGTTACCGTTGAGCTGGACACAATTAGAAGAAGTAATAAAAACAATGAAGTTACGGAAATCGCCAGGTCCGGGGGAAATAAATCCAGAACTAATAAAAAATGGCCCAAATAAATTGAAACTTATGCTTAAGGAGTTATACGAGCGATGCTTAAATGGAGAAGAGATTCCTGCTGAATGGAAAACATCATATATAACACCTATTTATAAGAAGGGAGATAGAAACGATCCCAAAAACTATAGAGGAATTGCAGTGATTTGTACTATCGGCAGATTATATTCCAAAATAATAAAGAATATGATTGAGAAGGACATAGCAGACAAACAATCCGAAGAACAATCAGGATTTCGAAGTGGAAGATCTACAATAGATAATATATTCACTATTAAAATATTACTAGAAAAAAGACTACAACGTAATATAGAGACTCACATGGCACTGATAGACCTGGAGAAGGCATACGATAGTGTACCCACAGGAAAACTGTGGAAAGAAATGCAAGAATATGGTATAAAACCGCCACTAATTAATGCGGCCCGCCGACTATATGAAGGTATTACCACACAAATAAAAATAGGAAATAAGCTTACAGATCCCATAGAAATTACAAAGGGACTAAGACAAGGGTGCTGCCTTTCTCCTACTCTGTTTAAAGCTTATATGGACAAATCCTTACAAGGATGGAAAGAAAAATGCAAAAATATGGGACTACGAGTAGGGAAAGATATCCTATACACTCTATATTTCGCGGACGATCAGATAGTGATGGCAGAAGATGAGGATGACCTGAGTTATATGGTGAGAAAACTTCAGGAATCATATGACTTGGCGGGTCTGAGAATGAACGAAGTGAAATGTGAATACCTATTGGTTGGAAAAAACGACATCGAGAACCTTTCTTTAGAATACCACCATATACAAGGAGTCGAAAGAAGTAAATACCTAGGTGTAATATTTAACAAAAAGGGTAATAGTGAAGAAGAAATCGCGGGTAGAATAAATAAAGCTAGAGGTTTAATAAGATCCATCAATTCTATTTTGTGGGACAAAGGTCTAAGAAAGACGACAAAAAAAAGAATATATAAATCTTTGGTACAAAGTGTTCTAATATATGGAGCGGAAGCGTGGGATATAAATAGAAGAAACAGAAACATGTTGCTGTCTACTGAAATGGATTTTCTGAGAAGAAGCTGCCGAAAAACAAGACTCGACAGGGTGCGTAACGAAACCATCAAGGATATGATGGAGATGGACGGGGATATTTTGGACGAGGTGCAGAAACGACAGTTAGTATGGTTTGGTCATGTAAACAGAATGGCAGAGGAAAGGTGGCCAAAAAAGATTTTAAAATGGATACCAGAAGAAAAAAGAAAAAGAGGCCGACCAAGACGAAGCTGGAGAGATGAAATTAATGAAGCGATGCAAACCAGAAATTTAGAAGAAGAAACTTGCCAAGACAGAGCTGCATGGAGACTGGGAGCGGAAAAACGGCGACAGCTGTAAATAATATTTTTTGTAAATAGTATATTCCGCAAATATATATATATAAGTACACAGAAAAAAAAGGTGTACTTAAAAGTAGAACAATTTGTACCTAGATTGTCTACAAGTACAAATTGGGTGAAAATTAGGTAGAATTGTACTTAATTTCAGTCAAATTCAGTTATCTCTAGCGCAATTGTACTATTTTATAGCACAAATTGTGCTAAATTTTTACACAATTTGAACTTGTAGATAATCTAGGCACAAATTGTTCTACTTTTAAGTATACATTTTTTTCTGTGTACTCACGAAATTTCTCCGCTCTCAGTACTTAGTGTGAAAAGCACAGAGCAAGCTGCCTTTAGTACACCAGGCATAAAGTGACACATTTGTAGTGAAAAATTACATTTATTGCTACAACAATAATATTATGACACATACGTGAGGGTATAAATTTATTTATTTCAAAATAAACAGGCAAAAATAACAAACACAGTACCTACTATGTTTTTTTAGGTTGTCACAGTTACAATTTTATCCAACACAAATTATTCTAATAATAGTACATTACATTTATTTGTTACAAATACACACTGTGCGTACCCAGGATGACCCACATATTTTTACATATGATAAAGTTGTAGTTATTAATGTTATTACTGTTTAGATTTCCTAAAAAAATCTTCAAAATTCATTGTTGTCATTTTCATCAAAATGACAACTAATTTAAAAATATCCCTAGGCCCGTAGGTCAAGGAAAAGGTGAATCTTTGAGAGGTGAAACTCGTGAGAGTGGATTTGTAACGTAGGGTAGTTGTGCGAAGAAAAATCGACTTAAAGCACCCCTCGCTGCGCTCGGGCGCTTTAAGCCATTTTTCCCGCACATTTAGGGTTGAAAACCATGATTTTCGTTCGAAGTGCACTGTTACTGCATCGCAATGCAAGTGTCGCTCCCACTCTGCGCAAAGCTAAGACTATATCTCGGTGCACGTACCGACAGGAGATTGAAATGAATGAATTGATTCACCAATCCCGAGCGACTTTGCTTAAAATTTACTGTGAAATCGAAGTTTTTAAATTCGATTTTTGAAAAAACAGGTGCATTTAAGGCATTCTGTCATAGCTAATTCTCTTATTTAATATATACTCTTTCAGAATTCATCGAGATTTCAATCGTAAAATTTGTATTTTCATGCCCAAAGTAGCTACCTGCAACCAGACATTGGAATACATTGAACAGCTTTGTAATTCTCAACACAGAATCTCAACTCAAAATTAAATATTTAGGAACTTACAAAAATATGTAGTTGAGAAGCATATCCGTAAATAAACAATCTGGTTTAAAAAATATGGACTGTGTTTCCTTCTCTATTCGGAAAGTAAAAGCAAGCCTAGGTATAGTACACTATTACCTGATAGAAATCGTTGAACTCGTTGTACTCGTACATCGGTTTTGTTTCCAAAATAAACCCTCATTTTTATTAGTTTAAGCTCTCTTATTATTATGTTCAAAACTACCCTAACTACGAAGATTTTTTAACACTCTTCACTAAGATTCTCAAGATAGCGAATTGTATTTATTTCATAAGCACTTACAAAATTTACATTACAACCTTGAAATAAAAATTGTTCAATGTATCCCATGTCTCCTTTATATAACACAAATTAAATTTACCTCCATTTTATCTCCAATGTTAATTTTAAAATTTACAGTAAAATTGTGGGCTGTAGTAGTGCGGTTGTATTTGAAAGCTTTAATTTCATAGATGTTAAAATAACTTTTATTGTAGTCCATTAACTGTATTCGGAAATCTTTAATTTTGTATCCATGTTGATGAAACTAAAAATTTGTTTTATTAAATTTTTATATTTTCCAAGTACGAAACAGAATTTCATGCTTTTAGAATATAAACAATTTGAAACTTTGAAATGCTTGTTTTTTTCATTTTAATTTGTTTTATAAATAAAAAATTATAAATGCAGAGATAGTAATTTAATAAATTGGACAATTATTATGTTAAAGATAACCAAACAATATTTAAAAATTGGACTTTAAATTATAATATTATTTATTTAGCTTTTCGGATAATGTGGTTTCTACTCATGCGCTTGATGGAAGGCTACTACATACGTGGCTGTGCGCAATTGGAGGAGAAAAAACACCACGTAATAATATATTTGTCCGTAACAAAACTGCACAATATTATGGTAATATTAGAAAAATTTCAAACACTTCAATTGCAGTCAGAAAGAAATGATTATATACATTTTCGAGTAATAAAATAGTTGGTTGTAAAAAAAGCATTAATAAATTTATTACGTTTCAAATTAATTTAATAGTTAATAAGTTACCTTTGCAAAAAGTTCGTCATTACATAAGATAGTTCCCAGTAAACACAACACTGCGATTAATATAGTAACATTTTGCATCTTAAGCTAAAATTTTAAACAACTAGCAGCAGTTGATCGAATTATTGAAATGATACTATCCACGGAAATGAACAATAACTAGAAATGCACGAGCATGACTAACTACGACTACCAATATTACTAATACTAAGTGTAATAGCTTTAGAATCATTTACATGACCGGAATTATAAAAAGCAAATATACACTTAGGTTGACTTGTATAGTCCAAGTTTAACCGGTAACTATGGTTTAAACTCGGATTTTGACTATTGTGATTGGTTAATCTACAGTTTAAAATTTTAAACTAGATCTATACAAGTCACCCTTAAAATTTTTAGAGATCAACTATTGAAGTATAATTTTTAGGAAAAAGATCAAAATATATTACATTATTGTCACATTTAAATTACTTAAACATTTTTCATTGGTTGGATCTTATTTCAGACGTTAAGGGTTGGTTAATTTTGTAAAGTACATTATCCGTGTTCAGTTGACATATTTTTTTTAATTAATTTATTGTAATCATGATTCTAATATCATCATTATTGCCGACTGCTAAACTTGCAAGTTCCAATTACTAGAAGTTTACACTTGATATTTAATATGTCCGATCTGGCTTGGTCATTGCCTTATATCAGGAGCAAATGTTTATTAATTATTAAAATATATAAATTATTAACCCGTTGATATTAGATAATATAAAACTTCAAAATATCGAGTTATTATTAAATTAAAAAATTGTTAAAGGATTTATTTAGCTTTCAAACGTAATATCGTTCGTCATCAGAATAATATACAAATGTAATGTAAACAAGTCATGGAAACAAGAACAAGTATTGTCATTTGAACGGTAACTAGATAAAATCTAGGACCGTGAGTTAGGAAAAACCTAAATTGTGTTCCGGCAAAGAAGGAAAACCTAACTCCAATACGTAAAAAACTTAAAGGAGTAATTGGCTGTAAATGTTGCTTAAGCCATCAATATCAGTTTGCCGGTTCATTGTGTTGTTGGTCTTCTTTATACAAATCATTTCATGTACCAGCCGATCTTTATAATTTGGAACAGACTTGATGATTTTGGTGTTTTTGAAGTCCGCAGTATGTCCATCTACCAAGATATGTTTGGCGATGGCCGTTGATTCGGGCTTATTACATCTGATGGTTGAGATGTGACCACCAATTCTTTTCTTCAACCATTGGTTGGTTTGTCCAATGTACACCAAGTTACAATTTGTACAGTCCACTTGATATATAAGGTCAGATTTTTTCTCAAAAGGGATAGGATCTTTAAGTTTGGTATATAAGAGACCAATGTTGTTAGGAGACTTGAAGGTGGTTTCAATATTGTGTTCCTTTAGACTTCTTTTGATTTGTTCACTTAACCCACTAACAAATGGAATCACCGAATATTTGTTATGAATTTCTCTTCTTGCCATATGCCCATTGTATAATCTGTTAACACGGTCTTTGATTAATTTAACTATAAGAGGATAGGGATAGTTATTGCTTATCAAAGTTTGCTTTGCGATATTCAGAGTATCCTTTCTGAAATCGCCATGCGTTAATTTAAGAGCTCTGTCGATAAGTCCAATTGCTGTCCCAATTTTATGGCTCTTATGGTGGTAGGAATTATAATTAAGATATCTACCGGACCAAGTAGGTTTCTGCGTCCACATGTATTTGATAGTATTTCCTTGATGAATCAATTTGACATCTAAAAAGGTTATGGCATTATTTATTTCTTTTTCTAAAGTAAATTGCAGTCTTGGATGGAATTTGTTAAAATGTTCGACGATAAAGTCCTCTTTGTCGATAGGGATTGCGGTAATGATGTCGTCCACGTATCGTTTGAAAAACGGGAGTTGGAAAGGGAGGGACGAAATCCGGTCATTTTCCAAGATTTCCATTACCAGATTGGAGATGGTGGCAGAAATAGGACTACCCATTGCAGTACCAAATATTTGTTGGTATAAATTGCCTTCATATTGGAAATAGGTCGTGTCCAAGCATAACCTAAGAGCATTCAAAAATTTGTCTTTGGGGATATTAGTGAAATCTTTAACTTCATTCCATTTGTCCTTAACTGCCGTGATAGCCAGGTCAACCGGTATATTGGTAAATAAAGATTTAACGTCCAGTGAAATAAGGATATAATTATCTGGGACGTTAAATTCTTTTAATTCTTCAATAAACGACCACGAGTCTTTGGTGTGGTAATTCGTTTTGCCTAAAATTTTAGAAATTGTATTTGAAAGAAATTTAGATAGCTTATAGGTTGGAGATTTATTGCTGGCCACGATTGGACGAAGTGGATTCCCAACTTTATGGATTTTTGGAAGTCCATAGATTCTAGGTGGAACAGCGCTACAAATTTTCAAGGAACTGGGAAAAGAGTCGGTAATATATTTGCATTTAGTAAAATCTGAAATAATTTGATTATTTTTAATCTGCAAGTTATTAGTGGGATCCTTGTTTATTAATTTATAAGTTGTACGATCATTAACTAGTTCATCCATTTTTTGTTTATATTCATTCTTATTCATAATAACAGTAGTGTTTCCCTTATCCGCACGTACTATTATTAATTCAGGATGTTCTTTAGTAAATTTTTTGATCTTTACGCTATCTTTAAGGACAGTTAAATTTTTATTCTTTTCCTGCAGTTTCCTAAAACTTTTAATGCTGTTACTAAAATTTAAACGTAATAGGTTTTTGGTGTCCAAGTCAAGATTTTTGACCGCATTCTCAATTCCTACAATGATATCTTCTGTAGGAAAATTCTTTTCGGTGTATGGTAATGCAAATTTTTGACCATACTGTAATGTGCGGATGACTTCAAAAGGTATATTGACATTAGTTAAATTTTTAATCCACTTCTCTTCGATAACTTTCTCATCGGGAGGAGGATTTAATCTACGGGATAAGTTATTAAATTTATTGATAAGTCTATTTTTTATTCTATTGTATCTATGTCTTAATGTTTCTTCTAGATTATCCAAGAAATTAGTATAGACATGTTGAGGTAACCAAGTTATCAGTTTCTGTTTGAGATAGTTAGTCGTTTTATTATTATAGAATATGTTTCTCATGCATATAGCAATCTTTTCTATTAAGGTCGATTTGTAGAAGCTGCTGATGATTCTATCCATTTTTCTAGAAACACCTAAATTAGTTATAAAATTTTTATTAAGTTTCAAGAAATTTGGAGTTAAGGTGTTAGATTTGCATCTTAAAAGATATATTCTTTGGTTAAGCAATGCAGCTTTTTTCTTATTAAGTCTTGATAGTTGTTTCATAAGGTTGGCTGGTGTCCTTCCATATAAAACTTCTATGTTATGAAAATGTGACATATTGAACAGTCAAAATCTGAAAAATATTTAAATATATAAATTATTAACCCGTTGATATTAGATAATATAAAACTTCAAAATATCGAGTTATTATTAAATTAAAAAATTGTTAAAGGATTTATTTAGCTTTCAAACGTAATATCGTTCGTCATCAGAATAATATACAAATGTAATGTAAACAAGTCATGGAAACAAGAACAAGTATTGTCATTTGAACGGTAACTAGATAAAATCTAGGACCGTGAGTTAGGAAAAACCTAAATTGTGTTCCGGCAAAGAAGGAAAACCTAACTCCAATACGTAAAAAACTTAAAGGAGTAATTGGCTGTAAATGTTGCTTAAGCCATCAATATCAGTTTGCCGGTTCATTGTGTTGTTGGTCTTCTTTATACAAATCATTTCATGTACCAGCCGATCTTTATAATTTGGAACAGACTTGATGATTTTGGTGTTTTTGAAGTCCGCAGTATGTCCATCTACCAAGATATGTTTGGCGATGGCCGTTGATTCGGGCTTATTACATCTGATGGTTGAGATGTGACCACCAATTCTTTTCTTCAACCATTGGTTGGTTTGTCCATATTACGTTTGAAAGCTAAATAAATCCTTTAACAATTTTTTAATTTAATAATAACTCGATATTTTGAAGTTTTATATTATTAATTATTAACTTTATATTTTAATGATCGACAAAATTTAGTAATTTATGATTTATAAATATTTAAGTGAAAGTATTTATTTGTTTTATAGTTTTCTTGAGGATGAGTATCGTTTTCTTTTTTACTAAATCCCTGATAATATGAGCATTGCATGGTTAAAATAAAATTAAAATTTTTAATTTAGAATAGAAAAGTTCTTAAATATACAAAACTAATTTTTGTAATAAACTTTTAAAATTAAATTGTTTGTTAAAATTACCTACCACTAGGTTTTTTACTACTTTCTTTAATTTAAAGCACTTGTCAAAGCTTCCGACTAATAAGTCTAAGGAAAAACACAAATAAAGAGTAAAATAATTAAAATAAAAGTCTCTTCGTCCATACAACGTTTATTTGATTTGTTTATATATTTCAAAAACAATAAAAGTATGGTTTACGTATTGTTTAGGGTCACTGATATAGTGCGAGTTTAATCGCTAACTATAGTTTAAACTCGGATTTTGACTATTGTGATTGGCTAATCTACAATTATAATTTTAAACCAGATCTATACAAGTCACCCTTAGTAAGGTTTACATTTAAACTTCTAACTAAAATAAACAATTATAATAAACAACAAAAATTATAATGAATTACAAGCAATTTTCATAATAATAATAAATAAAAATTGAAATAGGGATGCAGAAAACAAGAACTGTGAAGTAAAAGCTTATACTTCCTCAAAAGATTAAACTAGTGGAAGAAAGTACAGTTACTTGCAGAGCAAATCTAATTCTCACCATTTGACTTACAACCAAAACCGCTGGAAAACCATCCCAATCACCAGCTCACGGTAGTGAACACGCAAGTATCTTGAAATACTAATAAAAATATTGATTTTCAAAATTAAAAAAATATAAAACTTTTAAAATTACTTTTTTTACTACGTCAGTATAGTCTTTGGAAAATAATTCATGGTTAGTACTTTTAAATCGGGCGTACCGTCAAATCGTCCCGGTCAAATCATCAAGTGACAATGCGTAGCGCAAAAATTTGTTGCCTATGACAATTCGTCGCCAAAAATAATTCGTCGCGCTAGACAATTTATCGCATGCTTAATTATCATTGGTCAATCATGGTGCTTAGTTCAAATAGAATACAAATTATGTATAAAAATCTAAGGCTCTCTTTTGAGACTAACTAATTATACACATACTATATCATAGCATTTTTATTAAAGATTTATGTTCATATAATAAGCCTGTAATATAAATAAATATATAAATAATAAAGTAATATAATAAAAATAAGACTGTAAGACATACCTAATAATTTTCAATTACAAATTTAAAATTAAAAGGTTGTTATTGCGAGATGTTCTTGTTTTTATTTACCAGAAAATAAATTAATAAAGTATATTGTACTTTTGTGTTGATTGTAGCGCGCGATTGATTATTTTAGGTTACGAATTGTCGCGCGCGATTCCTTGTGGATTTTAAAAAAATTTCAAAAATGCATTTTAAAATGGTTCATCGTTGCACACAATAAATGATCAAGCCCGACGAATTATTTTAGACGACGAATTGTCGCAGGCGACGAATTGTAGTAAAGCTGAATAGTCAACAATAACAAGTTGCAGCATTTATCGTTTTTAATTAAACAAAATTTATTCTAAAAATAGTAAATTGCATTTATTTATTACAATACGAATACACACTATGAGGACAAAGGGGGCCCTCATATGTATTTTAAATAAATCATTTAAACATAATTTAACAAGCCTTAACCACTACCCAAAACCACCTGTAGAAACCAAACACACAAAATAGAAGTTATAATACACTTTTCATCTTCTTAACGCCATTTTAATAATTAATTTTATTAAACATAACTGCACATACTATAACATAATATAAAAAAGTTAACATATTTCAATTTTAATATTGACTTTTTACTACTTTGCTAACGCTTACGGTCGTTCTCAATAGACACTTTAAAACGAATTCCTTATCTTCCCCAAAAGGAAATCGCAATCTGCGTTAAATCAAAATTAATAGATTAAAAGATCCACCAACTTTGTTTATTTTTACGCAAGATCAATGATCATCCGGCCAGCTACTGCAATAGCGGTATGCGAAGAGTAGCGAGTTGATGACATTTAGAAATCAAACACACAAGAATCGTTAACAATTTAATCACATAAAAAATTACTCTTAAGTGATGCTGGAGTAATTCGCGTCGTCGTACAGTTTCAAATAGCTTCATAATTAACGGCAGTCAAAGAGAAATCTTTAGCATAATCAATTCCACTTCAGACTACATGCCATAGAATTACATAAAATTTTATCACAAATCTTAGAAATTTTTATACATAGTTACTACTCAGCCAGTTTCAGAAAGCTTTCATTGCTGTGGCATTTACAAAAAAATCGTGATGGTAAAAATTACAATGTATTATAAAAATCTTCAAAATGTGATAAAATACTAATCTTCTTCTAATCTTCCAAGAAAACACGATAGTTAAAGCCTCGTCCATATGGGAACCAATTAGCATCAGATGCTCGACTCATCAAAAAATGCATGACCATAAGGCATCACTTGTTTGTAACATCGCACTCGCACTTAAAAATGTGTTATCAAAATAATTTTCATTAAGAGAATCTGCTACCCAGAGTATTTGTCATCGGGAAATTTTTGCCTCCAAGAAAATTTGCCTCCAAGAGAATTTTGGCACTCAGAGAATTTGCCTCTACAAGACGAATTACATCACAGTAAAATATCATTAGAAACTCAAGACTAATTACCTGGTAAAACTGATGTTAACAAGAAGTTATTAAAAATTATAAACTTTAACCCACAATAGAACGTTCAAGGTATAAATTAAAATCAGAAATGAGCTCCAATAACATTCACGTGTTCTGCAAGGAATCGCTTGTATCGGAAATAAATCAATACGCAGTCGCGAGGAAAATACGAAGAGCGTGCACAAATTTTGTAAAGCAAAGTAATGAATTTTACAAAAATTCGTTACAACTTGTGTATTATATAGTTTACAAATTAAATAACAGTGCTGGTACCAAAACAAAGTAACGTGTAGTTCTTACATGATGTGCAAATTTTATTAAACTGCCATCAAATTTTGTGTTAGTTTGTGTGCTAAATAAAAGCTTAAATCTTCCACCGTGCTTAAAAGTGTAAATTAATTGCGTTTCTTTTTGGGATACGGTATAGGGACGTATATTTCACAAAAACAATTTAGCAACGCCAAATATAAATTTAAATGCGTAATTGTGACTTCCACTTTAAACATTCCAGTAGGAATAAGTGGAGGAAAACGCGTTTCATCAAGAACAAAATTACACATATGGTAAGTGACATCCAGTAAACAAAAAATTTGTATTAGATTTACTTTCAATTTAAGATCATTTTTAATACCTTCTCAAACACGAAAGATGTTATGTTTCTACAATTTTTTATTGCAGATAGTCCAACTATATTTGCTTCAAAAGCCTTTTTGGCATTTACTTAAAAACGAATCGGAAAATGCCTGTACTCGTTACTTAAAAATTTGTAAACTTGTTGTTGAAATTCAAAATAATAAATAAATTTATCTTTACGTACGGAAAGACCGGGGAGGATTTGGACATTGGATTACTAATTTTTACCACAGTTTTGTAGGGGGTATCTATTTTAAGAAAAAGTTAACTGATCATCATTCAAGATGATTTCAACTATAATACTCTCAGTTTTGTTTCAAGGATAACTCTAACATTTTTTTGTAATAGTTATAAAAGCTATTACCCAATTTATCCCCGGTTTTCCTTACAAATAGGGCGCAGTTTAAGTGTACCTCTAATTTATCTCCAGTTTCTATTTTCTGATTAACAGTGGCATTGTGGTCTGTTGTAATACAAATAAAATTTTGGTTTCACCACACAAATCAGGAAATAACAATTAGTATTTTGTGTTTTATGCTGCTCTTCATATTCAAAAAACCATTCAAGATTTTGGAATTGGCAATTTGAATCATCTGGCTTACTACAATAATAGTATGACACATACACGTCGTAGAGCAGGATTTACCAATTTGCCGCTTGTAGGCTTAATAATATTTACCGCCCCTTTATTACACAAAAATATTAAGGGGTGATTGGCTGAAGGTTAAGAAGTAGTCGGCCGATAGGGGTATACCATAAATCTCTGCTTCCCATTATAGCGGATAGGAATGAAAAAAGTATCAATTTAAAGAGATTATTTTTCCGCGTCTACAGATACCCAACACTGAATATTTTGTTCTTTAATTATTGTTAAAAATTCAAAATGAAATGGCATAATAGCGCTTTAAAACAGATTTTATATGCTTTGTTTGAAATTGTATGTATGTATATGTATAGTCGGTTTTAAACGTCTTGCGACATTGTCCGATACCAAACTACCAACCTTGCGAATTGGCGCTTGGTTTTTTAGCATTTTACATTTTTTACCTACGACGAGGAGCCAGCCCGTCGGTAGAACCCTCAACCTGGAGGACCAAACGAGACGGCCAGAATAAGTTGTTACTTACCCGTGAAATTTACTTCTATTATTTTGTTTTTTAAAACTAATTGCTAACTAATGACTATGAACGTTTAAAATAAATTTGGTTAAAAATGAACTTATAATCAAGTTTTGACAGATCAAATATTCAAAGCCGGTCTAATTTCTAAAAAATCGCTTATTGGAATTCCACATTTTTAATAATAATAAATTAAAGAACAAAATATCAAGAGCTGGGTATCTTTAGACGCGGAAAATGAAACTCTTTAAATTGATACATTTTTCATTATCAGTTATAATGAGAATCAGGAATTTAAAAAATAATCAATTTACCATGTTATTTTCCTATGTTCAGATCGGCGGTCTGTCACCGGGTATAGAAATAGTTAAAGTCAGGATTAAAGTATTTTAATAAACACTTGCAATTGTAATTCAAAAGTAACCACAAAATAATACTTACATTTCACTTGGTTTTCTAAAAATCAGCGGATTTATAATAATGCGAAATTGTGCGAATAAGCACAAATAGGGGGTCAAAATTCTAAAAATTGGGTTTAAAAAAAGGACGTTTACTTTACACCAGGAATAAGTAATAAAAATTTAGGAAATTGTATTAAAAAAGTCGAATACAAGAGAGTCCACTGTAACCTTTTCACACGGGCGGAAGTACCCCTAAGCTACGGTCTTGTAGGCAAATGTAACTCTATACTTCTGGGGCTCTGAATTTATATATTGAATTATATATGATAAGCTTATCGAGTTAGCTAAGAAATTAGAAAATGTATAGTTGAAAAATATTTTTGTGTAATAAAATACTTATTATTTTTTACTTTTACATTCAAAATTTGCCGCCCTAAAAATTTGCCGCTCTAGGCTGCAGCCTACTCAGCCTACTTAGAAATATGGCCCTGTAACACGTGAGGGTATAAATTTATTCATTTCAAAGTAAACAGGCAAAAATAACTAACACAGTACCTACTATGTTTTTTTTAGGTTGTCACAGTTACAATTTTATCCAGCACAAATTATTCTAATAATAGTACATTACATTTATTTGTTACAAATACACACTGTGCGTACCCAGGATGACCCACATATTTTTTTTATTTTACATATTATTTTACTATTTGTGGTCCACCCCATGGTTTACAAATAACATTGCAAGTGCTGAAGCAAAGTTACGTGCAACTTCAACAAAAATTTTATCAATCTTTAATAACTTTTAACGTTAGGCTGGTGACTAAAAAAATATTTAACTTCACCGTGCCTAAAACTGTAGTTTGTTAATTGTGCTTCTTCTTCGGATATGGCATAGGGACGTATATTTCACCAAAGCAATTAATCAACGACATATATGTATTTAAATGCATCATTGTCATTTCTATTTTGAATTGGCCAGTAGGAATAAGTGGAGGAAATTGCTTTTCATCAATAACAAAATTACACGCATAGTAAGTGATATCCTGCAAAAAAAAATTTTTGCATTGTATTTATTTTTAAATGCAATTAATTTTTAAACCTTTTGAAAAATAAAAGAAGTCCAGTTTCCACAGTTTTTTATTGAATTTAGTCCAATTACATTTGCGCGGAAACTTTTTTCGACGTTTGCTTGAAAACGAATCGGAAAATGTCGATACTCATTGCTCAAAAATTTATAAACTTGTATTACTACCTAAAATACACATTAACAAAATAAACTAAAATTAAGCCGGGATTTATTTGGACATTGGAATACATTGAACAGCTTTGTAATTCTGAACACAGAATCTAAACCCGAAGTTAAATACTTTGGAACTTAGATAGACCACTAATCTTTAGTGATTGCTGCAAGAAGCAAGAGATTCATTCTCACAACCAGAAATTTGTCTTATTTCCAATAGAGCTCTTAGTTTTCAGTTTGCGTTAAAAGCAAAATGGTTAAACTTTATTAATGCTATAAGTTGCCTTTAATACGTACCTATCATAAGAAAAAAAAATTTTACTATCTATTATACCAGAAATATTTACATCGTTTTTGTTTCCAAAATAAACCCCCTTTCTTTATTAGTTTAAGCTCTCCTATTATTATGTCCTAAACTACACTAACTACAATGAATGAGATTTATTAGTTGAATTGAATAACCTAGATTTTGAGATAGCAAATGGTACTTACATATTTCATAAGCACTTACAAAATTTACATAACACCCTGAATTTAAAACTGTTCAATGTATCTCATGTCTCCCCTTTACATAACATAAATTAGATTTACCTCGATTTTATCTCCAGTGTCTATTTTAAAATTTACAGTCGCATTGTGGGCTGTAGTAGTGCGGTTGTATTTAAAAGCTTTAATTTCATGTTTGTTAAAATAACTTTTATTGTAGTCCATTAACTGTATTCGGAAATCTTTGATTTTATATCCATGTTGATGAAACTAAAAATTTGTTTTATTAAATTTTTATATTTTCCAAGTACCAAACACAATTTTATGCTTTAAAAATATAAACAATTTGAAACCATAAACTGCTTGGTTTTTCATTTTAATTTGTTTTACTACATAGATCACATAGATCTAGTAAAACACAAAAAAAATTATAAATGCAGAGCTAATAATTTAATTAATTGGACAATTATGTAAAAGGTAACCAAACAATATTTAAAAATTTTGATTCCTACTGTATTATTATTTATTTAGCCTTTGGGATGACGTGGTTTCAACTCATGCGCTTGATGAAAGGCTACTACGTACGTGGCTGTGCGCAATTGGAGAAGAGAAACTACCACGTAATAATACATTTGTCCGTAACAAAACTGCACAATATTATGGTAATTTTAGAAAAATTTCATACACGTCAGTTTCAGTCAGAAAGAAAAGATTATAAACATTTTCGAGTAATAAAATAGTTGGTTGTAGAAAAAGCATTATTAAATTTATTACGTCTCAAATTTATTTAATAGTTCATAAGTTACCTTTGCAAAAAGTTCTTCATTACATAAGATAAATCTCAATAAGCACAACACTGCGATTAATATTGTAACATTTTGCATCTTGAGCTAAAATTTTAAACAACTAGCAGCAGTTGATCGAATTATTGAAATGATACTATCCACGGAAATGGACAATAACTAGAAATGCACGAGCATGACTAACTACGACTACCATTATTACTAATACTAAATGGAATCATTTACATGACCGGAATTATAAAAAGCAAATATACTTATACATAAAATTTTTCGAGATCAACTATCGAAGAATAATGTTTAGGAAAAAAATCAAAATATATTACATTATTGTGACATTTAATTTATTTAAATATTTTTTATTGGTTGGATCTTATTTCAGACGTTGGAGACTGGTTAATTTTGTAATGTACATTATCAGATTTCAGTTGACATATTTTTTTTAATTAATTTATTGTAATCAGGTTGCTAATATCATCATTACTGCCGACTGCTAAAGTTCCAAGTTCCAATTACCAGAAATTTACACTTGATATTTAATATGTCCGATCTGTCTTGGTCATTGCCCTATTTCCGGAGCAAATGTTTATTAATTATTAACTTTATATTTTAATGATCGACAAAATTTAGTAATTTATGATTTATAAATATTTAAATGAGAGTATTTATTTGTTTTATAGTTTTTTTGAAGATGAGTATCGTTTTTTTTACTAAATATCTGATAATATGCACACTGCATGGTTAAAATAATACTAAATTTTTTTGCAATGATGAAAACAAATATTCCGGCAGTTTTTTGTTTTTTGTGCATTATGTGGTCAAGTGTTATCAACAATAGTGTGTGCCGCTGATGACAGCAAAAGAGCTAGAAACATGGGGTAGGTTTTCTATTCGTGTTTTTTGGTGATTGGTTTGTTTGTTAGGGGCCCATGCCCGGCAATCTATGTCCTTGACGTCATAAAATATGTTTTAAGTACGTCAACGAGTGCAAATGTAGCATTTTCTTAAAATTTTTAATTTACAATAAAAAAGTCCTTAAATATACAAAACGAATTTTTGTAATAAACTTTTAAAATGAAATTGTTTGTTAAAATTACCTATCACTAGGTTTTTTAATACTTTCTTTAATTTACAACACTTGTAAAAGATTCCGACGAATAAGTCAAAAGGAAAACACAAATAAAGAGTAAAATGATTAAAATGAAAGTTTGCAACAGTTAAAGACTTTTCGTACATACAACGTTTATTTGATTGTTTATATATTTTAAAAACAATAAAAGTATGGTTTAGTAAGGTTTACATTTGACCTTCTAACTAAAATAAATAATTATGGAACAATTATAATAAACGACAAAAATAATAATAAATTACAGGCAATTTTCATATAATAAATAAAAATTGAAATGGGGATGCAGAAAACAAGAACTGTAAAGTAAAAGCTTATACTTCCTCAGGAGATTAAACTAGTGGAAAAAAGTACAGTTACTTAAAGAGCAAATCCAATTATCACCATTTGCCTTACAACCAAAACCGCTGGAAGATCACCCCAATCATCAGCTCACGCTAGTAAACACGCAAGTATTTTGAAATACTAATAAAAATATGGATTATCAAAGTTAAAAAAATATAAAACTTTTACTACGTCAGTATAGTCATTGGAAAATAATTCATGGTTAGTACTTCTAAATCGGGTGCACCGTCAATTTGTCGCGGTCAATTTATTGCAAGCAATTCGTTGCAAGACAATTCGTAGCCTGCGACAATTCGTCGCCTACGACAATTCGTCTCCTACGACAATTCGTCGCCTACGACAATTCGTCGCTTACGACAATTCGTCGCCTACGGCAATTCGTCGCCTCCGACAATTCGTCCCCTGCGCCAATTCGTCTCCTACGACAATTTGTCACCTAAAATAATTCGTCGAACTAGACAATTTATCGCATGCTTAATTATCGTTGGTCAATCATGACGCTTAGATGAAATAGAATACAAATTATTTATAAAAATCTAAGGCTGACTTTTGAGGCTAACCAATTATACACATATTATATAGCATTTTTATGAAAGTTTTATGTTCACATATTAAGCTTGTGTGACTGTATGACATATGTACCTAATAATTTTCAATTTCAAATATAAAATTAAAAAATTGTTCTTGCAAGATGTTCTTGTTTTTATTTACCAGAAAATAAATTAATAAAGTATATTGTACTTTTGTCATCGATTGTAGCGCGCGATTAATTATTTTAGACGACGAATTGTTTAGGCGACAAATTGTCGTAGACGACGAATTGTCGCAGGCGACGAATTGTAGTAAAACTGAACAGTCAACAATAACAAACATAAAATTATTCGTTTCTCTTGTAAGTTGCAGCATTTATCGTTTTTAATGAAACAAAATTTATTCTAAGAGTAGTAAATTGCATTTATTTGTTACAATACGAATACACACTATGAGGACCAAGGGGGCCCTCATGTGTATTTTAAATAAATCATTTTAACATAAGTAATTTAACACGCCTTAACCACTACACCAAACCACCTGTAGAAACCAAACACATAAAATAGAAGTTATAGTAAACTTTTCTTTTTCTTAACGCCATTTTAATAATCAATTTTATTAAACTTATCCGCACATACTATGACGTAATATAAAAAAGTTAACATACTTCAATTTTAATATTGTCTTTTTACGACATTGCTAATGCTTACGGTCGTTCTCAATAGACATTTGTGTATTCTATAGTTTACAAATTAAATAACAATGCTGATACCAAAACAAAGTAACGTATAATTCTCACATGTGCAAACTTTATTAAACTGTCAACACTTTTTATGTTAGTTTGTGTGCTAAAGAAAACTTTAAATGTTCCACCGTGCTTAAAAGTGTAAATTAATTGCGTTTCTTTTTGGGATACGGTATAGGGATGTATATTTCACCAAAACAGTTTAGCAACGCCAAATATAAATTTAAATGCGTAATTGTGACTTCTACTTTAAACATTCCAGTGGGAATAAGTGGAGGGAAACGCGTTTCATCAAGAACAAAATTACACATACGGTAAGTGACATCCTGTAAACAAAAACTTTGTATTAAATTTACTTTTAATTTAATATAATTTTTAATACCTTTTCAAACACAAAAGAGGTCATGTTTCCACATTTTTTTATTGAGGATAGTCCAACAATATTTGCTTCAAAAGCCTTTTTGGCATTTACTTGAAAACGAATCGGAAAATGCCTGTACTCGTTACTTAAAAATTTGTAAACTTGTACTACTATCTAAAATTTAAAATAATAAATAAATTTAATTTAGGTACGGAAAGAGCGGTGATGATTTGCCTCTAATTTATCTCCAGTTTCTATTTTCAGATTAACAGTGGCATTGTGGGCTGTTGTAGTACGGTTGTATTTAAACGGTTTAATTTCAAAGATGTTATAATAACTTTTATTGTAGTCCATTAATTGTATTCGGACGTCTTTAATTTTGAATGAACGTTGATGAAACTAAAAATAGGTTAAAATAAATTCCAATATTATTCACGTGATTTTGATGCTTTTATTTTTTGAAAAATACAAGACTAGATGCTGAACTGGGCAGATCCTTTTTATAAAATTGCCTATAATAGAGAAAGTGGAGATGAATTTGTGTCAATAACTACAAACTTAAAGTGATATAAATTTCAAGAATGACTGAATTGATCACTTGAATACTTCAGTTAGTGAAGTTAGTTACTAAAACTTTTATTCTAGAACATTTTAAACATTTTAACTATTGACTCTCCCCCTGTAATAAGATAAAACTTAGAAATATTTAAAAGTGATGCCAATAATGCCCAAGTTTATGAAAAAGTATAGAAAATGTGGATTTTTTAGAAAAAATTAATAAATTATAATAACACGTTCAGTCACAAATTACTACTTAATCACAAAAAAATTGAAAAATTTATCTTTAAATTCAAACAATAAATTTTAACAGACAAAGTCCTATGAACACCAAGGTTTCAACTCATGCGTTTAGTAGAAGGTTACTACATATACGTGGCTGTGCGCAATTGGAGTAAAAAAAAGTTACCACATATTAATATATTTGATGTACAAAAGCTGCAGAAAATTATGGAAAAATTAAAAAAATATCAAACAATTCAATTTTGTTCCGAAGGAAAAGTCGTATTTACACTTTTGAATTATAGGATAAAAATTGAAAAAGCATCAATAAATTAATTACGTCACATAATTGTAAAAAAATTATTTATATTTATTAATTTACCTTCGCAAAAAGTTCTTCATTGCATAAGATAGTT
This sequence comes from Rhagonycha fulva, assembly GCA_905340355.1. Lineage (NCBI taxonomy): Eukaryota > Metazoa > Arthropoda > Insecta > Coleoptera > Cantharidae > Rhagonycha > Rhagonycha fulva. The sequence continues at coordinate 26,561,286 of HG996559.1, read as the reverse complement.
CCGAGTAACCACAACACTGCAAATAATATAACACTTTTCATCTTGAAGTAAAATTGTATAACGTAAAATAAAACAAAAAACAACTGAAAGCAGAAAATTTTATTTATTGTACTAATTCTAGCTATGCGGAAATGAATACGATTAACATGATTACTTCCTTTATTACATAAACTATATTTAAATAGCTCCAGAATCATTTATAATTCTGGAATATATTTTTAACGGGCCTCGTTTTCTAATTACGAAGTTGGTTTTAATACAATAATAAAAAGTCCATAAAAAAGCCTTTGATCTGAAAAATCGAATGTTATGTTATGAATTCATATATTACTTTATGAATGTATGTTAGTAACATCATCAGTGGCAGATATTCTTTTGAATTTGTAATATTTTTAATTTTACGTCAGTGGTATTTATGCAAGATGTTAAAGCGAGAAATTATCCCGCAGATAAATGTACCTCTATGTAATTATTAGAATTTTCTAATCAGATTCTTTAACTGAAGTTTTTGATTTTCTTACTTTTGTATTTAGTGCCTATTTCATCCAGTAGACCCTCTCTATGTTTTCTTTTCTTATTTCTGTAGATTGTCTTGCATTTCTTTCTCTGTTTTTCATACTTTTGCTTATCTACCATCGATTGTATTTGTAACATCTGTTGCCTGAATATCTTTTTTTTGAAAAATTAACACAAAGCATTATATTAGCATTTACTTGTTTTGTTTCAAGATCTACCCACGATCCAAACTGCGAGCTAAGCTGACACCTCTGACGTTTGTTACAGGTGGGTAAATGTCGCTTTGCGAGAGTGTGCAATTATTGCACTATTTTAAGCAAATCTTAAATCTCTTCCTCTTGATGAAATCTTCTAGACTTTCTGCGCTGTTTGCCTTTTAGCGGGACCGAGTAATAATTTGATTTTTTGCATACATTTTTTTTGTTCATTTGATTCGATTTAATAAATTTTAAATTAATTCATTTAATTAATTAATACATTTAGAACTGCCATGAAAAATTATATAACCGTATCAAATTTGAGAGTCGTTTATCATAATAATTAATCAGTTAATCAACTACACTAGACTATTTTGAAGTTAGTAATCAAAATAAATTGATAACACTCTAAGATTACTAAATTTCAAGTGGTTTTTAAAATATACAATGACTATTACAAACCAAATTTAGTCCAAATGTTTACGAGCTATCATAATGTTTATTAAAATTTCGTTAATTTTATTAACTTACAGTGCGCTTGTTTCAAATTGCGCTAATATTTTATTTGTAACTCCTATAGGCTCACCTAGTCATCATATTTTGCACAAAACACTGGCACTGGGACTTGTACATAAAGGTCACAATGTTACCATTCTTACACACGAAACGGAGAAAAATAAACTTCCAAATAATTTAACAGTTATTACAATGAAAGGTGCGTATGTAATCAAACTAAAACAAGGTACTGAAAAGTTTAATTTTAGGTCTTTATGAAGAACTAAGTAAAAGGATTGACTACAGCAAATTTGGAAATGCTGGAATTATCGAAACAATCAAATTGGTCACCGAATTTGGCTTGGTAACAGTCGAGTTCGATTATTCTACTGAAGGATTCCAATTTTTATGGAACTACCCTAAAGATTTTAAATTTGATTTAATCATCTATGATTCATCAATTGGCCGATATATGTACATATTCACCGAACGCTTCAACAATCCACCATCAATCGCATTAATTCCTTTTTTGTTGCCACCAGCTATATCAGTTTCATTTGGAAGTTTTCCTTTTACCGTCTACGATCCTTACTATAGCACTGCATTTACCGACAATATGAATTTAATGGAACGAATTTACAACACGTATTATACATATTTTGATGTAATTTACAATTTGTACGTTTTCCAACCGAAAGAGGACGCAATAGTAGCGAAAAATTATCCAAAAATGGAATCCACGCTGGATGAATTGGAAAACAAAGTCAGTTTGATTCTTTGTAATACGGATCCGGTTATGGACTATCCAAAAATTTTGCCACCAAACATAATAACTATTGGAGGTTTACATGCACGGCCATCGGGTTCTCTTCCTCAAGTAAGTCACATTAAAAAATCATTCAAAAGATGACAGTAGCTTTTAGGATCTTCAAGAAATAATGGATACGTCCAAGTCAGGTGTAATAATGTTTTCACTAGGAACCAACATAAGATCTGATCAGTTAGGCCCAACCGTTATTAAGTCACTTCTTTCTGCATTTTCCAAACTTCAACAAACAGTTCTCTGGAAATTTGAATCCGAGTTGGATGAAGTTCCAAAAAATGTTATTGTTCGGAAATGGTTGCCCCAAAATGATATTATGGGTATGTAGTTTTGCAGGTGTAATGATTAGAGATGCAATAATCTTATTTTAGGACATCCAAATACAAAATTGTTTATCAACCATGGTGGGGCTCTCAGCACCCAAGAAGCATTGTACCACGGTCTACCTTTAATCTGCATACCATTTATTGGCGACCAATACGTTAACGCTCTTAAAATAACTTCCAAAAAACTTGGACTTATGATAGATTTACGTAAACTAAACGAGGATGTGATGGGAAAAGCCATTAACGAAATATTAACCACTGACACGTAAGTAAAGGGAATGAAAACGATAACATTTCAGTCAAACGTTCTTTTTCAGGTTTACCAAAAATATGAAAATAATGTCTGCGAAATTTCGAGATCAACCGCTTGGTGCACTTGAGAAAGCAATTTTTTGGGTGGAATATATGATAAAACACGGGAATGCCGATCATTTATCAGCACCTACCAGACGATTACCATTTTACAAAATTTTTCATCTGGACATCATAGGAATTTTCTTCGGCGGTCTTGGATTTCTAATATTTTCAATTGTTTTTTTCATTCGTACTAAATTATGCAGTAAGAAAGATAAGAAAAAACTGAAAGCAAACTAAGAGAAATTTTACGATTTATTTAAACCGTTACTTCATTTTGCGTTAAATTGTTAGTAAAGTACTTTTTAAAAATAATGTTTTATAAAATTTTTACGATTTTTAATCTTTCTGATGATACCTGAAAACTTGGTCAGTGGCGAAAGTGTAGCATTTCGTATGGTATTGCTTTTGCTAGGCATTTTCCCTTAATAAACATTTATATTTTATTAACAACGTTTGTGAGCTTTATTTTCATTTTGTATTTTAATATAAATAATATAAATTTGATTAATTTGAATTGTACGCAAAATCTTGTATTTATACAAGAGGAAGCGTATTAATTTCTTTATGTAGTTATTCTTTTGAATTCTTTATTATTTCTAAAAATTCTAGTGTATATTCTGCCTATCGTTGTAATAACTGCTACACTTCTGTATTTATTTGGACCTTTTTTTGTGTATGGTAGTTGTATATGAAGTTGTTAATTTTTTTGGAGATTTTTCTCAATTTAGGCATTGTTTGTATAGAGCTCTCAGCATTTCTATTAGTTTCAATTACACTTCGGTGGTTTGCCGTTGCCTTCCGAGTAGAGACGGACAGAATAATATTCTTAGTTTGCCCAGAGCATTCTTACATTTTCTAATTAATTGTCAATTATATTTCACGTATTTGCTTAATTTTAAGTTAATGTATAGGTTATGCAGAAAAAAAACACCATAAATATTTAATTAAAATGTTTTATTAGTGTACCATTATAATTTTTAATAAACTAAAGTGGAGATAAAATAATAACCAGGTGCGGAATATCAAAATCTCATGCATTTCTAAGTGTTGTTACTATTTGTTGCTCAATTTTCAATTTGCAATTAACCAGTTTTTTTTTCTTTTGGATAATTAATTGGTGTGTATACTTCACCAAAGATATTAAACAGCGCCACCTCTTCATTTAAATATAATAAAGTAATTTCAACTTTGTACATGCCATTAGGAATAAGCGGAGGTAAATAAGTTTCATCAGCGACAAAATTGCAAATGTGGTAAGTGACATCCTATAACAAAAGCACTTTAGGTATGCTGTTATTAAACTAGATATTATTTTTCAAACCTTTTGAAAAATAAAATTTTTTACATTACCACACTTTAATATATTTTTAACTCCAAATACATTTGCATCGAATGCCCTTTTTGCGTTTTCTTGGAAACGTATGGGAAAGTGTCTGTACTCATTGCTCAGAAACTTATAAACCTGAACCACTGCCTAAAAATATAGTTATACTTAATAAAATTTGTGTGCAGTTTATAGTTTACAGATTATTCAATAGTTTTTATTTACATTTACCTCAAATTTATCCTCTAAGTTTTGGTGTACTTTTGGTTTTGAAGTAAAATTAAAAGCAGTGGTGGTGCGATTATATTTAAACGTTTTTAATTCAAAAATACTGTAAATACTTTTGTTATAACTGTTTACTTCTATTCGTCTATCTTTCATTTTGTAGCCATGTTGAATAAACTAAAATTTAAAATATTGTTAAGAAGATATAATAATATACTAAAATTTCTTCAATTAAAAATTTTCACTTTATAGAAGTGTACGTTTTCCATTAATCAAAATAATTTACTATATTTAAAATGTTAAATTATTAACTTGATGAAAATAAATAATATTAAATCTTTAATTATATCAAGTTATTAAAATTAAAAAATTAATTAAAATATTTATTAAGCTTCCAGAGGATTATTTCCATCCGTCATCAAAACAAAGTGTCAAAATATTAATTTTTTTAATTTTAATAACTCGCTATAATTAAAGTTTTAATATAATTTACTTTAGCTTCCGAAAGCTCTCATACAAAATTGAACTAATTGAAAAATTTGTAATTTTATTAAAATTATATAGTATTAAAAATTACCTTAGACAAAAGGTTAGCATCGCACAAAACTTCTAGAATAAAAAATGCAAAAAATAACAGCAATATAGCAGTGCTTTTCATCTTGAGCTAAAAATTGAAACGAGTATATGCAATGGATTGAAGTACATTGACAATGAATTTTGTTGACCACCGACGGACGTCCAGATTTGCATCTGATAGAAAAACAACAACATTTTTATTGATATAATTTACAGATAAATATTTTTAGACTACTTTTATGAACATTAAAAACTCATTTGTGAAATTCTCATGGATATACCACTTTTAATGTTAAAAAACTCAGATTAGATACTTGTTTTTGAACTGAAAGATATTTGTTTACATGTCAAATACGATTAAAATAATCCAAGCTATAATATTAGTAATAATTAAGTACTTAAAAATTATGCATTAATTTCGGTTAAAATGCGTTGATTAGTTTTGTAATTGTTTGTTGGTTTGGACCAGCTCTTGTAACTTGTTTTTGTAGTTTTTATTGGAATGTACCCTAATCGGTATCAATGACACTTTGTTTTTAATAGCCTATATTATTTTGCATAATATAATCTTGCAAGATCTACAGTGATTAAATGCAACATTTGGTTACAAACTTGAATCATTTTACTTGTAAACGTAACGTTTTGATACGTTACCAGTATGGTACTATGAAGATAAAAGATTATTCTAGTCATTGGAAGGGTAGAATGTGCAAGGAGCGCACGTTTCAATAGTCGAGAACAAACAATTTTTGAAACGTATGAACGAGTGAACCAAAGTAATTATTAATACAAATATATCAAATCTGAACACTTGATAAGTTGAAAGTTTTGCTCATATTTTCACGCAAAAAAAAGATGTAGTTACATTTACATTTTTCGTGTAGTAAAATAATTGTAGGGACAGGAACAACATTTGTAGTAAAATTAAACGCACCTCTCATGCTGTTTATACTACATCAGCTGTAAAATGCACTTACGCATTGTTGTAAGATGAATGTAGTTAACTTTACAATTTTTATGTACTTCTAACTCTATGGAGTGTTGTTGCTTATCACTCAAAATAATTGATTGTGGTGTAACAATAAGATAAGTAAAAAGTACACTGGATTGTAGTAATTAAAATTTACCTCGTGTAATTATGTAATGTAACAAAATATTGCAACTCTAATGTTTTGCAATCCTTCAGTTTCCGTAATTAAGTTATGCTTTGACAAATATGCGGAATCTTTTATTCGTTCTTAATTTATGTTTGAACAGCACCTTAAGGTACAGTGTACACGAGGACAATATTATTATTAGTTTTGAAATGAATCGTGAAGTGAAAAGAATTATGGATGACTTTTTATTATTTAAAGGCAAGTACTCAATTTTTTAATGTTCAAAATTAAAAATCGGCAGTATAACGACAATTTTTGAGTTACGGGCTACCTAAGCGCTCCCCGAAGATATTAATTTTACGAATGAAATCTCAACATAATGTGAAGTTATAATTTAGCGATTTAGCTAAGGGCAAATGTTATGTATCGATTAGTATGGTCAGAAATTGATTTTAAACTTGTAGATTTCCAGCGAATATCGACTTTGTCCTTATAGAAATATTTCTTTGTAAAATTTCGGTTCAAAAAAACACGTGGAGATTAAAAATTTTTAACAATGTAAAGTTTAAAGGTGTAATTCTAAGAATTGCAGACAGGCTACCGCATTAAAATCTTATTCATTCTTATTGTCACATAAGCACATTTTTTTGAATCATAAATATTTGTTAAACTACAATATAAATTTTTTTAATTATATTTTAATTGCTATTAATTAATAATAAATGAACTCGTTTTAACTAAATATCAAAAATTAAACAAATACCTATAGGTACTATTGGGATTAGTCCAGTGATGCATTAGTAATGATAGATGAAAATTTAGTTCTAAAGATTAAAATTGTAAATTTTGAATAATCCACATAAAAATAATTTGCAATGCAGTTTTCATGACCGCTACTATAAAATTATAGACAATACGATGTTATCAACAGCATTACGTAATTAACAATTCAAAATAATATTTAAAAATGTTGTGATACCACCCTGTATTCACCTTTTCTTATAGTATTCAGATAAAAGAATATAAATTGTAAAGAATGTTTTAAAAGCTTTTATTCTTAAAACTATTATGCCATATATACGTAAAAAATTTTTTTCCAGAGTGACAGTAAGCAATTCAATTTTAAGAAGTTCTTCTTTAAATACTTGCTAACATAAAATAGTTGATAATTAATAAAATTTGAATTACATATTTTCAAACTTTCAATAAATCGTTGCTTTGAAATGAAGATCACAACTTTCATTGATGCGCGCGCATTAGGATTTTTGTTGCAGGATTTTGTTGCTAGACGGTAGACGCAAGTTTATTTTTTCAGTTACCACTAGAGGGTCAACATGGTAATACCTACCCGAGGTTGTAAATCTATACCTAGTCGAACTAAACAAACTTAAGAAATGTGAACCTGTTACTTCTACTCAGAAAGACAACAAAAATCTTCGCCAATTTTTGGATGAAACCATGAAACGTATACAGTCAAAATCACTATAATCAACGGATCAACAACAACCACAAGTAGCTTGAAACATCAAATTGCAATCTTAGAATGGAAAAAAATAACATTATCGATTTTTTAAAGGGGACTGCTAGTCAATCCGTTAAAACAGTGTATAACGTGCAGAAAAAATCTACTAGCAACGTGCCAAACAACTAGTCAACCAATGTAAACCAGATTTTAAGAACTAATGACGTGAAGCACGTATTGATTACAGGTACTTAACGTATATCTTCCGTTTTATATAACAAATTTTGTAGGTAACAACGAAGTATTGTCATTATGATTGGAACTGCCACTGTAAAATCGAAAAATCTGGAATTTACTGGAGGCCCTCAAAAACTGAAGTTCAAAAAGGTTTTGTGCTTCATATGCAGGTAATTTTATGACTTGACTGCTTAATTAAATAGAAATAATCTCACGAGGTACATATAATATGCATTTCAGACAGCGGCCCAGTTGGATCAACGGATACGAAAGTTACAGGGATTTTTACTTCAAAACCAACCATTATTGGACCATTGGATACGCCCACATTATGTACAGTAGTTTTACCTTATTAAATAAGTAACCTACCTTATAATCTATAATAATTTTTAATTATAAGAAACTTTATAAAGCAATTTATTTTAATAAATATACAAAATTATTTGTACTGTTAATATGCGTTTACCCTATAAAGTTGTTAATTTAATAACATTAAACACAAGTAAAGCATACTGCTATTGTTGTCAAACCCACACAATAATAGTAGTAGTTCTAATTAATTTATAATTCAAAGGTAACAACATCACTATGTAAAAATAGCAACAATTGTGTAGTACAATTAACTTAACAATGTTGTACAAGTAACAACAGCACAAAAAGTGAATTATACTAAATATTAGCAATATTTACTACACAGTAAACGTAGAGTTAACTACACCTATAGGTGTTAAAACAACATCACCATTAGTACTATGTACATAAGCACACGTTCATATAACAACAAAATTTTAAGTACTTTATACTACAATGCTGTTAAACCTTTACAACAATTGTAGTAAATTGTACTGCAGTCATTTTACAACAATTGACATGTAAATTTTACTACTCTTTGTTGTTGTCACTATATTTGCAACTCATTGTAGTAGATTGCACTGCATTTGTAGTTACATTTACAACTTTTTTTTTGCGTGTTGTTATTATTAATTAATTAAAATTTTACTTCTAGGCTTAAAGATAAGAGTAACTAAAATAAGTAAAATATCAATGTTACCAATGTTCAGTCTACATTTGCATTTAACCCTTTCTTGAACATAGTCGCCTTTATTTAACTTGAAAGCATCGGATTTCCGATAATGAAACTGTTAACCTTTTAGTAGACATTAGACACGTTAAAAATGTTACACGGATTGGCACTTAAAGTTCTTTAAGACCCCAGGAATTGTACGGTTTAAACCGATTTTTTGTAAAGGTGAAAGGCCAAAGAAATGCGGAATTTCTTAATTTTTAGAATAGATAAGTCGGAAACAAAATATTATTAATGAATAATTTAACATAATATAATATGTGCATTTTATTATTTCTTTAAGTGTAACATTGTAATACGTAAAATTATTGTAAGTGCTTTTTAATTTTTAAACCAAACAGTGTTCAGGTGTGGACTAACCAATCCAGTGCATTTTTTACCCGCAAACATTTGTCGTTATTATTAATTAATTTTAACATAAAACCGCTTATTTCTTCGGGTAAGCTATTGGTGTATATATTTCACCAAACAAATTTAACACAGCTATTTCTTTATTTAGAAACAACAGTACGGCTTCAACTTTATATATTCCATTGGGAACAAGTGGAGGAAAATGAGTTTCGTCAACAACCCAATTACCAAAGTGGTAAATTATATCCTGTAACCAAAAAATTTTAAGTTTACTGATAAACCTGGAAATTACTTTCCAAACCTTACAAAAAATAAAATCTGTTATGTTACCACACTTAGCCATATTTGACGACCCGATAATGTTTGAGTCGTATGCCTTTTTTAAATTTACTTGGAAACGAACCGGAAAGTGTCTATACTCGTTACTCAGAAATTTGTAAACTTGTACCACGACCTAAAAATACACAATGCAATTTATTTTTACTTACTTTTAGAGTAAATGCAATGTAAGCTTTGTAAGAGTTACATATCGTAACTTTTGTCTACTTTTTTCAGTCTTTATTACCTAAAATCATTAATTATGTGTTATTTCGGTTAGATATTGCTGTTAAAAGTTACCTCTGTCTTATCTTCCAAATTAATCTTTGGTTTAACAGTACAATTATGGGCTGTTGTAGTACGATTATATTTAAACGTTTTTAATTCCAAATAATGGTAGATACTTTTATTATAACTAACCAATTCTGTTCGCTTATCCTTGATCTTGTAGCCATGTTGAATAAACTAAAATTTATAAAATATTAGATAAAAGAAATCCCGAATTACAAATATATGTTGGTTTCAATAGTTCAAAAACTTGTAAAACTTATATATCAAAAATTGATACACTCTGTTACTGCTGTTTTGCCTATAAGAATAAGCAGGAACCTTTCCTGCCAATTTTTTTCCGGAAGAATCAATTCCAAATTTACCGATTAAATTAATTAAAAATTGCCAACATTTTGTGAGTTTTGTAACTTTTTGTAATTTGAGACATAAAAAATGCCTACTTGAACAACTTTTGAGTGATCTTTCCAACTTTTTTCTAAACTCCTATAGTTATTTATAGATTACTTATGGAAATAATTTATTTTATTTTACTAGCATATTATTAATCTGTGATATCACATACAGGTAAAAAAAAACTTATATAACCACTTTAGACAAAATGTCATTGCAAAAAAATTTGGAATCCAAAATGTGACTGTTACTAGTTTAACTAAAAAGTAGAAATTCAATTCCGACACACTACTTAACCTATTGACGTGGTTATCATGACGTGGTCAAACAATACTACATTTTAGATAAATTATTTTTAAAATTTAAATTACCTTCGACAATATGTCATGGTTACAAGTGACCCCTTGAATGAAAAATACTGCAACTGATAATAGAAAAATTATCTTTAACATTTTGAACAGAAAACCATAAACAACTGCGAACAAAATTTGGAGAACAATGAATCAACAAATCTGATTTTTATACCAACCTTCTCAATATACAATCATTGAACTTAATGAATTCCGGAAGCGATGTTTTGAAGTTTACTAATACTTATAGGAAATTGAATATTTTGTTCAGTTTTGTATCATTAAATTGTAGCAATAAAAATAAAAAAATTATATATTAAAATCAATTTTTAAAATTCTTGTTTTGTAATTAAATTATTTGAAATGGTAAATAATTTTAATTTTAGTTTAAAATGACTTAACTTGTGGCATTTATCTAGTTAGAAGGCGAAGAAAAGCAGAATACCTGACAAAGTCTATCACGGAACTGATAATAAATTGCTAATTTTTGGAAATTTATAACGGACATGTTTCTTTTAGCGACCTAGGTAACCACAAAAACGGTTTTTCTCTATTACATTCTATCTTAAATCTTCTCTGTTGCCAGCTAGCAATGGCAAAACGTGCAAAAAAAAAAAAATTCCCTAGTTAACCTGTCCATGATAACATCTGTTGGATCATTGAAGAGGTGGTGCATATTTTCAGAACATTATGGTACACTTATTTGACGCCTAAGGTGGGGCGGCAATAAGACTTACCCTCTTTAATGCGATTGAAGCTCTTGTAGGTAAAAGCGATCTACTTTCTAGCTATCTGCCCATTATACCTAGATCATCAAAGCAGTGGTGAAAATTTTCAGATATTTGAGGTAGAAAATTTAATTAATAAATAGTTATCGTCCATTTAATAATTATAATTTGTTTGTTTTACATTTTAATTTATATAATATAAATTTGTTTAATTGGAATAACTGCTACACTTTTATATTTATTTGGGTAGTTTTTGAGGACCTTTTTTGTGTATGGTTGTTGTATAATAAGGTTCTCCATTTTTTTAGAGTCTTTTCTCAATTTAGGCAACTTTTGTATAGAGCTCTCAGAATTTCTATTAGCTTCTGCAAGCTAACGACTCACAGACTTTACTAAATAAAATTTCTACTTTCTTTTCAGTTTTTTTTTTAAACCGTAAGAGCCCTTACGTGGGCTCTGCCTGAGCCTAAATACCTGAAGCAGACAGCAAAAGGTGAGTTGTGTTTTTGATTCCTGTATTTTGATTTTTGAGTTAGTAGTGATTTTTTAAAATGAGTAAAGCGAATAAGTGATGAAAGGTATAAAAGAAGGAGCTAATCGAGTGAAGAGTTTGAAATTAGTACCAATAAAGTGAAATTGCAGTGGTAAAATCGAGTAAGGCATAAGATTTGAAGGTTAGCGGAAATTTTATAGTCAGACCGCTTCAATAAAGTGCGAATATAGTGAAGTTAGGCAAACAAACAGAAAAAGGAAGAAGGAGAGTAGCCAAAAGTTTTGCAGTAATTACAAACGAATTAAATTGTTGAACGTGACATACAAAATCCGGGCAGCATTAATTCATAAAAGAATAACAAATGAGTTATTGAGTGAGTGATTTTTATGAAGGCACAGAGAATTAAGTAGCTGGGTCACGTTATGAGAAGTGATGAAAAACAGCCAATAACAATACTGATAATGTGGAAACCGGACGGAAAGAGAAATAGAGGAAGACCAAAGTTAAGATGGTGGGACGGCGTGATGAAAGATATAAGAAGAATGGGGGTTGCAGAGTGGATACAAATAGTCTATGATAGAAAGACATGAAGAGGTATGGTAAACAAAGCAAACACAGCTTTAGAAGAAATAGAGTGTTTTTTTTAGTTTTGTAAGTGGACTAATCCACCTCTAAAGAAAGGATTATGTCCCACTAGATTTTATATTATGAATGTCACGCTGTAATAATAATTGGTTTCTTTTCTTCTCTTTCTCTCAGATTTCTTTGTCTTACGAAAGACATAGTGACATTTTTTCAAATGTTCTTTAGGCAAATTACACCTCGGTGGTTTGCCGTTGCTTTCAGAGTAGAGACGGTCAGAATAATATTCTTACTTTGCCCGGAGTATTCCTACATTTTCCAATCAATTGTCAACTATATTTTACGTATTTGCTTAATTTTAAGTTAAAGTAACCCTTGGTTACTAACTTGAGTTATTTTACTAGCAAACGTAACGTCTTGATACGTTGTCAGTATGGTACTGTGGAGATAAGAGATCATTTTAGCTATTGGAAGTGTAGAATGTGCAAGGAGGGCATACTTTCCAATAGTAGGGAACACACAATTTTTGAAATGTATAGAGTGAACCAAAATAACCATTAATACAGAACATCACATTTAAGGTTTGTTTTTCACTAAATTTTGTTCATATTTTGTTATTATTAATTAATTAAAATTTCAATTCCAGGCTTAAAGATAACAATAACTAAAATATGTAAAATATCAATATTACTTATGTTCAGTCGACATTCGCATTTAACGCTTTCTTGAACACAGTCGCTTTTATTTAGCTTTAAAGCATCAGATTTCCTATAATAAAACTGTTAACTTTTTGGTAGACACGTTAAAAATGTTACACGGATTGGCACTTGAAGTTTTCTAGGAGTCCAGGAATTCTACGGCTTAAACTATTTTTTTTAAGTCTTTACTACTAATTTACTAAAGAACTTATTCCTTTTTAAAACAAAATTAATTAATTCGGCCACTTATAAGCAAATATTAAATAAAATTTTTTAGACCACTAAAAACAAATTAGTAGTAGCATTAGGTTTCGTAATAAATCATCAAATGATATAAAAGTAATCCAAAAAACTTCTCAGGCTGAGTTTTGCATTAATTTTTCTACCTTACCTTACCTGTTTTAAAGGTGAAAGGCCAAAGAAATGCGGAATTTCTTAATTTTCAGAATAGATAAGTCAGAAACAAAATATTTTTAAAGAATAATTATTAACATAATATAACAAGTGCATTTTATTATTTATTGCAAGTGTAACATGGTAATACTTTGTAAGTGCTTTTGAATTTTTAAATCAAACAGTGTTCAGGTGTGGACTAACTAATCCGGTGCATTCTTAACCGCAAACATTTTTAGTTATAATTAAATAATTATAACTTAAAACCGCTTATTTTTTTGGGTAATCTATTGGTGTATATATTTCACCAAACAAATTTGCCACAGCTATTTCTGTATTTAAAAACAACAGTACAGCTTCTATTTTATATATTCCATTGGGAATAAGTGGAGGAAAGCGAGTTTCGTCAACAACCCAATTACCAACGTGATAAATTACATCCTGTAAACAAAACATTTGAAGTAACCTGATAAATTTGGAAATTATTATCCACACCTTATGAAAAAAATAGCATTGGAGTCATATGCCTTTTTCAAATTCACTTGGAAACGAATCGGAAAGAGTCGATACTCGTTACTCAGAAACTTGTAGACTTGTACCAGAATCTAAAAATACACAATGCAATTTATTTTTACTTACTTTTGGAGTAAATGCGAAGTAAACTTTGTAAAAGTTTTATCGTATTCTTGTCTATTTTTTTTTTTTTTTAGTTTCTATTACGATTAAGTGTTATTTTGATTAGATATTGCTGTTAAAAGTTACCTCTACTTTATCTTCCACATTAATCTTTAGTTTAAAAGTACAGTTATGGGCTGTTGTAGTACGATTATATTTAAACGTTTTAAGTTCACAATAATGAAATATACTTTTATTACAACGAACCAATTCTGTTCGCTTATCCTTGATCTTGTAACCATGTTGAATAAACTAAAATTTAGAATATTATATATAGAAAATCCAAAATTACAATTATTATGTTGGTTGTAATATGTGGTAAACTTTTAAAACTTATAAATTAGAAATTTAAACTAAAATGGGTTCACTTTGTTACGTTTGTTTGCCATAGGAATAAGCAGGGACGTGCCTAACCAATTTTTTTCAGGATCAAGCAATCCCAAATTTGCTAACTAAATTAATTAAAAATTACCAACATTTTGTAAATTTCTTAAGGTTTCATAAATGGAAACGTAAGAAAATGCCAACTTAACCAACTTTTGAGTGATTTTGCCAACTTTTCCAGATTCCTAAAATATTGGGGGGGAGGAAATTTTGCTTTAAACACGTCTCTGGGAATAAGTTACTCATAGAAATAATTTATTTTATTTCACTAATATAAAATTAACAATCGGGATATAAAAATAAAAAATTGAATTAAAAAGGAACAGATAATGTACAATCCGAACAACAGTCTGAATAATTTAGAAGTATAAATTTAATTACGACACTTTACTTAACCTATACTGACGTGGTTGTTCTGACGTGGTCAAACAATACTACATTTCCAGTAGATAAACTATTTTTAAAATTTAAATTACCTTTGACAATAGGTCATGGTCACAAGCGACCCCTTGAATAAAAAATGTCGCAATTAATAATAGAAAACTTGTATTTAACATTTTGGACAGAAAACGATAAACTGCAAAGAAAATTTGGAAAATAATGAATAACAGAACTGATTTTCATACCAACCTTCTAAATAAACAATCATTGAACTTAATGAACTCCGGAAGTGATATTTTTATATTTACTAATAGTTATAGGAAATTAAATATTCTGTTCAGTTTTGTATCATTAAATTGTAGCAATGCAAATATACAAATTAAATACTAAAAGCAATTTTAAACTCTTCTTTTTGCAATTAAATTATTTCAAATTAAAATCAACCTGTTCAAGCGTTTTTCCCTTTTTTATTCTTAAATGTCTTGAAATATTGGATTTATTTTGCATTGTTGCAGCTTCAATTTTTTTGTTGAATAATTGATAAAACTTTAAAAAAATTATAGAACTAAATTCAGGGAAGCAAGACCTTTCAAATGTGGTGTTATTTGCCATATCATCCCTATTAACATTTTAGGGGTTGTCATCGCAACGCAAAAGAATGAATCAATACGGGAGTGACATTGGTTGCAAAAGTTGTCCCTCTCGATGATAAAATTGATGTGTTTTTGCATTTCTTCAAAAAAAATTCTGCTGGTCACAATCCCGTCTGTTGCGTTTTTAAAGGGCTGTTACGGGCTAATCCCGCCAAGCAGCATCTACCTTCGCCCGCAACAAACGTAAATGCCTTTCAGCTCTAGCCGGTTTAATAGGGGGGGATGGTCAGATGATACGATAATAAGGTAGACACGTTGCAAGGCTAGACGGGATGACTAAACATTAATCAAAATCGAGAACGGGACAGAGTTGAGCGCCAAGGTTAACAAACAGGGAAAGTCCTGGACCTATCATGCTATAGCGAATCTGTAACCCAGGGATCCGGAACACATGATGGACCTCGAGAAAAGCGTCATAAACAAATCAATATACAAAAACGGGAACGTCGTAAGAGTCGTCACTACCAACCTACCCTTATCTTGAGATGGTCATTCAGCGGTGAATCTTACAACTGTAAACAAATACACATACGCAAAGAAAAAGGCGATAATAATATCAACAGTAAATATAATGAGCGTAAAATTCCATACACAAAATACATGGCTACAAGTGAATCTAGCAAAGTGGTTCATTCCTTAAATTTTACCCTAATTGATTACTGATCAGTCAAAAAGATTAACTTATGACTAAGTATAAAAATGCTACAAATGTAATTCAAGATTACTGAGCCTACTGGCTTACGTTAAATGGTTTTTGTCCGACAATGGACGTGAAACGTGACTTAATTAAATTACTAAAATTACGTTAATTAAAGCGTCACGACGATAAAACTTTAGACTGACAAAACGGCACGTTTGTTAAAATTTGTGTTGCACTTTCGATGACACCATAAAAATATGTAATGCCAAATGACTCATCTTTAAATCTGCAACTTCAAAAATCGGTAGTGACGTCATCAGGGCGATACGGTAAATAAGAAAGTGATTTCTCCTTTGATCCAGTGTAAAACTGCAATGTAGGTGTATGACCCACTTTAACGGAAACGAACACTTGTAACTTCAAACGTAATATTCCTCCAAACATGGAATACGGACGATAAGAAACTTAATATGAAGCATAAGAATGCTTATGATAAACAGGATCCAATAATGTAACCGAAATCCTCACAAACGGTACTTCCAAAAATACATGGTATCAAAAACTTCAAATGAACCACATAAATATTTCAAGACGATACGAACAACTTGGATTAATAACAAAACTGTACACTTGAATAGGCGAGAACTAACTCCACGAGCGTCCGAGTCACTCGTGCCAGAAATTACTATAGGACTACATCATGTCGGCGGTAATGGACAGCGTGACTCGCTCGAGTGCCTTTATCACACTGACTCCCGGCCGTGGTAACTTCTACCAGCTTAAAAAAAATGGAAAAGGTACCCCTACCATTAGTCGACTTCAACACGAAGCGCTATACCGTGATTTTAAACAAAATGCAACATCAAAATGACTCTTGACCTTTTAAAAAGACAAACCCTGACATTTTAAAGGCATACAGCGCTCAACCAAATTCAAACACATGGCACAGCTGCGAATGAAATGTAGATAAGAAAACTTGTATGGACAGGCTGTTTCTTGTCTAGCAAGCGTATGCAAACAATAAGATAGAATGCTAACATGAATTTAACTTCGGAAATAAAGTTTGTGCGGAAAATAAAATCAAATTTTAAGCGAATCTAATAAATTTGAATTTTAACGAAACTTACATAAATAACTAGGCAATTTTTCAATTAACCTGTAATCACATTACAAAGCCACCCTGTATAACCTGTAGCAATGTTATGCCTCTGTAATTTTTACACTCTTCCAGGTCTCCCTTCTTGTGTATTGGAACCATTTTACCAATTTTCCATTCATATGGCATTTCTTCGGTTCTCCAAATCTCTATTATCAAGTCATATATTCTTCGTTGTAGACTCTCTCCAGCATTTCTTCATGTATTTCTTTATTGCCTGGTGGTTTACCATTTTTTAATTATAGCTTTTACCTCGTTAAATGTTGTCTCAGTTACTCTTCCCTCATCCTCTCTTTTTATTACAATTTCTCTTGTACTCTTCTCTTCTACATTTTGGATTAGCAATACCTGGAAATGGTGTCTCCAACTTTTATGTCTTCTTCGTTGTTCATTTTTTTTCTATTTTTATTTTTTATGAACCTTATCTTTACGTTGCATTTTGTTTTCTGTTGCTTAACCTTTAAATAAAATTTCTTGGTATTATTCTCTCTATAGTTATTTTCTATTTCGCTCATCACGTTATGTAACCATTTGTTTTTCTTTCCTTTGCAGGTTTTGAATGCTTCTTTATTTTTCTCTATATTGAAGTGATCTCAGCGAGATACCTCTCAAAAGTGCGCCGGCAGCTCGCTAAAATGGGAACACTTAAAAAAAATCTTTCCCGGGGTATGCGGCTTCAAGATGAATGAAATTATCGAGTCAAAATCAACAAAATTTTAAAAATTTTTCAATTTATTCAAAATTAACAATAAAATTTTTATCAAAAAGACTCCTTTGAACTCACAATTTTGAGCTTTTGAAAGTATAGTGTATTTGATGTTAGCAAAAGTTTATAATTTAACAAATTTATTGTAAATCAAAATCAAATAAACTTTAACAAAAATTAGTAAAAAAAAATTGTTTATCAAATATGTGAACTTTAAAGAAATTGTTATTTGGCGCCACGAAACTTTAAAATACACTTAACGTGAAAAATTTATCAAATGTTAAATAATTTTTATTTGAGCTTAAATATCTTTGTAAAATCGATACAACTGAAGCTCCTCGTTCGATATGCAGGAATGTCGAACCATTGACCAAAAATTCACAATCTATTCTTCCTCCAATGTACTCTTAGAACCAGAATCACTCACAATCCAAAAATTACAAATGAAAATAATCGCCGTTCATAATCGGGACAAACTATTCAAAAATTCCAAATTGTTGACCAAAGAACTCTTGATCATTAAAAAAAAACGCCAATCCAAATTTCATAAAATTCTGGTCCTCATAAGACCAAGACGATCTCACTGATCAAAACACTCAAAATCAACGCCTTTTTCGGCGGCCAAAACTAACTCAAATAAATGACCAAAAATCAACTCTTTCTCTCACGACCGTTGGTCGATTAACTTTTCTAGCAATTATTTTCGCTCTTCTTGTCCATTTCTGATAACGCCCAAACTTGCGTTCTACGAACAATTTTATCGCGCGCTCACTTTTAAAACTTTTAAAATAATTTGCAACACAAAATAAATTCATAACTTTAAAAATTTTTAAATAAAAATAAGTTTGTTGTTTGTGTTATAAGTTACAATAAACTTTCCTTTTTAGGTGTCTCTTTGATAATTCGTAAATAACATAAAATAAAAATTAATTTTTTATTAAAGTCGTTTCACGACAATATATTGTCATGGAATGCCATATTTTAGAAAATTAAGTTTCCACAATTAAAAATTTCATTTAGTCATAAATTTCGTTTTTGAATTTTGTTTTGAGTTTAATTGGACGAACGATTTGTAACCTGTTGTTTTTCAAATTTGTACAGATGTAGGTACATGCAGAGACGAAATCTTTATGGTTGGGAAATTGTCCTGAAACCTGAAAGTTAAATAAATCAAAAATGGAAAAAACGTTGCAATTTAGTTTAATTTATTTTTCTTAGAAATTGTTTGTTTACTTACCTTTAAAATAAAGTGGTGTTCAGGTAGCATACGATCGTTGATACGTTTTTAAACTAAAGTGCTGTTCGTAGTAATTTTAAACTTGGTGACTTCGAAATGTTAATTTTGGTATGAAGAAATTCAAAAGTTGGCTGGAAAATTGAACCAATCGGCGTGGGACACGATTTTTCAAAAAGTAGAAATTGACAGGAAGTGAGATTGGTGAGAAAGTTAGTTGCTGGATCGATGAGCGAGCAGGGAGTCGTCAACTTAACGACCTCGCATTGAAATTTTCTAATGTCTGGAAAATTTATGAATTTTACAATAAATTCGTAGTAATTTTATGCAACTGGAATGGAAAACTGGTTATTGTGAGTGCAATGAAATATTTGTGTTATGGAATCTATCGTAAATTATGAAGATTTAAGAAGCATTTACCTATTGGTTATAACATGAGATCGTCCATTTTGTTAATTCGTGGATGAAGGATGTTCTATAAAGTCAATCCTTTATTTTTGAAGCCATCGTTTTGGTAATTACCATTTGAATTATTTATTCACACTATTTCAACGATTGCAATTAATATTTCGACGAAATGCGAGCAACCATATTTGAGGTTAATTACGTTCAATTTATAAAAGTTGAAATTCAGCATGAGTGTAATGAGCAGATTATCGCACTTAGTTAATTAAATTCACTTGTGGAACTATTTCTAATCACTGATTCGGTTTAATTGATTGAGAAGATTTAAAACTTTTTCAAGTGTTTAAAAAATCGCTACGTATCAGGTGCGCGATCCATTTAACTATTAACAGTTTCATAACCGGGTTTTTAAAGCTACCAACTATTAGAACTACCATATGTGGCGCCAGATATGAAAATTAAAACATTTTTTTATTTTTGTACACAATTTATTTTAGATATTTGTATAAAATTTTATTAAAACGTTTAATTATCTTACAAGTTAGAGATATTATTTTACCATTTAAATGTGTAAATTTGTAGGGTAATTATTCATGATTTTGGTTTTCAACTGTGTTGATGAATTTTAACACAAGGACTTCGTCTCATTTGATTTGTCAAATTGATTATGAATGCAGAGTTCGTCAAATTAAATTATTGTTTATTCTCTGCATTTGTGTTTTATTTTAATTGTGGAATTTTTGAAATTTTTCTTGAACTCACTACCTGGGAGAGCCTTATATTGCACACTCCGACTATGACAGCACGGACTTCTTTAGCGCTTGTTCTATAGAACATGACAATATATTTATTCTTGTCCTCTTCTCTGTTTGTTGCTATCCACTTCAGTCTTATTATTGTTGCTTCAGCGGCTTCCTTCATTGTTATTTTTATATTTTCCCATTCTTTATTTAT
The DNA here is from genome assembly GCA_905340355.1 of Rhagonycha fulva. NCBI lineage: Eukaryota > Metazoa > Arthropoda > Insecta > Coleoptera > Cantharidae > Rhagonycha > Rhagonycha fulva. The sequence continues at coordinate 26,540,785 of HG996559.1, read as the reverse complement.
ATTTTGTTTTTTCTGCCTATTGCCAATTAGTTTTTTCGTATTTTTTGCGTATTTTATTCCAGTGCTTTTTCATAGAACTTTTCCAATGCTAATTTTTTTTTGTTTACTCTTCCATTTTCTATTTTTTTCTTTACTTTAACTTTTGCCACTACTTGAAAATGATCAGTATCTGCATCTGTCTCTCGATAAGTTTAAACATCATTGATTGCTTCTGCGTTCTTCTTTAATACACACACGTGGTCAATCTAACTTCCTTGCTCGGAATTTACACCTGGTTTCATCCATGTTATTTTGTGCAGTGACTTATGATTAAACTTCGTACTACTTATGACTAGGTTTATTGCAGTTGTTAGGTTGCACAGTTTCTGTCCATTATCGTTTGCCTCCTCATGCAATGTAAATTTACCTACTTACCGGCGAAAGAAATTATTAAAGAATAATTATAAACACAATAATATAACAAGTGCATTGTATTATTTATTGCAATTGTAACATTGTAATACTTCAAATCATTGTAAGTGCTTTTTAATTTTTAAACCAAACAGTGTTCAGGTGTGGACTAAGTCATCCAGTGCATTCTTAACCGCAAACATTTGAAGTTACTATTAATTAATTATAACTTAAAACTGTTTATTTCTTCGGGTAAAGTATTGGTGTATATATTTCACCAAATAAATTTTGCCACAGCTAATTATTTATTTAAAAACAACAGTACGACTTCAATTTTATATATTCCACTGGGAATAAGTGGAGGAAAGCGAGTTTCGTCAACAACCCATGTTACGACTACGTCGAACAATCCTTAAATTCACTTAAAATTTTGATTAAATCATAAGATTTATTTGAACGAGCCTGGTATATGTAACAGACAGTCGTCTCCATTTAGTTATTTTTAGAACTTATCTACGTGAGAACCAGCAATTCTTATACTTGATTTCTTAGAATTCTAAACATAAGTTGCTTTCACTGCAAAGGAAGCATTGCGTCATGTTTAGCAAGCGAGAAAAATAAGAAATCGGTTCATTTTGACTCCTATATCTATGCAACCCATTAATCTTTGAAGAAACTTTGAGTAAAAACCTTTGTTAAATTTCAAGAGCCATCTTGAAAAACGACTTCACTTTTTACCTATACCTCGAACGAGCAAGACGTGTAACGGTTTTGTTGTCTTCCAAGCAAGGAAGAGGTGTTTAACTTTATCTTGTGCCTCCAAACGAATACCGAGTTAATTGTTTCGTATACCTGAAGTTAAATAAATAACTTAAAATAACTATTATTAATTATCTCGTGCCTCTCAAAACCAGAATAAATTAAATTAATGTGCGTAAACCAATAAAGATGTGTATTATCAGAAAATCTATCTCGATCATGGCAAATTTTAAATAAAGGCAAGAAATTCAATATTTTCGACAAATACCGACGATGCGAATTCATTTAAATAAAATAAACAAATTATTAATTTACGAAAATAACGTGTACCTATTGGATGAATCAAATTTGGATTATTAAGAAAATAACGTGGACTTATTGGATGAATAAAATTTGGATTATTAAGAAAATAACGTGTACCTATTGGATGAAGAAAATTTGGATTATCAAGTAATCAACGACGACTACAAGAAAAATGGATTTGGAATGATGTGCAATCAACATGTGTACCGACAACCCAGCTTTTTTGAGTTTGAATTCAGAAAGAGTGAATCATGTGTGCACGACTTATCACGTTTAGCCAGGTCAAAGGTTAGTTTTTGTTAAATTTAAATGTATATAACCACATGCATAATTGATATGATGGATTTGTTGTAATGTTTATTCAAACGACTAATTGGTCCATTTTTTTCATTATGATTACAATAAATATCGATTGTACAATTACGTACATTATTTATCTGTACAAATTATTTATGGGTACAAATTATCGAAGTTTAAATCAATCCTTAAAGGATGACTTATCGTCAATTGTTTATTATCATTCATTATTTGCTAAGTAACGCAGTTACTAAATAATTTTAAGTAGTCTTGCGGAACGTTCCTTAATAAATTAGGTAAAATTAAGGAAAGATTGTATATGTGTACCGTATTTATGTCGACGTTTTCGTTTACCTTTATTATATGTTATGACAACAAATTTCTTTTTTTTTCAAAAGCGCCAATTTATTTTCAGAATTGTGTATTTATGTAAAAACGAGGTAAGAGTATATTTTGGTTCACGCAGGTACCACCCTGAGATTAAGTTCTCAGCATTTTTGAATTCAAATTCGAAAAATCTGCTCTTCGCACGAAGTGAGTCTAGCCGGAGGGTCCAAGTTGTACCAGTTGCGTCCAACGTGGTCCGAGTTGTATCACCCAATTACCAAAGTGATAAATTACATCCTGTAACAAAAACATTTTAAGTATAACCTGATAAATTTGGAAATTATTATCCACACCTTATGAAAAATAAACTCTGTCATGTTACCACACCTAGCTAAATTTGACAACCCTATAGCGTTTGCTATAATAAAGCCGCAGCAGTGGAGTGATGTGATCGCTGGTTGAGTATAGAGCGGAAATTCTGGGTTCAAATCGCGGATTGCACAGAATTTCTTGGCTCGGCTTTCCGGTGGGCATCCACACTCCTGTGGTGATCCTTGATATTTGTGTCGACGTCATTACCGTTGATACGGCTGCGTCACACACGAGAGTTTACAAGACAAGTTAGGTAGGCAAGGAATGAAGCCATGGGCCTTCTAGGCCTGTAGAGCTGTAATAATAATATATAGCGTTTGAGTCGTATGCTTTTTTCAAATTCACTTGGAAACAAATCGGAAAGTGTCGATACTCGTTACTCAGAAACTTGTAAACTTGTACCAGGATCTAAAAATACACAATGCAATTTTATTTTTACTTACTTTTGGATTAAACAAGATGTAAACTTTGTAAAAGTTACATCGTATTCTTATCTATTTTTTTTAAATCTTATTATACCAAAATTTAATGATTATGTGTTATATTGGTTAAATATCGCTGTTAAAAGTTACCTTTACTTTATCTTCCACAGTAATCTTTGGTTTAAAAGTACAATTATGGGCTGTTGTAGTACGATTAAATTTAAACGTTTTAACTTCAAAAAAATGGTAAACACTTTTATTATAACGAACCAATTCTGTCCGTCTATCCTTGATCTTGTAGCCATGTTGAATAAACTAAAATTTAAAGTATTAGATAAGAAAAATCTGAAATTACAAATATTATGTTGGTTGTAATAGTTGAAAAACTTGTAACACTTATGTAAATATTAAAAATTAGTACAATTTTTCATTTCTCTTTACCCGTAGGAATAAGCATGGACGTGCCCTACCAACTTTTATTTAAGGTAGAGCAATCTCAAATTTGCGAACTAAAATTGCCAACTTTTTGTGAGAAAATGCCCACTTGGGCTATTTTTTTTCGGCATGTCCTGGGTATAGGTTATTTATGAAAATAATTTATTTTATTTCACTAACATAAAATTAATCTGTGTTGTCACAAATAAATGAAAAAACATATAACTATAACCACTTTAGACAAAATGTCACTGCAAAAAATTCTGGAATCCAAAATGCGGCTGTTACATGTGTCACTAAAAACAAAATTTTACTAAATTATCGGGATAGCAAAGTGGAAAATCGAATAAAAACAGGAACGGATAATGCGGAATCGGAGCAACAGCTTGAATAATTGTAGGGTCGGCGGACATAAGCACATAAGTCAAAAATGTTAACTTTTCACATGAAGTCAAATTATGTGTTTTGGTTACGAATATAGTGGTAACAATACTTAGGATTGAAAGAGAACGCCTAAGTGTTGGTAGGCTACATACGAAATTAACTTATTTGCTTAATTCAGATTGTGAGTTATTGAAATAAACGCAGTTTGCCATCATAATAAAAAATTGTGAATTTTTGACTTATGTGCTTATGACCGCCGACCCTACAATTTAGGAGTATAAATTCAATTCCGGCAATCTACTTAACCTACTGACGTGGTCAAACAATACTACATTTTCAGATAAACTATTTTTAAAATTTAAATTACTTTTGATAATAGGTCATGGTCACAAGTGACTTCTTGAATAAAAAATGCTGCAACTGATAATAGATATATTATATTTAACATTTTCAACAGAAAACCATAAACTACTGCAAACAAAATTTGGAAAACAATGAATCAACAAATCTAATTTTCATACCAACCTTCGAAATAAACAATCATTGAACTTAATGAATTTCGGAACCGATGTTTTTAAGTTTACTAATACTTATAGGAAATTGAATATTTCGTTCAGTTTTGTATCATTAAATTGTAGCAATATAAAAATGCACAATTGAATATTAAAAGCAATTTTAAACTCCTTTGTTTTGCAATTTAATTATTTCAAATGGTAAATAATTCTAATTTTAGTTTAAAATGACTTAACTTGTGGTACTCTCTAGTTGAAAGGCGGAGAAAAGCAGAACACCTGACAAAGTCTATTACGGAACTGTTAAATTAAATAGCTACGTTTTGAAAGTTTATAGCGGACATGTTCTTCCCAGCCGACACGGGTAACCGCAAGAACAGTTCTTCTCTCTTAGAATCTATATTCAATCTTGTCTGTTGCCACCTAGCAACGGCAAAGCGTGCCAAAGAGGAACTAATCCTTAGTTAACCTGTCTATCATACCATCTATTGGATCATTGAGGCAGTGGTGCAAAATGTCAAAACACTTATTTGGCGCCCAAAGTGGGGTGGCAATAAGGCTTACCCCATTTAGGGTGACTTGTATAGTCCAAGTTTAACCGGTAACTATGGTTTAAACTCGGATTTCGACTATTGTGATTGGTTAAACTACAGTTTAAAATTTTAAACTAGATCTATACAAGTCACCCTTAATAATCTACAAACGACATCCGTGCAAAATTTATTTTAAATCTTTCAATAAAATTAAAATGTATCTATTCTATTCAACATATTTTTTCTAAAATTACACCTTCCGTATTATTCCATCAAAATGATGATGGTAATTAAGCAGGATTAAGTTTTTTTAATCGGATCAAAAATTTTAATCGGGTAAAATAGAATTACAATAGATAATGTTTGTACGGTACTTACCCGGAGTACACGAAATTTGAAATGCTCGTAACTTTGCAGAAAATGAAATTAAAATGATGGGAATGGAAGCTCATTCAAGCTCAAACGAATCTATATCGATAGACATCAATTTCACAAAAAAAATTCAAAATAAGAACGAAAATAGTGTAGCATTTCAAATGCTATTATTTTTGCTTGGCATTTTCTGTTAAATAAAAATTTAAATTGGCTTGAAATCTACGCATCATCCTATGCATATCCATCACGCGCAAGCGTTAATATTTCGGAAATTTATCAAATTGGCATTTTTCCGTTTATCGCTATCTAAAATGGAAATTTCATTTTTCGTTTGTGTAATGTTTGAGTTTTAAAAGCCACAAACTTTATTTTAATGAAGTGATCTTTTTAATAACCTTTAGTTTTCTGTTTGTGGGTCAGCATTACATTGATATTTTCCATTTTGAGCGGAATTTGACTCTTGATAAATTTTAGCTTTTTATTACCACCTGTCCATTTCTGTGTTCGTCCATTTTGGTTACCAACTTTTGATTATGGTTTTCTGGAAGTGTAGTTATAGTGAAGCTAATATTATTTTATTGTTCAAACAGCGTGATGGATCCGCATCTGGTTTGATTTCTTATCAGTCCGCTTGAGCTGACCTTGTCCGTTTGACGTCACCGCCCTATCGGCTTTGATTTTGATAATTTCGACGACGTGGGATGACCGGAAAACTATGGATTTTTAATTTTGTTAAAAGCGGTTTTAGAAAATTAGCTTACCTCAATAATTTACATGGACATTGAGATGTTACCGTTCCGATATTCCAGAGGATCCAAATAAATAGCAATGTTGAATCGGAATAATTGCAGTGGAAGGGTAAGTTAAAAAGGCAATTACTGTATTTAATTCTACTTGATGATATCTCTTGCGAATGAGTATTTGTAGTCAGTGTTACCGACGTGTTATGTCTGCGTTGGGCAGTTTCCTAGATGCGCGATTTATATTTTTTGTGGGTTGTCTTCAGATGGCAGCTCATTTGTATTTTTTTATTTTGCTTTTATTGTCCCAAGGTATCCCTTCAGGTTATCCTGGATTTAACTTGAATTGTTATGTGTTTGTGTATCTTTTATATGGAGTTTTGGAATCAAGCATTGTCAACCCCATCTTTAAACTCGACTTTTGTTTTATAAATAAAACCACCTTTCTTCTACTTTTGTGTTTTATTTAGAAGACTGGCGCCCGATTATATTTTTTCCTTAGTTAGTTGCCAAAGATTGTCCGAGTCACAACGTTAAAGAATCCACGAACTGCGCTTGCGCGACCTATGCTCTAGTACTGGACGGGGGTGTAATCCCTTAGCTGGCCTGTCTGCCATTCCAAACAAAAATATTGGAAGCTCATTGATGCTCAAACTATTCTCAAACGTTTGACGCAAATTTTACCCAAAAATTTGATTTGGTTTACTTCCGTTGTAGCGTAAAACATAGATACTTTCATTTGCCAATTGTCGGACTTTGGGAGATTTTTGGAGCCAATTTGGAAAGGTGTAGTTTACCAAATATAAAAATGTTAATATTCATTCGATGTAGAATTTCATACTCTACAAGTTTTATTTTACAATTTTTTTTCTAAAAGTACCCATTACAAAGCTGCAGACTCATATATAGAACTACATCTTAATTTTTGACAATGTTGGAAAAAATTGTCGTTCTTTGATCGTGATTTTTGACCATATTACTTGACCAAATTATTAAGTGGTGTTACTTATTCGACGTAGAATTTAATTTTCTTTAATTTATTATATATAAATATATAAAAGTGGCTAGACATTTTGAAACAACAATTTTGAAATAATTCTTAAAATATCTTAGTTGGTTTAAAGGTTAAAGGCCAAGAAAAGTGCCAAATTTGTTAATTGTTTACCACGTGTCGCTGAGAGAATAGATGAGTCTAAAACAAGATATTATTATAGAATATTTATAAACATAATATAACAAGTGCATTTTATTATTTATTGCAAAAGTAACATTGTAATACACAAAATTATTGTAAGTGCTTTTTAATTTTTAAACCAAACAGTGTTCAGGTGAGGAGTAACCAATCCGGTGCATTCTTAATCGCAAACCTTTGTAGTTATTATTAATTAATTATAACTTAAAACAGCTTATTTCTTTGGGTAATCCATTGGTGTATATATTTCACCAAACAAATGTGCTACAGATATTTCTTTATTTAAAAACAACTGTACAATTTCAACTTTATACATTCCATTGGGAATAAGTGGAGGAAAGCGAGTTTCGTCAATAACAAAATTACCAATGTGATAAATTACATCCTGTAACCAAAACATTTTAAGTGTACTGGTTAACCTAAAAATTATTTTCCAAACCTTATAAAAAGTGAATTCTGTCATGTTACCACACTTGGCCAAATTGGATAACCCTATAGCGTTTGCGTCATATGCCTTTTTTAAATTCACTTGGAAACGAATCGGAAAATGTCGATACTCATTACTTAGAAATTTGTAAACTTGTACCACGACCTAAAAATACACAATGCAATTTATTTTTATTTACTTTTGGAGTAAATACGATGTAAACTTTGTAAGAGATACATGGTACTCTTATCTATTGTTTTTCAATTTCTATTACCTAAATTCATTAATTATTTGTTATTTTGGTTAGATATCGCTGATAAAATTTAGTTTTTGCTTACTTTTTACTTTACTTTACTAATTAGAATATTAAGAAAAATTTTGACTCTGTTAAATTTCCCATAGGAAACATGTCTAAATTTTGAAAAATGTCATCCATCTTGGAAATTCTAAAAAATTGTTATAAGTTTGGTATCGTTGATTGAACTGACTTGTGGTTTGCGCGGAATTAATAAAAAGCTGATCAACAACAATAATCCAACAAGAACATTTAAAAAAAATCTAGGACTGTCTTCAATATCTACGAGGCTTATTGAAAAATTAATGGGGAAAACCACTGTAAAAGTCGAAAAAGTAACCTATTCCCAACCCTTTCAACTCTCGGTATATATTATAAAATGTACTTTTACAAAATTTATTTATTATTTTGTTCTTGTTACTTTATTATACTAAAAATAAATTTGCAAGGTATTATTTTAACAAACTACGAATGGATAAGGACAAACAGTGTCTAAAAGGTCTAGCAAAATAGGTCCAACTTCTAATACTAACTGAAGACTAAAGTCGAATTAAGCGTTGAAAGAGTTAACAATATTTTCTCTCTATATTTTTTAAAACTCCATAGTGCATCTTGGCTTATAAAAACAGATCCAAATAGGACGTTAACTATAATCAGAAGTATTTAAGTAAAAAGTAGAAATTTAGAAAATTTCGAATTTAAAAAATTATTTTTAGAAATTTTATTGTTGGATCGTGTTTTATTATTGTCGCTTACTTGTTTTTCACTAATTTTGCATAAACCGCAAGTCAGCGCAACCAACGATACAGAAGTTGTAGCGATTATTGAAAATTTTCAAGATAGCGGACATTTTTTAAAATTTTGGTATGTTCCCCTTAAGGGATTTGAGGGGATTTTTGTGAGACAAGTCAAAGAGTACCACAGAACATATTACTGAAGAAATCTGCTTTATAAAAAAATTTTGCTTTTCTTTACTAAAGTTTTATACTATACCTAAATACATTAATTATGTGTTAATTCGGTTAAAAGTTACCTCTATTTTATCTTCCAAATTAATCTTCGGTTTAACACTACAATTATGGGCTGTTGTAGTACGATTATATTTAAACGTTTTAAGTTCATAGTAATAAAATACACTTTTATCAAAACGAATCATATCGGTTCGCTTATCCTTGATCTTGTATCCATGTTGAATAAACTAAAATTCAGAGTATTAGATAAGAGAAATCCTCAGTTGATTATAATAGTTGAAAAACTTGTAAAACGTATATATCAAAAATTGGCACACTCTATTACTTCTGTTTGCCTATTATAGGAATAAGCAGGGGCGTACCCAACCAACTTTATTCAAAGGAGAGCAATTCGAAATTTGCAAATTTACCAACTTTTTGTATGTTCTGTAACCTTTTGGTAAATTGAGACATAAAAAAATACCAATTTGACCAACTTTTGAGTGATTTTGCCAACTTTTTTCTAAACTTCTAAAATATTAGGAGGGGGGAGATCACTTCTTGGACACGTCGCTTGGAATAAGTTATTTATTTAAATTATTTATTTTACTTCACTAATATAAAATTAATCCGTGATGCCACACATAGGTAAAAAAAGTCTACTACTTTAGACAAAATTTCATTGCAGAACAACTCTGGAACCCAAAATGCTACTGTTACAAATTTTACTAAAAATGAAATTCTTATAAACTCAACTTACTGACGTGGTTATTATGACGTGGTCAAACAATACTAGGTACATTTCTAAATAAATTATTTTTAAAATTTAAATTACCTTGGATAATATGTCATGTTCACAAGAGGTTCCTTGAATAAAAAATGCTGCAGCTGATACTAGAAAAATTATCTTTAACATTTTGAACAGAAAACTATAAACAACTGCAAACGAAACTTGGAAAATAATGAATCAACAAATCTTATTTTCAAACCAACCTTGTAAATAAACAATCATTGGACTTAATGAATTTCGGATGTGATGTTTTTAAGTTTAATAATAGGTACTTATAGGAAATTGGGGGAGAGGTATACTCACGGGTCGCTAAAATACAAATTTTACGATTGAAACCTCGAACTTTTCTAAAAGAGTAAATATTAAATAAGAGAATTAGCTATGACGGAATGCCTTAAATGCACCTGTTTTTTCAAAAATCGAATTTAAAAAAGCTTGATTTTCGAAGATTAAACGCTCGTGATTGGTTAAACAAGTTCGTTCGTGGGAGGTCCGTGCACTGCTATACATAAGAGAGTCGCACTTCTCCAATTAGTCAGTAACTCTTGCGCTGTGGTAGGAATGCGTTCTCCTTTTTTATTTAATTTAAAAATTTAAAATTATTTAAAAATTAATTCAGAAAAGGGTTACTTAAATTTAACAAACGGTAGTTACTTTTGCCCGTAGGTCCGGCTCTTGCCATGGTGATTTTGATGAAAATTGACTCTCAGCACCCTTCGGGCGCTTCGAGCCATTTTCATCAAAATGACAACTAATTTAAAAATATCCCGAGGCCCGTAGGTCAAGGAAAAGGTGAATCTTTGAGAGGTGAAACTCGTGAGAGTGGATTTGTAACGCAGAGTAGCTGTGCAAAGAAAAATCGACTTAAAGCACCTCTCGCTACGCTCGGGCGCTTTAAGCCATTTTACCAGCACATTTAGGGTTGAAAATCAAGATTTTCGTTCGGAGTGCACTGTTACTGCATCGCAATGCAAGTGTCGCTCCCACTCTGCGCAAAGCTAAGGCTATATCTGGGTGCACGTACCGACAGAATTAACCAATCCCGAGCGACTTTGCTTTAAAATTTACTGCAAAAATCGAAGTTTTTAAATTCGATTTTTGAAAAAACAGGTGCACTTAGGGCATTGCGTCATAGCTAATTCTCTTATTTAAAATATACTCTTTCAGAATTCATCGAGATTTCAATCGTAAAATTTGTATTTTAGCGACCAGTGAGTATACCTTGAACCGGAAATTGAATATTCTGTTCAGTTTTGTATCATTAAATTGTAGCAATATCAATGATCAATTTGAATTTTAAGGTCATTTTAAATTCTTTCTTTGCAATTAAATTGTTTCAAATGGTAAATAGTTCTAATTTGAGTTTAAAATGACTTAACTTGTAGCACTTCTCTAGTTGAAAAGCGGAGAAAAGTAGACTATTTCTTGGATCGTATTTTGGAAACGGTTTCAACCAAGTTGGAATTATAGATTGACGTGGACCAAAAATGTATGCTTCCAGAGCTTGCAGAAGGTTAAACTTTAGTACACATGCCAATTTTGATTATAGTTTCTGTTTACCTTTTATATCAACGACAATCAATTGTGTAGCAGTTTTTGGCATTTCTAAGGGTTTATCCCCTAACTAAATTTTACGTGACATTTTTTGTTAATAAAATAGTTACTTTTACATAATATTTCATATATTTTACATAGAGTAGAGTAGAGGCATGTGTGAATGTAGCAGTACATGTTTGTAAACGAGCTATTGTTTAATTGATGAAATTAAAAGTGTAGAAGTGCAAAAAAGGTTCGGAGAAGGTTGTGGGTGATATCCTAAAGAATGGGAGAAGGAATAGGAGTGAACAGAAAGTACTGTGATAAGACTAATTTAATTTTTCATAAATAATTTGTAGTAAAATAACCAAGAAAAACATTAAGGTTATCAAGCGGAAATTTCAGAAATGTCGAACCGAATGACCGCTTGAACGCAAATTTTACTCGTGCATATAGGCAACACAACACGCATTAGTGCATTTTGTGTAAAATAAAGTACCTACTATCAACCTGATCAAAACAAATGAGTAGTAAAAAAAAACTTAATAGGGAAAAAGTGAAAGCAGATAACCGCCAGAGAACAAACAGTGCGGGAAATCTTGATGAGTATATCAAAAACAGACAACAAGAAAACCGATTCATTTATTAAAAGAAGTAAGAAAATTAGCAGATCACCTACAAAGAGCAACGACAATACCAAACCGATTGCTAACGAAATAGAAGAAGTCGGGAAGTTTATGGAATGCATAAGCAAAAACACGGAAAAAGTAAGAATCAAAAACACTGAGGTTAAACAGGATATACTTGAAAACATTAAGAAAATACACAAACAAATAGAAAAGCACGGAAGAGATAAAAACGTTGAGAGAAAACCTAAAAGAAGCTAAACTTAATGCGAAACATGAACGACTGAATAATAAAACGAGAAATAAAGAACTTGAATGTAAACTGAATGCAATGGAATTTAAAGTGGAGTCGCAGGAAAGAGTAAAGAGAAAGAACAGGATGATAATCACCGGCGCAAACCGTGTGACTGCAGCAGACAACGGAGATACACTAAAAAAAGAGCTCCAACATTACTATAGGTGGCTTACAAGATCTTGTCGACATGCATATTATATAATAGAATTAAATCAGCGATTGATGATAAGATCGGAGAATATTAAAATGGTTTTAGGGAAGAAAGATCGACAACGGACGCGATACACATAATGAAACATATATATATAGTCGGTTTTAAACGTCTTGCGACGTTGTCCGATACCAAACTACCAACCTTGCGAATTGGCGCTTGGTTTTTTTAGCATTTTACATTTTTTACCTACGACGAGGAGCCAGCCCGTCGGTAGAACCCCCAACCTGGAGGACTAAACGAGACGGCCAGAAGTTGTTACTTACCCGGATTCGAACCGGGTATTGAGCGTTCGTAGTCAACTCGCTTGACCATTGCTCTCCGACCGTCTCTTAATAAATAATGAAACAACTAACCGAAAAGGCATATAAACATAACATAGATCTGTACCTGCTGTTTCTTGACTTTGAACAAGCTTTCGATTCCGTTAAGCGTGGAAAATTGTACGAAGTATTGAGCAAACTGGGTATACGCGAAAAACTGATAAGACTAATCCAAATGACGATGAGAAACTCAAATTCAACAGTAAAAGTTAGACTAAGCAAATCAGACGAGTTTGCAATTAATAGAGGAGTGAGGCAGAGCGACGCATTTTCAGCGGTACTGTTCAACTTGGTGATAGAGAATATTGTGAGAAAGTTAGAAACCAGAGCAGCGTTATCAATAAAAGAATGGCTAATACTAGCTTATGCCGATGATATTGTTATCAATTCAAGGATAAAACATAAAATGATACAAATTTTCAAAGAATTGGTAAAACACTCGATGGAAATGGGGCTAAAGATTAGTGAAGCTAAAAGAAAATACATGAGATTTAAAAGAAAAGAAGATACACAACATAAAGACCTAATTATTGGAGAGTATACATTTGAAGAGGTAGAGCATTTCAAGTATTTAGGAGTACAATTAGACAAGAACAACGAGAGAACACCAGAAATAAATGACAAGATACAAGATGGCAACATTCGATGCCAACAAAAAGATCTTGAAAAGTAAGAATACGCACATCTATAGGAACGAAAATTAGAGTGCATAAGACATTTGTGAGAACGGTCGTCTCTTATGCAGCAGAAGTATTATATATGACAAAGAGAGAAAAAGAAAAATTATGAGTTTTTGAGAGAAAAGTAATAAGATCGATCATGAGACCAAAAAGAATTGGGGAAAATGAGTTTAGAATGAGAACAAACGTGGAAATTTATAAAGGCACAAAGAATCAGATGACTTGGTAACGTACTAAGAAAATTGGTTGTCTATAAAGTCGGTTTACGGACGATGATAATTTTACGTGATAACGTGATAACGTCATAAAAATAACATTGATGAAAAATTGCATACTTTTATGAATTGAATTGAATTATTATCACTAAATTATCATTACTTTGAATAATACAAAGAAGGAGTTAATTAAAACTTACAATTTTTTCGACAAATTAACATTTATTTGCACTCGAAATTTTTATTTTAATAAATAGAGCTTATATTGCCGATTAAATTACCTCTAATGATTTTAAAACACATTCTTTTATGATTGCTTATTATTCATATGTTACTATGAATTTTAGCAGTAAAATAACTTATATTTTACTATTTTAATATTCATTATTTACGTTTGTTGTAATCGTTATTTAGGAGAATAATTAATATTACAAATGAATACATTTTTATTAGTAACGTTCGGTGGATGCATAGGCAACGCCGGTATTGTCCTCGTATTCTGTTCTGTACATTACTACAGTATTATTTCCTTTGTCAGAACGTGAAAAAATCAACTCTGGGTGTTCTCTAGCGTATCTGAGTGTGTCCCTGTAATTTCTTTCATTTATCATTTCTTCAAGAGTGAATTTTTGTTTTCTTTGTTTGTAATTAGTAACAATGTTTATACATTTTGCTCTCAAAGTATCTACCTCTTGTTCTTGCAACTTCAATTCAACATTGCTAATTATATTAGCGGAATCCTTAGTAAGGTCATGTCTATGTCCCTGTACAATGTGAAGAATTCTATTGATATGGTGAATTCACTGAAGGAAGTAAAAATACCTTTAGGGTATAGATTAGTGTCTTTTGATGTCGTGTCATTATTCCCCAGTATCCCCAAAGAAATGGTGTTTAGCTGCATAAACGAGCGTTGGCACATAATAAAAGCATACACAGAATTGAGCAAGAGAGATTTTCTGAGTATGGTAGAAATTTGTTTTGAGTATAGCTATTTTTCACTGAAAGGGAAATTATATAAACAGCTAGATGGTTTAGCCATGGGTAGCCCTAGTAGTCCAGTCTTGGCAAGTTTGGTGATGGAGACTTTATTAGATAAAGTGTTGAGTGGTTTGTCATTTGAAGTGCCGTTTTTCAAATTGTATGTAGATGATTCGCTATCAGCAGTTCCTGATGGAAAAGAAGATCAACTTCTGGATATATTTAACAAATACCATAACAGAGTTAAGTTCACCATGGAGAAGGAAAAAAATGGTGAAATCCCGTTTTTGGATATCACAGTTATCAGAAGACCTGAAAGACTAGTGGCCACTAATTGGTACACAAAACCAATGAGCTCCAATCGGATGATTGATTATCAATCTTACCATCACACTAACATAAAGACCGGTCTGGTGACAGGCGTTATAAAAAGAGTGTTGAGATTGTCACATCCAGATTTTCATAAGGACAACAAAATAAAAGTGATAGATATTTTGAAACAAAATAATTATCCAATGTGGTTCATTAATTCCCAATGGAATAGAGTAACTAAGGAAAATAATGGTGTTAATATAAATAGTAAGACCGAAGAGAGATTTCCTTATTTCAGGTTCCCCTACATACGAGGATTGACGGAGAGAATGCAAACCATACTTAAAAACTATTGTAAGCTGGGTATTTACAGCCTGCAGACTCACCATAGTGTGTTATCCAGACTAAAGGATACCATTCCAAAGGAAAATCTTTTAGAATTGATCTATGAGATTCCTTGTGTAGACTGTAATAAAACATACATTGGGCAGACCAAGCAATACCTAAGACAAAGAGTATACCAACACAGAAGAGATTGCAGATTGACAGATGAGGGAAAGGATAAGGAACGAGGAAGAGGGAAAGAGGATGGAGATGATTCTACCGCATTAGTGGTGCATCATAGGGATATCGGGCATGACTTTGACTTTGATAATGTCAAAATTTTGGATTTTGAAACCTCAAAATTAAAAAGAAATATTAGTGAAATGTTCTTTATAAAAACCAATGAGTGTGTTAATTTCAGAGAGGATGCCATGAAACTTAGCGGGATCTATAGCGGCGTTTTGTAGTTTTTTGGAGAGTAACTCAATTATAGGGTTGAAGGAAATTTCTTAATGTTCTTTGTGTAGGAGCGATTTATTGGAGTTCTACTATATATGGGAGTATCAGCAGGTGTTTGTATAGATATTATAATTTTGTGGGTTGTAATTCTGTTTTGTTCTAACAATGATAATTTTACTATTTGACGTATGTTTTATTAATTTTAAGATTTTAATTGATGTGTGTAAATTTTGCGTAAATATTTGATTGAAGGATAAGTTGTAGATGTACTCTCCTAGGAATGTTATTTTGGAACTGATTTTTTGGTAAATTTTATACTGGATGTGGCCTAAATGTGAGTGTAAATGATTGTTTTTAGATCCTGAAGAAGAAGAAATATATAGCTTCAAAACGTTAATCAAAATAAAAAGTTTTTTATTTATTTCCTGGTCCAAAGTTCCCCACAAACTTATAATGAATATAATTAATAATATGGACGCGATGAACAAATGTGAAGATGATCAATTTGAATTTTAAAAGCAATTTTAAACTTATTTGTTTGCAAATAAATTATTTCAAATTGTAAGTAGTTCTAATTTGAGATTAAAATGTCTTAACTTGTGGCACTCTCTATTTGGAAGGCGGAGAAAAAAAGAACACCTGACAAAGTCTATCACAGAACTGATGAATTAAATAGCTAAGTTTTAAAGGTTTATAACGGAAATGTTCTTTTTAGGGACCCGGGTAACCACAGGAATGATTCGTTTTTCTTAGATTATCTGATGAATCTTTTCTGTTTCCAGCTAGCAACGGTAAAGTGTGCTAAAAAAGAACTAATGCTTAGTTAACTTGTCTATCGGACCATTTGTTGGATCATTAAGGCAGTTGTGCAAAATTTCAGAAATTTCTTGTACACTTATTTGACGCTCAACGTGGGGCAGCAATAAAGGCTTACCTTCTTTAATATTTTACAAACGACATCCGTGCAATAGAAGGTCTTGTGAGCAAAGACAATCTACTTCCTAGCTATCTGTCCATCACACCTAGATCATCGAGGCAATGGTGAAAATTTTCAGATACTTAAGATACAAAATTTAATTAATGAATAATTATTATCGTCTATTTGGTAATAATTCGTTTGTTAATATTTTTGGGGTTATGTACCTTATGTATTTAATGGGGTACATGTACAAAATTTAGTTTGGCTTTAGTTATGCTAATTAGTAAATAATATTATGATGTAAATGATAATTTTACCAAAAAATAATATATTTTTTTTGGTCCTTGCTTCTAAAGAGTCATTAGCTCTTCTCTTATGTAAACTTATTCCAGTGTACATCGATATTATTTTATGTATTTTATGAAATTGTGTCTTAAATTGTTTTCACTAGTGCGATCTTCTGCGGGTCACAGTTTTATGTTTTTTTTAAGATTATTTTTTTTTGTTAAAACTATCATACTGTAAGATTCAAAACGACGTATTGCATTCAGTTTTAGCTACAATCTGTCAAGAGACAGCTAAGGAACTTATTAAAAGTAAAACAAATCGAAAAGTTTTATTTTAATAAATTATTATTATTCAATAAAAGAAAGCAGCTATTTTTAGCTGTATTAATTGTTGTAAAATACTTCCATTTACTATTTAGAAAATTATTCCATTAAAATATCCCAAATTTATATTTTGCAGTTTCAATATTGCTAAAACTTGAATTTTTGAATTGGATTGGATGAAGAAATCGAAAGGGTAGAAAGAGAATGGAACTATTCTTGAAAAAGCAAAATTTTAGAAATCGCGAAAATTGCATGATATTTTGAGACAACAATTTTGAAAATATTAAGAAAATGTAAACCTTTTTTTGAAAACAATATATTATTAAAAAATAATTATAAACATAATAAAACAAGTACCTTTTATTATTTATTGCAAGAGTAACATTGTAATATTTAAAATCATTGTACGTGCTGTTTAAACTAAACAGTGATCAGATGTGGACTAGTCAATCCCGTGCATTGTAACCGCAAACAATAGTTATTATTATTAAATATAACTTAGAGCAGTTTATTTCTTTGAATAACCCATTGGTGTATATATTTCACCAAACAAATTTACCACAGATATTTCTTTATTTAAAAACAACAGTACGTTTTCTACTTTATATATTCCATTGGGAATAAGTGGTGGAAAACGAGTTTCGTCAATAACCCAATTACCTGCGTGATAAATTACGTCCTGTAGGAAAAACATTATAAGTAACCTGATAAATTTAGAAATTATGATCCAAACCTTATGAAAAATAAAATCGGATATGTTACCACACATAGCCAAATTAGACAACCCTATAGCGTTTGCGTCATATGCCTTTTTTAAATTCACTTGGAAGCGAATCGGAAAGTGTCGATACTCGTTGCTCAGAAATTTGTAAACTTGGACCACAACCTAAAAATACACAATGAAATTTATTTTGGCTTAATTTTGGAGTAAGTGCGATGTAAACTTTGTAAGAGTTACATCGTACTCTTGTCTATTGTTTTCTGGTTTTATTTCCTTAATTTAATATAATTATTATTAGTTATTTTGGTTAGACATCCGTGTCAAAAGTTACCTTTATTTTATCTTCCAAATTAATCTTCAGTTTAAGAGTACAATTGTGGGCTGTTGTAGTACGATTATATTTAAACGTTTTAAGTTCTAAATAATGGTAAACACTTTTATTATAACGAACCAATTCTGTTCGAAAATCCTTGATCTTGTAGCTATGTTGAATAAACTAAAATTCAGTGTATTAGATAAAAGACTCCTAAATTACAAATATGCGTTGATTGTAATAGTTAAAAAACTTGTAAAACTTATATTTATTATCAAAAATTAATATAGGTTACTTTTGTTTTCCCATAAAAATAATTGGCCAACTTTTTGTAAGTTTTTTAACTTTTTGTAAATTTAGACACAAAAAAATGACAATTGGACCAACTTTTGAGTAATTTTGCCAACTTTTTTCCAAATTCCTAAAATATTGGAGGGGGGGAGAATCCTTGGACACGTCTCTGAGAATAAGTTATTTATTTAAATAATTTATTTTACTTCACTAATATAAAATTAATCTGTGATACCACACTTAGCTAAAAAAATTTACTACTTTAGACCAGATGTCATTGCAGAAAAACTCTGGAACCCAAAATGCTACGGTTACAAATTTTACTAAAAATGTAATTCCATTAAAATAAACCTACTGACGTGGTTGTTATGATGTGGTCTAACAATACTATATTTTCAGATAAATTATTTTTTAAACTTTAAATTACCTTTGACAATATGTCATGTTCACAAGAGATTCCTTGAATAAAATATGCTGCAACTGCTAATAGAAAAATTATATTTAACATTTTAAACACAAAACTATAAACAACTGCAAACAAAATTTGAAAAACAAAGAATCAACAAATCTGATTTCCATATCAACTTTGTAAATAAACAATCATTGAACTTAATGAATTTCGGAAGCGATGTTTTTAAGTTTACTAATTCTTATAGGAAATTGGATATTTTGATCAGTTTTGTATCATTAAATTGTAGCATTATAAATAATGTAAAATTTGAATATTAAAAGCAATTTTAAACTCCTTTGTTTTGTAATTAAATTATTTCAAATAGTAAATAATTTTAATTTGTGTTTAAAATGGCTTAATTTGTGGCATTTCTTTAGTTGGAAGACGGAAAACAGCAAACCACCTAACCAGCAGTGTGGTGTTAAGCATATACTGGCAGGCTAGGAAGCGGAAAACCGCAGTTCTATTCCTAGTGACGCCACATACACTGCTGGGAAATCGGAGGTAGTACAATGGGCCTGGTTTAGAGGCCTAAGTGTGTGCAAGCTTGTCTTGCCCTCCACAATAAAATCCAAAATCCAAAAAAAATCAAACCACCTGACAAAGACCCGCAGCAAGCTGGCGGCGCCACTGTTGCAAAACCTAAAATAAACTATATGGAAATTTGTGGCTAATTTGTTGCTAATTAGTTACCGCAATCGCGAATTTGTGGCTCTTGCCTTTCGCGAATTACAGCCATTTGAGCGGTGGCGGCGCTAGCTTGATATCAAGCCAGCGTCGCCACCTCTCAAAAACTTATCAAAACTTAAATATATGTATATGGGAATTTGAGGCTAATTTGTTGCTAATTAGTTACCGCAATCACAAATTTGTGGTTCTTACCGTTTGCGAATTACAGCTATTTGAGTGGTGGCGGTGCTAGCTTGATATCAAGACAGCGTCGCCACCTCTCAAAAACTTATCAAAATTTAAAAATAAGTATATGGGAATTTGTGGCTAATTTGTTGCTAATTAGTTACCGCAATCGCGAATTTGTGGTTCTTACCGTTTGCGAATTACAGCTATTTGAGTGGTGGCGGTGCTAGCTTGATATCAAGCCAGCGTCGCCACCTCTCAAAAACTTATCAAAATTTAAAAATAAGTATATGGGAATTTGTGGCTAATTTGTTGCTAATTAGTTACCGCAATCGCGAATTTGTGGTTCTTACCGTTCGCGAATTACAGCTATTTGAGTGGTGGCGGTGCTAGCTTGATATCAAGACAGCGTCGCCACCTCTCAAAAACTTATCAAAATTTAAAAATAAGTATATGGGAATTTGTGGCTAATTTGTTGCTAATTAGTTACCGCAATCGCAAATTTGTGGCTCTTACCGTTTGCGAATTACAGCCATTTGAGTGGTGGAGGCGCAGGCGCTGGCTTGATTTTAAGCCTGCGCTGATACTTAAACTAAAAAAAAGCAAACAAGGCTTTTTGAATTGGATTGAATTGAAGACATTAAAATGGTAGAAATAGAATGAAAATATATCTTAAAAAGCAAAATTTTAGAAAAATCTCAAAAATGGCTTGAAACAGCAATTTCGGAGACACTTTACGTTTTTAAAAGTTAAAAGCTAAAGAATGTGCAGAGGTTGTTAATTTTTTGCTTTGCGTTGCTGGAAGAATCAATGAGTAGAAAGCAAAATATTATTAAAGAATAATTATGAACATAATATAACAAGTGCCTTTTATTAATTCCTGCAAGTGTAACATTGTAATACTTAAAATTATTGTAAGTGCTTTTTGAACCAAACAGTGTTCAGATGTGGACTAGTCAATCCCGTGCATTCTTAACCACAAATATTTGTGAATTTTATTATTGATTAATATTGATGATTCTTTGGGTAATCTATTGGTGTATATATTTCACCAAATAAATAAAACACAGCTATTTCTCGATTTAAAAACAACAGTACGACTTCAATTTTATATATTCCATTGGGAATAAGTGGAGGAAAGCGAGTTTCGTCAGGAACCCAATTACCAAAGTGATAAATTACATCCTTTAACCGAAACAATTTAAGCAACTTGATAAACCTGAAAATTGTTATACAAACCTTATGAAAAATAAAATCTGTCATGTTACCAAATATAGGTAAATTTAACAATCCTAGAGTGTTTGAGTCATATGCCTTTTTTACATTCACTTGGAAGCGAATCGGAAAGTGTCGATACTCATTACTCAAAAATTTGTAAAATTGTACCACGGCCTAAAAATACACAATGCAATTTATTTTTAATTACTTTTGAAGTAAATGCGATGTAAACTTTGTAAGATTTACATTGTACTCTTGTCATACTTTTTCAGTCTTTATTACCTAATTCATTAATTATGTGTTATTTTGGTTAGATAATCGCAGGGCTATTATGTATCACCAACGTTATTATAAAGGTGAGAGTTATGACATAAAATATGGTTGTTTTTCTGATTAAAATAATAATAAATTCTAATAAAAAATAAAGTGGTTTTTTCAAAACCTTTTTTTTATTTTATAACATAAAATTACTTTATCCACGATTGACAGAATTATGCACACAAGCGCCATTGAATAATGTACGTCATTATTTCAAAGTTTCATTATTCAATGACTTCAGATTCATTATTCAACGATATATTTCATTACTCACGGCTAAAATTGACGAACTTCTGCTAGCACAATTTGACTTATTTTGTACGTAAATTTACACATACAGGCTTTGCATTTATGTAAGCTGTCATAAAATATAAGTTTTATTAAATGTAAATAAACTACCTAATTATAATCGTCTATTTAATAAGAAAATTATTTGTTGAAATTTCAAAACACAAAATAAATAATTAATTCAGCGCCATCTATACATTATATATAAAACTAGACGTTGGCGTTTTCAGAACAAAGAATGTCAGAATTTCAAGACAAGTTTTCGAAGTTTTTCAAAGAATATGGAATTTGAAAATTGTACACCACCCGAAATAACAGAAGCGGCGAAATTAACTACTGTAAATTTATTACCCAGCATTTCCAAAGACAAATTACGTGCGTTTTTAAAACGTTGTTACCAGCTGAAAAAATGAAAGACTCGAAGAAACTTACGCCACTCCGCTTCGCGTCGTGGCGTAACTCGTTTCTTCTCGTTGATAATAAAATAATACCATACATTACCGCTCATGCAATAATATACTATTTTTCACCTTTTAATAAAGTTGGTAATACATAATAGCCCTGATTGTTGTTAAAAGTTACCTCTGTTTTATCTTCCAAATTAATCTTTGGTTTAACAGTACAATTATG
Source organism: Rhagonycha fulva (assembly GCA_905340355.1). Lineage (NCBI taxonomy): Eukaryota > Metazoa > Arthropoda > Insecta > Coleoptera > Cantharidae > Rhagonycha > Rhagonycha fulva. The sequence goes on along the minus strand of HG996559.1, from coordinate 26,518,708 downwards.
AACTGTTGTAGTACGATTATATTTAAAAGTTTTGAGTTCAAAATAATGGTAAATACTTTTATTATAACGAACCATTTCTGTTCGCCTATCCTTGATCTTGTAGCCATGTTGAATAAACTAAAATTTTGAGTATTAAATAAAGAAAATCCCAAATTACAAATTTATGTTGGATATAAAGACCGTGTGACACGTGTATAAATTTGTTAACAAATTTGTCAGCAAATTTGATAACAACCCATTGATTGGTTGAACCAACCAGCATCGGTACCAACATTGGTTTGTTTGACCAATCAATGGGTTATTACCAAATTTGTGTGACACGTGTCACACGGCCTTAATAGTTAAAAAACTTCTAAAACTGATATGCCACAAATTGGTACACTTTATTACTTCTGTTTGCATGCCTATAGGAATAAGCAAGGACTTGCCCAACCAACTTTTTTTAGGATGAGAGAGCAATCTCAAATTTATTAATTAATAAAATTTATCCGTGATGTCACACATATAGATAAAGAAATGTTTTCTGACATATACCTACTTTAGACAAATGATCATTGCAAAAAAACTTTGAAACCCAAAATGCGACTATTACAAGTTTTACTTAAAATAAAATTCCATTTAACTAACGGGATAGAAAAATAGAAAATTAAATTAAAACAGGAACTGATAATGTAAAATCCGAAAAACAGTCTGATTAATTTAGAAGTATAAATTAAATTCCGACACTCTATTTAACCTACTGACGTGGTTGTTATGACGTGGTCAAACAATACTAAATTTTCAGATAAATTATCTTTAAAAATGTAATTACTTTTGACAATAGGTCACGGTTACAAGCAACACCTTGAATAAAAAATGCTGCAGCTAATAATAAAGAAATTATATTTAACATTTTAAACAGAAAACCATAAACAACTACAAACAAAATTTAGAAAATAATAAATAACAGATCTGATTTTCATACCAAGCTTCTAAATAAACTACCATTGAACTTAATGAATTCCGGAAGTGATGTTTTTAAGTTTACTAATAGTTATAATAGGAAATTGAATATTTCGTTCAGTTTTGTATTATTAAATTGTAGTAATTTAAATGCACAATTTGAAAATTAAAAATAATTTTAAACTCCTTTGCTTTGTAATTAAATTATTTTAAATGGTAAATAATTATAATTTGATTTTAAAATGGCTTAACTTGCGTCACTTCTCAAGTTGGAGGGATTCCCATAAGTTAATAGTTACACAACATAATTTTTTTAAATTTTAATAATTCAAAACATCCGTTTATTTACATTAAGTAAAGTTTGTTTATTTTAAACAAACTTTTTTCTTTTAAATCAAAAAGATAGTTAATTTTGAATTAAAACTAATTTTGTTTTGAAACAAAACGGCGATGGCTTAAAAATTTGCTTAATTAATTAACTAATAATTAATAAAATTAATCAGTGATTTCATACATAATTGCTTATGTTTAACGTCTTTTTTTAGTTTCTTCACATTCTATTTCCAGTTCTCCCTTTTTCCTACTTCACCTAATATTCCTCCATTTTTCTCACTTGTTTCAAATGCCCATACAAAAACTTAAACTTGAAAGGTTTTAAAAATAAAAGTTATATTATCGGGCTTCAAAATTTACAATCATAAATTTTATGATATTTCGCAAACGAGTTATTAATGACTAAAAAAGTTTAAATGACTTTGGTAGGTACTTCCCTAGTATAACGATAAAAAAATTGTTTATTCTGTCATGTGTTAAGCTAAACATTGTAAGTGGAAATTTCCATTAGTATACTCCGTTATACAGCTTCAATTTGGTTGCATTTTAAATTCGCCATGAAAAATATAGTTTTGCTATTGATCGTCGCATTTTGGGTTCCAGAGATTTTCTGCAATGACATTTTGTCAAAAGTAAGTATACACTAGAGTAGATTTATTTTTCATCTGTATGTGAAATCGCTATTAATTTTATATTAACGAATGAAATAAAGCAAATTATTTTCATTAATAACTTATTCCTTTGGGCAAAGAGGAATAATAGAATGTACAAAATTTTTTAAAATATAAATTTTTACAAGTTTTCCAATTATTACGACCAACATATATTGCAATTTGAAATTTCCACCTATACTAAAAGCGTAAGAAAAACGCATCTATAATCGAATAGGCGCCCAATACGCGGCCGGTGGCGAGCGTAGCGAGCCACCGTCCGAAGGACAATTTTGATTCGCTCGGCCTTTTCGATATCGCGTCCCTTAAATTTGAGTTTTTATACCCTTAAATTAGGGGCAAAGTTTGGCAAGTCTCTTTCTAAACTCTACTTTCTTTGTCTTTCGTGTACGAAATTTTCGATTCATTAGTTCCACATTTTGACGTTGACGTGAAAAATTTTAAAATTTTGACGTTTCAAGGTTGATTCTTAATTTTTTATTACATTTTTTATTATAAATAAGAGAGCAACGGTAAATGGACAAACGCTTTACATCTTTAAAGAGCGATTATTGAATTCTCACATACTTTTTACACCCAATCGGAGGAAAATTAAAAGTTGGGCTACCTATATTATCAGTTGAAACGTAGAAATGCCAAGTATAACAAGATTAAAAGTAGCGCGTAGGTCGGACAAGATTTGCAAAAAATGGTACAATTTTGATTTGTTTGCCATTTTTGATGTGAGTCGATTGTCCGACAATGCATGCCGGATTTCCAGCCGCAGTTTTACTACTTAATTTGATGTAAAAGTACGATTTTGAACCGATTTTGAAGCTTTTAAACTCTAATAAAATAAGTAGTATTTTTTGTTTAGCATTGTTTTTGTTGTTTAATTGTTTTAATAGATATCGGGCGCGGGGCGCCCGTTGCAGCCGTAAAAGCTGGTGGGCGCGTAGCGCCCACTGAAAAACAGAAAGCGGGTGCGAAGCACCCGCTAACACCGCCGCGACAGCGGCGGGTGTCGGGCAGTGTATTTTATGGTTTAAAAAATGTTTTTAAATACTCTTAATTTTTTCACCAAACGGTGCAGGCACTCCTAATTTAAAGCCATTATTCATAATTCAAGTCAATTTTTTCAAAATTATTTACCCAAAGCCCAATTTCATACATTATGAGTTTCGGAATCCTCTCCGAAACCTGTAAAAGAAGATTTGAAAGGTTAAAACGGAAAGATGGCGAAAATGTTTATTAAAAGTTATTGTTTGTCTTCCGAGTCTCAAAAGTTTCGACAAAAAAAATTTTCCAAAATTTCAAAATTTAAAAAAAAAAATTTTTTTCAAATGTAAAAGAAGATTTTTAAGTATTACGCGGAGTGTTGGGGAAAAAATTTTATTACAATTTTTGGTTTAAATTGAGGTACTCTAAAGATTTGCAACAAAAAATTTTGCAAATTTTAAGTTAAAAAAAAAAAATTATTTTTCCAATGTAAATGCTCAGGAAATTCGTAAAAAAAACTTTATATCCGTTTGACGGCTTTCGTGATCGACATGGGAAAAATATGTAAGGAACCAATTTTGTGGTGCTCCGGAATGCGCTGTTAATGCCGCTTTGAAATTAAAAATCGGTTCGTAAATAAAGTTGCCATGGCGGCCTATAGAATTTTCAAAATTTTTACTTTAAAACGTCTTCCACGGGCAGCCCGCAAATATTTTTTACATGTTAATAAGTTCAATAGAAAGCGCTTAATGTGCCCCATCTTTTTGCAAAAACAAGTTTTTTTCGAGAAATGCACACAGCGCCCGGAAATTAGGAAAAAGTAAATTGTGTAAAAATTTTTTTCGAAATCGTGGCTCATTTTAACTGGTACCAAAAATTGTTATTTGTGGCTAAACCTTACGGATTTTGGAAAAAGTTTATATCGACATTTTGTATTATTTTGACGTTCTTCGGCGGTTAAAACAAAAAATTTTTTCAAAACTAAAAAATTAAAAAAATTTTTTTTTAAATTTAATAAGGGATATCAAAGTATTACGCGGGGTGTTGGAAAAAGATTTTATTAAGAGTTTTTGTTTGTGTATAGGTGCTCTAACGATTTGCAACAAAACATTTAGGAAATATGAAATAAAAAAAAAAAAATTATTTTTTCAATGTAAATAAATGCTCAGGAAATTTCATAAAAAGACTTCATATTCGTTTGACGGGTTTCGTGATCGACATATGAAAAATATGTAAGGAACCAATTTTGTGGTGCTCCGGAATGCGCCGTTAATACCGCTTTGAAATTAAAAATCGGTTCGTAAATAAAGTTGCCATGGCGGCCTAAAGAATTTTCAAAATTTTCACTTAAAAACTCCCTCAACGGGCAGCCGGCCAATATTTTTTACATGTTAATAGATTCAATCGAAAGCGCTTAATGTGCCGCATCTTTTTACAAGTACAACTTTTTTTCGAGAAATGCACACAGCGCCCGGAAATTAGGAAAAAGTAAATTTTGTAAAATTTTTTTTCGAAATCGTGGCTCATTTTTACTGGTACCAAAAATTGTTATTTGTGGCCAAACCTTACGGATTTTGGAAAAAGTTTATATCGACATTTTGTCTTATTTTGACGTTCTTCGGCGGTTAAAACAAAAAAAAATTTTCAAAACTGAAAAATTAATAAAATTTTTTTTTAATGTAAAGAGTGATTTCAAAGCATCAAGCGGGGTGTTGGCGAAAAAATATTATTAAGAGTTTTTGTTTGTGTATAGGTGCTCTAACGATTTGCAACAAAACATTTAAGAAATTTTAAATAAAAAAAAAAAATTATTTTTCCAATGTGAATGCTCAGGAAATTCCTTAAAAAAACTTCATATTCGTTTGACGGCTTTCGTGATCGAAATATGAAAAATATGTGAGGAACCAATTTTGTGGTGCTTTGGAATGCCCCGTTATTGCTGTTTTGAAATTAAAAATCGGTTCGTAAATAAAGTTGCCATGGCGGCCTAAAGAATTTTCAAAATTTACAATCAAAAAAGTCCTCCACGGACAGCCCGCATATATTTTTGACATGTTAATAGATTCAATCGAAAGCGCTTAATGTGCCCCATCTTTTTACAAGTAAAACTTTTTTTTGAGAAATGCCCACGGCGCCCGGAATTTAGCAAAAAGGAAATTTCATAAAAATTTATTTCGAAATCGTCGCCCATTTTAACTGGTACCAAAAATTGAAATTTGTGGCTTAACTTTAAAGTTTTTTGAAAAAGTTTATATAAACATTTTGTCTTATTTTGACCTTTTTCGGTCGGTAAAACAAAATTTTTTTAAAAAATTTAAAATTAAAAAATAATTTTTTTCTTAATGTAAAGAGTGATTTCCAAGTATCAAGCGGGATGTTGGCGAAAAAATTTTATTAAGAGTTTTTGTTTGTGTAGAGGTGCTCTAATGATTTGCAAAAAAAAATTTTGAAAGTTTTAAATTCAAAAGAAAAAATTATTTTTCCAACGCAAATAAATGCTCGGGAAATTCCTAAAAAGAATTTCACATTCGTTGGACGGCTTTCGTGTTAGACATATGAAAAAAACGTAAGAGACCAGTTTTGTGGTGCTTTTGAATGCCCCGTTATTGCCGCTTTGAAATTAAAAATCGCTTAGTAAATAAAGTTGCCATGGGGGCCTAAAAATTTTCAAAATTTTCACTTAAAAGCGCCCTCCACGGGTAGCCAAACATTTTTGACATGTTAGTAGATTCAGTAGAAAGCGCATAGTGTGCTCCATATTTTTACAAGTACAACTTTTTGTCGAGAAATGCGCACGGCGCCCGGAAATTAGGAAAAAGTAAATTTTGTAAAATTTTGTTTCGAAATCGTGACTAATTTTAACTGTGGTACCAAAAATTGTTATTTGTGGCTAAACCTTACGGATTTTGGAAAATAGTATATATCGACGTTTTGTCTTATTTTGACTTTCTTCGGCGGTTGAAACAAAAAAATTTTTTAAAACTGAAAAATTAAAAAAAAAATAATTCAGCATCCCAGCTAATTGTTTCATTAGGCGCGCCCGTTGCTGCCTAAGAAGCTGGTGGGCGCAGAGCGCTCACTGTAAGTAAGAAAAGTTTATTATTATTTATCGGGCACGCAAGGCCCGTTGTATATTATAAAACTGTTGGGCGCGAAGCGCCCATATGAAAAGTGAAAGAGGGTTGCCGTCGCGATAGCGGCGGGTGTTCAGCGGTGTCGCACATTTGATTCAATAAAAATGATAGTGCCCACCTAAAAAGCTGGAGGGCGTCGAACATTACACTGGTAATAGTATAAACGGGTGCTAAGCGGAGTCTCATACTTGAATTAGTACAAATGTAACAAATTTGCGCTAACCTTTCAATTACACCTATTTGCAGTGCTGTATCAAAATCAATTTTGACAGTGTGCCTACAGCCCACTTGAAAGCCCAACAGCAGGCGCCAAGCACACATGCATTTCGCCGCGATAGTTGCGGTTTGTTAGTAGTGGGGATTTTAACGAATTGTTTCGTGAGTTTACGCTCACTAGACTGGTGGGCGCGCAGCGCCCACTTACCAAAACATAACGGGCGCGCAGCGCCCGTTTATTCCGCCGCGATAGCGGCGGGTGTTAGGCGGGAACACACCCAATCCTGCTTTTATTATTCAAAATAGTTGCGAACCTGCGTTAACCCTTCAAGTAAACCTTTTTACAGTACCGAATCGAAACGAATTCAAACGATGTGTTCTGTATCGTCGTAAGGTTCCTTATTCTGCGTTTATGCTAAAGACCTACAACCTATCGCAACGTAGCTGTGGGGATCGCTACTGCCCATACCCGTCAACCCACCGTACCTTTGGCGAATCAATCATCACTTGATTTGTTATATCTCTACGTTTCCCGTTTTTACTCGGCTACTCCTCGCTCCCTCACTATTCTAACCTCATTTCTACGGTTCCCCTTCATTCCGTTCCAATTTTTTCTTTGGAATACCCTACACCTCCATCCTCACCGTACCCATCTAATCCGATTCCACCCCCTGGTACTCCCCTAGTCTCTAATCTAATACTCTGTATTTTAGTTTATTCAACATGGCTACAAGATCAAAGACAAGAGAACAGAAGTGGTTCGTTATAATAAAAGCGTTTACCATTACTATGAAATTAAAACGTTTAAATATAATCGCACTACAACAGCCCATAATTGTACTCTTAAACCAAAGATTAATTTAGAAGATAAAGTAGAGGTAATTTTTATCAGCAATCGCTAACTAAAATACCTATACATAATTAATAAATTTAAGTAAAAAAGAATCAAGCAAATTAACAAGAATAAGATCTAACTTTCAAAATTTACACTACATCTACTTATAGACATCAAAATTAAGTAAAAAATAAATTGCATTGTATATTTTTAGATCCTAATACAAGTTTACAAATTCCTGAGTAACGAGTATCGACACTTTCCGATTCGTTTTCAAGTGAATTTGAAAAAGGCATATGAATCAAATGCTATAGGATTGTCAACTTTAGATAAGTGTGGTAACATGACAACTTTTATTTTTCATAAGGTTTGAATAATTATGTACAGTTCTTACAGTACTTCTAAAATGCTTTAATTACAGGATGTCATTTATCACATTGGTAATTTTGTTATTGACGAAACTCGTTTTCCGCCACTTATTCCCAGTGGAATATATAAAGTTGAAGTCGTATTTTTGTTTTTAAATCGAGAAGCAGCTGTGGTAAATTTATTCGGTGAAATATACACACCAATGAATTACCCGAAGAAGTAAACTGTGTTATATTATAATTAATATTTAATAACTACAAATGTTTTTGTCAATAATAGTACACGGGATTGCCTAGTTCACACCTAAACACTGTTTGGTTTATAAAGCACTTAAAGTGATTTTTAATTTTACATTGTTATACTTGAAATAATTAATAAACTACACTTACTATTTTATGTTATAAATTATCTTTTAATAATTATGCGATCTTCCTCTTGATGCCAGAAAAAATGTTTTAAACAATAGAATGCTGATGTTGTAGAATTCCAAAATTTTAGGAAAAGTTTGAAGTTCAGTGTACACAATTTATAATAAAAGAAGTTTTAAATTTGAAATTTGCATTTCTTTAAAACGAAGTTTATCCTGAGGACGGTCCTGACTGTCTCTACTAATGTTATAATGAGTCTTGTAAAGAAGTATAAAATTTATATTTACTTGTAAATGATTAATTAAACTAGACCTATTCTCAACAATAATCTCTATTATATATATACACAATTTATGCCCGTGATTTACCCCTCGTATTTCATTCAGTTTCAGCGTGTGAGGTAAGGTTATGTAATTTCTAGCATTTCCATTTTTTATCATTTCACACAAGGTGATTTATCATAGCAGCGCCATCTTCGTCTAAATAGTAAGTTATATACAGAGCCGTGCAACATTTACGTTGTCTTGTACGATTGAAGCATAGCCACAACCGGTGTTTTGGCAAAGTTAGCTGGCAAACAACTTTTATTATTTATGTAAAAGTTATGTAATAAATCTTTAAATCTTACAAAAGTATTCCAAAAATTCGCCTAGATATAATCAACTGATCGACTCCGAAAATGAGATGTCCAGAAGAAATAGGAAAAAGATTTAAAAAAAATAAAGCAATTGATTTTGAATGTATTATTTGGAGAATACTTCCAGTTACTATTTGGAAAATTATTTTATTAAAATATCGCTGTTTTATATCTTGCAGTTTTAATATTTTTACAACTTGGATTTTTCAATTGGATAAAATGAAGATATCAAAAGGGTAGAGAAAGAATGAGAATATATTTAAAAAACAAAATTTTAAAAAAATCTCGAAAATGGAGTGATATTTTGAAACGACAATTTTAAAAATATCCCAAAAATACCTTAGTTGTTTTAAAGGTTAAAAACCAAAGAAGTGCCAAATTGGTTTATCATTTCCGCGCGTCGCTGAGAGAATAGATGAGTAGGAAACAAAATATTAAAAAATAATTATAAACATAATATTATAACAAGTGCATTTTATTATTTATTGCAAGAGAAACATTGTAATACTTTATAATCATTGTAAGTGCTTTTTAATTTTTAAACCATACAATGATCAGGTGTGGACTAACCAATCCAGTGCATTTTTAACCGCAAACAATTGTAGTTATTATTAATTAATTATAACTTAAAACAGCTTATTTCTTCGGGTAATCCATTGGTGTATATATTTCACCAAATAAATTTTCCACGGCTATTTCTTTATTTAAAAACAATAGTACGGTTTCAACTTTATATATTCCATTGGGAATAAGTGGAGGAAAACGAGTTTCGTCAATAACAAAATTACCAAAGTGATAAATTACATCCTGTAACAGAAACATTTTAAGTGTACTGATAATCCCTGAAATTTTTATTCAAACCTTATGAAAAATAAAATCTGTCATGTTACCACACGCAGCTATATTTGACGCCCCGATAATGTTTGACTCGTATGCCTTTTTTAAATTCACTTGGAAACGAATCGGAAAGTGTCGATACTCGTTACTTAGAAATTTGTAAACTTGCACCACGACCTAAAAACACTCAATGTAATTTATTTTTTCTGACTTTTGGAGTAAATGCGATGTAAACTTTGTAAGAGTTACATTGTAATTTTGTTCAGTTTTTTCAGTCTTTATTACCTAAATTCATTAATTATGTGTTATTTTAGTTATTTGGTTAAAAGTTACCTCTATTTTGTCTTCCAAATTAATCTTTGGTTTAAAAGTACAATTATGGGCTGTTGTAGTACGATTATATTTAAACGTTTTCAGTTCATAATAATGGAATATACTTTTATTATAACGAACCACTTCTGTTCGCTTATCCTTGATTTTGTAGCCATGTTGAATAAACTGAAATTAAGAGTATTAGGTAAAGGAAATTCTGAATTAAAATGATATGTTGGTTGTATTAGTTTGACAAATTGTAAAACGTATATATCAAAAATTGGTACATTGTCACTTCTGTTTGCCTGTAGGAATAAGCAGGGACCTTCCTAACCAACTGTTTTCAGGGTGGAGCAATCCCAAATTTTCCAACTGAATTAATTAAATATTGCTTTATTTTTTGTAAGTTTTGTAACGTTTTGTATATTGAGACAAAAACACCTACTTAACTAACTTTTGAGCGATTTTAACAACTTTTTTCAAACTCTTAAAATATTATAAAAAAAGTGGAAATCCCTCTTTTAAGCACATCTATGTGAATAAATTACTTTTGGAAATAATTTATTTTATTTCACTATTATAAAATTAATCCGTCATACACAATAATAAAATAAAAAGTACTATAACATATATAACTATACTTTAGACAAGATGTCATTGCAGAATTTCTTTGGAATTCAAAATGCGAAAGTTACAAGTTTTATTAAAAATAAAATTCTACTAAATCATCGTGATGATAAAATGGAAAATTGAATTAAAACAGGAACAGGTAATGTAAAATCCAAACAACAGCCTGAATAATTAAAAGGTATAAATTCAATTCTGACACTCTACTTAACCTACTGACGTGGTTGTTGTGACGTGGTCTAACAATACTACATTTCTAGATAAATTATTTTTAAAAGTTAAATTACCTTTGATAATAGGTCATGGTCACAAATAACTCCTTGAATAAAAAACACTGCAACTGATAATAGAAAAATGGTATTTGCCATTTTGAACAGAAAACCATGAACAACTACAAACAAAATTTGTAAAATAATGAATAACAGATCTGATTTTCGTACCAGCCTTTTAGATAAACAATCATTGAACTTAATGAATTTCGGAAGTAATGTTTTTAAGTTTACTAATACTTATAGAAAATTGAATATTCCGCTTAGTTCTGCATCATTAAATTGTAACAACATAAATGTATGATTTTAATATTAAAAACAATTTTAAACTTTTTTGTTTTGCAATTAAATTATTTGAAATAATAAGTTAATTGTAATATATTCGAATTTAAATGTAACTATATAAGAGGGCGGCTAGAGGGCGTAACTGTAAATATGTACATATGTTATTATAACTTAGCTTTATGTAAGAGATAAGTTAGTTTTGTTGTTAGTTAATAAACAAAGCACTTAAATAATAATAGCGTTATTTATGAGAATATACACCAAATAAATAGCTACGAGGATGAATTAAAGAAAAAGAAGTGGTGGCCGCACGTGTTTACAACCAAGGAACCAAGCATCTATTAATTAATCGTTTCGTAGATTGATTTTTTTTTTTTTTTTGGTAGAGTTGGGTTTATATACTCTCGACCAGGACGATTATTGTTGAGGATACACTTTGTTGTTTTTCGGAAAAAGTTCTGATATTTGGGTTGTGGAAACACGTGCAAGAATTTAGCTTTGTTGGTTCAAGATTCAATCACCGGTATTTATTTTTTTTTCCGGAAGACGTTCTGGTGTGATTGAAAACACGTGGAAGATTAGGTTATTTTGGTGGTAGTATCTACTGGTTGTTGGAAAGTTTTGGAAATGGAGGAGCAAACAGTGGTAACAATAAGGAACGAAAGGTTTAATCCGGTAGAGGAGTTTAGGATAGGAGATGATTGGGAAATATTTTACGAAAGATTAGAACAACAGTTCGAGGTACAAGAAGTGGCAGAAGGGAAAAAAGTACCAATTTTGTTAACGTGTGTTGATAGGGAGGTTTATAAAATAATTAGAAATCTCTGTAACCCGATTAAACCAAAGGATAAGAAATTTGAAGAATTAGTAGAACTGCTGAATGCACAATTCCAACCGAGAGTTCCAGTGCACAGAAGAAGAAGGGAATTCGATAGTTTAAGACAAACAGACGAGAATATTAGTGATTGGCATGTTAAGGTCAAAATGGTAGCATCGGAGTGCGAATTTGGGAACATCTTAAATGAGCGGGTAAAAGACAAATTCATTTTTGCGATGAAATTGGGTCCGATTTATGACAGAGTAGCAGAAGAAAGCCTAAACAAACCATTGAATGAGCTATTGGAAATTGCATTGAGAAAAGAGGCGGTTTTGAAGGAAAGGAAAGAAGAATGTGTGGACAAAATTGATCAAGTACAGAGAGGGAGAACAGAAGAGCCACATAATCTTACAAGACCTACAAATCGATTATGCTTCGCTTGTGCAAAAGGAAACCACACTTTCCGACATTGCAAGTTTAGAAATTATATATGTACCATTTGTAAACGAAAAGGACACATAGCGGCGGCATGTCCCGGGAAAACTAGCAAAAGTCATTACCTAGAACAGGATCCGGAAAGCGGAGAAGAATCTGCAAAGAACGAAATCTTATGGATTACATCAGACTGCAATCTGGTGGACCCGATTATGGTAAACGTGAAAGTAAATAAGATAAGGCTATCAATGCAAGTAGACACTGGTTCAGGGGTAAGCTGTATCCCTTTCAGTATTTACAAGAGACATCTGGCAAGCGTGAAGTTAGAAACTAGTATAGTCAAGCTAAGAACATACTCAGGGCAGTTGATAATTCCAGTAGGTGAGATTAGACCAATGATTGAGATTAATGGAAAAAATAAGCAGGGAAAACTATTGGTAGTGAAAGAAGCTACGAGAATGTTAGTCGGAAGAGACTTATTGAAGGACTTTAATGTCACAGTTAATGGTGCGGGAGTAGTGGAAGTTAATAACTTGGGTCAAAGTACGATAGAGAAATTGTTGGAAAAACACAGCAACTTATTTAAAGAAGAGCTGGGGGAGTTCAATGGACATAAGGTCAAGTTGGAAACACATGAACAAGTGACACCGATTTTCCACAAACCACGACAAATACCATTTGCATTTCGAGAGAAAGTGTTTAAAGAGTTGAACCGTTTGGAGAAAATAAGAGTAATAGAGAAAGTGGCAAATTCGAAGTTTGGCACCCCATCCATTGGTCCCGGTAATGAAGGCAAATGGCAAGGACATTCGACTTTGTGCAAATTACAAGATTACTATTAATAAGTATTTGAAAGATGGTAATCATCCGTTGCCTCGGATTGAAGAAATATTTGCAGCACTACAAGGGGGGCAACAATTTACGAAACTAGACTTATTAAGTGCGTACAATCAGTTGGTGGTAGACGAAGAAACTAGCGAGTTGTTAGCCTGGAGCACACCATATGGGATATATAAGGTGAAGAGACTACCGTATGGCACAAAACCGGCTTGTGCAATTTTTCAAAATATTATCGAAAAAGTGTTGCAGGGATCAAAACGAACCGTAGCTTTTTTGGATGATATAGTAGTAACAGGAAAGACCAGGGAAGAACATCTAAAGAATCTAGCGGAGGTACTGAACAAGTTAGAGAGTGCAGGTTTTAGACTGAATAAGAGTAAGTGCAATTTTTTCTGCGACACGATCAAGTATTTAGGGCACAAAATATCCGCAGTAGGATTAGAAAAGGATAGCGGGATGATCAAAGCAATTGTGGACAAGCCGACACCAGGAAATATAAAAAAAGTTCGGGCATTTATTGGAATGGTCAATTATTATTCACGATTTATAGCAAATCTATCGATAAAATTAAAACCATTATACAGACTGTGTGAGAAGAATGCCCAGTTTAAATGGACAACAGATTGCGACGAAGCGTTCAAGTGGGCCAAGGAGGAAATTGCATCAGATCGGGTGCTGGTGCATTATGATCAGACATTACCACTACGATTAACGTGTGATAGCAGTGCAAAAGGGATTGGGGCGGTGTTGTCGCACATAATGCTTGATAGGACAGAGAGACCGATATGCTTTGTGTCACGGGTGTTATCAAGAGCAGAGCAAAATTATGCGATGATTCAAAAGGAAGCATTAAGCATAGTCTGGGCGGTGAAGAAATTCTTCCAGTACCTGGCGGGTAGGAAATTTGAAATAATGAACGACTATAAACCATTAGAAGCGCTATTTGGGGAGAATAGAAGTTTACCGCAGATGGCAGCGGGACGGCTGCAGAGGTGGTCCCTGTTCTTGGCCAACTTTGATTATTCGTTTAAGTTTATTAAAGGAAAGGAAAACGTGCAGGCGGATTGTTTGTCGAGACTGCCATTGCCGAACTCGCGAAAGAAAGAAGTGGAAAATGAGTACGACTATTTAGATTTCATGGAAAACATTGTGCCGATCGATTTGAACCGAATAAGGTCAGCGACAAGGAAAGATGCGGAATTGGGAGCAATCTTCAACTACATCAGAACTGGATTTCCAAACAAAAGTGATAACGAGCTGTTGAAGGGCTATTTTTTGAGAAAAGCGGAATTGTCCATTGAAAAGAACGTGATTATGTGGGGATATAGAGTGTTGGTTCCAAAATGCTTGAGGGTGCAGCTATTGAACGAGCTCCACAACACGCATGAAGGAGTCTCCAAGATGAAGGCCAATGCAAGATCGTATTTCTGGTGGCCATCGTTAGATACGGATATCGAAAAGTGGGTTAATTCGTGTAAAGTGTGCTTATCGTTAAGACCAGAACCAGTTAAGGCCAAATTAATGCCCACAGTGAAGGCAACATATTTTTATGAACGGGTTCATGCGGATTATTTGGGCCCATTTGAAAATAAAATGATCTTAATAATTTCGGATAGTTTCTCTAAGTGGGTAGAAGCCTTTATTGTGAGTACCGCAGACACGAAAAACACTGTGGAGAAATTTAGAGAATGTTTTGCGAGGTTTGGTCTACCAAAAACGTTGGTTACGGATAACGGTCCGCAATTTAGTTCCGAAGAATTTGCAAGATTCATGAACGATAATGGCATAAAACACCTGACGTCTCCTCCGGGGCATCCAGCTACAAATGGTTTTGCCGAAAATAGTGTCAAAAGTTTCAAACAGGGTTTGAAGAAAGCGTTGAAAGATGACAAAAACAAAGATAATAGTTTTATAACATTAATGAATAGGTACCTTTTTCATTACAGAAATTCCATTCACATGAGTACAGGAGTTACACCCGCAAGTTTGGTTTTTAAGGGAAAAATTAGAAATCGCTTTGATTTATTGCTAGAAGGCGACAGGAATCGAGAGGCCTATATGAGAGGTAGTCGAGAAATAAAATTTGAGGTAGGGGAACGTGTATATTGCAGAGATTATAGAAACCCAAATAAAAAGGGATGGGCAGAAAGTGTCATAGACGAAATTTTGGGAGACAGAATCTATTTTTGTAGACTGGTTCACGAGAATTTGATTTGGAAAAGGCATCTAAACCAAATTATTCTAGCACAGCCTAGAGAAGAGATGGATCCACAAAGTGTGCAGGGTAGGAATCTAAGTGTAGTGGTGCCGGAACCAAGAATGGAAGAGAAAAGAGTTCCAGTGGGGGTAGTGGCGAGTTTGCCGAGACCGGAAAGGGAGACGGGGCAAATCTTACCAGATTTAGAAGTCACGACGAAGGAGACAAATAGAGAAGATCTACCGGTGGGGACAACAACGCACAGAGACAGCGAAGAAGGACCAACAAGCAGTCATTTGCAATCAGAGAATGCAGTTCCTATCGTGGGGAGACCAAGAAGACACATTAGGGCCCCGGATCGTTTGAATTTATGAGGGGAGATATTGTAATATATTCGAATTTAAATGTAACTATATAAGAGCGCGGCTAGAGGGCGTAACTGTGAATATGTACATATGTTATTATAACTTAGCTTTATGTAAGAGATAAGTTAGTTTTGTTGTTAGTTAATAAACAAAGCACTTAAATAATAATAGCGTTATTTATGAGAATATACACCATTAATTATTTTAATTTGAGTTGAAAATGGCTTAACTTGTGGCACTTTTCTAGTTGAAAAGGTTTCCATAAGTTAATAGTTACATAATATAATTTTACTCTAAAAATCCCATAAGTTAATAGTAACCAAATAGAAGTTCTTTGCATTCATACCAACCGTTTTTTTTACACCAAATAAAATTTGTTTATTATAACCAAACTTTTTTCTTTGTGTAGTTTTAAATCAAAATGAGAGTAGTTTTGAATGAAAACAAAAACGAAAACTAGAATCAGAACAAGATTTGTTTCAAATGAAATTATCAATGGTTTTAAATAAATACAAGATTACTTTTAAATCACAATGATAATTGTTTTGAAGAAAAAACTGCAGTGGTTTTAAGCTAAAGCGAGATTAGTTTTAAATCAAAAAAAGATTAGTTTTGAATCAAAACAAAATTTGTTTTGAAACAAAACCAAGCTGGCTTTGAATCAAAACGAAATTAGTTTTAAATTAAAGCAAGATTAGTTTTAAATCAATACAAGATTTGTTTTGAAGCAAACCTACAGTAATTTTGATTTAAAACAAACTCAGTTGTGATTTAAAACTACAGTGGTTTCGGCTTCAATTCAAAACAAGTCTCGTTTTAAAACTAAACTATAGTGATTTTGAAATGAAACAAAACTACAGTGGTGTTTAGTTAAAATAAGATAAGTTTAAAAGCAAAAATAGATTAGTTTTGAATCAAATCAAGTAAATAAGAGTTGTTACAGTAATAAGTAAGAATTATTATAGGAGATATTAATTTTCTAAATAATACTGAGACAAAATGATTCCTGGCGAGAGTTTTTTCAGTACTTTTCTTGAAGCATACAATTTTTGGCACCGCGTATATAGCAAAAAGTAAGTACTTGCAGTTACTAAGTAAACCAAAGTTTTGTAATGGGCCAGTCATTATAGCAAAAAAGGTATGAAAAATAGCGGAAGTTGTAAAATTTTGAGACAATATTGGAGAAGGTAAAAAAATAATAAATTTGATTTTGCACCTTTTTCCGCCTACTGAACATTGCTAAATTAACAAAAAACGTAAATGTGCAGTAACTTTTTGAAAAAAATTCCGAGAGTTGTGCAAACCTTAGAGAACATTCTAATAATTATTACACATCTTCAATAAAAATTGCACCTTGCTACGATCACCGGAACATGGCAAATAGTAGTTTATTAATTTTATTTTGGTGTATCTTGTCGAAAAAAGTGCGAGTCATACAAATAATTGCTTATGCAACCCAATAGGCAGGCAGATTAATAATTACAACTATTTGCATGTTCCGGTCATTGCAGAAGGGTGCAAACTTTATAAAAGATGTGTAATAGTTAGTAAAATGTTTTCTAAAATTTGCATAAATATCGGAAATTCTTTCTACAGTGTTATTAAAAATTTACGTTTATTTTTTAATTATGTAAAAATATTCCGGGGGGGGGGGCAAAAAAGGGTGCAAAATTCGGATTTATTATTTTTTTACCTTCTACAATGTTGTTCCAAAATTTAAAAACTTCCGGAATTTTTGTCTAACTTTTCACTTTTTAAACCTACAATGACTGGCCTAAATCACGAAAATTGCTTGACATTTTTAACTACAATTTTGAATATATCCCAAAAATATCTTAGTTGTTTTAAAGGTTAAAAGTCAAAGAATGTGCAGAGTTTGTTAATCTTTTGCGTAACCCTCCTGAGGGAATAGATGAGTGGAAAACAAAATATCATTAAAAAATAATTATCAAATCCGGTGCATTCTTAACCGCAAACATAGGTACTTATTATTAATTAATTATAACTTAGAGCAGTTCATTTTTTCGGGTAATCCATTGGTGTATTATACTTCAGCAAATACATATACTACAGCTATTTCTCGATTTAAAAACAACAGTACAAGTTCACCTTTATATATTCCATTGGGAATAAGTGGGGAAAAATAAGTTTCGTCAACAACCCAATTACCAAAGTGATAAATTACATCCTGTAACCAATACATTTTAAGTATCCAAACATTATGAAAAACAAAATCTTAACTTGTGGCATTTATCTAGTTAGAAGGTCCTGTCAGAATTCTCTATTTATGTGTTTTAGATATTTGATACTTTACCCTGTATAAAACATTACGACAAAAAACTTTAGCTTGCGGTCCTTAAAAATGAAATTTGGAAATCGATTTTATCTTCCACCCTGTATGATAAAATTGTTCAATGCGCAGCTTTTTTTACTCTTATTTCGCCCTTTACGCTTTATTTTTGCTTAAAATTTATAAATTCTTTTAAACACAACTTAAGCACAATTGAGAACAACCAAAAAAGTTGCAATTTCAAAAAAAGGGGGGCTGGCGTCAAAAAGTGTTTTTTTCTATTTTCTCTGTTATTTTTGTTAAAAATCAAAAAATTCTTTTAAGCACAACGTGAGCCCAATTGAGCACAAATTAAAAAAAAAACACAATTTCAAAAAAAGGCGGGCTAACTTCACGCACGTCGAAAACGGCTTGACGTTTTAAAACAAAAATTTTGAAAATATTTCTAAAATATCTTAGTTGTTTTAAAGGCCAAGAAAAGTGCAAAAATTGTTAAATTTTTACCTTGTTGTTTTACTTGTTTTAGAGCATATTATTTTGTGCAAATACTACTTAGTATCTTTTTTTGCTTTTTTTTTAATCTTCTTGGTCACTAAACCTAATTCGAACATCACTGAGAGAATAGATAAGTCGAAAACAACATTTTATTAAAGAATAATAAATTATAAATATAATATATAATAAGTGCATTTTATTATTTAATGAAAGTGTAACATTATATTTTTAAGTGCAGTTTAAACCAAACAGTGTTCAGGTGTGGACTAGCCAATCCCGTGTATTTTTAACCTCAAACATTTCTGGTTATTATTAATTCATTATATGTTATCAAGAACACCTTATTTTTTTGGGTAAACTATTGGTGTATATATTTCACCAAACAAATTTACCACAGATATTTCTTTATTTAAAAACAACAGTACGGCTTCAACTTTATATATTCCACTGGGAATAAGTGGAGGAAAACGAGTATCGTCAATAACCCAATTACCAAAGTGATAAATTACATCCTGTAACGGAAACATTTTAAGTACTCTGATAAATCTGGAAGTTATTATCCAAACCTTATAAAAATTGAAATCTGTTATGTTACCACACATAGCCAAATTTGACAACCCTATAGCGTTGGAGTCATATGCCTTTTTTAAATTCACTTGGAAACGAATCGGAAAGTGTCGATACTCGTTACTGAGAAATTTGTAAACTTGTACCACGACCTAAAAATATGCAATGCAATTAATTTTTACTTACTTTTGGAGTACGTGTCATGTAAACTTTGTAAAAGCTACACCGTACTGTTGCCTATTTTTTCAGTCTCTTACTTAAATTCAATAATTTATGTGTTATTTTGGTTAGATATTGTTGTTAAAAGTTACCTCTACTTTATCTTCCAAATTAATCTTCAGTTTAAGAGTACAATTATGAGCTGTTGTAGTACGATTATACTTAAACGTTTTAATTTCTAAATAATGATAAATACTTTTATTATAACGAACCAATTCTGTTCGTCTATCCTTGATTTTGTAGTCATGCTGAATAAACTAAAATTTAGAATATTAGATAAATGAAATCTTGAATTACAAATACATATAATATATTAGTTGTAATAGTTCAAAAACTTTTGAAACTTATAATATTTAAAATTGGTACACTTTTAAAATTTATTTTGATTTGGTCATCAATATTGGTGCAATATTGCACCAAGATTTAGCCAATATTGGTGCAATATTAATATCATATATTGCCCCAATATTGGAAAACAATATTGCACCAATATTGGCTGAATATTGCAATATTGCGCCAACATTCTATATTGGCGCTATATTGGTGCAATATTGCCCCAATATTATGTGCTACCTGGGTAATATTAAATAAGACAATTACTAAATTTAGATTATTACCCCAATATTGCACCAATATTGGCTAAATATTGACAGACAATATTGATATCGTATATTGCCCCAATATTGGAAAACAATATTGCACCAAAATTTAGCCATATTGGTGCAATATTGATTTCATATATTGCCCCAATATTGCACCAATATTGGCTAAATATTGACAGACAATATTGATATCATATATTGCTCCAATATTGGAAAACAATATTGCACCAATATTGGCTGAATATTGACAACAATATTGGTCATCAATATTGGTGCAATATTGCACCAAGATTTAGCCAATATTGGTGCAATATTGATATCATATATTGCCCCAATATTGGAAAACAATATTGCACCAATATTGGCTGAATATTGACAGACAATATTGATATCGTTTATTGCCCCAATATTGGAAAACAATATTGCACCAAGATTTAGCCAATATTAGTGCAATATTGATATCATATATTGCCCCAATATTGGAAATAAATATTGCACCAAAATGTTGGCTTATAAGTATAATATATTGTTTATGTTGTTTCCATATTATTTTATAAAACTTTTTATTAATCAGATTTGCTCCGAAAATAACAACTATGCCGTTAAAAGTAAACAAATTTAATAAACTAATAGGTTACCCTCCATAGGTAAGTGGTTAGAGTAGTTGGCTCTTGTAACATTTAAATGATCGGTCATGGGTTCGAATCTTGCTTTGTGGTATGAGGTAAGTATCAAAAATATTTAAATTTTAATTGTCAGGTTTACATGAGATGTTCGGTGCTACAATACATATCCAAAAAGGACACTGGCAAAACAATGTAATGTTTAAAAATTATTTCTAAATATTATTGGGTTCATTTGAAGAGTCGTCGATAGATGTCGCGTTTATTCGAAAAGTCGTGGTTAGATACGTCAGAAAATGATCAAGAATGTAAATTTGTATGCTTGTATAATGTTTAAATCTTGTAATATATTTGATTACTTGTGATATTTCCGTAAATAAATATATAATTCAAATAAAGAACATAAAAGAAATAAAATATATCAAATCAATATTGATTTGAGAGTGTTTACACGTCGATCCTAGCACAATACTGAAAATCAATATAGCTTCAATATTGGAAATCAATATTCCGCCGATATTGGAAAATGTTCACTTCTCAATAATTAGCGCAATATATTGACTTCCAATATTGGAGAAATATTGGGAAATCAATATTGCCCCAATATCGAGATGTAAACTTTTTCCAATATTGGTGCAATATCGAAAATTAATATTGCGCCAATATTGGGAAATCAATATTGTCCCAATATCGAGATGTTAAACTTTTCCAATATTGGGGCAATATTGATTTTCAATATTGGGGCAATATTGATTTTCAATATTGGGGCAACATTGATTTTCAATATTGCCCCAATATCGAGATGTTAAACTTTTCCAATATTGGGGCAATATTGATTTTCAATATTGCCCCAATATTGGAAAGCAATATTGCCCCAATATCGAGATGTTAAACTTTTCCAATATTGGGGCAATATTGATTTTCAATATTGGGGCAATATTGATTTTCAATATTGGCCCAATATTGGAAAAGTTTAACACTTCGATATTGGGGCAATATTGATTTCCCAATATTGCACCAATATTGCGCCAACATAGTGTGCTACCTGGGGAGAAAAAAAAAATTGAGAGTTTTTGAGAGAAGAGTAATAAGATCGATGATAGGACCAAAAAAATCTGGAGAGAATGAGTTTAGAATGAGAACTAATGTGGAAATAGCCGAAATAATGAGAAATGCAGACATTATTAAATTTATGTACAGTCTACTTGATATATTAGGTCAGATTTTTTCTCAAAAGGGATCGGATCTTTGAGTTTGGTGTATAAGAGACCAATGTTATTAAGAGATTTAAAAGTGGTTTTAATATTGTGTTTTTTAAGGCTTCTTTTAATTTGTTCACTTAACTCACTGACAAACGAAATCACCGAATAGTTGTTATGGATTTCTCTTTTTGCAATATGCAATATATCAAGTAGACTGTACAAATTGTAACTTGGTGTACATCGGACAAGCCAACCAATGGTTGAAAAATAGAATAGGTGGTCACATCTCAACCATCAGATGTAACAAACCAAAATACACGGCCATCGCCAAACATATCTGACGAGGGGACAGCCATCATTAGCTCTCACCAATTTGCACCATTTTTAATATATCGTTTGGTCATAATTAGTTATACATCAGGCAAAAATTAAAAATCCCTTAACTCAGCCAATTTGAAGAAAATCGATTTTGAAGAACGAAAATTCCCATTAATTTTACATTGCATACATCGCGAGTAATATTTAAAACGGAACATAATGCATTACGGTTATGCAACCAATGATTATTGAATATGCAACTTATGATTTCTCATAAGAATTACATTGACAACCTTGACATGCAATTTATACGGAACACGGACAACTCGGCACTTCTAACTCGGCACCGGACAACTCGGTTCCGGATGACTCGGCACCGGATAACTCGGCACCGGTAAAACTTGACACCAAAAATCTCGGCACCAGTGACTCGGCACCGAGAAAACTGAGCACCAGGACAACTCGGCACCGGTTCTTCGATATTCACAGCAAATTTTAAGCTAAGTCGCTCGTGATTGCTGTTCAGGCATTCTGTCGTCAGCCCGTGCAAATTACATTACTCTAAGATTTACGTAGAGAGGGGATTACGGTAGCCTCACTAGCATTCGTATGCTTTAACAGTGAACTTCGTGCAAAAATTATCATGTTTTTTATAGTTAATGTACAGTAAAAATGGCTGGAGGCGCTCGAGCAAAGCAAGGAGTGCATTTTTAGTCAATTTTTACTTGTACAACCAGCGTTCTTGTAGAATCTACGCAAAAACAAGTTTTACCTCTCAATGATCCACCTTTTTCTTAACCCACGGGCCTAGGGGTATATTTATAATAAGTGTAGTTTTTACAAAAATGGCCCGGAGCGGCCGGTGTCGAGTTGCCAGTGCCGAGTTATTTTGGTGCCGAGTTATACCAGTGCCGAGTCGCCGGCGCCGAGCTATCCTGGTGCCGAGTTTTCCCAGTACCGAGTTGTCCGGTGCCGAGTGGTCGGTGCCGAGTTGTCTGGTGCCGAGTTGTCCTGTACCGTTTTTTTTAAGACCAATCTTTTTGTTAAAACTATCATACTGTAAGGTGTATCATACAAAAGTTTTTTTTATTAAATTATGTACTATTATTCAATAAAATAAAGCAGTAATTTCTAGGTGTACCTATTAATTGTAAAATACTTTTATGTACTATTATTTAGTTTCAATACTGCTAAAACTTGAATTTTTGAATTGGATTGGATAAAGAAATCAAAAGGGTAGAAAAAGAATAGAACTAATTTCGAAAAAGCAAAATTTTAGAAATCACGAAAATTGCATGATATTTTGAAACAACAATTTTGAAAATATTCTGAAAATACCTTGGTTGTTTTGAGAGTATGTAAAACTTTATTTGAAACAAAATATTATTAAAAAATAATTATAAACATAATTTATCAAGTACCTTTTATTATTTATTGCAAGAGTAACATTGTAATATTTAAAATCATTGTAAGTGCTTTTTAAACTAAACAGTGTTCAAATGTGGTCTAGCCAATCTCGTGCATTTTAACCGCAAACATTAGTTGTTATTATTATTTAATTATAACTTAGAGCAGTTTATTTCTTTGGGTAATCCATTGGTGTATATATTTCACCAAACAAATTTACCACAGATATTTCTTTATTTAAAAACAACAGTACGACTTCAACTTTATATATTCCATTTGGAATAAGTGGAGGAAAACGTGTTTCATCAATAACCCAATTACCTACGTGATAAATTACATCCTGTAACCAAAACATTTTAAGTAACCTCATAAACCTGGAAATTATTATGCAAACCTTATGAAAAATAAAATCTGACATGTTACCACACGCAGCCATATTTGACGCCCCCATAGCGTTTGAGTCATATGCTTTTTTCAAATTCACTTGGAAACGAATCGGAAAGTGTCGATACTCGTTACTGAGGAATTTATAAAATTGTACCACAATCTAAAAATACAAAATAAAAATTATTTTTATTTACATTTGGAGTAAATGCGATGTAAACTTTGTAAAAGTTACATCGAAGTCTTGTCTACTGTTTTCAGTCTTTATTACTTAAATTCACTAATTATGAGTTATTTTGGTTAGATATTGCAATTAAAGGTTACCTCTACTTTATCTTCAAAATTAATCTTTGGTTTAAAAGTACAATTATGGGCTGTTGTGGTACGATTGTATTTAAATGTTTTTAGTTCAAAATAATGGTAAATACTTTTATTATAACGAACCAATTCTGTTCGCTTATCTTTGATCTTGTAACCATGTTGAATAAACTAAAATTTAAAGTATTAGATAAAGAAAATATCGAATTACAAATATACGTTGGTTAAAATAGTTAAAAAACTTGTAAAACTTATTTTTCAAAAATTTTTACACTCTGTTACTTCTGTTTGCCTACAGGAATAAGAATGGACGTGCTCAACCAACTCAGGAGAGCAATCCCAAATTTTGCAAGTTTGCTAACTGTATAAATTACAAATTACCGTCTTTGTTTAAGCTTTGTAAGGAAGGAGAAAATCACGCCTTGGACAAGTCTCTTTAGGAATAAATTACTTATCGAAATAATTTTTTTTATTTTACTAATATAAAATTCATCCACGATGTCACTTGTAAAAAAAAATTTACTTTAACATATAGAACTACTTTAGACAAAAAATTATTGCAGAAAAACTCTGGAATTCAAAATGCAACTGTTACAAATTCTACTATCGGGATGAAAAAAAACCAAAAACAAAACCGCGATGGTTTAAAAAATTGCTAATTAATTAGTAATTAATAAAATTAATCCGTGATGTCACACATAGTAAAGAAATCAACTCTAACTTATTTACCTACTTTAGACAAAATTTCCATGGCGAAAACTCTGCAACTTAACTATCGAGATAAAAAAATGAAAAATTGAATAAAAACAGGAACAGATAATGTGAAATCCGAACCACAGTTTGAATAATTTAAAAGTAAAAATTGAATTTCGACACTCTACGTAACCTACTGACATGACGTGGTTATTATGACGTGGTCAAACAATACTATACATTTCCAGATAAATTATTTTTAAAATTTATATTACCTTCGACAAGAGGTCATGGTCACAAATAACTCCTTGAATAAAAAATGCTGCAACTAATAATAGAAGAATTGTATTTAACATTTTGAACAGAAAACCATAAACAACTACAAACAAAATTTCGAAAATAGTGAATAACAGATCTGATTTTTATACCAACCTTGTAAATAAACAATCATCGAACCTAATGAATTCCGGAAGTGATTATTTTAAGTTTACTAATACTTATAGGAAATTGAATATTTTGGTCAGTTTTGTATCATTAAATTGTAGCAATATAAATGCTCAATTTGGATATTAAAAGCATTATTAAACTTCCTTGTTTTGCAATTAAATTATTTCAAATTCTAAATAATTCTAATTTGTGTTTATAATGACTTAGCTTGTGGCACTTCTCTAGTTGGAAGGCGAAGAAAAGCATACTACCTGACAAAGTCTATTACGGAACGTGCCCGTGGGGGGGGCGGAGCTTATCCTTCCTTAATATTTTAGAAATTTAGCAAAAAACTGGCAAAAGGCATTTTTTTATGTCTAAATTTTCTAAAAGTTGCAAAACTTATATGGTTAACACCACACTGCTGGTTAAATTACCGCCCTCGTGCTTATGTGCACAACTACGTCGCTCGATGTATTCCAAAGCACTTTGCTTTGCTCCGCAAATACTAAAAATAAAAACAAAATATATTATAGGTATATTATCAAAAACGCTCACCCCTTCAAAACGTAGCGCCTCTTGTTAATTGTTTTCACTGAATGCAACCAAACTGATATTCTGTTCTGATTCCGATCTGCACGGTAGAATTTGCCAAAATTCTGTCAGTTGTAGCTGACTGATGTACTATTGAACGAGAAGGATTTAGTATTGTCTTTGAAAGATTATAGCAGATAACCCAACAGTAAGAAGAATTCTCGTACTTAATTATCGCCCAGGTGCTCGCAATGGCGACTTGAACTTGATATTGGACGGAAAAGAAAAGATATAAAATGCTGCACGCTTGAACTAAAATAGCAGCCTCGAATGGATTGGATTGAAACCCACAGTAGATGGAATATCACGAGGAACGCCCCGTTACCGTTAAAAATCGGTAATAAATTATTAACTAAATTCAACTAATTAAAATCGATATCGACCGCCTAATTAGCGCCTTTTCATTCGGATTGTCGCTAACTGCAATTCACGATCACGATTTGCCTATGTCAATCCACTGCTAAATGAAGGCCTCTTCTTTTAAACTCCCCCTAGTAGGGGGAGAGGGGGTTTTTACCCATAACTCACCACGCTGGGCAGACGGCCTGGCGAGTAGTCCGCAGATCAAGTTTGGACTTTTTAGATCTTAGCACAAATCTGACGCAACCAAGATTAGAACCGCGGTTTCCCGCTCTCTAGTCTATCAGTGTTTGATTTACGCCAGACTGCTGGTTGACTGCAATTATTCACCACAAAATCACCTGCTATCTCTCGATATCCCACTGGCGTTTTCAGGGGGGAGTAATTGGGTAATTACCCTTTCTAAAAATTATTATTTAACCTTTTGCTTTCCACTTTTCAACAAAAAAAGATCAATCTATGTTGAAATTTACATTGATATAGGTAAATTACCCCCCCTAAGGTAGTTGGCTGGAAACGTCCCTGCGATATCCTAATCTCTTCCCTACAAAAATTGCGCAGTCCCTATATTCTTTTTGTTTAGTGGAAAAGTAAAATTATTAAATTTATAAACATTAGAATGTAAATAAAAGATTATAGGGTGCTTCAAAATTTTGTATCCTATTTTCGTACCCAAATTAGTGGGACCCTACTAAGGCAAAATTTGCATGTTACAATATATTCCTCCTAGATTTCTTTCCTCTCTTAGATTTTATGTTGAATTTTTTCTGTTGCCATCTAACAATCGTAAAGCGTGCAAAAAAAAGAAAAAATTCCTAGTTAAACTGTCCATCTGTTGAATCATTAAGGTAGTGGTGAAAATTTTCTGATATGAGAAGTACAAAATTTAATTAATGAATTGTTATCGTCCATTTGATAATAATTTGTTTTGGCTTGTAATTACTTGGTCAGTATTTTAAAATACGTTTGGTCAGTATTTTTAATAAATGGTCAGTATTTTAAATAAATGGTCAGTATTTTAAATTAAATGGTCAGTATTTTAAATAAATGGTCAGTAGTTTAAATAAATGATCAGTATTTTAAAAATATCAGTATACCGGGTGCTGAATGAGTTAGGCGAACATAGGATATTAACATGTAAAAACTTATTTTTGCAAATTCCTGCTTCCCTAATTATTTTAGAGAAAAATTGAAAGATACAAATATAATATAGAAATATAAACTACGAATGATAAGAGAATTAGATTTTATCTAGCTTTTACGTAAATGATCAAAAAATCTTTTGAAATTGTTAAAATTTTTATTTATCAAACTGGCCATGTATAAGTTTCCAAGGTAATATTCCATTTTATGAAATTAAAATTTAATAAAGTGCAAAGCTGTCAACAATGTGCAATTGTTTTTTATTACTTATCAAAAATAATTACCTCGGAAACTTCCATGGCAAGTGTGATAAATAAAAGTTTTAACAATTTCAAAAGAATTTTTTGACCATTTACGTAAAAGCTAGATAAAATCTAATGCCTTTATCATTCGTAGTTTATATTTCTAGATTATATTTCTGTCTTTCAATTTTTCTCTAAAATAATTAGGGAAGCAGGAATTTGCAAAAATAAGTTTTTGCATGTTAATATCCTATGTTCGCCTAACTCATTCAGCACCCAGTATACAGGATTGCGCAAAACGATTGTTATGGTTTGAATGCTTTTATTTGAACAAAACAGTTGTACGTCAATAAGACAGCGACCATGTCCGAGCTGAAAAAACAACATTTAAATTAAAAACATATAAAAAGCAAAAGTTATGGAAAATGTATGAAATGAGCATGAATGTGCGGAACAGAAAATTGCCACTACTTGCAAAATATTATTTTTAATTTTTTATATATATTTTCCCTTTTCCTTTACATTGGCTCCTCCATTCTCCATCATTTGAGTTTGAAGATCCAATAAGTTGAAAAGTTCAAATATATGAATTTAGAGCTTTTTTAGCTACCACCCGGGACAGACACCCTTGCAGGCTCTCCCCCCCCCCCAGATCCGGGACTACAAGTTTAGTTCATATTTCTTAATTGCAAAATTCTAAATATTTTATGTATAACTTCTATATTAAAATTATAAAAATAAAAAAAAGTTATTCTATATTTCAATTTATAAATTAATGTAATAAAATTTTTATTATAATTATTTAAATTTTTTATATTATATTACAAATGGTTACTGGCAATAAAAATTAGCTAAGTATAATAAATTACAAATATACCTAATAATCAAACAAAACTTTACTGCAACTTACAGTAGAGTAAACTGACCAAAATAACAAAATTATACTGACCAAATTAATAAATAATACTGACCAAAATAACAAATTATACTCACCAAAATTCAATTTAATACTGATACTTAAATATTTATACTGACCAAAATATTATTAAATACCGACTATTTATTTTAAAATATACTGACCATTTATAGTGCGTTCCACTTATGCCCGTACTAATAGTCGAGGATCAATCCTCGGATCAATCCTAGATCCAGCGATCCTAGATCGTAACAACGATCTTGGCGTAACAAATAGTCCCGGCTTCGGGTAAGATCGGTGAATTCTAGATTTGATCTTGGATTTGGTAATATATCTAGTAATATTTAGTTAGTTTCTATTTATAACCATTATTAGTATCTATTTTATAACCATAATTTTTTATTTTATTATTAATTTTTAAAAAAAATTTAATTTTTAATATTATATCGTCGTTCCTGTTCAGTTCCTATAATTAAAGTTTTTAAAAATTATTTAATTATTATGAGGGTTAATGCACTATGACAACATAGCAAACACGCATGCGCCACAATGATCCGAGGATTAATCCTGGTCAAAGCAAGATCGGTTTTCGAGGTTCAATATTGATCTCGGATCGTGTTCAATCCAGGATTATTACGACTATTGGTAGCATTTTTAAACGATCCGAGAATTAATCCTTGATCTCGGATTGATCCTCGACTATTAGTACGGGCATTAAAGCCCACGACGACCGCGCCGCGGTCGTGTAATTTAGCATTCCACTTATAGACTTTCGCCCACTAGTGTTTTTTGTATTGAAACGGCTTCGTGGGCCTTGTGAGCTAATTTAAATTTTCAAATTTAAATTTTTAAATTTTGAATTGTAAAACATAAATTAAATCACGTGTTGCTTTTTGCAGTGCAACGACGATAAATAATTTACAGTGAATTACAATATTTAGTAAAACTTTTTGTAAAAAAATATATTATTTATGTATTTTAATTTGATAAATAAATTATTATAATTTGATAATTGATACGCTCTTCCCCGTAGAGTAAAAACTTACGGACAAAAGTGACCTCCGGACTAGCTCATAATTCGGTGGCCCAACGGGATTCTTGGAACTTCGAGAAATCCAAGAATAGCAGGTACTCCTATCTCAGAGTAAATAGTAGTATCGAAAAACTTTACCACACTTTACCTCCCTTTACAATAAAAGAAAGATTTATGAAAGGTAAAAATATAATTGAACTCAAAATAAAAGATTGTATGTTATTCATACGTATAATGTGGCGAAATAGTAATAATATAAATAAATTGCGATTACACAAAAACACATAAATATTCCTTAAAAGAATAAAATTTACGTTAAAGAATCGATTCGGAAAAATCAAACTTAATTTAATCTTGTAACTTTTGTAGTTACCTATATTTAAGTTAATCATCCAATAAACAAATGAAGATAAAATAATCCACAATGGATTCGGTAATATTTAGTTCCGTTACAATTAACAAAATTAATCTTCTACAATTGAATAATTAATGGATTTGTACTGAGGAAAATATAGACAAACATTGGTCATAAAAAAAAATAAGTAGGGGAAAACATCTCATCCAAATATGTATTAAATTACAATAATTCTTGGGTTATGGACATATTTACTATATATTCTTACTTTGCCGACGTTTCGATAATGTATATTATCATATTCATGGTTCTATGAATGGTACAAATTAGGAAAAAAGGAACAATTAAATATAAATTTTCCATGGGTACTCACAGTAAGATGGAATTAAAAAATTAAAGGGAAGGGCGAAAACTGTAAAAATCTTCCAAAATATGTAATTATAAATACAAATTAAAGTTAACAATAACTGGATGTCAATAGTAAAATGACAAAAGTGACAAAAGTCTTAAAGTGAATACCTATGAAACAAAAATATTACAGTAGTTAAGGTTATAAAAATTAAAAAATACGGAAAACACTTGAGGTAACAAATCAGAAAAATAGTGTCGAAAATATTTTAACCAACACCTCAACGTTACGCGTTCAGGATTAGGGAAAAAATTGGAAAAACTAAGTGAGGTCGTTTCTTGTCTTATCAAGATAATTAAGTAATAAATTTTTATAACCTGCATTTATATATCCATAGTCAGTCTGTTTGTTCATGTTCGTCGGTGTTGTGGATATATAGGCTGCTTCTAAGAAAGTTCTTTTTTGATAATTACTTTCTGAATTTAAAAATTTTACGTTGTCGGTCATTAGGGTATGCGAGTTGTTTATTATTGTAAGAAATTGGTGAACACCTTAAAATTAAACATTTCAATAAAACTAACCTTTTTTCTTCAAGTAGGTAAAGAGAGTTGTTTGATGGATGAAATTGGCCTGCTACTCGCCGAATTTCTCGTAAGTTCCAGTGATTAGGTATCTGGATCCATATAGTTGTGGGTAAATTTGTGAGCCTTCCCTCCATATTGTGCGGATAAATTTGTTGTTTGTCTACATCCAAATAAATAATCCATTTGTAAATTGTAGAAATTGTCGTTAAATCAGTAATTTTCACCAAAGTTAATAAAAATTAAAGCAGTAAATTGCATTTGTTTTTGCATGAACTTATTCAATTTATTTCGATATTTGCAAGCACATAGTTAATTCGTAATTAATTTTAACATTCTCGATGTTTGTACGTTTGGTTCTTTCAGATAATTAATTGATGATTTTTTAAAAGCACTACACCAAAATTAACATTTTAGTATTACGATAGAATTTAGTTGTTAATCCATTTTATTGAATTGTAGACGGAAATACTGTTAGATATTCGTACGATACCAGATAAAATTCACAAGCACAAGTTACATTTTTGAAGTCATCGTGCCGATGTTCACAACAAAAGTTACGAAGTTCTTCCTTTGAAGTCAAGAAGAAAAGTTTACGAAGTTATCATGTCGATGTTCACAAAAAAAGTGAAGTTACTTTGCGTATTTTTTCTAAAAATGGCGGCAGGAAAGGGAGGTGCTATTTTACAAAATTTCCTTTTTTCGTTCAAATATTCACGATAGCAAGTAAAGTTATCTAACCTACTGGAGGTAAATCACTATAAAAACTTGTTTTTCTACTAAACGTTGGGTGAGCAATATGGAATTTTACGCGTTGCCATAATCGGTCAAAATTCTCAGAAATTATATGCTTTGCTTTGAGAAAAATAACGATACAGATTCTAAAAATAGCCCGTTAGGTGCCCTGTTTATGCGGTACAGATTCTTAGCACGTACGAGGAATATTCAATTCTTTTTAAATAACTACGAATTATTAAGTAATTTTAAAATAGTTAGGCTTAGCCGTAACATAATTTACCTATTATAATTAGATAATTTACCGTTTTTCACGTTCTGCATCAACTTTGGATACTATCACTTCAAATACTTCTTCAGTTTCGACATTAAAAAATGATAACTTTTCAGTCTCCATGTTTGAATTTTAAATATTGGGCGCTTAAATATATACGATCACGGTAACCCACCTTTTAAAACGGGCGTCGTGGTCGTTGCGGGCTAGCAATCGGTGACGTCACTGATGACATTTTGAGCTCGACCGCAGCAACCGCGACTTTAAGTGGAATCATTTAAAGTACATAAAAATACTGACCAAAAATTTAGTTGCCATTTTTTTTCGGCAAACTTAGAAATGAATCATATGAAAAGTACCGAATTACTTGAATACATTTACATTTCTTTTTTGTTAAAAAAGCATACTGTAAGATCCAAACAACGTATTGCATTCAGTTTTAGCGTGTGAGCTAAGATTACGTAATTTCTAACATTTCTATCTTTTAACATTTCACACAAGGTGATTTATCAAAGTGGCGCCATCTTCGTCTTGATAGCAAGTTATATACAGAGCCGTGCAACATATACGTTGCCTTGTACGATTGAAGCATAGCCACAATCTGTGTTTTGCCGAAATTAGCTGGCAAAAAACTTTTATTATTTATGTAAAAGTTTTGTAATAAATCTTTAAATTTTTTAAATTTTAAACTATTTAGAGAATTATTCCATTAAAATATCGCAATTTTTTATCTTGCAGTTTTAATACTTTTACAACTTGGATTTTTCACTTGGATTGGAAGAAAAAACTATAAAGGTAGAAAAAAAATGAGAATTAATATATTTAAAAAAGCAAAATTTTAAAAAAATCTCGAAAATGGCTTGATATTTTGAAACGACAATTTTAAAAATATCCTAAAAATACCTTAGTTGTTTTAAAGGTTAAAGATCAAAGAAGTGCCGCACGTCGCTGAGAGAATAAATGAGTGGGAAACGAA
Organism: Rhagonycha fulva; assembly: GCA_905340355.1. Classification (NCBI taxonomy): domain Eukaryota; kingdom Metazoa; phylum Arthropoda; class Insecta; order Coleoptera; family Cantharidae; genus Rhagonycha; species Rhagonycha fulva. The sequence continues at coordinate 26,486,139 of HG996559.1, read as the reverse complement.
ATATTAAAAAATAAGTATAAACATATTATTACAAGTGCATTTTATTATTTATTGCAAGAGAAACATTGTAATACTTATAAGTTATAATCATTGTAAGTGCCTTTCAATTTTTAAACCAAACAGTGTTCAGGTGTGGACTAACTAATCCAGTGCATTCTTAACCGCAAACATTTGTAGTTATTATTAATTAATTATAACTTAAAATAGTTTATTTCTTCGGATAATCCATTGGTGTATATATTTCACCAAAAAAATTTTCCACGATTATTTCTTTATTTAAAAACAATAGTACGGTTTCAACTTTATATATTCCATTGGGAATAAGTGGAGGAAAACGAGTTTCGTCAATAACCCAATTACCTGCGTGATAAATTATATCCTGTAACAAAAACTGTTAAGCTACTGATAATCCTGGAAATTATTTTTCAAACCTTATGAAAAATAAAATCTGTCATGTTACCACACATAGCTATAGTTGACATCCCGATAACGTTTGCGTCATATGCCTTTTTTAAATTTACTTGGAAACGAATCGGAAAGTGTCGATACTCGTTACTCAGATACTTGTAAACTTGTACAACGATCTAAAAATACACAATGCAATTTATTTTTACTTAATTTTTGAGCAAATGCGATGAAAACTTTGTAAGAGTTACATCGTACTCTTGCCTACTTTTTTCAGTTTTTATTACCTAAATTCATTAATTATGTGTTATTTTGGTTAGATATTGCTGTTAAAAGTTACCTCTATTTTATCTTCTAAATTAATCTTTGGTTTAAAAGTACAATTGTGGGCTGTTGTAGTACGATTATATTTAAACGTTTTAAGTTCATAATAATGGAATGTACTTTTATTATAACGAACCAGTTCTGTTCGCTTATCCTTGATTTTGTAGCCATGTTGAATAAACTAAAATTCAAAATATTAGAGAAGGGAAATCCTGAGTTACACATATAATGTTGGTTGTATTAGTTTACAAACTTGTAAAACGTGTATATCAAGAATTGGTACACTGTTACTTCTGTTTGCTTATAGGAATAAGCAGGGATGTGCCAACTAACTGTTGGAGCTATCCCAAATTTCCCAACTGAATTACTTAAATATTGCTTTATTTCTTGTAAGTTTTATAACGTTTTGTATATTGAGACAGAATATGGAAATAATTTAATTTATTTCACTAATATAAAATTAATCCGTCACACACAATAATAAAATAAAAAAAACTCTAACTGATATAACTACTTTGGACAAGATGTCATTGCAGAAAACCTTTAAAATCCAAAATGCGACTATTACAAGTTTTATTAAAAATAAAATTCTACTAAATTATCCTGACGATAAAGTAGAAAATAAAATTTAAACAGGAACAGGTAATGTGAAATCCGAACAACAATCTGAATAATTGAGAGGTATAAATTTAATTCCGACAATCTACTTAATCTGCTGACGTGGTTATCATGACGTGGTCAAACAATACTACATTTCTAAATAAATTATTTTTAAAATTTAAATTACCTTCGACAGTAGGTCATGATCACAAATAACTCCTTGAATAAAAAGCGCTGCAACTGATAATAGAAAAATTGTATTTGCCATTTTGAACAGAAAACTATGAACAACAACAAACAAACTTTGTAAAATAATGAATAACAGATCTGATTTTTATACAAACCTTCTAAATAAACAATCATTAAACTTAATGAATTCCGTAAGTGATGTTTTTAAGTTTACTATCTAATAGTTATAGGATATTAAATATTCTGCTCGATTTTGTATCATTAAATTGTTACAACATAAATGTACAATTTTAATATTAAAAACAATTTTAAACTTTTTTTGTTTTACATAAGTATACATTATCTGAAATGATACGTAAATAATTCTAATTTGAAAATAGAAGTTTATAGTAAAGATATTCCTCAAACAAAAATGCTTTGGTTAAATTAATAAGATAGTTAGTTCTTTGTTTTCATACCAACCGTATTTTTTTATACCAAATACATTTTTTTTATTGTAAACAAACTCTTCTCTTGGTGTAGTGTTAAATTAGAACGATATTAGTTTTTTAATCAAAAAAAGGTTTGTTTTGAAGCAAAACTACAGTAATTTTTATTTAAAACAAGCTCAGTTTTGATTTAAAACTACAGTGGTTTTAAAATAAAACGGGATTAGCTTCAATTCAAAGCAAGACTCGTTTTGAGACTAAACTATAGCGATTTTAAAATGAAACAAAACTACAGTAGTGTTTAGTTAAAACAAGATTTGTATAAAAGGAAAAATAGATTAGTTTTGAATCAAATCAAATCAAGTAATTAAAAGCTGTTACTGTAATAAGTAAGAAAATTATAAGAGATATTAATATTTTAAATCATACTGAAACAAAATGATTCCTGGCGAGGTTGTTTTTTTACTACTTTCCTTAATATTTCAATCAATTTTAGTTTTCAATTTATAGTCAATCTTTGCAATCAATTAATAGGTTATTTTAAGGATTATAAATCAGTTTGTTAATAGTTAAATTGATTTTAAGAAGCTTTCAGCCGCACTATTTCACGTTTAAGCCAAACTTTGGTATTTTACTTATAAGTTTAGAAATATGAGTATCAGAAAATACCAGGATGAGACTATGTAAACTCATTCCAATGTACATCGGTATTATATTATTCAGTTGTTTTTGTTAGTGCGGCCTTCAGCCTTACACTTTAATGTTTTTCTTTACAGATTAATTTTTTTTGTTAAAAATATCATACGGTAAGATCCAAAACGACGTATTGCATTCAGTTTTAGCCACAATCTATCAAGAAAGAGCTAAGAAATTCATTACAACCAATCCAAAAGTAATGGATATTTAAATTAGATTGCATGAGAAAATTGAAAAGGTAGAAGAAGAATGAGAATATTTCTGAAAAAACAAAATTTTAAAAATCACGAAAATTGTTTGATTTTTTGAAACAACAATTTTGAAAATATTTCGAAAATACCTTAAGGTGGCAGATCAATAAGGGCTGAACTTGTGTCAAGTTCAATTCAAAAACGTATAATCGTAGAAAGTTAAAATTTTTAGAATATACGTAAAATATGATTTTACTTTACATAAGCTATCTTTCATTTTCAAAAAAATAATATAAAATTTTTTTTTTAATTTTTAATAAAATAAACTTTTGTTGTAAATATAAAATAGCTTATGTTATGTAAAACCATCCTTTATGTATTGACATGGATTGTATTAATTACAAATTTTAAAATTATCCACAATTAAATTTTCATTTGTTAAAGTTTTCATTTTATGAAGTTGTCCTTTAATTTAATCAGACGAATGAGTATTAACCTGTTGTTTTCAATTTTGTACAAATGGGTACAAGCAGAGACGAGATTTTTAGGGTTGGAAATTTGTCCAGATACCTGCAAGTTAAATATTTCAAAAATGGAAAAACGTTGTAATTTAGTTAATTGAATTTTTTGTTTGTTCAAAAATTGTTTACTTACTTTTGAAGTGAATTGGTGCGAAGGTAGTACGATAATTGTTGCGGTTTTTAAACTAAAAGTGTTGTTCGGGATAAATTAAATTTAGTGACTTGTAGATGTTAAATTTGGCACAAGAAAATTCAAATTTCGCTGGAAAATCAACCAACCAGAGTGCGACACGATTTTTCCAAAGGAAAGATTGACAGGAAACGAGATAAAGGGTCAGTTGCTCTAGAGAGGTGTAAGCGTGAAGTCGTCAACTCAACGACTTGACAGTGTAATCTTCGAATGTCTAAAAATTACAAATTGGTAATTAATTTAGCGATGATTATGAGCAACTGGAAATTTGCTTGATTGTGAGGGCCATGAAAGAAGAGTGATATAGAATTCATTATGAAATTTTGAAGATTTGGAAAATTTTACTTACTGATAACATGAAGCCTTCCATTTTGTTAAGTCATAGATGTGAGAAAATTGAGAGTTAATCTTCCATTATTCAAGCCATCGTCTTGGTAAATAACTTTTAAATTGTTTATTCACGCTATTTCCACGATTATCTTCAATATTTGTCACAATGCTTTGGAAAATTTTGAGGTTAACTACACTTGGCGTTGTTAAATGTGCATTTCCAGTCATACTTATAAACGGATCATTACATTTAATTAATTAGACACACGAGTGGAACAATTATTATAATTAATTTGTGTTATTTAATTGCGAAATTTAAATTAATGTGTTTAATTTTACCGTGTAGTTTTTGCGCATTCAGTTGTCACAATCATATGACAACCGGGTATTTTTATGCTACCAATCATTTGAACAGTTTAACGCGTCGCCAATATTTGAAATTTAAACAATTTTTTTTTTATTTTTGTATAATTTTATTACAGATGTTTGTTTTGATTATGCTAAAACGTTTGATTATTTTACAAATTGGAGATAAGATTTTGCGATTTAAATGTGTAAATTTGTAAAATAATTTTCCATAAATTTTTGAAAAATTTTGAATGTGTCAAAAAAAGTTTAACAAAAAGGTTTCGTCTCATGATTATAAATTTAATACTAAATACTACTTTCGTCAAATTTAATTATAATTTTATCCCTGAGAATTTTGTTTTATTAATTGTGGATAGTTTGGGAATAATTTTGAACCTACTACTGAGGGAGAGTCTCGTTAATGCAAAACTGCGACTTCAACAGCTACGGGACTTAAAGAGTTGTTCGTCAGAACACGACAGTATATTCTGAAAATTTCAACTTTCTACGGTTATTCGTTTTTGAGATGAACTTGACACTAGAATTGAAGCAATATACATGAAATTTCAAATTTTAACCATTCAGAAATAAAGGATCAATCAATATCAATAAAATACACCAATAAAATATCATTAAACAACTAGTGACATCTATTGAATATTATTATCTATTCCTGTTTAGTCGATTTTAAATGCAACATTTTTGCAGTGTATTTACGCGACATATAGTGGGGACGTGCATTGTATTCGCATTTTCCATTTTCCTGCAGTATGCTAGAGACCTTTTTAAGTATATGTCGTTCATTAGTGTACCACTCACATGTATTATAATTATTCTTAATAAATACATTTTCTACAGTGCAAATTCAACATCTTATTACTTATTATTTATATGTACAAAACTTACAACTTTGTATTTATGATTAATAAATCTTACAACAAAATTAACAACAATTACGTGAGATACAAACCAAACTAACAAACCCTACACAATTCCTATTGATCTAGGACTAAAGACATAAACTTTTAAAGGTTAAAGTACAAAGAATGTGCAGAGCATATTAATCTTTTGCCTCGCGTCGCTGAAAGAATAGATAAGTAAAAAAAGATATTATTAAGAAATAATTATAAGCATAATATAAAAACTGCATTTTATTGTTTATTGCAACTGTAACAGTGTAATACATAAAATTATTGTAATTGTTTTTAAAGCAAATGGTGGTCAAATGGGGACTAACCAATCCCGTGCATTTTTAACGGCAAACATTAGTAGTTATTATTAATTAATTATAACTTATAGAGCAGTTTATTTCTTTGGATAATTCATTGGTGTATATATTTCACCAAATACATGCACCACAGCAATTTCTCGATTTAAAAACAAGAGTACGCTTTCAGCTTTATATATTCCGTTGGGAATAAGTGGCGGAAAACGAGTTTCGTCAACAACCCAATTACCTACGTGGTAAATTACATCCTGTAACAGAAACACTTTAAGTAGCTTCATAAACCTGGAAATTATTATGCAAACCTTATGAAAAATAAAATCTGTCATGTTACCACACGCTTCCATATTTGACAACCCTACAGCGTTTGAGTCATATGCTTTTTTTAAATTTACTTGGAAACGAATCGGAAAGTGTCGGTACTCGTTGCTCAAAAATTTGTAAACTTGTACCACGATCTAAAAATATACAATGCAATTTATTTTTACTTACTTTTGGAGTAATTGTAATGTAAACTTTGTGAGAGTTGCATCGTAATCTTGTTCAAGTTTTTCAGTCTTTATTACCTAAATTTATTAATTAAGTGATATTTTGATTAGATATCGCTGTAAAAGTTACCTCTACTTTATCTTCCAAATTAATTTTCGGTTTAATAGTAAAATTGTGGGCTGTTGTAGTACGATTATATTTAAACGTTTTAATTTCAAAGTGATGAAATATACTTTTATTATAACCAACCAATTCTGTTCGCTTATCTTTGATCTTGTAGCCATGTTGAATAAACTAGAATTCAGAGTATTAGATAAAGTGAATTACAAATATATGTTGGTTGTAATAGTTGAAAAACTTTTAAAACTTATATATCAAAAATTGGTACACTCTCTTACTTCAGTTACCTACTATAGACAAAATATTATTGCAAAAAAACTCTGAAACCCAAAATGTGACTGTTACAAGTTTTACTAAAAATGAAATTCTTCTTAACTATCAAGACGAAAAAACGGAAAATTGAATGAAAACAGAAACAGATAATGTGGAATCCAAACAACAGTCTGAATAATTTAGAAGTATAAATTCAATTCCGACACTACTTAAATTATTGACGTGGTTGTTATGACGTGGCCAAACAATACTACATTTCTAGATAAATTATTTTAAAATTTAAATTATACCTTCGACAATAGGTCATGGTTACAAGTGAATCCTTGAATGAAAAATGCTGCAACTAATAATAAAGAAATTATATTTAACATTTTGAACACAAAACCATAAACGACTGCAAACAAAATTTGGAAAACACTGAATAACAGATCTGATTTTCATACCAAACTTTTAAATAAGCAATCATTAAACTTAATGAATTCCGGAAGTGATACTTTTAAGTTTACTAATAGTCATAGGAAATTGAATATTCCGTTCCGTTTTGTATCATTAAATTGTAGAAATTTAAATGCACAATTTGAATATTAAAAAAAATTTTAAGCTGCTTTGTTTTGCAATAAATTAAATTATTTCAAATGGTAAATCATTCTAATTCGAGTTTAGAATGGCTTAACTTGTAGCACTTCTCTTAGTTGAAAAGCGGAGAAAAGCAGACTACCTGACAAAGTTTATAACGAAACTGACAGGTACTACGTGCCCATAGGGGGGGAAGCTTTCCCTCCCTCAATATTTTAGAAGTTTAGCAAAAAGTTGGAAAAAAATGCAAAATTTAGTCAATTTGGCATTTTTTTATGTCTAAATTTACAAAAAGTTGGCAGTTTTGAATTAATTCAGTTGAAAAATTTGCAAATTTGAGATTGCCCTCTCTGAAAAAAGTTGGTTGGGCAGGTCCCCGAGAACTGATGAATTAAATAGCTGTTTTCAAAGTTTATAACGGACATGTTTCTCTTAGATTTCTTTACTCTCTTAGATTTTCTGTTGAATCTTTGCTGTTGCCAGCTAACAATGGTAAAGCGTGCGAAAAAAAAAATCTCTAGTTAAACTGTCCATCATACCATCTGTTAGATCATTAAGGCAATGGTGAACATTTTCAAATATTTGAGGTACAAAATTTAACTAATGAATTGTTATCGTACATTTGATAATAATTTGTTTGTTAATATTTTTTGGGGTTATGCACCGCATGTATTTTTATGGGATAAATGTTTAAAGTTTAGCTTGGTTTTAATTATGTAACTTTGTAAATAATGATTAACGATTATTGAAAACCCAATAATTTTTATTAAATAAATAAGAGAGGTGAGCTAAGTGAACGGGCTAAAGACCGGACTCTAGGGTAGAAGCATTGGGTTCGATCTCAAACCCGGCTACAAAAATTTATCCAACTTTATTATTACTCTTTCCTCTCGAAAGGCAATGGCAAACCACCGAGAGTAATCTTCCTAGTAATCCATTTAATATTAAAATAATAATATTAAATTGATAACCAACGTCTAAAGAAGATATGGCACTAAAAAGAAAAAGAATAATTTTTATGCAAATAGCTGACTTTTTCATAGGTCCATTTCCCCAGCCTCCTCCCATTTTGATTTTTGGATCACTTTTTATGTCATTCGTTTGTGCATTCACCGTTCGCGAATTATTTAACAAATAAGTTTGGGGGGCTGGAGAAATTCCAGCCCCCCCCATCGCGAATTTTGGGTCAAAATTGGTGTCAATCGTTTGTGCATCGTTTGTGTACGTTTGTGCATTCAATATTTTCGTTTGTGCAAACACAGTTCGCGAAATTTTTATAATTTAAATGAGGGGGGGGGCTGGAGAAATGCCAGCCCCTCCATCGCGAATTTTGGGTCAAAATTGGTGTCAATCGTTTTGTGCACGTTGGTGCATTCAATATTTTCGTTTGTGCAAGCACGGTTAGCGAAATATCTTTAATTGAATAACCGGCCATCATTTCTCCAGCGCTCCCCCATCGCAAATTTTGGGTCAAAATTAGTGTCAATCGTTTGTGCATCGTTTGTGTACGTTTGTGCATTTATTATTTTTGCTTGAGCAAGCACGGTTAGCAAAATATTTTCAATTGAATAACTGGCAAACATTTCTCCAGCGACCCCCCTCCCATTTTGACTTTTGCATCAATTTTTGTGTCACTCGTCTGTAAATATACGTTTGTGCATTCACTATTCTTGTTTGTGAATTCACAGTTTGTGAATTATTTAACAAATAAATATTTATAAATCTCCGAGCAACAACTGCCATAGTGTCTAGATTGCAATTTATTCTAGTCTACTGAAGAATACGCTGAAAATATTTTAATTTTCCCGAAATTGTCAGCGAAACAACAATTCCCTGCGTATCAACGCGCAGGGAAATTGAATTATACTAATTAGTCCGACTATATCAGTAATTGATTTTTGCTGTTTTGACACATTGTTTATAACTATGTAGCCAACAAATTAACACATTTGATTTTTGCTCATTTTAAAAATGTTATTCAATTAGTGTTTTAAAATTTCGATTTTATCGAAATAGGCAGTAAAACTATATTTTTAATACTTAGCGGAAAATAAACTGCGTCAAGCGAATTTTCTCTTCGAAATACGTAAGAATTTGTCAAAAAAGCTATAGTTTTAGGTCATGCATGTCAGTGCCTCCCCCTCCCCCCACTTTCGAATTTTTCTTCATCGAATTTTTGAATTTAGTTTCAAACGTTAGAGCATCGATTGAGCCTGAATAAACTTCCATTATTTTTGTTTGAGCCTCTAAGGTTGCGAAGCTATTTGCGATAAACTAGTAGAAGGGCCGTAAACATGTTTTGCAATTTTCCTTCTCATTTTAAATTTATGTGTGCAATTGATGTCAATCGATAGAGCTCGGTATGAGCCTGAATGAGTTTCAGAGAGCAACAGTTTAAGTTAATTTTTTACAAAGATATGGATAGTTGTAAATTTCGACTAAACTCCGAGCAACATGCGTTTAATCTTAAGTTTTTAAATCTTTTAATCTGGTAATCTACATACTTTAGATGTATAAATTCTTTAAATAAGCAACATTTTATTTTTTACAAATATAAAATTTTTTAAATAGTAGTAATTTATCTAAATAGAAATCATGTCGATAAAATCTAATATTGATTTGAAGTAGCTTAACAAAGTTGTTGTAGTTAATAAAGAAAAAATTTATGATCCAATGGCTAAAAAGTTTTGTGCCTCTTCAATTATGTGTTTGTTGGAAATAGTAAAGCATTGGGAAATACTACCGTTTAGCCAAAATAAAATTTTTTAAGAATCTTACGATTTAACGCATGTTGCTTGGAGTTTAGCCGAAAATTTCAACTATCCATAACTTTGTAAAAAATTAATATAAAGTTTTGCTCTTTGAAGCTCATTTAGGCTCAAACGAAGCTCTATCGATTGACATCAATTGCACGTACAAATTAAAAACTATTAAGAAAATTACAAAACCTGTTTACAGCTCCCCCCCGAATTTTCGCTTAAACGAAAATAATGGAAGCTCATTCAAGCTCAAACCATGTTCTAACGTTTGGCATAAAATTTATCTAAAAATTTGAAAGTGGGGAGCCACTGACATGCACCTTATGGTTTTCCAATATTAATTTTTTGAGACAAAAAATATTCAAACGGGTTAATATACCGTTTTTTTAAAAATCGACTAACATTTTCAAGTCGTTTTTGTGATTGTAGGCGACGCCTATGCATACAACATGCACGACAATACGTCGCCTACAATCACTAAAACTGTGCTTGAAAATTTTAGTCGGATTTTACAAAAATGGTAGATAGAATTTTTTCACCCCAAAAAAACTATAGCTTTCTTCACGGATTCTTACTTATTTTGAAGAGAAAATTCGTTTGACGCAGTTTATTTTCCGCTAAGTATTAAATATATAGTTTTACTGCCGATTTTGATAAAATCGAAATTTTAAAACACTAATTGAATAACATTTTTAAAATGAGCAAAAATCAAATTTGTTAATTTGTTGACTACATAGTTATAAACAATGTGTCAAAACAGCAAAAATCAATTACTGATATAGTCGGACTAATTAGTATAATTCAATTTCCCTGCGCGTAGATACGCAGGGAAGTGCTGTTTCGATGACTATTTCCGGAAAATTAAAATATTTTCAGCGTATTCTTCAGTAGACTAGAATAAATTGCAATCTAGACACTATGGCAGTTGTTTCTCGGATATTTATAAATATTTATTTGTTAAATAATTCACAAACTGTGAATTCACAAACGAGAATAGTGAATGCACAAACGTATATTTACAGACGAGTGACACAAAAATTGATGCAAAAGTCAAAATGGGGGGGGGGGGTAAAGCTGAAAAAATGTTCGCCGGTTATTCAATTGAAAATATTTCGCTAACCGTGCTTGCTCAAACAAAAATAATAAATGCACAAACGTACACAAACGATGCACAAACGATTGACACCAATTTTGACCCAAAATTCGCGATGGGGGGGCTGTCATTCCCACCCCCCCATTTAAATTGTAAATATTTCGCGAACTGTGTTTGCACAAACGAAAATATTGAATGCACAAACGTACACAAACGTGCACAAACGATTGACACCAATTTTAACCCAAAATTTGCGATGGGGGGTGCTGGCATTTCTCCAGCCCCCCAAACTTATTTGTTAAATAATTCGCGAACGGTGAATGCACAAACGAAGAAAATAATTGCACAAACGTACACAAACGATGCACAAACAAATGACATAAAAAGTGATCCAAAAATCAAAATGGGGGGAGGGGGGGCTGGGGAAATGGACCTCTTTTTATGGAAGTTTTTATGATTTATAACTTTAAACTTTTTGAACTTTGTTGAAACTGAAGACGGTTTTTTTTGGACAGCTTTCTTTGGACAGCTGGAGACCATGAAGTTGTCAAGCAAGCAACCGATCCAGATAAAACATCAAAAGAAAATAAAAAATAGCTTTTGCAAACTGTGACCTACAATACAGAAACTGTAAACATTAATAAACAATAATTAGAATGTTTAAAGGAAAAAGCGGCGGCAAGAGAGAAAAACAGTTTGAAAAATGCGTATTTCTTTTTGATATGCTGAGAGAATAGATGAGTCGGAAACAAAATATTAAAAAATAATTGTAAACATACTAATATAACAAGTGCATTTTATTATTTATTGCAAGAGTAACATTGTAATAATTATAATCATTATAAGTGCTTTTTAATTTTTAAACCAAATAGTGTTCAGGTATAGACTAACCAATCCAGTGCATTCTTAACTGCAAACAATTGTAGTTATTATTAATTAATTATAACTTAAAACAGATTATTTCTTCGGGTAATCTATTGGTGTATATATTTCACCAAATAAATAAAGCACACCGATTTCTTGATTTAAAAACAAAAGTACGACTTCAATTTTATATATTCCATTGGGAATAAGTGGAGGAAAGCGAGTTTCGTCAGGAACCCAATTACCAAAGTGATAAATTACATCCTGTAGCAAAAACATTTTAAATAACCTGATAAACCTGAAAATTACTATGCAAACCTTATGAAAAATAAAATCTGACATGTTACCACACATAGCTACATTTGACAACCCTATAGCGTTTGAGTCATATGCCTTTTTTAAATTTACTTGGAAACGAATCGGAAAGTGTCGATACTCGTTACTCAGATACTTGTAAACCTGTACCACGATCTAAAAATACACAATGCAATTTATTTTTACTTAATTATCAAGCAAATGCGATGTAATTTTTGTAAGAGTTACATCGTACTTTTGCCTAGTTTTTTCAGTCTTTATTGGCTAAATTTATTAATTATGTTTGATTGTGGTTAGATATTGCTGTTAAAAGTTACCTCTATTTTATCTTCTAAATTAATCTTTGGTTTAAAAGTACAATTATGGGCTGTTGTAGTACGATTATATTTAAACGTTTTCAGTTTATAATAATGAAATGTACTTTTATTATAACGAACCACTTCTGTTCGCTTATCCTTGATTTTGTAGTCATGTTGAATAAACTAAAATTCAGAGTATTAGATAAAGGAAATCCTGAATTACAAATACAATATGTTGGTTGCATTACTTTAAAAAATTGAAAAACGTATAGTATATAAAAAATTAGTACACTGTTATTTCTGTTTGCCTATATGAATAAAGGTTGAAAGCAAGAGTTTTCAAAGTGGAGAAATCCCAAATTTGCCAAATGAATTAATTAAATATTGTTTTATTTTTTGTAAGTTTTGCAACGTTTCTTTTGAGTGTTTTTATCAACTTTTTTCAAACTTTTAAAATATTGGAAAAAAAGAGGAAATTCCTCTTTTGAGCACCTCCATGGGATTAAGTTAATTTATTTTTCACTAATTTAAAATTAATCTGTCACATCCAATAATAAATAACTTTAGACAAAACGACAAAAAAAGTTCTACTAAATTATCGTGATGCTAAAATGGAAAATTGAATTAAAACAGGAACAGTTAATGTAAAATTAAAGCAACGGTCTGAATAATTTAGAAATAAAAATTTAATTCCGACACTCTACTTAACCTACTGACGTGGTTGTTATGACGTAGTCAAACAATACTACACTTCTAGATAAATTATTTTTAAAATTTAAATTACCTTCGACAATAGGTCATGGTCACAAATAACTCCTTGAATAAAAAACGCTGCAACTAATAATAGAAAAATTGTATTTTTCATTTTGAACAGAAAACCATGAACAACTACGAACAAAATTTGTAAAATAATGAATAACAGATTTGATTTTCATACCAACCTTCTACATCAATAATCATTAAACTTAACGAATTCCGGAAGTGATATTTTTAAGTTTATTTATACATATAGAAAATTGAATATTCCGTTCAGTTCTACATCATTAAATTGTAACAACATAAATGATCAATATCAATATTAAAAACAATTTTAAACTTTTTTGTTTTGCAATTAAATTACATATTTGAAATAATCCAAACGACCCCGCTACGGCCTTATGGGTTTTGGGTCCCAGTCAAATTTAACCAAAATTTAGGATATTGTAGTTCATAATATGCTGATAAAAAGTGTCAATGTTCACAAAGCCAAAAAATGAACAGTTTTCGAGATATACGGCATTAAAGAGTTAATCTAGTCATTCTATGAAACACACAATGATAAAGTCAAATACGATACCACCTAGAAAAAAAAAATCTGCCGTGTAGAAGATAAAATTCTAAAGAAGATAGCGTTTTTTGTATCGCTCTAGCTAGTGTATTACATAACCTAAAAAATTAAACAAAGTCGATTGAGCGATTTCTTAAAATTAAAAAAAAAGTGAATTTTCCAACGAAAAAAAAGTTAAATGAAAAAGTTGTAGAAAATAAGTTGTAGAAAGTTAAAATACTGATTCATTATTTATTTTCTGAGAAAAACAAAAAATGCCGTCAAAATTTGCCGTTTTTGTTTTTTTTCTTAAATCGCAAGAAACCGCATTTTCGACTTTGTTTAATTTTTTAGGTTATGTAATACACTAGCTAGAGTGATGCAAAAAACTCTATCTTTTTTAAAATTCTTTCATCTACACAGCCCTATTTTTTGTTTCCGGGTAGTATCGATTTTGACTTTATCATTGTATCTTTCGTAGAATGACTGGACAAACTTTGTAATGCCTTATATCTCGGAAACTGTCCATTTTTTGACTTTATGCCGATGGACACTTTTTATCAGCATGTTATAAACTACAATATCTTACATTATGGTTAAATTTGACTGGGACCCAAAACCCATAAGGCCGTATCGGGGTCCTCTGTGTTTAAAATGGCTTAACTTGTGGCACTTCTCTAGTTAGAAGGCGGAGAAAAGCAGACTACTTGACAAAGTTCACTATGGAACTGATAAAGACCTGCCTATGGGGGGGAGCTTTTCCTCCTTCAATATTTTGGGAACTTAGCAAAAAGTTGGCAAAAACACTCAAAATTAAGTCAATTTTGCATTTTTTACTTTTTATGTCTAAATTTACAAAATGATGCAAAACTTACAAAAAGTTGGCAGGTTCGTATTAATTCGGTTGGAAAATTTGAAATTGCTTTCTCTGAAAAAAATTGGTTGTACACGTCCCTGAGAACTGATGAATTAAATAGCTACGTTTTGAAGGTTTTTGACGGACATGTTATTAATAGATTTCTTTCCTCTCTTAGATTTTCTGTTGAATCTTTTCTGTTGCCAGCTAACAGTAGTAAAGCAAAAAAAAATTTCCTAATTAAACTGTTCATCATACTATCTGTTAGATCATTAAGGCAGTGGTGAACATTTTAAAATATTTGTGGTACAAAATTTAATTAATGAATTATTATCGTCCATTTGATAATAATTTGTTTTTTAATATTTTTTGGGGTTATGTACCCCATGTATTTTATGAGGTAAATGTACAAAATTTAGTTACAAATTTAAAACTGTTGATGTAATGTAGAATTTAGAAATTTCAGTCAAATAATATAATTCTCTAAATAGTTATATTTTGTAACTAATAATAATAATAGGCAACAGTGATAAAAGCAATAATTACATCAGCTTTCGTAGTGGCTACATTTGAATCTTAAGAAGGAAAACTGGAAGCTATGAAGTGAAAATGTATATTACGTGGTACCAATAAATACACAGATATGACGAGCGATAAAAGGAGGGTTTAGTCACAACTGAGAAAATTGACAAAACTCAAAAAATACAAGAGAAAGCACGTAAGTTCCCATAATAAAAAAGAAACTCTGAAATTAGGACACCGGGTATGGAAAAAATAGTAAAATAGAAAAAGTGAAAAATAGGAAAAAATTATTGGTGACCCTATGAAAAAAAATAAGCAAAACTTTTATTTATCTGATAATTGTAAGAATTCCTAAAAATTCTTAAAATATTAAAGTTTGAAACTATCACATTTTCAGTAGATTTTTGGGTGGATATATTAATTTTATTACCGCTTTTTTTTAGCAATTTATTATAATTGATTACTATTCCAATCTTTAAATTTAATAATCTTTTGGTGGTTGAACTTGCGCATCGTAACCACTAACGTACGGAAAAACACTTTTTCAGGTTTTCTGTACTTGAAAACAATTTCTAGCACTAGAAAACATTTCTGCGATAAACACTGGCCAAAAATGACATGGATTATTAGTCTAAAATTGTAGACTCTAAAAGAAAATTCGTTCAGAGTGGTGCCACACACGTTTTGCTTGCTTCGCTGAGATTCTGAAAGACCTTTTTTTTCTCTGTTTTCAAGTTAACCATTATAAAACTCCTGAAATTATTAAAAATATTAAAAACTTCTTCATGTTGGTTGATCACCGAGGCACCACCAGAATGAAACTACTTCTTCATTTTGATGTCGGTTCTTGGCTGGAGAGATCACTGATGCACATTCAAGACAAAACTGATTCTGCTAGTCTCAGAAGGTCTTTTTATATCGTTTTTTTCCTTAATCAGCTTATTTTTAATGGCTATAACTTCCTTTTTAATATTTACCATACGCAACATTGTATGCTTTTATTACTTTAGGTCAGTATTCTTATGAATCACGTTGTTGCATATTTTTATTGTAAATCCTATTTTAATATATTTAATTTTATAAATTTTGTAATTGTGACAATATTTTGAAAATATTCTAAAAATACCTTAGTTGTTTTAAAGGTTAAAGGCCAAAAAATGTGCAGAACTTGTTAAATAATTTTCCTTGGAAAACAAAATGTTATTAAAGAATAATTATAAACGTAATATAACAAGTGAATTTTACTACTTATTGAAAGTGTAACATTGTAATACTTAAAATCATTGTAAATACTTTTTAAACCAAACAGTGTTCAGATGTGGACTAGCCAATCCCGTGCATTCTTAACCGCAGACGTAAGTAATTATTATTATTTAATTATAACTTAAAACAGTTTATTTCTTCGGGTAATCTATTGGTGTATATATTTCACCAAACAAATTTGCCACAACTACTTCTTGATTTAAAAACAACAGTATGGCTTCAATTTTATATATTCCATTGGGAATAAGTGGCGGAAAACGAGTTTCGTCAACAACCCAATTACCTACGTGGTAAATTACATCCTGTAACAGAAACATTTTAAGTAACCTGATAAACCTGAAAATTACTATGCAAACCTTATGAAAATTAAAATCTGTCATATTACCACACATAGCCATATTTGACGACCCGATAGCGTTTGAGTCATATGCCTTTTTTAAATTTACTTGGAAACGAATTGGAAAGTGTCGATACTCGTTACTCAGAAACTTGTAAACTTGTACCAGGATCTAAAAATACACAATGCAATTTATTTTTACTTACTTTTGGAGTAAACGAGATGTAAACTTTGTAAGAGTTACATCGTATTTTTGTTCATTTTTTTTTAGTTTTTATTACCTACATTAATAAATTAATTATTTTGTATAGATATCACTGTTAAAAGTTACCTCTGTTTTATCTTCCAAATTAATCTTTGGCTTAAAAGTACAATTATGGACTGTTGTAGTACGATTATATTTAAACGTTTTAAGTTCATAATAATGGAATACACTTTTATTATAGCGAACCACTTCTGTTCGCTTATCCTTGATCTTGTAGCCATGTTGAATAAACTAAAATCAGAGTATACCTATTACATAAAGAAAATCGCAAATTACAATTATATGTTGGTTGTAATAGTTGAAAAACTTGCAAAACTTATATATCGAAAATTGGTACATTCTGTTACTTCTGTTTGCCTTTAGGAATAAGCAAGGACGTGCCCTGGTAATGAAGTTACTGTAAGTATGAAATAAATGTAAAGGCCGTGTGACACTCATACTATTTTGTCGTTAAAATTCTGTTGAAATTTCATGAGTTTATTGATAAATTTTAGCACGTGTAAAACCTTAAAATTTCATGACAATTTTTATGAGAAATTTATACGAGACCTGTTCTATTTTTTTTACCTGAATACTATTATTACCTGGTTAGGTAGTAGGTACTATTATTTCTTAAAATTTCTCATGAAAATTGTCATGAAATTTGTTATGAAATTTTAAGGTTTTACACGTGCTAAAATTTATCAATAAATTTCTCATGAAATTTCAACAGAATTTTAACGACAAAATAGTATGAGTGTCACACGGCCTTAAATATGTAATGAAGTAATGTAATGCGTAATGAAGAAGATGAATCAATGCAAGTCGGTTCAACAGTAGCTAATTGAAGAATGCGTCACACATGTCAATTAACAAGATCAAATTCCAAAGCTTGTAGATGTAAGTGAGAATAACCAACAATCTACAAGGTTAGATAAAACTTTTTATTGTTTAACGTTTATTCATGCGTATGAGAAAAATCATATTTACTTTTATGAGAGGATCACTGTTATTTGGTGAAATTTAAAATATTTGATTACTGAAACTTTTACCAACTGCACCAGATGGGTTGCACTATTGCGGCACCTGCTTAGCGTAAATTCATGCAGAGAAGCTCGCAACTAATAACCAAAAATTCATGGTGTACCTACAGTGTGCAACACAAACTTTGTATTTGTAAAAATTGTGTGTATTAAAAATTTTATTATTTGGTGTTTGTTAATAATAATGAAATGCAGTAGAAATTTTGCTTAGTAAATATCATTTCATTATCATTTTACCGATACAGATTTTACCGTTACAGATTAACCTGGAAGATTTGCACATTATTTTTATCTGTATAAGTTTCATGTTTTTTAATATCGTCCCCTTAGTACTATAACTGGGTAACTCGAATTTTGGCTGTTTTGAGTTAACTATATGTATCTACCTAATTTTAACCGCTTCTTTTAGTGCTACAACTAAAAATGTTCTATTATGTTTCTAAATATATATTATCCACTTGCAAAATGTAGATAAGTCCCAGATCCTTTCAATGTAGTTATGCTATAAGTACATAATTTGAGATATCTAGTTGTGCAGGTGCTGAATGTTACCGCCACCTTCGCAAAACACTTGAGATATCTACTTGTGCAATAATTAACAGTAAAGTTTTATAGTGATAATACAAATATTATAATATTTATGTTAGCGAACTATAGAAGTGAAAATGCATTCTCGAGGAAAGAAAATATTAGAATTAGTACGTGAGCAATCAGAAAATAATACAGGTACGTGAAATTATATTTAATAATTTCATTTAAAAATGTAGAAAAAGATTTAAAAATGTTTATAAGAAGTTAAGTTAAGTTTGAAAATTATACTATTTTAACATGATTGTATAACAAATTTCAAACAAATTCGATACATGTTTTAATTTATATAGGTAAAAATGGAGATTTGGCGAGTAGATTTATGGAGTGTGAGGCAGGTCATAGTTCATCGTATCCACCTTATGATGATAATTTGGACTCAGATTTTGAACCTTATTCCCCTGACCATTCAGAATATAATCTAAGTTCTTCTAGTGAATCTTCTAGTAATGACATTGCTCTTATAAATTCAGGTGTTCCTAGGAGCACTGAAATTGAGTTGCATAATATGGAAGAACTTCCGGTAAAAACGGAAAAACCAAGAAAAAAAAGTAAACATCCCGACGAATGGAAAAGAAATGTTGCAAATAGAATAAGGCAGCAAGGCAAAAGTTATATCTCTTCTAAAGGTCAAACAATACTTGCTGTGTTTATGAGAGATTCATGCCCAGCCAGTTGTAGACGGAAATGCATTGAACGTATTTCTTATGATGAGAGACTAATGAATTTTCATAGATATTATGAATTAGAGTCTTACGAAAGAAAACGTGATTTTATTTATAGCCACACTAAAAAAAAAAAAAAGTGGCACACTCTAGAGAAATCAAAACGTCAAAATACGATTAATTTTTTTTTAGCACGAGACCATGAAAGAATTCAAGTGTGTAAGACTATGTTTATTAATACATTGGGAATTCGAAAAGGAGTTGTAGATATTGCAATGCAAAAGAGAACATCGGAAAATACAAGTGTTGAAGATAAGAAAGGTAAACACATAAAGAAGGCCACATCAACCGAGATATTAGAAAGTGTAAAACAACATATTGAAAAGTTTCCGGTAATGTTCACATTACTGCCGTGCAAAAACTCAACGAAAATATTTAGCCTCCGATATGAACATTACCATTATGTATTCATTGTACAAAAAAAAACGTACAGAACTAAATCTACCAGTAGCAACTTCTACTATTTATAGAAAAGTGTTCTGTGGGGAATACAACCTTAGCTTTCACCGCCCAAGAAAAGATCAGTGCTGGATTTGTATGGCTTACAATACTCCTACAAATAATGATAAAAGTGCTTTAGAAACTAGATATCAAGCCCACATATCTGCAAAGGATAGAGCTAGAGAGGAGAAAAGATCAAGAAAACAATTGGCATAAAACTCAAAAGGAAAAATAATCAGTTGCAATTTTGACCTACAACAGGTACTTCTTGTACCCAATGATCCCAAAAACAATGTCTTATTTTATAAACAGCGTTTAAAGACTTTTAATTTTACTGTTTATGATGTGGTTTCAAAGCAGGTTTCAAAGCATGTGGACAGAAGTAGAGGGAAAGCGTGGTAGCAGTGAAATAGCAACTTGTCTTTATAGTTACTTTCAGTCATTGCCAGATTCTGTGGAACATATTTCATGTTTTACTGACCGATGTGGCGGGCAAAACCTGAATAAATTTGTAGCAGGCATGTGCTTAACTGCTGTACAGGAAATTCCACACTTGGAAAATATAGATCTTATGTTTCTAGTGTCGGGACACAGCGAAATGGAGTGTGATTCCATGCACTCCGCAATTTCTACAGAATTGAAAAGAGTTGGCAAAGCGAATTGGCCTTTAGATTGAAAAACTATTGCTAGATCTGCAAGAAGGAAAGGTGACAAGCCATACATAGTTCACGAAATTACCCATAAGCAAATATTTGATTGGAAGGCTCATGTAGAACATGATTTTTAGAAAGGAAGATCAAAACCGTAATCCAGTAAGCTGACAAAAATTTTATTGGATCAATTTTTTAAAATCAAGACCATTGATCATAAGATTCAAGGAAAAATTTGATGAAGACTTTAAAATTTTAAATTGCAATAGGAAAACAAGATGTCTTTCATCTATCGCAAGTACTTTGAAGCCCTTATACCAAGATCAACTGCCGATTAAGAAAGAAAAATATAACGATCTTTTGTCATTGTTTCAAATGGATCCTTCTGCACTTCCAAGAGAATGTAAGCCATACTTCGAAAACCTTCCTTTTCAAAGAAACAAAGATGAAACTAGTCGAGAGCCATCAGAAAGTGAGTTTAGCGATAGTGATGAGTGAAAATCTTTTTGCAATATTTCTATTGTTTATATTAATTATTATATATTATCTTGAATTTATTTTGTATTATGTATTACCATTTATCAGGTGTTATGAATAAAACTTATTTTAATACATCATACAAAGTTAAAATTACTAGCATGAAAGAATTAGATAAATCTGATTATTCAAATTCTTATTAGTGCTATAACTAGATATCTTACTTATATTTAAAAATTTCCTAAAATATAAAACATTAGACTGTGATGGTACAAAATACATTTAACTTCCATAAGTAGCTAAAGTTATAACGTAAAAACAAAATTTTTTTTAACGTTTTAATACTTTTTTTTGCTATTCTAAACTTTAAACTGAATTTTCTCAATATCAGTAATTTCAAGTTACCTAGTTGTAGTACTAAGGGGACGATATAACACGTGTACTATTGACTATTTTCTTTTTATTGAAGTCGAGTATTGAAAACATCCATTTAGGCGATAACATTATTGGCTGAGCTGGTTTGGGTATGTTTAATTGCAAAAGGGCAACTGAAAAAACTCAAAATTTTATTAAAAATTTTTAGAAAGCTTTTATGCCATTGCAATATACATATACCTATTTTAGACAAAATATCATTGCAGAAAAACTCTGGAACTTAAAATGCGACTGTTACAAGTTTTACTAAAAATGAAATTACACTTAACTATCGGGATGAAAAAAATGAAAAATTGAATGAAAACGAGAACAGATAATGTGAAATACGAACAACAGTCTGAATAATTTATAAATATAAATTCAATTCCGACACTACTTAACCTACTGACGTGGTTGTTATGACGTGGTCAAACAATACTACATTTCCAAATATATTATTTTTAAAATTTAAATTACCTTCGACAATAGGTCATGGTTACAAGTAACTTCTTGAATAAAAAATGCTGCAACTAATAAGAAAGAAATTGTATTTAACATTTTGAACAGAAAACCATAAACAACTACAAACAAAATTTGTAAAATAATGAATAACAGATCAGTTTTCATACCAACCTTGTAAATAAACAATCATTTAACTTAATGAATTCCGGAAGTTATGTTTTTAAGTTTACTAATAGTTATAGGAAATTGAATATTCCGTTCAGCTTTGTATCATTAAATTTTAGCATCATAAATGCACAATTTGAATATTAAAAACAATTTTAAACTCTTTTGTTTTGCAATTAAATTATTTCAAATGGTAAATAATTCTAATTTGAGTTTCAAATGGCTTAACTTGTGGCACTTCTCTAGTTGGAAGGGTTCCCATAAGTTAATAGTTACCAAATATAAGTTTACAATAAAGATATTTCTCAAAGAAACGCTTTGGTTTAAAACTATAATTTTGAATTTTAACAAGATTTGTTTTGAAATTAAACCGCGGAGGCTTTGAATTTAAACAAGATTAGTTTTAATCAAAGTGAGATTAGTATTGTTTCAAAAATAAGTAAATTTGTTTTGAAACAATACCATCACAGTATGACTTTTATTTGAAACAAGATTAGTTTTGAATCAAAAGTAGAATTACCGATTGTTTTATCTTAAGGCCTAGAGTATTTTCTATACTACATTTTATGAAATTGTAGCATATTACTAAAAATCTTTACTTTTTTTTATGATGGAAAATAAAAAAAATTTTTGCTTGATGAAAAAAATCCCGCTGTAATTAAATTACAAAATAAGCTTTAAATTCGTCAATTGTTAGTTTTTTTATCAACATATCAAATAAATCTCTTGTTTGAGAATGACTTGGTGGAAATGTATTCCAAATTGTGAATTCACAAAACTTCATTTCATTTGACTCGCTTTGTTTTTCGTAAGACCGATGTTCGTCTTCAGTATCGCTATCGTTACTTGGTTTAATTTCAACTACATTTCTCAATTGATCCAATATCCTCGAATATTAAAAGTTTTAATTTTTGATTAATTAAACTATAATTAATACGAATATATTAGATGTATCATGGTCAATAATATTAGGAATACAGAAATACAAAAAATAACTGTCACCGATTAATGAAATTTACCCAATTATTTCCATTGAGTACACAGTTTACACAATTATACGTCTCTATCACATTGCATCAATTAATAGTTTTATTAAAAAAAAACCATAAAAATTCACGGGTTGCACCAGGTAACAAATAATTATTAAGATTTATTTCTATTTTAAATTAATTAGCATTCATTACGTTACTGAAAAATGAACTATTGCAATCGAGAACGTAAAATCTACTCTCGCCTAATCAGCTTTACTTCAGAATAATGATTACAAAAAAAGAATATTGTTTTAAAAAAAGCTTATATAAATATTAAAAATCCATTAAAATATTGAGCACCACAGGAATTACATATAGTTATATGGTAGTACCCGGGTACTACGTATGGCAGATATAATGTGTAAATTTGTATGGACCCATAAGGGTTAAAAATTACGAAAATTGCTTGATATTTTGAAACAACAATCTTGAAAATATTTTAAAAATACCTTAGTTTTTTTAAAAGTTCAAGTACAAAGAGTGTGCACAACTTGTTAATCTTTTGCTTCACGTCGCTGAGCGAATAGATTAGTAAAAAACAAAATATTATTAAAGAATAATTATAAACATAATATAAAAACTGCATTTTATTATTTACTGCAAGTGTAACATTAACATAAGAATACATACTTAAAATCATTGTAAGTGCTCTTTAAACCAAACAGTGTTCAGATGTGGACGAGCCAATCCCGTGCATTCTTAACCGCAAACATTAATAGTTATAATTAATTAATTATAACTTAAAGCAGTTTATTTCTTCGGGTAATTCATTGGTGTATATACTTCACCAAATACATTCACCACAGATATTTCTCGATTTAAAAACAACATTACGAGTTCAGCTTTATACATTCCATTGGGAATAAGTGGAGGAAAGCGAGTTTCGTCAACAACCCAATTACCTACGTGATAAACTACATCCTGTAACCAAAACATTTTAAGTAACCTGATAAACCTAGAAAGTACTATGCAAACCTTATGAAAAATAAAATCTGTCATGTTACCACACGCAGCCATATTTGACAACCCTGCAGCGTTTGAGTCATAACCCTTTTTTACATTCACTTGGAAACGAACGGAAAAGTGTCGGTACTCGTTGCTTAGAAATTTGTAAACTTGTACCACGACCTAAAAATATACAGTGCTATTTATTTTTACTTACTTTTTTAGTACATGCGATGAAAACTTTGTAAGAGTTACATCTTAATTTTGTACAGTTTTTTCAGTCTTTATTACTTAAATTCATTAGTTACGTGATATGTTGATTAGATATCGCTGTTAAATGTTACCTCTACTTTATCTTCCAAATTAATTTTCGGTTTAATAGTAAAATTATGGGCTGTTGTAGTACGATTATATTTAAACGTTTTAAGTTTAAAATAATGCAATACACTTTTATTATAACGAACCAATTCTGTTCGTTTATCCTTGATCTTATAGCCATGTTGAATAAACTAAAATTTATAGTATTAGATAAAGAAATTCGTAACTTACAAATACTTGTTAGTTATGTAATAGTTGAATAACTTGTAAAACTAAAATATTAAAACTTGGTACACTCTGTTTCTTCTGACTAAGAGTAACAACTAACAATAGAGAAATTGTATTTAACATTTTGAACAGAAAAACGTAAACAACTACAAAAAAAATTGGAAAATAATGAATAACAGATCTGATTTTCATATCAACTTTGTAACTAAACAATCATTAAACTTAATGAATTCCGAAAGTGTTGTTTTTCAGTTTACTAATAGTTATAGGAAATTGAATATTCCGTTCAGTTTCGTATCATTAAATTGTGTCAATTTAAAAATGTATTCAAAAGTTGTTTTGAATATTGATGCTATATTTAAAATATTTAAAACAATTTTATATTATTTTATACTCGGCCTTCCGGTGGGCATACACACTCTGTGGTGATCCCTGATATTTGTGTTAACGTCATTACTGTTGATACGGCTGCGTCACACACGAGAGTTTACAAGACAAGTTAGGTAGGCAGGGAATGAAGCCATGGGCCTTGTAGGCCTGTAGAGCTATCTTATATAATAATAGTTATAGGAAATTGAATATTCCGTTCCGTTTTCTATCATTAAATTGTGGCAATATAAAAATGTACAATTTAAATATTAAAAATAATTTTAAACTCTTTTGTTTGCAATTAAATTTTTTTTAATTATAAATAATTCTAATTTGAGTTGAAAATGGCTTAACTTGTGGCACTTCTCTAGTTGGAAGGCTAAAGAAAGCATACCACCTGACAAAGTTTATTACGGAACTGATGATTAGTCCCACGGGTCAAGGAAAAGGTGGATCATTGAGATGTAAAACTTTTTTCGTTGATTCTACAAGCACGGTAGTTGTGCAAGTAAAAATTTTGACTGCACAATAACTATTAAAAAACTTGATTTTTGCTTAAGGTGCACTGCTCAAGCATATGCATGCAAATGTCTCTCCTGCTATCCCCACTCTATAGCATAGCATAGCATCTTTTCACTTACAGAGTTTTGTAGGGGCATTGCCTCCATCACCTCTTTCAACATCTTCGAGCTTCGCATGGAAGTTTGAGAGTATGTGATATACTTTGAGTTGGCTTAGAACCACATCGCACTTCAAAGTAGAGTGTTGACTCGCGCGAAGGCGATAATCAACCTTTGATAAATAGTGATTTACGAGTAAGCATGGCTAAAGCAACAGTAGCCTACCAGAGAACGTAGCGTCGTAGAGCCCAAAAAGGGTCCGTCGAAAGGAAAAAGGCGATACATGCCCGCAGCACCTTTACTTAAGAACTGGTCTAAGTCGGTGTCGAGACATTGACAGTGCGTTCCACTTAAAGCTCACGACGACCACGCCTCGGTCGTTTAATTTAGCGTTCCACTTATAGACTTTCGCCCATGGGTGTTATGGTCGTTTTTTGTAGTGGAACAGCTTTGTGGGCCTTATGAGCTAATTTAAATTTTCAAATTTAAATTTTTAAATTTTGAATTTTAAAACAAATTAAATCACGTGTTGCTTCTAGCAGTGCAACGACGATAAATAATTTACAGTGGATTACAATATTTGGTAAAACTTTTTGTAAAAAAATATATTTATGTATTTCAATTTGATAAATAAATTATCACAAATAGATAATTTACCGTTTTTCATGTTTTGCATCAACTTTGGATACTATCACTTTAAATACTTCTTCAGTTTAGACATTAAAAAATTATAAATTTTTAGTCTCCATATTTGAATTTTAAAATATTGCGCGCTTAAATATGAACGATCACGGCAACCCACCTTTTACAACGGGCGTCGTGGTCGTGGCGGGCTAGCAATCGGTGACGTCACGGATGACATTTTGAGCTCGACCGCAACGACCGCGGCTTTAAGTGGAACGATTTAAAGTCGCCCATGGTCGACCGCGGTCGTCGTGGGCTTTAAGTGGAACGCACCCTGAGTAAACGCCTCGACTGTGATCTTGTATCCCCACTCTGCAACTAGCCGCTAGACCCATGTAAACTACACGGACCGCCGACAAAATGCATGTAATAGTAATGTTATCAACGGCCACTTTAAATTGGGCAATGACGTCGTTGCCCGGACAATGATGTAAAAACACATATAGAATTTTAAATGTCAACATAACTTAAAATGCATGATCATTGACGTCAATGGCCGAAATGTCAACATTGGTCGTAACAGAGTCATTATGAGTCATTAACAAAAGAATATAAAAAATACCAAAATACGACTTAAAAATAGTAGTAGGCAATGATAATGCCAATGAATGACATAATATATTTATTACTTGTAATAATGATAAAATCAAATCCAGAAACATTTTCAATTTAACTCTGGCTTCATTGTAGCATGGCAATCATTTTAAGCAAAAATATAATGTTTTCTACTATTGCTATATTGCTATTTACAAAATATAAAATTTAATTGAGAAAAAATCTGTTTAGCAAAAAGCCAAGTAATAATTTATCAGCTACGGATGAACCAAATTTGGGTCAAAAGACTCAATAATAATGAATTTTCTTAAAAACAAAAAACACTAGAGGTATGAACTGCTCACACTTAAAAAAAGCACTTATTATAAACTACATAAGAACAAAACTTAACTAAAAGGTAGTTTACACTACATGATTTATCATATGACTTAGTCATAAGAAAAGTCATGGCTAAAATCATACCATCACAACAGCCAATCATAAAAGCCATAACTTCTATAATATCAAAAATCATATAGTGTGAACGGGGTTTAAAACAAAAGCATAAATCAATAAATAATATTCAGCACTTTGGTTGTGAGATTTAAACTCGGGAACTACAATTTAAAACCAACGCTCCTTTTTAGGTCTATTTCCCTAGCCCCCCTCCCCCCCGCATTCTGATTTTTGGATCACTTTTTATGTCATTCGTTTGTGCATCGTTTGTGTACGTTTGTGCAATTATTTTTTTCGTATGTGCATTCACCGTTAGCGAATTATTTAACAAATAAGTTTGAAGGGCTGGAGAAATGCCAGCCCCTCCCATCGCGAATTTTGGGTCAAAATTGGTGTCAATCGTTTATGCATCGTTTGTGCACGTTTGTGCATTCAATATTTTCGTTTGTGCAAACACAATTTGCGAAATATTTACAATTTAAATGGGTGGGGGGGCTGGAGAAATGCCAGCCAAAAATCGCAAATTTTGGGTCAAAATTTGTGTCAATTGTGTGTGCATCGATTGTGCACCTTTGTGCATTTATTATATTTGTTTGAGCAAGCACGGTTAACGAAATATTTTCAATTGAATAACCGGCAAACATTTCTCCAGCTCCCCCCCCCCCATTTTGACTTTCGCATCAATTTTTGTGTCACTCGTCTGTAAATATACGTTTGTGCATTCACTATTCTCGTTTGTGAATTCACAGTTTGTGAATTATTTAACAAATAAATATTTATAAATCTCCGAGCAATAACTGCCATAGTATCTAGATTGCAATTTAGTCTACTGAAGAATACGCTGAAAATATTTTAATTTTCCGGAAATCGTCAGCGAAACAACACTTCCCTAATATTGATTTGAAGTAGCTTAACAAAGTTGTTGTAGTTAATAAAGAAAAAATTTATGATCCAATGGCTAAAAAGTTTTGTGCCCCTTCAATTATGTGTTTGTTGGAAATAGAAAAGCATTGGGTAATACTACCGTTTAGCCAAAATAAAATATTTTAAGAATCTTACAATTTAACGTAAGTTGCTCGGAGTTTAGTCGAAAATTTCAACTATCCATAACTTTGTAAAAAATTAACATAAAGTCTTGCTCTCTGATGCTCATTCAGGCTCAAACGAAGCTCTATCGATTGACATCAATTGCACATACAAATTTAAAACTATTAAGAAAATTACAAAACATGTTTACAGCCCCCCCCTCCATCAGTTTTCTGCAAATAACTTTGCGACTTTTGAGGTTCAAAAGAAAATAGTGGAAGCTCATTCAGGTTCAAACGATGCTCTAACGTTTGTCACGTAATTCATCCAAAAATTCGAAAGCAGCCCCACCCCCCTTACCATTTGTTTTTCGCGGATAACTTTGCGACCTCTCAGGCTTAAACGAAAATAATGGAAGCTCATTCAAGCTCAAACCATGCTCTAACGTTTGACATAAAATTTATCTAAAAATTTGAAAGTGGGGAGATACTGACATGCACCTTATGGTTTTCCAATATTTATTTTTTGGGGCAAAAAATAATCAAACGGGTTAATATACCGTTGTTTTAAAATTCGACTAACATTTTCAAGTAGTTTTTGTGATTGTAGGCGACGCCTATGCATTACAATACGTCGCCTACAATCACTAAAACTGTGCTTGAAAATTTTAGTCGGATTTTACAAAAACGGTAGATAGAATTTTTTCACCCCTAAAAAACTATAGCTTTCTTCACGGAGTCTTACTTATTTTGAAGAGAAAATTCGCTTGACGCAGTTTATTTTCAATTTTTAGTTCAATTCGCTGACGATTTTCGGAAAATTAAAATATTTTCAGCGTATTCTTCAGTAGACTAGAATAAATTGCAATCTAGACACTATGGCAGTTGTTGCTCGGAGATTTATAAATATTTATTTGTTAAATAATTCACAAACTGTGAATTCACAAACGAGAATAGTGAATGCACAAACGTATATTTACAGACGAGTGACACAAAAATTGATGCAAAAGTCAAAATAGGGGGGGGGGGGGTAGAGAAATGTTCGCCGGTTATTCAATTGAAAATATTTCGCTAACCGTGCTTGCTCAAACAAAAATAATAAATGCACAAACGTACAAAAACGATACACAAACGATTGACACCAATTTTGACCCAAAATTCGCGATGAGGGGGCTGGCATTTCTCCACCCCTCCAAACTTATTTGTTAAATAATACGCGAACTGTGAATGCACAAACGAAAAAAATAATTGCACAAACAAATGACATAAAAAGTGATCCAAAAATCAAAATGGGGGGGGGGGGGGGGGGGGAAATGGACCTCTCCTTTTTGTGTTTCTAAGAGTTTACATTTACTTTATTACGTAAAAATATTACGATGGTTGAGTCATTAGCCAAGAATGGGTAAATAGTACCATTAAAATTCAAAATATTTTTTTTCAACAATTAATTTTTTTTTGAAGATGTAGATTATTCGAAATACTTGCTAAAACCTAAACTTTTTACAAATTTATTGTGACGAAAAATTACATTATCTAGACTCAAAGTAGTTGACGATCATATTTTTCTAATGATATTTTGCAAACGAGATATTAATGGACATAAAAAAAAATTTAAACTATTTCGGTAAGTGCTTTCTTGTTATAACTATAAAAAAATTGTTTATTCTGTCATGTGTTAAGAAGCTTATCATCGTTAGTAGACATTTCTACCAGTATACTCCAATCTTCATCAGCATCAATTGGTTAAATTTTAATCTCGCAATGAAAAATATAGTTTTGCTATTAGTCGTCGCATTTTGGGTTCCCGAGTTCTTCTGCATGGATATTTTGTCTAAAGTAAGTACATATATGTTAAAGTAGATATTTTTTATTAATGTGTGGCATCACAGAGTAATTTTATATTCGGTGTAATAAAATAAATAATTTAGATAAGTAACGTGTTCAAAATTTGGCAGAAAGTTAGCAAAATAACTCAAAAGTTGGTCAAGTTTGATATTCTTTTATGTCTCAATTTACAAAAAGTTAGCAATTTTTAATTAATTCAATTGGCAAATTTGCAAAATTTGGGATGCTTTCCCTGAAAAAAGTTGGTGGGCACATTCTTGCTTATTTCTATGAGCAATAAGTGGTGACAGAATGACAATTTTAGAAATAAAGGTTTTACAAGTTTTTTAACAATTACAACCAACATATATTTGTAATGCTGGATATCTTTTATCTAATACTTTGAATTTTAGTTTATTCAACATGGCTACAAGATCAAGGATAAGCGAACTGAAATGGTTCGTTATAATAAAAGTATTTACCATTATTTTGAACTTAAAACGTTTAGATATAATCGTACTACAACAGCCCATAATTGTACTTTTAAACCAAAGATTAATTTAGAAGATAAAATAGAGGTAACTTTTAACAGCAATATCTAACCAAAATAACACGTAATTAATGAATTTAGGTAATTAAGTCTGAAAAAACTGAACAAAAGTACGTTGTAATTCTTACAAAGTTTACATCGCATTTACTCCAAAACTAAGTAAAAATAAATTGTATAGTATATTTTTAGGTCGTGGTACAAGTTTACAAATTTTTAAGTAACGAGTATCGACACTTTCCGATTCGTTTTCAGGTGAATTTCAAAAAGGCATATGACTCAAACGCTATAGGGTTGTCAACTATGACTGCGTGTGGTAACATTACAGATTTTATTTTTCATAAGGTTTGTATAATAATTTCCAGGTTTATTAGTACACTTAAAATGTTTCTGTTATAGGATGTAATTTATCACTTTGGTAATTGGGTTGTTGATGAAACTCGTTTTCCTCCACTTATTCCTAATGGAATATATAAAGCTGAACTTGCACTGTTGTTTTTAAATCGAGAAATAGCTATGCTGTACATGTTTGGTGAAATATATACACCAATGGATTACCCTAAAAAATAAGCGGTTCTCAATTAAAATTAATCAATAATAGCCATAAAAGTTTGTGGTTAAAAATGCACAAGATTGGCTAGTCCACACCTGAACACTGTTTGGTTTAGAAATCACTTACAATAATATTATAAATATTACAATGTTACACTTGCAATAAATAATTAAAAAATAATATTGTGTTATTGACAAATCTATTCTCTCAACTATTTACGACAAAATAATAACGAATTCTATACTTTTTTAACATTATTAGTGCAATAGATTAGAGTTTAACCTTTAAAGTAACTAAGGCACTTTTGGAATATTTTTAAAATTGATGTTTCAAAATCTCAAGCCGATTTCTTGATTTCTAAAATTTTTGTTTTTTAAAATAAAATCTCTTTTTTTTGCTACCTTTTCGATTTCTTTATCTATTCCTGGCCAACAAACGTAATTTTTGATTTCGGATTTTATGCGACCAAAACCTTGATGTATAAAAATTCATACTGTAATGTAAAATTTTAAAAAAATAAATTTTGTGCATAAATCATTTAATAATTATATTCTATACTTTGGTTGTGAAAGTTAAGATTTGAAGTAAAATAATTGCAAAACAGGTCTAACTAAAAAAACTGGAAAACAACACCAGAGAAAATGCAAAGTGGGTATTGATTCAACTAGACGTTAAAAAAAGAATCTTCCAGATAATGGAAAGTTTTCCTAAATAATCCGTAACCTCCAAAAGAGAACAAAGTTTAAAGGTTAAGTTCTGGTTTGTCAAAACAAAACACCAACATTGCACCTAACGTAAGAGATTGGAAATAGTACCTACTACTATTAATTTTATATTGGTAGTGATGATTCAATTTAATGGAAAAATGAGGGTGCAAGCCAGGTGACGCTTTGTCTCCTTTGATATCGGAAGACTTCTTCCAGATATTTACCAATTTTATTTTGTTGTGGCTAATGACTAGCTACTGCTACGCGTCTCATGATTTCAGTTTTGCATCCTTTATTTCTTCCTATGAGCAAACCCATGTAAACAAATATATCCAAGATCTTATACTCAAAATTTTTAAGAAATATTATATTGTCAAAGAAACTACGGTTGTGTGCAAAATTTTAAGATAATCGGGCATGTGAAAGAAGGTCATAGTTGGATTACAAGATTTTTAGCAAACATAAAAAACACAATGTAAAAGTTAACAGTAACTTTTAAAATTCGTGGTATATATTATGACCTCAAACAGCAGCCTTCAAAAGTGCTCATTATCTTTGTTGATGTTTTTTTTTGATGGTAATTACTAATCACAGTTAAATATCTATGTTATTAAGCAATGTTATATAATACAATGTTTTTTATAATGATTTTATCAGTTACATTTGGTATCATATGATTCTACTATCTGATATTACTACACTAATATAAAAATAATCGAATTTTTTTTAGAGAATTTTGAAAATATTTCTTTGGCATTTATTGCGTTCATACATTAAATTAACTTATTCTTTTGAGAGTTTGGAAATATGTCAACTAAGGTCGGAATAATAAGAACAGCTAATTTAAAGAAATTTGAATGAAATCCAACCCAATACCTTTAAACCAAACGTGCCAATTACATGGAAAAAAATATTAAAAATGAAAATCCTCTAACTTCGTTTCACGACTATGATTAAACGCAAATCGATTTCAAATGAATTTTTAATGTATGCAATAAAAACTAAAATTTTTAGATACCGGATTTTGATAACAATAGAAAATCTTTTTTTAATTACATGATAATCCGAATATTGTAAACAAAAATATGTTTAGTATGTTTCAATCCAGAGCTATTGGTGGTTTAAATTTTCTGTTCAAAATGAAAACTATTGCTTTGCTGCTGGTATTTGCAACTTTGGCTCCAAATATTTCTTGTAATGATAGCATCTTGTCTAAGGTAACTTTTAATACTAATTTTAATATTATTACAACGATCTCATTACGCTC
Organism: Rhagonycha fulva; assembly: GCA_905340355.1. Taxonomy (NCBI): domain Eukaryota; kingdom Metazoa; phylum Arthropoda; class Insecta; order Coleoptera; family Cantharidae; genus Rhagonycha; species Rhagonycha fulva. The sequence goes on along the minus strand of HG996559.1, from coordinate 26,453,303 downwards.
TCGTTATCAAGACCAGTCCGTAATATCACTTTGAATTTCAGTTTAATCAAAACGGCTATAAAATCAAAGATAGACGAACCGAAATGATCCGTTACAATAAAAGCATACACCATTTTTTTGAAATTAAAACGTTTAAGTATAATCGTACCACTACGGCCCACAATTGTACTTTTCGCCCGAAAGTTGACATGGAGGATAAAACAGAGGTAAAACATTTAAACTGGTATTTTTCAACTACTTCGCAGATTTGTCAGTTTTTTTTTATTCCGTTTGTTATATTCTGACCACAAGATGGCAGAATACCATTATTTGCATAAATCCGCAATCTTGTGGTTCGAACTCTGACGTGGATATAGCAAAGTTGATCATTGTTAAACGGCAGTAGAAAAATAATTAGTTTGAAAGATTTCTAAATAATTTTATTGTAGATTTTTTTATTTATGAAAATTTTTAGGTCTTGTTTCAAGTGTATAAATTTTTGAGCAATGAGTATCGGCATTTTCCGATACGTTTCCAAGTGAATGTCAAAAAGGCATATGATGCAAATATTATAGGAATTCAAAATATGATAAATGGAAATATGTCAAATTTTATTCTTTGTAAGGTTAGGAATATTAGTTTTAGTTGTAATAACGCATTTGAAATGATTCTGTTCTAGGATGTCACATATCACATTGGTAATTTTGTGCTTGATGATACTCACCTTCCTCCACTTATACCCAATGGTATGTATAAAGTTGAAGTCGTATTCCTATTTTTAAATTACGAAGCAGCGGTGTTCTACGTGTATGGAGAAATATACACACCAATAGATTTCCCAAAGAAATAATAATAATTGATTAACAAATGTTAACGTTTAAAAATTGCACTAGATATCCACCACTTTATCTGCACAGCACTTATAATCTTCCTCAAGAAATAAAGCACGTTTGATGAATATTTAGTGTATTATTAAAATTTTTTCAGTCGTGGAATTACTTAAAAAGTCATACATCTTCATCTATTTTTGTTGTTTTTTTTGTTGGTGGTAAGTTCTTTATTATCAACTGGCGCCCAAATTTCTATCTTTTGCAGATAGTGTCACTGAAGACACTAAGAGCTTCTCATGGTAAATACATTAGATATTTTCTAAGGATATACTAGCTACATTTTTTTTATTTGAAAAGGATCAAGTGGCGTTGTGACCAACTTCACTGCCAAAGTTTGGTGCACTGGCTAATAATGAATATAAATTTGCCACAATCACTACAATTAGTTTTCAAGGAAAGTCAACAATAAATTTTTTTTGCTTTCTCTTGAAGGGAGGAAGAAATTTTTAACGAGACACCTTCACCATCTATGACGGTAGTGTCAAATTTTTATTGACAAATTTTCCGGCATTTGCTTTTATAACTAGGAGATTAATCATCGTATAATGTTCCGTTTTTTATTTCCGTCTTTGCGTTATTCGTCTTGTAATAGTTTTTTTTTCTACGTTTTGCCTCTGGTTTTCGATAGAAGTGGCACCTTAATAAAGAGAAATAAAGTAGTACAGGTGCAAAAAGTTTGGCTTATTGGTGGATAATAGCAGAAGATCACACAAAATTAAATTAAATTGACGCCTTTGAGATATGGAAATCCCATAGACAGCAAAAAAAAACAAACGTGTCGATATTGCAAGAGTTGAAAGTAAAAGACAAATTTTCCACCATTTTTTGATGACGCTTCTTGAAATATTTTGGATACGTAATGCGTAGTGGTGGTAGAAAAAGGTGGAAGGTAGAGGACCAAAAGAGGACCAAAACCCAACACATGAATTGATCAAATAAAAACTATAACAAAGCGACCCCTACGTTGCAAATGCAGCGTCTCAAGTAGGAGCCTCGAATAATGACAAATGGAATGCTCAAATAGAAAATCAATATGGAAAATGACAAGCTGATACTAAGGAAAACCAAGCAAAAAAGAAAATTATTTAAAATGGAAACATGGAATATACGCAGAATGCAGATACCCGGAAAAATAAACGAAGTAATAAAAAAGGTAAAACAATGATACCAAAAAGTAGAAATTAGATTGAAGTGGTTAGTAACAGACAAACAGAACAGCATTGATTTTTATAAGAAAAGTATAAAAGAGACTAATAAAATATTTAAACAAAAATGTTCTATCGACTGATGAGAAGACAAAATTGGAATCACAAGACATTTTCAAAAACTGCTGAACACCCAGTAAGAATAAAATCATAACTAAATATTTAATATAGGAATAACCAGAAACTGATGCAGCCCACAATCGAAGAAGTGACATCAGTAAGTCAAAAAATTAAAAATGTTAAAGCACCTGGAAGAGATAACATAAATATGGAGTTCATAAAGCACGGAGGAAACGAGGTATGTGCAAGACTGCCATAAAAATGGAGAAATATCGTAATAATTTCTTCTTCTTTAGGTGTCTATCCGATTCCGGAGGTTGGCAATCTTCTGGCTAAGCCAAAAAGATGCACCAATCTTTGGCAGTAAAGATGGTCACAATGCGGGTCGCACACAGCGCGTTTCGTGGTTCTTGAAAAAATGATCTAGAGTATTCACCACAAGAAGCTCTTAGTGCCCACAGATGATACAATTTGCAATGATGGAATTTGGGCGCCAGTTGATGATAAAGAACTTATCACCAACAAAATAGATTTTTAATTTGCAGCCAAAAGATGTTAATGGAAAATGTGTAAAATTACTTACGTAATTATTCGAGAAGAAACTTCACACCACAAGCTATCACTAAAAAATGCAAATCGCACAACTGGATCAAGGATTGATCCAGGAAAATCACAAAAAAAAAAGTCACTTCCAGAAAATTCGACCACTCTCATTCCTTGTTCGATTGCCAATCCCTGTTGCCAACCTTTGTTTGCAAAATTCCCAAAGTTACCAAAGTAACCATGGTTGTTACAAACAAGGTGTTACACTCCCCCCCTGCCAAGCGGAAAACTGGCCAAGCAAAGTTTGCCAAGAAAACAGCAACGGCCTGGAGAATAAAATTTTCAAACAAAGTTTTCGTAACAAAGGTACGATCAACAAGTAACACTAGAAGGTCGAAGTAATCTAGGTAGCTCTACTGGGACACAGAGTATCTCAAACCCAGTCTATAAAAACCTGAAAGTAAAAAAAACATAGATCACATAATGATGGTATAATAATGGTAGCAAGGTGTAAACACGAATTGATGTTAATTTTTACACATAATAATAAATAGTTATTACGGATGCACTTAGATACTCGAATCCAAGTGTCATCCCACCACACAGTACGTATGTAAACATTATTTCTCAGGAGTATGATTCAAAAAAATAAACCGTTTTTCAGCATTATCGACAAGAATCCTTGTGATTCTGCCGAAAGCTTAAAGTAAAACGGTGGAACAGAGTTCATTAGAGTTTGTGAATCACAAACAAAACAAATGCCCATAGCGGGAAAACTCTAAAAGAAAAAACCTAGGAAAAACCAGTTCCTACAGAAAGGTAAAGCGAAAAATTCCATTTCAGAATTCTTCAATTGGCTTTATAGCCGTGAAAGGATCCAGTCACAAACATCACCGGATTCATTCACCAAAAAAAATACTAACTACGACCTTGTGCTAAGGCCACCGTAGATAACTACGAAAAAATGGTGGGGTCTGGTTACCCGCTCAGACAGAGACTACACCGTACGAAGAATCATAATAAGAAATTTAAAAAAATTTCCTCAAATCCCAAAGCAGAAAATAATGTTCACATTACGCACCCTCGAACAAGTAAATACACAAAATCAGAGTTAATCAGGGTTAGCCTTGAGGTCTTTAACGTGAAACACACCAAGATCTTTACCCTCTTCGCTACACAGTCGGTAAGTTACTGACCCAGTAACCTCCGATACTCGACATTTGACGTACTTAGGCGCCAGCTTTTTAGGAAACTTGTCTATGGCACTGGACAACACAAAGTTTTTCTTCCACACGGTATCACCGCGCCTAAAAGATAACGGACGTTTCCGTAAGTCATACCGAGCTTTCCCACGTTCATATGCTCTGCGCATTCTTTCAACAACTGTTCGATGTAACTCACTTATATTATTAACATCTGTAACTAATTGTTCCCGGTCTCCCAATGAGAACTCTCCAGGTTCCGCCTGGTAAAGCTTCCCGTAGTAAGCACCACTATTAGGTACTGTCCTACCCAAATTCAAAAAAGATGAAGTATAACCGGTAACCTCATGTACCGAGTTACGAATGGCATGAACGACTTTGTACACATGCAAGTCCCAAGAACGATGATCGTCTTCAACAAAAGAACGCAAACAAGTGCCAATAACACGGTTAGATCTTTCAACCGGATTTACTTGTGGACTGTAAAAACTGTTGTACCAAGTCTTTTGGACTTGATATCTTGACATAAGATCTTTGAATAACTTGCCTGTGAATTGTGTACCATTGTCGCACATGACAATTTGTGGCACACCGAACATAAGAAAAATTTCCTCGAGCTTCTGCACGACCGAAGTAGCAGTAGCCTGTCTCAACGGATGTACAACCACGAATTTGGTAAGCCAATCCGACACCACCAATAAATAAGAATTACCCTTCCTAGTTCTTGGAAAAGGTCCCATCAAATCAACGGAAAGTATCTGGAAAGGATACTCAACCTTCTTAGACTTGCCCATTAATCCAGGTCTCAATTGATTGGAAGATTTGCTTGCAAGGCAAACCTCACACCTTAAAACATATCGAGAAATGTCAGATTTCATACGAGGCCAGTAGTACTGCTCGGAAACCTTCTGAAGCGTCTTAAATGCACCGAAATGACCAGACAACGGATTATCGTGGCAATTGCACATGATTTCACGACGACGAGATTTTGGCACCACAAGTTTCCATTCAATTAAATTGGAAATAATATTGTGCTTATTAGGCACATACTTATAAACATGCCCGTCTTCTACCTTAAAATTAGGGTATCGATCGGGATGTGCTAAAATATTATCGATGGTCTTTTGATACCAAGGATCTGTATCATCAGGTGTAAGCGAAACCATGTGAACGTTTGCTGGAGATCGAGAGAAGGCATCGGCCACTACATTGAATTTGCCTTTACGATGAACAATGTCAAAGTTAAACTGGTTCAAACGAACTGCCCACCTAGCGAGCCTGCCAAGAGGAGAACTGATTTTACCAAGCCATTTCAACGCAGAATTGTCAGTGACAACAGTAAATTTGGAGCCTTCAATGTAAGGACGATATTTCTCGACGCCAAACAAAATCGCGCAACACTCTTTCTCCATTGCGTGATAATTCCGTTCGCATTTTGTCAAAGTCCAACTTGCGTAAGCGATAACTTTCTCATTCACCCCTTCCCCTTGCAACAATACAGCTCCGAGTCCTGAATCGGATGCGTCCGTCTGAATGATGAACGGTTGGGAAAAGTCTGGGCTACTAAGAACAGGAGCTGTCACCAAAGAATTTTTTAAAGTGCGGAAGGCACTCTCCGCTTACTCTCCCCAAATGATTTTTTGACCTTTAGCTTTACCCTTTAAAAGACGTAATATGGGTTCAGCCACGGTACTAAAATTTGGTATAAAGCGGCGATACCACCCTGCCAAACCAAGAAACCGTTTAATCTCAGTGGATGTCTTTGGAGTGGGGTAGCAGACGATTGCTTCCACCTGTTTCGGATCGGTTCTAAGACCCATCTCATCAACTACAAAACCGAGATAACGAAGAGAATCTCTACAAAACTCGCACTTCTCTAGGTTGACAGTCAGACCCGCCCATTGCAATCGCTCAAAAACTTTACGCAAAAGAGCTAAATGTTCTTCAAACGTTTTGGCTATGATGATGATATCGTCAAGGTACACAAAGATACCTTCATAACCTGGAACAAATAATTTATCCATAAGCCTCTGTAAAGTTTGAGGTGCATTGTTCAGACCGAAAGGCATTCTTAAGAATTCAAATAAACCCCTCCGAGGTACAGTGAAAGCAGTTTTAGCGCGAGAATCAGCTGATAATGGTATTTGCCAAAATGCATTTTTGAGATCGATGGAAGAAATGAAACGCGCGTCTCGAAGTTGATCTAGAATATCGCTGACATACGGCAGCGGGTAAGCATCAGGCTTAGTAACCTCATTGAGGCGCCTGCCGTCGAAACAAAACCGAGTGTTGCCGTTTTTCTTTGTCACTAAAACGATAGGACTATTCCAACTCGAGTATGAAGGTTGGATAACTCCAAGACGTAACATTTCATCGACCTCAGCATTAACTTTCTCAAGCATAGGTGGAGATAGCGGATAAAATCGCTGCTTGACTGGTCGTGAATCGCCAGTATCAATAACATGCTCAACACAAGATGTTTTGCCAAGCTTAGAAGGAGCAATAGTCTTAAAAAGATTAATGACTTCTTCGAGCTGTTGTACCTGTTCTAGAGACAGATCTGCTCTAGCATTAATAACTTTAGGAGTGGTAATTTGTTTCACCTCCCTGGGAACTTCATAAGAATCAGCTGCAAAATCAGCTTTGAGCTTAAAAATTTTACAAAATTCGTAACCAAGGATGAGTGGATAGTCAATAGAAGGTGCGACTATGACAGTTATCTCTTTAGTTACGCCATCAACAGTTAAGGGTAAAAAAACCGTGTCAAAGACATGCTGATAAGTGCCATCAGCCGAAGTTAAAGGCACCTTATCGTAAGGATTAATAGTCAAATTTAAGGTATCTATGATGTGTAAACCATCCCGACCTAACACTGTCTGGTTAGCACCAGGATCAACAAACCCAAGTACGGTCAAACCTCTTATATCGACGTGAATGTATGCTCTGTTATCGAACGGTCGATGTGCAAACAGAGTATCGACATCAGGCGTCGCGGCGCAAAAAGATTTTACATGGGACAACCAGCGTTGCCATTCCGGATGATCAGCCTTAAAGGAAAATGGGCTGGACGGTAGTCGGCTGTGCTCTACTCCTGCCCTTCTGCGTTTTTTGAACAGCGAGTACACTTAGCATACCGAACTCCAGGAGTTCCACACACAAAACAAAAAACTCTCAAGGGGCGTATGCAGGTTTCAAAACGGTGACCGTTTTCTCTGCAATTGAAACACATGACATTGGCTCCTAAGCGTCTGCCAAAATTTCTAGATTTTTGTGATGCACTTTGAGAATTAAGAGCATTGATATTGGCTCCTGAATTAGGCCTACCAGCGTTACTGCTGACAAGATGAGTTGGCTGATCGTTATAATTTACACAATCATCGTCATAATTTAAAGAAAAATTGTCAGTATAATTATTCAGAGCACACGCTTTATTGAAGGTGGATTTTCGAAGAGGATCCCTAACTGCATGTTCAGGTTCTAAAGGATGTTGTGTTGGAACATGAGACTTGAAATTTAAACGACGACGCTCAGCGTCTTCTAATTGTTTACAGTCCATGACCATCTCATTGACCGTTTGATAATTATGAAAGATCATCTTTTCGCTGAATTTAGGAGCTAAATTGTTGAAAATGAGACGAATTCGCTTGTGTTCTGGCAATGGCTCACGAAGTTTACTAAACAAACTCTGCATGTGCTCCAGAAATACCAAAGGAGATTCGTATGCACCCTGTTTACGATTTATTATTTCAGAAAAAAGTTCAAGATCATAATCAACCGGCAAAAATCTGATACGAAGCTGTTCGACAATTTCTTCCCAAGAAGAACAAAGCGGTTTAATCGTTCGAAACCAAGTTAAGGCCTCGCCTTCAAAAAATTCATGCGCACACCTGAATAAATAAGAATCTGGTAAATCTCTCGAAGTTTGAAATTCTTCAACTTTTACCAAAAAATTGTTAACACTTACAGCGGTAGTGTCACCAGTGAACTTAATATTAGCTCGTGCAATTAGGTCAGGTTTATGAAAAGAACCTGCATTTGCTGAAGACGCACGAAGTGGACTTGAAGCAAAAGCCGGTCCTGAAGCACGTCGCAAAAGATCTGAAATAGTACCTGCATCATCAACCGCAGGTGGTTGTAAAATGGATAAATTTTGTTTAAAATCATTAATGGTAATTTCGGGGGACGATTGAGCTAATTCAACCTCCGCTAGCATATCTAAAATCAATTTTTGAGATGACTTAATGTTAGTTAATTCTTCCTCGGTAATTGGTGTAACATTAATTAGATAAGATAATCTACCTAATAAATGTGTCACTCTGGCAATTAACTTATTACATGCCAACGAAGATGGTTTTGATTTTAATATATCAACTTTCTCCCGAAATTCTACAATTTTTTCATCAATAAAATTCAGTTGCGTAGTCACGTTTAAATTTAAAATCGGATAATTAGAGCGTATTTTGGTGTCTAAGCTTTCGCTAACCAAAGCCTCTTTCAGTTCGACACGCCTGTCTGGAACCGAAACACCTACAAAAGACAACCCTCTAACCTCCAGTTCCCATTTCAGTTCTTCAGCAAGAAGAAACTGAATGTGGTTTTTCGATATCATTATAATAAAAATATTTGAAGAAAAATTTAACAAATTTTATCTTCCAGTCACAAAATAAAAGTAAAATTTTTAATGATAACCTTAGTTAAAAATTGCCTATTCGAATAACACACAAATGTAATTTGACTGCAAAAATAAAATGATAATAAAATTGCAGATAGTGCCAACTGGTATAAACGAGATGGAAAATTTCTGTGGTAAAATACACTATACGATGTTAAATAAACTGCCTAACGAAAAAATTCGAGCTACCAAAATTTTATGATGACCAAAATTTGCTCGAGTAAATGCCCCAACACGTTGAGCGTCAAAACTTGTGCACCAATCTTTGGCAGTAAAGATGGTCACAATGCCACTTGATCCTTTTATGATACAAAAAGGTAGCTAAGCTTTGGTTCTTAACCGCAGCCGGAGAACAAACGGGTCGCGCACAGCGCGTTTCGTGGTTCTTGAAAAAATGATCTAGAGTATTCACCACAAGAAGCTCTTAGTGCCCACAGATGACACAATCTGCAATGATGGAATTTGGGCGCCAGTTGATGATAAAGAACTTATCACCAACAAAATAGATTTTTAATTTGCAGCCAAAAGATGTTAATGGAAAATGTGTAAAATTACTTACGTAATTATTCCAGAAGAAACTTCACACCACAAGCTATCACTATAGAATGCAAATCGCACAACTGGATCAAGGATTGATCCAGGAAAATCACAAAAAAAAAAGTCACTTCCAGAAAATTCGACCACTCTCATTCCTTGTTCGATTGCCAATCCCTGTTGCCAACCTTTGTTTGCAAAATTCCCAAAGTTACCAAAGTAACCATGGTTGTTACAAACAAGGTGTTACAAAGACTTTACTATGAAATTGTTAATTGGGTGGTTTTCTTTTGCCTGTGCTTGATTTCCATTCTAAATTCCAAGAATTGCAATTCCACCCAAAAATATTGCGCACATTTTTAGAACAAAAGAAATTGAGAACATTAAACCCAGACTTTTGATGACGTGTGTAACTTGTAAAACCAATTGGAGGGTTAATAATACAATTTTATCAAATTTGACTGGTCAGTTATGAAAGAAAATTAGTTTAAATAACATTTTATATTAAAACATCAAAAAATAAATTGTTTACTAACAAATTACTACAAAATTAGGTAAGTACCTACGAAAATAAGTCATAAAAATTTTGTTAATTTGTCTTCACCTTTCTTTTATCATCCTTGCTACACAATTTGGAACGAATGAAATAAATAATTGTAAATATTATCAATCCCACACCACCAAAGAAAAGTCCTAAAATGTCCAGATGGAAAACAGCATAAAATGGCAATCGTCTTGTAGGTGGAGATAAATGATCGGCATTTCCGTGTTTTATCATATATTCCACCCAAAAAATTGCTTTATCTAGCGCACTAAGTGGTTGATCGCGATACTTCGCAGACAATTTTTTCATATTTATGGCGTACCTGATGAAAAAAATCAGGTGAAAAATATCGTTTTGAATTTCTTTACTTACATATCATTGGTTAATATTTCGTTAATAGTGTCTCCAATTACTTTCTCGTTTAGTGAATTCAAATCAATCTTAAGTCCAACTTTTTTTGAAGTTATTTTAATAGCATTGCCGTGTTGGTCACCAATAAATGGTATGGAGATTAAAGGTAGACCGTGGTACAATGCTTCTTGAGTGCTGAGAGCTCCACCGTGGTTTATAAATAATTTAGTATTTGGATGTCCTAAAATACGTCTATAGCATCTATAACCCCAACAATTGCAAAACTACATACCCATAATATCATTTTGGGGCAACCACTTTCGAACGACAACATTTTTTGGAACGTTATCCAAATTAGATTCAAATTTCCAAAGAACCGTTTGTTTAAGTTTGGAAAATGCAGATAAAAGAGACTTAATAACGACTGGGCCTAACTGATCAGATCTTATATTGGTTCCTAATGAAAACATTATTACACCTGACTTGGCTTCATCCATTATTTTTTTAAGATCCTAAAAGCTGTTGTCAAATTTTGAATATATTTTTTAATGCGACTTACTTGAGGAAGAGGGCCCGATGGCCGTGCATGTAAACCTCCAATAGTTATTATGTTTGGGGGCAAAATTTGTGGATGATCCAGGACCGGATCCATATTACAAAGAATCAAACTAACTTTGTTTTCTAGCTCATCCAGTGTAGATTTCATTTTTGGATAGTTTTTCGCAACTACTGCGTCTTCTTTCGGTTGTAAAACATACAAATTGTAAAATACTTCATAATACGTATAATAAATGTTGTAAATTCGTTCCATCAAACTCATGTCTTGGCTATACGTAGTGCTATGATAAGGGTCGTAGACAGTAAGAGGAAAACTTCCAAATGTAACCGTTAATGCTGGTGGCAACAAAAAAGGAATTAATGCAATAGTAGGTGGATAATTGAAACGTTCGGTGAATATGTACATATATCGACCAAATGATGAGTCATAGATGATTAAATCAAATTTAAAATCTTTTGGGTAGTTCCATAAAGCTTGGAATCCTTCAGTAGAAATATCATATTCGGTTGCCACCAGACAAACTTTGCAAAAAATTTCGATCGTTTCCGTTATTCCCGCATTTCCAAATTCGGCATAGTCGAATTTTTTATGTAGTACATCGTAAATACCTAAAATAAAACTTTTTGGTTCATTTTCTTTGTTTAGTTACGTATTACTCACCTTTCATTGTTATAACTGTTAAATTTTTAGGAGGTTCACTTTTTTCCGTTTCATGTGTAAGAATTGTAACATTGTGACCTTTTTTCACTAGGCCCAGTGCCAGTGCCCTGTGAAGAACGTGATGACTAGGTGATGGTATAGGAGTTACAAATAAAATATTATCGCAATTTGAAGAAATAACACTATAAGTTAGTAGAATAAGCAAAATTTTAATAAACATTGTGATAACTAACGTAACGTAACGATAACGAAAAAATTCAAACTAAATTTAAGTTTCTAATAATCATTAGATTGCCTAGAAAACACTCAAAATTTAGCAACCTTGAGGTGCTCTCAACAATTTTTTTATCACTAATTGCGAGTAATTATTGTTACGTAACGATTGTTTGATGTTTCAAGGATTTCCAGATTAATAGTCGCTCCCAAATTTGATATAATCAGTCAGTTATTTAACCAAAAATAAATTTAAAAAAAGGGTACAAAGTAAAATTATATATAATATAAAAAATGTTTGATCGCTTTGCTATTATCCGTTAATGTTGTTACGTAATTAAGTTGTAATTATTGATGTGATAAAATTGATATAATCAAATTTAATAGATATCATTTATTTAGTTCAAATTTTTTTAAAAAACAAAATTAATCTATTTACAACCTTTGAGCTTCTTTTATGAAGTGAACAATAGCAAAATTATAATTGAAAAAGAATAACATGTAATTTAAAAAGCTCCAAATTTTTCTTAACTATCCTTCAGTTTTGTTCTAGTTTTTTTGTTAAAAAATTTTGTATTTGCATAAGCGACAATGCAAAACATTAAAAATATGATAGAAATGATACCGCTCAAAAAGATTCCTAAAACATCCAGATGAAAAATTTTATAAATTGGCAGTCGTCTAGTAGGTGGGGATAAATGATCAGCATTTCCGTGTCTCATCAAATACTCCACCCAAAAAATGGCTCTCTCTAGCGCACCTAGGGGTTGATCCCGAAACTTCGCCGACAAAATTTTCATGTTTTTGACGTACCTAATGGAGAAAAAATCGTTTTCAAAAACTTCGTTTTAAATTTTTTACTTACGTTTCATTATTTAAGACCTCATTAATGGCTTCTGCTATCGCTTCCTCACTTAGCTTATGATTTTCAACCATAACTCCAACTTTTTTTGAGGCTATTTTAAGAGCGTTGATATTTTGGTCGGCAAAAAATGGAATGCAGATTAAAGGTATTCCGTGGTACAAGGCCTCTTGAGTACTGAGAGCCCCTCCATGGTTTATAAACAATTTTGTGTTTGGGTGACCTAAAACACTTCCACAACATCCACCCACACCTTCCATACTTGCAAAATTACATACCCATTATATCATTTTGGGGCAACCACTTCCGAACAACAACATTTTTTGGAACGTTATCCAAGTTAGATTCAAATTTCCAAAGAACCGTTTGTTGAAGTTTGGAAAAAACTGCTAGAAGTGACCTAATAGCAGTACGTCCTAATTGATCGGACCGAACGTTGGTTCCTAACGAAAACAATATCACACCTGATTTGGCTTCATCCATTAATTTTTTAAAATCCTAAAAACTGTCGGTTTCTTTTGATTATAACACTTAAAAGCGACTTACTTGAGGAAGAGGAAGCGATGGTCTAGCATGTAAACCTCCAATGGATATTATGTTCGGTGGTAAAATTTGGGGATAATCCAGGACCGGATCCGTATTACAAAGAATCAAACTAACTTTGTTTTCCAACTCATCAAGCGTGGTTTCCATTTTTGGATAATTTTTCGCAACTATTTCGTCTTCTTTCGGTTGGTGAACATACAAGGTGTAAATTATGTCAAAATACGTATAATAAATGTTGTAAATTCGTTCCATCAAATTCATTTTGTCGGTAAATTTTGTGCTGTAGAAAGGATCGTAAACTGTAAATGGAAAACTTCCAAATGAAACTGATAAAGATGGTGGTAGCAAAAACGGAATTAGTGTGACTGAAGGTGGATAATTGAAACGTTCGGTGAAGATATACATAGATCGACCAAATGTTGAATCATAAACAATGAGATCAAACGTGTAATTTTTGGGGTAGTTCCATAAAGTTTGGAATCCTTCGGTGGAGTAATCAAACTCCGCTGTCATCAAACCCATGTCTGACCCAATTTTGATCAACTCTGTGATTCCTGAATTTCCCAATTCGTTAAGATCAAACCGTTGTTCCATTTCCTCATAAATACCTAATTAAAATTTTTCATTGCCGCGATTCTGAGTTTGATTTAATACGCACCTTTCATTGTTATCACTGTTAAATTTTCTCCAAGTTCGGTTTTTTCGGTTTCATGCGTGAGGATGGTGACATTGTGACCTCTTTGTACAAGTCCCACTGCCAAGGTCTTGTGCAAAATGTGATGACTGGGTGAAGGTGCTGGAGTTACAAATAAAATATTGGCACAGTTTGAAACAATCACTTTATAGGTTAACAATAAAATAAGCAAAATTTTAATCAACATTCCGATAACTTATAAAAATGCATACTAAATGAAAGTTTTTAGCAATCCAATCTTAGATTGTTTAATCTTATGTAACAATAGGTTTACTTAATAATTTTTGTAATTTGAGGTCTAATTATGACATCACAAACTTAACTTCCAATTCTGTGCATTTAGAAAGCATTACTTTCTATTTTAATGAGGAATCCTTGGTGAAATTATCAATGAAAAAAAAATTGACATGCATAAAATTATCGCATGTTAATTTAACATTTTTTATTCTCTATAGTTAAAGAAACTTTCAATTAATTAAAAATAAAAATAATTATGATTTATGACCATTTAAGATAAACTAAATACTAAATTCAAAATTTTACGCATAAAGAAGTAGTTAAATCTTGAGAAAAAATAAGCCGAAGATCAAAATTTGGAATGATTAAATTTAAACTTGAAGAGCCTCTGTACTTTTTTGTAGATTCAACTGGAGGTTTTAAGTAATTTTTAATAATAACTATGAAAAGAAAATATGACCAAAGAATGAGAGAAATGGAAAAAAACAGAATCTAAAAATACCATAAATAAATTACTATTTTATGCCGAAATCTCCAATACAAGATCAAGTATAAGATCAAAAACTTTTCTCAAAAAACTAAATGGAGTCCGTACATCAGATGTGGAAGAAATATTATATTTCAAACACAAAATGGCTTTTTGACGATCTACACTCTTTCACCCAAAAGTTTACCAAACTGTACGCTGGTAAACAGACGAACCAACTCTTCAATAGGTAACATTAGCAATAAAAAACTTAAAAACTCAAAAGCTTCTGGAACAGACGACATAATGGCGGAAATGATAAAGTGTGGAAAACAAACCTTGCATAAACATCTACACGATTTAATGCTCAAATCCTAGAGAACAGAAAAGATACGAGAAGACTGACAGGAAAGTGTCATAATTTATATTTACAACGAAAGAGAAAGATTAAACTGTGACAAGTATAGAAGAATATCCTTACAATAGCATGACGCGGACTGAACTTTGGAACGCCATGTTTAAACTTGGAATATCCTGAAAACTAATCAAAAACCAAAGTAAGAGTCTGAAATTCAGACTCAAAATAGAGTAAGATATAATGTTATATTAGATAACTCTAATTTAAAAGATCTAAGATCTTTCTTGTATGCGTATCGAAAGAGGGAAAATCTTAAACCAACAGCTCGTGCTGCGTGGTAATGTGAGGTCTGCCCACTACAAACCCCCTACCGGATGACAACGGGATTCACCTACGGTATTTCTTCTGCTGTCATCAGACAATCTTTCATACTTCCGCCCTTTCAAAACTTTGTTCTTCTTTTTGTCTTGTTAGCTCTTCTTCGTGTTTGGTCTTGAAAAGGTTTGTAATCCCACTTTTGACCTCATCCCATTTTTACTTATTTCTTAACATATCTTTAAATAACGATCCTGCTATTAGATCCTGTATGTTGTTTTGCCAGTTTCAACTTAGCCCATCTCGGACACACAAAGATGGTATGTATTTTTGTATTTTCTGTATTTTTAATAGTAGTGATTGAAGCATCCATGGCCCGTCAAGGCCTTGCTAAGCTCTTGATTCAGCTTTTTGTGTTTTCTCTTCACCCATCGTTTCAGTACTCTCAGTTTAAGCTCCTTTTGTTTTCCTAGACCATCAATCTTGCCATCCGTCCATAATTTCTTCTATATTACCTTTCTTTTTTACCAGTGTTTTTGGCTTTCGATTTATAGTTTGCAGTTTTCTCTCCTACAAATAAGTTTATCAATGACATTTTGGCCACTACCGCTACTGTCTTCTTAGATACAGCGCAGTAAAACAGATGTATGTAGTTCTGAGGTTCATCTGCCTTTGCACTCCTTTATAGCCTCAACCCACATCAGTGCTCTGTAAAGAATTACAGAGTTAGTTACTGTCGCCACTCGTTCTTTGATGTATAACGGTCCTTTCATGTTTGGCATTAGGCTGGTGAGAAAGACCGACCGCCATGTTAGCTGTTTCTTTGATGTAAATATTATCGCATATCCGGTAGCCTATGGTAACACCCAGTACTTTGCCGGACTTTTCCGGTACTACCTGACAACCCGCCAGCTCAATCTCGACATTTTTATATTTTCTTTTGCCGATTAGTAGAACAGCTTTAGTCTTTTTGGGCACTAACATTAAGCTTTAGCATTTTTTAATTATTTGAAAGGTTTTGTTTGCTATTTCCGTTAAGGCTTGGCGCTTCTTTGCAGTGTTTATTAAGGACAAATCATCGGCAAATCTAAATATCTCGGCACCCTTCGGTAAGTTCACTTGCATCACCCCGTCATATGTATATAAAGTTTCACAGGATCCATGTAGAACTCCTCTGGTTATCTGACTTTTACCAGCATCTCCTCGTCTGCAATGAGTGTGCGTGTGCTCAGGTAGTTTTTTTAGGATGTTTAACAAGTAAGGTGGTGATTCCCGTTTTTTATCTTTTGAATTATAAACGATCACTTTGCAGAGTTGAACGCGTTTTTTCAATCCAGGTTAATGAGTATGCGTAATTTCTTGTTATACCATGTTTCTTTTTTTGCTTCCTTAGCTGCGTGTTGTTGCCATCTTTTTTCCTGCCTGAGTCAGCTTTTTTATGGCAAAGTATGAGATGTTGTCTATCTCTTCTCGCTGTTGTGTTAGGCCGGGTATATTTAATCTTTGTATATTTTTAGTACCCCTCTTTGCAGACATTCACCTCCACTTTCTTTAGAAGGTTTAGTCATCATCTACTTGAAAGTCATCTACTTGTTGGTTTAAGGGTTATGGTTTCATGGCCAAATTCAAATTCTATATATCTATGGTTGCTCTGGTTTTTCTTTTTAAAAACCTGCCAACGCACCAAGTGTCTTGTAAGATTTTGTGTGACGCATGTGATATCGAGGATTGACTGGAAGCTTCTCTTGTTTTTCGTAGCCCTTCTAGTAAATATTGACGTATTTTTGGTATTTCAAATATCTAGCCCCGCCGTGGCCATCTCCTCTAATAGGATTTTGTCTTTTTTATCTGTTTCTTTTAATTTCCAATTAAGATCTTTGGCATTAACTTTGCTTGCTAGTATAGCCGCTGTGTGTTGTCTCATATCTTAAAATAAATCTACTAGCAGCCTTTCATAGTTTTTAATGTCTTGATTTGGTGAGATGTGTTCGCTGTATTAGGCCACGTTCTTTATTACAACTCCCACGTAACCTTGACCTCTTCCGGTCTTTTCGAGCTTTCTATTATTAGGTTCTGAGGTTCTCCTGCTACTTTGTGTTATTAACACGAGAAGGCTAGCTTATTATCGCTATATCAATTTTCTTCTTTAAAAACATTAGCCAATATATACCTAACATCTACAATCACCCAAGATAACAACCTGAGAGAGAAAATTAAAAACCGCCTTCAAAGGGGTGAATGTAAACTGGGCCAATGGTAAAGTGGGCCAAATTTTGAAAATGGTAAACTGGACCAAAAGCAAATTTTATTAAAATTTTGAAAATGGTAAACTGGGCTAAAAGCAAATTTTATTAAAATTTTGAAAATAGTAAACTGGGCCAAAAGCAAATTTTACTAAAATTTTGAAAATGGTAAACTGAACCAAAGTTTAATTTCCTATAGAAATAGTGGAAGATTTATGTTTATACAGTGAAATCTCTCATAACGGACACCTCCGATGGACGGACAACTCCATTAAGCGGACACTATTTGATAGTCCGGAATGAAGTATAGAGAATTCAATGAGACATAATCTCTCTTGAGCGGACTCTCTCTTGGGCGGACGCGGACACAATATTTAGGTGCAAAACTTGTAAATTTCTCTCTTAAACAGACACAAAATTAAAAAATGTTGCAAACGCTGCACTATTAACCAGCGCGGTGTGTGGCGATATAAATTCTGCGGACTTCCCCATTGTGTGTGTGTGATTCCCCGCGAGCATTAACGAATACATTTTTATGTAAAAATACGAAAATTGCAAAATAACGCATTCGCACCCACTATGATGTATTTGTGTTCGCAAAAAACAAATTTTACAATAAATACAAATTTATTTGGAATTAAAAAATCCAATTCAAGAATAATCAAAAAAAATAAAGTTTTATCGGCGCCACAAATTTTTAATATCACAAACGCGTATTTATGAAAAATGTTAAAGAATTTGTAATTTAGCTCTTTTACCTTGTAAAAATCATATAACTGGAACTCTCCACTCGACTCGCATTGAACGTCGATCCATCCACCATCCACCAGTTTATAAATTTTCCAAACATTAGTAAATTCTTCCAGACAATTGCAAGTTCTGCAAACCAAAATATTCTTTTCTTCAATTCTGGACAAATTCTGGACAAATTTACAGACCAATAACTTTGGTCAAAAACGCTAATCCAAGCTCCAAAAAGAATTCTGGTCCTCATAAGACCAAGACGACCTCAGTTATCAAACACTCAAAGTTAACGCCTTTTTCGGTGGCCAAAAATAACTCAACAAAATGGCTCAAATGTTGACTCTCTCACGACACTGAGTCGATTGATTAGCTGCAAATTTCGTCTACCCTTCATTAATTCTTGATAACGCTTGAACTTGCGTTGTACGAACAATTTTATAGCGCGCTCACTTTTAAATTTTTAAAATAATTTACAATCCAAAAACAATTCAAATTTCAAAAATTTTTAAATAAAAATAAGTTTGTTGGTGTGTTTGTGTTACAATGAACTTTCATTCGAGCGTCTCTTTGATAAATCAAAAATAACATAAAATTTGAAAGAAAAAACAAAATTATCAATTTGACTTAATTCTGTTAAAAATTGATTTTTTAAAGTCGTTTTACGACTGTAAATAAAAAATATGTATGTACATATATGTATTTTTTCATTTTTCCCATACCTCCCTTAGGCGGACATATTTAATAGTCCCGAAGGTCTTTTACTAGGGAAATATTAATGGGGTGGTTTCCCGTTGCCTTCCCCATAATCCACAGATCGATATTGGACTCTTTAGATCACAGCAAATTTCAGACGCAATCAGGATTTGAACCGCGGTTTCCCGCGCTACAGTCATCCGTGTTTGATTTACGCCAGAGTGCTGGTCTTTTTCTTCTTTAACTTAGCTTAAACCTTCAAACTTGTTATTTCCAACATCTGCGTCGTTTCCTTGGCAGTGTTAGATTTATATATATATATTGTAGTGTTCTTGGCGAGACACCTCTCAAAAGTGCGCCGGCAGCTCTCCAAAATGGGAACGCTCGAAAAAATCTTTCTCAAGGGTAGGTGGGCATCAGATGAAAATGAAATTACCAAGTCGAAATTTACAATTTTTAAAATTTTTTAATTTATTCAAAAATCAATAAAAATTTATCAAAAAGACCCCTTTTGAACTCACAGATTTGAGTTCTGAAAGCGTATGGTGTAATTGGTGTCAGCAAATACGAATGCGCTATTGTAATTGAAAAATTTTAACAATCGAGGATAGCAAAATAACGCATTCGTACATACTACGGTGTATTCGTGTTCGCAAAAAAGTTTACAACATTTACAAAAATTATATGAAATAAATTATTCAAGCTATTAGCGATGAAGTTATCGGCGCCACAAAAACTTTAATATCACACTTGACGCAAAAATTTTATCAAAATGTTAAATAACTTTTATTTGAGTTTTTAAATACCTTGTAAATTCCATACAATTGACGCTCCTCGTTCCATATGCAGGAATGTCGAACCATTGACCAAACTCACGTACAAATTCAAATTCAAATTCCAAATCGTTGACCAAAAAAACTCTTGATCATCAAAAATTAACGCCAATCAAATCTTCACAAAATTCTGGTCCTCACAAGACCAAAGACGATCTCACCGGTCAAAACACTCAAATTTACGCCTCCTTCGGCGGCCAAAAACAACTCAACCAAAATGGCTCAAACGTTCGCTTTCCCACGACACTCAGTCGATTGATTCGCTTTTAAATTTTTGTCCTTCTTTCGTTAACTCTTGATAACATTTGTTCTCGCGCCCCACCAACCATTCTTATCACGCGCTCACACCTTTAAAACTTTTAACAGTTCACAATACAAAATAAATTCCAATTTCAAATGTTTTCAAATAAAAATAAAATTTTCTTTGTTCGTGTTAAGAGTTACAGTAAACCTTCGTACGAGCGTCTCTTTGATAAATCGTAAAAATTAACTTAAAAATTTGAAAAGAAAACAAAAACTATTAATTTCGACTCAATTTTTATCAAAATAATGACTTTTTAAAGTCGTTTCATGACATCTTATTACCCCCTAAAGAAAATTAAAACTTTTCAAGGTTTCACGTAGTGAAAAAGCCTGGAAATTTTGATTTTATTTTCAACGAAATAAAGCAAATTAACGCAATTCGAAAACTTTGCAAAATTAAAAGTGATATCCAAAACTAAAATAAATTATTATCAAACAAAAAGATTGATAGTTGAGATTCTCTTTTAAATAATTCTAAAACAAAATTTTGTCGTTCAATTATCATCATTCGTTATCCAAATATTGCGGTTTCGTCTTGATTGTGGGAATACACCAAACGTTGGAAGTTTCGTGGTTTCCTGGGTGCATCCTCACTTTGTTATAATTTTTGTGGAGTCGAAAGATGATTGAATTTTATTTTCACCTTCTTTCCTCTGTTAGAATAGGAATCTTCAAATTTTTCATTTTGCTGGTAGCCTCCAACATTAAAGCTCATTTTCATTTCTTCCTTTCCATTTCTTTCCATTTCCTTAATCAAATTACCAAGTGTTTTTACTGGTATCGTAAACAAACCAAAACGTTTAAAAATTTTGTTGTTATCGATTTTATCGTACTTAAAATTTATTTGCAATTCTTCATAGATGTTCATCCTCCAATTCTCATTAACCCTTTGTAGTTTTAACCCCCTAATAGAATTAAAGTTAAAACCATCTTTTATTTTAACTTTCGTTGTTAGACGTTGTTGTTTTTGTTTTTTGTGTTTTACTTCTTCTGTATTTTCCAATTCATCAATTTTTCTCTTCTTTTTGTTTTTATTGTCGATAACGTTGTTATCTTGAACTTCGATTACATTCTTTATCTCCTCTTCCAATTTAATTATCTTTTTGTTCATGTTTTTAAATTCGTTTTCAGGAATTCCAACCTCTTCAAACTTTAAAATTTTCAGTGCATCGGGTCGCGTTGCGTTGCATTCATCGAGCTCCTGCACGTCAATTTTTAAAACTTTGGCGTCTTCTTTTTGATCACCCAAATCCATTTCCTCGACTTCTTCTTTTCGCTCATCTTCTCTCAAATCATCACATCTCTTTCGAAACTCGGTAGTGATTTTTTCTTTGAATTCTGTGATTTGATCGTTCAAACTTTCCAATTTTTTATTTGTTTGTTTTATTTCTTCTCGTAAGTTTTTATTTATTTCATCAATTTTTTCATTTGTTTTTTGGCTTGAATCTTCTATTTTTTTATTTGTTTGTTTTATTTCTTCTTTTAAGTTTTTATTTATTTTGTTGTAAGTTTTTTCTACTTGATAATTCTATTAAATCCTTCATTTTACTAAAAAAATCTTCCTGTTCTTGGGGTTGAAAAGCGGCCGTATTGCGTCTAGTACTGGTATAGTCCGGCGACTGAAAAGTTGAATCACTTATCGTGACGACATCACCAGCTTCCAGCTCTCTTTTTTCTTCTTGACGGTCTTCCTCTTTGTTTTCCGTATCTTCTCTTTTAGAATCCATTTTATTTTTTAAAATTCTTAACTTTTGTTTATATAAAATGAAAGAAAATCTCACATGTGTCCTTATCAAAAATAAAAATGTTCGAAACAAAACTTATCAAACGAAGCAAAGTTTTAAATTTCAAATGTGTGTGTGTGACACACATTAAAAATTTTAAAAATTTAAAAATTTGAAAAGAAAACAAAAACTATTAATTTCGACTCAATTTTTATCAAAATAATGACTTTTTAAAGTCGTTTCATGACAATATATACGGATTTCTACGGCTGGCGCCGCCTCTCCGTTCCCAGCTTCCATCTGTTTCTATCCAGACACAACTCTTCATCTATATTTTTGGAATTCATCGCCCCATCTATATCATCTCTCCAGCTACTCCTAGGTCGTCCTCTCTTTTTCCGTTCCGGCGGGATCTATTCCAATACTTTTCGTGGCCATCTGTTTTATCCCATTCTCTTTGTATGTCCAAACCATATCAGTTTCTATTCCATTTCTATTTCTTTCGCTATGTCAGTTTCTATATTCATGGTTTTTCTTATAGTTTTATTCCTTATTCTTTCCATTCTGGATCTTCTGCAACTTCTTCTGAAACAGTCTATTTCTGTGGCCAGCAATTTTTGTCTATTAATTGTACTTCATCCCACACCTCTGCGCCATACATCATCACACTTTGCACTATGGATTTGTATATTCTTTTTTTCGTTTCTTTCATAATATTTTTTTCTCGCAGAATTGAATTCGTTAGAATTGAAGTGTTAAATTTACGAGCATATAAATATTTTAGCTTGCCGAGCTGGCTTTCAGATTTTTATATTATTGTAGCCAATTTACTATTCCAGGAGGACCACCGGCTTAACGTGCTTTCCGAAGCACGGAGACTAGTTTTAAAATTTTTTTATGACTTTGACTAGAATCAGTGACACTCCACCTGTCAAGATTCTAGATCTCATGTTACAGCTAGGATGGCTTGAAGAGTGACAGGATCAGAGTGGAGCTGAAACTGAAGATAGTACAATTTAAAAACCTATTTAGAAGCCTAAGTGGGGGTTTATCTTACCCACCACAATAGAAAACTACCCAAGGGATACAAAAGTTTTCTTATAATTTAAAGTGTAAGATTCATTCGATATGAGAAAGAATTTCAATTTTAAATCTTTATAGTTGCGCCCCAACTACCACAAGAGTAGAGAACGTTTCTAATATCAAATTTAACAATAAACAAAAAAATTATGATTAAAATAACAAATTAATCTCCCAGTAGCAGACGAAATAGACAGATTTTCAGGATTCTTCAGTGAATCAACAAAATCCAGAACAACCGGTATCTTTTAGACTCCGTCAAGCATGAGTTACTGCAAAATTATAAAACTAGTGACTTCTAAAGCTTTCCTAGTTATCCTTCAAAACTACAAATTAGCTACGCTGATGATTTTTGATAAGAACCGCAATTTTATAATTATTTTATCGTATCAGTTTTGATTACTGTTTATGCAATTTTTTTTCTTCATGTGTGTTATTAAATTTTTCTACTGAATATGCACACAATAAAAAGTGTCATTAGTAAACAGTAACTCACAGTGTCGCAATATAAAATTTACAATGCAAAATATTATTTTGAAGTTAATATTAATATTCTTCGTCCAAAATATTTACTGTAACAAGGAGCTCTTATCCAAGGTGAGTTGTTAATTTTGTTTAACAGTTTTGTGTAAAATTAAGCCTTAAATTTTATAAGATGTTTTTCTTGTCTATTTATGTGCATCATTGCCACCCAATTTATGTAAGGTAGATTGCATAAAAACTTGACAAATTGAATTTGTTGAAATTTAAATAAAAATATATATAGGTAATAAACACATATTACAAAAAAAACTTGTTGTAAATACAAGATAATTATGATTTTCAAACAAATATTAACAATATGTACTACCAAAAAAGTTCTATATTTTCTTTCTACTAAATTATGCATTCTACAAAAAAAATTCATTTAATCAATGTTTTAGTTTCATCAACATGGATATAAAATCAAAGATTTCCGAATACAATTAATGGAATACAGTAAAGATTACTTTAATACGTTTGAAATCAAAGCTTTTAAATACAACCGCACTACTACGGCCCACAATGCTACTGCTAGCTACAAAGTAGACGTTTTAGATCAAGTAGAGGTAAATTTTGCAGATGTGAACTAGTATAATATAGTTTTAATTTATTTATTATTTTATATTACAGGTAGTAGTTCAAATATTAAAATTTTTGAGTAACGAATACAGGCATTTTCCCATTCGATTCCAAGTAAACGTAAAAAAAGCTGTTGATGCTAATGTAGGTGGATTGGATGCAATAAAACTGTGTGGAAACCTTACAACGTTTTACTTTCATAAGGTTATAAAAGTTACAATAAAGTTAATGATCATTAAACATTTTTAAAAACAGAAATTTACAAATAATTTAATCCAATCAATTCTTTAAATAACATTTACGTAAAGAACTTATCCAATAATAACATGAAACTTAAATCGCTGTTTGAAATTACGTTAATGATCATTAACTTTTTAGGGTATAGAAGGTGCAAAGTTACTATTACAAAATGTATTTTTTTGTTATCTTGTTTATAATTTTTATTTTTAACCTACAGGACATCACTTACCACCTTTGCAATTTTGTAATTGATGAAGCTTATTTTCCTCCACTGGTTCCTAATGGAAAATTTAAAGCGGAAGCTACACTTCTCTATTTAAATGACGAAATAGCGGTGGTCAATTGTTTTCTTGAAATCTACACCCCAATTGTATATCCGAAGAATTAATAAACAGATACACTTGCAATAAGTTATTCTAAATTTTATTTTAAATGAAGTAAATTAAGATAATATAAAAATTTTTATTTAATTTAAAAATTGTTATTATATTATTGTTTTAAAATTGATCTAATTTAAATAAATATAATTATTTTGGCCATTGTGTAATTTTAGTCATTGCTTGAATGAAATTATAAAGTTTAGCACGTCAAAATAAAATATTTGGTTTTCTGCTTCATTTAAGTTTGAGGGGCTACTTCTGTAGTTTAGGTCATGTTTAAGTTTTATTTTGGTAAAAGGATTGTTTCAGACATACCAAATAGACATATATTTGTCAAAATCTTTATAAAATTAACCACAGGCTAAACAACTGTGATCTACACTTATGTATGGTCGAATCAAAGGCCGAAGTACCGCACATCAATGGTAATATCTGGATGATCCACTCAAGTAATTTTTATTAAAATTTAATATTGACAAAGTTTACTGCGTATATATTAAAATATACAGCCACCTTGCTGATTATCGGTACCAATAAATCTGCTTCAGATTTTGTCTGCTTATTTCTGTAGCATCAATCTTTGTTTTCGCTGCGTATTAAGAAACTAAATTGATAAAACGTTTGTTGAAGTATCTATTAGATTGAACGACAATGATCCGCGAAATTCTTTTTATCTTGAAGTTGTTGTCGTCATCACGGCTGGCACCTGTCTGAGATCAATTATTCTATGGTCTGAGATAACAGCAATGATAATTTTTGGAATACTTGAAACCACATAAATTTTTTATATATGTTTAGTGAAAGTCAACCTGTTGTCCAAGGTTACACCCAGGTATTTGACTTCATCTACTAGTTGCAGATTTTATAAGTACTTACCTATAGATTTTCATATAAAAAAAATTAATAACTCCAAAACTAAGAAAGATATAATGATATTTTTTTAAGGGATCCATCATAGGCACATT
Organism: Rhagonycha fulva; assembly: GCA_905340355.1. Taxonomy (NCBI): domain Eukaryota; kingdom Metazoa; phylum Arthropoda; class Insecta; order Coleoptera; family Cantharidae; genus Rhagonycha; species Rhagonycha fulva. Next base: position 26,428,107 of record HG996559.1, on the reverse strand, counting down.
TCTTCTAAATGTTAAAATGGTATAGAAATACCACGCAAGTTAAGCCATTTTAAACTCAAATTAGAATTGCTTAAAGTAATTTATTTGCAAACAAAATAATATAAAATTGCTTTAAATACCTATTCAAAATATATCATAAATATTCAAAACAACTTTGGAATACATTTTTAAATTGATCATAATTTAATGATGCGAAACTGAACAAAATATTCAATTTCCTATAAGTATTAGTTTTGAAAACATTATTTCCGGAAAACATTAAGTTCAATGATTGCTTATTTAGAAGGTTGGAATGAAAATCATATCTGTTGTTTCACTATTGTCCAAATTTTGTTTGAAGTTGTTTGTGATTTTTTGTTAAAAATGTTAAATACAGTTTTTCTATTATCAGTGGCAACATTTATCATTCAAGGAGTCACTTGTAACCGTGACCTATTGTCAAAGGTAATTTAAATTTTAAAAATAATTTATTCAGTAATGCAGTATTTTTTGACCACGTCATAATTTATTATAATATTATAATTTATTGTAAAGTGTGGAAATTGAATTTTATTGTCAACATAATATAATAATTAGTTCAGCTTAAGATTCTTAGATCGTACGCGTAGTTTTTCAACTAATAAAATTGCACATTTATGTTAACAAGAATTATAATAAAATATGAAATAAAAATAAAATTTAAAAACATCAGATACTTAAAACACTAATATTTAAAAAAGGAATATATTTTAAAAGTAAACAAAAGTAAAATTATTTAATAAATTTGAATTATTTCGAGTTACAATTGATTAAAAATTTTACATTTATTTACAAAGGGCATAGCCGGATTAATATGAGAAATCTGCCCCCGCGACTTTTTTGGCTCATACTCAAGGGATCGATTTGGTGTCGAATAAAAATAATTCACACCAATTTTTAGCTCTTTAACTCTAATGGTTGTCGAGATTTTCAAAAAAACCTGTTTTTTTGATTTTATTTTTATTTTTATAGTAAAATTAAGCCACAGCAGTGGAGTGATGTGATCGCTGGTTGAGTATAGAGCGGAAATTCTAGGTTCAAATCGCGGATTGCACAGAATTTCTTGGCTCGGCCTTCCGGTGGGCATCTACACTCCTGTGGTGATCCCTGATGTTTGTGTCGACGTCATTACCGTTGATACGGCTGCGTCACACACGAGAGTTTACAAGACAGCTTAAGGTAGACAGGAAATGAAGCCATGGGCCTTCTAGGCCTGTAGAGCTGTAATATAAAAAAATAGTAAAATTCACAATTGATCAATGATGAATTTTTTACTAATTTTTAGGAGTTTAAGACATGAGAAAAAAATATAATCATGATTTTTGAACGAAAAGCCGATTTTTGGCAGACGATAGAAAATTAAAATCTTTTTTTTTTTAGCTTTTTTAAAATATGTCACTCACCAAAATTCGTCAGAAAATGTCTATTATACTCCTCTACACTCATGAATTTTTTTGAATTTTTTGAAATGGTGGAACAATATGAAAAAAAATAAAAACTCATTTGTTTTCTAAAATCTTGCGTTCTAAATAACTTATATTTTTTTTTAGCTAAAAAATATATTTTAAAATATTTTAATATTTTATTATTTTAATATATTTTAATATTCAAAAACTCTTTAATTTTGTTTTTTGTTAAACCCCATAGCATCAAAACTAAGCGAGCTATGATAAATTGATTTTTTGTATATTTTAATTTTAAATATGATAAGTTAATCTCTATTTATTTCGGCGAAAAAAAATGTTAAAATCACCCCCTAATTTAATTACCATCCCAATTGAAAATAATTGTTATACTACTTCACAATTAACTTTATTTATGTACTTACTTGTAATATGCTCTAGTAGTTTTACAGGTTTAAAGTCTTTAGTTTTGAAAAAATTTGAGGTTGATTTGAAGAGAGCATTTTTGCAATTTTGCAAAAAATTGCCTTTTCTTAAAAATATCTCAAAATTTATTAATGATACGCAAAATTTTATAAAATTAAAATTTGTAGGTTTGGCTTTTCTGAAAATTTAGGTTTTTGTTGTAGTATAAAAATTGTATAAGATATGACCGTTTAAAGTTTGCATATGTTTGTAAATAGTTGACATGTTGTTCAAACCCTTTCAGCTCAAACCATTTCAAAAATAAGGGCTAAAAAAATTTTATTTATAATTTATATGAAAAAAATAAGGATCTACTTTATTTTTGTTATTATCTCACTTAGTTTTGAGGCTACGGTATTTTATAAAAAACAAAAATAAAGGTCTTTTTAAGAACTTTAAAAAAGATTTTATAAGTTTTCCCCAAAAATGCATTATTTTAAAATGTATTAAAATAATAAAATATTTTAAAATATATATGAATTTTTTTATGGTAATCTTTATTTATATTTATTTTTGGCAAAACAATATTTTAGACAAATTTTTTTTAGCTAAAAAAAAATATAAGTTATTTAGAACGCAAGATTTTAGAAAAAAAATGAGTTTTTATTTTTTTTCATATTGTTCCACCATTTCAAAAAATTTAAAAAAATTCATGAATGTAGAGGAGTATAATAGACATTTTCTGACGAATTTTGGTGAGTGACATATTTTAAAAAGGCTAAAAAAAAAAAGATTTTAATTTTCAATCGTCTGCCAAAAATCGGCTTTTCGTTAAAAAATCATGATTATATTTTTTTCTCATGTCTTAAACTTCTAAAAATTATGAAAAAATTCATCATTGATCAATTGTGAATTTTACTATAAAAATAAAATTGAAAAAACAGGTTTTTTTTGAAAATCTCGACAACCGTTAGAGTTAAAGAGCTAAAAATTGGTGTGAATTATTTTTATTCGACACCAAATCGATCCCCTGAGTATGAGCCAAAAAAGTCGCGGAGGCAGATTTCTCATATTAATCCGGCTATGCCCTTTTTGTATTTTATTTATTTATTGTTGAATTTTTTTTTTTTATTTTGAATCTAGTGACTAGTTACAATCTGTTATAAACAATAAGTAACGTTTATATGATAATAATATTGACATGTAAGAGTTTGCCCAGGCTCACTCTAATGAAGTTCACTATCTGACATCAGATTACAATAGGTTAATTACTCAACTCACTAGGTCTGTAGGATCGCTTCTTTTTAGTCGCCTCATCGCAGGGGGGTTCAGCAGGTTTACTGCATATGGGTTAGGGTGGTCCTGAAGCCGTTGTTGATATCCTCTGCTTAGCCTTCTTATCTCTTCTTGAACTGTTGGCATATTCAGTTGTTCGTGCAAAACGTTGCTAGGATAGTATATGGGGACACCTGCAACGGCTCTCAATACCTTGTTCTGAAACAGCTGTATTTTGGTTATGTTTGTAGTACTTGCAGCACCCCATAGCTGCAGTCCATATGTCCAGATAGGCTTCAAAATTGCTTTGTACACCAAAGTTTTATTCTGTACGGACAGTGGAGAACTTCTACCGATCAACCAGTATAGTTTTTTTAACTTCAAGTCGAGTTGTTTTTTCTTGGTATTTATGTGCGGTGCCCAAGTAAGTCTTCGGTCTAAGTGGATGCCCAGGTATTTTACCTCGTCAGTCTGTGGAATTGGCTGGTCACCAAACTTGACTAGAGAACAAGTCTCTCTTCGTAGTGTAAAGGTTATATGATTTGACTTACTTTCATTAACTTTCAATCTCCACAATACACACCATTTGTAGATTTTATCAATGTGACTTTGTAAACACTGCGAGGCCGTATTAGGATTCGAATTTGATGCCAAAACCGCCGTATCGTCTGCAAACGTTGCTAGCGTTGTGTTGTTCTCTGTTGGCATGTCAGCCGTAAAAATAAGATACAAAATCGGTCCCAGGACACTTCCCTGTGGTACTCCGGACTTGATACTGTGTAACTCAGATGTAAATTCCTGCTGTTTTACAAAGAAGTGCCTGTCTATTAGATATGATTTGAGTATCTTGAAGTAAGTATGTGGTAAAGTTTTCTTGATCTTATATAATAGTCCGTCGTGCCATACCCGGTCAAACGCTTGCGAGATATCTAAGAACACAGCAGAGCAATAATTTTTAGATTCCAAGTCCGATCTTATCTTAGCTGCTATTCTATGGACTTGTTCGATGGTTGAGTGTCTTTGTCTGAATCCAAACTGGTGTTTTGGTATAATTCCTCTTATGTTTAATATGGGAAGAAGCTTTTTTAGCAGGAGCCTTTCGTAGACCTTAGACATCAGCGGGAGTAGACTTATAGGTCTGTATGATGAGACAATATTACCATCCTTCCCAGGTTTTGGTATCATAATTATTTGTGAGATCTTCCACTGAAGAGGGAAGTAACCCAGTCTCGATATAGCGTTGAATATCATAGTTAGCATCCTATATCCAGAATCTGGTAGTTCCTGTAATACTTTTCCGGTAATCAGATCGAATCCGGGTGCTTTTGCTGATGGAATTTCTCGACGAATTAGTTTGCGAATTTCTTTTTTTTTAAATTTTTCGACTGGTGAATCTCTTCGACAAGGTGAATTGAGAAGTTGATATATTGGTATTTCGTCATCGATATTGCATTGCCTTGGTAGCGGTGTGAATACTTTTTCAAGGTACTCAGCAAAGGTATTTGCCTTCTCTTCATTGTTTCTAGCCCATTGTCCGCTATCTGTCTTGATGGGTGGGTTATGTATTTTTGGTTTTGTAATTTTCTTAGTGGCCTTCCACAGCGAGTAATCGGTATTTTGTGTAGTTGTTAATTCTTCTAGGTGACTTTTAATTTCTTTATTTTTTAATTGCTGTAAGGTACTTTTTAGCTCTCTAGTAGCACGATTGTATATTGTTTTATCTGTAGGGTGTAGTGTCGTCTGCCACTTTTTCCGCAGTCTACGTTTCTTTAAAAGAAGTTCTTTAACAAACATAGGACAAGTATTTCCATAAGAGTTCTTTTTTACTTCAGGTGTCGAGTTCCAAGCAGCTTGCTGAATGACTCTTGTGAAGTAATCCACCGCGTAATCAATGTCTTTTTCTTCTTTTAGAGGGATTTGTTGGTTAAGCCCCTGCTCAACAGTGCATCTGAAGTGGTCCCAATTTGTTTTATTATTGTAGAGTGTAAGAGGTTTACATTTATTTTTATATTGTGTTGAGAGAGTGACGATGATAGGTGTGTGATCCGAAGATAAATCCAATGAAGATTCAATAGAGAGATAGCCCGAGGCAATGCCTCTGGTCACACAGAAGTCGAGTAGATCTGGGATTTTGTTGTGATCTGCTGGCCAGTAAGTTGGTTGACCTGTAGATAATTGGCAGATGTTTTGAGTTTGGATCGCATGGTATAGCTGTCTGCCCCTTGGATTTATTAATCTTGATCCCCAATACAGATGCTTTGCATTGAAGTCTCCACCAACAATAAAGCGTCGGCCAAGAGTCTTGAAAAATTCTTCAAAGTTGTCTTTCTGTATGGTTATATTTGGTGGACAATAAACTGAAGAAATTGTAAGGTTACCACACCAATCCTCAACTTCTATGCTGGTTGCTTGTAAGTAACTTTTGGAGAATGATTCAAGTTCATGATGCCTGATTGAGCTTTTTATTATTGTTGCTGTACCCCCTCTTGCCCTTTCACCGGGGTGGTTGGTGTAATAGATATTATAGTTGGGTATGCTAATGTAGCTTTTGTTTGTTAGGTGGGACTCCGAGATCAAGAGTATATCAATGTCTTCATTTATTAAAAATTTTTTGACTTCGAGGGCATGTTGTAATAAGCCATTTGCATTCCAGACAGCTATACGTAACGAACGCTCCATTAATTTATTTTTGAAATGAGTGTGGTCAAAAGATTTAGCATGGTGTCCATTCTCTCCATCAGTTTCATCATCATAAATTCTAGTTTATTTGGCTCTTGCGCTACGGCATGTACGTTTTGTTTATTTTGAGGATTTTGTTGAGGTTGGGTGCTTAATCCTACCGCTTCAGCATAAGTAACAGTTGGTGTGACGGGATTATTATTTTGTTGAATTACTGGTGTAGTTCTCGTTCTTAATGGAGGATATTTCATGTTTTGTAGCTGTTTTATATAAGAGCATCCTCTGTAGCTAGCGGGGTGATTTTCTCCGCAATTTACGCATTTGACTGATTTATTTATTTTCTCCTTCATATTACAATCACGGGTCCAATGGTCACCCGCACATTTGACGCAACGGGGATTGAAGTGACAATAATTTTTCGTGTGATTCATGCGTTGACATCTGGAACATTGGGGAATTTCTCTTTTGATGTGCGGAGGCTCGAAGTGTATTATGGTGTTCAGGAGTCCTTTAATATTGTAAATTTCTTTGTTGTTTTGAGCAACTTTTAGTCCAATGTGGAAAAGTGGAAGAGGTTGTTTTGTTTTGGTATGCACAATGTTGCTTATGTTTAAAACTTCGTGTCCTAATTTTTTTAGTTCTTCTTTTATATGATCCGTGTTGGTTGTTTGATGCATATGCCTTAATACAACTCGAAAAGGTTTATCATCTTTGTTCTGAAATGTATGAAACTGGGTACCTCTGTTATGAAGTTCCTTTACTATGCGACTATAATGCGCGGGTTCATTGACCCTGATTGTGACATTATTCTTGGCTGTTGTTTTTATCAAGTATTTATCTTCGGTTACTTCTTTTAGTAAATCGGTTAAAGGTAGGACATTTTGAACACCAGTAACTTTAATTTCTGGTACACGGTACTTAGTATTCAGGGAACTGTGCGATTTGTTTTCATTTTCATCTGCTTTAGATAAAATTTGAAATCGATTGCTTGTTACAATTGGCAGGCTCAGCCAATCTCCTAGTTTTGATTGTTTTAATGTTTTTGGTAAATCTGGACTACTATCTTGGTTCCGTTTGCCATATTCAACAGTTTTCCATTGATGTTGTTGATTTTGTACTTCCTGGATTTTTTCTAGGCTTCTGAGATTACTCTCATTAAGCAAGGTAGTAGAATTTTCATCTTCTGCTGCAGGTTTAGATTGTGATGCTGCACCATTTCCACTATTCGCATTTGTTTTGCTTTGAATTGAGGTTATGTCTTCCTCGCTACAATTGTGACAACTCCACTGATCTAACTTTTCACTTTTATTCAATTCGTTAAATATCTCTAAAGACATTTTAATACACCTTATATGATAGGTTGATTTACATTTCATTTTGCATTGAATGCAATCCTCATAACGCGTAACAACATTTTTACACAAACCGCACGTCAACATATTGCAGGGCCGTACGTTAACTGTTGAATACGTTGTACGTTGTACGTTGTACGTTGAACTGTTGTACGTTAGTTGTTGAATGTAAAAGTTTAATCTTTCCCAGATATCAAAGTGCACATATTGTAAAAAAATTAAAATTACAATTGACTCGTTCAGTCAACTCATTATAAAAATTATCTTTACTTAAAATTTTAAGAATTTGCATATTTCAGGCTACAATTTGAAAAATTTAAAATTTATAGTTTGCACTTTAACTTTAAAATACTTTAAAGTCTATTGTGTTATTTCTACCTCTCGCAGCGTATAAATATAATCAAAACATTTAGAAATATGAAGTCTTAGATCATTTGATGTAGTTACCCGTGGTAATTACTTGAATTACTTGAATACTTGAAAATTACTTGAAGGTTGAATTTAATATTTTCTTGCTTTTTGAGTTTTTTATTTTAATTTACTCGTACGAATTGTTGATCTGTATTCATTTATTGTATCTATTGTTTGGTATGCTGAAAACGAGATTTTTATAGGTGGAGTATTGTTCCGGAACCTGAAAGAAATTAAATTAACCAGATGTGACGTTTTATTTAATTAAATTTTTTTTGTATTGTTACATTACTTACCTTTTTAAAAACAAAAGTGAGTGCGTATGAAGAGACCTGTAATTTCGTGATTAGTTCTAATTGAACTAGATGGTGTTGGAAGCAATTCAAATTTGAATTAAATTAGTAACATTTAATTTTTTTTGAAAATTTTTCAAATTTGGCTGGTTGAAATAACCAATCGGCATGAGACACGATTTTCCAAAAAAAAACTGGAAAAGACAGGAAGTGAAAGATTTGTGTGCAAGAAAGCACACAAAGACTGACTGACTGAAAGACTGAGAAGCGAAGGCATAAAGTAGTGAACTCGAAGAGAAAATAAAATTTTTTTGCGATTTTAGCGATTTTGAAAATAAGTTGTGAATTATGATAGCAAGTAATGTTAGTGACGTGTCAGCATAATGAAAATTATAATTTGTGGAAGATTGGATATGGAATGTACAATTTGAAAAATTAACCTGATAAACTGGAATGATGGCCGTTCATTTTATGAAATCTCATCACGATTTATCCTTTTATAATTGAATTATTTAAAGTCATCCATACGGTAAATAGAATTTGAATTCTTTTATTTTTCATTATTTCAACATTATTTATCTGGAATTTGAAAATTATGAGTTTGAAGAATTTGAAGTTATACACGAGACACACTTTTTCAAACATGGAATCTTCGTTGATAACAAATTAACTTCACATTTGTACCAATTTTGAAGCACTGTTACTACTAATTAATTATTGAATTAATCTCGTTCGCTGTTGTAAATGACTTTGTTATGATGATTTCAATTAGCTCGCGTGGTGCATGTTCATTCTTACAAACTACTGTTGCTACCGATAGCTGCGTTCAGCTGTAAATTACGCGTTTAATTACAGGTCGGCGCGAACATTTAAATCAAACCATTTTAGTTTATTATGTGCACATTTATTTTTATTTTCAGATTGTTTAGTAATTACAAAGTACGATTTATTTACAAGTTATAGTTATAAATTTGAAACAGTAAATGTGTGAACTTGTGAATGGATCACGTCAATATCTGGTTTATTCTATTGTTGAATTTAATTTAATTACAAAAATTTCGTTTTTATTTGTAATCAAGACATTAATTAACACCAACATTCGTCTAAGTAAATTTTTATTAATACCCTGCATAATTTTGTTTTATTTAATTGTGGAAATTTTAAAATCTCTATTGAACTCGCTCCTTGGGAGAGTCTTATATAGCAAACTCCGACAAATTGGGCACGGACCTTAAAGAGTTGTTTGTCAGAACACGACAATATATTACATAGATACTAAGTACCTCCAAAGTTAGTGAATCCAGATCGTTACGAAATAATAATTTGTAGCTGTCTTTGTTAAACACTACAGTTCGCCATCTCTATCAGAGTCCAAAATCAAACGGCGCATGTGCAATTTTATTGTAATATAACAAAAGCAATATTTGAGAAACTGTCAAATGTAAAAATTTGCACATGCGCCGTTCGGGTTTGAACTCTGAGAGAGATACAAGATTGCCTCTGTTGACATATAACAAAGATAGACATACTTATTATGTCGTAACTATCTAATTTCACTAGCTTCAATGCATTGGGATAGGGCACTTGGTATCTATGTAATATATATGATCTAAGTATGAAGTACATGTGGCTAACGCTTTCTTTCCCCCCTTTTCTTTAAATCAAATTTTTAGGTAAAATTTGTGTAAAACGTTTGATCATCAATGAGTTTTTAATATTTTTGTTTGAGCTTTAACCGACATGGAATTATTTGCAAAAAATTTTGAGAAAGGCTGTAGACATGCTAGCCTCCCCCCCCCCCCCAAGTAGAATTTTTGGTTGAAAATGATATCAAACGTTTGAGAATTGTTTGAGCATCAATGAGCTTCCAAATTTACAGAAAATGAAATTAAAATAATTAGAACAGCAGCTCATTCAACATCAAACAAAGCTATATCAATAAACATCAATTTCAAAAAAAAAATTGAAATAACCAAATAAATTTTTAAATACTGACCAAATAAATTTTTTTTTTTTAAAACAAACAAGTTTTTTTTTAAAGTTAGAGATGGGAAAAAACTAATAAGTATCTTGTAAATTTTAATTTTTTATCAAACATGTCCAATTTGTAGCATGAAATATGCAAATTTTTAAAATTTAAAAATTTTATGCAAAGATTTTTTTCATAAGGGGTTGAATGAACGAGCCAATTTTAATATTTTATTTTCTTACAATTATGTGCACAAAATTACTTCCGAAAATCATTAAATAATGCAATGTATGTTTAGAAGGGTGATATTAAAATGAAATTTGTTGTTCTTTGTTTTGAAACTTATTATTGCAGTTGTTTAAAATGATAATCTAGTTCAAAATGATAAATGTAGTTTTCCTACTAGCAGTTACATTTTAAATTCAAGAAATATTTTGTGAGCTTGATCTATATTATCAAAAGTAATATTATATTTAAAAAATAATTTAACTTAAATATGTAGGTAGAATATTTTTACTACGTCATATTATATTATAATTTAAAAAACAAAAATTTTTAAAATAATATGTAATAAAATAATAAGGCACAGCCGTGGAGTGACGGTCACATCACTCACAAAACACAAAATTCTGGGTTCAAATCGCGGATTCTACAGAATTTCTTAGCTCGGCTTTTCAGTGGACATCCACGCGGTGTGGTGAAATAGATAAAGTCGCTTTTACATGATTATACTATTTCAACTAAGAAAGGGTGGAAACTTTGGTTTTTCACTTCAAGGCTTGTCTTCGAAATAGCCTTGGCTAAACAAAAAGTAATAAAATTTACCTAGCAATAATTTTTATTATATCATTTTCACAAGTTAAGAATTTTTTTAAGCTTATTTAAATTCGGTTTTATTCTTATCTAATACTCTGAATTTTAGTTTATTCAACATGGCTACAAGATCAAAGATAAGCGAACAGATTTTATTCGTTTTAATAAAAGTCTTCTTTACTTTGTTGAACTTAAAACGTTTAAATACAATCGTACTACAACAGCCCACAACTGTACTTTTAAACCTAAGATCGATGTGGAGGATAAAACAGAGGTAATTTTTAACAGAAATAACTAACCAAAATAATACATAAGTAATGAATTCAAGAAAACAATTTACAATCTTAAAAAATTTGCACCAAAGTAGTTAAAGGATATATTAAATTGTATACTTTTAGGCTCTAGTACAAGTTTACAAATTTTTAAGTAATGAGTATCGACACTTTCCGATTCGTTTCCAAGTGAATTTAAAAAAAGCTTTTGACTCAAACGTTATAGGATTGTCAGCTTTGCTTGCGTGTGGTAACGTTACAGATTTGGTTTTTTATAAGGTTTGGATAATGATTTCTAGTTTTAACAGAACACCTAAAATGTTTCATTTGCAGGATGTGATTTATCACGTCGGTAATTTTGTTGTCGACGAAAATCGTTTTCCTCCACTTATTCCCAATGGAATATATAAAGCTGAAGTCGTATTGCTGTATTTAAACCAAGAAATGGCTGTGGTACATTTGTTTGGTGAAATATATACACCCATAGATTACCCAAAGAAATGAAACGTGGTTAATAATAAATGATCGATAATAATAACAAATGTTTGCGGTTAAAAATGCACGGAATTGCAATTACAACGTATGTACTTTAATATTACACAGGTTTGTTACACTTATAGTATTAGTAATTAGGCACAGTTGTTATACATAATTATTTTGATTTACAAGCCACAACATGAACACTTGTATGTTATGCACATTGATTATGTGCCACTTATTTCTGTACTTGTGCAATTAATGCACTACAAAACGTAGCCTATGAGTTTGCAATTTTTAAATAAAGTTTGAGTTTGAAAGTATTTTTTAGCGTTATAACTTTTTTTGTCATAGTTTCTAGATTTTCATCATCTGTAAAACAATAAAATAAGTTTAATAAATAATAAAATCTAAACCAAACTTTGCAAATTGGGAAAAGTGACAACGTGGTACTTAAAGGTTGAAATTAAATCGTTAATTTATTGATAGTGAGTGTATAAAATAATTATTAGAATTCTACCTGAACAACACAAATATACTGAAACTGAAGTAGAGAAGGTGGAAAAGGTTTATGCAAACTATCAGTACCGAGACTTAGCAGATCACATAGATAGGAGATAAAAGAGAACACCAAAAAAAATCTAGAAACAAATAGAAATTTAAGCTGAAAAAAAATAAAAATGCTGAAAGAAGAATTTATGCAAACTAAGGCTGCTTGGGGGTAGAATCGAGAATAAAACAAAAAAAATACAAAAACTTTAAAAAAAGTTAGATGAGGTGGAATATAAGTTTGAGTTGCAAAAAAGATAAAAAAAAGAAATAGATTTCTAGTAACAGAATTAAAGGCTATATAACGTCGCTCTGGAGAAAGAAATCGATAAGTAAGTTTTGATCTTTTGTTCTTAACCCTCCTTATTAAGTTTTCAGGAAATCAATTTTGCTAGCAAAAGATTGAATGCTACTGAGAAGTAGTCCCTTTACAATAGTAGCCTGAACAGAGCTAAATAAATTTTTTGCTTATCTTTGTCTTGGTGTATTATGCCAGAGGATTTTCTTACTCCTTGTTTTCCACTTCTAAATTCCAACCCTTTTATGTGTTTTGGATAGCCCTCAGAAGGGCTCGGGTTTAGCTGAAAGCTTTTGTTGGAAGATTTAGTATTTGTGCGGTTCTGAATAACAACTTTAAATGGTGTCTCAAAATCAAAAGTTTTTTGGAATTATGTTCAAAGGTTTTCAAACAGATCTGGTTGTAAGAAGTCTAGTATATTTAGGTAACCTGTCTTGCCTTTTGTTTTAAATTTATTTACTTCAGTAATTTTTATTTTAGGGTCAGACAGAGCCACAGATATTTTTGATGCTGGGCCACCGAGCACGACAGCGGAAGCTGCAAGAGACAAACTTTTGACCTCAGCACAAAGTGCTGGAACTGTTGAAAAGAGAGTCACCAGGTCAAAAATTGCAAAAAAACAGCCCTACTGCCTGGAGTGCAAGTCAGTCGGGCTGTCGGGCGTAGGGTTGGAAGCAGAAGATGTGGGAAGAGCAAAGATCAAAGTCTTGCAAATCAACCTTAACCACTGCAAAGCAGCTCAGAAACTTCTCCGGCAAACGCTGCTAAAGAAGAGTATTGGCATTGCTCTTCTAAGTGAGCCGTATCATGCCGATAGCACCAATTGGCACCAAGATATGACGGGTAAGACAGCTATAATAATCGAAAATAAAAGATTTGAGAAGATCGGAAGGGGCCAAGGCTATGTATGGGTTATAGCGGGTGGGGTAGCCTACTACAGCGTTTACTTCTCACCGAACCAGACCATCCAGGAATACGAGACCCTGCTGGAGCAACTGTTCCAGGAAGTGAGAAAGCACAGCACGACAGTAGTGGCAGGTGACTTGAGGGTCTGACAAGACCAACGATGAGGGCAAAGCGTTGTCAGAAGAGGTGTCCACTCCCGGGCTGGATGTCTGGAATCGGGCAAATACTCTAACATTTATCAGGCGACTTACCGAAGAGATTCGCAATCTATATTAGATGTAACTTTTGCAACACAGAACCTGATCAGGAACCTGGTGCGTTGCCAAGTGTTGCAGAAGGAGAGCCAGAGTGACCACCAATACATAGAGTATGAATTTAGAAACAGGACAAACATCCACAGACCACCAAGGGGATGGATAACTAACAAACTCAACACTGCCCAGGTCAGGACAGCCATTACGGAGCTGGGGTAAAAAGAGGTGACTAGAACATCAGAAAAAGTGGTAAAAAAGCTTCAGGAAATATTTGACATGTACATGTCAAAGAAACACCACCAAGAAAAGAGAACACTGGTGGAATGAAGATATAGCCGATCTGCGCCTCAAGTGCAATGCTACAAGAAGACGAATAAAAAGATGGCACAAAAGGGGAATATTTTCAAGAAATGACAGTTATGCTAGGACCAGACAACAGCTGCAAGCATTTATCTTCCGAAGCCAGAAAAAAAAATGGCTCGACCTTTTGAAAGTGGTGAATAAAGATGCGTGGGATCGTGGTTAGAGATTGTAACCAAAAAGATTGCAAAATCATAAATTCCTGGACTGACTACACAGATACTTGAGAACATAATCACCGCTCTGTTTCCGACACATGAGCCTGCCACATTCAAAAGAAAAAAAAGCTATACCACAAAAAAGTATACCCTGCAAGCTCATATAAAGCAAAAGAGGAGTTTTACCCAGAATCAGTACGGATTCAGGAAGGGACACTTCAAGTCAAAAATCAATTATTTCCTATTTTCTACCCTTACTCTATCTTGCTGTAGTTTTCTTTGATCCAAGTTATCTGCAAGAATGGAAATATAACATAAAAAAATCAAAGTTTACAATAATTTTTGTAGAAAAAGAGGAAATTACAAGAATAATAATTTTGAAACAAAAGTCATTTTTGGAATGATATGATGGCATTTCAGAATTGATGCTATAATTAGAGACGGTCATTTGCCTTGTAAGTAACGCGATCAACTGCGAATGCAAGGTACCGGATTCAAATCCAGAAAAGGGAAACTTTCTTATGACTTGTCTCCGGTGCTTCGAAAGGCATGTTAAGCCGGTGGTCTTCCTGGGTTAATGAATTGCCATCATTAACATAAAAAAAAGCTCGTCTAGAGGCCAGTCTAGCAAACTACCTATCAGACGTTAAACAATTTATATGCTCTCAGATCTAGCACTGCGAAGGAAACGACGCAGATGTTGAAAATAAATAGATCAACAGATCTAAAGTAAAGTTAAAGAAAAATTGATACTGTCATGGATAATAATCGACTCCATGAAACACATAATTAATTATTCGTTTGAAGTTGGCAGCATATCAGAAATTGTGATGATAAATGTTGCACGGGTATTGTGGACTAGTCTTCATAATTCTGATCTGTTTGATTTGATGTATCCATAGCTGAAGTTTTGTTATTTTTTAATAGTTCCACTTACTATTTTTCTGATACTCAAGCAATCATTGTGTTGAAAACAGCATTTGTAGTACAAACATTGTTTTGTTCCAAGAAGAATAATTAAAATAAAATTTAAACACCAATTTTGCAAAGAAAAACCTATAATATTTAACAAACTTGTTTTATTTTCTAATATATTTCATATAATAACAATAGTTTACAGGTGTTTACAATAAGTTAAGAAAAACAAACCCAAACCTGTTTAAATAATATTCACAGACGTATACCTAAACTTAATTATTTAATTTATTATTAACTTTTTTTTCTTTGGGTAATCTATTGGTGTATATACTTCGCCAAACATATTAAATACTGCTGCTTCTTGATTTAAAAACAACAATAAAGCTTCAATTTTGAACATACCATTGGGAATTAGTGGAGGAAAGCGAGTTTCATCAATCACAAAGTTACCAACGTGATAAACGACATCCTGTAATAAAAATAAATACTTCAAGTATACTGTAAACTATACAATTAGAAATCCTTCAAACCTTATGAAAAGTAAAATTCTTAAGATTGCCCCAGTTTACATCATTAAATCCCATTACATTTGCTTCAAATGCCTTTCTTACGTTAACTTGAAAACGTATCGGAAAGTGCCTATACTCGTTACTCAGGAACTTATACACTTGTATTACGGCCTGAAAAAATACAGTAGTGCATATAATAATTATTTAGAGTACGTACAGCCAATCGTGACAGCACTTGGCTAAAGAAAACGCGTAACACCTATTTCCATCAATTGACAGCGACATGGACCTGATCGCATGGATTTTTGCTTGTACACATTAGCCACGCTGTCACAATTAGTTGCACGTCCTTTACTAACTTTATTATTTTTTAAATAAACAAAATTTACCTCTGTTTTGTCCGCCACTTCAACTTTTGGAGTAAACGTAAAATTGTGGGCCGTTGTGGTGCGATTATATTTAAACGTTTTAATTTCAAAGAAATGATAAATATTTTTATTATAACGGATCAATTCGGTTCGCTCATCTTTGATCTTGTAGCCATGTTGAATAAACTAAAAGTTAAAGCATTAGACATTAGCTACCAAGTTATGAAACTAAGCAAAAGTATCGTGAGACAGCAATAATTTACAATGCAATTATTAGAACTTTTACGCAATAAATAAAAAATGTACTACTAATAACTGACTAAAGCTGTGCTAATATTAAAATTTACCTTAGACAGAAAATCATCACTGCAGGAAAACTCTGAAATCAAAGTTTCCAGTGTAATTAACATCAGAATAATTTTCATTGCAAATTTTAAAGTTACAGAAATTGAAGCTGTAGACTGACGCGACATGGACTAGTACAGAATTTTGCCAACAATGTCCATTAAATTCTAAAATCAATTTCTTTGTAGTTATTAAACGGAAGTACTAAAGTGTAATGATGATTTTTTTGAACATTAATAACTTGTTTACAAAATACCATTATTAGATATGAGCTATTAAATTTTAAAACCAAATAACATAGTTCTCTTTTTTTACATTTTAAAGTTACAAATCATAAGTCTCCATTAAAAAGTCTGCTATTTGAATAAAACTATTAAGTTGGCAATAATCGTTTATCATTTACTAATAGTTTACGTAAAATAATTTAGCTTAATATTTATTTTGAAGCTTATTAGATAATATAATATATGAAATAATATTACAAAATGTTGTAGGCAAAGTTAAAATTATCTAGAAATAAAGAATAAAAATTGAAGACTAAAAAAATAAGAAAATATTTTAAAAATGGTGAAACAATGCTTCAATTATTATTAATCAAATATTCAAACTAAATTTTGTACCTCAAATATTTGAAACTTTTCACTACCACCTCACCATTAATTTAAAAGAGAAGAACCATTTCTGTGGTTACCTGTATCGCTATCATCATTTCAAATTATCAGTTCCGTGTTAGACTTTGTCAGGTGGTCTGCTTTTCTCCGCCTTTCAACTACACCATTTCAAGCTTCAATTAAGAAAACATCAACTATAAATCAGATTAACTCTAAGAGATCGTTCAAAGTTCTACTTTAACTTTTTTTGACTAGCTATGCAATGCTGCTAGGAATTTGATCTCATACAACTCTTTAAATGGGAAGTGGAGAAGAAGGAAATATTAACTAATCAGAACTGCAATTGATGATTTCTGAAGTAAATATTGAAATGGTTAGAAGTGCCACAAGTTAAGACATTTTAAGCTCAAATTAGAACTATTTGCCATTTGAAGTAATTTAATTGCAAACAAAATAAATTGACCACAACCTAAGGGGTTATTCTAGTCTAGACGGTCAAATTTTAGGTGTTTTTCTAGGCGTAATAAATAAAAAACCTTAAACATTTTTAGGATCGGTTTTTTTATCAGTTTTTTATTAACATTTGAAAAGTACAAAAAAGTTTAAAAAACAAGAAAAAAATCATAATTAAAAAAAGTAAAGGCTGGCAAAGTAGAGACTCAAAAAAAAAGCTGTACCCTGGTTGACATGATTTCGACCCCTTCGGTGATCTAAAATAAATTTTTTTAGTGAATTCTTACAGGGTAAGAATGTCATATTCGTTTGACGAGAGCGATTTGAAAAAAAAATTTTTTGTTGAAATAGCGTCTATGTAAAAATAAAATTTGTTTTTCTCGTGGTTTTTTCATCTTTGGGAATTTTTTAAAAATAATAAAAAAACAAATTTTTAAAAAGCTTTCGTCAAACGAATTTTGAATGTACTAAAAAGCTCTGTGCAAAATTTCAAAGCAATCGGTTCATTAGAACTTGAGATATCATGTTAACAGATTCAAAAATCGTAGTTTTGAGGAAAATGAGTTTGAAGTTTGGAGTCATTTAATATTGTATTATACTTACAATTTTTTAAACAGCTGTAATTCCGAAAATAATTCCAATTTTTAGAAATCCTTTTACAGGCAAATTTTTTGTGCAAGGTCTAAATTTTGAAAATATGCAAAATAAATTGATTTTTTTTAAATTCTAGACTAGAATACTGCCTTAATGATAAAAAACTAAATAAAATATGTAATTTCCTGCAAGTATTAGTAAACTTAAAAACATCATTTCCAGAAATCATTAAGTTCAATGATTGTTTATTTAGAAGGTTGGTATGAAAATTACATCTGTTCATTCATTCATTATTTTCCAAATTTTGTTTGCAGTTGTTTAAGGTTTTTTGTTAAAAATGTTAAATACAATTTTGCTATTATCGCTTGCAGCTTTTTGTATTCAAGGAATCTTTTGTCAACATGACCTATTATCAAAGGTAATTTAAATTTAAAAATTAATTAATTTAAAAATGCAGTATTTTTTGAACACGTCATAATGATTTTACAATGTACACGTAGGTTAAGTAATACTTTAGCTCAGCTTGAAGCTGAAAAGAAAAATTTGGAAGCTCATTGATACTCAAACAGTGCTCAAACGTTTTACACCATTTTTTTACCCTTCCTAAAAGTTTTTGCAAGTAACTCCGCAATGGTTGAGGTTCAAACAAAAAATTTGAAAGCTTATTGATGGTCAAACGTTCAACACAAGTTTTACCCAAAAATTTGATTTTGAGGGGTTAGGGGGGTTATCGCAATTTTACTTGCTTTCTTATAGTCAATTAACAGTAGAAAATTTTTCAGCTTTTATAATTTTAAAACTATAAATATTGTAAAGCCAAATGAAATTATATTGATTAAAATTAAATAAACTGTTTAAATTTAAAATTAATTTCTTCTACTTATATATTCAAAAATAATAATAAAATATTTATACAAAAAGTCGCCTTTGCATGGTTTCACTATTTCAACTAAAAATGGGTGGAGACTTTGACCTTTCACCTCAGAGCTTGCCTTAAAAATAACCCTATGGCCAAACAAAGAGTAATAAAATGTAGCAATAATTTTTATTATATAATTTTTTTTATGCCTATCGAAATTCGGTTTTACTCTTATTTAATACTCTGAATTTTAGTTTATTCAACATGGCTATAAAATCAAAGATAAGCGAACAGATTTGGTTCGTTTTAATAAAAGTTTTTTTCACTTTGCTGAACTTAAAACGTTTAAATACAATCGTACTACAACAGCCCACAACTGTACTTTTAAACTTAAGATTGACGTGGAGGATAAAACAGAGGTAAATTTTAACAGCAATAACTCACCAAAATAATATTACATAAGTAATGAATTCAAAAAAACGATTTACAATCTTAAAAAATTTGCATCAAAGTAGTTAAAGGATATATTAAATTGTATACTTTTAGGCTCTAGTACAAGTTTACAAATTTTTAAGTAATGAGTATCGACACTTTCCGATTCGTTTCCAAGTGAATGTAAAAAAAGCTTATGACTCAAACGCTATAGGATTGTCAGCTTTGCTTGCGTGTGGTAACGTTACAGATTTGGTTTTTTATAAGGTTTGGATCATCATTTCTAGTTTTAACAGAACACCTAAAATGTTTCATTTTCAGGATGTGATTTATCACGTCGGTAATTTTGTTGTCGACGAAAATCGTTTTCCTCCACTTATTCCCAATGGAATATATAAAGCTGAAGTCGTATTGCTGTATTTAAATCAAGAAATAGCTGTGGTACATTTGTTTGGTGAAATATATACACCCATAGATTACCCGAAGAAATAAAACGTGGTTAATAATAACAAATGTTTGCAGTTAAAAATGCGCTTATTAATATTGCACAGCTTTGTTACACTTATAATATATTCGTAATTAGGCACAGTTGTTATACATAATTATTTTGATTTACAAGCCACAACACCAACACTTGTATGTTAAGCACATTGATTATGTTTCACTTATTTCTGTACTTGTACAATAATTAAACTACTACAAAACATAGCCTATGAGTTTGCAATTTTGAATAAAGTTCGAGTTTGAAAGTATTTTTAGCGTTATAACTTTTTTTGTCGTAGTTTCTAGATTTTCATCATCTGTAAAACAATAAAATAAGTTTAATAATTAATAAAACCTAAACCGAACTTTGCAAATTGGGAAAAGTGACAACTTGGCACTTAAAGGTTGAAATTAAAACGTTAATTGATAGTGAGTGTAAACAACACAAAAATGCTGAAACTGAAGTAGAGAAGGTGAAAAAGGTTTATGCAAACTATCGGTGCCGAGACTTAGCAGATCACATTAGAGAATACTGAAATTAAACAGGAGATAAAAAAGAACACCAAAAAAATCCAGAAACAAATAGAAATTCAAGCCTTGTAAAAATTGTAGCCTGAATCTATTGTCGTGAAACGACTTTAAAAAATCATTGTTTTTAGTAAAATTGAGTCAAAATTGATAGTTTTGTTTTCTTTTCAAATTTTTATGTTATTTTTACGAATTATCAAAGAGACGCCTGAAAAGGAAAGTTTATTGTAACTTTTAACACAAACGGCAGGCTTATTTTTGTTTAAAAATTTTTAAAGTTATGAATTTATTTTGTATTGTGAATTATTTTGAAAATTTAAAAGTGTGCACGCGATAAGAATTGTTCGTAGAACGCAAGGTCGGGCGTTATCAGAAATAGACAAGAGCTAAAAGAATGGCTAGAAAAGTTAATCGACCAACGGTCGTGAGAGAGAGAGTTGATTTTTTTGGTCATTTATTTGAGTTAGTTTTGGCCGCCGGAAAAGGCGTTGATTTTGAGTATTTTGATCAGTGAGATCGTTTTGGTCTTATGAGGACCAGAATTTTATGAAGATTGGATTGGCGTTTTTTTTTAATGATCAAGAGTTCTTTGGTCAACAATTTGGAATTTTTGAATGGTCTGTCCCGAGTTGAGCGGCGATTATTTTGATTTATAATTTTTGGATTGTACATGAGTGAATTCTGGTTCCAAGCGTACATTGGAAGAGGAATAGATTGAGAATTTGGATCAAAGGTTTGACATTCCTGCATATGGAACGAGGAGCTTCAGTTGTATGGATTTTTACAAGGTATTTAAACTCAAATAAAAAATTATTTAACATTTGATAAAATTTTTCGCGTTAAGTGTGGTTTAAAGTTTCGTGGCGCCGAATAGCAAATTCTTTGATGTTCACATGTTTGATAAACAAACAATTTCTTTTTTAATTTGGTAAAGTTTATTTGATTTGATTAACAATAAACTTGTTATATTATAAATCTTTAATAATTTAGTTCACAATATTTTAAAATTATTGTAAATTTTGTTTTTTTGCGAACACGACTACACCGTAGTGGGTGCGAATGCGTTATTTTGCTATTCTCGATTGTTTAATATTCAATTGTAATAGCACATTTGTATTTGCTAACACCAATTACACCATACACTTTCAAAACTTAAATCTGTGAGTTCAAAGGAGTCTTTTTGATAAAAATTTTATTATTAATTTTGAATAAAATTACAATTTATTATTCTATTATTAATTACGACTTGATTCATCTTTTTGACGCTCAACGTAATATTTTTGATAATTGTGAATTTCGACTCGATAATTTCATTTTGCATCTGAAGCCACATACCCTGAGAAAGATTTTTCGAGTGTTTCCATTTACGAGCTGCCGGCGCACTTTTTGGAGGTGTCTCGCTGAAAACACTTCACTATATAAAGCGCTACAGATGCACAGAATGTGTTTGGCCGATTTGATTTCCAATTCACAAAGTTTGCACTGGACAATCCTAGTGAGCAGCCCCGTAATGAGTCTAATTTTGTTTTTGATAAAAGAAAAAGCTTTTAGCCTCTACAGTCAAGTACTCTATAATTTTTTTGCCTATCCTTGTCCTGGTGTATTATGAAATTATGATAGAGGGTTTCATTGCTCTTTGTTTCTCACTTTTAAATTTCCAGCCTTTTGTGTTTTGGTTAGTCCACAGAAAAGCTCGGGTTTAGTTGGAAGCGTTCTTGAGCTTGATTTAACTAGTTTATCAGCATTACTTCCAATTTCCTCATGACTTGGCAGTCAATGAAGGGCAATTTTGTTGTTCCTCTAGTTCCGACACATGAGCCTGCCACATTCGAAAAAAAAAAGCTATGTATACCACAAAAAATTACCCTGCAAGCCCATATAGAGCAAAAGGGGGGTCTTGCCCAGAATCAGTATGGATTCAGAAAGGAACGCTCCACCATCGATGCCCTTCGGGTGATAGTCGATATTGCCCAAAAATCAAGGAGAGAGAGGCACGTGGCGCAAAAGAAAGCTTTGCATCCTGATCACCTTAGATGTAGAGAACGCGTTTAACTCTGCTAGTTGGTCCTGGATAGTAAGAGAACTGGAAGATATGGAAACGTCACAGTATCTCACAAACATCTTCAAGAATTACCTGAGTGCGCGTGCAATTATCGATGCCGAAGAGATGCTCCATCAAAAAATTAAAATCAACAACGGGGTTGCACAGGGATGGGATCTTGGTCTCCAACTGTGGAACCTTATGTACGACAAGTAGCCCAGTCATTAGAGCAAAAAAATTAGCTCCACCTTATTTTTTGATTTGGCATGATTGTTCAGTGAGGAAAGTTATATAAAATTTCAAGTTTTCGACTTTAAGGAGGTGCCGCTCGCGCTGCCATCTTGGTTTGAAAGGGTGGAAAATCGCTTTTTTGCTACTATCTCGTTACCGGTCTTAGAAACGTCAACTAAAGTTATTATAAAAATTGTAGAGCGTGCAATTCTGCATATTTTTCTTCATATACTTTTTTTTCTAAAATTAATAGTTACAGAATTATAACGCGTAGAAAATGAGCATTTTTGTGAATTTCAAAGTATTGATGGTCATATTGAAAAACAAGCGGCGTTTATTAAAAAATGGTTAATTAAATGTACCGCTTCATCTGATTAACTCATATCAGTTGTAAGACCTTGTTCATTCATCTCTCTTTTGCAATTAAGTGTTGTAGTTTTTTTAAATAAAAAAGTTGCATTATGAGATCTATTAGAAATCTTATCAACCCTTATACAGTGTGTCGCAAAACTCAACGTTATCTCTTGGAGGGCTGATAGGCCAGCTCATGGCTGACCATAAAATCAAAATATGACCTTAGTAAAAAATCATTAGTTTTTGAGATATTCGTAGTTTTATGAATTTTGTGAAAAGCGACACATTAAATGAGTTATTGTGTGCCACAGGTACGAAATTGTTATTATAAAGTTCTAATTTTAGTTACGTAACCCTGAACAGCCCTGCTATTGATTACAGATTAAAATAAAACTAATGGTGTCATAGTTTTAGAAAAAAAAAAAAATTTTGCCCTACTCAGGAATTAATTTTTTTATTTGTTAACTTTGGCTCATCATTTTGTAAAAAAAATGTACTACACTAGCCTAGCAAGTTATTTTAAAAAATTGCTCGTTTAGTGTAGTTTTTGAAATTTTATAACCATTTGCTATGTTTGATTTTAGAAAGAAGATATAACTATAAAAGATTTACTATAAAATGAGCTTATTGTGAAATTATTACAATAATCAGGAATTCAAATGAAAAGACTATTGTTAAATTAAAGTGACAAGTATGCGTTTCAAACTAAAAAAAAACACTATCAAAACTTAATAACTCAAAAAAAATGTTTTTTCAAAATGACCATTAATACTTTTAAATTGCGGGAAACGCCATTTTCAAAGAGTTATAACTCTAAAACTATTAATTTTAGAAAAAAATGTATAAGACAAAAAATATGCAGAATCGCATGTTCTACAATTTTTATAATAACCTTAATCATCGTATCTAATACCTGTAACTAGATAATAGCAAAAAATCGATTTTCCACCCTTTCAAACCAAGTTGCTAGACAACGCGGCGAAGAAGATCAAGATAACTAAAATAACAACAAAAACCCGAAAGGGCGGAAGAGTATAAAGATCGACTGATGACGGCGGAAGAAATGACGATAGTCGAAGTCCGCTTTCATCACGAAGCGGAGTTTTAGCCGGTAAGAATCCGGCACTACCACTCCCCAACATCGGGGTGGTGTTTTTTGAAGATTTTCGCTCTCCCACCACACTCAAAAAGGGTAGTTTGCATTAGGTTTGAAATTATACTTTTATCCGAATAGCGAGATCAATAGAAGGAGAAGCTGCAGAAAGTCACTATCCAAATGGAGAAAAAACGTTTGTGGGTTGTGGAACTTCTAATTTTAAAGAATTGGTAAGAGAAGACCAGACATAAAAGTGTTTGGAGAAAGATAGTCAACGAAGCTCTAATGCTGTAATTATATATTATTTAGTCTTTTTCTTCTCCAGTCTATCCGTCTTAACAGACCCGTAGTGATTATTTTCATGTGTCCAATCGTGTAATCGAGCCGTCGATTACTAGACAACATGATCATAATGCTCTTGGCAGATTACTCTTGGTAGTTTGCTATTGCCTTCCGAGGGGAGAGGGTCATAATGAGGTTGGATAAATTTTGTAGCCGGGTTGGGATCGAACCCAGGGCTTCTAACCTAAAGTCCGGTCCTTAGCCCGTTCACTTAGCTCACCTCGTATATTATTTAGTAATAAGTCCCAAATGATCAATGACATAATTTTAATAATTTCATAATCGTTTTGACTAGTGAAAGTATGCAATAATTGAATGGATAATCTAGGAAATTACAACGCAGTAATTAAAATTAAAAAGTTAAAAAATATACACAGTTAATTTTTGGCTAGTCTATTACCATTATTATAATGGACAAAAATTTATCCTCGGGATAATTCAACTTATTGTTGGCTTTCATTACTCTACCAATTGATCTAGTTTTACTATCAGATTGTCAAGCTCCATTAAATATTTCATACATTAGTCCTGGTCCTTGATGTATTTTATTTTTATACTTTCAGATTTAGTATAACTTTATTAAGGTTGAAGCCAACAATGAAAAATATTATTTTGTGGTTACTTCTTGTGTTTTGCGTTCAAGACATCTTCAGTAACGATGCAATTTTGTCGAAAGTAAGCTTTTAATTCTTCAATAGTTTAATAAAATTATGAAATTTATAGCGACGAAATATCTGCTGATCTGAGTTTTGTTGACGTGTGCATGTAATAATTATTATTGTTTATTAGAAATATTGTAAATTTCTTGGATATTGTGACCATCAGCAATTTTCATTTGTTTTCTTGAAGTTTTAAATTAATCCAAATTTTATTCTTATCAAAAAGTAATGTAACAAATAAAAAATGTAGGTACATGAAGGTTCAGATCCTATTTTAAAAAAGTTGTTTTTTTAATTTTATTTTATATTTTTGCTGTATGCGATCTCGTGTAGTTAACCATAAATTAAAAATAGAATAATTTAACTTATTATTTAGTTTAGAATTATTTAAGTTTTAAATCAGTAGGTAATAAAAAATATTTTGTCCTTAAATGTATTTAAGGCATCTTGGAGTTGCAAAACTTGATATATTATTTTTTTTAATCTTGAACGTTTAGAAAATAACTGTACTTAATACCAATTTTGAATTTTAGTTTATTCAAAACACCTTCAAAATCAAAGATATACGAACAGAAGTGGTCCGTTTCAATAAAAGTGTTTACCATATCTTTGAACTTAAAACGTTTAAATACAATCGCACCACCACGGCTCATAATTGTACTTTTAGCCCAAAAGTTAACGTAGAGGATAAAACAGAGGTAAATATTATTCATTTAAACAAAAACTGAGTCAAGTAAATAAATTTGAACAAATTTTTTTTTAATTAGTGTTGTATTCTTTTAGGCCGTTGTGCAAGTCTATAAGTTTTACAGTAATGAGTATCGCCACTTTCCGATACGTTTTCAAATAAATCTAAAAAAGGCTTTTGAATCAAATGCAATTGGAATTAAAAATTTGATAAAATGTGGTAACCTGACGAGTTTCACTTTTCATAAGGTTTTTAAAATCGTTTCTATTTGTTACAGTAGGTCTTTAATATTTCACTTTTAGGATATTATTTACCACATGTGTAATTTTGTTGTTGATGACAGTCGCTTCCCTCCTCTTATTCCGAGTGGTATGTATAAAGTGGAAATCATATTGCTATATTTAAATAAAGAAGCAGGAGTGGGAAATTTATATGGCGAAGTGTACACACCAATGGCTTACCCGAAAAAATAAAATATGAACCAATAATAAAATAATTATTTAAAAAAATCACTGTTGTTAAAAATGCACGGTATTGGCTAACGGCATTGTTTATAAATTTTATCTATTTTTTAAATACTGCAGCCCCAGAATCAAATTTCTTTTTTGCGTAGGTGGAAGTCTTGGAAGCAATTGAAAACCTGTCAAATATTAATTTACTGTTTGGATCGATTTTTATTTGCTTTTAAGGCTTCTAGCTAAGAGAAAAATCGGGCTGGTATCTGTAGTAAACGTAATCTGTGTTAAAATCTTACACTATGAAATAAAATGCACTTGTTAAAAAATGTTTGTAGTTTTTTTCTTGTAAACTTTGCTTTTGGATTTTTTAGCTTTTCGTGAGTTCTTTCAACGTTGAGATTCAAAGAATTATTTGGTAGCTAAAGTTCCAACCTGATAAACAGATTACAACCTATATATCCTTATACTAGCACCCGCAGGCAGCTGCACGCCCAACTCAGGATTCAACTGACCACGTAGCATTTCTTCTTTTTGCAATTAATGATTTGTTTTATTTATAATGAGTTTGTTTACTTTCATTCTTGTATGTGTAAACAATTACATCAAAAGCTAAGTCTGAGGCATACGTTTACCATCGCAAGTTTCTTCCCTATTGATTTTGCATAATTTTTATAATAAGTTCAAGTTGCGGTAAACCCACGTTAAGTCTGCTTTGTAGATAAAATGATCCACATCTGGACTCCTACCAATTGGGAAATTTCAGGATTAGGCTGTGTACTGTTACTTACTTACTTGCTTACTGTTGAATTTTTTTTTTAATCCTTTTATTAATTTACTATCGGTACATGTACATTTTGTAAATTTTTTGACATATCGTGCCTTGAATGGCCTACCGTCCAACAACGGTTGGCAAGACTATATTAACAATTCTTGTGTACATTTAAATAAACATTTCAAAATGTTCTTTTTGAAAAATCCAGAAAAAGTTTGGGTTGGCTGCTAGATTAAGAGCGAGAATGATAGGTGGTTGGACAGCCTCCGATAACACCTGGTGCTACTAGCTCGTATCTCTTTCTTAACAGTTGTCACTTTCAGATCTCGGTGGATAGCTTTATTGGTGATGTACCATAGAGCGTTAGTTATTTTTTGCAGCGTTTTTGGATTGAAATCTTTGTATAATTTTGATATTTGAGTTACTAAGCCTAACTCCAGAGTTGAATGCCATACGAACAGATTGACTTGATGATGGTTTTAAATAAAAGTATCTTATTTTCCATTGTTAGTTTGGATTGCTGACCGATTAACCCATCTAGTTTGTAAAGTAAGTTGCTGAGTTGTTTGCGTTTGGGCCATATTATATGTTTTTTCCATGTCAACCTTTAATTTAGATGCATCCCGAGATACTTTGTGTCTTCTGCCTGGGGTAAAACTTTGGGTGGAAGGTAAGAAACGTAGACACTTAAATGCAAATTTTACGATTTAAACCTCGATGAATTCTGAAAGAGCGTATTTTAAATAAGAGAATTAGGTGAGAAGATGGCCTTAAAACCAACAGTTTTTTTAAAAATCGATTTTAAAGACATTGATTTTCATAGCAATTTTCAAGTTTAGTCGCTCGGTATTGGTGAATCAATGCATTCTATTGTCGGTCCGTGTAGTTGAACTAGTCTTAACCTTGCGCAGAGCGGCGATAAGCGGAGCGACACTTGCATTGGGATGCTTCAACAGTGATACGCTTTTCCTACTCACAAAGAAAGCGCCCTCCGGTCTAGCTCATTTAGTCGGTGGCCCTTAAGGGATTCTTAGAATTTGAGAAATCCAAGAATTAGCAGGTACTCCCATCTCAGAGTAAAGTAATATTGGAACAACCACTCGCTTTATCTCTTTTTCTACACAAAAGAAAAATCTCTGAAAGTAAAAATATTGTCTACGCAAAATAAAAGAGGGTATGAATTTCATACATATAATGTGACGAAATAAATAATAAAGATAATTTGTGATTACACAAAAACACATAATTATTTCTTAAAAGAATAAACTCTACTTTAAAGAAACGTTTCGGAAAATCAAACTTAAACATAACTTGTAACTTTAGTAGTTACCTATTTAAATTTATCATTTAATGAACAAATGAAGATATGTTAATTCACATTGGATTCAATAATAATTTGTACGTTACAATTAAAAAGTATAAAATTGAACAATTGACTATTTAATGTAATTTTAAGTAGTGAAATTTAGACCTTACTTGGTCATAAAAACAAGTAAACATTTTAAAAGTCAATCGCCGTTTATTACAAATTATTGGGAACATCTTAAAATTAACATTGCAATTAACTAACCTTGATTCTTCCAAAATAGGCAAAGCGAGAGTCTCCTAGAATGAATATCACGGGTTTGTTGGATTTCTCAAGTTTCCTTGACGTGTTCTTTGTTCCATGTTGCAACATCAACTTATGAGCAATTCTTCCATAGTTATAAATTTCATTTCGTGGTTCATCCAGATAAATAATCCATTCACAAATTGTAGGCTTTTGTCTACTTAAGTTGTTGTTCCAAATAAATAATCCATTTACAATTTGTAGAATTTTTGTCGTCAAATCTGTAATTTGCATCAAGATAATAACAGTAAATCAGAAATTTGCATTTATTTTCGCATTAACTTGTTTGAATTATTAATAATTTCAGGCACATAATAATTAGCAATAACTTTTAACATTCGATGCAGTACGTTCGATTATTTAAGATAATTTAATGTTGATTTATTTAATAAACTTCACCAAAATTAACATTTTAGTTACGAGATAATTTGTTGTTAATCCGTTTGATTTAATTGTCGTCGGAAATATTTTTAGGTAAAATTCGAGAATCGATAAAGTTCACTTCACAAAAACATTTTTCAAATTAAGTCACACAAATTTACAAAGAAAAGTTACCAAATCGTTTCTTCGACGGTACAAGGAATAGTTTACATGTTCAATCTACTGAGGTTGAAGTAAAAAAGTGTATCCTACACATATTTTTTTAACAATATGGCCGTCAGAATCATAGAATGACTTGTCAAGAAATACATTTTTTCGTTCTGATTTTCACTGTAGCCTTTAAAGTTGTATAACTGCAGGGGTTAAATTGTCCTAAATAAGTATTTTTTTCACTTAAGTAGAATGACGTAATGCTGGAATTTTAGAGCTAGCATTTATTCTTCAAATTTCTCAGAAATTTCCTGCTTTGCTTTCAGAAAAAGCAAGATATAAATTCTAAAAATAAATTCAACTCTTTTTGAAAGAACTTCGAATTATTAGGTAATTTGGAAATGGTTCGACGTAAGTCGTAACAACAGTGCACTTTGAGCAAAAATCATGGTTTTCAATAGTAAATGTGCAGGAAAAATGGCTTAAAGCGCTTGAGCGCAGCAAGAAGTGCAAACGAGTTTCATCTCTCAAAGATCCACCTTTTTCTTTAACCCACGGGCTTAGGGGTATTTTTATAAACCACCACAGCACGAGGAGGATCCACGCAAAAAAGTAATTATTAGCGGGGCTCTTATGCATTACAGTGCACGGACAGAGCACAGAATGCATTGATCCATCAATCACGAGCGACTTAACTTGAAAATTGCTATGAAAATCGAGCTTTTTTAAAACCGATTTTTGAAAAAACTAGTGGTTTTAAGGCATTTTTCATCACCTAATTCTCTTATTTAAAATGTGCTCTTTCAGCATAAATCGAGTATTTGTTTTGAATCTTAATCTAAAACACTCTGGTCGATTAAGTAAGATTCAAGTAAGTGACAGTGGTCCCGTATATGTTGTTTTATTTTGTACAAAAATCTAATGTACCATTCAGTCAAATGCTTGAGTCACGTCAATAAAAGCGGCTGAGCAATACCCCTTTTTGGTGAAAGGTAGGAAACGTAGACCTTTAAATGCAAATTTTACGATTGGAACCTCGATGAGTTCTGAAAGAGCATATTTTAAATAAGAGAATTAGGTGATGAAAATGGCCTTAAAACCAACTGTTTTTTCAAAAATCGAATTTAAAAACTTCGATTTTCACAGTAAATTTTAAGCAAAGTCGCTCGGGATTGGTGAATCAATTCATTCTATTGACAGTCCGTGCACTTTTAACTGGTCTTAGCTTTGCGCAGAGCGTGGATAACCGGAGCGATACTTGCATTGGGATGCAGCAACAGTGCACTCTGAACGAAAATCATGGTTTTCAATACTAAATGTGCAGGAAAAATGGCTTAAAGCGCCCGAGCGCAGCGAATTCACTCGAAGTTTAGAATTCACTCTCACGAGTTTCACCCCTCAAAGATCCACCATTTTTCTTCATCCGCGGGCCTAGGAGTATTTTTAAATTAGTTGTCGCACTACGCACCCTTCGGGCGCTCCGGGCCATTTTGATGAAAACCACCATGGCAAGAGTAGGATCTACGCAAAAAAGTAATCATCACCGGGGCTCTTATGCATAACAGTGCACGGACGGAGCACAGAATGCATTGATTCACCAATCACGAGCGACGTAACTTGAAAATTGCTATAAAAATCGAGCTTTTTTAAATTCGATTTTTCGCCAAGAGCCAAACACATTATCACCAAGCCAGATCAAACCTCCGGTCGTGGAACGCAAAAAGTTCCTCCTTCAAACGCACCAATCATGAACCTTTTCGCGGATGAAGAAGATGACGATTTTGAAATTTTCGGTTAGTATTTCCAAAACTCTCAAGATCGATCTCACAAGCATGATTGATTGGTTCCCATGTAAAGACTCAAATAATTTCAAGATTATCGTGATTAGGGATAGGACGAAACTTTATAGTTTTTTTGGAATTTTTATTTGTGTAAACTTTGTAAAATTGCTGTAAAATTATTTTTTTTTTTTTTTGTTTTGTTTAAATAAATGCACGTGTGCTTTGGTGTCGTCGGTGAGCTCGCTAATGCTTCGAGGTAGAGTAATCGGGGGGACCTTTTGGTACCCTCCCCAATACGCTTACAACATCAAGATCCGGCTCAACGCCTTTCGGGTTTGAAATCCCCAAAATTCGCATTGCTATTGGTCGAATTACTCGATTTTCGAGAATAAGCGGGCGTAGCCCGTAATAGCTCTTTTGCTATGTGATGCTACATGCTACAATTCGATTTTTGAA
Organism: Rhagonycha fulva; assembly: GCA_905340355.1. Lineage (NCBI taxonomy): Eukaryota > Metazoa > Arthropoda > Insecta > Coleoptera > Cantharidae > Rhagonycha > Rhagonycha fulva. The sequence continues at coordinate 26,397,097 of HG996559.1, read as the reverse complement.
AAAACTGTTGGTTTTAAGGCCATTTCCTCACCTAATTTTCTTATTTAAAGTGTGCTCTATCACAATAAATCGAGGTTTTAATCGTAAAATTTTTATTGGGGGGTCTACGTTTCCTGCCTTTTCCCCCTTTTTCTTCCAGAATTTGTAATGTTTGTTTAGCTACTTTGGGGATTTGTTCGATTATGGCATGTTGATTTCGAAACCCAAACTGGTGATTCGAGATAAGTTTTTTTCCATTAAGACCAACGTTTGAGTAATAAATAATCTTTCAAATAGCTTTGAGGAAATGGGCAGAGGACTTATTGGTCTATAAAACTGCGTTTATGCTGGTGGTTTATCTGGTTTAAGGATCAAGGTGATCTGAGCCATCTTCCATAGCACCGGAAAATAATTGATTCTTAGCATTGCATTATAGGTGTATGTGATTAGTTTTACTGCATTTACTGATAATTGTACAAGTAGCGTACCAGGTATGAGGTCGCATCCTGGTTCTTTTCTAGATTTTGCAGCCAGTTGAATGCCCACTGATACTTCTTTAACTGCGACTAGTTTTAATGGAGCAGTCAAGGAAGTTATGTATGTGTTGCTTTTCTTCCGTGATTATTTCACTTGGGGTGCGTTCCACTTAAAGCCCACGACGACCACGGTCGTTCGTCAGTCCAATCAAATAACCGGTTTCGATCTTTAGTCCAATCAAAGAACCACGGGACCACGCTGCGGTCGTCGTGGGCTTTAAGTGGAACGCACCCTTGGATATGGCTGGAAGACTCCAGTAAAGTGTTCATCAAATGCATCTGCTTTTTCTTTGTTAGTTCTCGCCCATGTTGAATCTGATTTGATATTTGGATGTGGGGGATATGTACTTGTGGCCGCTTAATCCTTTTTGTAGCTTTCTAAAGCGTGTAGTCAGTAGCCTCTGTTAAGGAGAGACTTTTGAGATAGTGTTGAATAGTTTGGTTTTTGTAGTCATTTAACATTTATTTTTAAGTTCTTTTGTGGTTTTATTTAGCTCGATCTTAATATTTCTGTTTTGGGTGTTTTGCCAGTTTTTCTTAAGTTTCCGCTTTTCAGATATAGCTTTCGTTATTTCATTGAGATAGTTGTCATTAGCTGTTGCTTTGCTTGAGTAATTTGAAGTAGCTAATATGCCTCAAATTGAATCATTCTTGTTAGATAGTCAGCAGCATCGTTCAATTCTTCTGTCGTTTTGAGTTTTATACTTATTTAATGATATTTTTTCGTCAAACAATTTTTTGAATAATATCCAATCGGTATTTTTATTATGTATTTAATGATGGAGTTTTATTTGTAACATAACTTGGGTACCCAGAATTAACAACAATGGCGAGTGATCTTATAAAAGATCAAAACTAGGTATAATTTCGGTGTGTAAGTCTGATATATTTTTTCTTCTTTTGTGTATTCCTTAGCCAGTAGGTTAGTTGGCCTGTAGACAAGTGCTGCAATTTATTGAGCTCTGTTGCATTGAATAGTTTTTGTCCTCTTGTGGTGATCAATCTGGAACCTAATTGAGTATGTTTTGCATTGTAGTCTTCAGCAGCTATGAAACGATTGCCGAGTAAGTTGAAAAATTTAGTGTAGTGTTCTTTTTTGATAACTTCCTGCCCCTTTTTTGTTTAGTGGGCAGTAAATTGCCGATATGACCACTAATTTTATCTGATCTTTAATGGGTTTCCAATTCGTTATGGTTAATCAAGTTCTTAATGATAATGGCAGTTCCTTCATGTGCTGTACCATCGGGATGGTTATTTTAATGAACTGTGTAGTTAGGTATTTTGATTTAGTTTTTGTTAGTAAAATGAGTTTCAGAGATGTTGAGTCAAGCCAAATATGCTTTTTTTTTTGTTTCCCCATGATCTGGGGTAAAAAACTACATCTCATAGAGATGATTCAATACCTGGATCTAACTTTAGACAACAGACTAACTTTCAAAAAACATATTGGGAATATAACGATCAAAGCAACTAAAGCTATATGGGCATCTAGGAGGTTGACTAGAAAGACGTGGAAACTAAAACCACACATGGTTCTTTAACTTTACACCAAAGTTTTGATACCTACAATTACAATTAATTCAACAAGTTACAAAGATTTTCATGTTTGGGAATTACGGTGGCAATGTCAACGACACCCACCACAGTCATGGCTGCAATGCTGGGACTGCATCTTTAAAGATCTGATCTCTAAATCTGATCTTTAGAGAAGCTGTATCTGGAACATTTCTACGCTCTCATTGTCTATCTGCGTCTGCCGTTGTGGTTAGTAAGTTGGTTCTTGATGATTTCTCCAACAATGGTATGTTATTAAGATGCAAAACCTTATTAAGATTATGATTGCCCCTGTTAGAATCATATACGTTAGACTGATGCTGAATCGTCTTCCAGTTGTAATCGGTCAGATTTTGTTAAGTGTCCATTTGATCGTTGATTAAGTTTCTTTTGTCTGAATATTTCAGGACAGGTTCCAAAAACCTTTAATGGATGGATGTCTTGAAAGTTTTTTAGTGTCGTTTTAATCTTATTTTCTGCGTAGTGTATTGTTCTCTTTACATGAGCTAGTGAAGTGAGCTTGTGTAAGCTGCCACGTCTAAACGAGGTGTGTTGGTGAATTGAATTGATGAATAAAATTACATACGTAAATTGTTTAATTATTTGGATTGGTTGGCTTTACTAATGTTTCAAATTTATTTGGTAGTGCGATTAAGGTGATCTTCCGGTGGTTGTTTGTAAAAGACTTTTTAGTTAGATTGCGGCCTCACCAACTAATTAAACCGACAAAAAGGCCTGGAATACCAAAATTTCGATCAAGATCGAGGAGAAGGTCTCGAATTTTTCCAAATATTACAGCTTCAATCTTGGTACTTTCATTAATCGATATGAATTGTAACGGTACTAGAAAATTAAAAAAAAAATAAATAAATAAACACTTTTCTACACCATCCAAGAAATTTTTTGTGTAATTTTTACCAAGGTACACTTCCGATAATTCTAACCTCTAAAAATTTTCCAAAGGGCATAGCCGGATTAATATGAGAAATCTGCCCCCGCGACTTTTTTGGTTCATACTCAGGGGATCGATTTGGTGTAGAATATAAATAATTGACACCAATTTTTAGCTCATTAACTCTAACGGTTGTCGATATTTTCAAAAAAACCTGTTTTTTCAATTTTATTTTTATTTTTATAGTAAAATTCACAATTAATCAATGATGAATTTTTTCCTAATTTTTAGGAGTGTAAGACATGAGAAAAAATATAATCATGATTTTTTAATGAAAAGCCGATTTTTGGCAGACGATTGAAAATTAAAATCTTTTTTTTTAGCCTTTTTAAAATATGTCACTCACCAAAATTCGTCAGAAAATGTCTATTATACTCCTCTACATTCAGGAATTTTTTTAAATTTTTTGAAATGGTGGAACAATATGAAAAAAAATAAAAACTCATTTTTTTTTAAATCTTGCGTTTTAAATAACTTATATCTTTTTTTTAGCTAAAAAAATTTGTCTAAAATATTTTTTTGCCAAAAATAAATATAAATAAAGATTACCATAAAAAAATTCATATATATTTTAAAATATTTTATTATTTTAATATATTTTAAAATAATGCATTTTTGGGGAAAACTTATAAAATCTTTTAAAGTTCTTAAAAAGACCTTTATTTTTGTTTTTTATAAAATACCGTAGCCTCAAAACTAAGTGAGCTAATAACAAAAATAAAGTAGATCCTTATTTTTTTCATATAAATTATAAATATAATTTTTTTAGCCCTTATTTTTGAAATGGTTTGAGCTGAAAGGGTTTGAACAACATGCCAACTATTTACGAACATATGCAAACTTTAAACGGCCATATCTTATACAATTTTTATACTACAACAAAAACCTAAAACCTACAAGCCAAACCTACAATTTTTAATTTTATAAAATTTTGCGTATCATTAATAAATTTTGAGATATTTTTAAGAAAAGGCAATTTTTTGCAAAATTGCAAAAATGCTCTCTTCAAATCAACCTCAATATTTTTCAAAACTAAGGACTTTAAACCTGTAAAACTACTAGAGCATATTACAAGTAAGTACATAAATAAAGTTAATTGTGAAGTAGTATAACAATTATTTTCAATTAGGATGGTAATTAAATTAGGGGGTGATTTTAACATTTTTTGTCGCCAAAATAAATAAAAATCATTTTATCATATTTAAAATTAAAATATACAAAAAATCAATTTATCATAGCTCGCTTAGTTTTGATGCTATGGGGTTTAACAAAAAAACGAAATTAAAGAGTTTTTGAATATTAAAATATATTAAAATAATAAAATATTAAAATATTTTAAAATATATTTTTTAGCTAAAAAAAAAATATAAGTTATTTAGAACGCAAGATTTTAGAAAAAAAATGAGTTTTTATTTTTTTTCATATTGTTCCACCATTTCAAAAAATTCAAAAAAATTCATGAGTGTAGAGGAGTATAATAGACATTTTCTGACAAATTTTGGTGAGTGACATATTTTAAAATGGCTAAAAAAAGACAATTTTAATTTTCTATCGTCTGCCAAAAATCGGCTTTTGGTTAAAAAATCATGATTATATTTTTTTCTCATGTCTTAAACTCCTAAAAATTAGGAAAAAATTCATCATTGATCAATTGTGAATTTTACTATAAAAATAAAAATAAAATTGAAAAAACAGGTTTTTTTTGAAAATCTCGACAACCGTTAGAGTTAAAGAGCTAAAAATTGATGTGAATTATTTTTATTCGACACCAAATCGATCCCCTGAGTATGAGCCAAAAAAGTAGCGGAGGCAGATTTCTCATATTAATCCGGCTATGCCCTTTACAATTAAATTTTATTATCTACCTTCCTTGTTTCAATACTTTTCCTTGCTGATTCATTTCTATAAAAAAACATAGTTATAATAAATTATTATTTACATTGTTATTAATTATGCTTGAATTTATATAAAAACAAATCAAATAGAAGCGAACCGTAACACATTAAAAAAATATTAATGGTTTTAGGAAATTACTAAATCAATTAAATAAATGAATTGCAGTATATCGTAATTTTTTTTTCAGTTCGCCGTGGTATATATATGGAGTAAAACGGTTGCAGTTTTAAGTAAATTAGTAAAAATAATGAAAAATATTATTGTTATATTTGCAGTCAGATTTCTTCTTCAAGATGTTTTCTCTAATGAAGCCCTGCTGTCTAAGGTAATTTTATTTTTATTTTTTTAAATTATAATCAATACTTGATATTCAAAATGCAATTAAAATTTTATCAATTTAATGTAGCGACTAGTCATTGAGCTTTCCGTTTTATTTAAATTTGCTTAAAAAATTTGGTTTGTGGTGCCTATATGATTTATTATTATTTAATTGAACTAAAAAAATTTCTATAATTAACTGATTTTTAGTTTCATCAAAATGGGTACAAAATTAGAGACCAGCGAATGCAATTAATTAATTACGATGAAGAAACCTTCAATTTTTTGGAATTGAAGGTATTTAAATATAATCGTACTACCACGGCTCATAACTGTACTGTAAACCTTAAAATCGATTTAAAGGATAACACAGAGGTAAAACAATAACTATGCTATGGTCTCGTTTAGTTAGGTTTCATAAATTTAATTTTTTTCATCAACAAAATAACATTTAAACTACCGTATATTTTTAGGCACTAGTTCAAGTTTTTAAGCTTTTAAGCAACGAGTATCGAAAAATTCCGATGAGATTTCAAATTAACTTAAAAAAATCTGTAGACTCAAATGCAATAGGATTGAGGCAAATAAAAAACTGTGGTAACCTGACAAGTTTTTACTTTTATAAGGTAAACTCGTATGATTGATAACATAAAATTTAAATACACACTGTTGCATTTTCAGGACGTTACATACCATTTTTGCAATTTTGTTGCAAATGAAACGCAGTTTCCTCCACTTATTCCTAATGGTAAATATAGAGCTGATGTCACATTATTATATTTTGGAAAAGAAATTGCGTTGATTGCTTTGTTTGGTGAAGTATATACACCAGTAGCGTACCCAAAGCATTAAAAATTGTGTGAAAATTAAAATCTGAATATTACTAACCAGCAATTATTTGGAATGGCTGCACTTTTGTGTTGAAGTTTTATTCAAACAATTTTTTTTTATTTAAACTGTGTATTGTAAATGTAAGCAGCACGAAAAATTTTTGTGATGAATAAAAATATCCTATACTCGTAACTATGATATTTTCTACAATTTTATTAATTAATTCCTGCCAATACACTTATACACTGAATTAGAAAATAAAAAATTAATTAAATTATTAATGAAATATTTCTTTGGATTTATGAATTTTTTTCTTTGTGTTAATGAATCTATTGAAAATAAGGTCATAAATTTTACATGAGGGCTAAGAATCTAATAGTGATTTTTCAACGTCCTATGCATTTAGAAAGAGCCACAAAAGTTACAACAAAAAATTATATTTTACATTTTAAACCGCCTACGTAGAGCCCATAATGTGGTACTGAAAATCTTCTTTGATAGGTTCTTCCTGATAAATACTGAAAACTTTCTATAACATTCAAATCAACTAACGTTACCATGTATTACCCCCCGTGAACAATGCGGGTAGAAAAAAAGTCATCATTCGTGCTCTCCAATGGTATCTATCTTGAATTTCCAGAAAAGGTGACAAATCCCAAGACGGTCTAGATCTTTTCAAATGGGTTTAAAAATAAAGATTTGTATAATCTTTTAGGAAAATGTAACTAAATAAATAAAATTATATGCATATTATTAATTTATTACGTGCAATACAAAGTTTTATATTAATCTCTTAATTTCTGTGCAAAAGCAAACACCGTGTACATCTGAAAATTGTTATAAAATTCTTAATTTTTTGGATATTCTATAGGTACATATATCTCATGGTAGATATTTAGCACTGCGATATTTGCATTATCTGATAGGACTGTCACTTTTAGTAAATATATACCAGTGGGCATCAGTGGAGGAAATTTAGTTTCATCAAATACAACATTACATGCATGATATGTGATATTCTAAAAAAAAATACCAATTAGAGCATTGCTTACATTCGTAAATTATTTTTAAAACCTTATAGAAAAAAAATGATGTTATATTACCGCACTTAATTACATCACCAATACCCATTGCGTTTGCTTTAAATGCTTTCTGCGCATTAACTTGAAAGCGCACAGGAAAACGTCGATACTCATTACTCAGAAATTTGTACGATTGCGCTAAGAACTAAAAATAAAATCTCTTAAGCATTTTCTTTCAGGAAAATTTAGTTAAATTTAAAAAACCTTACCTCAGCTTTATCTCTCATGTCATCTTTAAACCTAAAAGTCATATTGTGGACCGTGGTAGTTCGATTAAATTTAAAAGGTTTAATTTGGAAAAAAGCAAATACATCGTCATCGTAGCTCATTAACTGCATTCGGACATTTCTGAGTTTATACCCATGTTGATTAAGCTGAAATTTAATACATTAAAGATTTGTTTGATTTGATCAGTAATCTTACATAAAACTAAAATTAAATGTAGCTAACCCATGACGTTCTTTATTTACCAAATCTTTATTGGTACATCTTTATAACATCTAAAGTAGAACTTACGTTCAAGTAATTTAATTAAGGCGATCTTCGATATAATGTGCATTGAGGTTTTTTCACCTCGCGCTTTAAATATAAGAAAAGATCGTAACATACAATTTAAAACAATGCAATTTCTAATTTTAAGTATCGCGAATTTGATTTGCATTTTATGTGAAGTGTCATCATAAACTGCTTTAAGTATAAAGTGTTTTAAGTTCTAGTTTTTGAATATCATGTCGATTAACAGGAAATTTAAATTACTTGAACATAAGTTTTACTTGAAATTTTATAAAACTGCTTGGCATTTATTCTGTCTCGTAAAGTTACTCTGATGGGCCCATGTAATGTTGGTAGTACTGGCTAATCTAAATTACAATTGACCCTTTTTGAATTAAAGCTAAAAATGAGTAGTAAATGCTGGTTAATCCAATTATTCCACGTCATTGTATCACAAAATCAGCTCTAATCTCAATATGATGTATAAAGTAAACAGATTTTTGAAATAGTTGAATTACTTTTTTTGCAGAGGTCGCAAATTTGTACAAAGTTTAGTAGTATAAACTAATACAAGAATTATAAAAAAACGTACTTATATTTGGCAAATTAAATGTAAAACACTTGTAACTACATACCTTAGACAAAATAGCATCATTACATGAGAAGTTTTGAACAGAAATTGCAAGTGCTAATATCAAAATTATATGTTTCATTGTTGCATTTACGTTTAAGTTTAAACCACGTAACACTCCAGCTAGAATACTAACGACTACTACCCAAATGTTCAGGGGAGCCGGTGTTATTTCGAACAATAAGCAATTGGATAAAAATCTTGTACAAATTATCAGAAAAACTACAGTACATCACAACAGGAAGTAATTTGGTATGTTATCTTCTTGGGTTAATTTAGCGTAACAAAACTAAACTAAAAAAACTAAATAATACTCACATAGTAACTAAAACAGATTTTAGTCACCTGGGAATAAATTACACTTTACATTGTAATATTGTTTTGCGATTTTTATTTTTTGTATTAATTCGGATATTTTTTACTCTAGTGAAACATATGGAAACTAAAAGAATTTAACCTACTCATAAGGACAAGTTTAATAAGTCATCATGGAGTAACTGCGATATCAAAACTATCTCGGATAGTGCCTGTACACCTAAATGGAATGACTACTTACGAAACTTTTGCGTTTATAGATGAAGGATCCACCGCAACCATGATCAAAGAACGAATAGCAAGCTTACGTGATTATTAGTTTTGCCAAAACTGCAGAAAATCAAAATTCCAAGGTACTATTAGCCAAAACAATACAACAATTTCTAGATGCACGTGTTTGTCGACACTTCTATTAACGCATTTGCAGCTGCAGTTTACTTTAGATTTGAAGGAACATTGGGGATGAAATGTGTGCTGTAGGCGCTAAAACTATAGTAACTCTACTACAACTATTATCGATTTCTAGGTTAGAATAGCAAGCAGCCGTGTTAGAGGTACGCCTAAGAAAAACGGTGGCTAATGCTCATTCCAGGCGTCCTGATCAAAAATTCTTCTGGTAAGATTCTATTGATTTTTTTTCTTTCCCTGAAGTAAACTCCCGTTTTTGATCAAAATGATGTGTTACTTGTCAAACGGCAAACAAAGGACGTAATTGGAGCAACCTACGATGCCATAAATCTAATTATTTTTCTTAGAAATTACCGAATTACAAAATTTATTCAGGCTTATTATCACCGTAACCACTTTTACGAGAATCACAAGCAAGCGATCAACAAAGTTGATGCTGGATTGAAAGAGCGACATCAACTTCATCACAAATGGCTGACCATCCACCAGGTCGTTTGGCGACGTTTATTGCTCCACTTTTCTCCCACTTGAAGTTATACCAAGTCGAAGAGTAGAAAAGCACTGGACTACACTATTCGCGTGCCTAACTATTCGTGCAGTTCACCTTGAGGTTGTTCATTCTTTGAACAAACCTTTGTGCTAGATGGCTATACAAAACTTTATTGTTAAACCAGGAGCACCGATTAAGATACGTTCCGATAATGGTACCAACTTTGTAGGAATAGTAAATAAACTTCAAAAATTACGAGCTAAAATGCAGCCTAACAACTGCAAGAAAAGAGCTCCGTATACTAAGATGGTTGTTCAACCCACCCCTGGCACTACGTACAACCGGATGTTGGGAGAAATTGGTTTAATTTATCAAAAAGTCATTAATGAAATATTGATGCCCACCAAAAGACCGAATAATTAAACCCTAGATTGTGTCAAACCCTTGATTGACACCAGAAGACAGAATAATAAAACTCTACGTTATTATTTAATGGAAGCACAAAAGATTTTAAATTTGAGAAAGAAATTATCATAAACAGATAAAAAGTAAAAACTGAAAAAAAATTAACGCCCAGGCTTTGAAGCTCCGTTCAAGGACACAACCATAGGTTCAATATGAATAAGTCATCTTGGGATACCCATCTTTTCTGTACCCACCAATTGGATAAATATTCTAGAAGATACAAAAAATATTGTAAAGTGTTATTGTTCTGTTTTTTATTATTTTTTAATTTTTAAGGAAATAAAATTTCATTTAAAGATATTTATATTATTAATTTCTTACTTGCAAAACAAAGTTTTATATTAAATTCATAATTTAAGTGCAAATTTCCAATCCAATCCACAATCACCAAACAGATTATTATAAGATTTTTAATCCTTAGGATATTGCATAGGTATATATATCTCATGGTAAATATTTATTACAGCAATAACTTTATTTACCAATAAGGCTTTCACTTCCAATAAATATATACCAGTGGGCATTAATGGAGGAAATTTACTTTCATCGAATGCAACATTACATGCGTGATAAGTAATATTCTAAAAAAAAAATACAAATCAAAGCATTGCTTACATCTTTAAATTATTTTTAAAACCTTATAGAAAAGAAACGAAGTTATATTTCCACACTTAATTAGATCACCCATACCCATTGCGTTTGCTCTAAAAGTTTTCTGCGCATTTACTTGAAATCGTACAGGAAAACGTCGATATTCATTACTCAAAAATTTATATGTTTGGGCTAGGAACTAAAAATATACTTTATTAACAAGTTTAGTTAAACTTATAAAACTTATTTCACTCGAGTTTACCTGCTACTAAATCTTACCTCTGTTTTATTTCCCAAGTCAACTTTAGGTCTAAAAGTACCATTGTGCAGCGTAGTAGTACGATTACACTTAAAAGGTTTAATTTGAAAAAAATAAAATACATCTTCATCGTAACTCATTAACTGTACGCGTAAATTTCTGAGTTTGTATCCATGTTGATTTAGCTAAAATTTAATACATTATATTATTTATAATTTTAGTTTGTTATAAATTTGATTTTTAGTGATGATGAGTAATAGTGCAGAAAAAAAATTGTATGTAACCATCACATAAAGTTTTTGTATTAAATTTTTTATTCAAAGACGGCCACAGAATCTACATTGGATTCTTAAAATCCAAATCATCATTAATACATCTTTATAACATCTCAAGTAGAACTTACGTTAAAGTAAGTCAATTAAGGCGATCTTCAATATAATGTGCGTTGAAGTTCATCCACTTTTTGCCTTGCTGTGAAAAAAAAACCTAACGTACATTTATTTGGAACAATGCAAGTACCAATTTTAAGTATTTGGATTTAATATATTACATAATGATTTTCTGTGTTCAAAGTTCAGCTCATATGCAGATGTATCATCATTCATCTATAATCCTATACTATTAAACGAGCAATTCTTGTATATATGTATGTATATATATGCACATGGTACTAATACGCCTCCGAGAAGTAAGTCAGCGTATCTTGTTAGACTCCGATTTTACTACTTCGACTCCGAAACCGGAGTCGAAAACGTTTCCCCATTAAAAATTAAAATTATGGCTCACCACGTCGCCTGGATTACCGTGACCAATTTTACTCTGGAGTCCAAATGGTCATATACACATATACTTTTATACAACGTAGTGTACGAAAAATCCGCTAGGTTCGCTACCGTTTCAAACGATTATAAGAGAATATGTTTGCCGGTTGCTTGTGCCTCCATGCGCCTGTAGATCTTTTAGGCCTCCGATTTTTTCAATACTTTGGCAACAGCGCTTTATACTATTCTTACAAGTTAGTAGACTAGTAGGCGACTTGCATTTATGCATTTTATACTGTTGGCACATTTTTTATGTCTTATCGCTTTCATAATTTTCAAGAGCAAAAGTCTAATATTATTACAATTACTTAACTTATTATTAAAATTAAAAAATTGTAAGAAATGTTAAAATTAACCATATAATGTATTTTGAAAATTATGATATAAATAATTGATAAAATACATTATCTGCATAGTATACTATGTAATGTAAAAAAAAACATTGACGAATTTTTATCAAATTTATTAGAATTAAAATTAAATTAGAAATTAGATTTACAAATAAATACTCAAATGAGTTTAGCACCGAGCAACATGCAAACCATACAAACTAATTATTTTAACTATAGGTACACTACTCTAAAGGAACTTAATTTTTATTGCGGCCACCTGTAAAAACTATTTCCATACAGAAATTTTGAATTTGTTTAGACTGGAAATTAATACTACGCAGTGATTTAAATAAAATAATGATTGTCGATTTTAGTTTTGTGTAATTAGTAACTGATCAGCACCTTGAAATCTGCACTATTATAATAAACCCAAAGTTTGTACTGTTGTCCATGATGTATGATAAAATTTTAATTGATAAATTCTTAAGATTTTAGGCATAACATAGGCTAATAATTAAATAAAACTCGTAGTTTTTTCGTCATTTAGCTAACGTCGTCAACTATTTTTTAACCACCAACATAATATAAAAAAAAAACATTGAAAGCAATAATTTCATTACTATGTAGTTTTTAATATTGAATTATTTGGAGGCATTTCATTTTTTATGAAATTAATTATAATTTGGGTTAGTATAACAGATCAACTTAAAATAACTTTTAATGTTTAATACCTTGTTATTTTATAAAACTAAAGTAAATTTCATACATGTTTTCACGTAAATAAAATTGATAGTAGGTAGATGCACATTCAAGTCATAAGCAGCCGCGCATATTACTCGGACGAAAAATACGCCTTGGTTTTGCGGGATCTTTTACTATTGGGTTCCAAAACTTAATTTTTTGTAATCTAACATCAATATTTTTAATTTTGTAATAATTTAGCAAACAATAATAGCAACAATTAATAATTTGAGGATTAGAATATCAAGAAATATTTTTAACTTGAAATTAAAATGTCGTTGATGAGCACTTCAACTATATCGTGTCCATGATAAACAATTAATTGATTGTTCCTTAAGATTTTAGGCTTAATATGGGCTAATAATTAAACGCATAAGTTTTTTCGTCATTTAACCAACGTCGTCAATTATTTCTTAGCTATGTATGATACATGATATTATTCTTTTTATCGCACCGTATTAACTACCCACATAATATAAAATGAAGACATTGAAAGTAATAATTACAAGCATTATCGTTAGTATTTGTTTTATACTTAATATTTTGAAAGCATTTCATCCTTTATAATATAAATTCGGGTTAGTATCAGATCAATTTAAAATAATTTTTTGCTTTAATATCAGTCGCCTAAAAGCAAAACCCGACAAGTCACATTTCACTTTAGATACAAAAATCGAGAAGTCTTTGCTTATCTTACAAATTACAATTAGTTTTAAGCGAATTTTTGTAGTGAACCTTTTTTGGAAGTACTAGGTACGTTATTGCTGGTATTCAGAAAGAATCATATAAGTCAAATAAGTTATGCCACCCGGACTGCAATGCATTTAAAAGAAATCTATTTTTGAAAATTAAGTTCATAGTTATCTGAGTACCTAAGTGTGAATATCCTTAGGTGCTCTTTAGTCACTGAGCGAATTACAATAATCAAAAATAAATTTTTATGGGTATCTCAGACACCACGGTGACGTTTACGTATAATTTTTGATGTTGATCTACTTGGGAAACTTACAACGAGACATAACAGTGAGTATGTCGCCAATCGAGATCCCAGTTTTTTTTGTGATTCTAGGAGCTAAAAAAATTATCACTTTCTCAGCGTCTAGTCGATTACCGAGTCGATTGCCCTTTAGTTTTTGAGTTATGAATTTTGCTAACCGCCATTGGAATGGCAAAGCGTAGGTCCGAAGTTCGATCCTCACATGAGGCAAATTTTTTTTCAGAAAATTATGTAATTTATTATTAGAATTAATAATATGCTTTTGCAGATTTATTTAGTTTTTAATCTACGAATTACGATTCCAATACTCTACCTCTAAACTACCACGGTTTCGTGTAATAACAGCCAATATAGTATAGTAACAGTTAATGTTTATTTTCAAAAATTCACAACTCGAAAACTAAAAGGCAATCGACTAAACGGTAAACGCCGAAAAAGTGATAATTTCTTTAGATCCTGGAATCACCAAAACAATTGGGATTTCGATTGGCGACATACTCACCTCACTATAGTGTGCCCTTATTAGATGTAATTTCTGCTGTTTGAGGAATAGATAGAAAAACTAGTTGCTTTAAGTTGGTTACTTACTAAAATATCTCAAAAAGAATGGTGGGGTTTCTGAGACCTCACGGTGACAGACGCGTTAGAAAAATTAGCAGTGAAGGTCCGGGGTTAAAAACGCAATTTGTAATTTTATACATTATAATTCATTTAATAGCATATCAATTGATGCAAACCAAACATTATGTTTTGGCAAGTAAAATAAGTATTGTTTAATAAAGCAACTTATAAAACAAATAGTCCGGTCAAAATAGACATTCACTCTTGCATAAATTCCCAAGAAGCTGAAAATTTGCATGAAAGTTGGGGATACCATTATAATAAAATTGTAAAAAGTCCCCATCGGTCCCATGTGTGCAGAAAATTTTATGCGAGGTCAAAGTTTGCAAAATGAGTTTTTTAGATTTTTTAGCAAAACGGTTAGTTTTATAAGAAAAATAGTTTAGACAAAAATTGTAGATGATTTAATTATCTACAAAAATTGTCCTTACACTTTTTTCTCTAACATTTACCATTTCTGAGAAAAAGCAGTTCTAAAATTTACTAAAGTTGTATTAATTGTCCTTACTATGCACACGTTTCCAGGCTACCTATGAGGTAGCGTACTTGGCTATGAAGAAAATACAACTTTAGTAAATTTTAGAATCATTTTTTCTCAGAAATGGTAAATCTTAGAAAAAAAGTGTAAGAACAATTTTTGTAGATAATTAAATGATCTACAATTTTAGCCTGAACTATTTTTCTTATACAACTAACCGTTTCGCTAAAAAATCCAAAAAACCTATTTTTGCAAACTTTGACTTTGAATAAAATTTTTTGCATACCATGGGATCGATGGGGACTTTTTACAATTTAATTATAATGGTATCCCTAACGTTTATGTAAATTTTCAGGTTTTTTAGAATTTATGCAAGGATACCCCTATTTTTATATCTATTTTGACCGGACTAAAACTGACAATATTATTGTTCGCCACTGTAAAACTTTACTTACAAAGGGAACCCGCGTACCTGTAATCACCGATTTCGTCGGGATTCACGGTATACGTAGGGCCTGACTAGAAGTAAAAGTTATGTAAGTGGAAACTCCATACGGCCAATCGCTTTTTAACAAAAATCAAGTTTTTGTCGCAGTTTAAATGCATAAGTATTTCATAGGTAAGATTTGGATACGAGGATCGGTGGTTCAAGCCTTCACCAGAGAATTTTTTTTTGTCGGTTTTATTCAGGTTTTTGACTTTTTTTAAATTTTTATGGGGAAAGGTAGCTACTGTGGTCCCGAAAATACAAATTTTACGATTGAAACCTCGAACTTTTCAGAAAGAGTACATTTTAAATAAGAGATTTAAGGGAGATGCAATGCCCTAAATGCACCTGTTTTTTCAAAAATCGAATTTAAAAAAGCTTGATTTTCGACGGTTAAACGCTCGTGATTGGCTAATCAAGTTCGTTTGTGGGAGGTACGTGTGCTGCCATATATAACAGGGTTACACTTGAACAATCAGTCAGTAACTCTTGCACTATGGTAGGAATGCGTTCTCCTTTTTGTATTTAATTTAAAAATTTAAAATAATTAAAAAATTACTTCAGAAAAGGGTTACTTAAATTTAACGAACGGTAGTTACTTTTTCGTGTGAATCCGACTCTTGCCATGGTGATTTTCATCAAAATTGACTCTCAGCACCCTTCGGGCGCTTCGAGCCATTTTGATGAAAATGACAACTAATTTAAAAATATCCCTAGGCCGACAGATCAATGAAAAGGTGAATCTTTGAGATGTGAAACTCGTGACAGTGGATTTTTTACGCACGGTACTTGTGCGAAGAAAAATCGACTTAAAGCACCTCTCGCTACGCTCGCTACGCTCACTACGCTCGCTACGCTCACTACGCTCGGGCGCTTTAAGCCATTTTTCTAGCACATGTACTATTCGGAAAGGTGGTTGTGCAAGGAAAAATCGACTTAAAGCACCTCTCGCTACGCTCGGGCGCTTTAAGCCATTTTACCAGCACATTTAGGGTTGAAAATCATGATTTTCGTTCGAAGTGCACTGTTACTGCATCGCAGTGCAAGTGTCGCTCCCACTCTGCGCAAAGCTAAGACTATATCTGGGTGCACGTACCGACAGAATTAACCAATCCCGAGCGACTTTGCTTTAAAATTTACTGCAAAAATCGAAGTTTTTAAATTCGATTTTTGAAAAAACAGGGGCACTTAGGGCATTGAATCTCCCTTTATTCTCTTATTTAAAACATACTCTTTCAGAATTCATCGAGATTTCAATCGTAAAATTTGTATTTTCGGGACCACAGTAGCTACCTGCAACCCAAATGCATTATAACAACAAATGTACAATAATAATAGTATAATTCGATATCAGGAAGTTGTTATAAGTACCCTATACTTGTAATGCATTTGATATTATTGTGAAAATGTTATACCGGTTTATTGTGGCGTAAGTATCGTAAAAATTGAAAAAAAGTCAAAGAAAAAAAAGTTTTATGATGAAGACTTGAACTGCTAAATATAGAGCTACAAAAAATCCGACAAAAAAAATTGCTTGAGAAAGCCTTGAACCACTGATCCTAGTATCCACAGTCCTCTACCACTCGACTAACTACTACTTGCAAATTATGTTGAATCCAAACATTTATGTAGTTAATTTGTAAAAAATTTGATTTTTTAAAACGCTTGGCCGTATGGAAGTCCCACTTATGTTACTTTGACTTCTAGTCAGGCCCTACGTATACCGTGAATACCGACGAAATCGGTGATTACAGGTACGCGGGTTCCCCTTGTTAATCGGATCTTTTTTGTTTGTTCGCTATTTACCCTAACATTTTAACAATAATTTCAAAATATTTTCATCCTACAGTGAATAGGTAAAATCACACCATCGCACAGGTGGGCTGTAACAGTCCCGTAGCTCTAAATCTACAAACGCATAGATATTTTGTGAAAATAATATAGGTTGTTTTTGATTTTGATTATGATTTGATTAATATTTATAAAAGCAAAAAAGTAAAAAACAAAAAGACAAATTGTTGTAAAAAAATGTGAACAAATTATTTAAGAAATACTCCTGCATTATAAAACTTTATATTTTTACTTTGATAAATATTGCATGAAATAATTACAGTGGATGTACGAGTGTTCTACCTACACAATGTAATTTGAGACTATCTAAGCGCGTGTGTTTGATCTTCCATCTCTATCGTGTCATGAGTGCGTCTTGTTTTATCGGCAGTTACGTCCGGCAACACTGTTGGAGTCTTTCTCGGCCTTTTCATATATACAATTTATACAAATTGTGTCCATAACGTCGTATCGATATACGGAGACCAAAGCGTAATGCCACTATACCAATTATCTGTATCATAAAACACAAAAATTCCTTTCCCCTCTACGGTTGCTGCAGGAGTTCTAATCGTCTAATAGATTTATATACATTTACTTCATACCTACGGTTGATTTTAAAGGCGGATAAACTGTCGTCCTATCAATGTACGGAGTCCAAAACGATACATTTGCACGTATATATAAATATATGTAATTGCGTTCTAGAAAACGGCCTAAGGGATTTTGATGAAAATCACGGACTGGGGGTATTTTGGGCCTACAAATCGATTTGGTCGAGTCTCATCTTTGGGAAAATTCATTTTCACGCAAAAAAACGACCTCAAAGAAGTCATAATTAGGTGCCTTGTTTGAAATTCACTGCCATTGTTTTTCTTTGAAAACTACTTGATTATGCTTATAAATTTAATTAAATCAAGTTTTGACAGTTTATGTGTAAATTAAATAACTGCAATTGTTTTTGTTTGAAAACTATTTGTCAAATTAAAAAAGAACTTAAATCAAGTTTTGACAGTTATATGATTTATATAAAAAATTCAGTGCAGTTTAATTAAATTGTTAATGTCATTATGCCTAGAAGAAGTCCACGGAAGTTAAGGAATTATAACTTGCCGAATTTATGCAAAGAACCTGATGATCCGAGAGAGAATCATTCTGATAGTGTTGCGCTAATAAAGTAAGAAGTGTTCTATTAATCTCAACCCACCGCTATACAAATTAAACTACCATGTAATCAGGACTAACCTTTACTGAAAAAAAGACCATAAAAATGCTTTTTTTAATTCCTTACTGTTGCACTCTTTCTTCCACGTCCAAATCTGAAAACAGGAAATTTCGGCGTCCCAAAGCTTTCCTCAGAGACATCGGGATGGAGTATCAAAAAAAGAGACAGTCCCGTTCAAAATGAGGCGTATGGTTGCGTTAGCCATATCCAAGCTCGAGACCTTTTGAAGTTTTGTGTATTTATTGGCTATTGCAAGACTTTACAATTTTCAGAGGAAGAGTCCCTAATCGCACAGTTTTATTGCTTGGAGACAAATTTATCATAAAATGAATATAGTAGAGCTCATCGACGAAAAATATTGAATGGGAATTTAAGTACGGCCACCTGTAGGTACTTTTTAGATCTAGAACCAATACCTGAGCTACAATAATAATTCTTACTTATTATCATTTATCAGTAATCAATGATGTAAGAGAACCTACATCATTCTCGTGTTAATAAAAATAAGAATAGTTACGATCAGAGATCGGTCGCCCAGATATTTAACATTAATCTTGCTAATGAATTATGGTGCTTTGATTATATTATACTACTAATCATAATGCTTTACGTGAGGTGACGTAACAACAAGGTTTTGTGGCAAGAATTGTCATACATTTTTAGAATTGCTAATTAATTTTTTTATTATAGGTATTATTATTATATTTAGATAAGCCACAGCAATGGAGTGATGTGATCGTTGGTTAAGTATAGAGCAGAAATTCTGAGTTCAAATCGCGGTTTGCACAGAATTTTTTGGCTTGGCCTTCCGGTGGACATCCGCACTCTGTGATTTGTGTCAACGTCATTACTGTAAATACGGCTGCGTCACACAAGCAAAGTTTAAAAAGCAAGTTAAAAGCAGAGAAAACCATGGGTCTTCTAGGCCTGTAGAGCTGTCATATGTAATATACTTAGATAAATATGTATATATTTTTTGGCAAATTAAAACTGTTGAGACATTTACAGTTAACCTACATACCTTAGATAGAATGGCATCATTACATAAAAAATATTGAACAGAAATTGCAAGAGCTAATATTAAAATTATATGTTTCATTGTTGCCTTTAAATTTAAACCACTTAACACTCGAGTTACAACTGTACTAATGATTATTACCTAAATGTTCAGGGACGGTGATATGTAAAATAATTAGCAATTTGATAAAAATCTTGTACTAATTATTAAAAAAATTACATCACAACACAACAGGAAGTAATTTGGCATGTTTTTTTCGGGTTAATTTGAGGTAACTAAACTAAAGCTATTGATAGCTAACATTAACATGAAGCGGTTTAGATATAGCTAAATGTTGCATATCGATTAGTTTAGTTAATAATTGATTTTAAAGTTTCTAATTATTTTTCCAAAATTTGCCTTTATTGACTCGTTGTATTATAGAATAGAATATCACTAACTACATTTTACACGCCACAAAAATTACTGTTTTAAAAAAATTACTAGATCTGTTCAATCTGATCCAAAAGGAATATCAATCCCACAAGGTTGAAAAACGCACCTAGCATCCCGACGACATTAACCGTGCTTTAGAGTTAGATAAACTTGATTCTTTATCTTTCCAAAACCGATCATCTCGTGACATGGTGGGAGCTTTTAAGAGTATAAAATTTTCCAATCTACCCCTTAAAAACTCGAGAAATCCTAGGCGTACTTCCCCCTTAACAAAGCCGAATTGTTTGCCGACATACTACAAGAACATTTCTCACCCAAAACCAACCGTAAACTCATCAAACACATCAATAATATCAATAAGAGAGTCATCTCCAAGAGACTCAAACAAGACGATCTCAACCTCATTCCGCTTTCATACATTTTTGAAATAAAGGAAGCCACAAAACACATTTCTTTTAGAAAAGCTCCTGGACTTGACTCCATTTCTATGGAGTGCCTACGATAAAGTGTGGCATATAACACTGCTGTGTAAGCTTTATATGGCTGGAGTAAATCGCAGCCTTGTGAGGCTTATCACTTCCTACTTCTGTAGCAAAAAATTTTGGGTCAGGATCAAAAAACAATAGTCCATTTTACGATCAATACAAGCAAGAGCTCCGAAAGACTCAATCTATCCCTCATCCGTTTCAATCTACAATATCCCCACAAGCATACTGACCATAAAAGCTAGTACTACAAGTGGAGACTTACAGTCAACACAAGCAAAGTTATTATATTTGATAGAAAGCGACTCCCCCCCAAAAAAAGAAACTTTAGATGTTTAAAAAAGCGATTCCCTAGAAGAATTCTGCCAAGTATTTCGAAGTAACCTTTGACAAGCCACTCACATGGTCCAAATACATTAACAATTTCATCTCTCAAACTAGACCGCTTAAGGGTTTTCTTGCCCCACTAATCAAGAAAGTTAGCGGTTGTCAGCCATAGGATAAGGTCAGGATTTACAAAACCGTTATTTTTCCGGTCCTAACATACTCAGTCACTGCATGGGGAGGTTCGCTTTCAACAATCAGGTGAGCAGGCTAGACACTATACAAAACGTCTGCATTTGACAAGCCATGTCTGCCCCAAGGTTTGTCACCTACAGACAACTTCAAATCGCCTCCGGCATTAAACCCCTGACAAATTTCATCCAAGACCTAACAACTCACCTTTACAACAACTACCCCGACTGTCCTAGCCCACTCATTCACTCCCTCGGATCCTACGACATTAACAACTCGCCCACAACCTAAAAACATTACTCACAAGACAATCACCATACCCATTCTCTCAACTCCCAGACTTCACCATTTCCACGACTTCAACCTCGACATTAACTTAAACAACCTGCGTCAAGCCAACACCCCCACTTTTTCGAAATAAAAAATAAAATAGTTACTAATTATGTGTAAATTTTGGGTACAAAAAAGAAAATTTTGTGCTTTCATAGTTTTAAAGTTATATTCATTTTAATGGTGGGGGTGCTGGCTTGACGTCAAGCTAGCACCCCCACTTTGCAACCAGTGACGCTACACAAAAAATAAACATACCCTAATTAGGTGTAAATTATGTATAAATAAAGCAGGATTAAATATTTTTAATCGGATCAAAAATTTTAATCCGATAAAATAGAATTAAAATAGAAAATGTTTGTACGGTACTTGTCCGGAATACTCGAAATTTGAAATGCTCATAACTTTGCAAAAAATGAAATTAAAGTGATAGGAATGGAAGCTCATTCAAGCTCAAACAAATCTCTATCGATAGACATCAATTTCACAAAAACATTCAAAATAAAAACAAAAATAAAAAAATATGTTTACAGCCCCCCCCCCCAAGAATTTCGCGAATAACTCTGCGACGGTTGAGGCTCAAACAAAAAATTTGGAAGCTCATTGATGCTCAAACGTTTGACACCATTTCTACCTCAAAATTTTACTTGTGGGGAGGGGGGCTAACATGTTTGCAGCCCTATTAGGGAGATAGTATGTTTACAGCCCCTCCCCCCTCCAAAAATTTGGTTTTATCAAAATAAGAAATCAGTGTGTTGAATAAGTTTGCTAGTAAACAAAGCAGTTAAATGATCAAAGGAGGAGAGCAGATGATAAATCTGGGCAGATGAATCATTTGTTAATGAACCATAGATTTCTGTAGAATTTTATCAGATCCAATAACATATCGGCAGTGAAAACAATTACAATTTGGAATTTTAGAGCTAATAGGCCACGGAGAAAAGCAAAAATCACACTGTAAGTTTGTAAAGATTGATGGATAAGGCCACCTTTTAACTCGGCCTACGGCTTCGCAAACCAAATATCTCATAGAATGTGTCAATTAAGTTTCATATTTATATTCCTAATTTATTTTATTTAAATGAACTGATTTAGTTTTATTTATTAATTAAATGAATATTAGGTATGTAAAAACTGATTAATGACTGTAAAAACTTTTTTAAATAAAAATACAAATAGACTATTAAAAGTTGTAACAAAACTTTATTTAGCACACTTCTGTAAAGCTTTTCTTCTGAAATTGCAATTCTGCTTTACAGTTAGCATGACAAAACGCTACTAAAGAAGGGTATTGTTAGCAAATTATGATTACATGGTGACGCTCAACGAAGCGCAA
Source organism: Rhagonycha fulva (assembly GCA_905340355.1). Taxonomy (NCBI): domain Eukaryota; kingdom Metazoa; phylum Arthropoda; class Insecta; order Coleoptera; family Cantharidae; genus Rhagonycha; species Rhagonycha fulva. The sequence goes on along the minus strand of HG996559.1, from coordinate 26,374,646 downwards.
CGACGTTCCTATATACTTTTACCCCTCTGCAATCTAAGGGTTGAATTGTCTCGGAAGTCTTAGTTATTTTAATTCAAATAAATTTAAAAAATTATCACATAATGGAACTACTACATTTTTACTTCAACTTTTATTAAAAAAGGAATAAACTTTTTTTGAGCAAAGGATCGGGACTATGGCAGGGCATCGATAAACAAAAACGAGAAGTTTGAAATTTATTTTAAATTTAAATTGTGCTGCTACCTATCGGCAGCTTAATGAACAAAGCTTTGCTTATTTTTTGAACACCCTCGAGGGTTTATCATCTAAAAAAGATTTCTGTGAATTTAATACTGAGAAAAATACTACGTTATTTGGTTTTCTTCCATGAAATCAATTTTTAATTGGAAAACAATATTTTTAACTTAATTATCGATTAAACATAATCGAAATAGAGTCGCTTTATTCGCTCATCGTAAATAAACAAATTGAAATTTGATATTGGGGTGATACAAATGGCCTCTGTAACCTAATGAACACAGATCAATTTTGTTTTCAAATGTAATTAATCATTCATAAGTAAACAATTTTTCCAAATTTTTATTAAAAAAATACTTGGTAGGTACATAATTTATTGTACATATAAAAATTTATAATCTTTTTTTAAATTCATAACATCGATATCTACTACAAAATTTTAAAAGTTAAAAAAATTAAACAAAAAAATTTTTTTCTAAAAATAATTCGAAATTAATTCTTTTTGGAAAACAAATTTATCACCTCGGTTATTATTCTAAATGATTTCACCTCTGCTCGAACAAAATTCAAATTATTTTCGAAGCTATCAGCAATGAGGTTGGAGGTTTTTTATTTACAGATAAATCAAAAATTGGAAATTTACAGTTTGATAATTAAAAACTTTTGCATCTAATAATTAACAACAAATTGATTACACTAAAATTCAAATATTTTGTATTGGAAAAAATGGTGTGACTTCCGCCAAGGTTCAAAAAAAGTTGAACTCCTTTCATCAAAAAATAATTCGAGACGTAATTAAAATCAGAGCTTTTCCAACTTTGAAAATCAAAACGTACACCATAAATAATTAAGCAGGTTTGATTACTAAAATTATCCCGTAATTTACGATCAAGTTTATTAATAAACTTTTATCGGTTCCTATTCGTTATTAGTTACAGCGAAAAATTCAAGTAGTCAGCACCAGATCACCTTTTAACCTAAAAGCTTTTGGCACCGCATAAGATAAAGAAAATATATGGTAACCATCGTTTTAACCCTTCTGGCAAGTAAAATCATAATGATAAATTAATTACTTTAGATTGTTACTATTAATGTACAAGTTTAATTTACAAGTTACAAAACTAATTAAAAAATATTTTATAATAATAATAATTAAAATGGAAATTCGTTATACCTAATTACATAATTATTATCGTTACAATTTACATAATCGTTAACCATGTTGTTGTTAAAATTGGAGCTAAAACCAAACGGCGTTTGTTGATATTGGTTCCCTAAACAGTAAGAGGAATTTGAGACGGTTGCATTCAATGGAACTTTCGATTTTTCGCCTTCTGCTCCTTTTTCTATTTTTTGCCTCTTGCACTTGTATCTTCGATTTTGGAACCAAATTTTTACTTGGGTTGATGTGAGTTTTAAACCTTGTGCCATTTGTTCCCGTTCAGGCGCTGATAAATATTTTTGCTGCTTAAAGCGTCGCTCCAATTCGTAAACTTGCACTTGTGTGAACAAAACTCGAGGTTTTCTTTTTGATCTCTGTCGATTCGCTTTCCTCAGCTCTGTTTTTGAACTCGTTACTTGTTGTTCTAAAAAGAAAAATTGAGTTAATTATTGACACGAAAAGTTTAAAAATTGTAGTCATAAACTGATAACAAAATAAAAAAGTAAGCAGTTTGGGAAATAAATTTAATATTTTTATTTCAAATAAAACATTTTCAAAAATTTAAACTTGGGAGAAGTTGGGGACCTTCCAAAGGTGACATTTATAAATGTTAACTAACGACATTAAGAATTTTGTAAACGTTTATGGTATTTCAATACATTCCACTTTAATTAATTAATTATATGCAAATGAGTTGCATAAAAGAAATCAAACCGCGTCATATGAAAAAGGGTAAATTTACACAAAATTTTGAGCAAATTTCCTACTCTAGGACCACCGATGAATTAAATTTGCAGAATGTTTAAAAACTGAAACAATAAGAATAAATTCTTAGTTTTTTGGCACCCTAACCTACACACATCTACTTAAACACAGTGCAGTGCGATAAACTTGTCTAACTCTAAAGCCAAGATAAATTACCAGTGCCGTATCTAGTCACGATTGTCAGAAAATTATTTTGGGAAAATAGTTAAAATTTCACAATTTCACCTTGTGTACGAAGGTGTATATCAGTGCCCCCCCCCTTAGTTTTAAATTTTTGGAGGAGTTTTGTGTCAAACGTTAAAGCGTTTGTGCCTGAATGAGCTTTCATTATTTTTGTTTGAGCTTCAAAAATCGAGAAATTATTTGCAAAAAAGCTACTAGAGCCATATATAGCCATAATGACCCCCCCCCCCTTAGTTTTAAATTTTTTGATAAATTTAGTGTTAAACTTTAGACTTTTAGAGCATCCTTTGAGCCTGAATGAGGTTCGATTATTTTTGTTTAAACCTCAAAGATCCCAGAGTTATTCGCAAAAAGCTACTGAGGGAGCCGTAGACACGATGGGCCCCAGTTTCAAATTTTTGTATGTATGAGGTTTATGTACCCCGCATAATATTAAGTACTTTTTTTAAATATACAATTGTAAGATATCAAAAAGTATTGTATTTTACAAAAATTGCTAAATATTTTTTCTTATTTAAAAAATAAACAATAAAAAAATTTATTTCTACATTGATTTTCCTTGGACTACAAAGGCTAAACAAAAATATTTAAAATAAGAAAGGAGGATTTTAGACTAGAGAAAATTGGATATAATTAATTAATTTTAAAAACTTATTAAAATTAAATTAATATTGATTAATTTTATGGTTATTTTCAATTTTGGGTTTAATTTAATCCAAAATTAAAAACAAAAATTTATTTAACTGATAAAACCAAAACAAAAATTAGTAAAAATAACCCCCCCCGCGCGTACTTTTTATTTAGAAATAAGTTTTAATTTTAAAAGTATGGAATTAATGTTAATAATATAAAAAGTTTTCATAAAGCAAAATTATAAAAAATTGTGAAAATTGTAAATTTTTTTTCAAAAAAGTGGAAAAAGTGAATAATTTCTAAAATAATAAAAGTAAGTGTATATGTGGCAACCATGCAGAGAAATCATTACTATGCAGATCAGTTCTCATTTTTTTGAATTGATCTTCGTGACAGACAGTGGCGTAGCGTCCAATGTAAAGCTTTCTTACCACACTTTTTGAAGCTTTCTTTATCTTTATCAATATTTACTTCATCTTCCCCCCCCCCCAAACCTCCACAAATTTTTTTAGATTATTTTTACAAATACTAAAGTGCAACAGAAAATTTTAAAAACGCTTATCAAATCACATATTTTCAGAATCTGATCGTAATATTAGGGATATAAAATGCTGATAAAATTCCATATAAACGTAGCTAACTTAGAGCGCTAAAAAGGCCTACATTTCCTTGTTGCAAAAGTCGTTTTTAATATGTACAGATAAAGATATGAATCCGGGGGGTCTGGGGGGTACAAGTGGAATTTTTTTCTGCGTTAATATTATCTCAATTTTTTATGAATTCTAGGGTCGGCTGTGCCTCTTCACCCACCATAAATACGGCCCTGGCCACATAAATATAATAAGTACTCGTCTTATTTTGTTTTTAATTTTGTCACTAATTTTTATCTAAAAATAAAAATAACCAAAAATAATTTTTACTTGAAAAACTTAAAAAAGTAATGAAAAACCGCAACGAAAAATGTAGACTTGACTTCCGAATTATTTTTGAAGTGAAATTTTTATTGCTTCAAATTAGTGAATATTTTTGCGTTTGAACATTTAAATACCTCACAAAATTTGATTGCGTATTTTACAAAAATTATAATAATTAATAGTTTCTACTTCTTTACCAGCAAACAAAGTCACCTAAAATAATATTTTGACCGGATAAATTGAAACGGAGAATTCTATTAAATAAATAAAAAAAAAGTGCGGGTGAGTCATTTACTCTTTTCTAGCACATCAGAAATGCTTCCTCTTCAATGAATAGAAAACAATGAGCCAATTTGTTATTCAAGTGCAAAGATAAAAACACAAATAAGGAGAGAGATTATCATAATTTTTATAATTTACGGTAGATATTGTTGATGCAATTTAAAAGGTTACTAAACGGAATCGCTCAATAAATTGTTTTACCACCAAAGAACTCCAATAATGAAACATTTTTTTAACCTAGGCCTGAAATTTCTGGATTTTTATAAAAACAAAGAATTATTTTCAATGTGTATTTTTTTATTGATTCCAAAAGAGAAGGAAGTAAAACAAAAATATACTTACTTGGACTTTCCAAACCAGAAAAATCGTCTTTGTTTCGGTCGGGAAAAGGAACACAGAGATTACTTAATTGCTGCACGTGAGTTGGAGCAGAAAAATTACTTTCGCCGCACAAATTTTTATAACTCGACGTTTCGCACTTCAAGTTAGCCTCAATGGGACTGTAATAATTATAGTTGAAATGATCATAAGAGTGAACAAATCCATTCTCCCAATTGTGATGATTTTGTGGTTGAGCGAATCCATTGTATTCCTCGTAATGATTGTACTCACTTTTCACATTATTCAAATTTGAAAAATTAATATTGGACGTCACGTAATCACTTTCGTTGGTCATATTTAAATTTAAAATGTCTTTAACACTAAAGGGCGTAGTTAAACAAGCCGAATTTGTCGTTGTGGTATCGCAATTTTCAAAATTATCGCACGAATTGTTGTGAAATGATTGTTCCAACATCATACAATAAAAATGTGAAACATAAATTAAAACAAATTAAAACGGAATAAGACGCAATAAATTTTCGAACTTCTTCTAGCTAATCGTGCGTGAAAATACGACAAACGAAGCAAAATATCTTTAAGCTACTTAATCACATTCGAATCCCCACACATGTTAAAATTCCTAAAGCTTTCTTGCTATAAAGCTCTGTTTCGTGGATCGTGGTGGTCAGTGATCCAGGGAGTGTGGAATTTTGGACCCTAATCCGGGGATGTTTAGAGCTTTTTGGTTTGGCTTTGACGTAAATTAACGAACGCCTTTTTACCAATCGCGTGTGAGCTTGTGTTAATATTTGGCTACGAGATTGATTGAAATTTAATGCTTTTTGTTGATTGATGAGTAATTTATACTTTGAAATTTGAATCGATTACAACAAAATAATTAGAAATTTTAATTTGGAATTTTGAAAATTGCATTAGATACTTGTAGTTATTTTCAGAATTAAGCAAAATTGTATCGCGAGTTTGTTTTAATTTTGAATTGTTTTCCAAATTTTAAAATATTACAAAGTTTAAAATTACAGTTACAAATATTTTAATTAATTACTCCGGGTGCCAGGAGACTTCCAGATTTGGTTAAATGAAAAGTTTTATTTATATGTTAAAGCCTGAAATTTTTATTCACTTTCAGTAAAAATACAAAAAAAAATTTTTAGCTTTTCTATGTATAATTTATTTACTCTTGATGGTCGGATGAAAGATTTTGATTAATCAAGATCCACAATTTAGGTTTCAGGTACAATTTAGGTTAGAATGCGTGTTTTGAGGTTTGTGAACTGAATTATTTTCTAAAAGTTTCCAGATTGAAATGAACAATACAAAGTACAAAAGTAACAAATGCGCAATTACAGCAGTACCTTTTTTGACTTTTGGGTTGGAAAGGGAAAATCTTAAGATAAGCCCCATCCAGTCCGAACTAAGTCAACCTCCTTGAATTCTTTTTTTCGATTTTTTTGGGTTTTAATATCTAATGATTTTTCAGGTTCTTTCTCTTCTTTATTATCGCTATTAACGCAATCGGCTGCAAACGCGAGGAACCGGGTTTAAATCCGGGGAAAGGTAAAACTTTCTTATGACTAGTTTTCGTGCTTTGGAAAGCACGTTAAGCTGGTGAATTGCCATCAGTAACATAAAAACCAAGAACGAGCCCAGCAAGCTACCTAATTGATGTAAAATATTTATATTTTGAGAGGTGAGCTAAGTGAACGGGTTAAGGACCGGACTCTAGGTTAGAAACTCTAGGTTTGATCCCCAGCCCGGCTACAAAATTTATCCAACTTCATTATGATCCTCTCCTCTCGGAAAGCAATGGCAAACCACCGAGAGTAATCTGTCAAGAGAACGTTTATACGTCACCAAACCCTCATTAGGGTAAAAGGACCAAGGAGGAGGAGTATTTATATTATAAAAATGTTAAATTATTAACTCGTTGATATTAAGGGGGAAGTCTACTGTGACAAGAGAAAAAACAGGCCAATTTTCCGAATTTTTTTCTAACAAAATTATGACTCGTATATAAAATTAAATTAAACCGTCATCTTTATTATATATTCAAGTATTTGTAAAAAATTTTTCAATTCGAAATATTCAAAATTGCCGTTGTGGCACTCCTTCAACGCGCAGGTCCGTCTTTTTTTAACGGTGTACATGAAATCTCACGTCTGGATGATGTAAAACAAAAAAGAAAAAAATAGTTATTATCTACATAGTATTTTTTATTTTTTTATATACTATTTTTTATTTTTGTTTTATATTACCCAGACGTGAGATTTCATGTACACCGTTTGGGCACCAAAAAAAAACGGACCTGCGTTGAAGGAGTGCCACAACGGCAATTTTGAATATTTTGACTTGAAAATTTTTTCACAAATACTTGAATATATAATAAAGATGACGGTTTAATTTAATTTAATATACGAGTCATATTTTGTTAAAAAAAAAATCCGGAAAATTGGTCTGTTGTTTCTCTTGTCACAGTAGACTTCCCCCTTAAATAATATTAAAACTTTATATATCATATCGAGTTATTAAAAATTAAAAATTATTTAAATTATTTATTTAGCTTTCAGAAGCTTATCCTGATGACGGATGAAATAATCATCTGAAAGCAAAATAAATAATTTAAATGATTTTTAATTTTTAATAACTCAATATTATAAAGTTTTAATATTATATATATAAAATATTTATATGCTCATATGCTCAGAACCAGCACTGCCAAGAAAAAGAATATGTTGAAAATAACAAGCCTTAAGACTTAAACTAATTTGAAAAAGAAGAAGAGAGATTAGTCCAATTGTCCATTAGTTATCGCATATATAGGTAGTTGATCCTTTCTTGTGTATGAGAATTATGATAGATTTAGTCTATTGCTTTGGCCACTTTAAGCCACAGCAGTAAAGTGATATGATCGTTGGTTGAGTATAGAGCAGAAATTCTTGATTCAAATCGCGGATTGCAAAAAATTTCTTGGCTTGGCCTTCCGGTGGACATCCACACTCTGTGGTGATCCCTGATCACGCAGGACACGCAAAGTGTGCAAGATAAGTTAGGTAAGCAGGGAAAAGCCATGGATCTTCTAGGCCTGTAGAGCTGTATAATATGTATATTTGGCACAAATAACAACATGTCGTCAAGCAAGGGCTGCAATAACCGCACCCTCTTGGAAACATGCTAGATACTATCTGAAACTGTCCAGAGTCAATCTGCGGATAATTGCAGGGATTCTAACTGGACACTACAGACTAAACAAACATCTTCACATGATGGGATATGCAGAAGACCCAATATGTCGTGGATGCAATGAAGAGGAGGAAACAGCCGAACATGTACTCTGTTACTGTCCGGCGTTAACTTCAACGAGAGGATCTGTGTTGGGGGACTTCTGGCCTGACATGGCCAGAATCAGGGACACTCCACCTGCCAGGATCCTAGAGTTCATCCTAAAACTGGATTGGCTCAATGGGGAATGACAGGACTGGGGTGTAACTGAAACCGGAGGTAGTACAATGGGCCCGATTGGTGGCCTAAGTGCGCGCGAGCTTGTCTTGCCCTCCAGAACAAATCCAGAATCCAGAATCCAGATGTATATTTGGCCACTTTCCATGTTTCTATATGCATCTGCATATTTTTGTTTTGTTATCCAATCCCATCTCATCCGTTGCCTTTATTATCTCTGCCGTTGCTAGGTGTGTTGATGTCCTTTTTTATTTCACTTCTTAATATTTTTGGATCGAGTTAGTTCTGTCTTTTCTCATCTTCTCCATAATTTGATGATGCATCATCGTCATAAATCTTTGAACAGTACTTTTGCCAAACTTGGGTTATTTTGTTTTATGTTGGTTATTTTTTCGCCATTTTGATCTTTTATGATTTGAGTTTTTGGCTTGAATTCCCAAGACAAGTATCTAACTTTGTTATATGAATCTTTGGTCTTATTTAGATTCTACTTTTGTACATATTCTTCTGCTGATGATTTGTCAGATTTTCCTGACTTCCTCTCTTGTATTCATGGTGGTCATTCTTATCGATCTTCTTTTTTCTACCATTTGTAGGGTCTCATTTGTCATCCAATGTTTCTTTTTATCTGTGATCATTGTCTTTGAGCATTTTCAGGCTGCTTCTTTTATCCATTTTACTGTACTATTCCATAGCTTATTTCAGTTATCTGTCTCCGCAGATTTTTCTTTTTTCATAGACTGAACATGCTGGAAATCCCATGGATTTAAGATACAAATTCTTGTTGTTTTATCTACTGTTTTTATTCTGTGCAGTTAGTTATATTTTAAAATTTTCGTTTTTATTTTTGGTTATTTTTTTAAAGGAGCTTTTCCATCTTTTGTTAAGAATACAATTAATTTAATTTTTTGTATATTCAAAGAGATATCCACGTAGAGAAGCGTCTTGTTTTATTTCTCTCCTTTTGCACTTTCTTTAGGACTCTTTTGTAGGCAAAAGCCTGAATGTCTTAACCTGCCTTACATAAGGTTTTTTAAATCAATTTTTATTAGTTTGTAAAAATTGATAATTTGTAATAAAAAACAAGAAACAATTTAGGTGTACACCATTAGACCATTTTCCCCTACTAGTAAGCTATAGGTTACTTTGTAAACAAATCTGAATGTTTGTAGGAAGTTATAAAAAAGAAAACTAGCAAATAAATGAGCCATAGTATACTGTCCTTGCCAACATCAATTATTGTTAACTGAACGCTGTGAATAAATGAGCCGAATAATATTTTACATCGTCCTTGTAAATGCAAATAATAACCACCATATTTATCAATCAGTATTCTACTGTTTTCCGATTCAAACAGTTTCAATTTTAAGCAAACCACGTAGAAATAATGAAAAATATTATTTTGCTATTTGCAGTTCCATTTCTTCTTCAAGGTGTCTTCTCTAATGATGGTCTTTTGTCTAAGGTAATGTAAAAAGCCTCTACAAAATTATTCAAATTTATGCTGTCTAATATAAAAACCATTTTTAGTTTCATCAAAGTGGATACAAAATTAAAGATGTTCGGATACAATTAATGAGTTACGATAATGATACCTTCAATATTTTTAAAATTAAAGCATTTAAACATAATCGAACTACCACTGCTCACAATTCTACTTTTAATCTGAAAGTTAACACTAAGGATAAAATTGAGGTTAAATAAATTTAAATCAATTAAGGTGTAAGAATTTACTAAAATATCTAAAAACTTTATTTTTAGATTCTTGTACAAGTTTACAAATTTATGAGCAATGAGTTTCGTCGATTCCCGATACGTTTTCAGGTAAATTTTAAAAAAGCTGTCGACTCGAACGCAATAGGTTTAAAGGAAACCCAAAATTGCGGTAACGTAACAAGTTTTTACTTTTGCAAGGTATTAATTTCTGGATAAATACGTAAATATGTGTCTAAATTGTTTCATTTGCAGAATATTACATATCACTTTTGCAATTTTGTCGTTGATGAAAAGCGTTTTCCTCCACTTATTCCTGATGGTCAATTTAAAGTTAGAGCTACGCTGTTATATTTGGAAAAGCAAATTGCGTCAATAGCTATGTTTGGTGAAATATACACACCAATAACTTATCCAAAAGATTAGCATTTGGGCAACAGTTAGTCGAAAATGGTTTGGAATTTCTAGTACGTTTTCATATTATTTTCAGCTCAAGCAGCATTTCAATTCTAGCAATTGCCTGCCTGGCTCAGTTTTAGCACGTCTTGTTCAGGTTTATCAGGCAATTACCAAGATGAAAATGCTACTGAGGAGGATTTAATTTGTGTTTGCACTTAGTTTAAATTGCTTAAATAGTTAAAATAGAAAAATTATTATTTGTGTGAAATAAAGGCTTTGGACTTAATTGTTTTAATTTTTCAAGATGTTTTCGGTATACGACAAATTAATGACTTCATAGAGGTCCCCGCAAACCGAGTTACTTACATATCTCCGGCTGGAAAGCCTTTGGTAACCTTAAGGGGCCTTCAGGCCGCACAACCCGACCAATCAAATTTTTGATTAAATGACTATTTTAATACTTCTGACAGTTAAATATTTGAATGTTAAATAAATGTGCTAAGTTTCATTTCAAACATTTTCCTCTTAATTTTAATTTAAAAATTTCCATAATGAGCTTAAAGGTTAACGTTTAAACAAATATTTTTAAGAAAATAGCAACTAATAATTTTGATAAATTGCTATAGGAAATTGCCAATCAGTGAATCGTAGTCGATTGTTCTAGTAAATAACCGAATATAATAGTGTAAATAAATGAACCATAGCTTATTTTTACATTATGGTTTTTGTAAATATTATGATGAAAATTTTGTATCGGTGTCAGTTGTTTGTTGTTACAAACATATTATACGGTTTTTAAATGAAAATTATGAAAACTATTATTTTGGGATTTGCAGTTAAATTTTTTATTATTCAAGAAGTCTCCGCTAATGATGTTCTTTTGGCCAAGGTAATTTTTGTTTTAAAATAATTATGCACACATTCTTTTCAACGTCATTACAAAAAGTTTCAATATTAATAAAAATAAACTATAGTGGTAACAAAATTTTGTGGTGGTAAAAGTGGTACCACAAATAATCTCGCTTTCTTCCTGGGTGTAAATTGTAAAGTGAAATGGACACATTTTGTCTTCACCTAGGTGTTTTTTAGAACCCAAGTGCCTAACCAAACAATTGTTGATTATAAATGGTGGTGCTCATCATTTCCCTCTTAGGAAATTATGCTCTTATTAGTGGACACCAGGCTCAATGCCCCAAAATTTTTTAGATTTAGGTCTAAGAAGAAACCGCCATAGAGTAAGAGGAGAACGAGACAAATCTTACTGAAGTTTTTATTTAAACTTCCACACTTAGTTATATGCATTTGGGTGTACTGGATAAGAAGATGTATATGGGTAGGCCATCTGTTGATATATTTTTGAAGTTTATGTTATTTAAATGCTTGCATCATTTGCATCGTTTGATATTGATAGTATTATAGCACCAAATCTCTGCTGTAAAGAGTGGTAATAGAAAAACAACTTTTAAAAGAAACCAACATAATGGCTCACCTTATTATACAGTATAAATACCAAATTTAAAAAAATCTTGCAGTATCTGAATTTTAGTTTCATCAAAATGGGTACAAAGTTAAAGATTTTCGCATCCAATTGATGAATTATGATAACGATACTTTCAATTTCTTTGAAGTAAAAGCATTTAAATATAATCGTACTACCACGGCTCATAATAGTACTGCAAACTTAAAAGTTAACGCTAAAGATAAAACAGAGGTAAAAAATATTGAATCAAATTTATTATACCTATAAATGGTATAAATGCTGATTACTTTTAGGTACTGGTACAAGTGTACAAGTTTCTGAGTAACGAATATCGACATTTTCCGATTCGTTTCCAAGTAAATTTAAAAAAAACTGTTGATTCAAACGTAATTGGTTTAAGACAACTACTAAAATGTGGTAACGTGAAAAGCTTTTACTTTTATAAGGTATTTTTATAATATAAGTTTATATACAAATAATTAATTATTTTAATCATTTTACAGGATATCACGTATAGCGTTTGCAATTTTGCTATCGATGAAACGCATTTTCCTCCGCTTGTTCCTAATGGCCAATATAAAATTGAAGTAAATATGTTGTATTTGGAGAAAAAAATTGCGTTGTTATATATGTTTGGTGAAATTTATACACCAATGAAGTATCCAAAGAATTAAAAATTGGACAATATTTAATTATTATTAATCAATGTTTTAATCAAAAATGGGTTAAAATAAACCTGATTATTTTCAGGTTTATTTGGTTGTATTTACACTTACATGAAGTTATAATTCACAGCTGTTTTTTTTTGGAAATAATTATTGTATTTTAAAAATTCTGTTGCACATGAAAATAAAATGTATAAATAAAAGTTTTGGATTTTGCATACTATGCGTTTTGTATTTAACTGGATATTTTAATAAACAATTTATATGCTCACAAATTCAGCACTGCTAAAGAAACGACGCAAATGCTGGAAATAACAAGTCGTAGGCTTAAATTCAGAGAAAGAAGAAGAAGAAAACAAAGATTTGGAGCAGATGAAGGTTAATCCAAATTTCTGTGTTTGTTAGCTAACAAAGCAAAATAAGCGGTGGCCATTTTAATGGTAAACAAGCGCACTGAAAAACAACTATTATTACTAACTAACATTACAAAACAATGTTTGGCATCCTGCTTTTACCCTAATATTTGTGGAAAACAGTGACGTCACAATGCGCACAAACAAAAATTTATACAGTCTATTCTTAGCATGTTTTTCCTCCAATTTCTACTGCACCATTATGACCACATCTCTGCCTTCAATAAAAAATTACGCAGAGGCAGAGACAAATATTTTACGTAGTTTATAACAATGTAGTCTATGTAGTCGTAGTGCAACTTGATAAACATATCACAATTTTTTAGACAAAAACCAAAAATATTAAAAGTTGACACAATGTAAATGTATAATTTTATTCACGAACGTTTTCGCTATACTACAACATCGTCAGGTGACTGAACAGAAAGTATCAAGAGAATTTTTGATTAAACATACCAGTAAAGGGGGGCGTGGAAAAATAAGATTTTGGGAAATTTTTGGATTTAAATTTTTGAATTTAAGGAGTTATTTAAAGGTTAACGTTGGATTTAGAGTTTTAGACAGAGGTAAAAGATTTAGTAATGTTAGTTGAAGGAGGATTAAATTGGATAAGGGGGGGGGCGGTTATATAATACTGGTCGAACTTAGGTTAGTGTTAGGCAGAGCTGTCTAAAGCACTTTGTAAAAGTAATTCAAGTACCAATTACCAAGTACTTTGTTAATGCCAAAAGTACTTCAAGTATCAAATACTATATTTTTTTTTAAGTACTTGAAGCATCAAGTACTTATTTACTTTGCTTAGAGAAAGTATTTCAATTACCAAGTACTTATCAAAAGTAATTCAAATATTTCAAAATTAACCAAATAGTAGTTTTCGTCACAAGGACGTAAAACGAAATTTTACACCCGAGGAGCGGGGTTTCGAAGGCGAGGCGAAGCGAAGCGAAGCCGAGACGCACGAACCGTTCCGAGGAGTGTAAAATTAGTTTACGTCCGAGTGGCATAAACTGCTTTTCGTTTTAACGGGACTACCTCATTTTTATTCGCAACATCGTGGTGAGAGGCTATGTATTGAAAATGGAAATCTGGCTCTTCTGAATGGTTTGGTAATTAATCAAGGTTGGTAATCTTACATTTTTAAAACCATATACATACTTACCAACTAAATAAATACATACCCCTATGTGAATGCAGCTTAAGTCATTTATATTTGTAACGTCGTGGTGAAAGGTTGTGTTAAAAAAATGGAAAATAAAAGTATTGAAGAAGCCGCCAGAGAAGCAAAAGAAGTGTTGCTGCCTAGGAAGTCGAAGACGGTATATAAGAAAGAATACGATAAGTTCATACAATTTTTAAATGAACACAATGTGGAGCTACAAAATCTCAATGAGGACACGTTGTTGGCTTACTTTTTACAGTTGGCCACAATGTGTAGTTCCTCCACATTGTGGTCTAGATTATCAATGATAAAGTCAAGTGAGGTCTTCGGATCGGGTTACGTTGTAGACTCTGTCTACAGCAAGGGCAAGATTTCCGATCAAATTTTGAGATCTGCATCCACATCTTCCCCCCAGAAGATTGTTAATGCGCCGCAGGCGCATTCTTCAAACAACAGAGGGGAGAACACAGACGAATCAAGAGGTGCGTTATTTTCCAATTGCGTTATAAAAATTAAACATTTTCATTCAAATAAATAATTTTTTGCGTAAATATATTATGTTATATTTTATAACCCCCCCCCTTTTTAACGTCCTAGGACGTTAAAATTATGGCCCCCCTTTTTAACGGCCTAGGACGTAAAAAGGCATTTTAAGTACCTCAAATCAGGACTTAAACACCTAATTTAACGGCCGGTATAACGAAAAAGTAATTCAAGTACCACCAAATTACTCAAAAGTACTTTAATTACCCAAAGTAAAGTATTTCAATTACCAAAGTACTTCAAATACCGAAAATACTTCAATTACTTTAAAGTACTTGAATTACTTTAAAAGTACTTGAATTACTTTAAAAGTACTTGAATTACTTTAAAAGTACTTGAATTACTTTAAAAGTACTTGAATTACTTTAAAAGTACTTGAATTACTTTAAAAGTACTTGAATTACTTTAAAAGTACTTCAATTACTTTAAAAGTACTTCAATTAAAATTTGCGTCAAACGTTTGAGCATCGTTCGAGCATCAATGAGCTTCCAATATTTTCGTTTGAGCCTCAACCGTCGCGGAGTTATTCGCAAAAACTTTGGGAAGGGGGGGGGGGTTGTAGACATGCTCGCCTCCCCCCAAGTGGAATTTTGGGGTAAAAATGGTGTCAAACGTTTGAGCATCGTTTGAGCATCAATGAGCTTCCAAATTTTTCGTTTGAGCCTCAACGGTCGCAAAGTTATTTTAGCAAAATTCTTGGGGGGGGGGCTGCAGACATGCTTTTTCTATTTTCGTTCTTATTTTGAATTTTTTTGTGAAATTGATGTCTACCGATAGAGATTCGTTTGAGCTTGAATGAGCTTCTATTCCCATCATTTTAATTTCATTTTCTGCAAAGTTACGAGCATTTCAAATTTCGAATACTCCGGGTAAGTGCCGTACAAACATTTTCTATTTTACCGGATTAAAATTTTTGTTCCGATTAAAAAACCTTAATCCTGCTTAATTACCAACATCATTTTGATGGAATTGTACGGAAGGTGTAATTTTAGACACCTTATACTTCAATTACATTAAAAGTACTTTAAGTACTTTCCAGTACTTGGGTAATTTTAAAGTACTTCAATTACTTTTAAAGTACTTCAATTACTTTAAAAGTAATTCAATTACTTTTAAAGTACTTGAATTACTATAAAAGTACTTGAATTACTTTAAAAGTACTTCAATTACTTTAAAAGTACTTCAATTACTCAAATTTTGTTAAATCCAATTACCAAGTACTCAAGTACTTTCAAAAAGTACTTCAAGTATCAAGTACTTTTCAGTTAGTTTCAAAAGTACTTCAATTAAAGTACTTCAAGTACTTTTAAGTACTTGAATTACTTTTTGCAAGTCTTTTACTTGAAATACTTTCAGCTCTGGTGTTAGGAAACGAATTTTTTTAAAGAGGAGACCATTAAAAGAAAAGATTTACCGGCGGAGCTTAGGTTAGCGTTAGGAAGCAATTTTTTTTTATTAATAGACCTTTAAAAATGAGATCCACTGGCCGAGCTTAGTTTAGTATTACAGAACAATTTTCTTTTTATGAGCAGACCATTAAAAAAGTATCCACCGGTCTAGCTGAGGCTAGTGTTAGAAAACGTATTTTTTTTTGTTAATACCGCTAAAAGTGAGATTTGCACTTTCAATGAGCTGGATCCAAACTTCATGGATTGGGGCAGTTTACAGTCATCCAAAATTCCATCTATTCCAGATATTCTATAAGGAGCGAGAAAGCTGACGTTATCGACTTTTATAATAGAAGTTTACTGTTTTAACGCTCGAGGCGCTAACATTAAGTTTTCTTGCTTCTTTATTGAAGAATTTGCAAGAAATTTTGCTCTTAGCGTCTCTAACGTTAAAAAAGTGGACTTTTATTATAAAATCTTTTTATGGGGAAATGAAGCTTTCTCGCTCCCTATATCCCTCAAACCTCTGGATCAAAAAAAAAAACAATTTTTATTTATTTAAATAAATTCCATGAATTTCTTCCTGTTTGTCAAATTCAACTAATTAGTTTACTTATTGCTTTTGTACAAAAAACTAAAAACAGCAAGATTTTTAAGAAACTTTGAGAAGTTTGTTAATCCAATCACAAGCGTTTTTAATTTTAGATTGCAATAACTTCCAAAACAAAATAGACATAACATTACAAAACCGAAATTCAAAAGCAAAAATTTTATATCTTAAAAATGCAAAATTAAGGTATTAGTCCAGTGCAGTTAGGTTTATTACCGCGGAACCCAATTATAATGAATGGATTTGGATGTTTCCAAATTTTTCGAATAATAGTAAAAAATTTGCTTTTTTAAACCTTTCGCTAATGTTTTTTTTTTGAAGGGTTGTAGTCCAATCAATATTCACTTTTTACCTGGAAAATATTCAAAAGTTAATGGAATTCTGACAGGTTGCGTGGAAGTATTTTGAGATTTCTATCCTAAGTTTTGAACTTCAATGATCTTATGCTAACCTAAGGGGGCCAAAAACCTCAAAATGTTTAAACTTTTTTCAGTTTTTCGCTTATATCTCGTAAACTAAGCACATTTTGGGTACTATAGTTCATTACGAAGTTGTAGACCACTAAATTTTGTAAAATTTGATTGGAAAAACAAATTTTTGTACTTAATATTAAAGGAGATATGACAGATCAAAGTTAGAGAAAGTTTCTCGAAATGTAAAAAATAAACAAAAAACGAAATTTTTGCCCCCTATAACTATTTATTACCATTATTTTTAATGTTAATTATTAGAGATGAGATTTTCAGGCTTTAACCTTTTTGTTATTTTACGTCCTATATTTATTTTATTGGTACCAAAATTCGTTTCATGAAAAACTACGTTATTTAAGCCCTATTTATTTTTACTTTTTTTGGCTTTTTTTAATTTTTACGACCTATTTTAGCATTTTGGCAACCTTTTTTTTATTTGTACGACCTATTTTAACATTTTGGAAACTTTTTTTAATTTGCAGTTTAAATAGAAAAAAAATCTTATACTTACAACGCACCTAACCTAAAGTAAAATTTTTTTATTGTTTTTTTTAAATTTGAATTTGTTGCTCGGTGGTGGCAGCTTACCATATGTGCCAACCTAAGAAAAATTACAACTTTTCAGTGGGTATCTAAGATTGCTTAGGTATAAAATCTTTTTTTTAGTACTTTTATAGGACCTTTTTTTGTGTTTATAGGACCTGAAATCGCGTTTTTTAGAACCTTTTTAGGTACCTTTTTTTGATTTTATACTACCTAAAAATCTCACCTCTATTAATTATGTTAATCACTCATCAATATCAACATCTTGGAACATTAATAAACACCTTCATTTCACCACTCCCCTTCCCCAAACATGGAAATGCCTCATTTTAATTAACATTTCTTACATTAAAATAAACCATCTTCAAGTTTGATGGAATGAGATGAGCTGGAATGAGATGGTCAT
This sequence comes from Rhagonycha fulva, assembly GCA_905340355.1. NCBI lineage: Eukaryota > Metazoa > Arthropoda > Insecta > Coleoptera > Cantharidae > Rhagonycha > Rhagonycha fulva. The sequence continues at coordinate 26,356,885 of HG996559.1, read as the reverse complement.
AGATGTTTCAAAATGTTAATATCAATGAGTAATTAACATAATATTAACATGGAAATGACGGTATTAAATAGTTATAGGGGCAAAACCTCCGTTTTTCGACCAATTTTTTACATTTTGAGAAACTTTATCTAACTTTGATCGGCTGTATCTCGATTAATATTGGATCTAAAAATTTGCTTTACCAACTTAATTTTATCAAATTTAGTGCTCTACAAGTATGCAATAAACTATGGTAGCCAAAATATGCTTAGTTTACGAAATATCAGCAAAAAACTAAAAAAAAGTCTAAAAATTTTGAGGTTTTTGCTCTCCCTCACCCCTCTAAATCTAATTAAACTGGACTATATAAAATTAAATTTTAGGTTAAAACCGAAAGATTATAGAGTTATTAATAGAGATGAGATTTTTAGGTTTTTACCTTTTTTATTTTAGCTCCTATTTTTATTTTATTATCATATAATATATCATATTATATAATCATATTTATTATCATATTATATATCATCTCAATTTATTTTTATCTTTTTTTCAATTTTTACGACCTATTTTTGCATTTTGGAAACTTTTTTTTAAATTTTCAGTTCTAATAGAAAAAAAAATCTCGCTCTACGACGCTCCTAAATTAAAACTTTTTTATTGCTTTTTAAAATTAAATTTGTTGTAATTAAATTGCTATCAATTGAAAAAATGCCGAGTTGCCACAGATACACTTTTTTCAAAATCATACACTTTTCTTCACTTCTTATAAATAAATTCACTATTTTTCACTTTACCTATGTTAAAATTCACTAAATTAAGCTAGGGGGTTAAAAAAAAGCTTATTCAAAAAAATTATGGGAAAAAATGACCGAAAGATACAAAATGTTTCACGTTTTTAGGTACATTTTTTTTAGAATTTATACGACCTAAAAATCTCACCTCAGTTATTAAAAACTGTGCAAATTGAAAATGATATTTAAATTACATAAACTTCTAGCGTAATTCGTCTAAGGTAAAATGTCCATACATCATTTTTGTTTGTCTTGTCGTTTCCTTGACTGCCGTGGCATTATTTTCAATTTTCAAAATATCATTTTAATTTTTTTTTTAAATAATTCTTAGCTCAGAAACTTTGGAAAATTAATATATCAAAATTGCTTTTTTCACGATAACGATACTTTCCTTTACTTAGTAAATGAAAAAATACAAAAAAATATTTTAGCACTGTGTGATCGGGGGTGGGGGGGGCGGTATATAGCGTACTCTAAAATATTTCAAAGATTTTCATCTGACGCTGACGATAAAGTTTTACATCCATTGCTTGATATTTCAGATTTATCACCTTAAATTAAGGGGTTAGCTACGCTAGTGTATGAAGTTTTATTCAATTTGCGTTGTTTTGACTAAGAGTGTGGAATTTTTATGAAACGCAATCTCGATGAAAATCAGCATATAAAGACATTACTGTGTACTTAATTAACTGCATAGAATCAAAGAAAAATAACTAAAATATTTGTTTAAATATTTATGATTCAATTTTGTGGTATAAAAATATTTATATAATTTTGCGTGGCGAAATAAATATGAACGTATATACTAAGACCCCAAAAATTAAATTTTTTTAATTCTTATAATGAATCTTTCGTTAAAATGTGTTTTGATCACTAAATTTTTATTATTACTGAGGATTTTGTAGTAGATTTAACAACCGGACTTCCATATCCCCCCAAACCTCCCGATATTTGGGGACAAATTTTTAGGGAAAATAACTTTATAATATGTACATTGCTACCTAGGTACATCACATTTTTAAAGGTTTTATCTATTTTTTAAGCCACCCTAATAGCCCCCCCTACCCCCAAATAGCTACGTTTTTGAGTTTATTAAAATGTAATAGTTATTATAATTTTAAAAGTAATTATTCAGATAATTTAGAAAAAAAGCAATTTTAAATAATTTTATTTTACGTTATTCTGAAAATGGTACGCATGAATGGATTAACAATATTGTCCCTGCATTAGCTGTCCAGTTTCAGAAATTTAAAAAAAAAAGAAATAATTTTTCATAATTGCGATATTTTATGTGCAGCTTGTGGAAAAAATTGTTAGTAATCTTAATAATAATAATCATCATTAAAATTTATTATTGCTTTAATGAATCTAAAAATGACATGAAATTATTGCAAGAAAAAAATTTTTAAAAAATTGAACTACAGCATTTTCAAATCTTTCCGATTTTCAATAAATTATCCACTCACTTAAACATCTAAAGAGGTGTTAAGTAGTGAGCGCTACTTAATTCCTTAATTTACGTTTTAATTATTTTTTTAGTAAATAAATACGTGATCGTTTAAAATATCAAAATTATCGATGACTTCGTTGTTTAAAATGCGAAGTCAATAAACCCATTTCGATATAATGTAGCATTTTTTTGGTAAAATTTACAGCACCAAATTTTTGGATAAGAAAGTCGAAGGGATTTGAGTTCCTTCGGTGGTCTCCTCGTCTACCAGCCCTCACACACCGAAAAAAAAGTTTTTTTTTGTTATCAGCACCGCTATTACTGTAACCAGCCACATTTTAATTTTATCTTTGTAGTAATAAAGTGCAGTTATAAAATTTTTTAAATTAGTCTTACATTGTGATCGAATTTACAATGCATGTTAAATATTATAAAACAGAAACGCTAATCGTGAAATGTAACATTTAGAAGCCCAAGAGTGAAAATAAGACGTTCTTTGTAAAACACATGTAAGCTTTACAATACATGACGGACTAAAATCATGTAAGGTGGCGCCAATTCTTGGTTCCCAGCGTGTGTGAGGCGCTACGCTTTACATAAACCAGATGACCATCACCGTCCCGACACGGGTGCACCAGAAAAGAAAGAATATTTTTGTAGTATAAGGTGGCCTCGTATGTACATTTTTAATCCGTTGTATCTACAAATAAATTTTTACAAAAATCGAAAATTTCAACTTGAACAAAATTACCCCACTTAGGGAAAAAAATACACTCAAACTTCATTCCCAAACCACTTAATAATGCGCATTTATTTACCTTTAGGTGAGGACGGATTTCTTACCAATTACGCTAAGTTATTTGTTGTTAGGTGAAATTAATAATTTTAATAACTTAATTTATTGGTAAAATGGTTCACACTAAGGCTTCTATCCCATGGGAAAAACGGAATCTGTTTACATTGTTCGGGGTAATAAATTAGATAACCGAAATGTACTCGGAGGTAAAGTTGGGGCAAAAGTATGAACCAGATGGAACGACGATGTACAAATTTTAATATTATACGCAAATTCTCACTTGCATTCCACTAATGGTTTTTTTTATCTCGAAACTGAAATTAATGATTTACAAGTAATAATTTTAATTTGGTGGCGCCGAATCCATATATCGAAGACCCACTTCGTTTTAAGCTATGTTTTACTTTTTCTATTATGCAAAAGTGTCATAATTTGGCAGATAATTGCTGAGGTGCCGACTCGGCTAGACTTTCCATAACACAAGATAACAAATTGCCCACTTTTCACTTTTTGTCACTTAACAGACAATTTAATGTGGCTGTCATAATATAGGGGGTGAAACCACAAAAAATTGTTTAATTTTCAATTCAATTAAGAATTTCGGGCACTTCAGCAAAAAATTATAGGGTTAATTTATTTATTAACTTCACAATTTTTTATTTTTTTTAATTTTATAACAATAATTTTTGTCATTTATGATTTCCTGTAAATGTTCCGTTGAAGAAAAAGTAAAATATCTAAATTTCAAAATCCCAATGAAATGTGAAAACACAATAGCATAATCGAAAATAAGTAATAATAATAAAATTCCCAATTATACCCATTCCCCCATCATCATATTATTGTACAAAAATTGATTTGTTTTATATTACGAAGATTAGACAAAAACATAGTTTAAATAATGATAATAATAAATAAAATTTTACTTTTCAAAAATGCTGATTCGATTGTCGGAAAAATGTGCTATGCATTCTCGCTATTTAACAACTCCGTTTTTACATCGTTAAATCGTTTAAATTTTAACAAATCTAGCAGTAATTTTTGTTAAGCAGTAAATGCTATTGTGTCGTCTCTACGTTGAAGAGTTTTTTAATAAAATTGAATTACAAAATAGTAGTAAAGTTATCTAAACCAGTGCATCTCAACTTTTTTAATCCAGTTTTACATCAAATCCAATAATATGTAAGTTTACTGCCCATGTAAGTTACGTGGAAGTAATTTAGTTTTTCAATTTTGTAGATTAAATTTAAAATTGGGTCAAACGCCATGGAAGTGGAAACGGTAGATTGTTCTTCAATATATTTTACTTTACCTACTCCACGGCAACAAGTAGTGCAAGTAATAGAAGACCATATTTATTACCCATACGTAGCAGTTTATGACGGGTTCTGTTCAATATTTCCAATTCTACAGTCTCATTTATTTAATATTAAAAAAGGGGACTTTATCGTGTTAAATGTCTATACTGTAAAACTATATTTAGATGCGGGACTTGCGCTTCCAACAATAGATACAGAAATAATTCGGGTTTGCAAAAAAGACAAGTGGAAGTACAGAAACAAATTTTAAAAGCCATTGAAATTTTACATCTCCTAGCATTTTATTATGTAAATTTCCAAAACTGAAAAATAATAACTTTTCTAAATTTTTCATTTTATTTATGTTCATTACAGTTTGTATTAGTAAATGTGTAGTTTTTTATTCAGCATGGGCTAGAGTCCGCATCACAGTTTATCCCTTTTGCTGTTCTTAACAACTTCAATACCGTTAAAAAAAGAAATCAGTGTTACCACCGTCAGTACATTATGCACTTTTTCAGTACATTTTAGCCTCAAATAAAAGTTAGTGCTACCTCGAAAAATTTCAGTACCTAATACTTTTTTACTTTGGTGACGCTTTTTAATACATTTATAGTAGGTACTCTTTCTATAAGAACACTAACAGAAAATTTGAATTAATTGCATAAATTTAAATTTCTTGCAAAAATTAGAATTCTCCGAAAATCTCAAAAATCTCAAATATGCCCCGCTATTTTTATTTATATGATTGTAGGTATGTTGTTTTAATAACAATTTATTATAAAATCAAAAGTAGAAGAGCAAAGTTTGACTTCATACCATGATCGTTCATTTCAAAACCACTGTCAAATGGACAGTTGGAAGGGAAGGGAAAAGAATCTCAGATGGGAGAGAAAAGAAAGGAAGCTCCATAAGTGCTTTTTTACGGGATGCAATGTAGCGAAGCACCGCAGGTGTTTTATCAAAAATGGAAGCACCGCAGGTGCTTCGATCTGTGAAAATTCTACAGTTTTTGCAGTCGTCATTTTTACACCATATCTTGCCGTGTTACAATAAATAGGAAATAACCTGTATATACAAGCACGACTAAAAATTTAGTTGATATGGAACCACTAAGCCATTGCCATTTCCAACAACAAAAGCAAAGTGAAATTTTTCAGAATGTTGCAACAGTCGATTCCTATGTTACTACAAATTTGTAATACACTTGTAAGACAAAGTACACGGAAAAAAAGGTTTTCTTAAATGAAGAATAAATATTTTCTTGAAATTATTTATTTCGTTTAAAAATATGTTTTCTTAACACGATAAAATATGCTGGTAATAAAAATGTCTGATTTCTTCAAGAAAGAATATAATTTACTAGAAATATAATTTTGATCCAAGAATGTTTAGCTTGAACAAAGAAAACTATTATTCTAATGATATAAATGTTAACGTATTCTTAAAAGGAGTAACTTATTGTTGTAAAATCATTTTGTAGTTCTCAGCAAAGAAGAAAAACTTAGATGAACCATGCGCATGTTATTATATTCATGCAGGTTAGATGTACCCGATCCAATTATCCCATTCCAGCTTGTTGCGTATTTGCATAAGTACATATTATATGTATCGTATTGTCATTGTACAACTTTTTAATTTATTGAAAAATTGGGTAATCTTTCTGCTTGTGACTATAAGTTTAGTTATAAATGGTTTAGTGTCATACTATTATGGATAAATTTGTAAGTGATAAACTGTTAAAATGGGATTTGGAAAATTTACAGAAGGCTTTTGAAAGTAAGTAAACGTTACGTTAATTTATTTTTTGTTACTGTTTAATATTCAAAATGATTTTAATATTATTTGGGTATATTTTATTTCTATTATTTATAGACCGTGTGAACATCTTTATGAACCTCCTCTTTGTGAACCCCCCGTGCGACAAGATGACGCAGTTCGAACATAAGATCTTGCAATTGTGCATTTTTAACAGTGCATCATGTAAAGTAATAACACGATTGTAATGTTTTATAAATTAATGTTTCAATTAACGTAGTAGTCACAGAAAATTATTTATTTAATTTTATTTGTTTATTATTTTGATTGAATTAATACTGGTAATTAATGTACGAATATTAACTAAGTTTGGTTTGTTTAAGAAAGTCAAATTGATGGGATTGTTTATAATCAATTGGAGGAAAAGGATATTAAGGAATTGATTCCAATTTAAGGTGTACGAAAAAAATTTTCAGCAAGATCCAAAGTTTATCTCCAACTTCAAGTAAGTAGAACTACTAAATTTTTCAAAGCAATTCTTGAATCTTTGAGTGTGTGAGTAAGGTTTTGGATTTAGGACAACTCGCCGCGGACCAATTGCCGCCGTCAACTAAAAATAGTTTAAATTTTATGATTAACTTTTTGAACGCTTAAATTTGGTGAAGTTCTCGTATAAAAACCATGGATGCAATAATTTGCATGTTTCAGATCCGATTTTATGTTTTGTATCGAGCGTTCAAAGAATTAATAGTTGAGTAACTGGTCGGAAAATCATCGTTAAGTTGTCGTTAAATGGTTAACGATTACTATAAAGATCTTGTGACCCTTGTACTATGTTAAGAAAGTTGGTAACAACCCATTGATCTTATCATCATATCATCAATGATCATAAAGATCTTGTGACCCTTGTACTATGTTAAGAAAGTTGGTAACGACCCATTGATTGGTTAAACAACCAGCATCGGTACTAACATTGGTTTGTTTTACCAACCAATGAGTTGTTACCAAATTTGTTAACAAATCAGTACAAGTGTCATGCAGCCATAAAATGCAATTTATTTATTAAATGTCTTTGTTAATAAGTGATTTTTCAACCAGTTACTCAATTATTAATTCTTTGAACTCTCGATACAAAACATAAAATCTGATCTGAAACATGCAAATTTTTGCAAAAAAAAAAACATGGAGTAAATCGATTTAATCGTCAAAAAGTAGAAAATATCCGGGGACTTGACCAAATTTAAGCGTTCAAAAATTTAATCATAAAATTCAAATTCTTTTCAGTTGACGGTGGCGAGTTGGACCGCGGCAAGTTGGCTGCGGCGAGTTGTCCCAGCCCCGGTTTTTGCCTACTTATTTTAAAAATAATAATTAGCATTTATAGAAATATTTGCAACGATTATAAATTAATTTATTACTTAAAAAACTTACTAACTTTCAGTTACTTGGCTGACGTTCAACTGAACTACTCCGTGTGTTGCAACTACTCTTGGACCCGGTTTCATAAAAGTTTAAAAAAAGCGCTAAATTTAACTAACTTTAACTATAAGAAGCCAATAGAAATTCACCGTTATTTTTAACGGCCAGTTAAAGCTTTTATGAAATCGGTGGTAAGTGTATACAGAGTATTGCTAATATAAACAGACAAAAGTTAACGCCATAGGTAGCGAGAAAGCTCCCCTCTCCCATGAAAAAAGTTCATGACAGAAGTTCACTTTTTTAACGCTCGAGATGCTACCTTAAGCTTTTTCGAAGCTCTACGTTGGAGGCTCTAGCGTTAAAAAATTGAACTTCTATCATGAAATTTTTTAACTTTAGAGGACGCTATAACGTCAGCTTTTCTGCTCCCTTATGTTTACATCCTTTAATAACTATAATTATTATTTCTTTTAGGATAGCCAAGCGGATTCATTATCAACCGATCCATACTCCACCTCATCAGAATCTTTAACTGTAATTCCAGAAATTTTATAAGTATTCTGTTTTCATTAAATAATGTTATATTAGTTATAGTAGGTACTTGTAAGTCTGTTTGTATACAAACCTTGTACTATAATAGTACTAGTATAGTTACATTATATATTATAATTATAATAATAAAACATGTTAAAATATTTGTTTGATTTATTTGCAGCTATTTAAAAAAGAATTTTTTAATTCAAATGGTATCTATTTGAACCAAATAAATTTTTTGTTACTTCATTGAAGAAAACCATATTTTAATTCAACAATAAACTTACGTGGTTTAAAAAAATTATTTTTCTTAAATCAAGAAAATATTCATTTGCGGCTATTAAAAACAGAACCTCTTGATTTAAAAATGGTAGCTATGTGAATCAAGTAAATTTTTTATTACTTCATTTAAGAAAGCCATGTTTAATTTAACTATATTCTTACATGATTTAAGAAAACTAAATTAAGAATATTTTTTTCTTAAATAAAGAAAATATTTTCGTGCGGCTATTCAAGTAAGAGATTTTCTTGATTTAAATAGTTTTTATTTTAACCAAGTAATTTTTTTTTTCCGTGTACTACAATTTTCCACATTAAACCGAAAAAACTGTATATTAATATCCTCAGAGTAACTAAAGCGTGGAAAAAGTGGCGTAGGGCAAGGTTGCACAAATTTGAGGTGCAAAATTAGCTAAGGGCTTAGCTGTTAAATATTAAATTAAGTATTATGTAGTTAGTTTATGGTCATGAAAAATCTTATCTTGATCTCGAGGGTACTTTTAAATGTAAAAAATCGGAAAACCGGGGGGTCTGGGGGGTATCCTCCAGCCATTAAGAAAAGATGTTCCCTCTAGAATTAAATTTGCGGCTTTATCAATTTTTAAAGTCATCTTTAAAGTTCTATAATGCTGGAGGGTATTCCATACCCCATAAAAAAAATACTTAGAAATGAGATAAAATTCTGTATTATGCAGTTGATATTCCGGAAAATATCGTGCCCTAACGTAGAGGGTACTTTTAAAAGTAAACAATCAAAAAACCGGAGTGTCTGGGAGGTCAGATATAATAAAAATAATATGTTTTTTTTTTATATTGTCGTGTTCTGACGAACAACTCTTTAAAAGCCGTAGCCGTTATGGTCGGTAGTTTGCACTTTTGAGACGATCTCAGGAGTAGGTTCCAAAAATTTTGCTCTTAAACTATCCACAATAAATGAAACAAAAAACTCTGGGATGAAATTATAATTTAATTCGATGAAAGTAGTAGTCATAATCAAATTAAAAAAAAAATTGAGACGAAACCTTATAATTAAACTTTATCGACTCAATCGATAATTCCAAAAACATGAAGAATTATCTTACAAATTTACACATTTAAACTTCAAAAACCGTATCTCCAATTTGTAAGATAATCAACGTTCTATTGTAATTCAAACAAAACATCTGTAAATAAATTTATACAAAATAAGAAAAATTGTTTAATTTTTAAATATTAGCGCCTTTGTAACTGTTCGAAAGTTGGTACCGTTGTTGATATGGTAGCCACTACCAAATACGCAAAAAACCGTATGAAAAAGTTTATCACATAAATTTAAATTTCGCAGTCAAATAACACGACTTAATTATTAAAATTGTTCCACTGATGTGTTTAATTAATTAAATGTGAAAGTCCGATGATAAATGCGACTCGAAATACAAAGTTTTAACTTCAGGTGTAGATAACCTGTTAGAGTATTTTGAGATTCCTTTGTTTTTTTAAATAAATAAGTAAAAAAATTAACTGAGTTGCTACAAAGTATAAATTTTATATTCATTTTAAAACTTCAATATTCAATTTCTTAAGTTCTTTGTATTATTTTAATAGTTTTGTTTACTCGTGTTAGTAATGTCCATTCTTCATTATATAAATTTTATATTTTCCTTCCATGCATCATTAGTCATTACAATCTTTTCTTCTTTGTAGAATATTATGTTTTTCTTTCACGTGTCGAACAATGACATTTTGTTTCATATTCATATGTAACAAAATCTTACAATCTTTTCTTCTTTGTAGAATATTATGTTTTTCTTTCACGTGTCGAACAATGACATTTTGTTTCATATTCATATGTAACAAAATCTTGGCTTAAGGGGTTTATGTTAAGCAATTAAAAATTGAAAAGAGGTTGCTTTATTTCGAGTATTTTTAATGTTTTTTCATATATTGCAATAAAATTTTATTAGTTTTATGGGAAACAATTCAGAAACAATACCATATTCAAAGTTTAATAGTTTTTGTAGCACTGGGTTTAGGGGAGAAAGTAATTAAAATTAATGGGGTGGATGGTTTTTCTTACTTGATGGACAGTCAAGCGCCTAAGAGTTATGCTAACAATCTTACATGTTTGTAAAAATGTCCAAAATTTTCTTATATTTTTAGTGGGGGAACGGTTAAGTAATTTTATATATACAGGTAGTTATCAAAAATTAGGGGAGTTTCGTTCAAGTTTTTGAGAATAAAACTTAAGATACTCGTTCGCTTTATGCGGAATTAAAATTCAATTAAGTTAATTCTTTTAAAAACACAAGTGTTTCGAATTAATTCAAATTTAAAATAAATCGGCAAATCAAAGTTAGTTAAAACTGTTGTGAAAATTTAAAAACTTTTATCGGAAGTGTTTGCATATTATTTAAAGTATCGTATGAAAAGAAAATTATTATAAGATAATTTTCCAAATATTATTTTATTAAATAACCGACAATATTCGGGAAATAATTAAAAATTATGTAATGCAACATTTATACAAACTTTCGTGAAGTTCAAAAATTGAAGTATTATTCAAAATTGCCTCCGAAATTGAGGGATGTGTTTAACAATGGTTAATTAATTTGAATGAAGTATTATACCGCCTACCGATTTTACCGATTTTAAAGAAAACCACCTTATATCATTTGTAATTTGGAGTTTCCAGAGATGAAAGAAAAATTCAAGTTCATCAAGTAGTAAGTGAAAAATATATTTTTATCGTCGAAAATACAGTGCGTGTTTTACTTTGATTTTTGTTTTGTTTTGTGTATTAATTTTAAAATTTTGTTCTATTAATATTAAATTTAGTTTAATAATTTCATTTTTAAGAATTATTATCTTTTAATTAAATCTATTGGGCCCAAAATTTATTATTATTAATTTTTAATTTTAAATATTAGAATTTAAACAACATTTATTTTTATTTATTTTATTTCTTTTTCTTCACATTATAAAATTTAATTTCATAACACACTGTACATATATAATTTGTTTATATTTATTTTTGTGTTTGTTTATTTTTATTATCTTTAATATATGTGTTATTTTGTTCTTACGTTTTTGTTTTCTTTGCATTTTGCAAACCATATTTTTAGGAAAGTCTCAACTGTAAGGAAATTTCAATTTACAAAATTTTATAAGGTGTGGTTATTTTCAAAAGTTACGTCGCGGATGAAAATTAGTCTGTCATCTAATTTAGTCAATCCGATGCAAATTTTATTAATATCTTATGACAGTGGCGCTCAACTAATTATTTTTTTTTTATTTTAACATCTACCGCTACGACACCAATTTAAATCACCTGCGGCCCTACGACGAGCTACCGGACAATTTAATCTGTTGCAGGTGTCGTAGTGACGTATAAGATTGTAACAAACCTCAAAATTTTACTAAGCATCGTAACAAATATCGAAGATCATCGTGGAAATAGCGCAAATAAACAATTTAAAAGTTAATTACCATGACGATGGCTTGAATAATAGAAGATTGCCCTTCGAATTCCTTGCATCTACGATTGACAAAATGGCGACCTCGTGCTAGTAAGCGAATTTTCCAAGTCTTCAGAAATCACAATAAATTTCATAATACTCTTCTTTTGTAGCACACACAATCAAACAAAACTCTAGTTGCTCATAATCTTCGCAAAAATTAATTACAAATCCGTAATTTTCAAACACATTCGAAGATAACACCTTGAAGTCGTTAAGTCGTAGACTTCACACACCTCCAATACTCTCGAGCAACTGACTATTTAATCTCGTTTCCTGTACAAAGTTTTCTCAGGAAAATCGTGTCGCACTCTGGTTGGTTGGTTTTCCAGCGAAATTCAAATTTTTAGATGCCAAATTCAACATTTTGAAGTCACTAAATTTTAATTGCGAACTACACTTTTAAATTAAAAACACTGCATCGATGATCGTAACTACCTTTGTACCAACTCAATTTTTAAACGTAAGTTAACAATTTCAAAACAAATAAAAAAATAAATTAGTCAATTATTTTAACGTTTTCATGTTTGAAATGTTTAATTTTTAGGCTATATGGTCTAATCTCCAAACCTAAAATCTCGTCTCTGCACGTATCTCTTTGACACGTAATTGAAAAATAACAAGTGACTACTATTCGTCCAATTAAATCTAAGAAAATTTCTAAACAAAACTTTGACCAAATTAAAATTTAAATTGTGGACAATTTCGGAATTTTGAACCTATCACAATCCACGTCAATATATAAATTTGTATCGTTATGAATTTTGAAAAGCCTTCTCGTTACCTTTTTTGTGCTGGGGGGTATTCCATACCCCCCAGACCCCCCGGTTTTACGCCCGTTTCTTTGCATTTTGAGGGAGAAAGGTCCAGACACTTTAAAAAATAAAAACAATTTTTAAAAATTTTATCAAATATATTTCATAGAAAAATTAGATAAAATTAAGTACGTATTGTGTAGTTTATTTTTCTTACCAAATCTTTCTTTGACCTGGAGGATGGCAAGGAGCAGCTGCCTCAACTCAAGTTGCTAAGTATTTCGATTGTTATTGTTACTGTATCGACCTTTGATGGCTTTCTGTCTAAAGGTAAGTAGCCTTTACCTTCAGAGTCCAGAGCCATCAGGATCTCGTGGAAACTTGACATTTTGGTATTTATCTAGCGACTAGCAATAGAAAAATAATAATTGGATCTTACATAAAACTCAAGAGGAAGAGTTGTTTTCATGATTTACAAAATTGTCTAGTATAGAAAAACCTAATAGATGAGGCAGTGACTGCTCATAGTAATAATGATAATAGTTTTTTAAAATTACTTATGCTTTGGGGGGGGGGGAGTTGAACCTACAAAACCACCCCTTTATATACGGCCCTGTAAGAGTAACATTTTCTTGAGGTCAATATTCTCGGTTACGACCGTTTCTTTTCTTCTAAACTTCTGAGTTCAAAATAGCCCACGGGTGCACTTTCACCAAAGAGTCGCCCCTAACATCTAAAAATAATCGCCACCTCTGCTACACTCATACCTCCTTCTCATCTTCAAATTATTGTACAAAAAATTGTTTTTCCTACATTAAAAAGCTTAGACAAAAACATAATCTAAATAATAATAATTTTTCTCTGCAAAAAAATTCCTTTCAAAATGTTCGTTCGATTATTATTATTGGAAAAATGTGCTATGCATTCTCCGATATTTCAACACTTTTGTCTTTAAATCATTAAATTGTACCGTATTTAGGTTGAAAAGTTCTTTAATAAAATTTAAAGTGTTCTTTTAAAGCAGCGGACAAAGAATTGAATTACAAAATAGCAAAGTTATCTAAACCAGTGTCTCTCAACTTTTTTAATATAAAAAGAATCAAATTCAGTAATATGTAAGTTAAGTGCCCATGTAAGTTACAAGAAACTAATTTAGTTTTTCAAATTTGTAGATAACATTTAAAATAGGTTCAAACAACATGGCAATGGCAAATTTTACTTCACCTACAATACGGCAAGAAGTAGTCCAAGTAGTGGAAAACAATCTTGTTTACCCATACTTAATAGTTTTTGACGGAATCCGTACAATATTTCCAGTACGAAGGTCTTTATCCATAGTTGGAATTCAACTAGGGGACATTGTCCTGATAGATATCCATTCAGTAACGATGATTTTTAAAATGGGAATTGTAGTTCCATCAGTCGTAGATTGCCAAACTTACGAGAAAACATTTCCTAGCATTTTCTTATAGCCAAAATTGCCAAATACTTAAATTATAAAATAATAATAAGTTGCCAATTAAAAAATTTTGTAACTTCTCTTTTACTTATTTATGTTTATTAAAGTTTGTATAAATGCTTAAATTTTACACTTTTACAGTAGTTAAGGGTTAAAGTTTTTATAGAAATATATTTTTATTACTTAAAGATTAAAGTTATAATAACGTTAAACTATGATTTAAAAATCACTGATCCATGAATCTGTGTTAATTCGCCGCCTGCGACAATTTCTCGCCTGCAACAATTCTTCGCCTGCGACAATTGATGATAAAAGTACCTACTACAATAAAATGTATTTATTTATTTTCTGAAATATAAAAACAAAATCATCTTGCAAAAACAACCTTTTAATTTAACACTTATCATAAACATAAAAGACCAGCACGCTGCTGCTGCTGCTGCTGCTGCTGCTGCTCCTCCAGCGTGTCATTTTTTTAGGACACATAAAGCACTCTGATTGGTTGTTGGCCTTAGTACCTTAGTACTAAGTACTTTAGGTACTAAGTACCTTAGTTTTTCTTAGGACACATAAAGCACTCTGATTGGTTGTTGGCCTTAGTACCTTAGCACTAAGTACTTTAGGTATTAAGTACCTTAGTACTCTAATCAGAAAAGGTTATATATATTTCTATATGGAGTGGTAAAGTAACTTTAAGTTGGTTGTGTGTTGTGTGTTCTAAAAAAAAAATGACAAGCTGCTACTGCTGTTGCTCCTCCAGCGTGTTATTTTTTAGAAGACACAACGCACTCTGATTGGTCGTTGGTCGTACCAGCTTAAAATCACCTACCCTGGGATCGAGTTGCACACCAATCAAGTTTTAAACCTTTGATATAATAAAATAAATAAGGTATGACAGATGCGAGTTCCACTTTAGTAATTGTTGCGCATGACGTCACGTGGTAAGTAAATACATGGTACAGTAAATAAATGAATCAGCTCAAAAACTAAACGTTGTACCAGTGTAATTCTTGGAGGCAATAACCTACTTTGAGCGATTTAAATCACATATATAAAAGACCAGCACGCTGCTGCTGCTGCTCCTCCAGCGTGTCATTTTTTTAGGACACATAAAGCACTATGATTCGTTGTTGGCGTTGGTCGTACAGACTTAAAATTACCTTAGTACTCCAATCAGAAAAGGTTATATATATTTCTATATTGAGTGGTAAAGTAACTTTAAGTTGGTATGACCGACGACAACGACCAATCAAAGTGCGCTGTGTGTCCAAAAAAAATGACGCGCTTGAGGAGTAGCAGCAGTAGCAGCGTGTCAGTTTTTTAAAACACACAACGCGCTCTGATTGGTAGTTGTCGTTAATCAGGCCAGCTTAAAATCACCTCCCCTGGAATCGAGTTGCACACCAAGTAAATTTCAACTGGGATTCTTATATATAAATTTTGTCTCGGTAAATGCGGGGATTATCCATCCAGAAAATTTAATATCAAACTTTTACATTTTCAATAAATGTATTTCACAATACTAAACGGCCAACACACGCTACTCCTCTACCTCCTCCTCTTTCAGCGTGTCATTTTTTTAAGACATACAACGCACTCTGATTGGTTGTTGTCGTCGTTGGCTTTTAGCAACTTAAAATCAACTCCCCTGGGATCGAGTTCCACACCAAACAAATTTCCAACGTTGGGGAGACGCCCGTTCGCGATTGAATCAGCTATATAATCATTATTTTTGAACTTAAGAACGTTTGAACGTGAACAATTAAAATTGTCAGTAATAGGGATTTATTTTTTTTAATGAAGAATGTTAAAAGACAAATCCATCGGTTGAGCTTAGGTTAGTGTTGGTGTTTAAAAACAATTTTTTTTAAATTAATACCTCTAAAATAGAAATTCACCGACTAGCTGCCCGTCCGTCGACGACCGACGACAACGACCAATCAGAGTGCGCTGTGTGTTCTAAAAAAAATTACACGCTGGAGCAGTAGCAGCGTGTTATTTTTTAAAAACACACAACGCGCTTTAATTGGTCGTTGTCGTTAATTATACAAACTTAAAATCACCTCCCCTGGGATCGAGTAGCACACCAATCAAGTTTTCAACCTTGATTTCAGGCGGTTCAGGCCCGTAGCCAGGGGGAAGGCACCTTGGGGCACGTGCGCCCCCCTCCCGAAATGTTCAGAAAAAATTTTTTTTGAAGTAAAGGAAAATTTGTTTAAATAATAAAAATTCTCGGAAGGGGAACCACCAAAAATTTAAATTTTTTAAGTGCCCCTTCCCTCAAATTAAATCCTAGCTGCGGGCCTGCCGCGGTTGAACCAGCTATATTAATTAAATGATCCAATTTTTTACCAATTTAAAATCACCTCTCCTGGCATCGAGTTGCATACAAAGTAAGTTTCAACTGGGGTACTTATACAGGGTGGCCCTTTGAAAACGAAACAGACGGGATTGTGGCCAGCAGAATTTTTTTCTTAAGAAATACAAAAATACGTCAATTTTATCATTGAGGGGGACAACTTTTGCAACTAATGTTACTTCCGTATTGTTTCATCCTTTTGAGTTGCGATGACAACCCCTAAAATGATAATAGGGATGATATGGCAAGTAACACTTCATTTGAAAGGTCTTGCTTCCCTGAATTCAGTTCTATAATTTTTTTAAAGTTTTATCAATTATTCAACAAAAAAATTGAAGCTGCAAAAATGCGAAATAAATCCGATATTTCAAGACATTTAAGAATAAAAGAAGGAAAAACGCTTGGCCAGGTCTTTTTCGTTTTCAAAGGGCCACCCTGTATATAAATTTTATCTCGGTTAATCCAAAGATTATCCATTAAGAAAATTTAATATTCGACTTTTACATTTTCAATAAATGTATTTCACAATAATAAACGGGCAGCACATACAACTTCTTAAGCGTGTCATATTTTTAAGACACACAATGCATTCGGATTGGTTGTTGTCGTTGGTTTTTAGCAACTTAAAATCTACTCCCCTGGGATCGAGTTACACACCAAACGAGTTTCCAACGTTGAGGACGTTTGAACGTGAACAATTAAAATTGTCGGTATTAGGGATTTATTTTTTTTAATGAAGATTGTAAAACAAGAAATCCATCGGTGGAGCTTATGTTAGTGTTGGTGTTTGAAAACCTTTTTTTTTAATTAATACCGCTAAAATAGAGATCCACCGGCTAGCTACCCGTCCTTGGACGGGCTTTTCAACTAGTATATGTATAACATGGTTACATGTATTGCAGATAATGTACCCCCCCCCCCTTGTCTTATTGGGAAATAGACTACCGATTTATTTCAAATCATACCTTTTTTCATTTAAACGGTGCTCTAAGTATGAAAATTTTGGGTGAAATTTCTGCACCTTCTGTCAATATGGTGAAAAGCCCGTCCACGGACGGGTAGCTAACCGTCCGTATTAACACAGATTAGTACTATAGAATTATGATAATTCGCATATAAATAATATATAGTGTCTTAGTGGCTAATAATAATAAACAATTTAAGTTGGAATTTTGAATTAAAGCTTAAATTATCGCGTTAATTTAAAATGTAGGAGGGGGGGAATGGTTTGTAGAGTTGTTTGCTGGCAGTGAAGAATGTGGGAAATGTTATCTCTGAAGGCGGAGTTTTGAAGCAAAGGCTATTGGTAACACTGTACTAAGCATTAAAAAGAAAAAAATATCGTGATACTTTAAGGTTAGCTGAATATTTTCGTTTTTATTTATTTCATTTATTTCTAATTCAACAATTGGTTTCTGAGGAAAAAAATCATGTGTGAGTTTTATTTTAAAAAAACTTTTTAACAAAAAATTAAACCGACCTCAAAAAGGAAACTAAAAAGCATAAAATAAATATATTACATTTTGAGTCTTAATAAGTAATGTAAGTAACTAAGTTTGAGTCGGTGCAGAATGGGTGACTTTTGTTTTAATAATTTTTTTAAAGTAATTTAGTAATCGTTGATTTTTTGCACCGACTCAAAATTAGTTACTTACATTACTTATTAAGACTCAAAATGTAATATATTTATTTTATGCTTTTTAGTTTCCTTTTTGAGGTCGGTTTAATTTTTTGTTAAAAAGTTTTTTATTTTTTAATTTTTAGTGATTAAAATCTACTAATTACTACCTTAATTAATTAATTAATTAATTTGCTCAATATAAAGTTTTTCTCCACCCCAACTTTCAACAGAATAGGTTGACAAGTAAAAAATCAATAAAAAATCAATAAATGAAAAACAATCATTCCCTATTTTCTACCCTTACGGGTGCAATTTTCCCTTATTTTTTACCCTTACGAATGGAATTTTTTTGTGAAAATTAAATGGGACCACCATGGAGGTATACTCTATCGAATAAAAAAAAATTCATCAAAATCGGATCACTCTGTAAAAAGTTATGCCCGAACATACATAAGAAAAAAAAAAATAAAATAAAAAAAAAAAAAACATACAAACAGACGAATTGAGAAACTCCTCCTTTTTTTGAAGTCGGTTTAAAAACCGTTAGTTTTACGATAAAAGTTAAAGAGACAAGAAATGTTTAGTTTGGCCTAGTTAAGCCTATAAAATTTTTTCAGATTTTTTCCGAGATTTACATTTATACAGCAAAAGATTTTTTATTATTATTAAACTACCGCATAAAAAAATAAGGTATATATAAAAGGTTTTTTTCAGAATAGTAGATTTTATCGATTGCGTTTACAAATTCAATCGTTTTAGGGAATTTACATTACCGATTATGGCGCCACTGGCACTACTAACATGTCCGTTTTATTGAGTATATTTATAGTTGGTTGCATAGATAAGAAAGAGTAATCTACTCTTTTATCTATGGTTGGTTGCCATAAAATAATAATACACTAATCATAAACCTCATAGAAAGAATATAAACACACGGACTGACAGCCAACGTAATCTATACTCATTTCACTAGTTCAACTTAGCGACGAATGGTGGAGTTTAGTTAATATGAATTACTTAAACTTATAAACACGCCTTGATTTTGAAGCAGTGAAACAAACATAAGTGACGTCACTGGTGGGGTAAATGATAAGATACACGGGTAAATGCTAAGATACACCTGTAAATACCAACTATGGCGTGTCTATAAGTTTAAATGGTCTAAGGTAAATTACTTATAATAGCCAGGGGAGGATCCAGCAACTTTTTCACGATGAACAATTTACATATTACATAAAATTTACATGTAAATGGTAACTAATCAATAGAAAGAACGTATTAGTAGCCATCAGACGTTTTTCATTGGTTAATTACGCTTTAGATGTAAATTTTATGTAAAATTATGCATGGTGCCATACGGGCTTTACACCGACTTACTTCGAGGGGGGAAGGTAAGTAGGCTTGACGCTAAAATGCAAATTTTTCCAATGAAACCCCGATGAATTCTGAATAGGCATATTCTAAATAAGAGAATTAAATAAGGAAAGTGGCTTTAAAGTCACTATTTTTTTCAAAAATCGAAATTAAAAAAGCACGATTTTCATAGCAAATTTTAAGCAAAGTCACTCGTGATTGGTGAATCAATGCATTCTGTGCTCCGTCCGTGCACTTTAATGCATAAGAGCCCCGCTTATGATTACTTTTTCGCGTGGATCCACCTGGTGCCATAACGGTAAAAAAAACGACACTCATTTTAATAATACCTTTAGGCCCGTGGATTAAGAAATATGGTGGATCTTTGAGGGGTGAAACTCGTTTGAGTAGATTCTAAACGCAGGGTGGTTGTGCAAAGAAAAATCGACCTTAAGCACCCCTCGCTGCGCTCGGGCGCTTTAAGCCATTTTTCCTGCACATTTACTATTAAAAACCATGATTTTCGTTCGAGGTGCACTGTTGCAGCTTACCAATGCAAGTGTCGCTCCGGTAATCGTCGCTTTGTTTAAACTATACGTACTGTCAATAGAATGCATTGTTCACCAATCCCGAGCGACTTTTGCTATGAAAATCGTGCTTTTTTAAATTCGATTTTTGAAAAAACTAGTGACTTTATGGCCATTTTCCTTATTTAATTCTTTTATTTAAAATATGCTTATTCAGAATTCATCGAGGTTTTAATCGTAAAATTTGCATTTTAGCGTCAAGCCTAATTACCCAGAACCACTTCGAGTAACTTGGTGTAAAAATTACGAAAATTGATTGGTGTAAAAAATGGGTTGGTGATTTTACACCAATCAATTTGTAGTTAGTGCAGTTTGGGCTGCACTAGAACTGTGATAACAAACAAAGCTATTATAACGTGGAACAAAGATACAATTGAATTTTTGAACGCCACCTATTGAACCGGTAATTACCGGTACGATTTTTGTAAATTTTTAATATGAGAAAACGATTAAAATCATTTTCAGCCGTTAGAACGTTGATTGGTCGGTCAATGTTAATTGACCTACTTTTATAATTTTTAAAATTTGTATTATATTTTTAAACTTTTTTAAATTGCAAAATGTAATTGGATACCTGACTGACTTAAACGCATAAGCCAGCCCTGATCAAAATTTAAAAATTAATTTTATAATAACACAGTATTACCAACCTATTCTATTTCGAAATAAAGAATCTTATTGGTGGTTTTAGGTTATACAGTGTAAAACAAATGCAAGTGTATTATGTATAAGGAGTTTTGATATTATAAAAAATTGAAAAAGATTCTTAAAAAACAGTAAAATAGTTAATCTGTCGTGAAAATATTTTTATGTTTGAAGAACATTAAAGGTATGTAGAAATTTTTATCTTACTATTTTCTAATTTTTATCCATTATTGTTGTCAGTCCTGGATCCAGAAATTAAGTCCACGGAGATCACAAATTTAGAATTTACTATAAAATGTTTAATATAATATAATATATTAAAATTGTACCTTGGTAGAAATAGCGTTAACAGTGGATGCGTTCCACCTGAAGCCCACGACGACCACGGTTGATTGTCAGTTTAATCAAAAAACCACAGGACTTAAATAGAACATACCGAGTATGTCAGAGTTCTCATAGAATTTTCAAAAACAAATTTTCATAACAAAAATTTAAAACTTTTAAAACTTACTAGCTTTGTTTTTTTCAGCAGTTTAAAACCGCATGCAAATGTCAAACTAATGCGCAGTTTCAAATTTAAATAGCAATTTTTAATCTGCGCATGCGTCTGACAGTTTCAAACTCTTCAAACTGCTTGAAGAAACTGACTTTTTAAAAATTAAATGTGGGTAATAAACCCACCTAATAAAAATAGTGTAAAGTAATACAGGGTGAACCAAACCACCAGTACCAAACTTTTTCAAAAACAGTTAGTCGCCCGGAGTTGAGTTAATAATTTTATAAAGAAACTTTATGATAGATAGCCCGTCCATGGACGGGTAGCTAACCGCTGGATCTCTCTATTTTAGTGGTAAATATTAATTTAAAAAAATTTTTTCCTAACACCAACACCTTGAGACTGCTCTGCTTTTTTTTACCTGCTTCATATTGCCAACAAAAATTTTTTTAGTTTTTTATATAAATCATACAAGGTTGGTCACTATAATTTATTTATAACTGTTTATTACTTCCTCCGATTTATCTACTAAAACTTTCCAGGTCGAAACGTTATTAAAATGGAAACTAATGAAAACGTTAAATTAGTGGAAGACAGTGATAAAAAAATTGCAATTTCTAATGGACAATCTGAAGACGATAAGGAGAAATTAACAATCCAAGATGCTTCATCCGATGTAAGCAGCAAAGTATCAGATGACGATTTGGACGACAACACAACAAACGGAAAAACTACAGATAAAAGTACGAAAAAAAGACCAAAACCACCAATCATTTTTCGATGTGAAATATGCCAAAAAGAATTTGAGAACGATAATAAGTTGAAAGAACATTTAGACACCCATGATTTTATATATTTTTGTGAAACCTGCAAGGCAAAATTCAAACTTACAATGAATTTTATAGACCACGTACGGGAACACAGAGCGGACAAAGTGTATAAGTGCGCACTTTGCGAATTTACAGATAAAAAGCGCTCTAAAATGACTTTACATTTGCGAACAAAACATGACCAATTTAAGAAGTACAGATGTAAGGTATGCAAGAAAGGAACCAACGTTTACACGCATTTTTTAGAGCACGAATATATTCACTCCGAACAAAAGCCGTACGAGTGCGACAAATGTGAAAGTGCGTTCCCTCAAAAAACTGCACTAAATGCTCACAATATAAGAATGCATACGTACGACCCTGTCTCTTGCGATATTTGCAAAAAAGAATGTAGGAACAAGATGGAACTCCGATCCCATAAAACCGCTCACAAAAAACAGGCGGCTATTTGTAAAGAATGTGGTAAAGTCTTAAGTAGTAATGATAAGTTACGAATCCACATGCGAATTCATACAGGCGAAAGGCCTTATCCATGCAGGCATTGTAATAAAGCTTTTAAAACAAGCACCTTCCGTTCTGATCACGAAAGGATCCATACAGGAGAAAAACCCCACATCTGTCCCATTTGTGGCAAAGGTTTTTCTCAACGAACCAGCATGAAGATACACGAAACCATACACAGTACAGAAAAACCTTTTCAATGTGAAATTTGCGGAAAGTCGTACAAAGCAAAACCTAATCTTAATAGTCACGTGAAAAAGTGTAGATTGAAAAGTACAAATGAGGTAAATGAGAATATAAATTGTATACAGCAGGACGATGGTTCTATAATAGAATTGCAATCAAATTTTGCTGGTCAAATGTATGTGCCAAATAATTACAATCCATATAATCATGATCAGGTAGGATATTCAAATATGTTAAGGGTTTGTCGACCTCCGTATCAAAATAACTATAATGGTACTTTTTTTATTCAGTCGGCGAATTACCATGGCGATCAAAATGGAACTTCACAAATGGTCAACTTGCAGCCGATTCAACAAATGCAGTATCAAGAACAAGTTCTTAATTTCCAACAACATCAAAATGTAGTTTATGGTGGTTCTCCATACCACGTACAGATGGGTTATGGTGTTCAATTTATCCTACCAGAAGAGGTTGACTTGGAACAGGCCCAACAAGTCTACCATCAATAAAGGGTTATTCCTGCACGATTCCTTTTTTTACATCAAAGTAAAGAAAATTTATTTATTTGGTTTTTTTGTATCTATTTGTATATGTAAATAATAAATATATTTGTAAATAAAAAAATTTTATTTTATTGGGTTTTTTGTATATAGGATCAAATCAAAATAATAATTTTTTTTGTCAAAATTTAGTAGGTAGTTTAATATGGGAAGCACTGCAAGACGTTAAATGTATTTGAATTTGGGTAAAAAATTTTGTTTTTCTCAGTTCATCACTCAGTAGAACTTCCAAAGTTGAGTCGACTTACTTGCTCATCTCCTTTCAATGTTAATTAATGCAACCTAAGACAAACAAAGCTGGTAACAGGACAAATATTTTAATGCAAATATTGAAATGGATAAACCGGAATCGGAATCCAGCGTTTCCTGTGCACGCAGACTAACGAATGGTAATGTCATAATAAACAATTTATATTAACAAAACGCCACCTCTCGTCGCTAAGTTGAACTTATTCGTCGATCAAACATTGAGATCAGACCGAAAAACATGGCCAAATTAAATACGCTTGTTAACAAAACACAAACACGGACGACTCTAGGTTTTGATAACGTATTACAAGGTCCACAGTGTCATAAAACCCATTTTCTTGACACTCCAGAAAGCTTTGCGTAAACTAGCCCAGTTCCTCAAACTATGGAAATTAGATGTCCGTAAGATCTTAAAGTGTTAATAAATAATTTAAATCTTTACTTACCTTGACATTTTATTTTAAACAAATTGCAAAACAAATAAACAACAATTCAATAAATAAAGAACGAATAAGAGGAGGAAAAGTTAAATTTATGATCTCTTAGATTGCAGATCCAAATATGTCCTAATCGAAAGGTCAATCTTAACAGATTTAAATTTTTTTATGATTTCAAAAATGAACTTTCTGCAAATAACCAAAATTATATTTTTTTAAAATATTTGTTTCTACTTCCAATAAATTTTCAAGTTTTCCTGTTACAATTTCCTGCATTTTTATACAGAAACCTGCTAACGTAGAGAGGTAAAAGTGTTGATAATAACGCACTTCGATATGAGATGGCGGCACATAGCTCAACTCTGTGCATCAAAACTAAATTTTTTTGTTATTTTATTATTTTAATAATTTCAAAATATTTATTTAGATCATTTTTATTGCTTTTTTTCTGAGATTTTTTATTGAACAATTTGGTAGTTATTTGGGAAAATATTACCGAAAAATAATATTTTAGTTTTGAAAAATATCGAACAAAATTCGAGTTTTTTTAATTTATTTCACTTTTTTTTTATTGTTGTTATTGTATGTTTATTTCATGAAAACCGTATGTAAGATGTTAAAAAATAGAAATGAAACCAGGGGGGGGTCTGGGGGGTATGGAATACCCTCACATCGAGCTGCATCAAAAATGACTTTTCAACATTGATACAGATATAAATTTGATTTTTTGAAATGGGAGTTTCTCTTCGATATTTTATTACAGAAATTTATGTTTTAACGCTAGAAGCGCTACCGTCGATCTTTTTTGCTAATTCTCCAAAAAAGAAACAAGAAAGCGCGACGTTAACGCTTCTAGGGTTAAAAAAATAAACTTCAGTAATGTAATCTTTTAACTCTAGAGGGCGCTAACGTCGCTAAAATTATTAAATAATAAACAAAAATTTGCAAAAAATGTATGACAAGAAATTCCGAAATTTATGCAAATCTTGTAGATCTTTTTGTCGATTCCAGTCCCGAATTTAAAGGAAAAAGAAGCAAACCAAGGTCTTTACCCCAGGGGGCGCCAATTGCACATATTTAGATTCTTAAACTTACTTGATTTTTAAATTCAAAAGGTAAGCCAATGTCAAGACGAGTGCCTCGCGACAGTAATATTCTGGCTAGACTGTGGCGCCATCTCTGTTATCTTTTTTGACTTTTCAAGAGCATTATTTGATAATAATAATCTTTAGAGGTGAGATTTTTAGGTCGTATAAATTCAAAAAAAGGTATTTAAATAGGTTCTAAAAAACGCGATTTTAGGTTCAATAATAAATCCTAAAAAGGTACTAAAAAAAGCTATTGTAGGTTTTTTATTCCCTTAGCCAAATTTGCCACCCAAAACATGAAACGTTTTATATTTTTCGGTCTTTTTTTCCCAGTTTCCACAATTTTTTTAATGATCCTTTGTTTAACCCTTTAGCCAAATTTAGTGAATTTTATCATAAATTTGATTAATCGATTGGTTTGACTCACCTTCCAATGAGCGTCTCTTTTATCGATGATTCCATGAAGGAATCTTAAGGATGAACCAATTTTTCTGTATCTCTAAGTTGCCAGGACTTTCATTCTCGGAAAACTTAGTTTTCCCTCCCCAATGCAAATTTGCAGAGTTTAATCCCAACTTCTTTCCTGTAACTACAGATCTATCACAATAGGAATTCAAGTTTTCCCGATAGTCCATCCTTTAATTAAAGCTGTAACCTAACCTAAGCTTAACTTAATCCGACAACCAATTATTATTAACAAAACCATTACCTACCTAAACAATTACTTTTTAAAGAATCTTGGTTATAGCATAGGTTATATGTTATTTTATGTTATTTATGCTGCGTGCAAATTATAATATGTGACTTGCCTTTTTTACAAGCTTTTATTAAGCTTGCAATGTTTGTTAGTTAAGATCAAATCTTGCAACTGAATTTAAAGCAGTTTTCCTCAACCGATTAAGCTGAAATTTTGTATACACGTTTAGTTTGGATGACAATGCATGGTAAGCTCATTTATTCTGGTCTGGTGCGAAGCACCAGGGCTGTTGCCCCATATCTTCGCAGACTTGAAGAGTAAGGTAGCGGGCTTGCCCGCAACGTTACGTCAGATGATTTTTATTGAGGCGTACCTCTGAAAATTAGCGCGACGCTAAGTCCTGGCTGTGTTAACCTGTGGGACCTACAGCTTTACGTGGAATCCGAACCACGGAATGGCGGACTAGTTATCTTTTATGCACTTCTATGATATGGGTATCAAATAAAAGGGCTCACCAAAAAAAATACGAAAAATAAAATTTAGTTACTTTAAATTCAATATGGCGGACCGCTGAAGTTGGCGGACTAGTTATTTTTTATGCACATCCATGATATGGGTATCAAATCAAAGGGCTCATCAAAAAGAATACTAAAAATAAAATTTAGTCACTTTAAATTTAATATGGCGGACTAGTTATTTTTATGCACTTTTATGATATGGGTATCAAATGAAAGAGTTTGCTGAAAAAAATACAAAAATTAAAATGACATCACTTTAAATAAAATATGGCGGAGCGCCCATGATGGCGGACTAGTTATTTTTTATGCACTCTTATAATATGAGTATCAAATAAAAGAGTTTGCTGAGAAAAATACAAAAAATAAAATGACGCCACTCTCAATTTAATATGGCGAAAAATAGAAAAATTCTAAAATGTATGTATTGGGTTGGGTCTGCAGCAGACTGCCGCATGAAGATTGCAGAAATGCCTTATGCGACTTGAATAATAATTTCGATATTTTAAACCTCCAATTATAAAACTCGTTGTTTAATATACTATTATAGAACTGGTGTTAATACATGTAAATGCTAACTAACCAATCGAAAGAGCTTATTGGTAGCCATTGAATCTTTTTCATTGGTTAGTTACCATTTACATGTAAATTTTAAGTAAAATTATGCAGCGTGTTATACGGGTTTTAGCTTTAGTACTAACTCATGCAAACAGATAGCGCACTTTTTCGTGCTACGAAAATTCTATTGTTATAGGCCTAAGTTGTACGTATTATAATCTATAGTATTTGCTTTAAACAAATCTTCTATTTTTCCGTTGACGGCAACGGAGCCAATTCTACGATGTTTTCGCATGTTTAAAATTGCCAACCAAAAAATGAAGTAACTTAAATAATCCAAGGTCATTCAGTAAAATTGACAGATATATCTACTGTCTATTGATCTTTTAGATTTGCCTACTAAAACTTTATTACTTTGAGAAATTATAAAAATGGATAATAATGGCTTAGATAATTCTAAAGATAAAGTATCAGTACAACTCTATCCAAAAATATGTGATAAAGATAACGCAATGTCGTCAAATACAAGTGAATTAAAAAAAATTATTACTAAGGTGGAAAGCATTCATCAAGAAACTACACCTCAAGAACAAAACACCATTAGTGTGGATATTAATAAAAAAAAATTTAAGTTGATGAGAAGTGGTAAAGAAGCAACAAAAATTTTTTATGACAATTCTGAAAGTAAAATGGAAAACCAAATTACTTCATCCGACCAAAAGGAGAACGAGCCTGATGATGATAATATTAATAAAAAACCGACAGACGAATCTGTAAAAAGGTCAAATGATGATCTTGTTGAAACTACAGATAAAAGCACGAGAAAAAGACCAAAACCACCGTCCATTTTTCGATGTGAAATATGCCTAAAGGAATTTGAGAACGACAATATGTTGAAAGAACATTTGGACACTCACGAATTTCAATTTTTTTGTAAAACTTGTAACATAAAATTTACTCTTGCAATGGATTACATAGACCACGTAAGGGAACACAGGTCGGACAAACTGTATAAGTGCGCCTTTTGCGAATTTTCGACTGAACAGCGCAGTAAAATAACTTTGCATTTGCAAAGGAAACATGACCGCTTTAAGAAGTATAGATGCACAAAATGTGATATGGGATTTAACGATTATACCCGTTTTTTGGATCACGCATTTGTTCACTCCAATGACAAACCATTCAAATGTGATAAATGTGAAAGTGAGTACTCTCAAAGGTATGTATTAAAACAACACGAATATAAAATGCATACTGATAACTCTGTTCCTTGCGATAACGATGATTGCAATAAAGTATGTCCAAACAAGTATTTACTCCATGTGCATAAAAGAGCTCACGAATTAGTTTCTTGCAACGAATGTGGTAACACAATCAATAAATATGTGTTAAAATCCCACATGCGAATTCACACAGGTGAAGAACCCTTCATCTGTTACACTTGTGGCAAAAGTTTTAGGTACAATGCCACCTTGAAAAATCACGAAAATAAATGTAAAAAAAATTAAAAATCGAGAAAAATTATAATCCATGGATCTTCGATATACTTGATTCAAATATGTTAAGGGTTTATCAACCACAGTAAAATGGTAGATTATGGCAATCAAAATGGACCTTCGCATATGGTTAACTTTAGATCTAACAAATCCATCCAACAACATAAAAATTCAGTTTATTATGGTTCTACATACTAGATAAAGCTAAGTTACCACCATCAAATGATCCTTCTATAAGGGTCTGATTCGGAACAGATTCAATAAGACTATCATCAATAACTGGTTATTCCTATTTGTCTACTTTTAATTATGTTTGTAAATTAAATTTTAAAATGTTTTATTTATTTGTGTTTTTGTGACATTGTAAATGTAAGTTTACAGCTTAACTTCAGTTGTTAATAATTATGTTTGTCAAAATTTTGTAGTGCAACTGCGAAGTATTGGGAGACGTTAAATAAAATTTAACTTGATTAGAAATTTTATTCGCTTTATGTATAACTAGGTCAACTGTAGTTATGAAATTAATTCGTTCTACATTTAAATCTGCGACGCTGTGACTGACAAACACAAAATTCTAACATTCTTCTATAATTAACCTAGTTTTTCGCAAATAACTGCGCGATCTTTGAAGCTCAAACAAAAATAATGGGAGCTTATTTAAGCCCAAACGCTGCTCTAACGTTTGACACTAAATTCATCTAAAAATTGGAAAGTGGGGGAGGGCATCATGTTTACAGCCCCCCCACAAGTTTTTTGCAAATAACATCGCAACCTTTGCGGCTCAACCAAAAATAATGTAAGCTCATTCAAAAATTCGAAAGTGGGGAGCCACTGACATGCACCTCACCTTTGACAATTTATAAATTTGCAAGATATCGAGTAAGCAATAATGCAATAATTTTGTATTCTTTCATATGAAAAACTTTCTTGGCAACTCTTTACTTTGTCGTCATTCCAAAATCCAAAATCTTTTTACTTGATCAATTCTGCCAACCAAAATAATGAAGTTACTTGAATAAATCATAAAAGGTCATTTACAACAAATAAAAGATAATACTGTCTAATACTTCTTCGGTTATTTTACTCGAAAGAAATTGTTAAAAACACGCAATGTCATCAAATAAAAATGAATTAAGTCCAATAAATGTGGGAGAAAGCAGTAACAAAGAAACTACAATCTCCGATAAAAAATTCGAAGACAATATTTATAGTCAAATCAGAAATAGAATGTGTTTCATCCTACGAAGAGGAGGAAACTGGAGATAATTTAAACAAAAACGCGACTGCAAACTCAATTTTTTTAAATCCAAATGAAGTAAGTACAATAAATGTGGAAGGAAGCACTCATCAAGAAAGTGAACTTCCACAGGTGGAATCGTCGTTAAAGTGGAAATTAATGAAAGAAATTTGGAATTGGCGGAAAGCAGTAATGGAAAAACTATAATTAACGATAAAAAATTTGAAGATATTGTTATGGTCAAATCAGAAATAGAAAATTTTTCATCCGACGAAGAAAAGGATCCTGAAAACTCCTTTAACAAAGAAAACGTAACTACGTTATATCCAAATGAATTAAACACAATAAATGAGGTGGATGGTACACATCCAGATCAACACGCTATCAGTAACGTGGATAACACAGTAGCAATAAATTTGAAAGTCGAGGAAAGCAGTAATGAAGAATCTGGGATTTTTAATGAAATATCTACAGACAACATGGTGAAATTTGAAAACCAAAATACTTCATCTGACGTAAGCAACAGCAAATCTAATAACAATTTTGACAATGAAACGACCAGCAGAGAAACTACGAAAAAATCACCAAATCCACCATTCATTTCTCGATGTGAAATATGCGTAGAAGCAGTGGCGGATTTCCCATTAGGCGCAAGAGGCGCGCGCTTCGGGCCTCCGAAATCCAAGGGGCCTCAAAATTCAGCTCTCAAAATAAAATTATTTTAGTAAATAATGCACTAAAACTTTACGATGAAATAAAATTATGCAATCAAGTAAGAGCGATAGACACAGTCTTACCGATACATCGACATCCCGAAAACCATCACCCACAAAAAACTTTGCGTTTCTGACTCGTTAGTCTTCATCAGTATCGTAAACTTTTTAAACACTCAATTCTAGTAATCCTAGTAATCCTAGAATTATACGGTTACTGCTTTTATCAATGCAAAGAGACCGCAGTCGCCTGTCAAACTTTACATTTCCAAAACTATGCCTTTGTACAAAAGAAGATAAATTGAAAATGATATCGCAAATTAAATTGATGAAATTTTTTTGAATTTCCTGTCTGTGGCGGTTTTCCAAATAGGCACCTCGAGACTTAAAAATCAAGGGGGTCTCAAAATTCAGCGCTCAAAATAAAAAAAATTATTTTATTTAATTATTAAACAAGTGAGACATCGGGAAATGTATTATTCTGTTTTTATAACGCTCTACGATGTTTTCCGATTCCCAAACATTGCTAAACGGTGCATTTTATATTTTTTACTTACGACGAGAAGCCAGCCCGACGTAGAACCCCCAAACTGGAGGACCAGCGAGACGGCCTGAAGAAAGTTGTAACTTCACCCGGATTCGAACCGGATATTGAGCATTCGTAGTCAACTCACTTGATTATTACTTTCCGACCGTCTCGGAAAGACATCCGGAAATAACATTGAAAATTAAATAATATAAAATAACAACTGCTTGGATATATTTTAAGGTTTGCTGATGTTCAAATTGTATTAATTATAAAAATTGAAACTTATTGGTACAAAAATTATCAGTGTTAATATGATAAAATACTTAAAAAAACAACTTTTAAATGTCCATCAGAAATTTCTAGTTAAATAAGTGAAAATTTGATGGACTTAATTTTATGAAAAGTTCCATAATGTAGTTTGGGTATTAAAATAAGACATCATGCGAAATATTCCCATTTAAATTAGGTAGTATTTTTAAAAAAATCGCCTGCGGTGCAAACGTCTTCTCCCCCCCTATGTGTTCTGGAAGTTGAAAACAATTGCTGTAAAATGTAAGGGTGCGTTCCACTTAAAGCCCACGACGACCACGGTCGTTCGTCAGTCCAATCAAATAACCGCTTTCGATCTTTAGTCCAACCAAAGAACCATGGGACCACGCTGCTGTCGTCGTGGGCTTTTAGTGGAACGCACTCTTAGAGTAGTGCAAATATCGAAAAGAGGGGCCTCAAAATTGAATTGCGCCTGGGGCCTTATAAGTGCTAAATCCGCCACTGGTAGAAGAATTCGAGAACGAAAATATGCTGATAGATCATCTGGATATGATATTAGACGAAGGCCATTCGACTTTTTATTATTTTTATAAAAAATGTGACGCAGAATTTAAACTTGCAATAAATTTTATAGACCACGTAAGAGAACAGACAAAAATTATAAATGCCTCTTTTGCAATTTTAAGACTATAGAGCGCCCTCCAATAATTTTGCATTTGCAAGAAAATTACC
The DNA here is from genome assembly GCA_905340355.1 of Rhagonycha fulva. Lineage (NCBI taxonomy): Eukaryota > Metazoa > Arthropoda > Insecta > Coleoptera > Cantharidae > Rhagonycha > Rhagonycha fulva. The sequence goes on along the minus strand of HG996559.1, from coordinate 26,325,214 downwards.
AACAATTTATGAAACACAGATGTAAAGAATGTAAAAGGGGTTTTAACGTTTACGCCGACTTTTTGGAACACGAATGTAACTCCGAGCAATATCCATTTAAATGTGACCCATGTGGAAAATCGTACAATCAAAAGTTCAAACTTAATAAACACATAAGCAGAATTCATATTTATGACCCTGCGACATGTAATAAATGCTAAAAAGAATGTAGTAACAAGGATAGACTCTATTTTCATAAATTTTCTCACCAAAACCAGGTTGATCCTTGCAAAAATTGTGGTAAACGTATAAGTAGCAAATTTAATTTCCGAGTCCACAGGTAAGAAACCCTATAAATGTTCCATATGTGGTCAACGTTTTACGCAAAAATTCAGCATGTCACAGTACAGAAAAACCATTTTAATGCAATATATGTGGAGACACATACAAACTTCGTTATGATCTCAACCGACACATGAAAAAGTGTAGCTTGAAAAGTGAAAAGTGTTTACAAAAACTATAAATCCTTAAGACGATGACTCACCATAGACCCAATAATTCCGACATATTATGTAACTCTTTTAAATTATTTTTGTGCAATTACGTAAAAATTTATTATTTATTGGTACCTTTGTATGTTAAAACAAAATTAAATATATTCAGAATTTAAAAAAAAACAAAATAACAGAAAGCCTTTACATATCAGTACTGTGACATTGTAAATGTTAGTTTCCAACTTAACGTCGTCAGTTGCTAATAATTTGATGAGCTAAAATCTGTTGAAATTTTCACCAAAAATGCGATTCTAACTTTCTTCCATAACTAACTCAAATATGGTTTATAAAACCTAAATGTCCAAATCACAGTGCCGGATTAACACTTAATCTGTCACTGCTGGTTCCCCGTACCATCTAATATATTATAATTTACACTAAATTGGACTTGGTGATCGGAGATACGGAGTTGAAATTTTTAAAAGACTCGAATTCGTTTTATTATTAATCTAAAAAAATATGTCAACTAAGCTATGGGGAGCTACAAAAAGCTCTTCTCCCTCATGAAAAAATTTCATGACAAAAATTTCCTTTTTTTAACGCTAGAGGCACTATTGTCGATCTTTTTTGCTAATTCTCTAACAAGAGAACGAAAAAGCGAGACTTTTCCGCTTTTAGCGATAAGAAAGTAAACTTCTGTCTTGTAATCTATTAACTCTAGAGGACGCTAACATCGGCTTTTTCGCTCCCTATAAAATAGACGTTATTATCTAATTTCTCCAATGCCAGCCAGGACTTAGCTTCGCGCTAATTTTCAGAAGTACGCCTCAATAAAAATCATCCGACGTAACGTAAAAATTAATTGGAGTTGTCGTTTTTGACTTCCTGGAAGCATTTGATAATTTCTTTCATGGCTAGGTCTTTTTCACTTATTAGAGAAGTAAAATCCTTTTTTCATTTATAAATAAATTCTTTAATTTTTAAGCGATTTTAATAAAACATAAATCATTTAACACGTTGAGCCCGGCATACAATTTTTTGGTTCATGAAACCTGTATTAAAAAATATTGAATATTTTACAAAGTTTTATCAAAAAGCAAACGCTGTTGTGTTCTTCACACCATTCATAACATTGCAAGGCCAAGGGAAAAAGTTCTGTACTTCTTTTCTTGTATCCACAGTAATAGTAATAGTATAGTATATTAAGTAGATAGTAATAGACACATAGACGAGAACGTTGAACGCGAGAGAACGTTGGTTGATATTTTGACTTTTCAATGTTATGATTGATTTAATTACTGTAATAGTGCACAATAGTTTTTCTATTAAGTTTATCCATCGTCACGTTGTATTTTTTTTCAGCTGTGGGAATTTCTATTCGGATAAGAAATTTATATAATTTTTGTTCGTACATAACCTCAAAGTTGTTGTGAAGGTAACGCTTGTTTTTTGCTAAATAACAATAATTACTTGTTTTCCATTGTAATTATTCTATTAAATTATTTAATTCACCGTTGATAAGGTTTTTGTGACACTTCCTTTGTATACACCTGCACCCTTACTTCCCATCCGAGGCTTACTCTTGTTTGTCTTGATTGTAAGTCACCGCAACAAGCCCTGCTGGTGTGAAGTGTGTGTCCCTGTCACCCCTTTTTCCAATATATTATTAAATGGAAGGTAATTGTAGGAAGTGCAAGAAGAAGTGTGTCGATGCACTGACCACAGCAAAATGTAGTGTTTGTGCAAACGTTTACCACAGGAGTTGCGCTAAGCTCGTAAAGGGCATGCTACCTGTGGAGAATGATTGGAGCTTAGTTTCTTGTGGTACACACACCGAGAAAAGCGCCTCTTTGACTATTCCCGATTTTTCGCCTGTTTTTTCGGCGCCCGGGTCTCCTAGTTGCGGACCAGTGGATGTTGAAGCGATTGAGGGCATCATCTCGCGAGTGATGAGCACACAGTTCGAATCGCTTCGTGATGAGTTGCTGTCTGTTATTGGTGGTATGGGAGCGGGTCAACCGGTGAGGGATGAGGTGACTTCCTTGAAAAAGGAAAATAAATCCCTAAAACTTGAAAATTCTTTGCTTCGTGATAAAAACAACTCACTTAGTGAAGAAATCAATTCGTTGAAGAGCGCAATTAGTCGTCTGACCTCCTTTGTGCCTCAAGTCGAGTCGAAGAGGAAATCTGCAGAGGTGGTTGGAAGTGTTGGAAATGTTAAAAAGGGTCCTCCTGTTTCTGGGAAGAAGAATTCCGCATCGTATGCTTCAGCTTTAGATGGGGGTTTCAATTTATCTCGAAGTGAACCTATACCAACTTGCTCTGTAACGGATGGGGCTAATGGGATTTTGTCGAATCCACCTATTTCTGATCCTGACAATCAGCAGCCTGCTGCAGATTGGCAGGAGGTTCGATCCCGTAGGAATGGCCATAGACGACCTCGAGTCTTAGGTTCGGGTGCTAATTTTGCCATTTCGGGAACCGCGCGTAAAAAGTGGTTTCATTTAAATAATCTTGCCCCAAATACTGAGGTTGACTCAGTGCTGGCACATGTCAAGAATGTTGTGGGTATTGCAGATGTAGTATGTGAAGGTCTGACTTCAAACAATCAGTATTGTTCCTTCAAGATATGTATACCTGAATCTTTAGTACCCAGGTTTTTGGATGGTAAGGTTTGGCCTGCGGAGGTCGCTATTCGCGATTTCTATTATAATCGACCCACTGGGGTGAATTTAAGAAATATGAGTCAGGATGCAAATTTTTTAAAGAATCATCCACCTTTAAAGAGCACGGCCAAGTAAGACGTAAGTCGTCTGATGGGGCTAATTGTTACAATTGCGATCATGTTACTTTGATTGATTCCGATGTGAGTGCGCGTCTTGTTGGAGTTGTGAATCAAGCGAGAGTAAATAGACCATCCCGTTCTGAAATCGAAATTGAATGTTTTTATCAAAATGTCAGGAGCTTGAAAAATAAGGTTTCGGGTTTCTACAATTTTGTTTGCGCGCATGAATTCAATATCATTGGTATTGCTGAAACATGGTTGACGGACGACGTGGGGAGCTCCGAGTTTTTTCCTGATTCATACTGTGTTTACAGACGGGATAGAGACTTTCCAGCCACTGGACTTTCTAGGGGTGGAGGCGTTCTTCTTGCGCTTCGAGAATTTTCAAATGTTTCGGTTGTGGATGTTGACTTCATCACCTCAGTATTTATCTCTATAGATATTGTGGGTTGCAAAATTGTTCTGCCAGCCAAATCTTTTTTTGTCTTTGTTGTATACATACCACCGGATACATCATATTTTGTACTGGAATCTTTCTTGGAAACATTGGGAAATTACCTAAATAATAATGGATGCGCCTGTGTTCTGATGGGCGATTTTAACATTCCTAAATATAATTCCTGCTGTAGTGATAGAGGAGCGATACTGATAAAGAATTTTCAGTTTAGTACTGCCATGTCTCAGTTTAATGTAATTCTTAATGCTAATGAGCGTATGCTGGATCTGATAATCTCCGATATGAATTGTTTTAATGTAGAACGGGCTTGCACGGGGATTGAGGAGGATACACATCATCCACCCTTATCCTTCAATATCGATGCTGGTTGCAGAGTCAGTGCACCGTTTAAACCAGACACATCTTGTCGCAAATATAATTTTGGTGGTCCTAATCTTGAGCTTCTGTACACATCATTAAGCGAAGCGGACTGGTCTTCAGTCCTTCTCTGTTCCAATGTTGACCAGGCTTGCCAAAATTTATATAAAGTTATCTACGGCTTTTTTGATGCCGCTGTCCCTGTATTTAAAAATAGGCCGGCTCATCGATGTTATCCACCATGGTTTTCAAACGAGGTCATTTCTTTGATTCGCAAGAAAAGCAGGGCTCATAGGCGCTTTAAAAAGCGTTGGGATCCCGCTCTTTATGGGGTCTTCAGTGACCTGAGACGACGAGTCAGCATTCTTACTGATACTTGTTACAAAGAATACTTGCAGCGTATGGAGCAAAGCGTTAGTACCGACCCTACAAAATTCTGGTCTTTTGTCAGGAATAAGCGTGGCTCATCTAGAATTCCCGCCAGTGTCTCGGCAAATGATACCGTTTATAATGATCCTAAGAGCATTGTAGATGCATTTGCGCAATACTTTAAAAGTGTTTATCGCGATGATACATCGTCCGACACCCGCCATTTCGACTCTAGTAATCTGAACATTGATGGTAGTAATATCTCTGTCTCCGAAGTAAACATCGATGAAATTAAACGTGCAGTTGAGTCATTAACTGGCTCTAAAGCGAAGCCAACTGCGGGAGTTGATCAGATACCGGCGTTCATAATTAAGGATTGTGTATCCTCTTTCGTGCTTCCACTGAAACACATTTTTGATCTTATGCTGAATACTTCCGTTTATCCTAACGTCTGGAAACGTGCCCGCGTTGTCCCTGTTTTAAAAAAAGGAGATCCTTCACTCATTTCCAACTATCGTCCTATATCAATTTTATGTAACTTTTCAAAGTTGATAGAGTTGATTTTGTACTCTCGTATTTATGCCTCGGTGGGGAATATCATATCCTCATCTCAACACGGGTTCATGGCTCATAGGTCAACCATTACCAATCTTGCTTGTTTCACGCAATTTGTCTCTGGAATTCTCGACGGTGGCGGACAGGTTGACGCCATCTACTTGGACTTCCAAAAAGCCTTTGATCAAATCGAGCTAGACATTCTTCTGTTTAAACTGGAAAGATTCGGTTTCTCCGATGCGCTACTTAAACTGATGCGCTCTTATTTATTTAATAGAGAGCACTTTGTTGAATACATGGGTTATATATCTAATTCTTTTGTTCCCACATCCGGAGTGCCTCAGGGTTCAAATCTGGCGACTCTGCTGTTCATCGTATTTATAAATGATCTAGTTTTAGTCATCGGATGTCTTATCTTGCTGTACGCTGATGATGTTAAGCTTTATCTTTCCATTGCGCATGTTAGTGATTGCTTGCGACTTCAGAAATCAATCGACTCTGTTGCGCTCTGGTGTTCAAATAATAACTTGGACTTGAATATAGGCAAATGTTTTGTCATGACTTATACCAGGGCTAGATATCCTATTGTTTATCAATATAACATTGTTAACAGGGTAATCGGTCGCAGTGATGGTTGTAAGGATTTGGGTGTCTTCTTTGACGCAAAGTTAAACTTCATTCGGCACATTGAGATGATGGAGTCGAAAGCTCTCAGGTCCTTGGGGTTTATTATCCGCAGTTGTCGAGATTTCGCCGGTATTGAGGTAGTTAAAATTTTGTACTACGCGTATGTTCGTAGCGTTTTTGAGTATGCATCGATTATTTGGTATCCTATCTACCAGTGTCATGTAAGAAATTTGGAATCTATTCAGAGACGCTTCCTAAAATATTTGTATTTTAGAATACATAAGGTTTATCCTTTAATAGGCTTTGATCATGATTCACTACTGAGGATGTTTAACTTTCGTTCGCTGCATATACGTAGAATTGTAGCATCCGTTACATTTCTTTTTGGTCTGCTACATGGCAGCATTGATTGTCGAGATCTTTTAGGTAAACTGAACTTTCATGTTCCTCGTATCACCAGCCGCAGCAGATCAACCTTCTACATAGATGCTTGTCGCACCAATTCAGCTGCTCGATGTCCGATAAGCGTAATGTGCACTAATTTTAACTTAGTGTCACATTTATGCGATATTCATGCAGATGGTTTAAAGAGTATCCACAATGCTCTCTTCGAGTTCCACTCCCATACTAATGCTTCAGAGTGATATACCTACGATAATTCCGCATGCGTATTTTTGTAAATTATTGTATATTTGTTTTTGATACATTGTATACCTATTACATTGTACATATCATTTTTTTTTTTTTATTGTATAACATTTCAATTACTGTAATTGGGTTCGCCTGTTGTTAATTGAATAAAAATCATTAATAGTTAATAGTTAATAGTATCCTTGTCCAATTGCAGATTGAAGTTCCAATTTTTTTAAATCTCATCTCTGTTTGTTGTGTCTAGTGGCACTGAATATAAAGATTGGGATACAGAGAACTGCGCTTCTAGTGCCACTCTGAACATCCCCATTTAAAACATCCTTCAAAACTAGAGGAGTTTTCCTGCCTGTAAACTTGGTTTTTATGTTAATGATATTGATCGATCGATTGAATCGACTCACTTTCCAAGAATCGTCCCTTTTATCTATGATTTTATGATGGCATCATAATGATGAACCAATTTTTCTGTACCTTTAAGTTTTCAAGACTTTTATTCTCGGGAAACTTAGTTTTCCCTCCTCAATGCAGATTTGCGGAGTCAAACCCTGACTTCTTTTCTGTAACTGCAGATCTATCATAATAAGGATTCTAATTTGCCTGATAGTCTATCCTTTCATTGAAGCTGTAACCTAACCTAACTTTAACTTAATCCTACAACCAATTATTATTAACAAAACCATTACCTTACCTAAACAATTACTTTTCAAAGAATCTTGGTTATAGCATAGGTTATATGTTATTTCATGTTATTTATGCTGCGTTATTATAATATAATATAATGTTACGTGTCCCTTTTCAAGTTTTCTTTTGAGTGAAAGGGACACTTTCGCTATTAAAGTTAGTAAAATTGACATTCGGAGAGATTTCGAACCAATCTTCTATTTTTTCGTTGACGGCAACGGAGCCAATTCTACGATTTTTTGCATGTTTAAAATAGCCAACCAAAAAATGAAGTAACCTAAATCATCCAAGGTTACTCAGTAAAATTGACAGATATTTTTGTCTATTGTTATTTTAGATTTGCCTACTAAAATTTTATTACTTTGAGAAATTATAAAAATGGATAATAATGGCTTAGATAATTCTAAAGATAAAGTATCAGTACAACTCTATCCAAAAATATTTGATAAAGATAACGCAATGTCGTCAAATACAAGTGAATTAAAAACAATTATTACTGAGGTGGAAAGCATTCACCAAGAAAGTGCACCTCAAGATCAAAATGCCATTAGCGTGGATATTAATACAAAAAATTTTAAGTTGATGAAAAGTAGTAGCGAAGCATCAAAAATTTTTGATGACAATTCCAAAAGTGAAATGGAAAACCAAATTTTTTCATTCGACCAAGAGGAGAACGAGCCTGATGATAATTTTAATAAAAAAACAACAGACGAATCTGTAAGAAGGTCAAATGTGGATCTTGTTGAACCTACAGATAAAAGCACGAGAAAAAGACCAAAACCACCGTCCATTTTTCGATGTGAAATATGCTTAGAGGAATTTGAGAACGACAATATGTTAAAAGAACATTTGGACACTCACGATTTTCAATTTTTTTGTAAAACTTGTAACACAAAATTTACTCTTGCAATGGATTACATAAACCACGTAAGGGAACACAGATCGGACAAAATGTATAAGTGCGCCTTTTGCGAATTTACGACTGAAAAGCGCCATAAAATAACTTCGCATTTGCAAAACAATCATGAGCACTTTAGGAAGTATAGATGCAAAAAATGTAATATTGGTTTTAACGTTTATAACCATTTTTTGGATCACGCATTTATTCACTCTAATCAAAAACCATTCAAATGTGACCAATGTGAAAGTGCGTACTCCCAAAGGTATGTATTAAAACAACACAAATATAAAATGCATACTAAGAACTCTGTTCCTTGCGATGTTTGCAATAAAGTATGTCCAAACAAACATTTACTCTATGTGCATAAAAAAGCTCACGAATTTATTTCTTGCGAAGAATGCGGTATGAGAATCAATAAATATGTGTTAAAATCCCACATCCGAGTTCACAGAGGTGAAGAACCCTACATCTGTTCCATTTGTGGCAAACGTTTTAGATACAAGGTCACCTTGAAAAGACACCAAAAGCAATGTATAGGTAAAAAAAACTAAAAATCGAGAAAAATTATAATCAATTGATCTTCGATATACTTGATTCAAATATGTTAAGGGTTTATTAACCACAGCAAAATGGTAGATTATGGCAATCAAAATTGACCTCCGCATATGGTAAACTTCAGATCTAACAAATCCACCCAACAACATAGAAATTCAGTTTATTATGGTTCTACATACTAAATAAAGCTAAGTTACCATCATCAAATGATCCTGATATGAGGGTATGATTTGGAACAGATCCAATAATACTAACTGGTTATTCCTACATGTCTCTTTTTAATTATTTTTGTAATTTAAAATGTTTAATTTATTTGTGTTTTTGTGACATTGTAAATGTAAGTTTCCAACTTAACTTCAGTTGTTAATAATTATGTTTGTCAAAATTTTGTAGTGCAACTGCGAAGTATTACGAGACGTTCAATAAAATTTAACTTGGTTAGAAATTTTATTCGGTCTGGGTATATCTAGGTCAACAGACTGTAGTTATGAAATTAATTCGCTTTACATTTAAATCAGTGACACTGTGACTGACAATCACAAAATTCTAACTTCCTTCTATAATTAACCTAGTTTTTCGCAAATAACTGCGCGACCTTTGAGGTTCAAACAAAAATAATAGAAACTCATTTAAGCCCAAACGCTGCTCTAATGTTTGACACCAAATTCATCTAATAATTAGAAGGTGAGGGGGGGGGCATCATGTTTACAGCCCCCCACTAGTTTTTTGCAAATAACATCGCAACTTTGCGGCTCAACCAAAAATAATGGAAGCTCATTCAAAAATTCGAAAGTGGGGAGCCACTGACATGCACCTCACCTTTGACAATTTATAAATTTACAAGATATCGAGTAAGCAATAATTTTTTATTCTTTCCTATGAAAAACTTTCTTGGCTACTCTTTACTTTGTCGTCACCGTCACCGGCAACGGAGACATTTCTAAAATCTTTTTTACTTGATCAATTCTGCCAACCAAAATAATGAAGTTACTTGAATAAATCATAAAAGGTCATTTACAATTTTACCCGAAAGAAATTGTTAAAAACACGCAATGTCGTCAAATGAAAATGAATTAAGTCCAACAAATGTGGTAGAAAGCAGTAACAACGAAATTACAATCTCCGATAAAAAATTCGAAGACAATATTATAGTCAAATCAGAAATAGAATGTGTTTCATCCTACGAAGAGGAGGAACCTGGAGATAATTTAAACAAAAACGCGACTGCAAACTCAATTTTTTTAAATCCAAATGAAGTAAGTACAATAAATGTGGAAGGAAGCACTCATCAAGAAAGTGAACTTCCAGGTGGAATCGTCGTTAAAGTAGAAATTAATGAAAAAATTTTGGAATTGGCGGAAAGCAGTAATGGAAAAACTAAAATTAACGATAAAAAATTAGTAGATATTGTTATGGTCAAATCAGAAATCGAAAATGTTTCATCCGACGGAGAAAACGACCCTGAAGACTCCGTTAACAAAGAAAACGTAACTAAGTTAAATTCAGATGAATTAAACACAATAAATGAGGTGGATGGTACACTTCCAGATCAAAACATAAATGTGAAAGTAGAGGAAAGCAGTAATGGAGAATCTGGGATTTCTAATGAAATATCTACAGACAACATGGTGAAATTTGAAAACCAAAATACTTCATCTGACGTAAGCAACAGCAAATCTAATGACAATCTGGGCAATGAAACGACTAGCAGAGAAGCTACAGAAGAAAGTACGAAAAAATTACCAAATCCACCATTCGTTCTTCGATGTGAAATATGCGTAGAAGAATTTGAAAACGAAAATATGCTGATAGATCATTTGGACATGATATTAGACGAAGGCCATTCGACTTTTTATTATTTTTGTAAAAAATGTGACGCAAAATTTAAACTTGCAATAAATTTTATAGACCATGTAAGAGAAGATAGTACAGACAAAAATTATAAATGCCTCTTTTGCAATTTTAAGACTATAGAGCGCCCTCCAATAATTTTGCATTTGCAAGAAAATTACGAACAATTTATGAAGCACAGATGCAAAGAGTGCAAAAGAGGATTTAACGTTTACGCCGACTTTTTGAAACACGAATGTAACTCCGAGCAATATCTATTTAAATGTGACCCATGTGGAAAATCGTACAATCTAAAGTGCAGCTTTAATATGCACATAAAAAGAATACATACTTATGACCCTGTCACATGTAATATATGCCAAGAAGAATGTAGTAACCAGAATAGACTCTATTTTCATAAATTGTCTCACCAAAACCAGGTTGATCCTTGCAAAGAATGTGGTAAACGTATAATTGGCAAATTTAATTTTCAAGTCCACATGCGCATCCACACAGGTGAGAAACCCTATGAATGTTCCATATGTGGTCAACGTTTTACGCAAAAATTCAGCATGACAAGACACAAAGCCACTCACAGTACAGAAAAACCATTTCAATGCAATATATGTGGAAAAACATACAAACTTCGTTTTGGTCTCAAACGTCACATGAAAAAGTGTAGTTTGAAAAGTGGAAAAGTGTTTACAAAAACTATAAATTCTGAAGAGGATGACTCTCAATAGACCCAATAATTCCGACATATTATGTAACTCTTTTAAATTATTTTTGTGCAATAACGTAAAAATTTATTATTTATTGGTGCCTTTGTATGTTAAAACAAAATTAAATATATTCAGAATTTAAAAAAAAAACAATATAACAGAAAGCTTTTAGATAATTATTAATACTGTGACATTGTAAATGTTAGTTTCCAACTTAACGTCGTCAGTTGCTAATAATTTTATGAACTAAAATTTGTTGAAATTTTCTCCAAGAATGCGAAATTCTAACTTCCTTCCATAACTAACTCAAATATGTTTTATAAAGCCTAAATGTCTAAATCACAGTGCCGGATTAACACTTAATCTGCCACCGCTGGTTCCCCGTACGATCTAATATTATTATAATTTACACTAAATTGGACTTGGTGATCGGAGATATTTTTTTTTTTTATTATTCAAATAAATATTACAATCTGCCCGTAGACATTGAGTAATTTATATGGTACAAGAAATAACTATATGGCAAAAGAAATAACATTTAGGAGACTGTCCAGTGATAACCACCTTTACAGAAATCTTACATATTTATAGCACTATCACAAATCAAGTCTGTTCAACCAATCACCAATGTTCTTTCTTTTCAGTCTATTGTTGCCATTTTTTGTGTTTAGTTCTTCAACTAGTTTGTTAGGGTGTTCGCTTAACCTTATGTGGTATTTTTGGCTAAGGTTCTTAATCTCTTCTTTAACTGTGGGCATTTTTAAGTCGCGAAGGATTATTTCGTTTGGTACAAACCATGGAGCCTCCACAATCATACGTAGTATTTTGGATTGAAATCTCTCCAGAATTTCTATGTTGCTGTTAGAGGCTGAGCCCCATAGTTGTATTCCGTATGTCCAAATAGGTTTTAATATGACTTTGTAGATTAACAGCTTATTCTCAATTGTCAGTTTTGAATTTTTGCCCATCATCCAGAACAGTTTTTGTAGTTTTATTCCAAGCTGTTTTCTTTTTGTAAATATATGTTTGCGACAAGTTAATCGTCTGTCAAGGTAAATACCCAAATATTTAGCCTCTTCAGATTGTGGAAGCTGATGATTGTTTAGATCGGAGATATGGAGTTGGAATTTTCAAAAAACTCGGATTCATTTTATTATTAATCTAAAAAAATATGTCAACTTCTCTCTCATGAAATAATTTTTTGATAAAAATTCACTTTTTTAACGCTAGAGGCACTATTGTCGATTTTTTTTGTTAATTCTCCAACAAGAGAGCGAGAAAACGAGACGTTATCGCTTTTAGCGATAAGAAAGTGAACTTCTGTCATGTAATCTTTTAACTCTAGAGAACGCTAACATGAGTTTTCTCGCTCTCTAAAAAATAGACGTTTTTATCTAATTTCTCCAAATGTCCTTCGAGTGAGATCAAATTTAAAACAAATAATCTTTCCTGAGTGAGGCCATGAGCCGAGCACTCACATCAATCAAGCACAAAATGTCTAATCAGCCATTCATTAAAGACTTAAAAAGTGAAAAGTTAGACAAAAATTCCTAAACTTTTTAAATTTTGAGGCATCATCGAAGAATGTAAAAAATAATTCATCCGGTTTTTAAACCTTTCTACGTCCCCCCCCCTCCCCCAGTGCATTGTTGAATTATTAAAAAATACACGTAAATATGCAATAACTTTAAGAAAATAAATTCAATATAAAGAGTTCATAAATTCTTTAATTTTAAAACCAATTTTAATGAAACATAAAAAATTTAACACGTTGAGAGCCGTCATGCAATTTTTTGGTTCATGAAACCTGTATTGAAAAATATTGAATATTCTACAAAGTTATATCAAAAAGCAAACCCTGTTGTGTTATTCACACCATTCATAACATTGCAAGGCCAAGGTAAAAAGTAAAAAAGTTCTGTACTTCTTTTCTTAAGTTCTTGTCCTATTGGAGATTAGAGTTCCAATTTTTTTAAATCTCATCTTTGTTTGTTGTGTCAAGTGGCACTGAATATGAAGATTAGGATGCAGAGAACTGCGCTCCTTGTGCCGCTCTGAACATCTCCATTTAAAACATCCTTCAAAACTAGAAGGGTTCCCCTGCCTGTTAACCTGGTTTATATGTTAATGACTTGATCGATCGATTGAATCGACTCACCTTCCAAAAAGCGTACTTTTTATCGATGATTCCATAATGAGGTCTTAATGATGAACCAATTTTTCTGTACCTCTAAGTTTCCAGTACTTTTTTTTTTCTTGATTCTCGGAAAACTTAATTTCTACTTCTTGATGCAGATTTGCAGAGTCAAATCCTGACTTCTTTTCAGTAACTGCAGATCTGCCACAATAAGGATTCTAATTTGCTTGATAGTCTATCTTTTCATTAAAGCTGTAACCTAACCTAACTTTAACTTAATCAGACAACCAATTATTATTACCTAAACAATTACTTTTTAAAGAATCTTGGTTATAGCATAGGTTATATGTTATTTCATGTTATTTATTCTACGTTCAAACGGTAGCGTTTAACCGCTTCTTGCCGGGTTTAAACGTTCTTGACCCAAATTATAATATAATGTTACATGTTCCTTTTCAAGTTTTCTTGTGAGTGGAAGGGACACCTTCGCTTTTAAAGATAGTAAAATTGACATGCAGAGAGCCTTCAAACAAATCTTCTATTTTTCCGTTGACGGTAACGGAGCCAATTCTACAACTTTTTTGCATGTTTAAAATTGCCAACCGAAAAATGAAGTAACCTAAATCATCCAAGGTCATGCAGTAAAATTGACAGATATACCTACTGTCTATTGTTCTTTTAGATTTGCCTACTAAAATTTTATTAATTTGAGGAATTATAAAAATGGATAATAATGGCTTAGATAATTCCAAAGATAAAGTATCAGTACAACTCTATCCAAAAAAATTTGATAAAGATAACGCAATGCCGTCAAATACAAGTGAATTAAAAACAATTATTACTGACGTGGAAAACATTCACCAAGAAAGTACACTTGCAGATCGAAACACCATTAGTGTGGATATTAATAAAAAAAAATTTAAGTTGATGAAAAGTGGTAAAGAAGCAACAAAAGCTTTCGATAAAAATTCTGAAAGTAAAATGGATAACCAAATTATTTCATCCGACCAAAAAGAGAACGAGCCTAATGATAATTTTAATATGAAAACGACAGATGCATATGTAAGAAGGTCCAATGAAGATCTTGTTGAAACTACAGATAAAAGCACGAGAAAGAGACCGTTCATTTTTCCATGTGAAATATGCCTAGCGGAATTTGAGAACGACAATATGCTGAAAGAACATTTGGACACTCACGATTTTCTATTTTTTTGTGAAACTTGTAACGAAAAATTTACTCTTGCAATGGATTACGTAGACCACGCAAGGGAACACTGGTCGAACGAACTGTATAAGTGCACCTTTTGCGAATTTACGACTGATAAGCGCCATAAAATAGCTTCGCATTTGGAAAACAGACACGACCAACTTAGGAATTATAGATGCAAAGAATGTAATATTGGATTTAACGTTTTTAGACATTATTTGGATCACCTATTTCTTCACTTCAATCAGAAACCCTACAAATGTGACCAATGTGAAAGTGCGTACCCCAAAAAGTATGTATTAATACAACACAAAACAAAAATTCATACTGAAAACTCTGTTTCTTGCGATGTTTGCTATAAAGTATGTGCAAACAAGCATTTACTCTATGTGCATAGAAAAACTCACGAATTTGTTTCTTGCAAAGAATGTGGTAACCGTATCAATAAACATGTGTTAAAATTCCACATGCGAGTGCACACATCAGGTGAAGAAAACCACATTTGTTTCAAGTGTGGCAAACGTTTTAAGTTCAAAGTCACCTTGAAAAGACACCAAAAGCAATGTAATATGTAAAATAATTAAAAATCAAGAAAAATTATAATCCATTGATCTTCGATATACTTGATTCAAATATGTTAAGGGTTTATCAACCACAGTAAAATGGTAGATTATAGCAATTAAAATGGACCTTTGCATTAGGTAAACGTCAGATCTAACAAATCCACCCAACAACATAGAAATTCAGTTTATTATGGTTCTACATACTAGATAAAGCTAAGTTACCATCATCAAATGATCCTGCTATGAGGGTATGATTTGGAACAGATCCAATAATACTAACTGGTTATTCCTACATGTCTCATTTTAATTATGTTTGTAAGTTAAAATTAAAAATGTTTAATTTATTTGTGTTATTGTGACATTGTAAATGTAAGTTTCCAACTTAACTTCAGTTGTTAATAATTATGTTTGTCAAAATTTTGTAGAGCAACTGCGAAGTATTGCGAGACGTTAAATAAAATTTAACTTTTATTCACTCTGAGTATATAACTAGATCAACTGTAGTTGTGAAATCAATTCGTTCTACAATTAAATCAGTGTCTGACAATCACAAAATTCTAACTTCCTTCTATAATTAACCTTAATATGACTGTGAATTTGCAATATTACGAATAGCTCCAGAGCTAGCAATAGAAAGGGAATGTCGAAGTCGAAAGTAATTTGGGTACTAAATTTTTAACAAACAAATACCACCACAGTTTACATTTTGCACGCAGACATAAAACTTTGAGAAGATGTTCAAAAGACGGCAGCGTTTGGAATGGTATGAAAGACTAAGTTGCATTGTTAGGGTTTACTAAGCACACTTAAAATAAAACCTGTTGTGTTTGTTTGTTCTTTATCAACTGTAGAAATTTAAATGTATAGAACGGCATTTCAGCCCTAGTAGATTCAGGGTTTCATTTATCACTTGGTTCTATTTCTTCCTGTTTTTTGCTTTTCTTTTCCAATCTCTCACGTTTATTTAGGACAAGTCTTCTTGTACCTAATTGATCCATCTGGTTCCCAATCTTTTCCTTTATTTTTCACCACCGAAATTCGATTTCCACACACCCTTTGGAGTTTTTCCGTCACTCATTCTCACCACATGATGGTCTAGCCATTTAATTCTCTGCGTCTTCACTATGTTTGGAATACTTAATTTGTTATATAATTCTTTTAGTTTGTTGCTGGTTCTTTCATCCATTTTACCTCTATTTCTTTTTCCCTGAATATCCCTAACATCACTTTTTCTTGATTTCTCAGCGTCCTTGTCTTTGGTCATATTACAGTTGACCACTGAACACTGACTTGATCACAAAAGCACTACCCGTTCCGGCCGCCAATCTTGCCTTCACTTCTATCTCGTCACCCGGCTTTTTTGAGATAACTGTTCCAAAATATACGTAAAAAACTCTACTTCCTTAAATGTTAATATTTTGTCTCCGTTCATTTTCATGTTCAGGGTCTAATTTGTTTCAAATGGCTTATCTTCTCACATCATATATTTAGTCTTGTGCTCATTAATCGCTAGACGGATTACACCTGAGGTGTAATTTAAAAAAACTTAAAATTAAACGCATGTTGCTCGGAGTTTAGTCAAAAATTACAACTATACCTTTGAGGTTTAAACAAAACTAATGGCAGCTCATTCAAGTTCAAACGATGCTCTAACGTTTGACACCAAATTCATCCTTCATCAATCATCCTTCTGTTTTTGTTCTTACCTGAACTTATTCTTAGTTACTTTTCTTATGCTATCTCGTATTGTTTCAAATATTTTACTTGAATCCTTTTGTGTTCCACTCATCTGTAGTACTTTCCTAATCTCTCTCTATATTTCTCTTGTTTGTGCCTATTTTTTGGTTGTATTCTTTCATTTTGGATTTTTAGCATTTCCTCTTTGCCTTTTCAACATGGTATTATCTGCTTTATCTTAACTTTCACCATAAAATGATCTGAGTCAACATCAGCTCCTCGATATCCTCTCGCATCTTCAACACAGTTTTTACTTCTGTTCTCTATCAGCACATGATCTATTTGGTATAAACATCTGCCATCTGGTCTTATCCCTGTGCCCTTGTAGATGTCTTTGTGTTCATAGTACGTACTTTTTAGTCTTATGTCTTTATCCATAGCAAAATCTATCAGCAACCTTCCATTTTCATTACTAACGTCATGAAAATGAACTAAATCTTTCTACATCGACCTGGTTGGTTGATAAATTCCCTTAATTCCCTAACTCGACCACTGGTAAAATTAATTGATTTAAAAGAAAAAACAAGAATTTTGCAAAAATACTTTCGCATAGGTTTGTTTTGTTTAACGGTTCTCACAAAAATTAATCAGAAATCTGAATTAAAAACTGGACGTAAATCAACTTCATTTATTTGTTGTTAAATAATTATTAATTTTTCTTCCAGGTGTTAAGATTGCACCGAATTTTAATATAATAATTATACGATTTTTACAACAATTTACACATCAAATTTTCAACCCTTGTTGATAGCACAAAACCTTACATATAACCTGAAAACTTCAGATTTCTTTTTAAAAAACCAAGTATTTAATTTTTAAATTAAAAATCTATTTTTATCTAATAATTACAGTCTGTTTGTGGCTCTCAAAATCTTAATTATAAATTCCAGTTTTAGCAACATCATGAATTTTATTGTGTACTTTGTGTTCGAGCTGAAGTCTTCCTGCTTAATTTACGCCATCAATTTTGGAATATGACAATTATGCACCGGGTCATATAAAATATAAGAATGAGTTTGAAAAGCAGATATAAACTTTAGAGCCTATGAGGTTCTCTAAAAATGGATAAAATTACTTATTTGATTTTTTGAACACTCCTTTAAAAATACAAAATTTGAAATACTACAAAAGCGGTTTAAATGATTAAAAAAATACATCGAAAATGGCCCATTTAAAAAATTTTTGTCCAATTTATAAGTCTAAAACCTGAATATCCAATTTGAAAATAATTGTAAGGCCCCAAAAATATAAAATATTGTACGATTTCTTGAACATTTTTTGATAGAAAGCACAAAATTTTATATGTATACTACAAAAATGGATTTAGATATCGAAAAAATTAAACAAAAATATCCTTTTTAAGGAATTTTCATCAGTCAATTTTATAGTTGAGAATCCAGACATAAAATTCTGAGACTGCAAAGTCCTAAAATGTAAAAAGTAAATTATAAAACAAATAAACTATTGGTCGACGTATTGGTTCATATACTGAAAATCATCTTCAAAATTAATAATAAGAGAAGGCTATGAACTACAAACACAAGACGAAGGATTTATTTGGAGTTTTTCCACAAGTGCAAACGCTTTAGCTTCGTGTGAAATTTTGAAAGCAAAAACTTTCAAATTACTTCTGACGGGAGATGAAGCATTGCAAATCTGCAACTAAATAAATGAAAATTCAATAAATAAGGAGAAAATAAAAAAAGGAAGATGAAATAAGGTTTTGAATTGTAGATCCAAATGTGTCCTTACAGAAAGGACATCTGTTGGCTGGAGAAGATTTTAAATTTTTGTACGATTTTAATTTTGAACTCTCTGCAAATGACCAGAATGATATTATTTTGTTCTAAATAATAACAAATAATTTTTTAAACATTTATTAATGATTTATTTCTATTTGCAGTTGATTTCCTTTTTTCTCCGTTACAGTTTACTGAATTTTCGTACAGAAACTTATGTTACGTAAGCCGATCGATTTTATATTTAACTGAAAAGCGGCGATAGTGGGGCACCTCAAAATGAGATGGCAGCACATAACTCAATTCTGTGCAACGAAGCTAAAGTCACTATACAAATAATATTTTTTGTTACAATTGTTGCAATTTGCCTTCTTGCTTCTGATTAATATAATTTTAGATTGCCATTCAAAATATAAAAAAATAATGAAATTAAAAGTTTAGCAAATTTTAACCCCCAGGTCAGTAAAATATTTTTGAAGAAAATCACCAATTTTGCTTAATTCTATTATGTTTTTTAATTTTTAGGGTAGGTTAGCTTTCGTTCCCCCTTTTAGCCACATTCATGACAAAATTTTAAAATTTTACCCATATTTTCAAAATGCACATAAGCAAAAATAATAGCATAGGATGCTTTGGTCAGTGACACAATTAAAACAAACCAGAACTATATGAAAGAGGCTATTAAAATTTACAATCCTAGATAATAATTTTACAAGTTAAAATCAACGTTAGGTGTAATTAATTTTTCAACGCACACTGCACCTTGTTTTAGTGCACACCCAACTGTGCTAACTGCACTTTTTTATTTTTAAAATAAAGTGTTAAAATATTATAAAATAAATCTACGTGTTTCCAAATTATTAGCCCTCATCAGCTTCATAAAAACTTTAATTTGAATATTACAAATTAAAAACCATACATCTTTTAGGTCAATATTGAATTCTCTCACTGCACATTTAGTGATTGCTTTCTGACGTATACTTTCTTCTCGTCCTTCTTATTTATTTATCAAGAAAACATTTTCAACACCATTTAAACCTATTAATTGTAAACGTGTTCTATTAATTAGCATAATCACTAAAATTGAAAGTTTAAGTTACGAGATTTACATTGAAAGTAAATGCTCTAATTTACATTAAACAAACGCTCAAACAAAATAATAAACCAGTTTTTCTCAATTCTCAAAAACAATTTTTTTTTTATAAATCCGATAGAAACATTAAAGAAGCAAATCGGTGCAATAAATTCTTTCGAAATTCCTTAGTACACGTAAGTGTGGGAAAATTGATATTTACACCTGTTATGCTTAAATTCGACCGTTCTGAGTTACAATTTGGCTTGCACCATTTAACAATTTTTTTGGTTGGGTAAAGTAAATTTTTAAGCAGTGTGACCAATTTAACTAAAGCTTAAATTTGGTTTAAAATTGCGTTCCACTTTTACCTACTTGACTTTTTTGAGTTAACGACAATCGTTAACATAACAGGCGGTCTTCTTGAATAAGAGTCCAATTTGTTAAAATAGGATTTTGTGAAAAATGACCGCTTTTATTATGATATATGGCTGAGATTTTTAAACTAGTAAAATGCAACCGCTGTCTTGGACGTTCGAATCTTGTCACTTCGTCGTTAGAAACTAAAAAATTCAGTATTTACAGTTTTCCCAAATTTTGTATCCAATCGAGCGCAATTTAGGGGAATGTTAATTTTTGGAAATAATTTCCGTTATCGGTGGCAGAATTAAGATATACAGCGTGATTGTGTTAGATAGGGAAGTGCCAACATCGGATGAACGTTTCATTCCCACTGACCATAGCTACCTGTGCAGGTAAAGGCAACGAATCTCATCATAGCCTACTGTGATCCAGGTAACTAACACGTCCAATAATGGAAACAAGATAATGACCATAAAAACAAAGCGGCTTGAGTGCTGCTAATATATGACCAGGGCAATTTAGTGCAGGCAAATGCTTTTCTGCTTATTTAGCTAGGTGTAGTTGACGCCAAGGTCTATAATTACCGATACAATAATTAGTAATAAAAACTTTTATTTTAGGATATTTTATTGCTAATAAGTAAAAGTTTATCAATAAAGTTGTAAGAGATAATGTGTGGGTATAGTTAATAGCTAATTATATAGGCAGTTATTTTAAATTAACTTTTTCCCATATGGAATTTTTATGAACAGCTTAATAGAACTATCAGAGTTTTCGTTAAAATTAAGAAATCGACGCTAGTAATTTTAAACTCGCAAAATAATTATAATTTAATATCGTTCTTTATTATCTTAAGGATAATTGGTAAAAAAATTTTAATGAAAAATATTATTTGTTACCGGAAATATTATTTCATCTTTTTAGTGATGCTCATCAGTTGCTCTGCAGGTACAATATTAATTTAATGATTGTACAACCAAAATTTAGTTCTAATGCGATTAATAATATAATCACTAACATTAAGTTAAATTTAGTGCAACGTTTAGGCCGCCGTTAATGATGATGATGATGATAATTTTCAAATAGTACAAAATTAAATAAAAATATAGCATACAAAATTTTTTGTTTCAAAAAGTTCAAAAATATTTTTTTTTTTAACAAAGTTAGTAGGTATAGAATTATAAAGAAATTTAACTGCTAAGGTTATGCGGCCAGAATGCCGCACTATAACTAACTTTTGATTATTATTAGCAAAATTAGTAATAAATGAATTAATAGCAAGTAAATTAAAAATAGTAATTAAAAGTTAATTCCAGTGCAGCCAATAAATCGATTTATTGCTAATTCAATAACAAACCTTAAGTAACTTCCATTGTAGACAATAAACGAATTTATTACTAATTTTACTACTAGCCAAAAGTTAGCTCCAGGGCGGCCTTCGGGCTGCTCAACCGTGCAGCCTTGTTTGTTTTATAGTTCTATACAAAAATTTGTACCTACTAATATATATTTTTTTTACTAAACTGCAGTTATATTTATAACATTTTCTTCTTAGATATTTTTATAATTTAATACTAAGAGACGATCATTGCCTTGCAGCTAATGCGATCTGTTGCAAATGCAAGGTACCGGGTTCAAATCCGGGAAAGGGTCAAACATTCTTATAGCTAGTCTCCGTGTTTTGGATAGTATATTAAGCCAGTGATCCTTCTCGGTTAATAATTTGCCATCATTAACATAAAAACCAGGCTACAGGCACATCTGAAAGCTCTAGCCCAGCAAGCTACCTAAAAGATCTAAAATATTTATATACTCATAGAACTAATAGAGAGGTGAGCTAAGTCAAGAGAGGTGAGCTAAGTCAACGGGCTAAGGACCGGACTCTAGGCTAGAAGCCCTAGGTTCGATCCCCAACTCGGCTACAAAATTTATCCAACTTCATTATGACCCTCTTCTCTCGGAAGGCAATGGCAAACCACCGAGAGTAATCTGCCAAGAAAGCCATTTAATAATAACATATTACATTGTAAATTGTAAGTAATACGAAGAAGAACTAACACTGCCAAGGAAACGACGCAAATGTTAGAAAAACCAGGTCTCAATATTCATCCAATCCTCAGGGCAGCGTAGCATTGCGAATTCTAGGTTATCTGTTGTTAGGTGCTTACCTGTGCTTATTTTCGTCAAGACTCTGACTCTATTCCATCTTCATCAATGAAATTAAAAAGATAAATGTCTTGTAAAATCTTAGGTTAGATAGCAATTTTATGACGTATTTCTAAAGAACCACGCTCTACTATGAGTTCAACTTCAATGATAGACAGGGCAAACAAACATACGATAGAATTACCCTGATGCTCCCACCCCACAGTATTTTTTGATTTTAAAGCATGACCCCTTTAAGCCGCTGGTCTTGAACGTGCGGTTGATGATGATGATGATGACCCCTTCAGATCCAAATGTTGCAAGGGAGATTCGTAAACGCCCTCACGTTTAAAGCTGTCTCTCATTTGTTCCACCAGAGTGCGATCTTTTCCGTTTATGAGTTAAGTCGCAAAAAATAGATTTTCTCTTGAGCTTGATTTCAGATCTTTTATACATGATCTAATCATGGGTTAAGATCATCATCTTTTTGGGATCTAGGATAGTACGATGTGGACCAAAATTTAACCATCAGGATTACCTTCAGAAATAACCTCCTGCACTCTGATCTTATCATGATGGGTTAAGGTAAGACTTAGGGTAGTTCTTTCGAATCTACGTCAATTCGTCGCGGCCAATACGTCGCCTAACAATTCGTCGCCTACGACAATTCGTCGCTTACGACAGTTCGTCGCCTAAAATAATTTGGCGCGAGTGACAATTTATAGCGTGCAATGGTAAACCATTTTAAAATTTGTTTTTTAAATTGTTTAGTACAATGGACGAGTTTCACTATTTTCTTTATTATTTGAAAGTAAATGTCAAATTGAGTCTTCAAAATTAAAAAATAAATTTTTAGTACTCCTAACATCAGGGGCGGATCCAGCAACTTTTTTAGGGGAGGGACAATTTCATGGATTGTTAAGAAAAATACCAAAATTGATAGGTTTTTCTATACTTTTTTCCGGTAACTTTAGTTTTTACGTTATATTCTGTCCTCTTCTAGAAATTTTTATCTCGTATATCACATGAATATTTACTACCTTTCCATTTGTTGAAAGCGTTATAAGTATTATATAGTTTTATATCTTGAAAGGAGCCACAGCAGTGGAGTGATGTGATCGCTGGTTGAGTATAGAGCGGAAATTCTGGGTTCAAATCGCGGATTGCACAAAATTTCTTGGCTCGGCCTTCCAGTGGGCATCTACACTCTGTGGTAAATCCTGATATTTGTGTCGACGTCATTACCGTAAATACGGCTGGGTCACACACGCAAAAGTTTATAAAAGAATTTAAGCAGGAAAATGGCGATTTATCGTCATCAGCCCTGGGCCTGCATGGCCTGTTAGCGCTTGCTTATATTATATATCTTGAAAGGTCCGATACCAAACTACCTATCTTGCGAATTGGCGTTTAGTTTGTTAGCGTTTTACATTTTTTACTTATGACAAAGAGCCAGTTTGTCGATAGAACCTTCAACCATGGTTTACTATTGCACGCTACAAATTGTCGCTCGCGCCAAATTATTTTAGGCGACAAACTGTCGTAGGCGACGAATTGTCGTAGGCGACGAATTGTTGTAGGCGACGAATTGACCGCGACGAATTGACGGTACACCAGTTCTTTCAATGTTTCCAGTGACCATCGTCAGCTTAGGACACATAAGAGTATTTTGGATTTTAGAAAGGTGTAATGTTTTGTGCCTTCCCCCTTTACTGCAACTTAATTAATGTCTTACAATGGTCACCAGGAGAGATCGCAAGACTGCAATACAACACTAGAGTTATGGGTTAAGATTCTTACTTGTTTAGTTATCTTTTCTATTCAAACTGGCTCAAATGAACTTTGTCATTACGAGTCACAGTTGACTTTTGGTATTGACTTTCTGTGCCATATGCAGTATATATTCAAGTCTTGTGTCTTCTTAGATCAGTCTAGATTTCAGTAGATGTAATTTTTAGTGTCTTCCTTGCACCGCAATCTTTACCGTTTTCACCTGTTTTTTGCACTTTACTTGATGTGTTGGCCGTGGAGGCAACACAGCCTTAGTACATAATTTGGGATTCCTAGTTTGTTTCAAAACTTCAATATAGAGACGAAACGATTGAGTTCCAGCAATCGAAAACCAGAAACGAGCAGTCTAGGATAAATCAAACACGGATAGACTAGAGAGCTGGAAACCGCGGTTCTAATCCTGGTTGCGTCAGATTTCTGCTGTGATCTACAAAATCCAAACTTGATCTGCGGACTACTCGCCAACCTGTCTGTCTAACGTAGTGAGTTATGGGCAAACCCCCCTCTTCTCCCGCTTGGAGAGAGTCTAAAAGAGGAGGCGTAATGTTCAGGAGTAGACGTTTAACGGCTGATGAAGAAGAAAAAAGAATTGAGGTCATTAGGGATCCATTGACTCAGTGCTGATGTGTACGATCTTTTCTCTGCACTTCCTGTTAACCCACTAAAGCTCATCACGGACTGAATCAGTGACATTTTGGCGGTTACTAGGTGGGAAAGAAACTTTTAGACAGGATAATTTTCAAACCAGAAGCACTCGATCCGTTGATCGCGTATTACAAAACAAACACTGAACCGAGATTTAAATCCTGAGACCTGCCGTTGTTGTTAATGTTCAAATTAGCCAAATAGAAACGACACTCACATTCAGACTAAATAACGGATTTCTTCGAGGCTAATCGGAGGACGACTGCAAATGGAGGAAAAAGTTAGTAATATCATCTATTTAGGGGGAGACAAAGTATAGGTACATATAAATTTATTACAGCTTTATAGCTCATATGTACATCTTTTCTATAACGTTTATAGTTATCTATGGTCATGATCAAAATAATCTTAAAATTTTGCCTTTTATCATAGAATTATTTAGATAAATTTGATTAGAATTGATGACAGTCTTCAGTGTAAAATTTACTCTTTGATCGTTACTGCCAAACCAATTTTAAAAGTTGATTTGACTGTACTACCTAAAGTGAAGCTATGGTTATGATCAAAATAGTCTCAAAAATCTTGTAGATTGCATATCTCCCAAACCCTTCGGTTAAAAGACCAATATAGTATTTATCTGCTATTGATTTTATTAAACCGCAACAGTTGTAAATAGAATATAGTAATATGTTGTAGCATTGAGACCGGGGGGTCTGGGGGGTATGGAATACCCCCTAGTGCAAGAAAAAAATTTATTGAGTACCTACACTCAAATTTTGAACAAGATTGATGACTGAAATTAACACTTTGATCGTTACTTACAAACCAATTTTAAAATTTAGTTTTGCTCTACTACTTAAAGTAGAAAATGCTATGGGTATGATCAAAATAGTCTCAAAAATTTTCTAAAATTATAAGCAATGTTAAATTAATATTTTTTATTATAAATTTCTTGCTCATATGATAAATGATAAGTAATTGCAAACTGTTACAATTTTTTAAATCATTAACTGAAAAAAAAAGAAAAATTAACACGTCGATCGTTACTTTCAAACCAATTTTAAAATTCAAATTTGCTGTACTACCCAAAGTAAAGCTTTGGGTATGATCAAAATGGTCTCAAAAATTTTCAAAAATTAAGCATTGTCAAATTAATACTTTTTATTATAAAGTTCTTGCTAATATGATAAATGATAAGTAATGGCAAACTGTTACAATTTTTTTAACCATTAACTGAAAAAAAAAGGAAAAACTTATTTGTTCGTTTTTTTTTATTGTTTGAGAGATAAAAGAGACCTAGACTTACTAATAAGCAACTTACCATAAAACTAAAACATAAATAAGTTTTACTTTACATCCAACTCTAAAAATAGCCGTCATTTACTGGAAAAAAAGTTGCCAATATTAACTAAAAATAAGCCTGCAAATATAAGTAACGTAAAGGGAAGGAGGAGCTTTCTAGCAAATAGTTTGATTTTTTTAAATCCGTATTATTTTGTCGGGGTGTTAATAGAGGAATATAAAAGCTTATATAAACACATTCCCTATGTCGTCAGTAGAGGAGGCGCACTAATTAAGACTTTACGTGTGCTTAACAAACTTAAACCTTATAACTCTTGGTATTCCATACCCCCCAAACCCCCCGGTAAAAAAACAGTATTTAGCTGCTATTGATTGTATTAAACCACAACTGTTTCAAACATAATATAGTAATATGTTGTAGCATCTTGACCGAGGGGTCTGGGAAGTATGGAATACCCCCCAGCACCACTGAAAAATTCATTGAGTACTCAAATTTTGAACAGGATTGATGACAGTCTTCAGTGTGAAATTAGCACTTTCATCGATACTTTCAAATAAATTTTATTTGGCTGCACCACTTAAAGTGGTGATGATGTGATCAAAATTGCCTCAAAAATTTTTATTATAAAGTCTTTGTTATACGATTAGTCTTTGCTTAGTCTAAATAATTGGCAGCTGAAAAAAAACTTAGACTTAAAAATGAAGCTGATTTGTTTGCTTGCTCGTTTGTTTGTACGTTCGTTCTTACTTTGAATCTGCAAATCTTCTCGTAGTAGATTTCCTTGCCATGTTTAGTTTCTACTAAATATAAAATTGAATCATTCCAGATTTTAAAAAGCAGTTGCGCCAAAAATAGACGGCCACGCACTGGAAAAAATAATTATTGATTGATTACTAATAATTCATAAGGGATATAAAAAATGTTCAATACAATTGTATCGCTTGTCTAAAGTTCTTCATGACCATCAGGACCATTAATCTATGTTAGTCTGTAAAATTTAACAATGAATTATAAAAAAAGAAAATATTGTACTGACACAAGAAAAATATTGAATTATAGTAAACAATACCAATTCTATTACATTTCCATTTGGATAAATTGAAGAATCGAATATTTAAAATTCCTCGGTGCTTCGGACACTTTTTGATATTAACAATGATCATAGAGGCCGAAAGTCTTATAGTGTACTTTTCATAATAGCAACTAATGATGATGACTTGCCAACTTTCCTAAAGACCACCCAATCACAATATCACAACATTACCATTGTTGTCTCATAATAAATTACGTTAATTGTTGACAGTTAGCCGCATCGAGTTGGTCATGATAACATCTTAATTGCAAGTTGCTTAACTTTCAGCGAGTGTTTTGTTAATCAGAGCTTGTTTCATTATACATGCGACATTTTTAATAAAATCAAAACGTTCACATTTGCACCATCTCAGTATTTCAGCAACCAAACCACCTTTTCATCAGTGTTTCTCCGAACAAATAACCAGGAGAACTAAACTGAGAGTAACTAACTCTACGTCTCTCATTTTTTGGTATGTTAATCGAGTTATTGCAAAAGAAAAACTTTGGGTGTTTCAAGGCAGCACAAAGTAAAAGTTATTGGCTTAAAATTTTAACGCTTGACGTATTCATTGAATTACAATTTACGATTCGACAACATGTTAAATTTAATTATCTTGTAAACGATTTCGGGCGAATGTTTAACTGTTTTAACTACCTTTATGATTTTACTTATATTGCCTATCAATTTCGATTGCGTTTTTAAAGGTCAACTGGAATTGACTGACCGACAGCCAAGTGTGCGCACAATAGCGTCAATTTTCTATCAGTCTTTAATTTTTTGACATCGATACAATGCATTCCACAATCTTTTATTACTACAATAGACATCATTAATTAAGTGTAATTGCAAAACGATACCATAGGCGTTGCTCGAGGAGCAGGAGTTTTAAAGGGGGCAGCAGTTACAAATTTGATAAATTTCCAACATTGACTCTCGCTGTCAGCCAAACTCTCTCGGTCATAAATTACACACAAAGATCATAAATAATTCTTTGCTCCGAGCAATAACCGTTCACAATCAATATTAATATTGATATATTATCCACATTTTTAACCAATTAGTCAAAACTATACGGTGCGAATTATAAAGTTAATTATAGGATTAATAATTTAATAATCGGTTAAAGTTTGCATTAGACATTTATGCTCGCATAATACCTATTTACAACACTTTCATAGTGTATTAAATACAAATTTATTTGCCGATTATGTAAAACTGGGGTCAGAACGTAGTCTGGTTCCTGCTGAGTACTAGAACAGCTATGGTAAATGATTCTTGCTAACCACACTCGACATCTCTGTTACAAAAATGTGCCTCTGTCCCCTTGGCCTCCAAAGAGAAAGACTTTGTATCACCCCCCATGGATTTGGATCCTGTGGTTACTGTCCATAATTCCACCTATTATTAACTGTGAACATATCTCTTATTGCAACCCTTGACATACGTGTATATACCGCTAATATAATTAATTAGTCACTTATGAAATATGCAAAAACCACTTTTTTTTTCAATTGATTTACTATTTGCGGACTTTTCGTAAAAATTCCAACATATTTCTGATTTATTCTTTCTTAAATGTTGTTTTACATGTGTTACGCCAACGCAGTCGCTTTATTAAAGCCATATTTTTCCTTTTTTGCTAAGTTCGTGTATTAATTGTTTACATTGTCCCACTTAATTGATTTCTTATACTTACCGTCCGACAAGATCGATTATCTTATACAACGTTTGCTTCAATATATTCGATTTTGACAGTTAACCTTTAACGGATTTATTGTTTGAATTCACAAAAATACAAGTCGAAATCAAATTGAACCGAAAGCTAGAATGGAATTGGAGTGAGGCGCGCCGTTTGGGTTTATGGGTTAATTTGTATATTATCTTCTATTGGTTTTTAGATTTATTAGAAGCTTCAAATTGTGGTGGTTAAGCTAGTGCGTAAGTCATAAACAATTAATTACCCCTGGGACGAATTTTGACGTGTTAGCAATTTTATAACTTCTAACGTTCGTCTGTGATGCTTTTATATTACGATTAGAAATTTTCTTACAGGTTTTCTTCCCATGAACCCTTCTTCTTTTCCTTTTTTTTATTTTAATTTTTCAATTAAAAATATTACTATTTTATTGAAAACGGTTCAATATTTTATTCAAAATTGAATTAAAACCAACGGTTTGTTGCATTTTCTTTAATTTAATCAATGATTAAAATAAATTAGAACATCGATTTAAAATCTTTCGGTTTCGGTTCATTATAAAAATTTTTTGCCAAAATCATACGAGTAATTTGTATTCATCCATAGTTTTTGAACTATTGAATCAAAATTATATTTGCACAGCTATAAGATTGCTTAGGCTGAGCGGCCTAAAGGCCGCACTAAAACACAGAAAACTGTGATTAGTTTCCTTTATTTTATCTAAACCAGTGACAGCTATTAGTAGTGTTAATTCAAAAACGGGTTTTACTCTTAGGGTTTATTAGCAAAATTCAAGGTTACGAAAATCGTCCAGGCAAATAAGAAAAGAATCTTTGAGAGTGTCAGGAGGCTAATTATATGACCATAGGAGGAATTTACAAACGCCGTCTTCCATAATAAAATTATTGTATCTATTTCACAAATAGCAACTTGAAAGATCGGAATTCTCGCAAATCCTTTCATGGGCGTCTTTAATTTTAAAAATGCAATAACTTCCGAAGTCGGTAGGTCCTTTATTTAGTTGAAAAAGTCAAGACATTTGTTTTGTTTGCTTCTTAATTCACTTGACGTTGGTGACCTTATTTTCATGTCTGTGCAAAAATAATTACAGCAAAATTTAAAGTTTAAACGTCAAAAATTCTTTATTAGAAAGGAAAGAACTGATATTTTAATGAAATTTTACATTGGAACCCACCAAAGTTACTTGAAAACTAGCGAAAAAATCAATAAAAAAAAATTTTAAACAATTTTAATTTTAAAGAAATTACCATAACTTCCAAACAAATCTTTTTACAAAAAAAAGACTTGTTTTTGACATTGGTTCAAAAATAAATCACAGAAAGATAATAGACCTGATATTTAAATCCGTGAAGGTGCGTTTGTCCAAAATTGTTTCCAAAAATGTTACATAAAAACACATACAATGATTCTATGATGCAATCAAAATTTCTCTGTTCATTTATTATTAACTAAAAAATACTAACAGTGCGGCCTTAAGCCCAACGACTTGTTCAATCTTCTTCTTCTTCTTTATTTAAAATCTTTTTATTCTTTGTTTAAGCTTTCATGGGTTTGTTATTTCCAACATTTGCATTGTTTCCTTCATAGCAGTGCTAGATCTATAAGCACATAAATATTTTACATCCATGAGGTAGCTTTCTAGGCTGGCCTTCATATGTGCCTGTACCTTGGTTTTTATATTAATGATGACTAGAAATGAGATTTTTAGGTTTTTACCTTTTTTTATTTTACGTCCTATTTTTATTTTATTGGTACCAAAATTCGTTTCATGAAAAACTATGTTATAAAACTTATTTATTTTTACCTTTTTTGCATTTTTTAAATTTTTACAACCTATTTTAGCATTTTGAAAACGTTTGTTAATTTTCAGTTTCAATAGAAAAAAAAATCTCATCTTTACGACGCCCCTAACCTAAATTAAATTTTTTTTATTGTTTTTTAAATTTGAATTTGTTGCTCGGTGGTTGGAGCTTACCATATTATGTGCCAACCTAAGAAAAATTACAGATTTTCAATGAGTATCTAAGAATGCTCAGGTATAAAATCTTTTTTTTTTAGCACTTTTATAGGACCTTTTTGTGTTTATAGAACCTAAAATCGGTTTTTTTAGAACCTTTTTATAAATAGGTACTTAATTTTAGTCAAATTCAGTCATCTCTAGCGCAATTGTACTACTTTATAGCACAAATTGTGCTAAATTTTTACACAATTTGTACTTGTAGACAATCTAGGCACAAATTGTCCTACTTTTAAGTACACATTTTTTTCTGTGTAAGTATCTTTTTTTGATTTTATACGACCTAAAAATCTCACCTCTAATGATGACAGTTTACTGACTCATGAGGACCACCAGCTTAATGTGCTTTCCGAATCACGGAGATTTGTCACAAAAAAGGTTTATCTTTCCCCGGATTTGAACCCAGTACCACCAAATGACCGTCTTAATCCTCAATTAGACTGTTTAATCTATTATTATTATTAATTTTTTTGTTATCGGGCTGTGGGACTTAAAACCGCACTTCAACTGTTTTCTTACGTAATAAACATAAGAATTTCGTATAAAACTGTGTCTGTCTGTCTGTCTAACCGTAACGCTTTCTAGCAAATTGCTATAATCTATTTGCATTTTGAAATTCGTATTATAATATACGTAGCTATTTACAAATTTTTGGAGTGTTAATTCAGCAATAATATAAACGGATATAAAAAAAATATTACATATTTCTAGCCTCGTGAATAGGAAAAGGTAGGTACTAATTTAGAATTTACGCATGTTTATCAAACTCAAACCTTATAACTCTTTGTGTATTTGAGGAGCACACATTCTATATGCAGTATGTCCATTTTTTGAAATTTTCACGAGAGCAATAAAACTACCACAGGTTTAAATGATAAGTTATTAAAAAAGTAATTTTTGCAATAACACAGTGTAAATTACACTATGAAGTATCCATAAATGAAGCAAATATTCGATTGGCGGTTTTGCAAAACAGCTAAAAAATGTATTGAACAAACTGCACTTTGTATTTTCTACATTGGACAAACTGCATATAGAATGTCTGCTCCTCATTTGAAGGGTATTTCATACCCCCCAAAACCCCTTGTAAAAAAGCAAACGGTTATAAAAATGTATTTCCAACCTCGTGATTAGAGAAAAAGGAAATTAATTCAGAATTTACGCATGTTTAACAAATTTAAACCCCATAACACTTTTTGTGCTTGGAGGGTATTTCATACCCCCCAAACCCCCCAGTAAAAAGATAAACTGTTATAAAAATGTATTTTCAACCTCGTGATTAAGGAAAAGAGAAATTAGTTCAGAATTTACGCATGTTTAACAAATTTAAACCCCATAACTCTTTGTGTGCTTGGAGGGTATTCCATACCCCCCAAACCTCTCGGTAAAAAGATAAACAAGGTTCAAGGTAGCTCCAGGGGACGCGTAAATACAAATTTTACGATTGAAATCTCGATGTATTCTGAAAGAGTATATTTTAAATAAGAGAATAAACGGAGACGCAATGCCCTAAGTGCACCTGTTTTTTCAAAAATCGAATTTAAAAACTTCGATTTTCACAGTAAATTTTAAAGCAAAGTCGCTCGGGATTGGTGAATCAATTCATTCAGTTCATTTTCCTGGCGGTACGTGCACTGTGAACTGGTCTTAGCTTTGCGCGGAGTGGGAGCGACACTTGCATTGCGATGCAGTAACAGTGCACTCCGAACAAAAATCATGGTTTTCAACCCTAAATGTGCGGGAAAAATGGCTTAAAGCGCTCGAGCGCAGCGAGGGGTGCTTTAAGTCGATTTTTCTTCGCACAACTACTCTGCGTTAAAAATCGACTCTCACGAGTTTCACCCCTCAAAGATTCACCTTTTCCTTGACCCACGGGCCTAGGGATATTCTTAAATCACCCTTGCAAGAGTCGGATCCACGGGAAAAAGTAACTACCGTTCGCTAAATTTAAGTAACCCTTTTCTGAAGTAATTTTTAAATAATTTTAAAGTTTTAAATTAAAATTTTTAATTAATAAAAAAGGAGAACGCATTCCTACCGTAGCGTAAGAGTTACTGACAAACTTGTCAACAGCTACACTCATAAGTCTCCTATACATAAGTATAGGAGCGCACGTACCTCGAACGAACAAACTTGATTAACCAATCACGAGCGTTTAACCTTCGAAAATCAAGCTTTTTTAAATTCAATTTTTGAAAGAACAGGTGCACTTAGGGCATTGCGTCTCCGCTTATTCTCTTATTTAAAATATACTCTTTCAGAATTCATCGAGGTTTCAATCGTAAAATTTGTATTTTCAAGTCGCCTGGAGCTACCTTTCCCCATAAACAGTTATAAAAATGTATTTCCAATCTCTGGTTTACGAAAAAGAAAAAATTAATTCAGAATTTACGCATGTTTAACAAATTTAAACTCCACAACTTTTTTTATGCTTGAAGGGTATTCCATACCCCCAAACCCCCTGGTAACAGGATAAGGGGTTATAAAAATGTATTTTTAACCTCATGATTAGAAAAAAGTAAAATTAATTTAGAATTTACGCATGTTTAACAAATTTAAACCTTATAACTCTTTGTGTGCTTGGAGGGTATTCCATACCCCCCAAACCCTCCAGTAAAAAGATAACTAGTTATAAAAATGTATTTCCAACCTTGTGATTAAGGAAAAGGGAACTTAATTCAGAATTTACGCATGTTTAACAAATTTAGACCCCATAACTCTTTGTGTGTTTTAAGGGTATTCCATAGCCCCCAACTCCCCCCCCCCCCGGTGAAAAGATTAATATAGTATTTAAATGTCATTGATTTTATTAAATGGCAACCGTTTCAAATAGATCCAACACTGGGAGCGGGAGGTCTGGGGTATGGAATACCCCCCAGTACCTAGAAAAAAGTCGTTGACAATTAAATTTTATCTACTTGTATTTATAAACTGCAGGTTATCTTGACTTTTTAAATATCCACTTATTCACTGTGTGCGTTGCTCTTGCTGCCCTCTGGTGGCTCAAATAGACAAAATAATGGGGACTCTTGACATATAAAAAGCTGGCAAATTTTAAGCTTTCAGGTAGGGAGTTGATGGTCATAATCCTTCTAAGTCCATGGTAATCACATAAAGCAAGTCCCAATTCAGTTCTATTACCGGCCACTCCGAACGCTTCGATCGATTTTCGTATCCCTTCTACACCTACACACACAGCGTATAGGCACATCACAGTTTATAAACTGTGGTTATGAGTTCTAATCCCATAACTGAGGTTTTGATTTTTTTCATTTAAAATAGACAATAATTGTACCTTTAAATAAATTAAAGCTTTTAATTCTATAATTTAAATGGGCGATTGTTGAAAAAGTATTAAATCCACTTTTCAAATTAAATTTATTTATGATATTATATTATTAATCAAAATTGTGTCTTTTATCGTTTGGTGTTAAAATAAATTTAGTCATCAGATAACTGGAAGTACTTACTAATAACTCTTTTGGTTTGTTTTATTTCTTACCTACCACAAGGAGCAAACCCGACAGGAAAAACCCAACTTCCTAAACCAAAAAATCTGGAGTCAAACTAGAAATTTTGTTTTCATACTTCATAGTTAACTCTCTTGACCACTATGCTCCGACCGTTTCTTTTCTTCACAGAAATAAATTTATTAAAGTTGAGTTTCAAGAACTAGCCGTGGCAGAATTTTTTCCTGTTTATTTTTTTTAACAGCGGTAGTACAGAACAAAATATGTATAGGTACTTAAAAGGTTTTCCACAACTCTTCAAACCTCCCGGTCACAATAACTAATTATAGTGTATGTTTTGTCATTGATTTCTTTCAATCGCAAGTGTTCTAAACAGATATTTTATCTACATGTGATTTAGTACAATCCAAATAAATTGGCACTTGAGGCTTTAGTGTTAACTATCGATCGCCATTGATTAGTTATACAATCAATTCTGCTTCCGTAATTAGTTAGATTAAAGTGACGTAATTAATTTAAAAATATGCTTACTCAGTAAACGTATTTTAGACTCTGCTACGCATGACGTCACTCAGTAATATCTCTAAAGTTTTAGTATTATGGGATTATACTATATTATTAGGACTGGGAGGTCTGGGAGTATGGAATCTCCCATTTTTTTTTGAGCAACAGTGACCAAGATTTACAATTTAAATCTTAAGTTTTGCTCATTTATGCTTGGATTAATCTAATTAGCACCGAGGAGGGCAGAGGCTTGAAAGATTAACAGTCAAAATACGGAATAAACTAGAACAATTAAAACTCAATAAAAAGTTTTTGAATAAACTAAATCTCCCAGATACTATTATTATCATTGATGTGGTTGTTTGGCCCTTAACCTCACTTTTGGGAAATGCTACCATAACGTGAAGGACATAGTTGATCGGTCGTCAATAATACGAAGGAAGAGCTTTTACAGAAAATTATAGATATGGTATAAAATTTTCATAAGAGCTCACACCATTGAAATTTTTGTTGGCGATTATCCATAATTTCCCACTTTGGAGTGCTTAAAAAATGCAGAAACTTTTCTAAAACCAGTAAATAGAAATATCAGAAACAAACACAAAACTAAAATCGAAGCTAAATAAAATTATAAGAGAAACTTAATTAACAGTCACAGTAAGCAATAATTGCAATGCAACTTACCTCACTCAATTTCAAGATTGCTTTTGATCTACCATCTTTTGAGCTCGTTCTCTCTGTACATATAAATGTAGTTTCAATCCACATTATATCCAATAACCATTATATAAATCTACGCAAACCAGAATGTTAATTTTTAAATTTGAGAGTGTAAGAAACTTTTCTGTACTATCATTTACAATTTTAAATATCACATTTTTATAATGTCGGACGATTAGCATTTCAAACGTGTCTAATCTGCATTCCATTAGCAAGAAAAATAAAATTCTCGTTCACCATTTAGCACATCTAATTTGAAAAAAAAACACCATTAAGACTTAATGTGTAAATATTTAATATTTTCATAAAACTAATTGACACAATCAAATATGATTTCATAAAACCAAACACACAATTTTTTAGAACATTGAAAAAAATTAATCAAAAATCAAAACATACGGCTCCCAGCGCGTTTTTTATTACCAAAATCACCTTCAATCTATTAAGATATTAAAAATATCGAAAGCGACGTTCGTAATAAATTTTTTGAAAAATTACCCCATTCATAATAATTTCCAATACAGGTTTAGAAAAATTCAATAAATAATCACCACATCATAACAAACAACCAATTCTTTAAATATAACCAAATGAACAAATCGTTACTTAAAACAAAAGTCCCACAAATTTCAATTTTGATATCCTTCTTCGCCATTCTCTTCACCTAATTTCGACCAGGTGATATCAAAGTTACCTTCTATGGTGTTACCTAGGTGGTCAAACCTGAAGATTAAGACGTCTATATACAAGAAGAACATAACTCGATATTATATCGCAGTTAAACACAAGCTGGGTACATGGATTTTATATTCTCGAATCTGAAGTGCCGAGGATACAGACATGATAAATATTCGTCTGTTATTCGGTTAAGCTTTTGTATTGGACCTTTCGTGGCTTGATATATTTCTTTATTGTTTTACCTAACCTTGTCGTCGTTTCCACTATCAATGGATTGAAAAACTTATAAAAAATTGCTCACGATATATGACGAGATAAGCTGGTTATAGAAATTGAGCCGTAAGTAATCAGTCATCGCAGTCGTCTCAAAATTATCTGATCAAATACGCTCCAAGCATGCAAAGAATTTTTAAATCGTAATTTTGGCGCCAAAACGGAACGCAGATTCTAACCGGGGGGCTTCGCCCTAACGTCGTAAAGAAGTGTTTACGATTCCGATAAAACAAATTTTATTTGACCGAAACCTAAATTAAAGTCATCTTTATTAAAACAAATATAAATTTTGCAACATTGTCACCATATAATTTAAGAGTAAAATTAAATCGCGATTAATAAATTAATTTTATTTTGTAAACTCCGCTCTTTAAGCTGCAACAGTAAGATGACCGCGCTATTAAAACGTCATCTTAAAAATTTATTTTAATAGCAAACTATAATTTAATTTCTCAAAACATAAATTAAAAAATTTAGAAAAATGCCCCCCATAAAATGTTTATTATTACTTTTTTATAATTAAAGGCAGGGCACGTGATCGACAATGATTGACGTACCGGGGGACCGAGAAGTAAACTTTAGTGCTTGAAAGTTGACTTTCTTGAATCCGTTCATTTGCAATTGAATTAGGAAATCTACATAATCAATTTCGTTTTTTTTCTTCGATGTCTTTATTATTTACTTAATTATTCTGTCTCAATAAATTAATCAGGCGGTTTTATTACTCCATTTAACTGAAAAAACGCAACTTGAAGTTTTTACGACTATTAGAAATAGCAGCTGTAACCTCTGATTTAGATCGACTTACACAATGTCGCCGAGTTAATAAAATTTAAACACAATTAAATTATTATGGAACGAATTCAAAATTCAAAAAAACTCCGAGCAAGCTGCGACCTTAAATCGTTTTCCGTTTGATCAAAATTAAAATTCGTATGAAACCAAAAAAAATAATTAAAAATATCGAAATTACCGTAATTAACTTACTTTCCGGACATTGTCTAATCACCGCGGTGATTTATTTAAAACAAATAGAATTTATGAATCATTTTTTTATTCCTTTGTAAATTTAGAGACGCCGACGTTCATTAGTAGTGGCGCTCGCTGTCACGATGATTGATGGTTTCGTTTCTCTTCAGTTCGATAAGAATTTTATTATAATCGATATCGTTATTAATATCGAATAAACTTAATTTTTCAATCACTCACGCCAAACAAATTTTTCAACAGTTTAAAAGCGCACAGGGCTGGATTCGCAGATAAAAAAGCGGCATTTCTTTTTTTGTTGCTCGCACCGCGAGGCTCTTCACATCGAACAAACAGAACAAAACAACCGCTCGTGTTTTGTTGAGTCTGGTATGGAAATATAAAATTTTGAATTTCAAAATAAACAAATTTGTTCAATTGTTTTGAAAAAAAATTCGAGCAAATACAATGAAGGTTTCATTTTTAACACTCGAATATATTTAAAAATCATGTAAAATTCAAATCGTCGGGTGGTGGTTATAAAGTTATTCAAACTTTTTTCTTTCATTGTGGTCTTTGTTGCTTCGTGTGTATTGGTGTGGTCTCAAATAGAGATGTCGCTATCTCTGGAACTTGAAATTTAAATTTGAAAATACCTACGCTTCGTACAATCTCAACAATCAAACTGCATTTACACTACAAAAATATTTTATTGTTTCGCTTCTTTATTTTTTGTGTAAACGAAAATTGTTGTATTAGCAAGTGGATGCGTTGTGAACCTGCCTTTATTTATTTTACTTTTAGTACAAATACAAAACAGTTTTGTATATTTATTGGTCTACCGAGTAAACATTCTTAGCATAAAGCGATTTGTGGTTTTTATAACAATGGAACACTTTAAATTGTTTAAATTTTACTATATTTTATCTAATTTTAACGCAATTTCAGGAATTTAGAGGGCGTAAAGTAATTGTCTCTCTGAATAAGCAAAATACTTCTATTTGTATGTTAAGGATTTTTTAATTTTAAGGAATTTACACTTTTATTTGGAATTACTCTTGCTTTATCACACCGATACTTTTCCTAACGAGGCTGTTATAATTCTGAAGTAATATTAAAAATTTATATGTGAACATAAAGTAATAATTTTTCTTTGTACCATCATCGGATACAAAATTATTGTCGTGACGAGGTGAAATCAAAGCAAAACGCACGATTTTGAAATTTTAACTGACGAACTAAAATTCAGTAGAGAAATAAATATATTTTTATCTATTGTAAATTACATAAAGGTAATCTATATTAATGAAATTGTGGATATGTCTGTTAGTAACTCAAAAAGTCACGTAACGCCGAAATTTATACAAACACAGCAATACAAGATTTTTAACAAACTTTGAGGCCTATCAATTACGACTTCCATCTACAGAAATAATTTTTTTGTGAGGCCGAAGGCCGAGCAAACATTAGACTGCTCTTATACCGATTTTGACATAAGCAATAGGTCGAATTCAATGACCTGCGTTTCTTGTAAATTCAATTTATTTGCCAAATTTGTCAATAATAAAAGATTAAAATTATTAATCATCCACGTCAAATTTGAAAACTAACATTGTAAATGTTACATAGCGAGGCCAAAGACCGAAAATCTTTTATCTTTACGTAAGCGTACGGTAACCATCTCAATTTTGCTTTTGATACAGTATTTTTTTCAATAATTGAAGCTGAAATTTGTTAAGCTTCACATTCAATTTCAATGTAAAACCTTACAAAATTTAAAATGAAATCTTCTAGTTCCAGTTATTACGTTATCTGATTTTGACGTTCAAAGTTCTATTTTTGTGAATATGATTTTATAAAATATTCGTACGGAAATTTTTACCAGCTTTGTCGATCTACGACGTTTCGGCATAGTTCATTTGAAACTTAAATTCTTAATATTTTATTGGTTTTTCTTTTTTTGTGGGTATATTGGACTTTTCTTTTAAAAAATCTTTTAAATGATTTACGTTTCGAGGTTTATTTCCTCTTCCTCAGAATCTAAAATACAAATTGATTGTATAAGTAAACCTCGAAACGAAAATTATTTAAAAGCTTTTTTTTAAAAGAGTCCAATATACCCACAAAAAAAGAAAAACCAATAAAATATTTAAATATGGACGCTATTAACGAAATTAATTGAATTCTTAAGTTCCAGAAATAACCTAAGCTCTGCTCGATTCAAATTTATCAACATTTATGACATATTGGCCACAAAATTCTAAAAAATATATTACAATTTTACAAATAACTTAAGCTCTTCCGTTCTAAATCTATCCATATTTATGGCATTCTTCTCAAGGTGCCATCTTTTATCGGAGGTTGGTCACTAATAATATTAAATTAAATGGTTCTCTTGGCAAATCACTCTCTAATTTATGGCATATTAAACCACAAATTTATTTAAAAAAAGAGAAAAGTTTAAAAAATAACCAAAAGCACTTCAAATTTGATCACAAATTTATATAAAAACAGAGCAAAGTTTAGCAGGTAACCTAATCCAGATATTGAGAGGTGAGCTAAGTCAACGGGCTGAGGACCGGACTCTAGGCTAAAAGCCCTGGGTTTGATTCCCAACCCGGCTACAGAATTTATCTAACTTCATTATGCCTCTCTCCTCTCGGAAGGCAATGGCAAACCTTCAAGAGTAATCTGCCAAGAAAGCCATTTAATAATAACATATTAAATTGTCCAAGACGCTTGTGTCAAGGAGCAATACAAAGAAGAAGAAGAATCCAGAGACTTCCAAAGCAATCTACAAGGTACCTCTTCTTATACAAAACATCTCCATAATTAATGGCGGCAGTGTCAGACTTTCACTGAAAAAAACCTCCTATATGCATCTATCCTTTTTGTTACAGAATATCCGCTATTGGGCTCACGATTAAAGGTATATCATTCTTGTTTGGACATCTAAATTGTCATCCAATTTGTTCATTTATGACTTCGGCCCTTTTAGGACCCACTTTTTTCCTTGTTTTGGTCTTGAACCTCTGATTGCTCAAAGGATATCATTTGTTATCTTTGGACTTTTTGTGACTTTGTTCTTTTTGGCATTGGATATTTGAACATAACATTGGCTTTATCCATTGTTTTTCTATTGATCCGTCGGTAGACCAACTGTTAACCATCTTCTTTTTCTTCTCTCGGCTATTATTGCATTGCGTTATTTGATTGCTCAATTTTTGACAACGAGATGAAATGGTCGCTCTATTGCCAAAATCCCGCGAGATGAGTACTCAAAAGAATAAAGAAGACACGGAACTCATGATAAACAAAAGACTAATTGAAACCATTACAGTGTCACCAGAGATCTCTAAGTGTATCCCACATGCGCAAAACAATTCTTCTCCCTATTATCTACCATCCACTGCTAAGTCTAAACTCAAAAGTGACGTGCACGTCAGTCTCAGAAGAGGATACACTCGACGACTTCACCAGAGGACCAAAAATCGAACAAATTTATTATTTTGGCCACAACACCTAACCGTGCCACCTGATTTGAGATTGCAACTAACCAGGGCAGCCCAGATTGCTTGCCGCATTGATTCTTAAACTACCACATGCGATCTCACCAAATGCCAGCCATCAAACAGGATTTAGTCGCCAGAAATTACCATGTCTATTTTTGATATCATAACCATACTGGAGCCACTTCACGTACTACAAACAACTAGAGATGCTTGGAATTTCTACTGCAACAAGACCATCAACAGCAATCCGAATGTCGTCAAACAAACCGTCCGACCTCAAACACCAAAGTTTCCAAAAACAACAGCGCTTGACCCTCCAAAAATGGACACTTATTTTCAAAACGACGGCGACGATGAAAGCTTAGCTTAAAACCCTCTGAAACCCAAAAGAATCCAAAAAGCTCATATTCGATGCTCTGGAAATCGCCCGCACTCACTATGATTTTCAGAACCTCGTACTCCGTAATTAAGAAGACACCAACACATTCGCTATACTAACCTATGGCGCCACTAAAAAACTTTAAAATCAGACTACCTAAGGAAGAAGTCCATCGAAGAGGAAGAAGACACGATGAGACAAGAGTGAGGTCGGTAGATAGACGCATACTCTAATACCAAGCATCGGAATTGAGGCAAATTTTGACAAGACATGGCTGCTTCAAACAGTTGCTCCACAGGTTCAAAAGATCTACAACCAACCACTGCCTTGGTGTGGAGAAGAAGATACAGTTACACATACTGTCTATGAGTACGCCAACTGGACTGTTTAAAGTTTGGAAGCAAAAGCCTAAATGTGTATTTTGACACCTTTAATCTGGTGGAGAAATGCTGGAAAGCAACCAAAATTGGTATGCTATAGATAAAATGGCAAAATCAATCATAAGCAGGGAGGTAGAAGACCAAAGACTTTTGAAAAACCGCAGCTAACTCAACAAAAGAAACCGAATTGGTTGCAAATACTCACTAGGAGTAGGACGAAATGCCCTAACGACGAATTCCAACTTTCCAAGAATTAAAGGGAAAATAAGACAATAAATCACAAGTGAAGGAGGAGCTAGAGCTGCTGTCTTTTAAAGATTTCCCCCTTCCAGGGCAAGCACAAAGCGCAATCACTTCGAAAACTTTCTTCAGACTTTTAGCTTCGTGGTTTCCTCCGTTGTAACTCCATTTTAAACATCAAAAACAAAGTATTGTCAAACTCTCTTCTTCTCAGCACAAATCTTCAAGTTTACCGTTCACTTTGCAGTGCGGGTACTTCTTGCAAGTTTTTCACGTTGTAGTCGGATTTTTGGCATTTGAGCACCTTGATCACTTTCCAGACGCTTGCCAATTTTATCTTTAGCTTTGGTGTGCTCAGGAGAGCATCGCCGCTGACCCAATCTAAGACCAGCAGCACTACCTTTGTTCACTCTTGCGTAGATCTAAGGGTGCGTTCCACTTAAAGCCCACAACGACTACGGTTGATCGTCAGTCCAATCAAATAATTGCTCTCGCTCTTTAGTCTAATCAAAAAACCATAGGACCAAGGCCTGGTCGCCCATGGGCTTAAGTGAAATGCAATTTAAGTGATCTGAAGGACATCATCTGTTCTCCGACTCCCACCACGCTAGTAATTTTTTTTTCAATGTCCGTCTAGTCCATTCTGGGATTTATGTTTAAATCAGGAACATCATTTTACTAGATAAATCAATCACATGAAAACCGCTAGGACTGCTCTCCAACTTCTTCCTTAAAAGTTGGAATCTTCACTCTTCTTTTACCAACTCAATTAGCACTTCGCTATGTCGCGCATTTCTCGCTTTACGGATAGATTTATTAGCGTGTTGGATGTTACCAATGACCTATTTGATGGTCTCAAGAAAACCAGTGCTAGGCTAGAACGCTCTTCTTTTTTATAAGAAGACTGGTATTGCTGCCATTCTCGTGTGGCTTTGAGTTTTGCTTGGCCTGCGTATTTCTTTTCTGACCTTTGATCAGCTTGAAGAGGACCTCCTTCTCTACTTGATCATTTTCTGAATTTGCTATTGTCCCATTGGGGCCTTTGTTTTTTTACTTTGCATTTTTACTTTGGTCCATGTTACCAAGACTTTTCCATTTTAGGTATCTTTCTTCTTGTTGCTGGTGCTTTGCAGAGTACATATCAGTCACCATACTCTCCAGCTCTGCGTTTTGGACGTTATCCACGTCTGATTCTCTCCACTAGTGTTATTTGGATCTTGATGCACTTTTGCATCCATATCTGAAGCTCAACTTAGGTCTGCAAGACTTTTTTTTGCCTTCTCGACTAATTCTTTCTTGCATCATCCGGGGAAGAATTGCAGCGGTCCACTACTTCCACAACGATTCATTAGCCTAAAAAAGGATTTAAAAGTAAATTAATTAACTTTCACGAACAAGTATCTACCCCAAACTGTCCCTTTGTCGAATCGGTCATACTGACACCTCCCTCACCGGCTATAGATCCACGGAAATTTAGGTTATTAATTATCAACTTGGCTACTTCTTAACCATTTTGAGCTGCATCCATTGTTTCTCGAGTTTAGTAAAATAATTAAAAAAATATATATCATCTCAATTTTGTACTCTTCGGTTCAATTTTTCAGCTTATATCCATATCCTGTTAACCATGTTGATTTTTGTTTATTACTTTTCATTTTACACCTGGTGCTTTTTGTAATGCTCCTTAGTTTCTTTTGTGATGAAAAGAAAAACCACTTTAAATCTACAAGTAATTCGATTAATTAATTTTGTTGCAATTTTGTATAGTAGATGGATTTCATAGGTTTCATCCTCAACATGCAACTTACTTTTGTAAGTTTAAGAAAAAAAAGCTTGAACCCAAAATTAACCAATAATAAAAATTGAAAAAACATAAACATATTAAAATTTAAATCAGTTTTTTTTAAATTATACGTTGAAACATGGAAACGTCAACTTCTTTCCATGTAAATTATTCGAAACAATAAATTGTCGACAGACACAAAAGAAACCCAAGTTTCAAACGTATTCACATTTTGATCAAATGTCAATCATGCAGAGATGTCTTTTTTGTAAAATTTATTTTACTTTGTACCCACGAAGTATGCGCTTCGATTGTAAAAATTTGATATGGTAAATTTATCGATCTTCTTTGAATAATTTATTTATTGTATATGTTGAATTAATCAATGTTATCGTCAATTATCCGACCTGACAGTCGGGATGCTCCAAATATTTTTGTGTCAATTTGTAACGGCGACCCGCAATCGCCACCTTTTCTGATTTATATCGCGAAATATTTTGATGGCGCCTCGTAACAATCGTTGGTAATTAAAAATTAATTATGAATAAAGAGAGCGTTTTTTAAACTTCATTAGTTGTTTGTTTATAAATATTTTCTTTGTAAATTTTGCTTTATCACCATGAGGGTAATTTAAATTAATTTTTAATTAAAACTTAATGTCATTAATAAAAAAGCACAAAATTGAAAAACTGCTTTAGTTAAATTATGATGGTATAACGGGCGTTGTTAGTATAATGAATCATTTATCATGGTCGAGGTATTATAAATTAATAATAATAAGTAAAAAATTATTATAATTAAAGTAGCACGAGAATCGACACAACATCTTTCATCGAGATGACGCAGTTAATTTGCGATTCAGCGCGGATAAATTGTCGAAAATTGCAGGTAACGGGCGCAAAACAATTTTTAAATCGT
This sequence comes from Rhagonycha fulva, assembly GCA_905340355.1. Classification (NCBI taxonomy): domain Eukaryota; kingdom Metazoa; phylum Arthropoda; class Insecta; order Coleoptera; family Cantharidae; genus Rhagonycha; species Rhagonycha fulva. Next base: position 26,280,917 of record HG996559.1, on the reverse strand, counting down.
TTTTTGTCAGATTTTTTTTATTTCTTTATCCGCTTTAGAAGCAACTACACGGATGTGTAAAATACACTAACGGTTCGTTTTTAGTTCCTTTCTAAATAATAATTTTTTTTTGTAACCGTCTTCTGAAAATTTAAAAAAAATTAGGCCACTTATCTCTAAATGTTACGATCAAATTATATCATAGACCACTAAAATTTTATTGGATGGACTTTCAAGACAACTGAACCCCAGAGGAACTTAAAAGTCTACAAATAGAATAACTTAATAAATTTCTTTTCCAAATCTGATTTTGGATCAGATTACCTCCTGAAACTAGTGAAAAACTATTTCAGTCATAGAAAGCTGGATATAGAGGAACGCTTGGTTTAAGAAACGATCCAAATACAGTCCTTAGACCTAGACTGTAGAAATCATTGGATTCGCGGATCGCCTTCTAAAACCATCAATAGTTAAATTAACCAATTTAATGCTAATTATCAAAAATACATTTTTATATAGGAAATTATAATAAAAAATATTCAAATCCAATGCGGCCTACGAGCCGCACAGCCTGGTCATTTGGCTAGCTACTTATCTTAGAATAAACTCGAGGATTTTAGCAAGCGGAGTGTTACTGACTGGCCACGTTAGGCCACAAGTCCCCCCCCCCCACTAATTCTCTTCTTAAAGTTAACGCCGGACAGTAACAAAATACATGTTCATCTGTATTTGTTGCATCCTCGACATATAGGGCCATCTGCATACCCCATCGAGTAAAGGTGTTTATTTAATCTGCAGTGTCCAGTTAAAAACCCTGCAATTCGATGGATGGACTCAGCTCTTGCTTGATTGCATGCCGTTCCTAGTACCCATCTGCAAAAGTGCAATTTTAGGGTGTATTTTTTAAAGAGTGCCTCTAGAACCTTGACGGAAGACATGACAATCAGCTCCGAGCCACAAAAAGGACCGTTGGAATCGATTCTTGCCACTTCGTCAACTCTTGCGCTACTATCGTCACCTTGATGTCCTTTAACCCAACAGAGAGAAAGAACATTTTGGCTAAATATATTCAGTGACTGAATGCAGTGGCCTAAATTGGAATGAAAATGCGTGGTTATTGAAGCTACGGACCTTTGATGCTCTTAATAGTAGTCTGATTGGATAGTCCTTTCATCTTTTTATGGTTTGTTGAACTGAAACAATTGGGCAAACATAGAGCATTGACGTAGTGTTCCTCCTGATAGCTTGATTTAGCATTTAGGTTTTACGATGGCGGTTTAACGAGATTGACTGTCAAACCCAGTAGGAGCTGGGTTTCTATATGATTTCTTACAGTTTCTTCCTTCCTAAGCAAAGCAAAAAGAAATTAGGTTAGGTTAGACTATGACGGTTAGGTTAGGTTAAATCTTACACTACCACTTAGTGTGGGCTAAGGTGCAGTCTTTTTTTAAGATTTTGACTTTTATAACGCAAAAAAGCTAGGTTAGGTATTGTCGTTAAAATAACTTTGTGATTAATGCGATAGACTTGAATTTCTTAGATGGAAGAAAAGTCTTATCAAAGGCGGCTACGGTTCTTTATTGTATGCCCTTTTTAGGCCATGGCTATTCAAACGTGTTAAATACAACTTTAGCTTTTCATTGAAGAGTAGTGTGTTTAAAATATGAAAAGGTGAATACGCGACCGGGGGGTCTGGGGGGTATAGAATACCCCCCAAGTAATTCTGTTTAAAAAGGATAACAATGCACGATCAATTTTTGAGAAGTAGGCTGGTTACTACTTTTAAGCTGGGGGGTATACCCCCAGACTTCCCGGTTCCTGTAAATATCAGCTGTGAACAGTTTTACAGGAGTAAGAATTATTCTTGCTCCTTAAAGTAAAAAAAAAGTTTCTGTTACCTGAATACCCCCCAGGTGTACGAAAACAACAAGGACTTAGGAAAGTGATAACTACGAAAATTTAATTTTTCAAAAGTTATACTGTGCTATTTACTTTTTCTGTAGAAAATTCTAGTCCTTGGAGCAGAGATGTGCCCATGGGGGATGAGAAAAAGAGTCTCCCCCAATATCTTAGAAATTTGGCAAAAAGTTGGTAAAAGTATTCAAAAGTTGGTCAATTTAGCATTTTTTTATGTCTAAATTTACAAAAAGTTGGCAATTTTAAATTAATTCAGTTGGCAATTTTGCAAATTTGGGATAACTCCCCCGAAAAAAGTTGGTTGGGCACGTCCCTGCCTTGGAAAACCTTGTTTGAGAAATGTTTTGTTCTGTTTAATATTTTTGTTTTTTCTATTCATCTTCTACTCAGGGTTGCCACAGATAGGTACACTTTATTATTCACTTTTTTGAAAATCTTACACTTTTCTTCACTTTTTAAAAATTATTCACTTTTATGGATTTCACTTACAAAAATTAAATTTTTTGATACATTTAAAAATTTAGTAATTAGAATTTTAAAAATTGTCGACGCATGTTGCTTGGAGCAAATGTAGATTAGCTAATCAACAAGTAAAATTATGAAATAGAGTTAAAAAAAAGTCATTCAAAAAAATTTTCGGGAAAAAATGAGATGGAGAAAGGAGTAAAACAATCATTTGTGGCACCCGTAAAAATTTTGCTTAAATGAAATGGCCCACGGCTGGAATGAGTTTGACACCTCTGAACACGCAAAATAAAGAATCTCGTAAATTTATTCATGCGCGTCAGCAGTGGCGTAACTACCGGTGTGCAAAAGCAAATGGTCCGTGAACTCCTAGGGGTTCAAAAGCAGTGACGTAGCAGGTGGTGGTGTCGAGAAAATTAAGCAGCCTTGCTAGACTGTAATTTCTTGTGAAAGGTAGAGGTATGGCCATTTATATGCAGTAGGTACGGAACAAATATTGGAGTGTATACGCATGTTGCTCGGAGAAAATGTAAACTGGTTAAAAAAACGTTATTTAAAAAAATTTTTTTTTTTTAAAAAGGCCTAGAGGTGCAAAATGTGTAAAGAATTGAACCGTTTGCAAATTTAGCTAGGGAGTCAAAAAAGGGTCTTCTAAAAAATTTTTGCAAAAAGTTTTCAAATGCCTAAAGAACAGTTCGAAATACTGATTCTAAAAAAAAGCGCCCGCTGTGGGTCTTGCACCATGATCTGTAGTGTAATAAATCGCTTTTTTTACTGCAGTAAAAAACGCTATGTACTATTTTTCTGATTTTACCACAGAATGTGATTGTCCATTGGAAGGCCAAGCTAAGAAATTCTCTGCAGTTTGCGATTTAAACCCAGAATATCCGCTCTGTAACCGACTATCAATCATATCACTGTACTGCTGTGGTTAGGGGTAAAAAAATTATTTATAATAATTACAAGGAATAAGAATAATCTGTAAAATTTGATATTTTACATTAAAGTTCTTTGGCACTTCAAAAATACTAAATATATCTGGCAGGTGTCGCAAGTAAAACTTTTAATTTTGTTTAACAGTTTAGTTGCAGTTAAAAGCAATATTTTAGAAAATTGGCAAAAGTTGGTATTTGGATGATCATCCGGGGGATGTGGGGGTATGGAATACCCCCCCAGCGACACGAAAACAACAAGAAGACTTTAGAAAAGTGATAACGATAACCACGAAAATTTTATTTTTTAAAAGTTATATTGTGCTATTTACCTTTTCTGTAGAAGGTTATGGTCCTTGGAGGACCTTGTTTGAGAAAAGTTTAGTTTTTTTTAATATTTTTGTTGTTTCTATTCATCTTCTGCCTATTTTCGTTACAGAGCGTGGAGGTTTTTTATCTAATTTGTTTGTGCGAGCGCCACTTTTGGAAATGGATGACGAAGACGGTTTACAATACAAATGATGGTTATTTATCTGCAATCATTTAAATTTAATCAGGGTGCTTTAATTAGGGTAAACAATTATATATAATTGAGAAGTACAGGTCATGCAGAGCCCAAATATCAGATTTTACCAAAGAGTGTAGATGTCGACCGGAAAGCCAAGCTAAGAGATTCTGTGCAGTTTACGATTTGATCTCAGAATATCCGCTCTGTAACCAAGTAGCAATCACATCACTCTACTGCTGTGACTAGGTAAGCGATTATTTATAATAAGATTATTTATAATAAATATATGTATTTACAAGGAACAGGTAAAATCTGCAAAATTTACTATAGTAGTTTACCTTAAAATTTTTCGACAGTTCACAAATAATAAATATATCTGGTGGGTGTCGCAAGTGAAACTTTTAATTTTGTTTGACAGTTTAGTTACATTTAAGAGCAGTATTCAGCGATGTATCTAAGGAAGGAGGAGCTTTTTCCTCAATATTTTAGAACGTTAGCAGAAGAGTCTGTCAGTAATAGCCCCAGTCAATTATTTCCAAAAGTGGTAACGAGAAATATGGAATACTCCCAGATAATCCTTTTCAGAAAACAAATTAAAATCAATTTTTGAAAAGTCGGCTGGTTACTTCTTTTAAGCTAGGGGGTATTCCATACCCCCCAGACCCCCCGGTGAGTTAAGTATTTTCTAGGATAAATTAGTTCTTCTACGTAAAAATTTGTGTAGTTAGTGTAAAAGAAGAACGTGCTAGTGCTGTCGGTATACGAACGGTTTTTTTGTTTATGCACATCGCGTCATTACTACCATCACTGGGTGAATTTGGTCTATCAGCTTTTTTGAACAGTCTTACAGGAATAAGAATTATTCTTGCTCCTTATAGTAAAGAAAAGTTTCTGTTGCTAATATCAGAAGCAGTTGCATTCTTTTATTGTAACGGGCATTGTTAAATATATGAAAAAATGAATGGAAAACCGGGGGGTCTGGGGGTATGGAATACTCCCCAGCAACACAAAAACAATAAGAAAACATCTGAAAAGTAACAACTTAAATTAAATTTTCTAAAATTGTTTTCCATATTTACCGAGAACTCCGGTTCCCGGAAAACACATTTTCTGATCCCAAAATTTCCTGAGCTCTAGTTCCACTAAACCATTACAACCTCAAAAGTTACGTCCTTCGTGGCTTCGTATTAGATATTTTTAGTAATACAATAAATGATGGAATCATAATTTTATCTGACAGGTGTCGCTAGTGAAACTTTCAGTTTTGTTTGAAAGTTTGGTTGCATTTAAAAAACTGTTTTCAAATCGATTAGGTAAGAATTAACCAAAGCCAATTTAAGACCCGAAATAAGTTATGCACATGATTGAGTGAAAGAATTTGATTTGCAGTCTTTTCATTTTGTTGAACTGTAACTAAAAAAATTTATAATCCCACCTGACGTTTTGAAACTTCTCAAACGGTGGTAATCTGGCTATATAATTCTCCGATATTCTCTTTTTCATAAATTTCCACTCGAGTCCATTATCATCTTCTTCTTATATTACCTAATGGATTGGATTTGAAATTTTAATTTTCTCGGATAAGCGTTTACATTTTAAAAATTTCCATTAAAAATTTCGTCGATAATCGTTCCCATAGAAAAAGCTCGTCGAAAAGACATTACGTTAATCCAATTGTTTACACTTACTTTACCATCACCGTAAATTAAACTTCCATATAATAATCACTTATCTGTTCACGATTAGCTTTTCAATGGCGCATTTTATATAATTTTTCATCAAGCAAACTCATTATTAGGATCGATTAGATGAGGAAAAGTGACTTAAATAATTATTATAACGTGATATACGTTATTGATGCAGTGTGGGTGATAAAGGGTGTGTCAAGAAGATAATAGAATAGTTGAATGTCTTTGTTGTCGCTAAATGAGTGTTCTTAAATCAAAATCCAATATGGCGGTTAGTGTTGGGTGCTAATCGAGCGGAAACTTGAGATTAGAAGCCCCAACTTTCTTCTACTCCTTATTTTATTCCACACATGTTCACATAGTATCCAACCTAACGCGATATTTTTATATTTAGCTTTTCACAGTGTAAACATTTACTACAATTTAATTTATTTTTCCTAATGCGGGTACCGATGTCGTAAGTGGATGATGATAATTCGAGTGGATTTTAAAAATGTTTGCTTTAAGGATTATTAGTGTTTCCGGTGGTGGAAACACACAAACCATGGTTTGCAAATACAGGTGTAGCAATATGGACGGACAGATGTGTTGTGAGAAAATATCAAGAGGTTAAAGTGTTTTAATTGCGTTAAGAACGACTTAATCGAAATCAACACATTTTAAGTGACAAAAAGTTAAAAGTCAATTGCGCCGCTTTTAAAAAGGGCGGGCAGGCGTCCCGTAGTAATTTTGCTTCTTAAGTGGTTCGCATTAATGGTGTTTAATAAACTTAAAAAGCTTCACGGATGCTACTTAAGTGGCAACAATTTTTTACAATAAATTTCAACACTAAAACCGATAATTACTTTTCGTAAAGCCTTGCGGTATATGCGCAATAATAGTTACGTCTCTCTTAAGGATACCTACAATTTTTCACCAACTTTGATGACATCCTCTGTATAAAATTAATGGGAGCTTTTAGGTGTAAGGAAAGAGTAATCGATTTTAAAGTCTTAAAAGTTATTTCAATATAACATTTGGAAATAAATCGGAATGACTTTCATTCGAATAGCGCGTGTCAGCCATTTTATTACAGAAGCCACTTTATATTTAAATTTGGCAATCCAATATTCCTGCAATTTCATTTCTTGCGCTCTAACAAACACGGCTGAAATGGAGTGCCCGCCTTATGATGCTATAACGGCTTGGAGGTGAACTCCAGCTCATCTGGAAAGCGAGAAAAGTGGATGAAAAGTGGGGAAAATTGCTCTTGAGCAATGGAAATGTATTCACACACCCATTTTAACAGTATATAAGTAGTTTTTTATTCAAACGTGCGAGTCGAGGTTGCTTCATTTGAATTCTTAGATTGCTAAAGGTTCGCTATTAAACATCGTGGAAGAAAAATATGCGAGCGAAAATTTTACGACGCAAAATTTTATTTTACTACGACGAAAACTTTTATTCTTACGGCAGACTGCAAAACGAGATAAGTAGGTTCGATTCCATTCCGGAACACTTTTTTTCACCCTTCGACTTTAATTTGTTACCTCTTTCGTAGACATAATCCGGAACGACTCGCACGTTTCGCTCAACCAAGTGAGAAAATTCAAATAAACAGATTTTAAAGGTTCGCTTACTTTAGCACGAAAGAATGTGAACGTTCGGAGTAAATTTTTATAAATCGATTCACATTCTGGTGTATCAATATAAATTTCGACCCTCTTTGATTTGCATGGAGGATGTGACGTATAAGTGATTGCCTATGAGGCAATCTCTCTGGAGATGTTATCAAAACGCCGGAAATCTATTGGCGAATGCAGATTACAAAATGGATTGTCTGAATTTAGATTTGGCATAATTCAATCCTATAGTGCGTTGGAATTGAAAAAAGATAAATGCTTTTCCATCGTTCTCCAATTATTAACACTTAAGATTTTCAGATTATTTTTTTTGTTTGTTTTGCTATTCAATTAAAATGTTGAAATGTTTACGCCGACGGGTTACACCACACCGTCATTGTAATGTCACCTGATATATAAAGTTAATTATAATTGATCATAAAGTAATTAAGATTTTCATCTCTTTAGAGTTATTTCAATTTAGGAATCGATTCCCGCGTTTTATTGGAACTTTTATGTTTTATTCGACATTTTTGGCTTTTTGCGGTAATTAACTTTTTGCTTAATTAATTCTATTTCGGAAGATTGACCTGCTTGATAATTAAAATCACGACATATTTAAAAGTTTGCAACGATTACATCAATCTCCCAATTTCGGAATTTTTAGGTGGTCTTTTCAAGTTATTTGATTCCTTTATTTGATTCTGCTTTATAACCAATGGTAGTTTAGACCATCAAGTTGTTTTCGGAAATAAACAGGGTAGGTGCCTAATGATTTTACCTAACGCAAAAGGTTTAATTTTGATGATTGTTGAATGACAAGGTTTTTCAGAATTAGTACAAAGTGTGAGGCCGAAGGCCGAGTGAAACTGATTTTAGAAAGTTTTAAAATGAACACCCCTAATAGCGTACTACAATAAAAGAGTTTGGCCTAAAATGAAACTTTTTTCAGGAAAGAGCAATCCCAAATTTGACAACTGAATTAATTTAAAGTTGCTAACTTTTGCCAACCTTCTAAAATATTGAGGAAAAGCTTTCCCCATCTTCCCATGGGCACGTCTCTAAATACTGATTTTAAATGAAACTAAACTTCCAAACAAAATTAAAAGTTTCACTTGCGACACCTGCCAGATACATTTAGTATTTTTGAACTGCGGAAGAACTTTAATGTAAAATAGCAAATTTTACAGATTATTCCTATTCCGTGCAAATATATTTAATTATTATAAATAATTGTTTACCCCTAACCACAGCAGTACAGTGATGTGATTGATAGTCGGTTACAGAACGGATATTCTGGGTTCAAATCGCGAACTGCAGAAAATTTCTTAGCTTGGCTTTCCAGTGGACAATCACATTCTGTGGTAAAATCGGAAAAATGGTACAAATTTTTTTACTGAAAGCGATTTATCACACCACAGATCCTGGTGCAAGACCCACAGCGGGCCCCTTTTTTTTAGAATCAGTGTTTCGAACTGCTCTTTAGGTATTTAAAATATTTTTACTATATTTTGTTAGAATACCCTTTTTTGACTCCCTAGCTAAATTTGCAAACCAAAACTTGCAAACGGTTCAATTTTTTACACATTTTGCACCTCTAGGCCTTTTTTTCCAAAAAAAAATTATTTTTTAATGACCGTTTTTAACCAGTTTAAATTTCCTCCAAGCAACATGCGTACTACTCCAATATAAATGACCATACCTCTGCCTTTCACAAGAAGTTACACTCTAACATGGTTGCTTAATTTTCTCGGTGACTCGGCACCACCTCCTGCTACGTCACTGCTTTTGAACTCCTAGGAGTTCACGGACCGTATGCTTTTGGACACCGGTAGTTACGCCACTGCTGACGCGCATGAATAAATTTAAGAGATTCTTTATTTTGCGTGTTCAGAGGTGTCAAACTCATTCCAGTCGTGGGCCACTTTCTCCAAGCAACATTTTTACGGGTGCCACAAATGATTATTTTACCTTTTTTTTCTCCAAAATTTTTTTTGATGGACTTTTTTTACCTCTATTTCATAATTTTACTTGTTGATTAGCTAATTTACATTTGCTCTAAGCAACATGCGTCGACAATTTCTAAAATTCTAGTTACTGAATTTTCAAATGTATCAAAAACTTTAATTTTTGTAAGTGAAATCGTAAAAAAAATGAAAATAGTAAATAGTTTTTTAAAAAGTGAAGAAACGTGTAAGATTTTCAAAAAAGTGAATAAAGTGTAGGTACCTATCTGTGGCAACCCTGAGTAGAAGATGAATAGAAAAAAAAAATATTTTTTTCACAATTCACAATTCAAAATTGCCAACTTTTTGTAAATTTAGACATAAAAAAATGCTAAATTGACCAACTTTTGAATGCTTTTACCAACTTTTGCCAACTTTCTAAAATATTGTGGGAAAGCTTTCCCCATCTTCCCATGGGCACGTCCCTAAATACTGCTTTTAAATGAAACTAAACTGTCAAACAAAATTAAAAGTTTCACTTACGACACCTGCCTAAACTAAAAATATATTTAGTATTTTTGAACTGCCGAAGAACTTTAATGTAAAATAGCAAATTTTACAAATTATTCCTATTTCTTGTAAATATATTTAATTATCACACCACACCACAGATCCTGGTGCAAGACCCACAGCGGGCCCTTTTTTTAGAATCAGTGTTTCAAACTGCTCTTTAAGCATTTGAAAACTTTTTACAAAATTTTTTTAGAAGACCCTTTTTTGACTCCCTAGCTAAATTTACAAACCAAAACTTGCAAACGGTTCAACTTTTTACACATTTTGCACCTCTAGGCCTTTTTTTTCAAAAAAAAAAAATTATTTTTAAATGACCGTTTTTAACCAGTTTACATTTCCTTCAAGCAACATGCGTACTACTCCAATATAAATGCCCATACCTCTGCCTTTTACAAGAAATTACACTCTATCTAACATGGTTGCTTAATTTTCTCGGTGACTCGGCACCACCTCCTGCTACGTCACTGCTTTTGAGATCCTAGGAGTTCACAGACCGTATGCTTTTGCACACCGGTAGTTACGCCACTGCTGACGCGCATGAATGAATTTACGAGATTATTATACTAAATTTTTAAATGTACCTATCAAAAAATTTAATTTTTGTAAGTGAAATCGTAAAGAAAATGAAAATAGTGAATATTTTTTTAAAAAGTGAAGAAAAGTGTAAGATTTTCAAAAAAGTGAATCAAGTGTAGGTACCTATCTGTGGCAACCCTGAGTAGAAGATGAATAGAAAAAACATAAATATTAAACAAACAAAACTTTTCTCAAACAAGGTCTTCCAAGGCAGGGACGTGCCCAACCAACTTTTTTCGGGAGAGTTATCCCAAATTTGCAAAATTGCCAACTGAATTAATTCAAAATTGCCAACTTTTTATAAATTTAGACATAAAAAAATGCTAAATTGACCAACTTTTGAATGCTTTTACCAACTTTTTGCCAACAAGGCTTAGAACTTTCTACAGAAAAGGTAAATAGCACAGTATAACTTTTGAAAAATTAAATTTTCGTGGTTATCACTTTCCTAAGTTCTTGTTGCTTTCGTACGCCTGGGGGGTATTCCATACCCCCCATACCCCCCGGTTTCCTATTCATTTCTTTATATATTTAGCATAGCACTCTGCAATAAAAGACTTTAGCCGCTTCTGATATTAGAAACAGAAACTTTTTTTTTTTATTTTAAAGACTGTTTAAAGCTGATAGACCAAACTCACCCAGTGATGGCAGTGATAACGCGATGTGCAGAAACGAAAAAACCGTTTGTATAACGACAGCACTAGCACGTTCTTCTTTTACACCAACTACGCAAATCTTTACGTAGAAGAACTAACTCGCCCTAGAAAATATTTAACTTAACGAAAAGAATAAAAAAAATATTTAAGTTAATATTTATAGGATCCGGGGGTCTGGGGGGTATAGAATACCCCCCAGCTTAACAAAAGTATTCAAGCGACTTTTTATAAATCGAATTTGCATCGTTATTCCTTTTGAGAAGGATTACCTGGGATTCCATATCCCTCAGACCCCCGGTCGCGTATTCATCTTTTTACATTTTACACAGAGTACCCTTCAATAATGAACTAAAGTCGTATTTAACACGTTTGAATAGCCACTGCCTAATGGGCAGCTAACTCGCTTTAGAAATGTTTAACTCGCCGAAAACAATGGAAGAAATATTTAGAATAATTGCTGTAAATATATTTTTCAGGATCCGGGGGGTCTGGAAGGTCTGGGGGGTATGGAATACCCCCCAGAAAAACAAAAGTATTCAGGCGACTTTTTATAAATCGCCTGATCAGACCTACCGGTTTTGCACTAATTTCTTCATTTATCCTCCAGAGACGGGATGAATCTTCTTCCTTTCAGTCAGTAAGCAATGATGACGGCGTATTTAATCTCCCATCTGACAGTCGCATCATTAAACCTATTATGACGGTGAAAGTATGGGTATAGACCCGGTATTTAAAATTGCCAAAGAAAAAGTCTGCACTGGATTTTAGTGTGGAAATCAATCCATGGGCGTCCATTGGGGGGAGGGCAAAAGGGTTGGCTGCTCCCCTGTCTTTTGACTGCTTAAATTATTTTTAGACATTTAATATTTCACCAGCCCAACTTTTTAAATATTTTTAACGCTTTCGGTTTTAAATGATTAAAATTCTCTTATAATTATTTTTTTTGCCCCCCCCCTTCCCCCTAAAAGTGATCAATCTACAAAAACCCAATTTCCCATCGAGGCACCGGGAATTAATACGTTTTATTTTTATGCCTTTTGGGACCTTACCCTTTTTTGAAGTTTTGGCGCTCTATTCCACAACTAGAATATCGTCAGTTTTTTTAACTATAACCACTTGGTTACATTCCCCTTTCACGTGCTACGGTGGTTTTGATACCACAATTTATCCTTGGTACCTGACGCATCTGATGAGCTCTACATGCATTTTCCACTCAGTTTGGTAGTGTTTACAACTATGTTTCCGCTCTTCTTGTCTATTTGGACTACTTCTACCTGCGTAGCCTCAAAAGTCGACCTAACACTCTCAAAAGTCAAGACACATTTCATGACCTCTTCTTCGTACACTACCCGAACGCCTTCTTCTTCTCGGTTTATCTAGACTAGATCAAATGTTTCAACTCCAGGTGCTCCGCAAATTTTACGGAAGGATTTTGTTAAGTATTATATTTTTTTGACCGTTTCCTTGATGACCATTACATCGTCCATATAAGAAAAGTCTTCTTCCTCGTTCTTATGGCGTAGTTTGTTTCTCACGGTCGTTCTACGCCTTTGGGCTCCTCTGCACACCTAAATCTTCTTTTGATGACTGTCTTATTATTCAAATTTAAAGCTTACAAATTGGAAGAACGAAAATTTTAAAAAAAAAGGTAAATAATCTTTTGAATTTGGAATTTTGTCCTGTCGGAATTACAGACAGATTTTCTGCAGCTTTGATTTTGGTTCTGCCAAGATTACACGAAAAAATGCCATGAAATTCGAATCGTTGCCGTTAAAGCCTTTGAATTGTTTGAAACCACTGTTATAGACGATTTAATTTAATTTTTTGTTTTTATTTGATCTTTTTAATTACTTGCACTATTTTTGGGGCTCACAAAAAAGTAATAATTAAAAGATGAATCTTTTAATTAAAACTTCCAGTAGATTTACCGATAATAAATTAGTTAATATTTTGGGCACCCTTACAAATTTATTAAGTTATTTGCATATCAAATGAAACATTTATAGCTCTACATGTAATCTTTATTATTTTCATAATAAATCACTATCAATCATATCGAACAAAAGCCACGTGTGTTAAAATGTAGGATTACGCCCACGGCGACTTAATTTATACCTAATATAAACACCCTGTATTATTTGCAGCTATAATCCTTTTGATTTTATTAAACGAAACTTCTGACTCACTAATTCATTTTTTTCTCAAATAATAGTAAACAATTATGGCTTTAAATTTTATAATTAAAAGGTAAACACAGCGGTTTCGGCGAGGGTGGCACACATCAAACGATTAAGCCACCCTTGTGTCTTAACTAAAACACCTATTTAAGGGCGGCTACCACCTTTTAAATATTATGTTACAAAAGCTACCGATTTATCCTTATTTTGTTTACACTTTGGGGTGAAAACTCAAAAGTTACTACAAGAGTTTACCTTTTAAACCTTAAGCGTTTAATGTAATATTTGCGCATTTTAGGGGTTGTTTGTTTTAGTTAAGGTGTGCTAATAAAGAAACTTACAGATTATCTCCTTTTTTTTATTTAAGGGTTAACTTTGCTCGGGTGGTCGCTTTTCGTTTATCTGAATAAAATTGTTATAAATTTTATGTCCGAAAAACTTTAAGTGCCATTTTAATACCGCGCCACATTTAAATTTATGAAAAGTCAAAATATGGAATACAAATGCCCGATTTGACTGCGCTGGCCACCGGACTGGCTCAAGAGATTTTTGTTATGGTTTTCTGATGTTTCATAAAAATATTTTGTGGTCATTTCATGAAATAAACATTAGCACGCAGGGATATTTAATATTTTTGGTTTTGTTTTATTTAATTTTGCGCATAAAATTTGAATAAAGTTGATGTTTGGTCTCCTTAGAGGCTTTGCAGGGGGTACATTTTCGCACCGGAAGATTTGAGTCTGCTTTCTTGGGTCCGTATAGTTTGATTTTTCGGCAATCTGACGGGCCGTTAGCGATAAAATTAACCCTTAGTGGATTATTTTATGTATTAATGCAATAATGGTGATGAACATATTTTCGCAAGATATTAAATTACACCCCATCGAAAACAATAATAATAATAATAAAAGTATGAATAATAATAAAAGTGATAGGAAGGCGCACCCCACGTATATTCGTATGTAGGGTATGTGGGAACTTGCACCCTTCGACGAGCTTATGTGGTTTTACACGGGATTAGCCGCTGGCTTTTTACCAAAGCATATTGAATGTGTAAAAGATATTAAACGATTTGATTTATAAAGCGCGTGCCCACCATTAAAATGTTTGTAAAGGAATCACGCTGTTTGAATTTCTCACAACCGTGACTGCATAAAAATAATAATTACTTTATTAATATTTTCATGATGTATTTTATAACCCAGAAATTGCAGAAACTTGGTTACGATTGCTTTTGTTGTAATTTGAAACTTAATAAAAGCAGCGTAGATGAGATGAAATAACAATAAAGTAAGTTTAATATTGCATTGCAGTTGAATTTATATGCAATGCGCTAAATCTGACGCGGGTGTGGCGTTCCTTCGTGATAACGACGTCTAAGGGCGGTACACTTAGTCAATTAAAGAAATTTACAGGGGCGCTTTTATACTTCCAAGAATTTATTTACATCACAATTGATTTACATTGTGTTCTACCAGTACGGCTATTTTAAAAAAATTTATTGTCGTTTATCCCTTTTAAACGACGGACGATTTATAAATCCTACATTTTCTATAGAGGACCTTTTTGGAGTAACTCAAAATGATAATAAAAGTCGACTATGTAGACATCACATAACTTTCACTATTTTATTCGAGTGGGTACATGGCTTTAATTTTAAGATTTAAAGCAATTAGTAAACTATTAGATAATTTGGAGAAATAAAATGATAGACTTTTAAAATGTTCGACTCCGCTCATAAAATTTTGGATTCCTAATTTTCAGATGACAGGATGATGGGAAATGAGGCAAAAACCAATTATAAAACAAAAATTTTAAGGTCAATTGAATATAGGCCAGAATTTTTTATAAAAATTCTAAAAATGTATGGAAATATCGTGGATTCGCTAATGCGATGAGATAAACTCTGTAGTAGTTTAGGACCAAATTTACTTAAAAAAATCTTGATTAAAAAATATCGGCTTCTAACACTAACCTAAGCTCGATCACTCTTAAGCTCGATCCCGTTTAAACCATTTTATACCCATGTTAAACTTTTACTTTTGTTTACTTTTAAAAGTACTCTCCAGATCAGGGGTAAATTTTTTTAGGAACAGAAACTAGAGTTTACAATACTTAAGTTTACATCATCCTGAAATCTTAAAATGTAAAGAAACAGACGTGAAACCGGAAGGTCTGGGGGGTATTTGATTTATGAGGAAAATAACCTACATGTTCTCAATTTTATCAAATTTATCGCCGCACTTATCACAGAAAATAAAAAAAAAATGAAATTTAAAACACGAATGTTATTTTTACTCAGAGATCTGTGAGCTTGGGAGGTAAACAAGCAACAAAGGTGATATTTCAAGAGCTAAACACTTTGCTCAGTATTCGATTGCAATTGAATATTCAATATTGAATACTGATTCAAATCAATCAGTATTCAACTTTCCGTAACTGGAGGGTATTCCATACCCCCAGACCCCCCGATCTATAAACCTATTTAACTTCCAAGTCTTTAATTTTGCCTCATTTTTTATATAGGTGTAGAATTTCCCACAGCTATAAAGAGTCCAAGATGTGCTTATTCAATATTGATAACGACTCAAATTTGACTCATAAAAAGTCACTTTGTTGCTTAGTTACAGCTGCGGAGTATTCCATATTTTATTTTCTACACTTCTACAGCGATCTCAGTTCATGGGATGGGAAAAATAACCTAGATATCTTTAAAATTTCATTGTGTTTATTACAGAAAATTCAATAGCAATGCAAAAATTAAGATTATAAAATCTTGCATGTTATTTGATTTAGGAGCCCCCCCGCGAGCACAAGGAAGTAACGAGATAACATTTCAAAATTGATAAAAACGTAAATTTATCCCTTGAGAAATAGTAATTTTCTAAACAAGACGATACAATTGAATTTTATCGATCAGCAAAAATTGTTAATTTACGAGCAACAAAGTCGCGAGTAAATTATTTTTCGCGAGTCGATAATGAAATTTTATTGTCGTGTAGAATTTAATTTTTTTCTATAGTAGGTAGATGTTAAAGAAAGCATGTGAAAGAAATTATTGACAGGTTTTATTCTACAATAAATCAAACACACTTTGGAATCTTCATCGGTTGCTATAGTTTTATAATTAATTTGAGTAAAAATAAAGTACTTTACTTACCCTTCTTGTTAAAATGCTATTTTATCTACTCTTGCTGTTAAAGCGTTACTTTTTAAATTATTTTCAGTCAGACAAATCAAACTTCAACATTTGCTAAAAAAAACAAACTTTTCCTTACTTACAACTTTAGGGTATACTTACCCCCCGATTACCCAGTTTTTCTAGTTATTTACTCTTAAAAAAATCTTTCAGGTCAGGAAAAAATTTTATAATTTGCAACTCGGCCTACAGCCTCGGCTTCATATTAAAATGAGTATTTACGGATTTTCCGTATGGTCGTATTCCTCATGACTAAATTTGAAGATCAAATAATTACGTTAATGATAATGACATCTGGAAAATCCATTTAATTAATATAAATTTTTCTTTATTACCTACTATATTTAAAAATTGGATAACTTTTGACCTCCTGACACTAGCGGATATTCTATACTATGTATACCCTACCAGACCTTGAACTCGATTAATACTGAACGATCAAACTATTTGGGTTTTGCTATTGTTTTGGTTTCCTACTCTGGTGGTAAATTTGAAGAAAATTGGCAAACTATTAGGTGGTATATTTCATTTTCAGTTAAAAATATATAGGTACAGAAATTGCAAATCGACTCACTGCACTTTTTAGAATCTGTCACTTACTATTTTAATTCTAACGCATAAATGTAATTTGATGGGTAGCTTGGCTTTTGAATAAAAATGTGTGATGTGTGAAATCCCATCCAAGATTTGTTTTACTTTACAAATAATTGTTAATGCTTTAATGAATTAGACGACTTACAACATCAAACATTCTGAATGTCACAATCTTTTATTTGGCATTTTTCTTCAAATTTGAATTAATTGATATAATAAAAGCAAAGTGACAGTGTTTGACAAATTAATTTATAAATATCGAACGTATAATATCACGCATATGCTATGTCTCTGTTGATTGGCTTGTATTGATAACAGACAGAACATACAAATTATGTAACAGCATGAATAAGGGAAATGTGGATGTTTCGATGTAATTATCACTGCTATTTTTCGTTCATCATTTTCATTTCAAGCTGAGTCAAAAGACCTAATTTGTAGTCAAATTACAAACTCAACCCTGCTTTTCTCCAATAACTTGAAAACGATGAAAAAAACGTTTAAAGCAAAAAATATGTGTGTTTTTATGCTTAACACTTTTGGGTAACTGAATTGAGTTATACTGACTAAACGTTTAGAAATTTAGTAATCGCACAATCGATACTTTAGCGTCGACGGACATTCTGATGCTAAAAATTATTTAAAAAATTAAATCAAATCAAAACTGAAATTTTCGATTTTTAGTCCGTTTACAATGTAATCCCTATACGAAATAGAAGGAAATCGTTACTTTCGCGGTTACTAAAATCGTTACTTGTCCTTAAAGGGTTAAATCAGGATCCCTAACCCATTTAAAAAAATGAAAAATGTTGAAAAATTCCTAATTGATACTAAATGCGTAATTTGTATTAATTTTTATCACAATTCCTTCAAGAAATGAATGTACCTCCTGAGGGTTGAAAAATAACGTCTGCGCTACAGAACCTCGTCGTCATGGCAACAAAAGGAAGGGAAAAAGAAATTATTACTTGATGGTTATGAGATTTTTTTAGAGAAATCAAGTGCCAGCTTATAACGTTACAGGTTTATAGAAGGCTAAAATTTATAACATGAGCTTTTAAATTGCGGCGATGAGACGCGTGGTCGATTTGAAATTAAAATTGCAAATTGGGACATTTCACGACAGATTAATTACGAGGAAAACATTTGGAACAAAAATAAGTTTTTATTTCTATACTTCCGACCCAAATTTTGTTTGTCTTCATCCGTTTTGGTAATCACCTGTGTGAGTGATGAAGGAGATGTTGGTTTTGGCAACTCGATCGTGACGTTGTACCTAAATTACGTTTGGTGAAATTGTTGGGACGGGAAAACCCTCATCAACGTTTTTGTGGAAACCTTACGACCAGCGAATTGGATTTTAAAACAAAACGGTAGAGCGTTTTTGTTCAATTAATAAAAACGGAAATATTTGAGCTTTCGTGTGCAGTTGGAACGAGATTTTATAAAGCAGAGCATAAAACAAATTGGAATTCCAGACATTTTTAAGCCGTCACGAATTCGTGTACAGTTAAGAATTGTAAACAAATTGGCGCAAAATGATAATTTTAAATTATTTTGTTTAAAGTACGCTAATTGGAATGGAAGGTTTTTTAATTAGCAATTGTTACCCTTTTTGCTGGAAGCAAAGAATTTATGATGGCGATCTAATTATTCCAACTCAATTCGATATTAGCATTTTACAAATTTAAAATTCAAGTGGTTGGTAAGAAACGGGTCGAGTTGTTAATGGCACATTGTCCGGTAAGATACGATGAAGTCGAGAGCTGTACGGGCGGTAACGCCGCCTCTTCGTTACCTCCTGAGTGACAATACCACCTCACACTCTCTTGTTAGTCCAGAACTCCGGTCCGATCGCCAACCTCGCGCGTTTTACATTCAATGAAGATATCGTCGGAATAATAAGCTAAATGGACAGCGAGTAAAGATTTTTCTCCAGACAGATATTTATCGCGCCTATTTTTTACCTATTTGGAAAGCTGTTCGAGTAACTAGAGCGCTTTATGATCCTGACTTGGTTTCTATGAGAACCACAAACAGTTAACCATTGAATTCAATGATTGTATTTTATTGGAATGCTCAAGTGTTGCAACATTTTTGCCGTAACAGCTTTACTAATTGTGTAGACAGTAAAGAAAAATCTTCAAGCATCATGATCGTAAATGAAATTGGCATTATACGGTTTTAATATTTTCTTTAACGAGCCCCAGATGAACGTCTTGAATTACAATTGTTGTTCAACTAATGAGCTCATTCCACTACTTTATTGGTTCATTTCCAATCAGATTACGATACACCACCAACAAATTACGCAATTGTTTTTTCAATTTTTAAATTATTGCTTTCCTGGAAATTTTGACCAATTAATTCTCAAGTTTTTATTTTTATTTACTACCTATACTTAGGTACTCGTGATGATCCACGAGTTTCAGGAGCCGGTGATTAAACTACACTGCATTTATATGCAATTATTTCTTTCTCCTTCAAAAAACTGGCAATTCTCCGACTGAAACGTAAACCAGTATCTGGAAGCGATCTGGTGGTTGAAAGAAACGGAATAGAGAAAAAACCATAGTCAAACATGTTTAACTTCTTGGGTACCATAATACAAGTCGGAAATACGCTACAATGGTATAAGTTCCTGCCTTGAAGTAAAAAAAAAGTGTGGGAATTTTCAAGATGCACAGTACGAGGTCTCTCTGAATTCATAGAAGTGACTCAAATATTAGACTCAAATTTTTAGTTAATACCATTTAATTAATATTGGACTAATTAGGGTACCAATATTTGGCTCCAAACCCAGATCATCAAGGAGTGGTTTGCATTGAATCACGAAATAGTTGAAGACCTCAGCACTTTACTTGTAAACTTAATCCTTACATAAAATGGAAGCTACTGAGAATCAAACGATGCAGATTTCTTCGCGTCTAAAAATACTTGTGCCGTGGTTTGAATTCACGTGGCTAGTTACAGCATTGGAGTTTATAGGGCTTCGTCTTCAACTCTTTATAGGTATAAAATTTTGTGAATTAATAGTTTATTTCTGGTGTGTTGCTTTCAATTTCCAGCCGTCCCACTGCCCTTGCTTGCGCATTTTAACAAATACTTTTTAAATTATTGAAAATGTGGTGGATGGAAATTTTAACAAGATTGTGCGGCCTAAAGGCCGCACTAAAAATAATGTTTATTATTACGGCAACAGGACGTCACGTTTCTTATCATGATACTTAGACAAGAAAAGGCACTAATATGTGGTAATACAGGTTATGGGCCCACTCAAACTATATGTAGGTACGTTTTGAAATAAGAATGTTCAGTTATTTGCAAAATCTTTAAAGGAGGGAGGAAAATTTTTTGACAGTTCACTCCCCTCGTGCTAAAATTTCGAATAAAATTATTGTCAAACGTTTGACCTCAATGAGCTTTCAGTTTTTTTGAATTATTGTCACGGAGTACTTTAAAAATATTTCTTTAAAGTAGGGGGAGATGATTTTACATTTTTCTTTCCATTGTGAATCTTTTTTCTTCATATTTATTTAAGTCTTAAGGCTTGTTATTTCCAACATTAGCAGTGTTAGTTCTATGAGAATATAAATATTTTACATCTCTTAAGTAGCTTGCTGGGCAAGCCTTCAAATGTGCCTGTACTTTGGGTTTTACGTTAATGATGCAAATTAATCAAATTAACTCAGAAGTGCCACCGGCTTAACGTCCCTTCTAAAGCCCGGAAACGATTTATAAGAATGTTTGACCTTGATCGCGTTAGCTGCAATGTCAACTAATGGACATTCATTGGAACTCTTATGACCGCCTTCATCACTGTAATTTTTAAATTGCACAAGTTATAATGCGTAGCTTGCTCGGAGTTCTTGTAAATTTGAAATAGCTACTGCTTTGTAACGTTTGACCAAAAATTTTATCGCAAAATTCAATCGAAGGTTCATCACTAGGTTTCTGCAAATTTCTTTGATACAGTTGGGGATCAAAATAAAAAAAAAGAAATTTATAGATGCTTAAAGATGTAGCTTAAATGCTTGTAGCCTCCAGATCAGTGGAACATTTTTTTAGAAACGTTTAACTACAAAATACTGAAGCTTAACTAATTTGTAACTCTTTGATGCATCTTCTAGCATGGTTAATCTGGAAGGTCTACTAAAGTTTTTAAAATGTGAAGAAATGGGTAGGAAACGGGGGGTCTGGGGGGTATTCAATACCCCCCAGAACAAAAGGAAGTAACTTTTCAAAATTGAAAAAGATTCAAATTTAATTCTTAAGGAAGCATTGTTTTGCTTATCTACCGATGGGGGGTATTCCATACTCCCAGACTCCGTTTTTCTCATTGTGTGCTTTTAGAAGTACCCTCCAGATCAGCAAAAAAATTTTCTGAAAAATGAACTATAGGTATAATACTTAAATTTATCTCATATTTAAAAGCTTTTTAAATTTTCTAAAATTGTTAATGTGAGGCTCCACAAGAGTTCTTTAAATGTGAAAAAACGGGAGTGATGCCGGGGGATCTGGGAGGTATGGAATACCTCTCAGCATAAAGAAGTTCAGAGATGTTTTTTAAAAATTGAGAAAAACTCAAATTTAATTCTTAAGGAAATATTTTTTTGTTTATTTAAAGCTGGGGTATATTCCATACTCTCAGACTCCGGTTTTCTCATTGTGTACTTTGAGAAATACTCTCTAGGTCAACTAAAGATTTTGCAGAAATATGAACTATCAAATACTTAATTTTATCTCATTTTGAAGTGCTTTCTAAATTTTCAAAAATTGTTAATGTGGGGGTCCGCAAAAGTTCTTAAAATGAGAAGAAATGGATGGAAAAACAAAAGGAAGTAACGAGATGACTTTTAAAAATTGATGAAAACCCAAATTTAAATCTTAAGGAAGCATCGTTTTGCTTATCTACCGCTGGGGGGTATTCCATACTCTCAGACTCCGGTTTTCTCATTGTGTACTTTTAGAATTACTCTCCAGATCACCTAAAGATTTTTCAGAAAAATAAACTTATATAATAGGTAGGTACTTATAATTTTATCTCATTTTCAAATAATTTTTAAATTTTCTAAGATTGCTAATGTGGTGGTCCGCAAGAGTTCTTAAAATGTGAAAAATGGGTGTAATACCGGAGGGTTTGGAAGGTATGGAAAACTCCTCAGCATAAAAAAGTTCAAAAATGTTTTTTAAAAATTGAGGAAAGCTCAAATTTAATTCTTAAGGAAATATTTTTTGCTTACTTACGGCGGGAAAATATTTCATACTCCCAGACTCCGGTTTTCTCATTGTGTACTTTTAGAAATACCCTCTAGGTCAGCGAAAGATTTTTCAGAAAATCTCTCATCTTCTTATCATCTTATCTCATGTTGAAGTGCTTTTTAAATTTTCTAAAATTGTTAATGTGGTGGTCTGCAAGAGTTCTTAAAATTTAAAAAAAATGGGTGGAAAACCGGGGGGTCTGGGGGGTATGGAATACCCCCAGAACAAAAGAAAGTAACAAGATGATGTTTAAAAATTAATAAAAATGCAAATTTAATTGTTAAAAAACCATATTTTTGCTTATTTTCAGCTGGGGGATATTCCAGACTTTTAGACTGCCGATTTTGCGATTGTATACCCTTAAAAGTATCCTCCAGGTCAACGAAAATTTTTTTTTTTTTTTTGAAAATACAATACATAACACTTTATTTTATCTCATTTTTAAGTGCTTTTTCAATTTTCTAAGATGGTTAACGTAGAGGTCCGCAAGAGTTTTTAAAATGTAAAAAAACGGGCGTGATACCGAGGAGTTTTGGGGGTAAAGAGCACTAAGAAGTAACAAAATAACTTTTTAAAATTGAAAAAGGCTCAAATTTAATTCTTGAAAAAGCATTTTTTTGGTTATCTACTGCTAGGGGGTATTTCATACTCCCAGACTCCAGTTTCCTTATTGTGTACTTTTAGAAATATCTTCCAGATCAGCGAAAAACTTCTCAGAAAAATAAACTATAAAATACTTAATTTTATCTAATTTTCAAGTGCTTTTTGTATTTTCTAAGATGGCTAACATAGTGGGTCAGCTAAAGCTCTCAAAATGTTAAGAAATGGACGCTAAAGTCTGGGTCGGGGAGGAGGGAGTATGGAATACCCTTAAGCATCAGAAAGTATCAAGATGAATTTTAAAAATTGAATAAAACTCAAATTTAATTCTTAAAAAAAATTTTTTTACTTACGACTGGGGTATTTCATACTCCCAAACCCCCAATTTGAAGTCCTGAAACCCAGGTCAGCAAAAGATTTTTTCAGGAAAATTAACTACATAGGTGATTAATTTTATCTAATTTTTAAGTGCGTTCTGAATTTTCTAAAGTGGTTAATTTAGAGTCCGTAAGAGTTTTTACAATTTAAAAAAATAGGCGTTATACCGGGGGGTTTAGAGGGTATGGAATACCCTTCAGCACATGCAAGGGTGGGCAAAATACATTTGTATTTTGAATTGAAAGTAGAAAAAAAACACACTATAACTTTGAAAATTTTGTTTGAAGTTCAAAATAAAGTGTGGTCTCATACATTATATCTCATATTTTGAACTTCAAATGAAATATTCAAAAATATTTTGCATTTTCTATTTTAAATATAAAAAAAACTAAAAATATAAATGTATTGCAAATACATTTGAACTTTAAATACATTTTGTCCACCCTTGATTTCATATTTGAAGTACAAAATGCCAAATATCTTGGAATTTTTTGTTCAAAATTTAAAGTTATCATGTGTTTTCTTCTTACTTTTACTTTAAAATACAAATGTATTTTGCCCACCTCTAAGCTCAAGGAAGTAACGAGATGCCTTTTAAAAATTGAGAAAAACCTAAATTTAATTAATAAAAAGTATCTTTTTGATTATTTACGGCTGAGGGTATTCTATACTCTCAAATTCCACGGTTTTCCGAAGGATTCTTTAGGTCAACTTACATAACATCTAATTTTTTAATTATTGCTTTTTCTATTTTTTAAGGTATTTAAGTCCCCTAACTTATTTTACGCCTCAAATCTGCGCGCTGTTGCCTGTGCTACATTTTTCATGCCTTAGTTATGGCTCTGAACCTAGCCAAAAAAATTTTGGAAATCCGCAATTCAAACCCAGAATTTCCGCTCTGTAACACCACCAGCAATCACATGAAGCCACTGCTGTAGTTCAATCATCAGTTTATTCTCTTTTAAAGTCAATCAAGTGTTTCGAAAACTTCACAACACACTACAAATGGAATTGCCAATGTAATAGATAAGATACTAAATAATAAAAATAAATTTGGGATCAGATCCGCTTGCGTTGTTCTTAAGGTTTTTACGTCACATTTTTCAAAAACGGCGGTGCATTTTTATTTGACGTTTGTTTAGCATAAAACTTTGTTACTATAACATGCGGTTCATGTATTAACAGACAATAAATTTGTTTTTCTTTATTTTATTGTATGATCCTTGCAATCCATCAATTCACTTCTTTTAGTTTTCCTAACTTTCCTAACTAAATTCCAATTTACACGAAGCTTTGTTGAATTTTACTTTGGAAAACTTTAACCCATTTTAAAATAATACATAAACAAAGAATTTTTTCAAAAGTATAGGTACAATCTCTTTGGAATGACCCTGTATTTATTGTTATTCTCCTTTTCAACAACTGAATTATAATAACTAACCAGTTCACTTGTGGGTGGGAGATTTGTATCACGTGAAAAAAATTCATTGAGTTGCAATGACTTCATATAATCGTTAAATGAGTAGGGGTAAACTAGGGCCCTATTTACTTTTCCTATTAAACTATTATACGCACCAGGGTTAGGAGTTGGCTATTATAGTATAACACTTGCCCCAGTGTTATATAAATTTATAGTCTGCAATTCTGTTTTGTAGATTCCTCTCTTTTTGCGTGTTCCGGAAGTAATCGTCCGATTAAAGTCCTCCGTTTTATTTGTTTAGATTTTAGAAAAAATGCGTTTCCATTTGAGACGGAGGTGTCTGGTGCTGCAATTAAGTTTATTCATGCATGTAAATTTATTTATCTATTTTTTGCTGCTTAAAGTTGAGACTAACAAATAAGAATGACGTAAGGTTCGAAAGGAGGAAAAATAGTAAAGCCAATTTCCTTTTATGTAGATTCTGAAATTAGACTTTCACTTCATGTTATTACAAACTAGAAGTGGACCGTAAGCAGTTAGCAGTTGGCTATATCTACCCTCAAATAGGGGATGATGTGATAATAGAGACGTTCAGATCAAATTTAGCGTGATTGCGCTTTAACTGCTCCAAAGAAACCTCCTAATTCTCTCTTCCATTAAAAGAACAAAATGTAACATGGAGTAAGTAAAGACGAAATAATGCAAGATATTTTCAATTATTTTCCAACATGGCTGCACACAATAAACACTTCATCATTGTTGTTTGAGTCTGTTATGGCCCAGTCGTGGCCAGAAACCATTCTCCTGTCGAGTTCGTCCTGCCAGAAGCTATGTCTCTTACCGTGTCGCCAACTTTTATTTATTTCTGTATATTTCCAACAGCCATATTGCTCCAACTTTACGTCTCAATTTTCTATAAGCTGTTCTTCTCACGATCTTTTATTTATGTAGTTATGAACCGCCGTTGACATGATATGACTTTCCATTTCGATTCGCCTCGTTCACTCGTCCTTATTTATAGCACCCAAACCGTAATCGAACGATTTTCAAATAAATACTGAAACCTGATGGGTCAGTACCTAATAATTATTGAGGTGTTCGGGCGGTCGCCCCCCAGCACGAAAACCGAAATATAAAGGCGCTGTTATAAAAATTCATAAACTTTTCATACTTCATATTTTTAAGAAAAAACTTTTCTTTATTCAATTTCAACTTGGTAATTGCATTTCCCCAGGCGAGGAATGAATTTCAGCAAGTCACAAAAAAGACATTTCGCATAATTCAGTGTAATATTAAAGATGTAATAGAAAGGAATACAGCAATAAAGAACCGGCGGTTGAGAATATGAAATTGTCGACGCTTTTCGCTAACTTTAATTTCTTTCGCTATAATTCAGCTACATTAAAATTTCTTGCGACATTTTTACGACACAGCTGAATTATCGGGAAAATTATGTTTTGTGTTATTTTTGATACATTTATATTTTGTAATTGGAAAATTATTCCGACACTTTTAATTAATTAAATTTGAAGAGCACACGGATTCAAAATTTCCACGACGGACGGACGACAAGAAAGTGAAATTAATTTGATAAACAATTACACACAAAGCCATTAGCGTCAATTACTTAAAAATTACGTAAAATGTAAAATTATCGCTTCTTCTCTAATAAAAGAACCAACAGCACATTATTAGTTGAAAAATGTTGTAAAGTACTTTTTAACGCCATTTACTTACAAAGCCATTACGCTCAGTGTTCTGTTTTTAATTATAGTCAAATTAGAGAGCTCGTGCTCTACTACAAATAGATTTTTTACTCGGCTAATATTTGCTTTTAACCCAAATGAATTAGCAACTCGAACGCGAGACTCATTTAACATTTATTTACAAGGTGCGAAGATTTTAACAAACTTTGTAATATATTCTTATTAAGCACACTTTACCAATGAAAATGTTAAATTTAATTATTTAAATATTTAACAACACTTTACTCGTAATTGCTACTAACAGCGTTAAATTTGTGACAAAATATTTACTAGACTTGACATAATTGTACTAATTATTTTTAACACTTGGAATTCTCAATGAATTTTACGCTGTAGCATCACAATGACAATTAGAATGCAGGTTTACTTTAGAAAATGACGTAGTCATTTTTTGATTTAACCCTGTTTAACGAAGCAAAAGTTTTTGGCAACACAGATTTTTTTTATTAAATACCCTGTCGAGGCACTTGGTGTTACGTTATAACACCACACTTGATCGTACATAAGGATCGCATTGATTTATTTAAGCACAGCAGCTTCTCCATGATTGGTTAGCTTACAATGGTGTAACATTAATAGCCTGCAATCTGTGCAAAAATGTGCTTTTTTTACTAAATAAATATCAAAAATGAATGCTAACCTAAGCTCAAAACCAAAATCCTTAAAAAAATGATGTAAATGAATTCTGCTTTCTCATTTTTGGTTTCTTGACAGAAGCATCGTGACCATTAATTTAATATTAAATGGTTCTTTTAGGAGATTATTCCCTGTGGTTTTCCACTGCCTTCCAAAAGGAGAAAGTCATAATAAAGTCAAATAAATTTTGTAGCCGGGCTGGAGATCAAACCCAAGTTCCGGTCTTTAGTTAATTCACCTAGCTCACTTCTTTTAGAGGTAGATCAAATAAAAATAACATTTTTACTACATATTATTGCTCCAACTAATGAAGGTGGACTACTAAAACCCATTTAGCTTAGCTTATCCTTGTGTACGAAACGCATCGCAAGCAAAGCTCTAACTAACAGTTTAGGAGAATACTTAGTAAACCAACCAGCACATCACCGGTTCAGTACGCAACGAAGTCGAGTATTGATTCGCACAAAGCATGATCAATCTTTGAATGAATTGAGTACAAGTAAGTAGAAGAGGCATAGGCATTAAGAGAGCTAAGACAGGTAGTGTATTGCCGAAAATTTACTTCTACAATACATACTCGGTGCGACTTCTTGAGAAGAACTGATTTTGGTCTGCATTTTTGTCATAGTTTACCTAGATACGCCAAGTGCGATACCGCACTCACATAAAGTCGAGATCCTTTTGTACTAGGATGGCGACTTAGCATGAGGAAAGAGAGGATGCCATGGAGATGACTTTCTCAAACTAGTATTGATGTGAAACCTTGGAGAAACATGGTGCAGGCAATTTGCTCATGTAGATGGTGAAGAGCCAAAGGGACAAGAAAGAATGCCCTGCATCTTTACCTTTTTCCTGCTTCTAAGGTGGTCATCAGCTTTACTAGTCCTGGGAGTATTCCTGCCTGTAACAGTTTGTCTTACCTTACCGAAGGTTTTTGACATATCTACGAATGTGCCAACGGTCCTTTCTTCTTGTTCTAATGCCTTAGAGATCTGTTTTTACCAATCGCAGGACCTGGTGGATAGTAGAGTGTCCTGGTCGGAAGCCAAACTGCTCATCTTGGATTAGATTGTTTTTGAGTGCTTTTCTAGGGTTGGAAGTAGACTGATGGATCTGTAATTATTGGGTTAAACTTTGGGTTTCTAGGAATTATAAATAACAACCAGGGGTTACCCTCTAGTAAAAGAAACTATAAAGCCTATGGGTTTCATTGATTTTATTAATACTTAACCGTTTCAAATATTTCAATCAATATGATGTCGTATTGAGACCGGGGGATCTGGGGGGTATGGAATACCCCCCAGTGCCAGGAAAAGTTAGAGTTGTCTGAATACTTTTGTTAAGCTGGGGGATATTCCATACCCCCCAGACCCCCCGGATCATCAAATACGATATTTAAAGCAATTATCCAAAATACTTCTTCCATTCTTTTCGGTGAGTTAAACATTTTCTAAAGTGAGTTAGCTGCCCATTAAGCAGTGACTAATCAAACGTGTTAAATACGACTTTAGCTCGTTATTGAAGAGTACTGTGTATAAAATGTGAAAAGGTGAATACGCGACCGAGGGCTCTGGGGAGTATGAAATATCCCTCCAGTTAGTCCTTTTCAAAAAACATAACGATGCAAAATCAATTTTTGAAAAAGTCGGTTGATTACTTCTTTAAAGCTGGAGGGTATTCCATAGCCCCCCCCCCAGACCCCCGGTTCTTGTAAAAAATATTTTGAAGCAAATAATCTAAATATTTATTTTATTCTCTTCGGCGAGTTAAATATTTTCTAGGGTGAGTTAGCTCTACAACGTAAAGCCTTGCGCAGTTGGTGTAAAAAGAGAACGTGCTAGTGCTGTCGTTATACGAACAGTTCTTTTGTTTCTGCACATTGCGTCGTCACTACCATCACTGGGTGAGTCTGGTCTATCAGTTTTAAACAGTCTTTAAAATAAAAAAAAATTTCTGTTGGTAATATCAGAGACGGCTGCAGTCTTTTATTGTAGAGTGCCTTGTTAAATAAGGACTGTGACGTTAGAAAATCGTAATTTTCATGAACGATTTTCAAATGTAAAACAAAATTATTTGAAATAAAAAATATAGTCATTATAAAACAGTAGGCTTCTAAAATTATAGACATCTGTCATTTTTTAGTTTTTTTTAATATTTTACAACATGCAGAGTAAGCAAGAAGAAGTGCGTCACAAAATTGTGCAAAAGCGAAACGAAAACCCGACAGTTTCGAGTAAAAAGATCGCTAGGGAACTTGGAATCACAGTAAACCTAGTAAATTCAACATTGAAAAGTTATTATGTCAATCACACTATCCAAAGAAAATCTGGCACTGGAAGAAAAAAGGTGCTATGGATAAAAAATTAGATAAGGCTATTGTAAGTTATTTAAAAATAAAAAGAAGTGCTTCAGTCCGAGATGTTGCTAAAAAATTTGGAACAAATGAAGGTATGGTCCAGCGAGCAAAAAAAAGAAATAATTTAAAGACTTATAAAAAACAACAAAAGCCTAAACAATCCGAAAACCAAATTTTAACAATAAAAACTCGGATGGCAAGTTTATATAAAATTTTGTTGGAAAAAAAACTTGTATCGTCATGGATGACGAAACTTATGTAAAAATGGACTTTGCAACACTAGCTGGTCCTCAATATTATACAAAAAATCCTAAAGAGAATCTTCCTGATGTTATAACAAAAATTGGTGTTGACAAATATGGGCTCAAACGATTAGTTTGGCAGGCTATTTGTCAGTGCGGAAAGCGAAGCAGATTTTTTGTTACATCTGGAACTATAAATGCTGAAATTTACCACAAAGAATGTATAGAAAAGAGATTAAAAGAATTCATAAATTCACACGATGGTCCAACATTATTTTGGCCTGACTTAGCTTCAGCTCATTATGCTAAAAAAACTTTGGAGCTCTTCAAAGAAGAAAATTTTAAATTTGTTCCAAAAGAGGCTAATCCATCAAACGTGCCAGAACTTCGCCCAATTGAAAGATATTGGGCTCTAGTAAAAAAAGAATTAAAAAAGGATAAAAATCCAGCCAAGGACATCAAAACGTTCAAGGTTAAATGGAAAAGAGCAGCCAGTAGAGTGACAGATCAGATCGTGCAGAACATCATGGAAGGCATCAAACGAAAAGTACGCCTGACCATCCGAAATCCTAAAACTTAATATTTAAAATTTTTTTTTATAAATTTGAATTCCTTATTATCATTTTAAAAATTGTTTCACTAAAATTAATCTTCAAACTTAAAAGTTATGTTTAATTAAAAATTACGATTTTCTAACGTCACAGTCCTTATATAAAAAAAATGGATAAGAAACCGGGGGGTCTGGGGGGTACGGAATACCCGTGCCTGGAAAGGTCAGACCATTTCTAAACAAACACAGAAGTCTTTGTGAATAAAATCATAATAAAAATTATATAAATAGAATAAAACTCGCTAATATAAATATTATCATTGACGGGAGTTTTTGCCTTTCAGGCTCACTTATGGGGAATGTGTGGTCATTTGTAAAAGCCACAGCTATTCTGCTTTCTTGGGAAGGATTGTGAAAAATCAGTATGTGTCTATTTCGTAAGTCGTAACCGTTTTTACTTTGTAATAAATAAATGAATCAATCAAACGCGTCTTGAATTTTTCTTCTATCAATTTATTATATTAGATAATTATATTGGTAAATTTTAATTATTTAATAAAAATGTAATAAAAAAAAAAAAAAGAGACGGTCGGAGAGTAATAGTCAAGTGAGTTGACTACGAACGCTCAATACCCGGTTCGAATCCGGGTGAAGTTTCAACTTTATACTGGCCGTCTCGCTGGTCTTCCAGGTTGGGAGTTCTACGTTAGGCAACTAAAGCAGCTTTAGTTGTATAATTGCTGTATGTATTTATGACATGTACACAATTAACCCTAAATACATAAACTGATTAGAGAAAACAAATTTTGATACCTTGGTTTTTGCCCTTTTACTGTTAGTAATTTAATATTTTAAGACCATTTTTATTTTAAATTTTGGTTTTGTTTGACTTGGTTATTAACATTTTTAATTTAATAATTCATTTTTTCTAGACTGCAAAAGTTTCAATTTAATTTTTTATTAAGTTAAAATAAATAATAAAATAAAAATAAATTTTAAGTCCTCAGTCTTCGAGGGTTCTCCCCATCATCAGACTAAAAATTTTATTGGTATATTTTCTATAACTTCAAATTATTTTTCAATTTTTCAAATTAGAGAAAACAAATTTTGATACCTTGGTTTTTGCCCTTTTACTGTTAGTAATTTAATATTTTTAGACTATTTTTATTTTAAATTTTGGTTTTGTTTGACTTGGTTATTAACATTTTTAATTTAATAATTCATTTTTTCTAGACTGCAAAAGTTTTAATTTAATTTTTTATTAAGTTAAAATAAATAATAAAATAAAAATAAATTTTAAGTCCTCGGTTTTCGAGGGTTCTCCCCATCATCAGACTAAAAATTTTATTGGTATATTTTCTATAACTTCAAATTATTTTTCAATTTTTCAAATTAGAGAAAACAAATTTTGATACCTTGGTTTTTGCCCTTTTACTGTTAGTAATTTAATATTTTTAGACTATTTTTATTTTAAATTTTGGTTTTGTTTGACTTGGTTATTAACATTTTTAATTTAATAATTCATTTTTTCTAGACTGCAAAAGTTTCAATTTAATTTTTTATTAAGTTAAAATAAATAATAAAATAAAAATAAATTTTAAGTCCTCAGTCTTCGAGGGTTCTCCCCATCATCAGACTAAAAATTTTATTGGTATATTTTCTATAACTTCAAATTATTTTTCAATTTTTCAAATTAGAGAAAAAAATTTTGATACCTTGGTTTTTGCCCTTTTACTGTTAGTAATTTAATATTTTTAGACTATTTTTATTTTAAATTTTGGTTTTGTTTGACTTGGTTATTAACATTTTTAATTTAATAATTCATTTTTTCTAGACTGCAAAAGTTTCAATTTAATTTTTTATTAAGTTAAAATAAATAATAAAATAAAAATAAATTTTAAGTCCTCAGTCTTCGAGGGTTCTCCCCATCATCAGACTAAAAATTTTATTGGTATATTTTCTATAACTTCAAATTATTTTTCAATTTTTCAAATTAGAGAAAACAAATTTTGATACCTTGGTTTTTGCCTTTTTACCGTTAGTAATTTAATATTTTTAGACTATTTTTATTTTAAATTTTGGTTTTGTTTGACTTGGTTATTAACATTTTTAATTTAATAATTCATTTTTTCTAGACTGCAAAAGTTTCAATTTAATTTTTTATTAAGTTAAAATAAATAATAAAATAAAAATAAATTTTAAGTCCTCAGTCTTCGAGGGTTCTCCCCATCATCAGACTAAAAATTTTATTGGTGTATTTTCTATAACTTCAAATTATTTTTCAATTTTTCAAATTAGAGAAAACAAATTTTGATACCTTGGTTTTTCCCTTTTACTGTTAGTAATTTAATATTTTTAGACTATTTTTATTTTAAATTTTGGTTTTGTTTGACTTGGTTATTAACATTTTTAATTTAATAATTCATTTTTTCTAGACTGCAAAAGTTTCAATTTAATTTTTTATTAAGTTAAAATAAATAATAAAATAAAAATAAATTTTAAGTCCTCAGTCTTCGAGGGTTCTCCCCATCATCAGACTAAAAATTTTATTGGTATATTTTCTATAACTTCAAATTATTTTTCAATTTTTCAAATTAGAGAAAACAAATTTTGATACCTTGGTTTTTGCCCTTTTACTGTTAGTAATTTAATATTTTTAGACCATTTTTATTTTAATAATTCATTTTTTCTAGACTGCAAAAGTTTCAATTTAATTTTTTATTAAGTTAAAATAAATAATAAAATAAAAATAAATTTTAAGTTCTCAGTCTTCGAGGGTTCTCCCCATCATCAGACTAAAAATTTTATTGGTATATTTTCTATAACTTCAAATTATTTTTCAATTTTTCAAATTAGAGAAAACAAATTTTGATACCTTGGTTTTTGCCCTTTTATGTTAGTAATTTAATATTTTTAGACTATTTTTATTTTAAATTTTGGTTTTGTTTGACTTGGTTATTAATATTTTTAATTTAATAATTCATTTTTTCTAGACAGCAAAAGTTTCAATTTAATTTTTTATTAAGTTAAAATAAATAATAAAATAAAAATAAATTTTAAGTCCTCAGTCTTCGAGGGTTCTCCCCATCATCAGACTAAAAATTTTATTGGTATATTTTCTATAACTTCAAATTATGTATGACTTAAGATTTCATTATTCAATTAACCTTTTCAAAATTCAAGTAAGAAGTTCTAGTAATAATCAGAACTAAACCACATCTATGTTCACCAAATAATGCACAAAAGAAAATTAGAGATGATTTCTGTTCAAACTGGGGACTTTTGGATCCCAAATCCTGTACCTTTACAACAAGGCTAAGTTAGAAATAGATGTGGAGATTCTAAATAACTTTTTCATTGTTTTCGAAACTTTTTTCCAGGAGCACAAAATTGGGTTGGACCCAACCACAACTCTATCCTATATTTTATCAAATTTCCTAAAAGTACCTAAGCAAAAATATTAAAAAAACGTCACGCTAAAAGAAACCGTTCGGATGCCAAATTCGAACCTAAGACAACCATTCTTAAGTCGCTTAGGGAGTCTACTGCGCCACTTTGTGACGACTTCAAAAGTATGAAGGTTACTATGTAGCCCAAGTTACATTATTTGAGCAAATAAAAATTTTATGACAAAATTCATTAGTAAATCGTTATTGTATCGCTGAGTTATCGTGCCAGACGCTTGTAGGAAAAATCATTTATTACTGTTGATTAAGAGCACTGATTTAATGATGTGAAGACAATAAGGCAATTCTTGCGTGTTACGGAAAAGTTTAATCTTATTAGGACCCTAAATGAGGAAACGATAAGAGGGCGATAATAACACCATATATACAACGTCGTTTATCCAAGTGTAGCAAAATCTAAAGCCCAGCGAGAGCAAGGTTTTTCATGATTTTTTTGAGCGGAAATTCGTCTCAAAAATCTGGGAAGAGGGGTAGGTAAGAAAAAAAGAATTTAGTAGATAGTACGTCTAAATTTAAGATAAATAATTTTTTTTGAGAAGGCTCACTTTTATTACCTTAAATTAAGATAGCATCTGGATAATAAATCTATAACATATTGAATATTTTATGCTTATACGCTTATAGAATGCCGACGAAGGGGAAGAATTTGAATAAACTTATCTAAAGTATTCGTACGCCATAGATATTTATTATTGTACAATAGAAATATTTCGGTAACACAAACAAATCAGAAATATTTCTGCCATGTACCATATTCATGCTCAAATATAAATAAAAAAATGCCTTAATAGATTCATCTCTTGTGCATAACTGGCATTTCAGGCATTATAATGTGAATGTAGCATCAGTTGGTATAAGTAAAGACGACGACAGGTAAGAAATTCTTCACATTCTAAGCTCAAATCGAGATCTTTACCTTTACTCTTGTCTTTAATAAATATCTGATGTCATTGACAAATAACCGAACATACGAGCACCTTAAACACTGTCTCATTTAGTTTATTACGAACTAGTTTATGATGCTAACAAAGATAGATTTATAAATTTGTTGCGTTATGAATCTGCTTACCGATCATTTATTCTTCTTTTATAAATTGCACCGATTAAATAATTTTCTAAACGAATACCTTCCATAACATTTATAATCCTAGGATGTGTTGACGCTATGTTTATGATTCTCAATTAATACCCGAAGTGTGAATGATGATACTTTTTTCTATCCTCTTAATTTTCGAGACATAACTCATTTTGTGTTTTTGATTACCGCATTTGGTCGTCCTCGATCCGCAGGCAGATTAGCTGCGTGTATTTCCTCGTTGCAACAAAAGAGCAGTGCATAAATTTTAATCAAAATGTGCAAATTGAATTCGCAACAAATCGTTAAACATAACGTAAATTACATTGTAGATACAAAAAAGTACTAGATGGACATTACACATAGTAGCGAGTGCGATTTCATTGTCTCGGTGTGCATAAAACAAAATGAAACAAATGACAAGCAGACAGAAAGTTATTTAAACGTGTGTTAAAAAAGCAAACAACAAAAAAGTAAACAAACACGTGGTACATGACAGCGATATCAGTAACAAAAAACCTTAAAAATAACCCCCAGCAAAATCAACTGAAAAGCCATCAGAGTTCGGAAATTACATCGGCCCTGAAACCAAACACCACTTTTATCTTTTACACAACAAAAGATACCCAATTTAGTAGCCAATCTGAATCACTCAGTGAAAATTACAAAATTCACCCCTTGTCAGTTACTTATTTGTGAGCGTTATCGAAATGCGATCGCAGCGCTCTCGTGGCTGATAAGACACAAAAGGCCACGTGGTCGGATTTACTCCTATCGCCTTCGCCGTCCGAGCAAACGATTTGCGCAACAATAGGCATAATAGCTGTTTATTTAAACTAATGATTGATGACTTTCTTTTGTTGAGTTTTGTTTGTGTTATTTTATTGACGGAAAATGAAGCTAATTTTGCTCGACCCGGTATGAGTAGGTGATGATTTGGTGATTGATTTCTTGTTCAAATTATACTAATTTTCCAACTTCTTGGCAAAACATCTTTGTTTTATTTAGGCGAGTTAATGAGAAAGTAATTAAGTCGTTACAAAAATATTAAAGTGCACATCGCTACGTTTTTCTTTTTCAATAAAGATGAAATAAATTCGTGATGCGGGAAATGTGCGAAAATATAAATGGCAGAAAAGTTGAGAAAAAGAAATCCATATCAGAGGCTCTCTGTAATTGGTATATTAGTTTTGCGGTCGTTATGAACTCTAGGGTGGATAAAGCTGTTGTATCCCGGCTTGAGCTTTTATAAAAACAGGGACGTATCTTACTTTTTATTTTTTTCATGTATAGGAATTTGTTATCGTAACAAAGATTTAACATATTTTATCATAACATACAGAGAAATTTCTCGTAAAATAAGCTATTGGTTCATATAAAAACAGTGGGTACCCAAATAATTCTACTTAATAGATGTGGAGAACTCAATTAATGCAGAGAAAGTATCAGGATTGACACTTGAAAAATAGTATAGCAATAGCGTAGCAATAGCGTAGCAATAGCGTAGCAATAGCGTAGCAATAGCGTAGCAATAGCGTAGCAGTAGCGTAGCAATAGCGTAGCAATAGCGTAGCAATAGCGTAGCAATAGCGTAGCAATAGCGTAGCAATAGCATAGCAATAGCAACAACATAAGTTGCTTATATTTGAAATGCCCTTATAACTCGGTTATTAATTGAGTTACAGCTCTCACGACAGAAATTCCGTAAAGCTTTTGAAATAAGTTTTCGTGTGTAATTCTTCTTCAAAAAACAAAATTTTTTGAATTTTTCAAAAAGAAATACGTTGTTTATTTTTTTTTGTTTTCATAAAAAAATTATTGCCCAAATTGATTCATTAATGATTGAGTCTCAGATTCACCTGTAAGCTCATCCAGCAGCCTCTTCTACTATTTCATCTGACTTGATACAACTCTTTTTCTTTGCCTTACTCACCTAGAACTTTTACCAGACGTTGCATTCTATGAGAGCACATTCTTTTTTAACTTTCTAATGTTGAACGATTTGCGATCGTTTCCGTCACCTGAAAATGCAATTTTGCACTTCAAGCACCCAAATGAGTCATATACAATGTTTAAAACGACTTGGAAATTTTAGTTGGATTTTGCAAAAACGATAGATTAACTCCTTTAAATTTTTTTTACCCCAAAAATTCTATTTGCAAAATCCATCGCTTTTTCGACATAATTCTCATGTATTTTGATGAGAAAATTTGTCTGGGACAGTTTATGTAGCAAGTAAGTATTAAAATTAAACTTTTACTGTCGATAGAAGTCGAAGCAAATCAATTTTTATTTTTCCACTTTTATTGGCGATTTTGAACTACTTTCAAATGTCTCCGAAAGCTGAAAATGCGATTTTCGCACTCCAAGCACCCAAATGCGTCATATATAATGTTTAAAACGACTTGGAAATTTTAGTTGGATTTTGCAAAACCTTTTTAAATTTTTTTCACCCCAAAAATTCAATTTGCAGAATTCATCGCTTTTTCGACGTATTCTCATGTATTTTGATGAGAAAATTTGTCTGGCGCAGTTTATTTAGCAAGTAAGTATTAAAATTAAACTTTTACTGTCGATAGAAGTCGAAGCAAACCAATTTTTATTTTTCCACTTTTATTGGCGATTTTGAACGACTTCCAAATGTCTCCGAAAGCTGAAAATGCGATTTTCGCACTCCAATCAACCAAATGCGTCATATATAATGTTTAAAAGTTAAAACGACTTGGAAATTTTAGTTGGATTTTGCAAAACCTTTTTAAATTTTTTTCACCCCAAAAATTCAATTTGCAGAATTCATCGCTTTTTCGACGTATTCTCATGTATTTTGATGAGAAAATTTGTCTGGCACAGTTTATTTAGCAAGTAAGTATTAAAATTAAACTTTTACTGTCGATAGAAGTCGAAGCAAACCAATTTTTATTTTTCCACTTTTATTGGCGATTTTGAACGACTTCCAAATGTCTCCGAAAGCTGAAAATGCGATTTTCGCACTCCAATCACCCAAATGCGTCATATATAATGTTTAAAAGTTAAAACGACTTGGAAATTTTAGTTGGATTTTGCAAAACCTTTTTAAATTTTTTTCACCCCAAAAATTCAATTTGCAGAGTGCATCGCTTTTTCGACGCCTTCTCATATATTTCAATGAGAAAATTCGTCTGACACAGTTTATTTTGCAAAAGTATTAAAATTAAACTTTTACTGTCGATTAAAGTCAAAGAAAATCAATTTTTGGTTTAAGTTAATTTGTCTGCTTTATCAGTGTTTTTGAACAATTTTCAATCGTTTCCGTCACCTGAAAATGCGATTTTTGAACCCTAAATTCCCAAATACGTCGTATACAATGTTAAAAACGACTTTGAAATATCAGTCGGATTTTGCAAAAACGATAGCTTAACCCCTTTTAATTTTTTTTATCCCAAAAGTTTATTATAGGAAAACCATCGCTCTTTTCACAGATTCTTGTGTATTTTGATGAGAAAATTTATCTGACGAATTTTACGTATTTTGCAATAAGTAATAAAATTAAGTTTTTACAGTCGATTAAAAGTCGTAATAGAGGATTTTTAATTTGTTAGCTATATCAGTGTTTTTGAACAATTTTCGGTCGTTTCCGTCACCTAAACATGCGATTTTTGAACTCTAAGCACCCAAATGCGTCTTATACAATGTTAAAAACGACTTCGAAATGTATGTCGGATTTTGCAAAAACGATAGATTAATCTCTTTGTTTAACGTTAAATCCTTCTTCTGTTTTAATTGTTAGGGCTCAACCTGTTAATTAATCGCAGTGTTGCGCTTCTAGGATTCAGATGTCTTGTTGTCCTTCCATCTTTCTGAAGGTCTTTCGGGGGGTTTCCTAGTGTTAGATCTTTGCGTCACTACTCTTTAGAACTTCTTGATCTTGGTTGTTCCATGAGGATGTTATGTTTCAGCTACCAAATTTAACTATAAATTCGTTTTCCAAGTTCGTTTATTCCTTTTCTTTTCAGTGTTCTTCGTATAATTGATCCTTCCATTTTCCGAGTCATCTACCATCATTCTTTGAGCGATATATAGTTTTATTACAGGTAGGCTGCTAGCCTTGCTTGTAAATCCTGTTCCTTTATTAAAAACGTTAATTCCAAAGGACAAAATATTTATCATAATTGATTCGATCTACACTGAGTTAGTGAATTGTGTATGATTGGTTAATTGATTTTGCTATATTCATATCAACAAATGCTTTACCTGGTAATCTTTTAAAACAAAATTTGTTCAAATCTTCGTTCCGCTGCTTCGATGATCCACCAAATTTTTGTGGGAATTAAATAGATCTAAATTCTTAACGTTGCGACTCAAGCGATTGTCATGCAAAAATTAAGAATTGAATTACGAAAGTGCTATAGTTAAAATTTAAATAGAACTCTGACATTTTGTAACATTCCAAATGATAGTTTTAACCTAGCGTTAGTTGTTTAATTATTTTACTATTCTTATACTATAAGGTCTTGTTGGGTTTTTCTAGAAGGAGAAATTATTTTTATTCCTTCTATGTATTATTTCTTATTTTACTTTCTAATGTCCTTAAAAATCCAAACCAGATCGGATGTGCTCTTCAAAATAATTTTGTGTTAAGTATTGATTTACAAAAAAAAATTATTAAATATTCGCGTCAATTTGTGCATAATTAATAAAGTTTTTACTAGTACATGTAGTTTCAACGCTTTATAGCTGGTTTCATACTTCACAGTCACGCATGTCTCAACAAAGACTGTCTGACCCTTTAGTATTATCGCTTCTAGAAATTTTGAAAACTCTCTAACAATTTCTACTCAAAAAAAGTGGACATTTTGTTAAACGTCTGCATTTTATTTCTAGTCCGGGGGGTCTGGGAGGTATGGAATACCCTCCAGTTAAAGATAGTTAAATAGTGCTAGAAGTGATTTAGAAACTTTTTTCAAAATTCAAGGCTTTTACTTCAAACATCGGAATAAATACTTAATCATTTGTTTTATAAACAATAAAGATGTGAAGAATTAATTTGGTAATACCAACCTTAAGAAGACCAATTTTTTTTTTCTATTTATTCCTTCACAGCATCCACATCGTTTTTTGTTATCAGACTGAATAAGAGAGGGCTTAGACTTCTTCTACCTTCTTACCGTTTTTATTTGTTTTTTCTTCAAGTATAGTTTTAGTTCTAAAGAAAAAAATCAGTATTTAAAATTTATATTTTGCTCTAATTCATGCGAGAATACCAAGGCATTTCATTCATAATAAGGGTTTATACCGCTTCTCGATTTCTAATTAGCTTCAGGGCAAGAGGTAAGGAAGATTCGGTACTGTCCTTTATAGGATGATCGGATATCTCATTTCCTTCGTTAGAAACCAAAACACCGCAATGGAGGTAACTCTTCTTCCTCTATTCACTTATTGAATCTCATTCAATAGGAACGTCAAAATTCAAAAACCCTTCTCAGTGATTTCTTGATGTGAGTCCTTCAAAATTGGCAATTTTATTAAAATAAATAGTTTTTTTTTAAACTCTTATCACGATGAACAAACAAATTTAAAAATGAGCTATTAAAATATTTATTTTTAACGAGTAGAAATAAATCAGAGGTAAAAGGGTTCGCAGTAAATTTTTCAGTAAATTCGTCCCTGCTTCCTATACACGCAACGCTATTAGACCAAATAAATACTCTTTATGATTTTTATTGGGCAATAAAAAAGTCACAAATGAATGGCCCAACAGTTATCTGGTCAACGAGGAGGATTACATGACAGTGCCATATTGGTTTTGCGGTTATTCTTTTCATTCAACACTTCGCCGCATTGGGGCTAACGTCGCAACTTCCGGAATAAGCTGCATCAGAAAGGAAATTGGATATATGATACCTATACTCTTATTGCCTTTCAGTAATTGAAAATTCTATTAAAGCCAATTTTGCATAAAAAAAATGAAAGTTGAGAGTCGTCAAGAGAGGGTAACGCACAATAACTTGACAAAGTTACATGTAGGATAAGGATTTAAAAGGGGATGAAAAGTAATCACAGTGAGTTAGTTACCCTTAGTTAGGGGTTGGTTCATGTTTAGATCTAACATTTAGATCAATTTTGTTTGTTGTCATCGAACAATCGGCACATTATAATCAGCTTATGATTTCGACGTTCGGCGCTTGATGGGGTGTCACGTATATCTTATTGATTTACGATTACACAAAAGAATTAAACGAATAGGTGAAACTTCTTGTTTATTTATTGACTAAAATTATTAACCGTTCGGTTTTTCGGTTTGCTGCA
Organism: Rhagonycha fulva; assembly: GCA_905340355.1. Lineage (NCBI taxonomy): Eukaryota > Metazoa > Arthropoda > Insecta > Coleoptera > Cantharidae > Rhagonycha > Rhagonycha fulva. The sequence goes on along the minus strand of HG996559.1, from coordinate 26,240,069 downwards.
AAAAACTTTTTAGGCAATTTAACTTTGTAGCGATAAAAATCTCAAAAGGTCTCGTTAGTAGTGAAAAGCAAGAAAAGTAGACGCAAACCGGAAGAGCGACGAAGAAGGGAAACAGAGACAAAAGCGGCCATAATTGGGTTGTTTTAATTTACGTGGTGGTAGGGAAAACAATTAACCTACCCTTTATAGTTTTAATTACTTCATTTTCGTGGCTATCTCCGCTACGTGCAAAATCGCGTCCCATTTAAACAGCACAAATTTTATTTTGTCCCTAAAAACTTCAGAAAAAACTCGGAACGGAGGAACTGCGAGCTGTGATGAGACGAAGTTGATGATTATCTATTTTCAAGTCAGGTTTTGAACAAAACAAAACCGTTTTTCTCGTCGTGAGTTATGTAAAAAGTAAATTAACTCATCTATTCAATATTGTTATGATAGGTGAAACTCATAGACCAAACAAAGACATTAAAATGTTCACCTAACACCTAAATGAGAGACATTAATATTTGCTCGGTTGTAAAACGTTCTCGTTATCTCTCGGGCAATTTACCATTTCACTACTATTCAGATTATGCCCTGTATATAATGACTACAGCACCATTGTTAGAAACGGCCATTTTAATTTCTCGCAAAAACAACATGGCGCCCTCACGAGGCAATTAAAACAGATGATAGGCGATAATGGCGTTAATTAATTCTGCCTTTCTCAGTCGGGCGCTAATGTGCAAATTAAATTGTTACATCGTACGGACCATTCACAATTAACTAAATCTCATCGTTTTTGGTGTCGTAAGAGCCCTAATTAAAATTTTCTAAATTTATATAAAAGCGTCCCAAATGACCGTGCGTTTTTAAAAGCAGTTTTTCAAAAAAAGCCAGCTGACGCGGTAGTTCTTTCGGTTTCGAGAAGAACTGTTACAATTTATTTTTTTGCTTTTGGAAAACCAAAATTGTTAGGTGAAAATTTTTTTTCGAAACGTCAAAAAAGAAAATTTGCATAAGTCAGTTGTGAATTCGCCGGATAATAAAGAGAGGCCAGTAATTATCCCTATAATTGCTAGATGGCGTAGAGCGTAGATTAACTATTGTTTTACAATTCCCCAAGGAAGATAAATGAAGGTGCAATTGTTGCTCGTTTGTTTCCGTAGATAGAGAGACTTATGTTGTATTTTGTCACCATCCTTACAATCTCTAATGCTTATGTTTATTGCTCTTTATACAAACACTTGAAATGGCTTATAATTTAATACCGCAAACATCGAATAATTAAACCATCGACCATTTTTTTTTCATAAATTAAGGAAAAGTACAAAAAGTTGAGGGATGTACGGAAATGAAACCATGCATGACTGAAGGAGCCATTTTTTAAACCTTCCCTAGCTAAATTTCAAATATAAACTGGAAGATAGAAAAATTAAACGTTTCTGGTTGCAAGAAAATTTTTATTAAAATACGGAAGCGTGGATGAAAACATTTCAAGTTTCGGTTCATCAAATAATAACTTCACTGTAATAACTTTGAACGCATAAAAATTTTCCTACCTAATATGAAAACCCTATAAAAAAATAAACCCCGAAAGTGCTAAAATTGCTGAAAACTCAAATTTTCCTATCTCAAGTAAATGCAGGAACAAAAAATGAAATTTAAACAAAAGCGTTGCTGCCGTGTGCTGTGAATTACAAAAGACTTCCGATTATTATTTAAAAAAATTGAATTTTTAATTTTTGTTTTCAGTTTTCCTGAAGAAGGGCGGATAACCTTTATCTCCGGCGTCGAGACTCGAGAGCAGGGGAAAATGTTTAATATGAATAATAGTAAGAATTTACAAATGTTTTTTTTTACATAATGTAAAAATATTTAAAGCAGTTGAAAATCAACTCATCCCATGTACGACAATTTGTCAGAGTCCAGCATTTCAATCCGTTTAGTGCTTTCTAGAATATCCATCGCTCACCATCTGGATTGCAAATAAACCATAGTTAAAAATACAAAAGCGGTACATAAATTAATAAAAATTAAATCACCTGCGGCGCTCCGATTTTTTGAATTAGTAGAAATAAATAAATAATGCAATTGCCAATTTGTAATAAAAAATAAATTTGCACGGAACTTTAACTGACAATGCATTTGCATCATCAGTGATAGCGCTACAGAGATAGCAATCTGAGAATTACCCAGAGTTCCTAAGATTTTTGTGCTAAAAAAATATTATTTAATTTATCAATCAATTATATGTAATTAGTATTGTATTGACTGCTGGTATAAGTTTAGCTCCGCTCACCCTTAAATTTATATAAATAATCGAGATATCTAGCTAGGCTTACGGTACTCAAAAAAACACGATCTTTAAGTCCACTCACCTGGTAAAAATATCCCTAAGTCCCACGCAACTCTTAAACCGGGATCGTTAAATTCATGAATTGCCGTGGTATGCTTTTAAGATAAAATTTCACTGTTATTCACGATATATACAATTAAAAATAAAGTAATTAAATTTGATGTTATCAGTTGCACAAGTAATCATCAGCTGCGGTAGCACCGCCTCTTAATAAACTATGCTTCTATTATTTACGTCAAGTGCATGTACCGTCAACAGAATGCAACCACTGTATGGTTCTTAGATAAAAAATCCAAATTTTACATTTGATTATTTCCTAAATTAATCGATATTTGATGTTCATCTCTTTTTTCGTGTTTTTTCGTGCTCGAATCTTAAATCAAAAGCACTCAACGTTAATAGCATCGAGGTGACACACTTCTCATCATCTCAAAAAAAGAACTTTTTATTCATAAATCTATTACCAGTGAAAAATGTACCTCTTTGTAATAATATCAGGCGTTCGGAAAATGTATTGAAATTTGAGGCGTTTGGTAAAACTAAATTTCTTTCAAGAATAAATTTAAACAATGGGGTGAGATTAGACCATCCCTATAAAAGTATGAGTTAATGAAAATTTATTACCACACGAGGTGGTCAATGTAGTTGTGTTGTCAAAATCGACTCTACGCCCCTTCCGCTCCGAAAGCTTTGACAAGCGCTGTACTAATTAATAATATCCCTGGAGCCCAACCAAATCGGTAAAGGTATACTACAAAGAAGGGGTGTAGATTTTTCTTTTTTGTTTCATCAAATTTAAGCCAAAAAGGCCCCTAAACAGTGATTTTAATTCTATGTAAACGATACCATGGTGAAACTGTTACTGTAACGCCCAGCTTAAAGTGTAATTAAATCCATACGGACGGGTGACACAGAATGATCATTATGGTCGCTTTTCGTACAAAAATTGGAAACTTTAAAATCGATTATTAGCTAAACCAATCGATATGCAACATTCTACCTCAAATTAAACGCTTAAATTTAATATTCTCTTTTAAATTTCGATAAAAAAATTAAATAAATAAAATATCTTCAAGTACCGGATACTGAACTAGACCCCAGGTTTGTTCATACTTTGTAAAAATTTCTGAATATGGAAATACAAAATTTTCGATTCGAGCCCCAAATTTCCGATGTTTTTAATCATGAAATTTTATTTTAACTACTTTGCTGTAAATTGGGGTGAAATTAGTCCACCAAAAATTAGTAGATAAAAACACAATTTTACCTCAAAAAGTAGTAGTATATGTTTTTTTTACATTTATTATTTACATAAAACTGAAATTAAAACAAACTTTCGATCTACACACAAAAGAATAATATTTAAACAAAAAAAGGTGTTAATTTAGAAGTTAATTTTTTTAAAGTTGTTTATGTTTAAAATTATAATGAGAGGATCAGATTGGGGAATTTATTTTGTGTGATTTATTTATAATATGTAAATCATTTTAAATGTCGAAATCTTAATTTAAGTAGACAATCTCGCACCCCAATAAATAATAATTCCGTAATGATCAACAATTTATTCTAGATTAACTGATTCTTCGATGACGTTTCAAAAATATGTTAAACTGAAAGTTTAGGAGTCGAAATACAAACTAAAATTAACAGAATAGTTAAAACTAATTGACAAAATCTTAGGTTATCTAACTGACTTTACAACGCAATTGTAAGAGAAATCAACAATAACAATGCAAATAGTGACTCACTTTACACATCTGCAAGTCGTTCCGATTGAGCACTACAATTCTTTAGGTTCTCTCTATTCTGTTCTACTGAATGAAGATGGAAATTTGACTGGACCCAAGCATAAAAGTGTAATTTGTACACTGCGCTTTGAGTTCACCCTGTACCATAATTTAGAAGGCTAGAAAAAGCCGTGATAAGAGTAAAAAGAGCCTAGAGCAGACGGTTCAATTTTAAGCCCGTTAGACCCCCTTAAAATGTATAAAAACCGGGGGGTCTGGGGGGTACGGAGTACTCTCCAAAACAAGAATAATCATAATAAGAAACTTTTACAAATGAAGATTGCCAGAAAGGTTAAGGCCGAAAGTTGATCTGCTTCATAAAGCTAACTGGAAGAATAGCCTGAATTACTGACTAATCTGATTTATATTTCAATAAAATGTAAGTTATATTCTCAAAAAGTTTTTTCTTGTCCTAGAGGGTACTCCGTACCCCCCAGACCCCCCGGTTTCACTGACCCTACGCAAATGGCTATCAATACAGTTGTAGAGCTAGTAAAAAGTAAAACTAAAGGAGGCAACTTACTCGTATTGTAGGGTAAAGCAAGAAGAATTATGAAGAAATGGATGGGAAACCGGAGGGGTCTGGGGGATACGGAGTACCCTCCAGAACAAGAAGGAAATAACCTAACATAATTCTCGTAAAACTAAGAGGCTGAGACTTATGAACATCTTCATGGAGTGACATTTATGCATATGTACCTCGTTTTGCAATTAATTACATTATCGCACTGTTGAGAGCAGCCAAACCGGGATAGAATTATGAGTGGCTAAGATTCATATTTTTTTTCTGTTGGAATAATCATAATAAGAAACGTCCACAAGTAGAAATCGCCAGAAAGGTTAAAACCAAAAGTTGCTCTGCTTCAAAAAGCTAACTAGAAAAATTGCCTAAAGTTGGCAAAAAATTTTTATCTTGTTCTGGAGGGTACTCCGTACCCCCCAGACTCCCCGGTTCCACTGACCCTACACAAGTAGCTGTAACTTCTCTCTTCGTCATTAGAATCGAGTTTAGCTATGCTCGTGTTTCTTTTTTTTTGCAATTTACAGATGTCCACAAATCAATAAAGCTTAAAAAAAATTTAATTAAATTAATTTGAATTAAACGAATTCTGCATATTTATAGTAGTACTGAATTAGAATAGACAATTACACGTTTTTTCTATTCCATTAAAACGATAGACCCCCTGAAAACATAAAGAAACCAGGGGGTCTGGGTGGTATGGAACATAAGGAAGTAATGAAATAACTTTTTAAAATAAAAAAAACGCAAATTTAATTTTTGAGTAAGTTTCATTTTGCTTACTTAAGCTGCTCGCACACTTAGGCGACGCGACACCACACCACAGACAGAAGCCCACAACACACCACACACCAGGCGATGCCACAGCTTGGTAGGGTCTGCACATTTTTGTGTGTTTTGTGGACTTCTGTCTGTGGTGTGATGTGGTGTCGCGTCGCCTAAGTGTGCTTTAAGCTTTACTCTTACTTACCACCCCCCCGGTCTTTCGATTGATTACGCTTCCGTTAATGTCAAGAAAATTTTTTTTCAAAAATATGAACTACATAATACTTCATTTTATTTCATTTTTAAGTGTTTGTTCTATTTTATAAGTTAGGCTTAGCCCCCTTTTCCACCTCAAATCATTTCCACGTCCTAGTTACGCGTCTCTGACGCAGAGAATTAAAATTCGCTTTTTTTCTGAAATCTAAGATCAATTAAAATTCATAAAAAAATAACAAATAAGTGAACCGAATAAAAATAATAAAAAAGATAAAAAATCTCTTCAGCATTGAGAAACGCCAACGATTCGCACACGAACGTAATTACTGTGCAATAAATAATAAAAAAAATTAAACGCTATCATGTTTTGTTAAAAACTACAAATTAAACTTATTGTTGATATTAACATTAAAAATTTAATTATAAAAATACACAAAGTTATAAAAATAAATTAACTTCAAGTTTATCTCCTATACAAAATCAAAAACTTGGAAAATTTCTTAACCCAAACGTGACAGGGCTCATTTAAAACACAAGACTTGAAATTTTTTAGAATTACCAAATTAACCATCACAGATAAAATTTAGTGAACTTTTTATTTTAGTTAATTGTGAAGAACATTCGGGTAACGCGTTGTTGAAAACCAAGCTAATTAACAGGATGGAGGTGGATCCTCTAAGAAGCAATTTATTTTTTTGGGTTACAATTTTTTGTTTGAAAGTCTTTAAATATAATAAAGGTCAATTTAATTTATTATGCGTTAATGGTTAAATTGATAGAAGGTGGATTAGCGAAATTTGCATATTTACACGTCACCACCAGTCACGTAGTCATTATATTGTAAACAATTTTCATTTTTGTTACCAGCAAATTAACACAGCTTTTGGCTGTCACGTAACAATTCTTATATTATTAAAGCTTAACACGAACATAAACTGAAGAGATTTATTAAAATCAAAATTATTTAAAAAATTACTGATGCAGTCGGCCCGGTGTAACGGAAACAGACAGTTTTTGGATTAAATTTGAATCAATGGTTTATTTTTGTTTGCGCGCTAATTCTTCATCACTTGAAAATAGGATTTGTCAGTAATTAAAAGCAAAATAATTTATCGTTTGGCAATTAAATGTATATCATCTTCCACGGTGCTAAAACATTCTTTTTATATGGTGTGCGTCAGTTATTCGAAATTAATGAACAAAACTAAAATTATAACAGTCTTTTTGCGAGTTACTATTTAAAATTGTGCCAGTTTAAGTGTGCCTGTGACAAAGAATGATGGGTGTAACTTGAGGGTATAACAGAAATCAAAAATAACAAAGCGTATGAAGTGGAACGATTTTAACAGCTTGAACAGAGCTTTTGTACACAGAAAATGATGAAGTCCCGATTTGTTACAATAGCAACGTTTGACTACAATACTAGAAAAGATTGGTTGGTTTGGTGTATGAGTATGTGTAAAAGTTTTGAAAAGGTAAAAGCAGGTAAAGCTTGAACCGTGTACAACACAAGAGCTAAGAAGAAATAAATTTAAATTTAATTAGTTGGTCTTAAAAATTGTTACATCTATTAAAATTCATAGTTCTTAATTTATGTAAAGATATTAAAAATAATTACTCATAAATCTACGGTTTCAACAGCTGAAAACATAAAAAAATAATAGACGAATGGAACACTACACATATTGATAAGAGAAGTGATAACTTTTAATTAATGCTTAAGATTTTACTAATTTAGATCGAGATAAACAAACAGTAGCTCCTTGTAATTCTGCGGAGGCAAGACTGGTTTTCAACTTTTAATGGAATAGAAAAAAGGTGTAATCGTCTATTCTAATTGACTACTATAAATACAGAATTCGTTGAAGGAACAATTTTTTGACCCGGGACTAATTAAAATTTTAAAGGCAAATTAACGTTTAAGCATTTTATTACCTACGTCCTTTTTCTTAATTTAGGCACAACGGCTATAAAATACTTTTAAAAAAATATGTTTAAAAAGGGCTTTCAGTTTTGGATATCAGGGGACCCAGGGCCCAATGACCTCACCAAAATCTTTAGGTCTTACAGACGAAATTCATTAGAAATCTAACTATCAGTGGCAGTGACTATTTTTAATTAAAATTTTTTTTTTAAGATTTATTGCTTGTGGACATCTGTAAATTGCAGGAAAAATAAGCACGGGCGTAGCTAAACTTGATTCTAATGAAGGAGGGAAAGTTACAGTTACTTGTGTTGGGGCAGTAAAACCGGGGGGTCTGGGGGGTACGGAGTACCCTCCAGGACAGGAGACAACTTTTTGGGGATATAACTTACATTATATTGAAATAGAATTCAGATTAGTCAGTGATTCAAGCCAACAGAAAAAAAATACAAATCCTGTCCCGGTTTGGTTGCTCTAAGCAGTGCGATAATGTAATTGCAAGACGAGGTATGCATAAATGTCACTCCATGAAGATAATAAGTCTCAGTGTTGTGTTAGGTTATTTCTATCTTGTTCTGGAGGGTACTCCGTACCCCGCAGACTCCCCGGTTTACCATCAATTTTTTCAAAATTTTTCTTGCCTTACCCTACAATAAGAATAAGTTGCATCCTTTAGTTTTTCTTTTTGCTAGCTCCACCACTGTATTTTGATCTTTTCCAATTTTATTATTTTTGACCAGAATATATAGACAGCTAGCCATAATCAGTATCATTTAATTAAAAAAATGTAGTTCTTAAGCGACGGATGATTAGTTTCCTCTCTTTTAGGTAATCCGCTAATGGGTCTTTTAATATTCTAGACGCCCCTATACGGCTGTTTTGACCAAAATTTGTAGCACATACTGTTTTTCTGATGAGAAAATAGCCTAAAACAAGGACACTAAAATAAGTCGCAGTCCAGAGAACGTCACTGGTCACTGCACTTCCAAATAAAAATCAAAATTAGAGATGATGGCGTGGTTCTTGGATGATGATAAAAAAAAACGTAGTACGTTATACAATAACCGAATGTTAGGTGTTGATGACTGGATTTAACGGTTTAAAAACGACCTTGAAAACAGCAGTGGGAAAAATACATTATTCACACTAAATTTCTAATTTAACAGGATACAAAATTGGATTTATTGAAGTTATTTAAGCAAAAACCAGCAAACAAATGCGAAAAGTTGCAAATTGTACAACTTTTAGGTGCAAATTTTTTTCAGTGTAGATTTTTAATATTCACAAAGCTCCTGGAAAAAAAGAATGAAATACTTCGCAATCACTTGCAAATCTGCTTTTGTCAACCCCATACTCAAACCCGGCAAACCCAATTAAATCAATTGTATTGTTTAGGGTTCGATTGGCAGCGAGAGCCTTTCAGTACTGCAACCAGTTTTGATATTTTGTTTTAACCCTTATAATTAGGTTTTCAGGAATTCAATTTTACTAGAAAAGCGTAGAATGCTCTTAAAAGGTTTCACCTCATTGGATGTCAGTTGTGCTGTCCCAAATATTTTAGCCTAAGTCGAGCTAGAGCGTTACAGCTCCAAAGAATGCGCTCGGCTGATTCAATCTCCAATTCGCACCTGTCATCGCCTTCCAGTCCCATTTTCTTTGAGTTGACGATGAGCGACCTCATAATAAGTCCAATTTTGTTTTTTCATCAAAAAAGAAGTCAAGTTTTCAACGTCTGCAGTCGAGTACTCTACAAATTTCTTTGTCTGTTTCTGTCCTGGTGAATTATGTCAGATGGTTTTCTTGCTTTCTGCTTTCCATTTCCGGATATTCCTATCAATTATTCCCAAGTCTTGGAAAAAGTCATTTTTACTGATGTTCTCCAAAAGTTTAACCTAGAAAATTAACCCTTTAACAATTCGGCTACTGCCCTGACTACTCCACAACTCGTCATTAATTTTAATAAAGACAAATCAACGACTATGACTACGCTCAACATGGAGAAGACTTTTGGCACTGTCTGGCACGATGGCGCTTTGCACAAATTTTTTAATATAAGTTACTCCTTTCACCTCATTAAAATTTTTGCTCACTTCTTACGTGACTGAACATAACAAGTTAAAATTAAAAGCTCCATATCTAATTCTTTTCTCATCCTAGCCTAAACTACATCAATAATAACATACCAAAAATAGCAGAAAAATTTCCATTTTTGCAGACGATGAAAGAAAAGACAAGGCTATTATCAAAATTCAAACACACACTAACCTACTTCAAGATTATGCCGAACACTGGCGACTTCAAACTGTCAACGTTTTTTTAACTCAAAAACTAAATTACGAATACACTCACAATCCACGGCATTTGCCTCGTTTACATGCACGTATTAGCTCGAGTTGACCCAGTTCGACCTTGTTAGTATATTCATGGTAAGCCGACTTAACGGTATAGACCAACCTGTGTTAGAGCGAACTAAAAACGTGGGTTAAGCGCTTAGAGCTATCTTAAAATAATTGAATGTCGAGAGCACTGTTTTGACTTTGAACCAACTAAATACAGTGGGGCCCGCTTAATGTGATCACATTGGGACTTGAGGTTTTTGATAACAATAACCGATTGATAACAATAAAAAGAAAAATTTTGTATTGGTTATTTATTAATATACACACACAGCAGTGGAGTGATGTGATCGCTGGTTGAGTATAGGGCGGAAATTCTGGGTTCAAATCGCGGTTTGCACAGAATTTCTTGACTCGGCCTTCCGGTGAGCATCCACACTCTGTGGTGATCCCTGATATTTGTGTCGACGTCATTACCGTTAATACGGCTGCGTCACACACGAGAGTATACAAGACAGGTTAGATAGGCAGGGAATGAAGCCAAGGGACAAAAATTTATTAATAATAGTCACTCATTGTGAAGTTTTCAAGTAGGACTGAATCTTACAACACACATTAACAGCAAACTATGGTCCATTTATGTATTTAAACAACGGAATTGATAATAAACATAAATATGTAATGTGATATCACATGTGTGACGTTGATTTTCTTGCTAACACTTGACTTTATATTATATGTGGGTGGTATGCACAATATAAAAAAATGCTTGTAACTGAAAATCAACTACTTTGCTCGTGGGAGAAAATAATCTTAAGAATAATATGATAACATTAACCGAATTTGTGTAATAATATATGTCTGTTCCGTTCCTGGCAAAAGTGATAACAATATCTGAATGATAACATTAACCGCGATCATATTAAGCGGGCCCCACTGTACATGCATCCCTAGTATCGTAAATTTAAAACCAAGCTTGCTTAGATCGATCTAATGTTAAGCTCGAGCCAACGCGTACTTGTATACGGGACAACTGATATTCAACTGACCTGGGTGTTGCTTTAAGGCTGTTCTCTCGCAACCACTTTTTTATTTACAATTTTCTGATTTTATTTTTGAAAATAACGAAATAAATTGAAAATAAGTCAGAAAATTGTAAATAAAATTAACGCTAAAATGCGCGTATCTCTTGCATTCGCGATTTTTTTTACATATTACTTTATTTTTTATTGTACGTTTTTGGTCAGCTACTGTTATTGTACACCAAATAGTCCATTTTCTATTTAAAATCGAATTTTCATTCTAAGTGAGAACACAGCCTTAAACAAAAAGCTTACGTATTCAGCTGTAAAAAAGTCACCAATTCAATCAGCAGTGTGGTGTTAAGCATATACTGGCAGGCTAAGAAGCGGAAAATCACAGTTTTGTTCCTAGTCGCGCCACATACACTGTTGGGAAATCGGAGGTAGTACAATGGCTCCGATTTAGAGGCCTAAGTGCATGCGAAGTTATCTTGCCACAATAAAATCCAAAAGTCACCAATGCCCTTCTTTTTTTCTAGGCGACATTATAATCAAAATCCAAAAAAATTATAAGGGAACCAATCAGAAGTTTGAAATAGAGTTACAGAGAGTGAGACAAAAAAACAAAATTTTCTTCGATCTTCTTGTGTTTTTTTTTAAATTTTGGCAAAACTACTATCAAATTAGGAGGGGGGAGTGCAGATTTACCTATAAAATCGGTTATTTGAATAAAAAATCGTTAGTTTCCACCTCACGAGTAAAAATGGTGCTTAAGATTTTACGTGTGCTGTACTCAAGCCCCGTAACTCCATTTGTACTTCGAGGGTTTTCCATACCCCCCAAACCCCCCGGTCTTATAATTCAACATGTCATGGTATTTTGTTTGTAATGCCATCGTCGAGTCGAGTCGAGAGGAAGAAGAAGGAAGTACATCTTAACAAAGTATTGTATTGATATTATTTGACAAAATTAAAGAGAATTTGAGTCAATCACGCACAAACTAATCCTAGAACTAACCTACTCAGTCATATTCGAAAATCGTGTCTGTAGTGATTCGTCTGATTCTATCAAAACTTTGACTCAGAAAATTTATGTTTGTTTTTTGCTGTGCTTTGTGGGTGGTTCTAAAGAGCTACTCTCTTTAAGAATCCTTAACTGAATGGTTTGGATTTATTGCCCTTAATTTGCATTTATTACTTTGATTTTTTACTTTATTTCTTATCTAAATAATCCTACTATTATAACCACTAGCTGAAAGGCACGTCCACGGACGGGGAGGTCGTCAAAGTTGAAAACTCGATTGGCGTGCAACTTGATCCCAGGGAAGGTGATTTTAAGTTGGTACGACCAACAACCAATCAAATGAATTTAATAAAAAATACTTTGATAGGATGGGGTTCTTTTTTGGAAACCATGGAAGCTGATGATTTAAATCAAGAAGCAATAATGATTTTGGGTTTATTTTCGAGAAAATTCCATCGAGAATTTTATCTTCGTTAAAGACGTTGCAGATTTTAGGTGCATTAATAACTCGAAAGGAACCTGAACATTGTTAAGTTAGTGCTAAATTACAGGCCTAGTTTTTTTCTTTGTCAATAGAACTGTAGACTTCTCCTGGTACCTTACGGATTTTACCTACCAAAAAACCTGGTCTAAAAGGTGCAAATTTTGCAATGAAATGAAACGAAACTTTGATGCAAACAAATATCAAAAAGTAGATAACAAACTCGAACTGAGAGATATGATAAAAAGACAATGGAAAAAGAGCAAAAGATGGAAAAAATAGAATGAAAGTGAAAACAAAAAAAAAATCAAAAATCGAAAATCAAAAATTTCTGTTATAATTTTATTCTGCCCATGCGTCTGACGGTTTCAAACTGGCTGAAGAAACATAAGCTCATAATGATGAGAACTGCATTAGAAGTTAAGTTTAGTTAATTTTATAAATCCAAAGCTGCAATGTTCTGAAGTTACTGTATGACAAGGTGCAATGTCATGTATTTTCAGCAACTTAAAATTTTGTTTACATTATTGACTGTGGGGATGTTATCTATGATAACCCATTTTTATTCATAGTACGAAAAGTAATAAATTTCACGTACCTATCTCCTGGTATCTGAACTTTTATCACGTACTTTCCAATGTTAGTCACGGTGACCATTTTTGACCTATCCTCACCTATCTCTTGGATACAAGTTGCAACAATTTTGCTTACTCAATTTGTTTCAATTAAATAATACAAAATAATTACACACCGATAACTTTTTGTTAACGAATCTATTAATAAATATTGAATAATAAGTAAAGTTGAATAGAATATTTATTGATAAACCCACTTTTACTAAACAACTCTTTTGTCGGCAGATAATTGAGTTAAAATATGTCAGCAATTAATCTGAATGCGTTTTCATATTCTTAGAACTTAAATTTTATTTAATTGAGATAATTTATAATAAATATACTAATAAATTACAAGCTTTTTTGAAAATTGTTATAATAAATTAAGTAATTGATATAACACACCATTGAGAGATAGTACGGAATACGCAGCACCGTATCGAGATTTTCTGATGGTGCCTGGATGGAAAAATCCAGCGTTGAAACTGTACAGGTTAAATAACGAGCCTTTGTTTTATGTTATAATTTCTTTTGCTTCTTGGTCGATTTCCTTGATCATAATGAGAGGCTTTTTATCCAACAGGTTTCAAAGTACACGACGTAATGATTGACGATGACTTTTACGCGTTTCGTTCAATGCAGTTTATTTAAAAAATTATCCACTTAGTAAACGTAACTAACCAAATTTTTTGTTACTACTTTCACCACACAGATGGAAAAAAAATGTAAAAATTATATTTGTTTTTCTAATCGATTTTTACAATAAAGTAAGTATGAATTGTTGGCCGATTCTTCAATGGGGGTCCGAAAACGCAACAGGGGTCCAATTAAGCCCCCATTCGAATCGCTGGGGAACCCCTTAAAGTTGCAGCTGTTGGAAATACAACTTACCATTCAAAATCCCATTATATTCTACTTAACACTGAATTTTATTGGTTTGTCGAAATAAAATGATTATAATTGCATTTATTATATCGAAAGAGATTTGTTTGAAACTTAATTGATCACATAAACATAGCAGTAATATTTTGTCATATTAAAATTAATTAATGAACAGTAAAATATTTTTTCCGTTAATAATGCACTTTTAATTTATTATTGTCGTTCTTAAGAATATCGTAATAATTAATTAATTTAATCGACTTAATTAATTGATTTCGTTTCATAAATATTTGCAAAATAAAATGTGATAAGTATGTAAACTAATATAATGATTATTATTTATTAAACCAAATTTGTAGATACATACACTGGCGATAAAATTAATTACTTAATTACAAAACTAAAAAACTTTTATCAATGTGTGCTAATATTGTACCATAAACTTCAATCCGAAAAAAATTATTTGATTTGTACGATTTTGTAAGAGGTTCCTCGTCAACAAAATAACTTTGTTATTATCATCATTAAAATGTGTGATCATAATTTAATTTATTACATAGCATTCCGACAATGCGTCCTCATTGTTTAAATTGGTTTTTGAAACTCACCAAAGATGATACAGTAACCTCCCAAATAAACAAATCGTTTGAAGTGTGAGGGTTCAAAAATCGCAGTATCACCCACACATTTCCATGTCATTGATCTCACTGAATTTAAATGTCGAATGATAACAAAAAGAATTAATGGCCTCGTCCTCACGTCGTTGGTTGCTCCGAATACCTGGGATGAAAAGTGAATTAATCTCAAACCACAGCTGAGTTAAAAGTAAAACCGGAAGAACACAGTTTTAAACATTAAGAGCAATGGCGAAACTCCGATATTTTATGTATTTTGTGAAACACCGCCTCAGAAGCTCCAAAAGCTTCTTTAAGAGAAACTCAAATAACATACCAAAATAAAAATAATTTGAATTAGGTTAATTTCACAAATTTTTAATAGCAATTGAAATTTGTTTTCCAACTAACGCCAACTTTGAAATCTAACATTGTGAATGTTACAAAGAGTTCTAAGGCGATTGGTTTTGAGATTGAGACCGTATATTTGATTTCAGTGCTAATGAAAGATTTAAAATTTTTGGCGAATAGCTCCGCAACGGTTGAAAATTATACGATGAAATTTGAAGCTGAAACGTTTCACGTCAATTTTGTCCAAAAAAATTCCACTTTTCCAGTCCACCCCTCAAATGTTTTTGCGACGGTTAAGATAATGTAAGGCAATTGGAGCTTAAACAAACTTCAAATTTTTGATACCAATTTTGCCTAAAAATTTGACTCGATAAGGACCAACGAAATGTATCTAAAATGGGGTGACTTTATTCCAGTCAGTATGAACTTTTCATTAGTTTTCCTTAGTTTAAGGTGACATTTGAACCACAGCACAAATAATGTGTTGATATAAAAATATATCGGTTTTTGGAAATTTAAATTCGGAAGCACCTACGGCTCATTTCTTGTATAAAATTGTGTTTTTAAAACTGACAATTTTGTACCTACCATTGTTTCATCCAAATGTCAGTTTTGCACTTACCATATAACGTCAGTTGTCAAGTAAAGTTTGATTTAGGTATAGAAAGCACTGAACTTCAGTTATCACCTTTTCACAAACGAAAGGGGGGGGGCTTCAAGTAAAACATTTAGTTAATCTAGCGATTCTTTTATTTTTTCAAAATAATAACCTTACTAATTTAATCAATAGTTCGTGTTTGTAATTTTTAATTTCATGGTTTAAATATGCGCGAGAAAACTTCACAGAATAATTTAAGGGGTAATCTAAAGAAGGTAAGGGAGCGCATACATCCACCAAAAATTTAAAAATTACTAGACACATCTCGTAATATTAATTATACAATTTTACATAAATATTAAAATTATATCCTAATTTACATCAATTTTTACAAATTCGTATATACAATTTGTACATTTAATTAAAACTTTTATATACATACATCCAATCGCGGTGCCCCCCTTAAGCAATTTTTTAGCAACAAGTTAAATAAAGGAAGTTTTACGTTGGTATAATTTATTGCTTCGTACGATTTTGATGGATTTAAAAATAAGTGCGTGTTGCATGCAACGTAAACCTTAATTTATTTGACTTGACAAAAAGTGCAACATTTGTAAACAAAACAAATAAAAAGAAAGGAAAGATTAGAATTTTCTAATCTCGCCCTTTTACCATAAAACGACAAATTGTTCGTTGTAAAAGTAAAAATTACAATTTTTACCCAGATATGATAAACTAATTTGTTAAAAAAGGACGAAACTGTTTATTCCTTTGTGACCTTTTTTTATAACCACGATAAACCTTCTTATCTGCTAATTATAATTAACTTTTGTTCATAATAACAAATTTTCTTTCTGGTGTCATCGCTTATAATAAAATACTTTTACACAAATCGAGATTGAGCGATAAAAATTGGAAGTTATGGATTTAACAATTCGGAAGCGTTGATGTTAAAATGTGAGATTAAAAAAATTGATAAAATTTTAATTTTATTAATTTTTTCAGATTGTTTATGTATAAATATTTACGCTCACTTTATAGTCGTCATTAAATCACCGAAATTTATTAAATTTGATTCGGCTCGCGATAAAATTAAGAAATTAAAACGGTTAAATAAAAATTCTTCACGTAACGCTCGACAATTAAAATTTCCAGGATGGAAAAGGATAATTTTGAACGACGTACTAAATAGAAAGCTAATTAATTTGGGCATATGTACGGAATTAACCAATCACTATAACAATACCCGTATAACTATCCTCAGGATAGTTACGACCGCTTATGTCATTATGAAGTTGCTAAGTAACAAAAAAACTGCCACTCTCATAATTTAGTAATCATTGTTTTAAAATGGCACTTTCACAGTTTGGTAATGTAAACAAATGCAGTGATAAGCATCTAACATAAGCTGTAATAAATTATTGAAAATTGTCATAGTTGTCTTAAAGGATTAAATAAAATAAATCAGACCCTGCACGGTTTTTCGAAATTATTCAACAAAAAAATTGATTTAGCAATAACAGTAATAAATTTTGATAACTTTTACTGAAAAAATTATAAAAACAACAATTAAATTTAATTGAGGTACGAAGTTCTCAGCAACAATTTATTTAATGTAATTTCTTTCGATTTAAATATCAACAGAGCGATAATAATAATATAATTTAACTATAATACACTCAATTTAGCCTTATTTCTCAAGACGAGTGTTAATTATTAATTATAATAGGAGTCAAAGGTCAGAGTGTGTTATTGCTCACGATAAGAACGTTTAAAAGGTCACAAGTGAATCGTCGTTCCGAAAAAATCGATCTGGGCGTTATGGTTGTATTATAATATTCAAAAGAGAATTTTGAACTTGGCACACTAGGTTACGGATACGTCGCGTGGACGTAACAAATACGGGGGTGTACATATTGCACTAGTATACAAAATTTTATCGAGCACACCTCGTATATTATCAAATAACGATCACATATCAATTAATTGCCTATCTAATTTAATATTGCAATTAAAATCACGTATACAACATATTTTTCACACAAACTCACTTAATTTACGACATATGTGGACTCGGCGTTCGCATCGAGCTTTGCGGCGATGTAAGATGATGTGGCGGGGGTGGTTGCGACATGATTCCGAGTGGACCCATGGGGGGTCGCGCTCCTAAAAGGGATGCTAGAGGGTGTGCTCCAGGAGGAAAGTAACCTTGCAATGCGGGATGGGGATATAAGTGGTGGGGATGTCTGGTCAAAGAAGCCATCTTTAGTTTTTCTATTTCCGCTTCCTGTAACCGTTTAGCTTTCGCACGCCGATTTTGAAACCAAATTTTCACCTGCGTTTCAGTCAGTCGCAACGAACTCGAGAATTCCGCTCTTTCCGCGATGCTTAGGTACTGCTTATCACGAAACTTCTTCTCCAACGCTAACAACTGCTGCGTCGTGAACGGCGTTCGTGGTTTACGGTTCGGTTTGTGTTTCCTGAGGTTACACTTCAGCTTTGGTGCCTCGCCGTTACCATCTAAAACAAAATTTTTTATAAGTCCGACGTCATTAAAAGTAATTTATGCAATTATAAACTGACAATTGTGAAGAATACGCAAGGAAATAAGCCATATTTCTTACAATGGTCATAATAGAGCTGGAAATGAAAACAAATGTGCTATGTGCAGGCATCATAAGTTGCTAATTGCCCTCACATTGCAATATCCTGTCTCGTCTCCCAGAACAAGGGGCCCAATTAAAAACTGTCACGAGTACACAACTAAAGAAATAATTATTACATTAAACGTCTTAATTAATCAAAAAAACCTAATTAAAATATAAAAATTTTACCTGCTCAAAAATAATTTACGATTTTGAGTTTACCTATTCAAATATTACATTAACTATGTAAATGTACCTAATTAGTACCTAATAATTAGCATAGAATTCAAAACCAAAACTCCTGACACCATTAAAATATTATTTAAAAAGCTTAATTAAAAATTAAACATTTATACAAGGTGTAATTATAAGCTTTCACGATTTTTTTGTAGTGCGATATTTTTTCAAAAACTTAAAACTCGATTCTCATGATTCACGCGTATCTAATTATCACCATACAATGACGTTATTTAAAATTATATAACCATAGTTCCGTTTATATATTTAAAACATTTTTTTACTTGAGCTTAAGTTATTCTATAACAAAATTTCTGTTTGTTTTTATTGTTCCATGGGTGAGCATTGCTTGATAACCGTCTAATTACGAATTAATTTCGGTTTTGACGGTATAATCCGAATTTTTAACAACTCAACTATTTTGATAGAGAGAGAAAGAATATTACTTATAAAAAATTATGTGTCTTAATTTTTCGGAATTTTTTAAAAATTGTCAACGAAAAAACTTTCACTGCTTTGCTGTTCCCATCTGCCAAAAAACAACTACTACATGGAAGCTTCATATTATATAATTATATTCCTGCGGTTAATTGCTTCATAAAACCGATCTGGATACGCAGGAGATAGTCTGATGGTAATAAATTTAATTACAACCATATCAGTGACTTGGTGTGACCGCTGCTTGTACAGCAGAGAAAAAATTCAAATAGCTCGATGATGATATAAATTGAGGATAAAATTCTAAGATATAGAGGGTGGATAATATCAAAATCAAAAAAATTTATTTCAAGTGCTATCTTGTATTTAGTTTTTGATTAAAGGATATTTTAATAAAAATGAGTATTGTTACAATGATAGGTCATCAGAATGTCCAATTTTTATAAAATTATTCATCAGTTATTTTTCGACTATTAGCTATATATTTCCCACCCATACAAAAAAGAATTTTTATATACATACAATATAGGTAGTATCATATTATTACATTTTTGGTATTATACTTGGTATGTACATATACTTGACAATACCATTTGGTATTTATGATATTATGATTATAACATTTATATATACTAATACATGGTAATTCAATGCAAATTTCTTTGTTCAAACAGTATAGTTTATTATATTTATAATAATATATTATATTAATAAGTAATAAAATATAATAAATATATTAAATAATAAAAATTCTTTAATGTATTACCTATATCAAATATCAAGCTATATAATACAAATACTGCTATATTACATTACATAATTAAACTGATAATTTGCAAGTAGCTCTCCTCAGTTCTACTACTCTTTTCATCCAAAATTCTGTCAAACATGGCATTCCAGTGGCATCTCAATATTAATTATAATATAATATAAATTATATAAATCTAAATTATATTATAAATTGTTTTAATTTTATTTTTTTTAGAATTTTATTTAAAGTAATTTAGAATATGGCTAAAATATAGCATATTGTTAATTGTATTCAGAAAGTACACACTGAATGACATAATATAGACCGGGGGGTCTGGGGGGTATGGAATACCCTCCAGTGCAAGTAAGGAAGAGAATTTGATGTATTATAGTAAACAAAAGACATTTATACCATACCACATAAAAAATAACATACCTATTTATATTATTTATTCCCATAAGACATCGAAATCACTTCTTTACTTGCACTGGAGTAGGGTATTCCAAACCCCCCCAGACCCCCCGGTTTATGCTATGTAATTTGGAATTTATTATATTATTATGATATTTAAATATATAAATTATTAACTCGTTATAAAACTTCAAAATATCGAGTTATTATTAAATTAAAAATGATATAAGATTTATTTAGCTTTCAAACGATATTTCGTTCGTCATCAGAATAATATACAAATATTGTATATTATTATTAGGGTCCGGATTTATAGGCACTAAAGAACGTGTAAAACGTTCTCTATATAAACGATAACTCTAAATAAAGATAATAAACGTTTTCTATTGGTAATAAACCTTTACAATTGGTGAGTTATGGTAGGGCTGAAGGGGGTTAGTGCCTATAAATCCGGACCCTAATTATTATGATAAGTGTAATACAATAATATAAAAATATACAACACATTTATTGAGTATATATAAAAAAAAATTACACAGTAAAACCTGTAGGATCTTGAAAAAAATTATTATATTCTTATTTTTAATAAAATATTGTCATGTTTTGAACTTCCTCGTATGAGATCATAAGAGGGATGAATAGAAATTTTCTAAAAATCTAGCTCTACCCTGAAAAGTATGTCCCAACAGGTGGATCTTTGTTATTTGTTTTTAATTTCTATACTTTTGTTTTGCCTGACGATGAAGATGCAATGACTCAGTCATTGGAATTCTATAATGTTATCATTATTTTCTCTCGTGAAAATCATTTGAAGGGATGAGAATTAGATCTTCTCAGCAGAACAGCTTGGTTCACGGAAGCAATTCCTATAGGCATGCGGAATGATTTTAGTTGTTGATTTGTACAGTTTTATTTTTGAAATTTTTATTAATGTGAAGCGTGTGGTTTTATTTGTATATTAAATTGTAAATAGTTGAATTTCTAGAAGTGGACTAGAGACATGCGCACCGCGCAACAGTGAAAATTTGGAGAAAGTTGCAACGTCGGGGGGAAGTGTAATTTTGGAAAAACGAGGCGAGCAAGCAAAAAACGGCTCAAAAGTGGCTTTTGAGTGTTAGCGCCCGTAGGCGTAACACGTATCTGATTTGAAGGCGCTATAAATGCGAAGCCAAGTGTTGAATTATTGAAGATAAGTTGATAATTGTGATAATTTTGACTGTATGAAAATTGAGAACGTGAATGATTTGGAAAAGCCAAGCGGTATTTTTAACAAAGAAGTTGAAAGGTTTTGTGCGTGCCTTGAAGCGGTTCAACGTTGGAACGCCATGATGCCTTCCTATGGATGGTAAAATTTTTAAAATTGTTTTCAATTATTTCTTAAATTGCATCGAACATTTCTCTACGTTTTGTAATCCAAATTTACATTTTTGTAATTCGTGATTGCTACAAGAATTACAGATCTTTGATTTCATGCGCGCATCTGCCTGAGGTTGAATTTGTTGACCATATGACGAATACATTTGATGCATAGTGGACAATTTCAATAAATGTGCGATTATTTTATGTTGGATTTTGAATTGAATTTTGTATGATTTTGTAAATAATTTTAGGTCTCGTCCGATAACTGTGAAAGTGCAGGACAGTGAAGGTCTAATCTTTTGTTTAATTGTTTATGGGATGCCTGATTTATTCGTCAAATTACATTTTGTGTGTTATTAATTTTTATGAATTTTATTTATCTACCAAGTAATAAGTCTCCATCATTGGGACGTATTACTCCAACTGAGCTAGCGGGTAATTTTTCATTTTTTTGCAGAGGTATAAAAGAAACCTTGGCGGGAAATTTTCGGTTTTCCGCAAAAGCTTTTTTATCATTGCAATATAATTTATTAATATTCTTTTTCTTCTTTTACTTTTTTAAGATCTACGAATAACTGTGTCAGGTTTCCATGCCACTTGTTGGTTCTGCCAGCACATAGTTGTTTTACATTCAATAGGAAGCTTGCTAGGCTGATCTTTTGATGTGCCTGTAACCCTGATTTTTATGCTAATTATGACAACTCTTTAACCCAAGAAAACCGCCGGCTTAACGTGCCCTCTTAAGCACGGATACTTATCATAAGAAAGTTTGACTCGGATTTAAATCAGGTACTACGCATTTGCAATTGATTGCGTTAGCTCCGCGGTTCCAAACCTAGAAGTAATAAGACCTAAAGGTTTGACACACTGGTGAGACTGGCACAAAGCAACAGATTAACACTGATGTGGGTGCCGGGACACACTGGTATCAGTGGCAATGAAAAAGCCGACTCCCTAGCAAGGGAGGCTGCATGTAATAGTTTAGTAGGTCCAGAACCAACTTGCGGGATTGCATACAAGACTGCAAAAGGGACTATCAAGGAACTACTAAGAGAGAAACACCTTGTGTACTGGAGGAATCTTCCGGGACTGAGGCAATCGCGGATGTTTATTCGGGAACCCTCCGGGGACAAAAAGACCAAAGAAATACTCCGACTGAGCAGAACTCAGTTGAGGAAAACAGTAGGACTATATACAGGACACTGCTGCTTAAATAAACACCTCAATAATATTGGGGTCGTTGAAGATCCTACATGTAGTATGTGTGGGGAGGAGGAAGAAACTCCATACCACCTGCTATGTGTATGTCCAGCTCTTGCCACTGTAAGGCATGAACACCTAGGGAGTCGCTATCCGACCACCGAGGAGATAAGAAATTCACCCATCAATAATGTACTCAACTTTGTTGAGGACTTGAACTTGATGGGGTAAAACTAGGAACGCGGGGTACAATGGGCCAGGAGCCTAAGTGCAAGTGGGAGTAACTTTTACAGACCACACCCGTTCAGAAATAATAATAATAATAATAATAAGACCTAAAGGTTAGGTCAGGTTGGGTCCTAATCTAACCTAATAACGTTATTTTCTCTAAAGTAAAGATATTTGTATTTTGTATCTGCTTGAATTGTTTGTATTAAAAACATTTTAAGGTCCGAGTAAATTTAGTTTTCCGAATAGGTCACAGGGGTAACAATACTGAAAAGGTTAGGAACCACTGCGTTAGCCGTAAGGCAATGACAGTCTTCTATATATAAGATTGTATAATATTAAAAAATAAAATACTGTATAATGTGCTATACTAAAATAAATATATATATCTTCAAAAGCTAAAAACCTTGAATATTTCAAATATTTTACGTTTTCATCACCATGGTATAGAAAAAAACGTTTTTTGTTTCTTAATATTTAAAATATCAAAACCTCTTCCTTTCTTGCACTGGAGGGTATTCCATACCCCCCAGATCCACCGGTACATATATGTCATTCTATGCGTACTGTCTATTTAGAACCAACAAATATACAGAGCCCCCCCCCCACATGTAATTTTGAGCCCGGTTACTCAAACGAAAAGTGCGACCTCCACAAAAATTTAAAAAATTCTTGCCCCGATTTCCTGCAAAACCGTGAGCCCCCGCAAGCTAAAAGCCTTTCCCCTCCGTAAGTAGCAAACTTCCCATGTGGGGGGGGAAGGCTGAATATGCATAGTAAATTATGGTGATATTATAAATTATATTTTAAATAACATTTTGTGGAAAACAAAATTAAAATAAAGCCACGGCAGTGGAGTGATGTGATCACTGGTTGCACTACGAAGCGGGAATTCTGAGTTCGAATCACGGACGCTTCAGAATTTCTTAGCTCGGTCTTCCAGTGGACATTCTCACGTCGTGGTGAACTAAAAAACCAACCAAAATACCCAATCCAAAAAAACAAATATACAAAAATACCGAACAAATTAAAAAATTAACATTTAGAAGTGCTAATAACCCAGTAGTTGATGCACATTAAAATGTAAATAAAAAAAATATCAACATAATTCATACATAAGCTTCACAAGTAAAAACTCAAAATATTTTAATTCGGTAGTATTGTGGTACCAGAATAAATTGTAGTATTACATTTTAAAAAATATAATATTTAGTGTCCAATCTGGTAACATAGTGTAAACCGGGGGGTCTGGGGGTATGGAATACCTTCCAGTGCAAGTGAAGGAAAGGATTCGATGGCTTATAGAAAACAAAAATCATTTATCTATATTATTCTATAAATATAAATAAAAACATGACATGTTTAAAGCTAAAAATATATTTAGACAAAATATTTTTGTAAAGATAAGTTAAATTAACTGTTAATTATAAACGTAGATATAATTGTTTTGTATTATATCATAAAGCCACAGCAGTGGAGTGATGTGATCGCTGGTTGAGTATAGAGAGGAAATTCTGGGTTCAAACCGCGGATTGCACAGAAGTTCTTGGCTTGTCTTTCCGGTGTGCATCCACACTCCTGTGGTGATCCCTGATAGTTATGTCAACGTCATTACCGTTGATACGGCTGCGTCACACACGAGAGTTTACAAGACAGGTTAGGTAAGCAGGGAATGAAGCCATGGGCCTTTTAGGCCTGTAGAGCTGTAATACATATATTATATCATAAAGTCCAAGCTTTCGGGCTCAGATAGATTTAATCTGCTCAAAATCTACTGATATCTGCCTATATTTGAATAAAAATAGATAAAATTTAATTTCTAAAAATAATTTGCTAAGTCTTCAGCCCCCCCTCCCCCCCGGCTATATAACACCTAAGATTATGGTTAAGAATGGAAGTGAGTTGAAGTGGACAGCAGCATGACATTCTGGAAAGGATGTAAACCCAGGTAAGCAGAGCATGGGGGGCACAAAATATCATTAAAGCTTTGCGATTTCGGCCAACACATTTGAAATTTGCTAGGGAGCACAAAAACAGGTGACAATGGCATTGAATTCAGTGAGCCTACAAATATTTGAAATAAAAAATCGCGTAAAATGAAAACACAAATGAGGCATTAACAAGAAATACAGAAAATCATATGATTGATGAATACTAAGAAACACCACTAAAATGGATTACTGAGGAAAGGCGGCACTGAAAATCAGAAGTGTACATTAAGTATTACCCCGTATACATGCAATCGTTAGGTCGACCTAAATTAGTTTGAACTAGTTAACTTTTTTTGTAAAGATTTAAGTAAACCGACCTAACGGTATAGATCGACTTGTGTTGGACCGCGCTTAGCTCCAACTAAGTTGGTTTGACTTCTTATAAGTTTATAAACTAAATAAATGCATGCATACGCACTAAATTTAAATGGCAGATTACGTTCTTTACACTACAGGATCACCCATTCAAATACGAAACACTCAGTACATTGCTTAACTGCGGTGTTAGAGTAATGTAAACCAATATTTTCAGAACGCCAATCTTTCCCATTCGATAATTTGATGAATTATCTAAATTTTTTGCAATAATTGTGAGGTGACATTGGCCACTTTGAATAAACCGACTTTTTGACTTAAAACCGAAATGAAAAAAATCATCCAGCTGGCGCAAACCTGATAAAAAAAATTTGAAATCCAACACTAACATTAACACTCGTGAAGCAGAAGACTGGAGAAGAGCTCGAGCATCAAGAGCGAAGCGGTTTGAAAATGGCCTCTTCTTGACCTTGACCTCTTCTGAGGTAAATTAATAGAAAATCATATTTTTTTGCCCTAATTTTAAAACCCTCTGTATTAGTACTACTTCAAAATATTATAACTTGTGAAGGTCATTAAGGACCACTTTTGATGTGTAAAATATGTTAAAATGTAAAAGATTGGATGTGACGAAAAGGATGCTTAAGAGGACAAGTTGGATGATAAAATTTGTATAAAAATAAAATTAAAAAAAGGCAATAAAATTGATAATAACGGTGAAGCTGGTAGAAAAATGGCTTACAGAAAGCCAATTTAAAGTCAATACAGGTGGCTGATGTTTCAAGTTAAGAGTGATTATTTATTCGCGTCGAGTTTAAGTCCTAATTGGTGTCTTCGTGGCTGAATCGACCAGTGGAATGCACAAAACCGGGAGCCCGTTCATTTTAATTGAACTAATCTTCTATCCGTTTCTTTATCCATTAATTAACACATTTGTAATTTGAATAAAATGTCCATTAACTGATTGGAAAGTGCCCGTTTTCGGTTTTCTTAAATTGGACTGTATTTCTTTCAAAAGTTTCGTTGCCGTGTTGATGGTAGCTTGAGGTAGTATAATATAATACGAGTAGGTAGATTTTTAAAAAAATATTCTTGTTTTTAATTAGTAGTCAACTTAATAAAAAATTAACGGATCTCACAACGTGAGATGTTTATTACCTACTAATTTTAATTATATAAATTTTTTCTTATTTCACAAGAAAAATAACATAGCTGGATGTTGAAGAGACCAGGCTGATGCTTCTACACCGCAGCCAATTAAAATTTTAAACGAAACAAAACCAAATTAATCTCAATTAACCATTTTTTGCCAAACCGCAACCATTTTTGATACAATTAAGAAATTAAATCATTTACATACAAAGTGTTAAAAAATATTATCCTTATATGCTTTGCATGATGTAAATTATATTAATGATGTATTATACAACGTGATTAATTGACATATAATTGACACACCCTACAATTCTCTTCGTTGTAGGTTTTGCTCGCTCAACACGCCATATTTGCTCTTTACTATAAATGTTCACTTTGTTTCTCTTTTTTCCGAGCTCAACTGCAATGTTATTCAAATGACTTTCCACGAGGTATTTATTTACATTTTTGACCTAATTAATTACCGTTAGTCATAAAAACTTTTAATTATCGCTGAATTTTATCAAAAATCGATCTTCTAATTTGATGCAAGAATTTCAACCCCAAAATAAAAAATGGAGGAAAGAGTGCCAGAAATTGATTCACCCTGTAGATTAGATCCGTGATGAAAAAGCGACGGGGTGGGGGTGCTTACGTCTCGTGTCGCCACTTCACCAAGTCAACAAAAGTTTTTACATAATAGAATTAACATGACAAAAAACCAATTTAAGATTAAAATCTACAAAACTTAGAAATTTATGTTTCCATCCAACACAATAGGAAATTTTTTAAAATTTACACAAAAACAATTACATTAATTATGTCTCGTTATAAATTAAAAATTTTAACTTTAATTAAGTATTCCAAAAGCTTAAATAATTCTCCTCAACCTACAGCGCAATTCGTGTAATTTTCAACAAAGGTGTAATTAGACCGCGAAAGTGTGCACTTTAATAATTATGGGCACTAATTTACCAATAATTCAACTTTATCTAAATTAATCACCACTTAAGACGAATGTAAATCTGCTTTATTAATTTTTTAATAGGATAATAAATTACGGATTATATTTTTCCCAATTGATATGTTAATTAAAACCTCCTGGAGTAATCGGAAAAAAACATTTTAATTACTCAAGACAACAAATTTTTAATCACCTCCGATAAAAAAAAATTAGTAACTGCCATAATTATTGTTATAAATTTTAATTTAATATTGATAAATGCACACTTATCGCGCTTTAAAATTTAATGATAAATTATTCAAAATTAATGAGTGTTTACTAAAAGTTTTGTTATCATTACGAAAATAATTATTGTTAATTTCACAATAATTAAAAAGTTTTCCGTACATTTTTCGTTTCGGTACCACCAAATATTTATTGATTCGATAATTTTGTTTTGAATAATTAAGGAGCTGATAAAGCTGGGTAAATTAGTGCATGGTTGAAGTAAGGAAATAACGGAAATGGGTCATAAAATAAGCGTTTTTTTCAAATTTTAATCGACTTTCATGCTTGAACAACTAATGAATTACTTAGAAATTTAATTAATTTAAGAAAATATGACCATGGGAATTTTAAAAAATGGATTTTTATACTCCAATTACCTAAACGTCAATAACTCCGGAAAGCGTGAAGAGAATTCCACGTTTCTGGGCGTATTGGACAGGAAATGTTTTTTTCTAAAATATTTTATGGTAGTATTTTGGGTTAAAAAATACCGTTATTGAGTTTAAGGTGGATGGAAATCCGAAAACAACAGTTTTAAATTTTTTTTTGAGTTACCAGTCGAAGCAGTGTATGTTGGTGATAACTTGAGAAGTCCACATATAGATGAAAAATTTTAACAATTTTGATTGAAAATATTATAATATTATATAAATAATTATAATATATTATATTAATATACCTACTACAAAATTAAAAAAAAAACATTATTTATCTACCCTATATTATAAAAAGATAAGGGCTCAATATGTAACGTTTTTATGTAACGTTTTTATGTAACGTTTTTATGTAACGTTTTTATGTAACGTTTTTTTGTAACATTTTTATGAAACCAAAATGCTTATACTATATAAGATATAAAATTATTTTTACTTTCTCAACCTTTATACCATGGTATAAACTGATAAACTGATCAACATCTCAGGCAATTTGATCTGTTTAGTACTTGAGACGTTGATCGGCCGCAGCCGTCGTTCCCATCAACAAATTACGAGCTTTTATCTTCTAAAACATCAGCAGAACGTGTCAAGGAACTCAGGGAAAGACAACAGCAGCAACAAGAACTATCAAAATCAAATCCGCCAGCAAAAAAATCAAAGGAACCTTTGAATGAATGCATAAAAAGCGAAAATCAGACAGTAGCTCAAATTGCCAATAATTCTCAAATAATAATAATACCTCATGATGCCGGACATATGACGCAAAAACGCCGATATTGCAGTGCAATATTTTGGAAAAATTAATTTTGTAAAAAGATAAGACAAAATATGCAATGTTTTTATGCAACGTTTTGGAAGATTGTGATTGGTTCTTTCCCTTTAACCAATAGTAAAATTGCAGAACGTTTTCAAAAAATAAAAAAATACCTAATAGTAATCGATAACATTTATTTTAAATTTTCAAGCTGTATGACGTTATAATCCGTTTAAACGTTAATCCGTTCATCCGTTGAGATATATTAATCATCGGAAAAAAATGTTTTATGAAAAGAAGTTTTACAACTCAAAGTTATTTCGTTTATGTGCTATTAGGGCCGCGAAGCGGCCCGGGGAGTTGGGCCGCGACAGCGGCCAGGGGGGCAAAGCCCTCCTAGTATTTATATAAACTCTGAATTAAAAAATTGACGTGAGATTTTCATTGACTCCCCCTCCCTTTAAGTAAGATATAGTGAGATTATGCCCGACTCTTTTCCTCCTGTTTTGAGGGCACGTAATTATTGGACGTTCCCTAAAACCCTAAAAATATTTAAAATTAGAAAATTTATTTAGTCAAAATATTGAAAATGGTAGGTATAATAGTACTAATGTTTTTGTTTCTTATCAAGACATCGAAATCTCTTCCTTACTTGCACTGGAGGGTATTCCATACCCCCCAGACCCCCCGGTCGATACTGTGTTATTCGGTGCCTACTTTCTGTATACAAATAACATAAAATAATACAAAATATGTTTATATGTTATTTTTGGATGAATTATTTAAATTTAGTTCAGATTTTTATTTGAGAATTTTATTTTGTAAAAATTTTGAAAGTTTCAGGCGACGGCGACGTTTCTGTGTTTTCGATAAGCCAAAGTCTGAAAATCACAATTTTTGGAAAAAGACAATTTTGTATAATTTTTTGGGAAAAACAATTGGTAAAAAACAAAAAAACAACAGGTACACATATCCAGGATAATAATATGAGTGTTTTTGCAAATACATGGATTTTTTATTATTTTTTAACCACTATTAACTCTGCTTTCGGCCTGAGAAGTGTAATTTTTGTACAGAACATGAGTTTTTGCTATACAAAATTGCTTATTATGTAACTCAATTTACACCAAAAGTGAATATGTGTGCATGGTGCCTCAAATAAACCATTTTTCAAAAGAGTTTATTTTGGTGTTATTTCCTTTTAGTAAGAAAAACAAAAGTAAATTTCTGGATGTTGAAAATATTTGGATGCCCGAATCAAATAAGTGTTTGAAGTTTTCCAGTAAAACTTAAAAATTGGCAAATACTGCAAAGCTACGCGATAAACAAGCAAGAGCAAATAGAAAATTATAATCTTAAAAAAGAAATTTTCAAGAATAAGTTGTGATAATAGTAGGATGTATTGTAAAATATAAAATTAAAAAACGTAAGTAAACAGTAAAAAAACAGTAAAAAACACCACGTTCCTCCCCTCCCCCATATTTTTGTCATTTTTTCAAATATTTTCTGTTTTTACCTTGTCACAAAATGTTAAAAATGTTTTTTAAAGAGTTTCTAAAACCCCGTTCACACTACATGATTTATTTTATTTTTTTTTTTATTTTTATTTTAGATTTATTTTTTACGTTCACGATTTTTGATATTATAGAAGTTATGCCTTTTATGATTGGCTGTTGTGATGGTATGAATTTAGCTATGACTTTTCTTATGACTAAGTCATATGAGAAATCATGTAGTGTGAACTAGTTTTAAATAAAATTTATTGTATGTGTTAATTATAATTCATTATTTTGTGTTTTTTATTGGATGTGACCATATCATATTTTTGTAGTTTTATGTTATTATGCCTTATAAGTATCATATTTAAGCTAGTTCATACTACATGATTTTTTATATGACTTATATAAGACTTATATATGACTTATATTACTTATACTTAGGCTAAAATGATACCATCACAACAGCCAATCATAAAAGCCATAACTTCCATAATATCAAAAATCATATAAGTGTGAACGTAAAAAACTCTCTCATATGAGAAGTTATGTGACAAGTCACATGATAAATCATGTAGTGTGAACGGGGTTTTACACATCTGTGAACTTAATTTTAAGTGTTCCCCAAGATTATAAATGACCCATTGAGTTCACGCATTTTAAGTTTTTTTTCTATTTTAGCCTATAAAACCCCGTTCACACTACATGATTTATTATATGACTTGTCACATGACTTCTCATATGAGAGATTTTTTTACGTTCACACTACATGATTTTTGATATTATAGAGGTTATGGCTTTTATGATTGGCTGTTGTGATGGTATGATTTTAGCCATGACTTTTCTTATGACTAAGTCATATGATAAATCATGTAGTGTGAACTAGCTTTAAGGGTAATCTTAAGTTAGTATTGTAGCACTCAACATATTTTAACTTAGTATTATAAAAGTTAGTTTACACTACATAATTTCTCATATGACTTAGTCATAAGAAAAGTCATGGGTAAAATCATACCATCACAACAGCCAAACATAAAAGTCATAACTTTTATAATATCAAAAATCATATAGTGTGAACGTAAAAAAAGCTCTCATATGAGAAGTCATCTGACAAGTCACATGATAAATCATGTAGTGTGAACGGGGTTTAATACAAGAATTATATATGTAACAGAGACGTGCTCAACCAACCCTTTTTTTTAGGAGAAAACAATCCCAAATTTGCAAATTTGCCAACGTTTTATAAATTTTGCAACTTTTTGTAAATTAAAACATAAAAAAAATTCCACCTTGACTAACTTTTGAATGTTTTTGCTAACTTTTTGCCATATTGCTAAAATATTAAGAGAAAATCTCCCCCCCCCCCATTCTCCTTTTTTGGGCACGTCTCTCTATTTGTATATGTAATATCATAGTATTACATTTGAGAAATATAATATAATTTTAATATACTATACTTGTCGGTTGTACAAAAAAGTGTGCAATAAATGTCAGAGTATATATACCGGGGGGTCTGGGGGGTATGGAATACCCTCCAGTGCAAGTAAAGAAGTGATTTGAATATCTAATATAGGAAACACAAGTCATATGTGCTA
Source organism: Rhagonycha fulva (assembly GCA_905340355.1). Lineage (NCBI taxonomy): Eukaryota > Metazoa > Arthropoda > Insecta > Coleoptera > Cantharidae > Rhagonycha > Rhagonycha fulva. The sequence continues at coordinate 26,208,376 of HG996559.1, read as the reverse complement.
TACTATATTAATAAAATCGTAAAATATTTGATATCTCCTTTTTACTTGCACTGGAGGGTATTCCATACCCCCCAGACCCCCCGGTTAATACTATATTATTTAATGCGTACTTGTATAAAATCAATATTATGTAGTAGATATTATAATAGTGATATTATGATATTTTACCTCAGTATTTTATAAATTATAATATTACATTTAAGAAATATTATTATTATTATTATACTTTCCAGTGCAAGTAATTAAGAGGTTTTGGTGTTTCATAGGAAATAAAAAATTGGTACTACACTGGAGTAATAAAATCTTAAAATTTTTGAAATATATTAGGGATTTAACTTGTAAAAATAAATTTATTTTAATAATATATAACTACAAGTAAAAAAAAAGTATGATATTGTAACATCAAAATCTCTTTCTTTCTTGCACTGGAGGGTATTCCATACCCCCCAGACCCCCCGGTTTATAATATGATACATTAAATTGCATTAATACTGATTTAAAATATTTTTTGTTTGGGAGTGAACCAAAGTGGTCACTAGAGAAATCCGTGTCTATAGGGGGGTTTGGGGGGAACCTTTTAGAATCCCAATTTTTTAGAAATTTGGCAAAAGTTAGCAAAAACACTCAAAAGTTGGTCAATTTTCCATTTTTTTAAGTCTAAATTTACAAAATGTTGCAAAATTTACAAAAAGTTGACAATTTTGAATTAATTCAGTTAGCAAATTTGGGATTGTTCCCCCTCAAAAAAATTGGTTGGGCACGTCCCTGGTGTTCACTGAATGACATAATATCAACCGGGGGGTCTGAGGGGTATGGAATACCCTCCAGTACTAGTAAAGAAGAGATTTCTATGTTAAAAATATTTGTGTAAAATAGCAATTGTAAATATATAATTAATTATTACTAGAATAGTCATATTATAAATATAAAATATATTAATTTATTAATATATGCATTTCTTTTATAAAATAGTACATTATAGTACTGATAGCATAAAATTATTGTATTTATTAAATAGTTTTTATATATTTTGTTTTAGTAATATGTTTATAATTTAAATAACTTTTTTATTTTCCGACTACCAAAAAACGAGGTTATTGTGTTTAACGTGTATGTCAACATGAATGACAGTTTGTAAATAGCTCTTTTATTGTTGAGTAACAGAGGATATAATATAATATTACGTTTCTGTGATCCGCGTTAATGGATTAGTTACCCGGTTACTAAAACAAATTTAAATTAATGACAATTAAAGTTTTGACGCACGTGAACAGATTGACAAGATACCCATTGTTTCTGGTATACCAATCCATTGGAAACCTTATTAATGTGGCATATTAAATAGGCACTTCTTTGAATGCTAAATAGTAAATACCATCAGTGCGTAGGACTTAAGAAGACTTCAGCCTCACTCAGAGAAGATGCAAGCGTCGATTTTGTACGTGGCAAACTTTTTTTAAGTCCTTAAAGTTTTCAGGTTGGTAATAAATGGCCAAACCAATAAAAGATGCCTATACGCTCCACTGATGATAAAGTGGATGAGCTTTCTAGCAAATTATTATTTTTGCTTTTCAAACAATTGAACAGGTAAACGCAGAAATGTAAAAATCGATTCCTTCTTGTACATAGAAGAAGTTATTAACAATTTAACCGATTCTTCTTGTTGGTTTTGTCAAGTGTGCGCTATACTTATTGCCACACCCTATACAAAAGCGGTTAAAGGCGCTATAAAATCGTATAAGGCAAAAATATCTAACTGTCTTGTTTACGTTAGCGCCCGTCATTATCTGCCTGATTCCACACCTGATTTATTTTATTTCCTCTCCCACCGTGTCCATCTGTCCACCCCACCCGGTTATGATTGAATCCAAAGAAGTCGCTTTAATTATAAGTTATCTATTGCATTAACTACGATAATTACTAATTAAATAAATTAATTACACACTAATTAGTTTATTATATGCGTTATAATTGGAAGAGATACAAACCAAGTTTTTTCTGATGCAATGGTGCAGCTTAAGAAATCTTGAAGAGAGAATTTAAAAAATGGTGGTCAGCCTAACATCGCTTTTCCTGATAAAATAAATTTGTAAGTCGATTCGTTTAATGATCAATAACGGAAGAATTTTTTTTCGGCGTTTTGCTAAAAAGGGCAGCGCAATAGCACGCGCGCGGTTGAAAACGCGGATCGATCGTGCACATTAATTAAACTTAATCGCTTTTTAGAAATTAGCTTTGTATTTTCTCGGAAGTAATGTTATTACTTGAACAGTAAATCAGTCGTAAATTTAACGAGAGGTTAAAAATGGATTTTTGTCGGTTATCGCTTGCAAGAGCAATTTGGCTGGGGCTAGTTGACCCCTGGCCCGAGCAAGAAAGAAAATATAACTTTAAAATCATTGTTCGATCCGATGAATTAAAATGCAAAAATATGGATGCAAATGGCAAAAAGGACGCGATTTAAAAAATGTAAAATAGGAAATTAGCATGATTGAGGAGGAACTCGAATCTATTAAATTTTTGAAAACAATACAACATTAATGTCACTACTTTTTGATTTTAACATTGTATTTCCCGACAAGCGGTCGAATAAATAAAATAAATAGTGGCTCATACAAATTTATAGATAATAATTATATTCATAAATGTTAAAGAATATTTAATTAATTCGGTTAACTTGCCCAAAATAACTTTTGAGTTTTTTAGAAAAAAAAAAAGAAAAGCAAAAATTGGTGTGTTATCTAAAGTAAAATCTTCGAATGCTGAAAAACCATTCTAAACGTCAAAAACTTTAATAATTAATTCCGACCAAAAAATAATTTTAAAATATGGCACCAAAAGAACAAGGAAGAAATATGCCAAAGAAGGTGGATCATTACTCATTCGATGAAGGGTCTTTTAGCTAAAACGAATACCGCGCAGTGTCACCGTCGCACGATGGATGTCTCGTGTTTCCATTTCATTTGAAATATTCTATCTAAATTTAGAAGTTTAATACCAGAAAACAAGAAATTGAATTTCCATACAAGGTACCCGTCGCGTCGCAAGAGAGGCTTCCAAACAAAATTGTCACAAAACTCGATTCTCATACTTCATCCCGAATGGATAGACGAATATTAACTCGTTTCTTGACATCTTAAATTATGTTGTTTTTTTACACGACAAAAGCTACTGAAATTTTAAGCCGACAACAAAAATAAATTCGAAAGAAAAAGAGAAGCGGTCCACAAATATCTCGACACCACATATCAGTGTCGGAAGTTAAAGGGGCAGCTAAACGATCATTACCAGATATTTATTACTCGCAGCGTTTACTGGGATTAATAACCATCTATCACCCATAGGACACCCGGGACATCCCCGCTATTTAACATTCCACGCCTGAAAAATACAACTCACTCTGCTCGAATTTGCGATAAATGACTTCACTTTATATCAAATTTTTCAGCTGTTTCACTTTTTTCTCGAGAGGAATTAATTGACCAAAACAAAACTCAACGTTTAGATTACTCATTTTTCAAAACAACTAAATAGATCAAAGAACCTGGCAAAATTCCCAGCAAGTTATTATGCAGATTTAATAGAGAAAATAGCGCGCGCGATGGGTTCGATCCCAATCGACGCTCTGTGGGAGGCCGCATGAAATCGTAAAATTTCGCAATGAAAGCGCAATTAATCCGCTCAATAAAAATTCGCAAATTTAATTTCCGAGCATTTATCTTATCGAGAAAATTAACAATAACTAACTAACGCAACTTTTTCACTAAATTAAATTAAACATTTAATTAAACGACTACGGTGCAATTAATTTTTAACACCTCCATAAGTTTGTACTTTGCATGTTTTGTTTCTATTAAATTAAAATTTTAGCACATAACTTTTGATAACAATGTCCTCGTTAAAATTATTTTATGAGCATTTTTTCATACGTTTGTGTGATTTTTGCAAAAATCATCATATTTAATTACTCTTAATTAAAATTTTGCTCACCTTAATAGTTTTCGTGCATGTTCTTCGATATTTAAGTTTTTCGAAAATTTTACAGAACGACGTATTAATTCAAAGTGCAACATTTAAAACGCTAATTTTCAGCGTTCCCGGTGGGAAAATAATTTTGATTTGTTCCTCAAAATATGCCATGAAAATTTACAGAAGTACTCCAAAAAATAAATTTATTTCTGTTTTTTGTTTAATTAAATATTTTTAGCAGCTGTGGCCATCCGTTCATCCAACAGGCGGCTGTTGGATTCGAATTCAAGATCACTGATTCGCAGTTGTTTACGTTTTTTCTGTGCCACTCTCCAGGGCTACTTAATTAAGTAAAAATTATTGAGGCGAAGAAAAAAGAACCGATTTTTAAATAAACGCTAATTGCTGCTCCATTTTTTATAGAATTTATTTTGGAAATCAAAAAAATCTAACATTGAATTTTTGGTAAAAAAATAGTAAACAAATTTCTAAAAACGCTGATTAGGTAATTTAAAGTTTCGGAGATAAAATTAAATCTGATATTTTAATAATTCTAAATTTTTAAATTAACGCTAATTGCGGCTTCATTTTCTGTATAACTTATCTTGGAAATTCAGAAAAATCAGACATTGAAAATTTAGTAGAAAAATATTAAATAAAATTCTGAAAACGCTGATTAGGTAATTTAAATTTTTAGTGATAAAATTAATCTGACATTTTCATAATCTCAGACTTTTAATAATTTTAACAGAAAACTCAAAATTATCAGGTTGTGATAAAATTTACATCTGATTTTTGTATTATTAACGCGAAATAAATTAAGTAAAAACGCTGATTTAAATTTTTAAATTAACGCTAATTGCGGCTTCGTTTTCTATGTAACTCATTTTGGAAATTTCAAAAAGCTGACGTTGAATATTTGGTGAAAAAATATTAAACAAAATTCTAAAAACGCTGATTACGTAATTTAAATTTTTGGAGATAAAATTAAGGTGATATTTTCGTAATCTCAGACTTTTAATAATTTTAACAGAAAACTAAAAATTATTAGGTTGTGATAAAGTTATCATCTGATTTCTATTATTAACACTAAATAAATTAAGCAAAAACGCTAATCTAAATTTCGATAAAAATAAATTTTTTAATTAACGCTAATTGCGGTTTCATTTTCTATATTATACTAACTCATTTTGGAAATTCAAAAAATCCGACATTGAATATTTGATGACAAAATATTAAACAAATATCTTAAAACGCTAATTAGGTAATTTAATTTTTTAAGGATAAAATTAATGTGAAATTTTCATAATCTCAGACTTCTAATAATTTTAAGAGTAAACTTGCGCTAATTGCTACTTATTTCATTTTATGTATAACATATTTTGGAAATTCAGAGAAATCTGACACTGAATATTTAATGAAAAAATATTAAACAAATTTTTAAAAACGCTAATTAGGTAATTTAAATTTTTAGGGATAAAATGAATCTGACATTTTCATAATATCAGACCTTTAATAATTTTAACAGTGAATTCAAAATTATCAAATTGGGATAAAATTTACATCTGATTTGTATTATATTAACCCTAAATAAATTAAGCAAAAACACTGATCTAAATTTTGATGACAATACATTTGAAAAAAATAATTACAACCGAAGCAAAGAATAAGAAAAAATTAAAATTTGAACTTTTTACTTTTTCACCCTCATCCCGACACCCCGGATAAACTAAATTAAACTTTTTCACCTTCTCTACAATAAAAAAATTCGAGAAAATGAAACTTTAAAATCAGCGTTGAAAAATTGTTGTGTTTCTTTAAACAAAAGTAATAACAAAAATTTAAAATTTTGTCTTAAAAACATCGTTACCTTAGTAATTAAAGCCAGAAAATTACTAAAAGCCTGATTTGTTTGCTCGGCCTTTTGCCTCATTGAGGGTTTCAATCGCCTCTGAACGATATCATTTAACCCTAATTAATTTCATTCAAAATTTAGCCTGAAAACAAAAAAAACTAAAAATTTAAGTGTCTGGAGGAAACTAAAAATTAAATTAATACCGACCGTACTCGGGGAGAGGGAGAAGGGGGGAATTCTGTTTAGAATCAAAACTTTTGTTATAATTATATTAAAAATATAGTAGATACTTACGACCTAATTTAAAATTTTCAATTTTGTTAACGTAATATGAAATGTTAGTTCTCACTTTTGCTAGAAATTATTCAATAACGCTGATTGTATCTAATAATAAAGATAACTATATATTTTTATTGCAAAATGGCATTTTTAATAAATATTTTAAAATTTTAACCTAAATATCGCATACGGCAGTAAAATTCGAAATTGTCAAGTTAAAATAATAAAATTTAATGGTAGGTAGGTAAGTAATTTCCGATTAAAGAAATAATAACGCTGACCATGAACTTAATATTTAATAACAAACAAATACTGGAGTTTGCTTTAAATCAGGGGTTTCCAAACTACGGTCCGCTGGTAAATATGACTGTTATAATGACTGTCGTAATATTATTAAATTAACTATTAGGTAGCCCAGGCTGTGCGGCCTGAAGGCCGCACTGGATCTAGATGTCTTAGTATAACATAGAAATCATGTTGTAAACACACAAGAAAGTGAGCTAAATAAAAAGGTTAAAAGCCGGACTTTAAGCCTTAGGTTTGATCTCCAACCCGGTTACAATATTTATTCGACTTTATTATGACCTTCTCCTTTTGGAAGACAATGGCAAACCACCGAAAGTAATCTACAAATTAAAGTTAATAGTCACGATGTTTCTGCCAAAAACAATTGAAATTTATTACTTAGGCTATTGTCAACCAATCACTAAATTTTGTATGTGCAAAAAAATATAACCTGGTTTAGTTGCTCGGCATTTGGCCTCTTTCTCTCTTGAATAGTATCAATTTATGTATTCCTTTCTTCAATGTAAGAGTTTTTGCCTCGTATGCCTTAATATGAATTAAGAAACCTAACTTCTCAATAGAATACAATTAAGTCTGATTTAATTGTTCGGCCTTTGGCCTCGATTAAAGATTTCAATTGCTTCTGGATAATATTAATATTTTTTCAAGTTTTATGCTGAAAAAACTTAATTTATAAGTAATTGAAAGTGGTTGATTAGTTCTGTGTGTAACAATTGCAGCAAAACTTTAATAATCCGAATTAACTCTCGGCCTTCGGCCTAGTCGCTCCAGAATAAAAATTTTTGGTTTTATCCTAGTAATACCCTCAATAATTAAAATAAGTTTATTATTTTAGTGTGTACAAATTAATTAGCTTGCCTTTTAGATTGAAAATGGTAGCATAAATTTTTAACTCGGCCTTTGGCCTCACTTAACTTCCATTTTTTGTTATGTGATTGGTAAAACCTAAAATATTCTGATGAATAAATGAGAGAATGATGACTTACATTCGTTTTTTTTTATCTGTAAGTATAGAAATTAGAAAATAACTTTCAGGTTTGTTAAATTATTTTGAAAATTTTGCTTGAAAAAATAGTTGATAGTCTTGGATATTATAATAATGACCCAAATTAAAACCCAAGGTGAAGAAGAAATTATAAAATTAAAAAAAAAGTTTAGATTTGTTGCATAAAAAGTTTTGATTCGATAACTGATTATCAAAATAATTGAAAATTATATCGACAGTAGCTCCACTTAATGCGCAATCAAAATTTAATGATTTTAAATGATTGATAGAGATGTGAGAGTGAAACCTTAATTGAAAATTTTGTAATCAATAAAATGGTAAAATTAATAGACAGTTTGTAGGATATTAAGCGGTCAACCAATAAATCAAATAAAAAAAATAACATCATGAAGAGAGTAGCACAAATTGAATGATTTCCTGTTTTACCAGCAGGTAATAATCGTATCGATAATGTAGGCAGAGGATAGGCTGGTAAATAGCATCTAATGTTGGGTAAAACGACCCACAATCGACCCACCAACTCCAAATGCTTCGTTCTAAGTGTTCTTTGTCACGACAGCCTAATAAAAGATTTAATTAAATGGTTCCTAATTTTCGAACACGTCATATTCCTTAATTTAATATTGTAAAAGTAGCGGGACCAACGCTCATTTTCAGGGAAGTAGTTAAGAATTCATTTGTATTATTAATGAGCCACTTTTTAATATGTATGATGAGATGGGTTCAGATGGTAATAATTTTTAGGTGGTAAATTTATTTTAATTGGATTTTTGTTTGGGTGGCGCCGCTTTTTAATAATTGTCTTGTTTAATATCTTAATTAAATTTTTCTTTTATTTCGTACCGCTTTCGTTTTGAAATCGCTTAAACAATTTCCTCAATTTCTCTTAAACGGTTACAAGTCGGAGAAATCCATCAAAATCGAGAGACAATGGAAACAGCGGTGACGGATAGGAGATTTGATCCGAGTAAGCCCTGACAGGATTGGCTTTGTTTCAATGATCCACGACAATCACTCGGAATTTATGTAAACCTGCCTGGAGGTTTCAGGTCGTTCCAATTGTTAAAACAAAAAAGGATAACCGCCTTCAATCATCAATTAGGTATTCCAATTGTGAAGACCTTAATAAATCAAAACCGCAAATTTGTGCGCCGGGTATAGGTAGATACCTCGAAATGTGTCAGTTTATAATTGTTCGAGAACAAACTTGAAGCTTACCTGCATTGATATTTGGAACTCCGAACGGTGTCGGACCTTGAAACATGGGTCCTGGACCTCCAAATGGTCCTACGAGTCCTTGAGCGGCCCAGTTTGGATGCGCCGCTTGATAAACGGCAGCGGCTAACGCTGAAAAAGGCGTCGGCCTAATTGGACCTTGATTAACCATTCCATCTCTGTGAAAATCTGACCGATCTCGTTGTTGTGACAAAAAATGTTCATGTTCACTATCTTTGGAAAGGCTATCTGATTTTTGGTCTGTGTTTAAGTCTTCTACGTCTACTATCGAGTCTTCCTGATTGGAATCGTATTCGTCGTCGGAAGAATGATGCTGAGGACTTAGCGTTTGATGTGAAACGGGCGACGTCGATTTGATCGGCCTAGTGTCCGCTAAAAGTGACGCTACACTAAAACTAATGTGTCCATTTTTGCTAGCAGTTTGTTGCTGCTGTTGGTTTTGGGATTTCTCACTGATGCTTTGCATAGTTTCCGCGCTTTTTGTGTTGTTCAAACTGTCAATACTTTGGATAGTCATGCTTTGTACACTGTCAGTCTGTTTCTTGAGCATGAAGATTTAATTGTTCCGCCAATGAAATTTTCTCACAAGTCACAAGAAAGAAGCACAGTAGCACTGTAACATTTTAACACTAACTAATTCCTTCCTAATTTATCCGGCGTTAAGTGTCTAAACGTAACCGTTGACCGTCCACAATCTAACGCTACTAAATAACAACTGGCCGTACACCGAGCTATTCCGGTGTGCGAACGAAAATGGGCGTAAAGGACCGTCTAAAGGAGGGCCTACATGCGGCACGCCTTAACTTAAAAGATCCATTTGAGTCTACCAATCACGATTTTGTGTTACGAATAGGGAAGCATTCGCTCAACGGAGTAGCGCTCGTTACAGGAAACGGAATCGTGAAATCGTTGAGCATTAACGGACTGACTGAACGCACCCATTCGTTTGTTCTCGTTGCCTTTTAGTGTTTTCTTATTATTATAACTACAGATTTAAGTGCTTGTATTCTTTTATGGGGCTATTAAAATGGCCTTTCAAATTATTATAACTTAATTACAAACTTGAAGAGGCGTAGTTATCTCTCAAGCTTATTGATGTTTACTCTCTTATTTTTTGCTGCAAACCCTTATTTACAATTCGAAATTAGTCTTTGTTTTGTTGCTCATTATTTTCGCCTCGCGGTTACTTTTTATACTTTAAATTGGTTTAATTGGAGATTGCAATTCAGACGTTTTAAAATTTTTAACTGGATTACCGATTACTTTCCCGTACAAGTCTAAACATCATCATTAAAATCGAATCGTTCTCAAATGAGAAAATTATTAATTCTCATTTCAGATTTTTCAAATTCTTTCTTAATTAATATAGTACCTAAATAACTTTATAACTTAGTCTCTCCCATAAACCATACTACTTAAGTATACTTACCACGGTTTTCTCCCTCCTTACGATTAAAATATTGTGATGGGAAAACGGTTAATAAATTTGTCGATAATTTTCATTACGTCAGCAATTTCGACGGAATGAAATGCAATAAATTGCATTTGCTAGTAACAAAATTATTCCCACAAGACAAAATTTAACCCTTTAATAATCAGCACTTTTCACCCTAACGATTAATCGATTCGATATTGTTATTGGAACTCCCTGGAGAGATTCGTTAACTTGGACGATTTTTGAACCAAAAAGGAATTTTTATTTTATTCTTTTACAAGATCTGAATTTTTTCTCTCAACAAAAGTTTTTTGAATATTCGTAAATTGAATTAGAAAAGTATCAAAAGTACAAAATTTTACAAAAAAAAAAAAATAAAAGAGGAATTAATTGTAGTACCTTTTGATCACAGCATTGCAGTTCACCGAGGAGTCGAACTGGAAAATGCCGCTCTGTAACTCAACCGGTGACTACACCAAGCCACACTGGTGGTCTATATAAATTCCTCTTACTTTCCTACTATTCCTAATGCTAAAATGACTTCCTTCTCTTACCTTTGAAATCCCGAGACCAATTAAAAAATCTTCAAGTTTATAACTTCAAGATGTCGTAAATTGTAGAACTGTAAGTTCTGTAATTCATAAACAAAATGTAGCAAAATAAACAGAAAAGCTTGGATCTGGTTCAGAAATTATAAACAAAAAACTTGTAAAATTTTGTTTCTGATATTTTGTAGAAATTTTGTAAAAGATTTTGGGGTGCTTTATTTAATTTTTTTTTCTCAGTTAGTGCACAATAAACTCTGTATTTTCCTACGAACCACCGCAAATTGCAAAGCACATTGTAAATTTTAAGTTTTAATATAAAGAAAATACAAAGATGCAAAAGATTATAAATAAAAACATTTTTTATATTTACTTTCAATTTGAACTTTATATTTTACAAGAACATAATAAAATAAATAAACTGTAAAAGATTCCATGATGATTTCTTTGTGTTCTAGTTGCAAAAAAAAGTTTATTCAAAAATCAGAACATTCTCAGATGGACCCCCTACAGATATTTAAAAATTTAAAAAAAAAATTTCAAACTATCGATTGCGATCAGAAAGTCTGCTGCTTGCTCACATGTCTAGCCTAGCAGATTTTTAAATGTAGAACATCATTAAGTTTTGAATTTTCTTTATAACTAGGTAGGTACTAAAATCTTACATTTGTACGTCTGTCTGTCTATCTATTAGTAACGCAACATAAAATAAAAAGCAATCGTTTAATTTTATTTTCACAAAATAACTCAGTTTTTCTTTTATCTAAACAACAAATTTTATACATTAAGTCCATATTCATAATGAGATATAATCGTCGGTAAAATACCAAATCGACGACGGTGACGTTAATAATTTTTAAGTTACATGAATTTTGGGTTTTAAGAATCTGTAAAAGCTCCAAGTTGATCTCATATAGGGGAGGTTTTGTTAGTTAATTTTAAGATTTCTTAATAGATTTCTGAAGAATTACTAAAGATTTCCAAAGAATTCCAAAAATACTTTGCAATTATTCATAATAATAATTTTTATTATTAATATATTTTTAATGAAAACGAAGACCGGAACTCAAAGGTTATTTGAGTTCTTATTTCTCATTGTTTAAGTAATATATAAATATTATATTAATTTAATACTAATTTCACGAGCAAAATACTTATTTATAATAATAGAATATATCAATACAATATATAAATAGAATATATCAATGGAATATAGCAATAGCAGATAGCAATAGCAGATAGCAATAGCAGATAGCAATAGCAGAAAGCAATAGCAGATAGCAATAGCAGAAAGCAATAGCAGATAGCAATATAACAGATAGCAATATCGGATAGCAGATAGAAATAGCAGATAGCAAATAGCAGATAGCAATAGCAGATAGCAATAGCAGATAGCAATAGCATATAGTAATAGCAATAGCAATAGCAATAGCACATAGCAATAGCACATAGCAATAGCATATAGCAATGCATATAGCAAAATTGTTTTAGTATTAACTCGTGAAAATAAATAATGATTATATTTTAAATTTATGCGAGTTGGAATAATAATTATTAATAATCAAATTGATTTATAGAAAAATTAAAATTTGATTCGTAAATTAAAATCACAGAATGATGGAAAATGATGCAAAAAGAATTTTGAGGACCATTAAAAATAGGCCATAAATTTCTGAAAAAATTCATGCAAATACCATGATTGGTAGTAGCTAATGCGATGAGATAACCACACCCTCGCAGAAATTTAGAACCAACAAGTCTTAAACTTTTTACCTATAAAATGTGATTATTTAGATTTAAAAAAATGCGTTTTTAAACTAAATCACCACGAACGGGTAATAGAATGCGGTAATTATGGTCGATTTTTGCATAAAATGGTAAACTTTAAAATCTATTTTTGGCCAAACTAAGCGATATTTGGTATTAATCCTCGGCTTAAACGCTTTATTCTTATCAAATTTTTTTTTATCAATAAATTTAATATCTTCTGGGCTTAGTTCCTTATTTTAGATCACCTGGTAGAATATTTTGCAGAAATTTTTTGACATTGGTGTTTAATAAGCTTGGGCAAATGAAACAATGGATCGCTATAGCACAGCAAAGCACAGTAAAATTGTGAAAATTTTGATAATATGCTGAATTGATTCGCCAAACGCATCGCATTCTTTGTGCAATCGCGGTATCATCAAAAAACTCAACATTGCTGGTTCTGTTTTGGATATTCTACTTTTCCATTCGACTTCGAAGGGCAAGATCAGACGTAAATATTGCAGCAGTACAATAAAGTATGCGTAAGAATTGCAACTTTTTACTGAACCGACGTTTGCATGAATTTGATCGCTACAGAGAGATGATAAACAACTTTTTGGTGTCTTACTTGGCTCAACATGACTTGCACGATATTCATTTTCATCAAGACGGCGCAACTTGCCACACTTTGAGGGAAACTCAAATAGCAATAGCAAATAGCAATGGCAAATAGCAATAACACATAGCAATAGCACATTGCAATGGCAAGTAGAAATGGTAAATAGAAATGGAAAAGAGCAATGGCACATAGCAATGGCACATATCAATGGCACATAGCAATAGCAAGTTAACGTTAATATTAATGTAATAAATTAATATTGGTATATAAATTATGATCCCTGTTTTGCTCTCATTTGAGCTCACCAGATAGCTATAATATGAGCGTATCAATATTTTTACACAATAGCTATCTAACTAGCTTAAATGAGAACAAACCACGTGTAATAATGGTAATAGCGCATTACAGCAGAGATGTCAAACTTATTCCAGCCACGGGCAATTTCCTGAATTTTTTTACAATGTGACATATCAAATATGGCGCTGTTACTTTCTATGTTGTTACAACAAAATTGCGATTTGAGCAATAATCTTAAAAAAGTCAACCGCTAAGGAATTATTTATTGTATAAATTTGATGAAAGTGCAGTTTCTATAAATAAAACAAGTCATTAATGATAATAAAGAGTGGCGTAGAATTTCTGTATTCAAATATAAACAGGAAACAATGAAAATTCAACTTGCCAACTTGAAGAAATCTTGTGCTCCGTTAAATTTGGCACTTTTTGAGAGATTTTTGACCAATTTGTGGCATGTAATTAACGGCTATGTAGTGATTAGCTGTAGTGTTTATTGTTCACGGTGAGACGTATTTTAGCAATTTAATTAATAATTTTTATTAGAGCAGATGGGTAGAAATTTTGGTTATTTGCTTAGTTACTTATCAATCAAAGCGCAATTTGATGTAAGATCTGCGAAGTCCTACAATTCTTTTTAGTTTACAATAAAAAAGTAATAATTTTTGCAATCTTTCGCATTGATTATATGAAATCAAATGTCAGAATTGTAGGTTGTAATTCTGTGGAGTTCTAATGGATATTGATTATAAAATGCTGTGTTGATAAAAAATAGTAAAGTTTAGAAAAATTTTTTTTTTCTAATTTGATATGTTTTATTTGTTCAATATAAACACAAACCTCGGTTCCGATCAAAAAGAAATAAAATTCAAAAATCAATTATTCAAATGTGACGGAGTGCACTTACTTCGAATTTCTCATTAAATTCCAAATATAGCAATTTAAATGCCCATGGTAGGGAAAATATGCCTATGTCTATTTTATGTCTAATGATTCAATGAACTGTCATATAATTTTATATTATTAAATGTTAATCATTTTACCTAAAGAATAAAATAAACTTAGGTACTTACTATAAAATATACACAGTGAATATTTACGATGTATACGATCATAATAGAAACTATCGAATAAAACGCTGCAATTTATTTGCAAAAGAACGCAATGACTTTTTAACCCACGCACCCAGCTTTCTTTTCCAAAATAATTTTGTAAACAAAATTTAAATAAATTTCAAGTTCATTAGAGTTTTAAAAATCAGAAAATTAATTGAACTGTGCCTAATAAGCCGACGGTGCTTTAATATTCCCACGAAACCAACAATAAAATCTTTCAAACTACACGAGTTATAATTAAGTGATATAAACGAATAAGGAAAACGGCAATGTCATAGCAAAATCAATATAGTTAATCATAAAATGCCATCACGAATAACGTTTCGTGTTATCGTTCATCATGTCGAGCACGACAAATCAAAATTTACTAACCATAAACATAATAATTATGAAATTCAAAAAATTTCGTTTATATTAAGTAGATATTTGTAAAACGCATGGGTTTCCAAAGGCGAACAGACATTTTTAGTGATTTAGTAGATCAGAAGTGGAAAGGAGACGATGCGATGTGAAACGTCGTGCAGGAAAGTGTGACGGAGAGATACAAAGCAAATGTTAACGAGTTTTGCAAATTGCTTGTTAAGAGTCGAAAATCGGATCAGACTGTTAATAAAAAGAAGACGCTGCATTTTAAATCGATTCGGCTCGAGCAATTAGAAATAATGATCACTTAATTGTGAGTTATTGATGTTGTTACTGAATATCTTGCTTCAATTATGCGTAGAAATAAATCGCGAAAGAAATTTAAATTTTTTTGGCAGATTCACTTTGGGATTTTCAATCCGATCGGGTCGACCGGCGCGGCGCTAAGATTAACCACCACAAAAGATGGTAAGTTAGGTAATTATGTAGTCAATTAATGTGAGTTCCTCTGACGTACCCAACCCCCCAAGTTATTTCCTCTTTAGCTAGTCATGCTGTCTGATATGTGGTATAAAGAGAGGAATGAAAGGCAAGTTTTTATGTCACTTCAAATTTGTTTATTTGCTTTGCATAATTCATAACATGTGTTTCAGTTTATGCAGATTTTAGACCGACTAATAATATGTCTGCCTCATAAAATGCAGATGTTGATGCTAATTGCATATTAAATTTCATGTTTTAATTATCTAATATCATACGTCTGAAACCTTCATTTAAATTCTATTGTGTGTATTTATAATGAGATTAATTTTGGATTACTTAAGTCTTAAATTAGGTACAACTTTTTTGTGGACGCGTCTTTATCTCAATATTAAAATTTGTAACACAAACAATAAAAATCAAGCGAATTTTATGGCATGTCGTTCTAATTATTTCTTGATTAGGTATGCAAAATTTTGTTTGAATTTTATGTCGCATAGCTAAAAATGTGGACATAAAAGAAGGAAAATATTGCAAGTCGACGCTAACTTAACTTTACTTCTACGCCAAGAACTGAGGGGGTCTAACTAAACCCTTAACCCCCTCCGGTTTCCAAAAGAAAACATATTAAGTGTTGGGTAGCTTTAGATTCCCTGATATCATTGATATCGCTGAAATTCATATCATTTTCAGTCAAATTCATCACAATAAGAAGCAGAAACATTAAAAAACAATAAAAATGTTTGGTAATGTCTTCAATTTTATTACATTTGCTCTCGCATTTATCACAGAAAATAGAAAAAAGTTGAAATTTAAAACACGAATGATATTTTCACCCTGAGACCTGGGAGCTTGGGAGGTAAATAAGCAACAAAGGTGATATTTCACGAGCCAAATATTACGCAGTATTCAATTTTGAAAAGGCATCTTTTTTTTTTTTTTTCCTTGTTTTTTTCCTTAACTGGAGGGTATTCCATACCTCCCAGACCCCCCGGTCTGTAGACCTAATAACCTCAAAGTTTTTAATTTTGCCTCATTTTTTATATGGGTATGGAATATCCCACAGTTACAAAGATTCCAAGATGTGCTTATTCTGTATTGATAACGACTCAAATTTGGTTTAATAAAAGTTATTTTGTTGCTTAGTTACAGCTGCAAGGTAGTCCATATTTTATTTTCTACAGCGCTCTCAGTTCATGGAAAAAATGACCTAAATATCTCAAAAATTTTATTGCGTTTATTATAGGAAATTCAAAACCAATGTAAAAATTGCCATTATAATAAAGACCTGTGCGTTATTTGATCCTGGAACCGGGGGGTATGGAATACCCCCCAGCGGTAACAAAGCAACAAAACGCTTTTTCAAAATTAATATCAACGCAAATTGGACTTTTGTAAAGTCATCTTGTTGTTTATAGCTATGGAATATTCCACCTCCCCCCTTTAAGATTAATCTAGTACAGAACATTAACTTGATTAATGAGTTAGTAAATTATAAACAGTTACAATTAATTTTGAATAGGTATATAAAAAAATAATAAAAAAAAACTGTTCACATATTATAAAAAAACCAGAATCTTTCATGTCGATACACACAGGTGCGACAACAATAGAACTCGAATCCTTTGCACGAAGGCGAATCTTCTGCTCACTCATACGGGTACTACCCCGAAACCATAAGGTTGCTGGGATGACTGAGTGTTGCTTCCTCCACCCGTGCCGCACTAAGAAATCCGGAACAATTCCGAAGTTCACCCAGTTCATGACTGACACCGGAATCACACAACTGTCCCTCAGTAGCGTTCACATTTGTTTGCAGAGGTCCCCTTTTCAGTTTGTGTCTCAACACCACACAGCCACCAAACAACAATAACACACACGCAGCCGAACCAACTATCGACGTTGCTGAGGTCCGCACAGATGAACTATAACTGTGGTGCTTTGCTTAGTCGATACCTTCCTGTAGTGTCTTCTCGAACTTCCGAAGGTTATCCTGGGATGAACGCAACTCGCTAAAGTCGAAACTGTGAATAAGTGATGTTTTGATATCCGTTCCTTCGTTTGTTAGGTGTTGTAAGTTGTTGCAGCAGCTGTCCTCGGTAATGTTTAATTGAAGAACAAAATTTTTATAACTGATTACTTTTGTTGAAGCTGAAACTAATACGGTTGACGCACTTGCACCCTGGCGAGAGCGAGAGGGTGCCAGCGCCCACCAATTTTAAATCTACGGCTTCTGAGTGGTGATCTTCGCATAGTATTGATACTGTTATTTCTTCCGAGATTACGTATAGCCATGAGTTTGTTGTTAGTTCGTGCCATATTTTCAGTTTTGCTCTTACAGCCTGAGTTCTACAGTTTTCTGGTAGTTTGTTCAAGAATGGAATTTTACGAACGCATCATACGTTTCATTATTTTCTTGAATGGCCAGTACTGAGTTTCTTTTAATTAATTCGACCAGGTTTATACTTAATCTCATATTTATATTATTCAAGTTTGAGTCGCCAACGCACTAGTTTGCTACTAGGATCTTTGCAATTAAAAAGCCAAGTCAGGGGTTTATGGTCTGTGATTATAAAAAACTTTTTTCCGAATAAATATGGTCTAAAATGCTTAGTCCCCCAAGCGATTGCTAATAATTCTTTCTCTGTGGTGGAATAATTCACTTCAGATTTGCTTGAAGTCCGAGAAGCTTAAGCTTAAAGCAGCTTAAAAAAGTCCTGTGTTGATAAAGACTCAAATTTGGTTTAAGAAAAGTTACTTTGTTGCTTAGTTACAGCTGCAAGGTATTCCATATTTTATTCTTTACAGCGCTTTCAGTTCATGGGAAAAATAACGTAAATATCTTTAAAACTTTATTGTGTTACTGCAGAAAATTCAAAAGCAATGTAAAAATTACGATTATAATAAAGAACTGTATATGTTATTTGGACGAGAAACCGAGGGGTCTGGGGGGTATGGAATATCGAGCGGTAAAAAAGCAACAAAACGCTTTTTTAAAATTGATAACAACGTAAATTGGACTCTTGCTGTTTACTTACTGCTAGGGAGTATTCCGCAAGCCTCCAGGCCCACATGTTCCTGTTATAGAATTTTTCACAGCTGAAAGGAATTCAAACAATGTCTATTTTTTACTAGTGAAAAGTTACTTTTGTGCTTATTTACGGAGCTGAGAGATATTTCATATTAATTCCCGTTAGAGCTCGCAATTGCTAGGAAAAATATCCTACATATCCTTAAAGTTTAATCAGATTTTCCACAGAAAATTGAAATATATGGTAAACAAAATGAGATAAAATTAAAGATCTGTAAGTTGTTTTTGTTAGGTTTTTGTAAGAAAGTAACAAAAAGCAATTTCAAAATTAATAACAATCCAAAGTAGACTCTCGAAAAGTTGCTTTGTTGATTCCTTACAATAAGGGAGTGCTCTAACCCTCAACTCTCCTGGATCTTAGATACACTACATATTTTATTCCCCTCAAAAAGCTCTTGGTTGCTGTGAAAGATAACCTAAATATCTGTAAAAATAATGTAAAGAATGAAGCAACATTAAAGACTTGGAGGGTATTATGTTTATAAACCGGAGAGTCTGGGGGGTAACTGTAAGAAGATAACAAGACAATTTTGTAATATTTACTATTATTCTATTTTATTTTTGAAAAGTTATCTCGTTGCTTACTTCCAGCTACATATACGGTATTATATACTGCATTCCCCCCTCCCACAGTGTTCTTGGTTTCTAGAAAAAATAAATAACCTACAAATCTTTAAAATTTTATCAAATTTATAACAGAAAAAGAAACGGTCGGAGAGCTATGGTCGAGCGAGTTGACTACGAACGCTCAATACCCGGTTCGAATCCGGGTAAGCAGCAACTTATTCTGGCTGTCTTCTTGATCCTCCAGGTTGGGGGTTCTACCGACGGGCTCTCTCTTCGTCGTTTGATAAAATTTATTATTTTGAAAAAGTTTCTTATATTTTCCATAAGTTGGGGAGTGTAGGGTATGGAATCCTCCCCAGCTGTAAGAAGACAACATAACAATTTTTTAAATTTTATAATGACTCAATTTTACTCTTGAAAAGTTATCTCGTTGCTAACTTCCAGCTATGAGGTATTTTATATTGCATTTTACCCCTCTCCCTCCTCCGCAATGTTTTCGGTTTCTAAAATAAATAACCTAGCCTAGGTATCCTTAAAATTTTATCATATTTATAACAGAAAACTGAAAATTAACTTAAAAAATTCGATAAAATTAATTATTTTGAAAAAGTAGTTGATTATTTTTTTCATTAGTCGCGGGGGGGGGGTATTGTATGCCCTCCAGCTGTAAAAAAGCAACAAAACGCATTTCCAAAATTAATAGTGACGCAAATTAAACTCTTGAATAACCGCAGTTATTTGAGATGCCCCCAGACCCCCCGGTAACGAAAATCTCAACAACTGAAAGGAATCCAAAAAGTGCGTTGTCAATATTTATAAAAACTCACTTTTACTGTCGAAAAGTTGCCTTGTTGTTTACTTAAAGTTTCTGGTTCCTGTTGTAGTCCCCCAGCTGAAAGAAATCCAGAAATCGTAATTTTACTCTTGAAATGCTGTCCTGCTGCTTATTTAGATTTGCTAGGGTTTTTTTAGGTTGCTATTTTATATTACGTTCTCCCTGAACTCTTGATTTTCGGGAAAAATAACCTACATATCTGTAAAATTCCGTTAAATTCACAGGAAATTTAATACTACTAATGTAAATAATGCGTTAATACGGAAGATCTGTAAGTTACTTTCGCCAAGAACCGGGGGGGGGGAGGTCTGGGATTGTGGATTACCGTTTAGCTGTAAGGAAGCAACAAGACGTCGTTTTGGAATTGTTGATAACGCAAATTGGATGCTTAAAAATCTACTTATAGTTGGAAAGTATTCCAAACTTTCATACCCTCCTATTCCTGGTGTCAAATGTTCCACAGTTAAAACCAATCCAAACAAAATTTTTAAAAATTTCATTTTACTCTTAAAAAGTTACCTTGTTACTTACGTACAGCTGCGGGGTATTTCATTCCTTCCAGAGCTCTCGGTTTCTGCGAAAAATAACCTACATATTATCTTTAAGCCACAGCCGTGGAGTGATGTGACCGCTGGTTGAGTACAGAGCGGAAATTCTAGGTTTAAATCGCAAACTATACAGAATTTCTTAGCTCGGTCTTTCAGTGGGCATCTACACGCTGTGGTGAAATCGATATTGATTTATAGGAAATATGTAATATGGGGACTAATCCACCCCGCTAACTGGATTTGTAATTCCTAGAAAATGTTAATTATCCTTAAAATTTTATGATATTTATTACAAAAAATTAAAAAGTAATGATAAAAATGCCATAAAATTAAAAACATTTAAATTATTTTTTAAAGGAACCGGGGGGTCTGGGAGGGTATGGAAACCCTCCAGCTGTAAAAAAGCAAGACGCCTTTTCAAAATTGATTTAGACGCAAATTAAATATCTGATTTATTATTATTATTCAATTAGTCGCCTGGTTGTTTACTTACAACCAGGTGGTATTCTATACCTTCCCGGTCTTTAGAGAAAATAACCAATATTGTTTTTCTCTTTTCCAAAATTAAAATTTTGTTTTATAAAATGACAAATTTTTAATTTTTAATTAGCACTTTCGTCAAAATTAGCTGGTAGTTGACTCTCAACTTTTTTATCACTAAGCTTATATTCTTATGTTGTACTTATGACTCCTTTCATCCAGGAAATTCTAAGCTACTCGCAGATTAAGACAAAAGAATAATAGATTCAAAAAAATTTAAATTTGGACATTAAGGAAGAAAACAAAATGCCATACTCGAATCTCAACGGGATCTAGATTGAAGACAGGAAACTCCACGATATTGGTGCGATTTTAAAATACCAACCGGAAGTTTCTATTCAAGAACTTCTTAGAATCGTGCCAGTTCGAATAGAATTCGGCCAAAAATTCAGATGGATTGTTAATTGTTGTTTTTGCACTTATTTTACCATCACAGTTGGTGATACCCATACCCACAACGACCTTATCAATTGTTTGAAATGATCTTAGCTGGTTTTACGTCACAATTTAATACCAACTGCGGTGCATCTTTGTTTAATATTTTTGCAAAAATTTAATTGAAAGCGATGGGTAAATTGCGGTGAGCAAATTTAGTGTGCCCTTATTCATCAGCCATTTTCTTAACGTAAATTGCTCCTTTTTTGTCTGATAAGCACTTTAACGATGGAAATGATTAATCTTGTAAATTTTCAATAGAATTGGTTTGTTTATTGAAAAGCCGTTCAGGTGGATCTCTCTCTTGTCTAGTGAAAAAAGCTAGTTAAATTTAACAACCAAACCTACCCATTCCTGAAGGAATTTCCGTTTCGTAAATCTGCTAACTTCATCCGACAGAATTTTCTTTTATTGATTGCTTGTTATTTCTAATTTTTGACGAGAGCCAAATCGTGGAAGAATGTTTTGCACAAAATACATCCCATTTAAAATTAGCAAAATAACGAACAATCTAAAAAGCTCGCGGAATAAATTGCAGTTGAAAAAGCATAAATACAATTAACGTAGACAAAATATCGTCTGTGGAAGTATTTTAAATTTGAGAATGCGACTTTTGAAAAATGTTGATTGGACTATAAATTATTGGACTGTTTTAATTAATTTAACAATGTTTTACAACTGTCCCTTGCAACAAGAGTCGAACACATTATAACATCCTGAACTGACTTCATACATCTTGAAGTTTTTCCGAAATGGGTGGTCATTTATCGTTTTAGTCTTCGTATACACTCATTTACTGCAATTCTACCGTATTATTTGTCTCGTCTTCCATCTCGCTCGCCAATTTTAAAATCGTCACATTTATATAACATTGTCTTCTTCTCTAAGTGATGCTATTTGTAAGTACTCGTCGATCCTTGTTCCACTCGAACATTGAAACGGAGGCGATTCTTTTCGAGTCGCTATGCACAGTAGAATTTTAATTGCCATTTAAAATAACGCAGCTTTTGTTGTTTCTTTGTAATTCAAATTTAAGTTACCTATGTAAGAAATTCTCTCTTGTCGTACTAATATATTGTGTCTTGGTGCGTTCACACAAAATTTGACTCTATATCCAGTGACGGTAAGATTCAAAATCTGGGTAAATACCCTAACGCTATATACTTGATTATACACGAAACTTGTCTTTTAGCAATTAGGTTTAGACTTAAACGATGTCTTTGTCAGCTATAATGGCGCAAGCGTTTTCTATCCTTTTTTACCATACTAATTAAAACATCCAAATTGCGACTGCTTTTAATTACCAAGCCAATTATCGTACTTTTAAGCAGCTTAACCTGTACGTTTAATAATTACAACGAGTTTCGATTTTATCTTTTGCATACAGATGATCACATTTGCTTTTACAAACTGCATAAAAGGGATTAAAGATTGACAATACCACCCTTATTGCTTAATTAAGTTACGAAATTATAATATTCGTTTGTTACGTGCGCGTCGTCGCTAATTGGATTAATACTATTGAACGCCGAAAATTCAAAAATAGTCAAATTTAAGGATTAAAGTGGCAATTAATTAGCTCGTTAAATTAATTACCATTCCGTGACATAAATTCCCAATAAATAATAAGCGAACAATGCGAAATTCCAATCGCGCGAAATATGAAAGAAAAAATTAACAATAAATAACGGTCGGTGGGTACATAAAATATTAAAGTAATAATTTTATGCATATAAATTTATATTTTGATACAATGGAGAATGCGAGACTAGTTTTGGCTTCGTCTTGTATATTGTAATAATTTTTGTGAATTGTACAATCAATTAAAGGTCTTAAGAATTTAAATAAGCATATCTAGACAGTTCCTACCATTCATCACACCACACAAATCTTTATAATCCGATATTTATTCCCGTCATTATAAATAAATTATTCATCCTGTAAAGTGTCGCCTTGTGCGCTTATTAAAGACTTATTCGAGCACAATTAGAGATTGTCCGGCCACACAAGTAACCAATGGGACCTTAATGAACTATAAATACGTTTCGTATTTTACATTGTATTGCCTTATTTATGTGTACCTAATATATTAAAACGTATTTTTTTGACTTAACCCGCGATATAACACAACCGTCTCAAACAAAATTAATTTTCAATACCGCCGAATTATACCTAATTGATAATAAAAAGAACCATTAAAATTTAAATTATCGAATCGATTTATTATAAAATTTTAACAGTTTACTATTATCGTTCACCCCATAACGATATACGCGCTACTGGCTATTTTCGGACCTAAAATTTACAAAATTGTTTCAAATACTATTTCAGTGCATTCCAATCTTCGCGGATAATTATCCGGTTAATATACTCGAAAAGTCACTTTAAATATAAGTAGTGCAACCAGATTATGCACCTACACAGGTCATCAAGTGGAACTTTTCAGTTCCTGAGATTTTTTTTTAAATAAAAGTAGTTAACTCTCAACCCGGTTACAAAATTTATCCTACTTCATTATGGCCCTCTCCTCTCGGAAGACAATGGCAAACCACCAAAAGTAATCTATCAAGAGAACCATTTAATGTTAAAATTAATAGCCACAAAAAAATAACTAACTATACAGGATGTTTTAAAAACATGAGACTAGGATGTTACAGAGTATCCATGAAGTTAAAGTAAAAAAATTTTCCGCAAGTACAAAATTAAATTTTTTTAGGTTAAAACGTTCTAATAGTCAAGAGTTTTGTGGTGATTTATTCATTTTCACAAAAAAAAATAAGCAGAAATCTGAGTCTCTTTGAAAACGTTTCATTCTCTTTATTTTTGGATTTTTCTCCTTAACTTCTGAAACTTGCACCGGCAAATAAATTAAGTATTTAAAGGCAAAATTAATTTTTTGTATAAGCCACAACCAAGGTAGTGCAGCTGCTACCTCTGCCTTCTCATGAGAGCGCCCATTGGATTTTCTTATTCTTATTCATATTCATGATAGTGAATGGCGCCAATAATAATTCCCCCAACATCCACACAACCATGGAGTTTTAAGTAGTACACAACTTTAACTACCTGGGTTTTCTGATCTCTAACTCAAAAGGGAGTACACCGGAAATAAGGCAACGACTGGCCAAGGCAAGAACGACGACCACAAAATTTGCCAACATATAGAAGGATACTCAACGATGAGACTTCTGACTGCACTAATATTTCTAGTAGCCACTTATGCAGTCGAGACATGGACAATGAAAAAAGACGATAGAATAGGAGTGGAGGCTTTCAAAATGTGGATGTATGGAAGAATGCTGAAATTCCCATGAACGGCTCACCGTAAAAATGTGTCTATTTTAAACGATTTGATCATTAAAATGCGGTTTTCGACTAAGATCGTCAGTCCAACCTGTGCTATTTTGGGGATATTGCACAAAAATCGGAAGGAATGGAGAAGTTGATGATCCAGGGTATCCCAGATGGGTAGATCAAATGAAATCTCTAACTGGACAAACTATACGCATGAAGCAACACATGCAGAGCGTGACAGGAAAACGTGGAGCAATTTTTTGGAGACGCTATCGTCATTATGACACTATGTTCTTTTGTAGGACGATGGAAACTGATAAAGAAAATCAATAAATATTATAAAGCTTAAACTTCACTGACTCAGTTACCCATATAGAAAAACAATCATTGGTTTACATAAAATTGATCGATCAAAAAGAAAAATTTTTTTGAGTGAGGCCGAAGGCCGAGCAACTATGGTCTGTACATGGTCACTTTATCTCAAGTAAATGTTCAATGTTTCACCTGGTAAATAGTCCAGTGCTTTTACCATTAAAAATGGAAAAAAGTGAAAAAAATTATAGTACGATGAAACCCATTGGAAACGGTAGAGAATATAACAAAAATGAAAAAAAAAATTACGGGCGATCTGAGGTCGGGAAGGGTGAGGGGGTGAGTTTTTAAGGGTAAACAACGGTTTATTTCGATTTCCGGCAAAACTGCAAGTCCTATAAAAAAAAGTTAAACGGCAAAGTTGTAGGTAATAAAAAGATCTACAACTTTTGTATCTACACTTTTTTCACATAACCTCAAAATTTATGTAAAAAATTCAAATAACCGAGTTTTTTGTTTTTAATTTTTATCTTTTGCAAAAAAATTTATTTTTTTACGAAATTTGGTGAAAACTTACCTTTGTGTGTCCCAAAAATATGGTGATTTTTTTGATTTAAAATATTCATTTTTTAATCTTATTTTGACTTAATATCGAAAAAGCACCCTAATTTTTAATCGAAAATTCTCACGTCAAAATATCTGCTTTTTTAAAAAAGTTGGTGTGTTTTTTGTTGAAATCTCTACTTTCTGATGGTATAAAAAAAACATACATTAATTACTATGGTAAATGTTCTCAGAAAATGCAAATAATGAAAACAACTTGAATCTGAAAATCATATCTTTAATATTTAAAACTACTATTTTCGCATGTTTTTTTCAATATTTATGTTTTATGGATATTTGTAATTTTTTATTTACCATGTATAACATGAAATCTTACGTTTTTCGAGTAATTAAAGTGTAAATTTTAATAAATAGCTCAAAATTGTAGGTATCTAATAATTAAAAAAACTTTTCGGATTCGAATTGTTTTCATTATTTGCATTTTCTGAGTACATTTACCATAGTAATGTATATGTTTTTTTATGCCATCAGAAAGTAGAGATTTCAACAAACAAAAAATACACCAACTTTTTTAAAAAAGCAGATATTTTGACGTGAGAATTTTCGATTGAAAATTAGGGTGCTTTTTCGATATTAAGTGAAAATCAGGTGAAAAAATGAATATTTTAAATCAAAAAAATTACCATATTTTTGAGACACAAAGGTAAGTTTTCACCAAATTTCGTAAAAAAATAAATTTTTTTGCAAAAGATAAAAATCAAAAACCAAAAACACGGTTATTTGAATTTTTCACATAAATTTTGAGGTTATGTGAAAAAAGTATTAATGTAAAAGTTGTAGATCTTTTTATTACCTACAACTTTGTTATTTAACTTTTTGTTATAGGACTTGCAGTTTTGCCGGAAATTGAGATAAACCGTTTTATACCCTTAAAAACTCACCCCTCCCCCTTCCCGACCGCAGATCGCCCGTAATTTATTTTTTCTTTTCTTTTTGTTATATTCTCTACCTCTTCCAATGGGTTTTATCCTACTATAATTTTTTTTTGTCTCAAAAATTATCGACCCTGGTCTAAAATTATATAAACAATATCAAAGCCGTGCGGCACTAATTAGCAGCCCTGGATCTACAACTTTTCCGAACTTGACATTCCACCCTTTTCCTTCAGGATTTGAGTTTAAAAACCAAATAAGAATAAGTTTAAAAGTTTAGTTATAACGACTTGGCGCCTTTTGAACTGCCGCCCGAGACAGACACCCCGGCAGTTCTCCTTTAGATCCAAAGCTGCAAATTAGAAGTGAATAAATAAATTGGATTTATTTGTGAATCACAACAAAGATATAAAAGCTGCAGGGCCGTAGCTAGACATTGGTCATAACAGAATCCAAATTTTTTTTCTTATGAGTTTAGTTTAGACTTAGACACTTTTATTTAATCCCTTTTTATGCCAGTGGAAGGGAAGTTGAACCTCCAACCCCCTTTCATCATTTATAGACGGCATTACTGATTTGGGGTTACTATTGTTTAAATTAACAAATAAGCTCACCATATTAAAAAAAAAATCTCAGGACGGAAGCGGCATCTGCAAATGGGGGAAAAATTTGGTAACGCCATCTATTTACCAGGAAAAAACTATACATATAGTACTTATATTGCGTTTTACATCTTTACAGTTCATTTATCTCTGATCACACTAAAAAATCCTAAATCTGTCTATAGCTTACGTCTTTGACAACGGTAGAATTGGTTCCTTCGTTTAATACCAACTTAAAATTATTTTCTAACCTATCCAGTTTTGTATAATAACTTTATTTACCGCTTTAATTCAAAACTAATTTTGGTTCAAAATTTAGTAAGTGATTGAATGGTGGTGATGATTCAAATTTTACTTGTGGTTAACAAACTTTAAACTACATAAACTTCTTCTAGAATTGGAGGGTATTCCATACCCCCCAAACCCTTCGGTTTCACAATCCAAAATAGTGTATGTTCTTTTAATGGTGCACAGAAAAAAATTATACTTAAAAATAGAACTATTTCTGACTAGATTGTCTACAAGTACAAATTGTGTAAAAATGTAGCACACTTTATGTTAGAAAATAGTACAAGTGTGCACTAGAGATGACTAAAATTGTGCGTACAATTGTACTAAATTTTCACCCAATTTGAACTTGTAGCAATCTAGACACAAATTGTTCTACTTTTAAGTACAATTTTTTCTCTGTGTGAGGTACGTAAAACCGCTAACGTTATAAACGGATCAATTGATATATTGTGGTAGTAGTACCGGGGGGTCTGGGGGGTATGGAATACCCCCCAGTGCCAAGAATTTAACAGTTACATTATTTTCTAAAAGCTTTTATTTAATTTGGTGTGAGCGTCGTCTGTTGTCTGTGTAGATGGACTTCTTTGAGGCCATTTTTAACCAACTTCTCGATGTCCTAGAGATCTGAAATTTAGTACACAGCTTTCACTTGCCGAACATTTTTATTTGTAAATTTTGTTTTTTTCAAATTCTAGAAAAAAAACTTAAAATCATAAAGCGCATGCGCCTCTGCGTATTAAATAGTTTTATTATACAGGGTGGAAATTAACATAGATTTCTAAATCGTCCAATAACAAAAATGTTCGGTTAAAGTAGTCCTAATGAAACAGGTAGTTAATTTTTTTTGAGGTAAAAACCCAAAACCGTTTGAGATTTTCTGGTTTGTTAGCAGCCGATTTGCAAAAATTTTACACAATGGATAATTTTAAATATAATGCCGTTCATATCAAATTATAGCAATACAAGTTTCATCGCGGTGTGTTGCAGACATACTTTACAAGAATTGTATTAGTTTGACAATAATAAAATTCATCTCTTTCCTGTTTGTTGACTCTTTCTAGTTAGCAGTGTAGGATCCTACATCAAGATTACGTTAAAGTTAACCTTCTGGTAAAATTATCCCCTACGAGATAAGCGTTTTTGGCGGTAAACTAACGTTAGCGCACTAGGTGGCTAATCTCACCCCAAGATTTTGTCGATAACTAAAGCTGTATCGAATTGCGCGGTTCAAATTGGATTTAAAAAATAAATTTATTATACCTGGTGCTAAAAATTAACTTAACGTGAGTTAGTCGTAACTACCAAAATCCGCCAGGTGTGTGAGTATGGTGCATGCATGTTCAAAACCGCTAATGAATGAGATTATTGTCCGTGCAGCGTGAAATAGCCCACTAATTGCCTAACAATCAAACTGCTCTTCAATTTGAAAACATTTTCTAAACTGAATAGAGCTCTGATTGCGTTAAATTTATTGTTATTAATGTACTTGTACCTGCGACGGATCCATAAATAAAATCAAAAAATTGCCGCCTAACGCATAAAAACGTAATATTTTCAAATTAATCGGATTATTTCAAAGCTATCGAGGCAAAAATTGTTAGCTACCGATTTTGAAATTCTCCGATTCCAATCTCGACGCTTGCAATACCTGCCTACCTACCTACCAAAACTGTTGCGGATCTTTTGATCAGTCTAATTAAATCTACATATTTGCTTTTGCACAAATTAAAATTAATGACAGGAATTAAAATACAGATCACATAATATTATAGGATAAGTAGGTATTGTATGCGACACAATTAATTTTCCTCAACGTTTGCTCAATCCATCGAAAAAGATATCGTAAATAAAATGAAACGCGAAAGAAATAAAACGATCAAAAGAATATTTGATCGTTAGCTAAACATAAGATAATGATCAGTTAGGTAAATTGGCTTAGTTATTCACCAAACGTTTTTAATAGGGTAAATCTTAAATCCTATTGTTCCTTTTTTGTTCTCTCGTTAGGGCAGATTACAATTTTAAAATATTAAAGCGCGCAGCATTTTATGTTTGTTTATAACCTCCCATTATACGATTGTAGATCGCTACCTTTCACAATTATACATGCAAGTGCCGTTTAAAAAATAATGATCACTAAAACCGTTCATAAGTGCTTTTATACCATTTTAATTCCCTCTAAGTTTGGTAGTAAAAACAAGCAATAAACGGAATTGCGTTATGAAAGTTTCCTAGGCCAATTTAAACCGTGACGCATTGGCGTCCTAAAAAACCTTGATTTTCAATTTTGGATTCGATCTGAACAGTACCTAGGAAGACTTAAGTCAGATTCTTATGCCCGGTTTCATAAAACTTTTAACAACGCGTTAATTCAACTAAGCAATAGAAAACGTTTGTTAGTTAGACCTATAGAAAGCATCCGTTAATTTTTTTAATCTGTACTTACCAACCTCAAAAGATTACTATATAAGATTTTACCAAAAGAATTTTTTATTAACAAAATATTGAAAAAGCAAAAGTAAGATTTTACTATGAACAAAATAAAGTATTTAGAAGAAGCAGCTGGACCAGCTGATGTTGAAGGCGATGTGGAGACTGAAACTCAAAAAAATATTGTTTGTCAGAAAAAGCCGCTTGACAAAGAAAAAACAGAAACCGTCGTCAGTAATAAACGACTACGTGCTAATGAAGATGACGAAGGCTGTGCTAGCAAGAAAAGTAGAATAGAAGTAACGGTAGAAAGTTGTCTACAGAGCCAGCATGAGGAATGTAAAAATTCCGAAGCTGTAGAAGAAGAACGTTACGCGGTTATTCAAATTCTCGAAGAGGACGACGAAGAGGACGACGAAAAGCACGACGAAAATGACGACGAAGATGAAGACGAAGAGGACGACGAAGAGGACGACGAAGAGGACGACGAAGAGGACGACGAAGAAGACGACGAAGAAGACCACGAAGAAGACGACGAAGATTATGACTTTGACAATGACTCTGATGACTTTGACTCAGACTCGGACTCAGACTCTAATTCTGAGTCTGATTTTAACTTTGACTCGGATTCTAACTCTGACTAACTAAACATAGAATAAAAGAAAACCTAAAATTAAATTTTTTTTATTACAGTTGGTATTAATGCCGAATGTTTGTATTTTTTCTTTTGGAATTTTATAGCCAACTTTAGAATAAATAAATTATTAAGAAAATTTTTTTTTGTTTTGGAATAACATTGAACTAACGAGGTAGAATTTATTGTTTAATTTTATTTATGTAATTAAAGAAGAAAAGGGCAAAAAAATGAAGGTGATCATTTATAAATTTAAGTAGGGTCAGTTTTTTAATCGGATCAAAAATTAAAATTAAGGATTACACGAAACTAGCTCAGAGTACTCAAAAGAAATACTCGTAATTTGGCGGAAAATAAAAATCCCTTTTTTCCAAAAATTTTGCAACGGTTGAAGGTCAAACAAAAAATTTAAAAGCTGATAGATGCTCAAACAATGCTCTAACGTTTGACACCAATTTTACCTCAACATTCCACTTAGAAAGGCAAAATGCTTATAGCTCCCCCCCCTTTTTTTTTAAATTTTTGCAAATATTTCCGCCACGGTTAAAGTTCAAACAAAAGTAGGTATTAAAAGTCACTAAATTTATATAACGTAATCAAGGGTATAAGGATCGGCTTTACACCTTTAGTGAAGTGACAGTTAACGCTTAAATAGTTAAAAAAATCAACCCATTGTTTGGTTCAACAAACCAATATTGGTTGTTTAACCAATACATGAACTACCATATAACTAGAGGTGGTAAAGTCGGTCCATTATACAAATTTGTTAATAAATTAGTGCAAGTGTCGCACGACAGCTTTAATAAGGAGCGAGAAAGTTCCTCTCCATCATGAAAAAAGTTTACTTTTATAACGCTAGAAGCGCCACCGTCAAGATTTCTCGCTAATTCTCCAATAAAAGAGCAAGAAAGTTTGACGTTAGCGCTTCTAGCGTAAAAAGTACACTTCTTTTATGAAATTTTTTAACTCTAGAAGACGCTAACGTCAGCTTTTTTGCTCCTAATATGTTGACCAACCAAATAAAACAAAAATTTCTATTTAAACAAGATTATTCTTATTATTGAAAGAATAAAATCTACGGCTTACTATGGACAAAATAAATTATTTAGAAGAAGCAGTTGGACCTGCTGATGATGACGTTATTATCCTTGAGAACTCTAAAGATGAAACAAAAATGGAAAAACATAAAAACCATAATGATGATACCATAAACAGGACCAACGTTGCCAAGGTATGCAATTCGGAAAAGAAAACTGAAAATAAACGATTACGTGATGAAAAAGATGACGAAAGAGGTCTCAACAAAAAAACTCGAATGGAAGCACCGGTACAAAATAATTGTTTTCGTGACATTCACTCGGAATCTCAAATTCAACCAACACAAATTACGATCGGCGCATGTAGAGCTACCGTGTCGGTAGAGGATAAACAATACGTAAAGGCCGCTTTTCCTAGCATGAAAGATAAAAACAAAATTGACAAACTCAAAATAAAACTTAAATTCAAACAAGCCAAACTCAAAAGACTCCAGGACGAACTCAAAGAACTGAACCGCAGAGAAGATCTAAAATTTTAATTTTTTGTTATAAATCAAATTTTTATAAATAAAAAAAATTAAAATTTTATTAATAAAATTTTAATTGTTTTGGGACCACAAACCCCGTAACTCCGTTTACTTTAGAAAATTTTTGCATAACCCCCAAACCCCCCAGTCAAAATACCAACTTTGTGTATATTCCGTTATTGATATTTTAAATTGTAGCTGGTCTAAATAAATAATAATCAACCTGTTATAGTAATATAATAGGGAGGGGGGAGAGGTGAGGATTTTGGAATACCTCCTAGGTCTAGGTCTAAGCCCCAATTTTTTAAAATTATCTCAAAAGAATGGATATTTCAATATTATTATTTATTTGATACCTAAAATTTTAATTTTTAAATGAGAAAAATTGTTTTAGGACCACATTGAAAGTAGCCAAATCTTTTACTACCATAAGTTTTGCTTCCATTTTCAATTTTAGCTTTCTAATAACTTACCACCCTGGGGGCGGTAAATTTGTTCAAGTCTATAATAAATGACATTTTAACAACAACCCAAACCTAGTAAATATTTCTGTTCTTCAAGGGTATTCTATACCACAAAACCCCCCAGTCATAGAAACCAGCTGAGTAAAATTTTTTTGTTGATTTTAGTTTCCACTGCAGTTTCGTCTTTAATTTGAGTTCTTTTGGCTTTTTCTTATCTTCATTAACAACTATGGTTTTCTTTGCTGAATTTATTTATTTTTATTTTTATTAAAAATTTATTTAAGGGGTAGATATCCATTATAATGTAGATATAACTGATGCGGTATGCCAATATCTTATTAAAGCAGTAATACTATAATTTGTTGCATTGGCAATCTAACCTCACAAATATACTACATTGAACAAAAAAGAAATTCAACGTTTCACTGCAGACGTAATCAACATTTCAATAATTTCTTTCAAGATTTGATCAAATCAGAATGCCATCGTCAGCTGGACCAACTAATGCAAGTGGCATAGAAAACTATGAAACTGTAGTTTCATCATCACATAATGAAGAAGACGATGTGAAGAAAAGAAGCACTGATAAAAACAAACTCAAAACTCGAATGTCTCAGAGGATTGCTAACATCAATAAAACTAAAAGAAAAATTGATGAAAAGTTGCCCGCTAGCAAAAATCAAGATAAGACTTCCCCGAGTGAAAAAAATCCTTCGACATTAGGAAATGTGACCAACAGAAAAACAAATTTCAGAGATTTTCCCAACTTGTTTAAACGCAAACCAAATGGAGCAGCCAAGAAAGCAAAACTAGAAGAAGATAAAAGTCACAGTGATGATACTCATACCTTAACCAAGACCAATGTTGCCGATAAACTCAATTTTGAAAAGAAAATTAGAAATAAACGGTCAAGTAATAAAGAAAATGACAAAGGCGGTGTCAACAGAAAAACTCGAATAAAATCACCCGTAAAAAATTGTTTAATTTGTGAAATTCAACCAAAACTGCAATTTGAAACAGCACGTGATGCGATCGACAATCTTATAATATTGACGTCGTAAACTATCTTATAAAATTTAAAATTTATAAGCCTGAATACATTTATTAATTTATTGTAGTGTTGCGAAATCGTAAAATTTGAACAAAATTGATATGTGGAATTAGTGAAAATGTATCTATTGACTCCAAATGTTTGCATTGCTTCTCTTTAAATAAAGTAACTTAGCTTTCTAATAAGAACATCGTGGAGGGTAATTTTTACTTACCGCCTTAGAAAGGTTAAATTTGTTTAACATTAATTTTAAGCTGGATTTAAAAATTCAGTAACTCTGTCTTTTCTTGGAGGGTATTCAAACCCCCCGGTCTTTAAAACCATCTGTTTAAATGTTCTTTTAGTGATTTTTTAAATTAAAACTGTTATGAATAAATAAGATTTGACTGATTACGGTAATAGATCGGGTGGTCAGTAAATCAGTCAGTAAAGGCGGTAAGTTTGGTTAAGTTGATAATAATTGACATTTTATGTGCGCTTAGCAAATCCAAACATTGGAGCTCCGCCTGTTCTTGGAAGGTATTCTATACCCCCAAACCCCCCGGTCAGAAAAACTGACTTAGTAAATGTCACTTTGTTAATTTTGTTGCATTTCTGATTTCATCTCTACTCTGAGTTTTTTCAGCTCTTCCACATCCATTTTTTTCTAACAATTTTGCTTCTTATTTGTACACTTGGTGTGCAATCGTCCTAGATTCTAACTGGGATACCTTTACAGAAGTGATATTTTCAATAAATACAATTTTTGTTATTCAGGTCGTATTTGGGGTAGTTTTCATACCAGTTTTTAGAATGTAAAGAGACCATTTTTGTTTCTCTTTTTTTTCGGCCAAGCCCCATGAACGTTTTGAGATGTTTTTGTGAAAATTATTTTCACGTGATGGGGCGTAGCCGGAAAACTTTATTAGTTTGAGAGGCGTAGCCAAACACAGCACGAGGAGAGAGGCATACAAAATAAGGAATGGTACAACACATTATGATAGATTTTCACTGGTGCGGCATGGTTACATAATTATCTACTTTATTAAAGCAGTAAAGCTATAATTTTTGGTTGTATTGCCAATCTAACCTCACAATTCTACTAAAGTGAATGAACAATATCAATGTTTCACTATAGACGGAATGTGAAAATTCCGTGCACGTAATAAAGTTTTATCATCACAAAATGTTGGCTATGTGAGGAATACGAGCGAAGTTTCAAACAAATCCGTAGCAGGCTCAACGTTGCTGAATAATGGAATTTGAACGAAGGACGAAGGCCATGATATGGAAGCACCAGTACCATAAATTACTTTCTTCCCTAAATTAAATCGAAATCTCAAATTGAATCAACAGAAAATAAACAGAGACGGAATATTGTGGATAAGCAACACGTGGTGCTTCTTTTTCCTGAAGAGGAAGACAAAGGCGATGATGAACACAAAGATGAAATCAACAAACTCAAAGAAAAACTCAAAAATACACGCGAAGTACTCGAAAAACTTGAAAACGCTCTCAAAGATGGACTTGAAAAACTCTTAATTCAAATTAAGGACGAACTCGATAAACTGGGCGAATTCTCTTCAAAACTTTCTAATTTTGGTACTCTTAGCGTACAATCTTTTATTTGGTGCGATTCTTACAAGAAATCTGAGAGATAAACTACGTCTTGGTATTTTCAAGGTGTGATAATTTTCCAAATTTATTTAAGCGAAAGGTTTATTTTATTAAACAATAGAGAATTTTTGAATAGCCAAAACAAGGATTATATAATTTAGGCATTAGGAGGCTTTAAAATTCAGCTTTTTTTAGTATTATTATGTCGTGCTGTTGAAACCGGGGGGTCTGGGGGGTATGGAATACCCTCCAGTGCCAAAAAAAGGTATACCATTTTTAAACATGTGCAGTAAACTTTTCTCTCAGATCAAGGTTTTTGTACTTATTCATTAAAAATTTGACCATACCTAAACGTCATAGCTGTTAGCCCTTCAGCCTCAAAAATGATAAAAGAGAAAAGAAGCTTTCTAGAACATTATTATATTGAATGACAATTTTATAACTGTATATTTGGTAAACGCAAACAATTAGATCTGTTAGTATTAGAAAATTTTTTTAAACAAAGTCTTTTAAAAAAGAGATCCACTAGTCGAGCTTAGGTTAGTGTTAAGACACAATATTTTTTAATTAATACTGCTAAATAAGAGATGAATTGGCTAGCTTTCCGTCCGTGGACGGACTTTCCAGCTGGTTATTAATAAAATCTAAATTGTTTTAGGATCACATTGAACTAACGAGATAGAATTTATATAGCTAACCTGGTAGGTCAGATTCTTAACCTAGATTGAACCTAACTTAGGTTACGATTCTAATCTAACCTAGGATTTGTTCGTTTTTTGAGATCCTTCAGGTTTTCAATAGTTCTTGAACTTTTTAACAAGGTCTTTTCTAATATTTAAACCTATGAGGATTATGTTGCATTTCCTCTTCCTGCCACTTTCTTTGCCCATCGTTTCATCGTTATTTTATACTTATAATTCCTATTGTTCTCTTCCATTTCCTCTTCATCGTTTCTAGCTTTTTTTAATCTTAACTTTTTCGGATTTCTTTATCTTTACTGTGAGTTCTTTCTTTTTTTTTGTGACATTCTTACTAAGATTTGAAAGAATAAAAGATACAGAACGTGGTGATATATTCAGAATTTTCAAATTTTTCAAATTTTTGAATCGTGAAGACCCCTACTAAGAAGCAATAGTACTATAATTTGTTGTATTGTAATCTAACCTCACAATTCTACTACATTAAAGTATCAAAATCAACGGTGCACTATTATAGACTATGAAAAATTTGTTTAATACGACCATAGATACATAAAAATCTGCAGCTCACAAATATTTGATATACAGAGAAAAACCACTTGACGAGTAAACGTCCGAATCTGTCAAATCGTAATTGTCACAAAAAATTGAAAAAAAAAGGCAAAAAAGCTTTATCTGTTATAAATAAAAAACTTTTGAAATCTTAGTTGCCAAATTAGTAAGTAAGTTTTGCTGCAATTATTAATTTTGTATCGTGATATTTTTCTACAAAATTATTATCAAAACAGAATTTCTTACGTCTCTATAGGGGTTAAATTAGTATCAGTTGCTAATAAATTACATTTTGCATATGATTAGCAACTAAAACTCTCCATAACTTTGTCTGTTCTTGGAGGGTATTTCATACCCCCCAAACCCCCCGGTCTTTAAGACCATCTGCGTAAGTGTTTTTTAATTTATCTTTTAAATTGTAACTGCGTTGACTAAAAAAAATCAACTTATTATGGTAGTAGATAGGGTAGACCGAAGATTTTAAAATACCCACCATTGACGCATAATGCAGATAATTTCTCACAAATCTGAACAAGAGCAACAAAATTGCTCTTTATTGGGTACCAGGTCAAGAAGGAATTGGGGATAATAAAATATAGCTAATACACTATAGCTAAATCAGGCTCAAGAACGCTCCCAATTGGACCCGAGCCATTCTGTAGTAGAGAACGAAGAGCAAGAAAACCATCTGGCTTAATACACCAGAAAAAAGACAGGTGAAGAAATTTATAGAGTACTCGACTGTTGAGGTTAAGAAGTTTCTTCTTTTATCAAAGAACGAAATTATAGACTCATTATGGGGTTTTACCTCGAAAAAATGAAACTGAGAGGCGATGGACGCTAATACTAAATTGGGCCAGCAGTCATATATTTTTCTGGGGGCCTTCCAACCTTCCAAAAGGTGCTCTTAAAGAAAAGGTGGTTGTTACTATTTTCTTTCGTTTTTAAGTCAAAAATACCACTAAAAAGTAAAATTTGTAAATTATATACAGTATACAAAAGGCAAAGGAATTAAATAATTGAACCTTTTCTTGCTCAATTTACATAAGATCCTTATAATCTCTTAGTCCAATTTCCAGGCAGGCTTAAAGCAACCTTGCCCGCCTGGACCAATTTACAAACGCCGGAGGGGATGGCAGATGCAGATTCTGTAAATCTGAGATAGAATCGATCAAACACAATAACAAATTGTTTCTACTGCTTATTAACATTTTTTAATTAATAGCGCTGAAAGAGAGATCCATCGGCTAACTACTCGTTCGTGGACGGAATTTTTACCTAGTAGAAACATAAAACGACTGTTTGATACAAAACTTATATTTTTCACCTCGCAAGTGGTGATTTCTATTCAGATTTTATGGGTGTTTAGCAAACAGTAATCTTGTCTAAGCTTGGAGGGTACTCTATACCCCCCCCCCAAACCCCCCGGTCACAGGCATGATCATAATGGATATTTTGTCATTGATACTATTAAATTGCAACCATTTTAAATAGATCAAGTTATTAAGTTGCTGTATTGGGACCGGGGGGTCTGGGGGGTATGGAATACCCCCCCCCCCAGTGCCAGGAAAAGAATAATAAAACTTTTGATCATATACTACAGACTACAGTAAACTTATCTCTCAAATTTGATTGATTAGTTTTCGGGCATACTCATTAGAAATGTGATCACATCTGAGGGCCATAGTTGTTAGGCCTGCAACTTTACTTGTGATGAAAGGACCAAAAATCTTCAAAAATATTAAAAAAAATATTTCAAATTGCACGTCTCAAGAGAAAGTTGACGGTTTCACCGCACTGAAATGATGTATTTTTGCAAAAAGTTTAATAAAAAATTTTGTCTTTTGTCACACTTACAGTTATCTGTTTTTTTAAATTAAAATTAAAAATATTGTTTTAATTGGACCAGAACCCCAAAAACAATTCATTTAATTATTATTATCTTTCATCGTTTAACTATGTTAAATTAAAACAGCCTGTGTTTATCCCAAATTATTATTAAACTTTTCTGAGACGAGACACTTTTAAATTATGCGTGGTCATTTCACAGGACTGAAAAGTTCGGATCACTTTTTCAATTCAGATTTGAAATTGCCCTATTCAAATAGGTTATTTTTCACAATTGTTCGTCCTTCTGTTCCACCGGGAAAGATAATCACCAAGTGATGTCAAAATTTGTAATTTTTTTCTAAATTTTTAAAAATAACTTAATTAAAAAGGTTTTCACATTTGGGCATTTTAATCTGTGATTAAAAATCATCAATTAATAAATTTTAACCTAAAAAGATTTTTTCTCCGAGCAAGTTTTGTATTATATTTGTTTAAATTACTCCCAAATTTGCTATCACTTTGAAATTAAAAATTCTTTCTCTTATCTACATAAGTTAAATTAAAAAAATAATTAATGGAATGGATTCCATTATAATAAACAGATTACAATAATTCAATTTATTTGTAACATAACAAGGTTTTCTATTACCGAAAAGGGATAAATGATTTTGTGATTTAGTTAGTGTTTGACTTGAGGGTAAAATAAATCAATCATAGGGGACGTTGGACATATTTAAACGGCCTAACTATTAAGGAATCACTAACCGGAACAGGAGGAGCTAAAAGAGGGGTAACTTTATCGTTTCACACTTTGGTTTCGAAAAGCCAGCCCTTTCTGAAATTCGGCCTAATAGTATGCAGTAACAAACATTTTCAGATCGACGTTTTCTTGGTAAATAATAATTTGAAACGTTTCTGTGGTGGATGTGCACCTGGAGCATCCGGGTGCACGGTTTCTCTTCACGGCCCGACGAAGAATTCTAAGAGCGTTGCCTCATTAGAAGGAATGCAGCGCTAAACTGACACATGTTTTCCAAAATATTAATCACAGTCTTGTACGTAATTAAAATTATGTTTAATTAGGGGGTGTTTAGTTCTCACTTATGCTCACGATGCCACTGAGGCATTCTTCAAAATTTACGATTTGTTCCAAAAAATTGCTTAGCACCTACCGATTTCCTGCCTCGTTTTTATATATCGGAAATTACATGGTATGCTAACACCATTTGTGCCAAAAGCAACAATTAAAGTAATTTTCTAAATTAGATCACGTAACATAAAGTCATTAGCGAGTGTTCGCTCACGAAATGATCACGCTTAATGCACGATGAGGAAACAAATTGATGTAAGTTCTTTAGTTATTATTAACAGCTCATTTTAAATGTTTAATATTCGCTTTCACGATGGTCGTAAAAGACTTGTTAAAAATTGTGGGAAGCAAATATTATCTAAATTAACAAAAATCAAATATCTACTCACGAGAAGGTAAAACATAAAATTTAATTATCTAATACGTGATGCACATTACGACGGCATAAATTTCAAGTTTATATTTGTCGAACAATTTTTTTCAATTTTACCTTTGTCTTCAGGCTACTTCTCGAGCAAGAAAATTGTCCTGTCTAAATTCGTGATTTATTAACTTTAGTGCAT
The DNA here is from genome assembly GCA_905340355.1 of Rhagonycha fulva. Taxonomy (NCBI): domain Eukaryota; kingdom Metazoa; phylum Arthropoda; class Insecta; order Coleoptera; family Cantharidae; genus Rhagonycha; species Rhagonycha fulva. The sequence continues at coordinate 26,168,642 of HG996559.1, read as the reverse complement.
GCAAAGCTCAAAAACTCTTCAATTCTAATATTTCCTGTATCATAAAAGCACTTCATTATTAAACAAGCAAAGGTGAATATTATATTATTGTCTCGTCTCTCGAGTCCTGACACGGCGCTTTGAAAGAGAGCGTGCCACATTTTTGGAAGTATCAAATTTCAAAAGATAACAATTTGAAGTAAACTTCCCTCTCGAGTCTCGAAAAAAAAGGACAATTAGATTTTAATAGACCTCAACAACATAAAATTTTATATGGACTTAAAATAAGGAAACAAAGTTTATTTTCGAACGATACCTACCACAGATAACAATGGGTCAATACAAATTCTATAATTCGGGTAAACTACACACAAAAGACGTTCATCTTCAATATCTGTTACTTTTAGTTATGGTACTCTTTACCTTTTCGACTTTTTGTATTAGGTGAATGGACTGGATTCATGGGTGGCACTTGAATGAAAGTGATTTGATTTTCAATGCTTTTTTGCTTCTCTCTTAAAATACGATTTTGTAATTTGTGGAAAAGGTGTAACTGAAGCAAATTTAGAAATTTTACTTTTATTAAGTTCTTTGTATGCAAGCAGATGGTGGCGTTTGCTTAACAATGGAAAAGTTGGAAACGACTGGAGAGTACTTGAAGTTTGAAAAAAACAACATTAGGTGATAAATGCTTTTTCAATTTGTTTGTGTTTAGGCGCACTCGCAAGGTGTCTCAAAAATTAAGAAACGTTTAGGTAGACAAAGCGTGAAAAGAGAAAAAATATGTTTGTTTCAGCTTTTTGGAACTATTAATCAAAATCATGTGGAATCGAACCACGATGATTTGTTCTTGATCGTTTATTAAGTTATAGTGCGACCTAAAGGCCGCACATCGTAAACGTTGTATTAAACGCTAATAATTCTAGCCCGGAGTACTAGAGAGAGCTACAGCCGCTTGTTAAAAGGCACCGTGTAAAAAGTATAAAAAAATACGTGTAAAACCCAGAGACACCAAAAAGTTAAAAAAAAAAATTTTTATGAAAATTAATGAAGTTGTTAAAACTTTTTTAATTTTCCCCATCTAAGGACGCAAATTGAATTACCCCTATGTAAGTTTTTGAGACCCAATTTCAATCATCTTAAGAAAGACCTCATTTTAATCGTACTGCATAATTTATTACTAATTTTTTAAACCGATAATCCCTTAGGTCCCAAAATTCCGAGCACTCCAGCACCGTGGGGCCTGCGGGCTCTTAGTTACGGTGTTGGCCGTAGGTGCTACTTTACTACATAATTTTTAAAAGCTAATTATGGAATATTACCAATAATTAAAATTAATAATACTTCCGGTAATTATGCATACGTTTGTTTGTTGGAAATTAAGCTGATTATTATTATTATCATTTTATCTGTGTGTTTACATTTTCTCAGTATTTTATAATAGGTAACAATAAAGGATAATTAGAATGCGGGCAATTATACTATTTAATTTTTTATAATATTTAAATACTTAATTTTAATTCTCGGAATGAAATTTTCTGTTTTACTATTCCATAACTTGCTTTTAATTTATATATCTTTGATATTTCTAATTTTACTTGATCTGAGAAATGTTGCCTTTTTGCCTTTTGAGCTTTATTTTGTCACCCAATTATTTCTTTATTACTTATTGGAAAATCGCCCAAGTCACAAAGGTGGGCCATCTATAAAGAACAGGCGATCATAATGCAACAGTGCCACTTTTGGGCTGGTTATGTTTCATCTTTGCAATTTTTCACAGTCAAAACATTGATTTCGGAATATAGAAAAATGTATTAACACCCCCCCCCCTTTTTACTGGAAAATCACCTGGGTGGTAATGTGAAATTTTTCCTCACGCAAACTTCACCTGGACTTACCAAAAAATGAAAGCTGCCGGCCATGGTTACGCCTAGATTAACAGGTACTCCTCTAAAACTAAAACAAGCCGACAAAGTCAAATAGTTGAGAACAATACTTAAAAAGAAGCTGAACTGGGGAAAAAGTTTACAAATGAAACTCAAAAATCAGGGCTAAATCTTTGGCAATTTCCAAATGTCCTTGTATAGTGGCCCAGAACCAAACAGTAACAACAGCGTCTTCCTTACACCAGATCCAGAGATCGGTCTGTCTGACTGTAACTGATGGAGTAATGCAAACAGCATCAACCGCAGCTCTCAGGACTCTCTTATGCCTTCAACCACTTGATCTGCAGAAGATGGTGGTTAGGGGTGCACTTAGGCTGCGTAGTTGGAAAATATGGAATAACAGGCAAGAAACTACGACCCATATGAAGATCCTGATGTTTCAAAAGAACATCTCTGATGCATTTGCATGCAACCAGATGAAATCCACTCTAAATACATATTTAAAAAGAGCATCTGGTTATGACATACGTTGATACTCGAACGTCGGACGGCTCCAAAAATAATGCTGAGACATTTGCGTAAAAATAAAACAAAATATTTTTTAATTAAACAAAAATAATAGAAAAAAGTTTTGGCCCATTATGGGGTTTGCGTTGTTATACGCGGAATAAATCAGAGTTGTTTTTGAAATAAAAAAATCAAAAATCAAAAGCGGAAAAATTTGAAAAATTAATGATTTTCTCCGAAAAAATAAATATTTTTGTAGAATTCAAGTTCGAATATTTTTTTTGTATTTTTTCCTGAAAAGTACGTTTAAAGACAAATAAAAACAAAACAAAGAACGTTTTGATTAGTCAATTTTTGAAAAAGTTACAATCGTTTGAAGAAAAAAAACATCAGTTTTTCTAAAAATTCTTAACTTTGTAAACAATTTTGAAAAAATTTACAGAACTGTTTTTGATGAGATAGTATAATACGTAAAATCAGTTGTGTAATTTTTTCCAAAATTTTTTACAAAGTTAAAATTTCAGAAAAACTGATGCTTTTTTTCTTCAAACAATCGTAACTATTTCAAAAATTGACTAATCAAAACGTTCTTTTTTTGTTTTTGTTCGTCTTTAAACGTACTTTTCAGGACAAAATACAAAAAAGATATTCAAACTTGCATTCTACAAAATTTTTTATTTTTTCGGAGAAAATCATTGATTTGTCTAATTTGTCCACTTTTGATTTTTGATTTTTTTATTTCAAAAACAACTCTGATTTATTCCGCGTATAACAACGCAAACCCCATAATGGGCCAAAACTTTTTTCTATTATTTTTGTTTAATTAAAAAATATTTTGTTTTATTTTTACGCAAATGTCTCAGCATTATTTTTGGAGCCGTCCGAGAAAGTGTTCCGTTGATATAGTAAACAAAATTGGTGTTACAAAATACACTTTTGAAATCAGTTTGAGTTCAATTATTTGGGTTTGTTGCTTCCGAAGGGTTGACCTGAGCAGCAGACTTTTACGCGGTACAAAATATCATGTTTGCAGAAGATAAGCAATACGATAGTGAAAGCTCAACAACGGAGGAAAGTGCCAGAAAAAGACAGGGTAGCTTTGAGATTTTTAATAGAAGTAAAAGGACAAATAGAACCCCTACTAAAAAATCAGAAAAGGTAGGAGGCGAAATGGAAGAACTAAAAGAGATGATGTTGCAAGTGCTAACAGAGATAAAAGACATTAAGAAAGGACAAAAAATTTATGAAAGTGAGATCAAGTCCCTGAAAGAAGAGAATAAAGCGCTGAAAGAAAGGGTTGAAATACTCGAAGTGAGGCTAAATCATATGGAAAAAAAAGATAAGAAAAACAACATAATTATGAAGGGGGTGCATATGGCTGGAAAAGATGCCAAAGGAGAGGTGCAGACTTTCATAAGAGATAAATTAGGCGTCGAAGTAACAGTTGACACTGCCGAGGTAATCAAGCCAAAAACATCACAGCCATTTGTAGTAGCTAGGATGAGTTCATGGCAAGACAAAATGGTAGTAATGAAAACAAAAAACAAACTGAAAGGTACCAACAGCTTCATTGATGATGACCTAACATTGCAGGAACAAAAAATACAAGCCAAACTAAGAGAACACGCCAAACAGGAAAAAGGAAACGGAAATGAGGCAAATGTAGGATATGGAAAAATTTTTATAAATCGTGAACGTTGGGATTGGGACCAGCAAAAACAAAAGATAGTAAAAAGTGGAAGACCACCTATACTAAAAAACTAATAGTGAAGGAGGCCGGACAGAAAAATAAAATAACGACAAACTGGCGAGAAGACGGAATATTGAGATTGAATAAAATGAAAATAACAGAGGAAGTTAACGGAACAAGGGGAGAGAAAGGAAATAAACATGAGATATTGATAGCCAGTTGGAACGTGAGGGGTATATTTGAGGAAGGGATGATAAAGCAATTGATTAAAATCCTTAAGCAGTACAGAGTTGATATTTTGGCACTGCAAGAAACCAAGCACAAAGACAGCGGAATATTCGATCAAGAAGGTTACACATTCTTTATGAGCAGTGGAACTAGTAGAAGATTGGGAACGGGTATGGTAGTAAATGAGAGATTAAAGGCCGCTGTGATAAGATTTGAACCGGTGTCAGAGAGAATATGCGTACTGAGACTAAGAGGTAAATACCAAAAAATAAGTTTAATAAATTTTCATGCACCAACGGAAGAAAAGCAAGTGTGGCAAAAAGAAGAATTTTATGAGTCATTAACAAGAGAGTATGAAAAGATACCAAAATATGACTTAAAAATAGTGCTGGGTGATGGCAATGCTAAAATAGGAAAGGAGGAAGTATACCAACCAACCATCGGGAAGTATAGTATTCATACAGACACCAATGAAAATGGTCGCTTTTTGGTAGATTTTGCAATGGAACATGACATGAAAATTGCAAGCACGCACTACCAACACAAAGAGATTCACAAAGGAACATGGACAACACCGGATGGAAGAAATGTTAACCAGATTGATCATGTGTTAGTGGAGAAAAGAAGTGAAACAAGTTTGAATGATGTAAGAACCTACAGAGGACCTGATATAGACTCCGATCACTTCATGGTAGGTGCAAAGTTTAAGCAAATAATACCCATAAAGAGCTCACTAAAAGGTGAAAAGGCAAGCAAAGTAATAAAAATCGCACTCCAGAAAGAGAAACCACGAGAAGAATACCAGAAAGCAATAGAGAACGCGGTAAAGAACGAGGTAAAACCGACGAACATAGAAGAAAAAACAGAACTCTTGACAAGAACAATAAATAATGCAACATCTAAACAGAATACACCAAGAATTCACAAATATAAAGAATGGTTTGATGAGGAATGCCGGGAGGAAGTTAACAAGCGTGAGAAAAGTAGAAAAATAATGCTACAACTGAAAACGGTAGAAAGCAAGCGAAAATATGAAATACAAAGAAAGACATGTAAAACACTGATCAGAACAAAAAAGAGAAAGTACATAATACAAAATTTAGAGAAAATAGAAGAAGAGTTTCGATCGAAGGAAGTAAGGAATTTTTACCAGGGTATCAAGAAGGTTAGAAGGGGGTACCAAACAAGAACAACAATATGTAAAGATAAACAAGGAAACTTGATAGGTGGACAGGCCGAGGTGATCGAGCGATGGGCCGAATACTTCGAGGACCTATTGAACAAAACATTGAGTAGTGACGAAGACCAAGAGATGTACGATAGTGACACAAATGAACCAAGCGTGGAAAAACCAACAATGGAAGACATACAAAAAATAATCCGCAGTTTAAAAAATAATAGAAGTGCTGGAGATGATGGGATACAAGCGGAAATGATAAAATATGGAGGAGCAATAATCGAGAAAATGGTTTATGACTTGATTGAAGAAATATGGGACAAGGAGGAAATGCCGAAGTCATGGAGAGAAGCAGTTATATGCCCACTACACAAGAAAGGCGATAAGTCAAACTGCGAAAATTATAGAGGCATAGCATTGTTGAATGTCACATACAAGATCTTGGCTACATGCATTAAAAATAAGCTGAACAAATATGCAGAAAAAATACTGGGAGAGTACCAAAGTGGATTCAGGGGGGGTAGGTCAGTAACAGATCAAATTTATGTGCTTAGGGAAATACAGTCAATGAGTCATGAGCTCAGTTTACAAACATACTTACTATTTATCGATTTTAAGCAGGCGTATGATAGCATTAATAGAGAGCAACTCTACCTGGCACTGAAAGAATTTGGAATACCAAGCAAAGTAATAAGAATGGTAAAAATGACGCTAAAGGAAACAATTAACAAGGTGAAAGTAAACGGTAAAATGTCAAGAGGATTTAGGATAAGAAGTGGACTAAGACAAGGTGACCCACTCTCAGCGGTGTTATTCAATTTTGCGTTGGAAAAGGTCTTGCGCGATAGCGGAGTTAATGGAAGGAACACAATATTTCGAAATACTCACCAGTGTTTAGCTTTTGCAGACGACATGACAATCATAGCACGAACAAAGTATGAATTGCAGCAAATTACAAGAAAAGTACTAAACTATGCACAAAAGATGGGTCTGAATGTTAACCAAGCAAAGACGAAATATATGGTGTGGAATAGTAAACCATTCCGGAAAGGTGATTTTTTACAAGTAGAGCTAAAAGAAAATGTAGTGGTTAAGTTCGAGGAGGTAGAAGCATTTACATACCTGGGAACACTGGTGACGAGAGAACCTGGAAGTGCAGAGGAAATTAAAGCTAGAATCGCAGCAGGAAACAGAAGTGCGTTTGCACTGAATGCAATACTGACCGGCAAAATGTTTTCAAGAGCGACAAAACTCAGAGTATATAAAACAATAATACGGCCGGTAGTGACATATGCAAGCGAAGTGTGGTGTTTGAGGAAACAAGAACAAGTTATGCTGGGTGTATGGGAAAGAAAAATCTTAAGAAAAGTATTGGGTGGAAAATATGTTAATGGGATATGGGTGAGACGCACTAACCAGGAGCTGTGCGAAATTTATGGAGAAGCAACAGTTGTTGGTGTGGTCAAGTCGCATAGAATCAGATGGTTAGGTCATTTGGAGAGAATGAACGAGGAAAGAATACCCAACAAGATGTTAAAGATGGATATGGGAGAAGTAAGAAGGAGGAGGGGTAGACCGAAAACTAGATGGAAAAAAGAGGTACAGGAAGATTTGAACATCTTACGAATCACTGAATGGAGAAAGAAAGCTACAGACAGGAAGATATGGTCAAAAGTGGTGAAACAAGCCATGGGTCTACAAGGCCTGTAGTGCTACTGTATATATATATTTCAAAAGAAACTCTTATTTATTTCTCGTATAACAACGCAAACCCCATAATGGGCCGAAATTTTTTTCTATTTTTTTTGTTTAATTAAAAAATATTTTATTTCATTTTTACGCAAATAATATTTTTTAATTAAACAAAAGAAATAGAAACAAATGTCGGCCCATTATGGGGTTTGCGTTGTTATACTCGGAATAAATCAGAGTTTAAAAAAAAAAAAAAAATCAAAAATCAAAAGTGTCGAAATTTGAAAAATCAATAATTTTCTTAGAAAAAATGAAAAATTTTGTAGAATCCAAGTTTGAATATTTTTTTTGTATTTTTTCCTGAAAAGTACGTTTAAAGACAAACAAAAACAAAAAAAAACGTTCAAATTAGTCAATTTTTGACATAGTTACGATCGTTTGAAGAAAAACGACATCAGTTTTTCTAAAAATTCGTAACTTGTTTTGGGTTGAGTAAAAAATTTTGAAAAAATTCACAGAACTGTTGTTGATGAGATAGTATAATATGTAAAAATTTCAGGAAAATCAAAAAGGATCGGGTTCAAAAGTGGTCGATTTGGTGTGGAATGCCCCATATACATTTTCTCAAAGCGTAAATACATAAATAAAAGAAACACATTTATTTTTAATTATTTAAGTGTAATGTAAAAACGGGGGGTCTGAAAAAATATCCTTAGTCAGCAGAAAGTAACTCTATACCCCCAAACCCCCCGGTCAAGAAAACTAACATAGTGTACGTAAGGTCGAAAAGTTAACAGTTATATAATTTTTTAAATAAACATTGATATTATTATTTTTGCGATTGTTTAACCTTTGGAGGTATTCGGTCTCACTCACGAGGGGTGGAGACAAAACCATTGTGTATGCTCTGTCATTGAATTTATTATTTAAATTTTAACTTTTCCAAATAGATAGTTAACATGTAATAGTATTAAAACCGGGAGTCTGGGAGAATTTCCCAAGTCAGTAGGAGGTAACTCCGTCTTGGAGGATATTCCATACCCCCCAAACCCCCCGGCTACAAAAACCAACGTAATGCTTAGCAAAACATACATTGAGTTGGTCTTTCTAACCGGGGGGTTTGGGGGGTATGGAATACCCTGCATTTTAAGATATATATACAAAAGATGCGTCTGAAGTAAAAATCAAATAATTTTTTTTTTTTATTTGTATTATCGATTTCTTACTGTTGTTATTTTAAAATTATAGTAATTTAGTGTTTAGTTAAGTTTTTGACAATAGACCTCTTCAGGTAGGTAAATATAAAGTTTTGGAAAAAATGTTTGTTAATAAAACAAAGACTGGCCATGGGTTAGCAAAATTACAAAATCATTTAAAATTATCTAAATTTAAGCTAATTATAATCCAAAAATTTCACCTTTTTCCAATTTAAAAGCAGATCCGGTTATGCCTTTGTGACAATCAGAGATTGAATTACAAACCGGACGCTTCAGGTTCGAATCTTAAAACTTGAATTGATAGCTTTTACCTATTTTTTTGGATATTTTAACAAAATCACAGTTTTTACATTTCAAGAAAAATGAAACCAATACTTAAACTGTAATCATCCCATCAACTGTTTTTCTCAATTTAATTTTTGAAGTTTGATCATAAAATTTCAACTTATTTGTAGCAAATTGTTGAGGAAGTCAATCATTTGTCAAAATCTGTCATGTTATTTGATATGTAATTATTTTTTTAATGACCAAGAAATCTTCGGTTTCGGTTGTGCCAAACTGTCAGTGGTTAATTTTATGGGACTTATCGTCTAGTGACCGTCTGCGGTGAAACCACCTCGTTTTTTAACCAAGCCGAGTTCCTGTTAGAAATAATTAAAGCAGCCTGATTGAATTTTTTATAAGGTAAATTAGATGTTTAATTTTTGTAAAATTATACGGTAATTAGTTCGCTGTAAGTGAATTTTTTAGTACCATCAGCAATGTTGACCTAGACCGTGAAGAGGGCCCCGGCGCCCTGGTGCTCCACCCCGCAATATGAGACATCTTGGGCTTTGACCGTGCCGACTCATGTATTTTGTAAGCAAAAGTTGCCGAAGAGATCAAACGTGTCGTTAGCCCTACGCTGTTACGCCAAATTTTTAATTAGCTATGCTTTGTTTCGAAGCATGGTTTAGGCTCGCGTACAAGGATCGTGGAAGGAACAAATTTGAGAGAAATCGGAAGCTTTCTCCATAAGTCTCAAAATCACCTGCATCATGGTCCACGAACTCTGTTCGTTGGAACCAAATTTGATTTTCAAAAATTTAACAGTGTACTTGAGCAAACAACATAAGGATCCTAATTAAATGTTGTTTTAGTTGAGTCGGTCATTAGTACCTAGATGGACCGCAAAGCGCCGCAGGATTGTCTGTAAAGCGCCTCTTTGTTTTACCCACTGACCAGTTTTGTCTATTGCTTGTACAAATAATAAACTTTAGGTCAATCTTGAAGGTTTGTTGCCGCATTTTGTCCACATGGCTCATAAATAACTTTTATCTCGAGGAGGCATAAAATATTTAATAATTTTAGTTTAAATATTTAAAAATTTCTCGAATGCCATTGTCGGACAAATTATCGACTATTAAATTTTAAATTGTTCGAGTTTTTGTAATTTTGTTTAATGTGGAACAATTTATGTACAAAGTTAAATATTTTAATTGGTACAGTCGACGAAGATAAGGTTGTCCTCTTACTTTATTGAATGTGTAAATTTTTCGTATGTCTCGTTTAATTAATGCCTTTCTCGCCAAAAAAAATTCTCGTATCTTAAACAATTTGTATTAATTATAAAAATAACGACCACAAAAATATTTTAATTAGCTAAAAGTTTTTAAAAACAGAAGCTACTTATAGTGAGGTGGTCTGTCCAGTTTTTATTGTACAACAACCCCGACTTCGTTTACATTTTAATCCAAAAATAAAACAAATTGCTCGCATTTTCTTGGTTTATATTTGCTAATTTTTGGTGGGCAACTTTAACAAAATTGGAATTGGTTTTGTAAATTACATAAATTACCGTATATTTACTATATTAATTCCAAGTTGATCGACATCGTTAAATAAGGTGGTAAAATTGCGTGGTAAAACATCTGCTCGTGAATGATGAACTTATAATGCAAGTAATCAACTTAATTAACACCGCAGGCTGCGTTTTAGTATTTAACGGGGGAACGAAAATAAATATTATTTTAATATCGTAACTTTACCGTCGAGGATTTATTTTCAGAAACTGCAAAATTAATTTGATATTTTGAAAAAGTAGAAAAAGAGCCTGACTTTGAAAATGATCAAACAACTGATTCGAACTCGGGGAAAAACTTAAATTGTCTGCACGGTAATTTTTGCAAAGCAGATGAAATCAACTTGTAAACTGATGAAGGAATTTATTCTGATTGGGCTACTTAAGTATTCACCGAACATGGTGAATAACGGGATTATCAAAAATAATTTGAAAGGGTTAAAATCAATTCAAAATTACAAAATAAACATTGGAAAAAATTGTTTTAATTTCTCAACTTTTAATAAAGGAAATCATTTGTAGATCACAGCACATATCCGACGCAACCAGGGTTAGAACTGCAGTTTCTAGCTTTCGTAGGAACAGCCAAATTGACAAGAAATTCAAAAGAGAATCGCACTGAATGAACTCTAACAGCTAAAAATTCTACAGTCTTGGCAGTCGTCATTTTTACATCAAATCTTGCAGTGCTCCAATAAATAGAAAATGACCTGTATATAGAAGTACGGGTAGAAATTTAGTTGATATGGATCTACTAGCCAACCGCCAGGGACGTCCTTATGGGGAAGATGGGGGGAGTTTTCCCCTAATATCGTAGTAAGTTAGGAAAAAGTTGCTAAAAACACTCAAAAGTTGGTCAATTTGACAATTTTGTTGTTTAAATTTACAAAAAGTTGCAAAACTTACAAAAAGTTGGCAATTTTGAATTAATTCAGTTGGTAAGGTTGGGATTGCTCTCCCCTGAAAAAAGTTGGTTGGGCACGTCCCTACCCACCGTCACTTCCAACAACAAAAGCAAAGTGAAATTTTTTAGAATGTTGCAATAGTCGATTCCTATGTTACCACAAATTTGTACTACAATTGTAACATAAAGTACTACAATTTGTACTTGGATAAAATTTGTAGGCAAACTTTATAGTAAATAATAACTAGTAATTGTACTACTAATTACTATAATTTCTACAAATATTTGCTACAAATTGAGAATTTCCACAATTTATAGTAATTTGTGCTACAATCAAATTACTTCAAATTTTATTCAGTATTATTATATCAAATGTACTATACAAAATTTATACATCATAGGACTAAAGTGCCACTTTTCATCCTGCGTGTGAAGGTTTTTGGACGAGGCTTGCCGAGTGCAAAAATCGAAAAATCGAGTGCAAAAATCAAAAATTGAAGGGTATTCCATACCCCCCAATTCCCCCGGCTAGAAAGACCAACTCAATTTATGTTTTGCTAAACATTACGTTGGTTTTTTGTAACCGGGGAGTTTGGGGGGTATGGAATACCCTCCAAGTATAAACAAAGTTGCAAGGTTTGACAAACACACAAACTTACGCTGTGGGGAAATATAGGTTTTATATTTTAATAACCGGTTTTATTGCTGATGAATTAGCAAAAATTAAGAATAAAATTAATTTTGAGGTACTAGTAGCACAAAAAACAGGCCCAAAAAAGATATTAAATTTATTACTGAAAATTTTATGGGATTTTTATAGAATACATTAAAATGAAGCTTTTAAGGTGAAAGTAATCTTAAATAACGATAAGTTTAGCTAATAAGCGATCATAAACTTTCTAATTTCTGTACGAAAAGCGACAATAATAACCATTCTGTTATCCGTCTATGTGGATTTACTTACGCTTTAAGCTGGGAGTGGCAAACAAACAAGAGCAGCAAAAACTACTGTTTAGAGGCTTTTCTGGCTTAAATTTGCCAAAAAAATGCACCCCCATCTTATTAGCACACTTTGTCGAGTTGGACCGGCCTGGTGAATATTTTTAATTAGTACAGCGTTAGTCACAACGATTCGGAGCGGAGGTGGCGGAGTGGAAACGCAAAAAGTCAATTTTAGCAACGCAACTACGTCCAATTTTGGATCCATCATCGTTAAATTAATTTAAAAATATTATCGTATTAGCCACAGTATTTTATAAATTTTTTGAATTTTTGGAGAAAATTTAAGGCTTATTTTCAATGGTTCTCAAAATTTTAGTTTTATAATTGCTTTTTGCACTATTTCGATCATTCTGTCACCTGAAAATTATTAAATTCATGGATTTGATCCCCTAATTCCAATCAAAAATAAATTAATTAATGGAAAAAAAATGAAAAAATTGTTATATTTATGGTTGCCATGGCAACAAAAAAATCAAAAAATTACTATTTTTTTACGTAAATCGCCTGAGGATGAATTGCTACCCATCTGTTGGAAGCAGTGATTTTAAGAAGCCCAATTTTTTAATTCCTCCGCTACATTACGATCCGGGTAAAAAGATTTAAGTCAAATTAGGTGGGCGGGGGGGGGGCAAGGAATTAAAATTTTAAAATAGCTTTAAGGCACGTAAAATAAGAGAGTATTTATACAAAATCTTCCAAAACAATTTCAAAAGTTGTCAAATGTATTGTTTTAAAGCTATTAAATAAATTCTTAAGTTATTAACTTGTAATAATAATAATTAAATTAGATGTTTTAAAATAATTATATCGAATTAAATAATACAATAATTAAATTAATTAGTAAATTTATATTTGATATCTATTTTACTCTGATGAAGGACGTACCCACGTCTAAAGGCTCAAATAAAATTTTTTTTTATATATATTTTAAAACATTCTATATACAGTGTGTTCACGAAAAGTGGTTAAGCAAACTAATCAGGCACCCTTCTGTAATTGACACAAAGGAAGAGGAACTTTCTATCTATCCAATTATTATATTATATTGGCCCATTAATTGCTCTTTATTAAAGGTTCTATTAAAGGTTTTTTAGCCCAATACCATGATCTAATCATAGGTTAAGATCATCGTCCTCTTGGGTTCTGATTGTACCAAAAAGCAATATTTTATTTTTTAGAAAGTAAGAGTAAGTAAAGTAAATTTAAGTAAGCTATTTCAAATGCGTAACCGTATAAAATTTCATTTGAAGAAAGAAAAAAAATTCAGAAAATGTGAAAAATATAAAAATTTAATAGAGAGGTGACTGGAAATTTTGAGTGCTTATTTCTTAAATACTTTTCAGCAAAATGTAAAAAAGATTGTTCTACATGACGAAAGAAAAGCAAAGAACGTTTTCACAAATTTTCATTTAAATTGAAAATGTTTTTCTGTACTTTAATTTTCATAAATTGTTTTGCATTAGTTTTAAAATTGGCCGCTGGAGTTTAATTGAAAAATTATTTATTAGAAGAAAAGATCGAAAGAAACCGAAACTTTTTCAAAAAATTAAAAAAAATAATTGAACTCCGAGCAAGATCTGCGTTGACGTTTCAATTTTGAAATTTTTAATTTAAAAAAAAGACCTGCATTGTTGAACTTAGGTAGTACTCATCTTAAAATCGAAGGTAAAGACCATAATCCTAAGCTAACAGTAACAATCAAAGTCTGACACTTTCGGTATAATTAAGACCATGTGTCATATTTTAATGATGAATTACAGTCTTTTACTGTATATTATATTACATTAGTGCTCATTTGTAAATGAATGTTAAATAAATGATTTATTGTTTCTTATAGTAACAGTAATTAACAAAGATTTATGATAACAAATCAAAAAAATTTATTTCGTCTTTGAAAACGCCCTTTTTCTTTACTAATTATCTATTAGAAGGAATTTAAAAAATGTTACCATTCTAGGTAAAACAGCTATTAAGAAGGTTGTTAACAAACTGTTCGACTTTGTCGCGCTCAAATTGACATTTTTTGTCTACGGACCACATCTCCAATGGAAAACATTTTCAATATCGACGAGAGGTCGAAGAACTAGGAGGAAGTGTTAAGCGATAAAAATTAAACACTTCAACCTTCAGATACGAAAATTATTTTCCCAAAAGACCAAACGATCCGACATCAACATCAAATGTTAAACACAAATTTGTCGCGATCAATTAATAATTTTTGAGTTATAATTTCAGATAAGGAGGTCACAAGTCGTTCTCATTATTAAGTGAGTGATTAGATAAAACAGCGCAACTAATAAGTAATTTTTTTTCGAGACAAGTCAGAATTTATGTTTTTGTTTTAATTAAAAATGTTGCTTGAAATTTAAATTAAGTCAGCATTAATTAGATAGATTTAATCATTAGATGACACAATATCAATTATATTTTATTTATTTAAAGGTTCGGTTTCTCGTTCGTTCTCAATTAAGACGAAATTACGTATTTATCAAATTAAGATTCGTATCGATATCACAAAAACTAGGCTCCCGAGTAATTATTGTGTGAGAAATGTTTAATTTCGAAAAAATATGCAAATTTTATTATTGTCGTTATTTTCGAAAAGTTTTTCCACTTAGTCATCCAATTTTATAAAATCGACGCTGATGATGAGAACGGCGGTGTACGTTGCCAAAAACACATATTTCCCAATTCGACTTGTTTACAAAACGTAAAATAATTTATTAATTATTATTGTTATCACACAGAAAAAAAATCAAATTAATCTCAGATAGTCTTAATTTATTATGATTGCCTATTTCTTGCTGGAGGTTTAATAACATAATTTTCAACTGTGTCACAAAAGCCATAAATTGCATGTTTTATTAAAACGCTTTTAATTCGTAATAATAAAACGAAATTGGAAAATGTAACAAAATCCATTAAACTTTTTTAAAATTATCAAAATTCAATTATATTAAACGATAATAACCCAAAGATGAAAAAAGCGTCCGTCGTCCAATAAATTATAACCAAAGATAAAAAACTTTTTATAGCGCATTTTAACAAAATGTCAAAACGCCATAAAAATTTGTTTTATAAAATTTACACAAAAGAGGACGAAATGGTCCGGTGAGCTTTTAGAAAAGAAAAAGTTAAATCACGATTTTATAGAGTTGTCATATTTTGTATCGCATTCTTCGGAAGGTGAGGGTGGACGCAATAATACCAAACTGTCACACGATTTTGATGCAGGAAAATAATTTAGATATCGAAAATCCAAAAAAAAATAAGACCAGAAAACGAAGAATGCAAGAAAGTGATAAAAAAAAGTTTTTAAATTTGTAAATTTGCTCCGCAATTTGAAAGTTAACAAAAGGTGTTGTGTGCTGATGGCACTCAATATTTTTTTCTGGACGCGTATTGTCACATAACAGCACCCATAAATTTGTGCTCCACTGATTTTCTATACAGGCTTTGTTATTTTGTAGACCGAAAATGGCACTATTATTCTATTAATCAAATTATATACTCGTTTATAGTAAATGCATTCAAATTAAGGACCACTCAATTTTTTTGCTTAGCTCTGATATAGCACAACTGCGCAAATGTACTCGACCCCCAAAAATTTCAAAGTTCAAAAATGAAATTTGTTGTTATTGAAAGTTAAAATTTATCACTTTTTTATGCTACAACTTATTATTATTCAACGACAATAAATTACGGCTTCTTCTCACACACGCAATCGGATCCACTTGACTTAACCTAAAAAATAAATAAATTTGATTTAGATTATTTCAACACAATAATTTTGTTATAATAGTTAAAAGTTCAATTCAACTTTTTGATAAGCCATTTTGCAATTGGGATTTTTGTGATTATAGATGGCAGTCTCAAAATACTAGAGCGATAGTGCGATGGTCTTAAATTACAGACCCCCCATTTATTACTTTAAAATTAAACTTTCCAAAAATTATTCATTAATTTAAATTTTTTTGAAATTTTAATGGCCAACTGAAATTAATCATTAAAAAAAATTTTTTTTTTAATTTTGAAATTTTCTTTCAAAACAGGTAATAAAAAATATTCAGGCATAATTTTCTTACTAATCTAAAAAATGATTTAGTTAACTCCCCCATCAGTTACGTTTTTTGACCCCCCCCCTCCTTAAGCATGGACAACCAATCCCTAATTACACATTTTTTCGTGTTGACTGTGTAAATCTAACGTGATATCATGCGCATAGGATAAAATTTTCTCGATTCACCATCTTTTCATAATGGCATAAGTAGAATAAAAATTATTTTCTTGAATAAATAATAGTAATCTCGTTAATCCATTCATGTGCGTTTTAAATTTTAGATTTTCTACGTCTTGAAAAAAGCAAGACATCTTTTTTGTCCGCTTTGTCGTTTGCTTAACAACGTTAACCATCTTTTCAATGTCCATAAACCGTGCAGAAATAATCACAGCATCGTAAAATCAAAAATTGAAAAATTAAATTGGCAAAACTGATTTTTAAACTAATTTTGGAATTTAAAGAGGTAAATGGCACTGGCCCCCCTAGTTTCGAAGTTTTGCATAAATTTTGTGTCAAACGTTAGAACATCGCTTGAGCCTGAATGAGCATCAATTATTTTCGTTTGAACCTCAAAGGTTGCGGAGTAATTGGCAAAAAATAACTGGGGAGGCTGTAAGCTCAAACAAAGCTCTATCAATAGGCATCAATTTAAAAAAAAAAATTTGAAATAAGAACGACAATAGAAAAATACATACGTCTACAGGCTTCCCTATTTTTTGAATAACTCCGCGACGGTTGAGTCTCAAACGAAAAATTTGGAAGCTTATTGATGCTCGGACGTTTGACACAATTTTCACCCCATAATTACACTAGGGGGGGGGCAGCAACATGCATCTAAATTTTATCTTTATTATTAACAATAACAACGTTAATCTGCTTCAGATCAATATTATATTTTTCTGGAAAACTTAGGATTCAACGCATGCTGCTCGGAGTTTTGCCGAACATTTCAACTAACCGAAATTTCCAACTAATGTTGGAAATAAACAGATCAACAAATCTAAAGTAAAGTTAAAGAAGAAAAAAGAAGATTCATTCAGACAACTCTGACCTTTCCTGGCACTAGAGGGTATTCCATACCCCCCAGACCCCCCGGTTCCAATACCACATCATATTGATTAAAATATTTGAAACGGTTTAATGCATTAGGACGGGATGTCAAAAACCTTCGGTAAGATATGGCTTAATGGTCTCATTTACAAACTGTTACAGGCAACAAACGAAAATAACAAAAGCTCATTCAGGCTCAAACGATGCTCTAACATTTGACACAAAATTTATCTAAAAATTTGAAACTGGGGGGGAGGGGTTATCATGTCTACGGCCCCTCCAGTTGTTTTTTGCGAATAACTCCGCAACCTTCGAGGTTCAAACAAAAATAATGGAAGCTTATTGAGGCTCGAACAATGCTCTAAGTCTAACGCTTGACACAAAATTTATTCAAATATTCAAAACTGGGGGAGGGGCACTGACATGTACCTAATTTAAAGGATCGTTTATGATAGTAAAGTAGCGTTTACATTTTTTTCGAATCTTTGGCCCCTTTCTCCACTCATTTTGGAGTAGAGACCATTATTGGTTTTCTTCTGCCTTAGTCACATAGCTCGGCCTGCGGCCTTCGCACTTTTCTATCCTAACTTTTGTAATTTCAATCCTTAATTTTCTTGGAGTCACAAAAGGAACAAAAAGTTGTACTGTCTCAAATGATTTTTTGTTGTATATCTAAAGCTAAAAGTTTCTACAATCTTCCATTTTTCTAGCCCCCCCCCCCCCATTTTAATTTTTAGATTAGTTTTTAAGTCATTTGTTTGTGCATCGTTTGTGTACGTTTGTGAAATTATTTTTTTCGTTTGTGCATTCATTGTTTGCGAATTATTTAACAAATAAGTTTGGGGGATTGAAAAAATCCCCCCCTCCCCCATTGCAAATTTTGAATCAAAATTGGTGTCAATCGTTTGTGTACGTTTGTGCATTCAGTATTTTCGTTTGTAGTTCGTGAATTATAACAAATAAATATTTATAGTATCTCTGAGCAACAACTGCCATAGTGTCTAGACTGCAATTCTAATCGCATACAATCACAAAAATTACTTGAAAATTTTAGTCGAATTTTACAAAAACGGTAAATTAACCCCTTTGAATTTTATTCACCCCAAAAAGTAAATATTAGAAAACTATAGCAGCCTTTTCGACGGATTCTTACGTATTTTGATGAGAAATTTTGCCGATTAAAGTCATAAATTTTGATTTTTGATTTTTCATATTTGCCAGCGATTTTCTTTTGTTTCCGTCAGTTAAAAATGAAATTTTTGAACTGTACACATTAAAATACGTCACCTACAATCACCAAAACAACTTGAAAATTTTAGTCTAATTTTACAAAAACAGTAGATTAGCCCCATTAAATTTTTTTTACTTCAAAAATTTTACCCCAGTAATGGGAGGGGCGGCTGCAGAAATGATTGCCAGTTATTCAATTGAAGATATTTCGCTAACAGTGCCTGAACATACAAAAATAATAAATGCACAAACGCCTGACACCAATTTTGACCCAAAATTTGCCATGGAGAGGAAGGGCTGGGATTTCTCCAGCCCCCCAAACTTATTTGTTAAATAATTCGCAAAACGTTGAATGCACAAACGAAAAATATAATTGCACAAACGAATGACATAAAAAGAAAAACTGATCCAAAAATTAAAATAGGGAAGGGGAAAGCTGGAAAAACGGACCTATATATCTTGTAAAGATGAGGCCAAAAGCTGAGCTATGTTAAACGATAGTAAGTGTGAATGCCACAGGCCAAATATGTTAGGCAGAGTTAGAGGTAGTTTTACCGGCGCTGGCTTATCTGTTCTTCTCTTCAATATTAAATAAGGTAATCGAAAGCAAACGGAGCTTGTAACCGGGCAGATATCGTTCAAGGAACAAAAGTGCGAGACCGGAGGCCGAGCTATGTTTTATTATGATGAAGGGCGGTTTTTGAAAACTAGATAAAAGGAGTGATTGTTTATCAGTACCATGGTTTTATAAAACCCCTCTTTTACTTCTAAAAACTAAAGTTTCACTTTACAAAAATTATTCATTAATTTAAATTTTTTTTAAATTTTGATAGCTAATAATTGAAATTGTGTTTTTACGAAAAGTAAAAGTTTTTTAATTAAATTCCTCTACTCACACTTAGTCACGACGTAACAAACTGGAGAGGTTTTCTCCGTATTGCAACAGTCTCTGGTCTCTATTTTGGTCAACCCTCTTATTAGGGGTTGAGACTCAGAAGGCAGTTTTTGTTTCTGGCGCCCAACGTGTGGCTCTGGAGATGATAGTTGGAGATCTTGCTTCTTCTGCTTGTAAACACTAACATCACTGTTTATAGGTATCGAACGCTGCTGGACCAGTGAGAGACGTTGATGTGGGCTTATGGACGGAACCATCCAAACCATAAGAAGATTTGCGTTTTTAATTTTAGAATTGGTACGACTTGAAAAAGTTTAGGCATTTATTTTGTTCGCTTTGTCGTTTCCTAGTCCGCACTATGCAGAAATAATCGCTGCTTGTAAAAGCAAAAAGAAAATAAAATTGGCAAAATTCTGGAATTTAATTGTGCGGTTTATATTGAAAAATTTAGTATTTTTTAAGGGGTTATGCCTAGTAGTAAATTTCAAAAAACAAATTTTTGGGTTTTTACATTTTCTTAATGTACTGCGTCATCATTCCCTGAAAATTTTACGACGATCTCACTGAAAGTGTGAAAGTTATACAACTGTAATTTGTTCTTAACCGTAGCTTTTCATTTTTGATGTTTTTTTTACTTTTTTTTTAAGGAAAAACGAACGGTTTTAAGGCAAAAATTGATATCTTTGCTTTGAACGGTCGCCGTTTTGTCCCAAACCATTTTTTTTGCAAAATCCTACAATTTAAGACAAGGTGAACTATAGCAAAAAAATAATCAATTTAAATTTTTTCAGTCAGATGATCTACTAACCACTACCATTTTTTGAAATGGCACTTTGCGGCATTGCCTATAACTGGTAAAGAAAAACATATTTTATATCAAAAATTTTACCAAGTGTTTATGCAATGTTACTCTTTCAAATAAGCAAAACTTCAAAGAAAAATATTCATAACTACTCTTTTAAAAAATGACAAAAAAAACAACGTTTTTACAGTTTCGCGACTAGGGGTAACCCCTTAATTGATTTGCTTAATAAAATCAAATTTGTCTAAGTGTTTTTGAAAAAAAATTTGTTAAGAAAAATTATACCATATAATTTTTATATGATTTTGAATAGAAAAATTTTTATCGTCGGTAGAAAAATATTGTAAAATCTGCATAAACCGGAATCGCTTGAGAGCGAAAACTAAAATTCCGATTTTACTAGTTGCTTTTTGGGGACTTCGGGACACAAAAATTCTTTTTGTCTTTAGTAGATATCGGGATCTTCTTCAGTTGAACCCTAACATAACAAATATTAATTTAAAGTAAGTTAACCAATTTTCATTCATAAATGAATCTAAATTGGAGTTTGTTTGGGCGCCTACCCTAGAAAAAATTACAACATTTTGAATTTCTTGCTCTAAAACAGTTGAAAAAATAAGATAATCATTTTCAAGATACCAAAATTTTGAGTTACCTAATTTTTACTTGAAATTATTGGTAATGTTGACAATTTTTCTTGCACCATCTCGCTAACCTACCCTAACCTTTGACCGATTTCGTCTCGTGGTCTGAGGTCCTGATGCTCCTACTGACTTGTCAGTCGTCAGACATTCTCATTTTTTGAGGTGTTCAAGACAGCCCTTCCATGTTCCACGGATCATCAGTAGTTCCGCCGCTGAATGGCCAACTATGACTTCGTTTATATTTATAAATCACAACTTAAATAATTACGGAGTTCGTAATGCATCTTTAACTCTTATTGTTGTGTGACCTTTTCGGTGTAACAATAAAGAAAATTACTGATAATTTTTAATTCAGGTTGTTAAATATTATACCTGAAGCATTGAAGTTATAAACGATCCGGTATGATAGGTTTAATAAATAATTCAAATTTTGAAGCTGACAAACGAGACAATTAAGCATATTAAACACTTACAAACGAGACCGAAGTGCAATAAAAGCTCTAGAAGACAACTTTTTGCTAGTAGCTTTCTAGTTAATCACAATTTAACAATGGACAGAACCGTCTGTGACTATACAGAACCCTGACGTATATAAATTATGCATTTCACGCTTTTAAAAATGATATAGTGAAGTCAGTATATTTAGTAACGTTTAGGCATCATTATAAGGGGAAATCTCAATAAAATCGGCAGATGGTTGTGCTTCCAATTGTTAACTGGTCGTCATGGTCGACGATCAAACACAAGAACCATCGTATCAACTTATGTTTGCCACGAACCCTTACACTCGTCCAAACCCACCCCTTATCCAACCACTTTAAACTAATTCTGGTAAAATTTTCGAGCATTTAATATCAAATTAGCACATACGCCATTGATTATACGACCCAGCCAATGGTATTTCGACAAAATTATAGAACCAATGAAAACTAAATATATATTCAGGCACTATGTAATTAATTGTCGGTAAATAATTGAAATGCCATATAAAAACTATTAGTGGTGACATCTAGTCAAGCTCTAAAGAGCATCGAAGCCATTAAAATTGATCCTGAATTGATTTCATCATGCTCTACTGATATACAGCTGAATTTCCGCCTGTCATCAATAGTATTTCAAAAACTTCCAACATTTAACTTTAAAATAGCTACCTCACACAAAAAAACTTCCCAGCTTCACATTAATGAGATATAACCGGAAAACAACATTCCAAAAAAATTGTTTCTTTTTGCATAAAAATTAAAACAAGATTTTACAACAGAAGATTACAAATTCCAATTGCTAAAACCAATTATCCAACATAATGCGTTTTGAATTTTGTTTTTAATTTTAAAACGATTTTCTCTTGTTCGCCATCAGCATTTCTAAAGCGACTTACAGAGCAAATGACATGTAAAAACTTTTTTGATACGATGTTTTGAAAGTAAATAAATGGGCGTAACGCACGTGCCTTAAGCCTCACGTTGTATACATCTTCAATGTCTAATCCTGTCAGGTGTTGTCAGGTTGGCGATTCCCTACGGATTTTGGACAAGAGAAGAAATAAAAGTTTTACTTTCATAAAATAGACCCAATTTGGATCTGGAGGATTAGGCTAGTACTAGTGTAATTTTTGAAAAGTCAGTCAAAAAGTGAGGAATCTCGAGGATGATTTTCCATCAGGAGTAGTTAGAACTTTTTTCTAATAAGTTATAAGAACTTCTTGTTGATAATAGTAGAGACATCACGGTTGTCCTTAGTTAGGCACCGCAGCAATTCCAACTTTTTCTCCGTTCTTTTATTCACAATCACGAGCAATTGCATTGCAACATGGCGTTTTATTGTGCAAGTACGTGAGCTTGATAGTAAAGCGAACAAAGCGAGGCATTAATTTAATAACACAAAGTCGTATCCATATTAAAAAAGAAACAACATAAAATTCGTTAATGTTAATATATCAGAAATGGGATTCAAAAAAGTCATTTGACAACGATAACAGTGAATAGCATCATTAAATGAAAGATAAGCCTCGTCGCTCGATTATTACACCCGTTATATTGCCCCATTTGAATATAACTCTAACAATTGCTATTTAACATTTCAATTTTTGCATATTTTTATCAATATTTCTCGTTGGTATTGATTTTCTTGATCGAGGGTTAATTGGTGCGCCTGAGAGCGAACTTCCAAGCTACAACTTTTTCAGTCGTGTGCCATCATCATCATCATCATAAAAGGAACTAAAACAAAAATCCTTACAAGGATTTCAAAACCAAAAAAGTTGCATAGAACTTAGTTGGTTTACAGAAACACGAAGGAATACTAACGAGGAGGCTCAAGTAAAAAAAGCTCACTTTCAAGTTATATTTTGCAAATTTCGATTGTCACTTACGAAGTTCTTACATTTTTAAAAAATTACTCCTTTATCTTTTGCTTAGTACGTTACGGTAAATAATAAGGTAAATTTAAAAGTGCACATACAAAGTGCGCAATAAACGTTCAAACCAACGACTTTTAATTTTTTTGCTACATTTAATACTGAAAAAATGCCTTATCAAAGAAAATAAAATGCAATAAGTACATACTTTTTCAAATCTACCCCATTTCACTTTTTACCACCTTTAACTAAATTACATCTAAATGTGCAATAATGAACGTATTAAAAAAAATTTTATCTTTATGGCTACTTCATTATTTTTATGTAAGTAGGCACAATGGCTTCTAAAATAAATTATAATTTTGTGGTAGGTATGAAGAGAAAATTAACTTAATTTTCAAAAGTGAGAATCTAAAAGCAATTATTATTAACTTGTTCTACTAACTAAATTTTGATTGTAAGGGTCAGAAATCAAAAATTGTTTTAGCTGTGGTTTGGATTTCACGTTAAGCTGTGAGTTTTTATTTACGTTTATCCGACCTGAAAAGCCTCTGCTATTTACTGTTTTGTATTTTTAAAGAGTATTTATCTTTAACTCATAAAATTTTTAAAACTACTGAAATTAGTCGCTAGCTCTTAGACTATAACAAATATAGTTCTACTTTTAAGGGGGTGCTTCTCAGTGGTTAAAAATGTTATTTTTAATTGGTTTTACTTTTTCTGAAAACTTGGAAATGAAAGTAAATTTTTTTTTATAAATATTCCTCAAAAAATAATCCATGGAAAACGAAAAAGTTAATTTTAAATAACTAACATTTCAAGATTTTAAAATGATTTTGATTTTTTATTTAAAAATTTATAACACAAAACACAAGTTAAATATTTTTACTGTTTCGAAAATCAGTCAAGAGTAAATAAGAAAATTTTTAAAGACAGGAAAAAATAACAAAAAAATTATAATTATTGTAAATGGGGTGGTTGTGGTTTTCAGCTGTTAAAAAGGTAATTTTGGTTAATTAATAAAGCAAAAATTTGCGAATTGGTATTTAACTTTCCCAGGAAATTTCTTTTTTAATTTTAATTATTATTTAAAGGGTAATCCAAAGTTTTTGTAAAACTGAATTTTGAATTTCTAACTATTCTAAATATAAATTTTTTTAATATTTTATTAAATAATTATTTTAACAAAATTTTAATTTTATTTAAATGTTCTGAAAATCGGTCAGTGTAATATAAATACTGCACATCTACAAAAAAAATCGTAGTTGTTACGGCGGTGTCTTTCTGAGGTAAGAATGTAAATTTAGTTAAAAAAATCTCAGATAAATCTGCAAATGCTTCTTAATTTTTTCCAGAACGTCTGCAAACAACGTTGAATTTTTTTTCCTTAAAAAGCTTTTATTTAACTTGATGTGAGCGTTGTTCGTCGTCCGTGTGGGTGGACGTTAATGAAACTATTTCAAACCAACTTCTCGACGCGACGTTTTAGAGAGCTGAAATTTGGTACACAGCTTTCACTTCCAATAAATTTTCATATGTTAATTTTGTTTTTCTAAAATTCTGGAAAATCAGCTAAAAATCAGGAAATAACTGAAAATAGTGAAGTACCTACGTCGTTGCGTTTTGAACGGTTTTACCATATAGGGTGGAAAGCACACTTCTAAAACGCATACTTAGGGAACGCATTCAGAGTGAAATTTTTGTTTTGATGATGTATACAGGGTGAAGCAACAAATATCCGAAACACCTGACAAATTCTTATTATAGTTAAAAGATTTTAACGTTAGAGGCGCTAACGTCAAGCTTTTTCGCTACTTTATTAGAGAATTAGCAAAAAAACTTGATAGTAGCGCCTTTAGAGTTAAAAAAGTAAACTTTTGTTATAAACTTTCTTTATGGGGAAGACGCTGTGTTAATTTCTAGTTACTGACGCATACCTGGTAAAAAATTTTCAGTCTAGTATACCAGATAAAAAGTAAAACTTTTATTAAAAACTCACGGTGGTGTAGCTAGCGGGGATGGTGGAAATGAACTGCTCCAGGTGGCATATTTTTTAAGTCTTTTTTAACAAACTTTCCGACGTGACGTCTTAGAAAGTTTAAATTTAGTACACAGCTTTTATTTCCGGCGGATTTTCATATGTTAATTTTGTTTTTTTAAAAATCTGGAAAAAATTGATAAATCTATGCATGTTGCTCGGAGCAAAATATAATAATAATCATGATATAAAATTTAAAAAAAAAATTTTAAAGCAAAAAAACTCTGAAATCAGAAAAAGATGGGCAAAATTTCATAAGCCGTCTTTGAGGGATCCATGCCAAATTGAGATCCAGGATGTTAAAGACGACCTTACGGTTAAAAGTTATGATTGGATCAACATTGCCAGGGTGAGACAAGCTAGAAACCGTAAACTTCTCCCACTCATCATGGTAACGATAACCAAAACCGAGCAAGCTCGGAATTTATTCAGTTGAAAATCCTTCACATCTTAGTAATAATTGAAAGTCAGCGCCAAAAACCAAAATAGGCTAATGTCACCGTTGTCAATCCTTTGAGCACGCACATACAGAAGTGGCATTAAAGTGCCTAAAGTGTTCAGAGAGTCACTTAACATAATCAAATTAATAGTAAAAATATCAAAGTAATCAAATTGCCAACTATCATGACTGCAGGAGTTACCCCAAAATGTGGCGCACCTCCAAATAATCACCCACTTTCCGACTGAAACTCCAGGTTTAACTTCCAAAAAGTTAATTCTACGCTAGTGTAAGACTAGGTAGCAAGCCCCACTTAGGGATGAAGCCACTGAGACTCCAAATTATGCTCTAAATCTTACACCCAACGATAATAATCTATTGCCAGTTTTCAAAAAACAATTGACAAAACTTGCCTTAAGATATCACACAGCCACGTTTCCCAAATTTACAGTTTACTATAAGAACAGACTAAACAAAACCCACGCTAGCACCACCATCTATACATCAAAAAGACAACTCAACAAAAAAACTTTCTGCAGGGCCGCAGAAGTCAGGTGCTGCTTGACCACAAAATGAAAATATACAAAGATATCATCAGTCCAGAAATGACATATGCGGCCCCATCATAGGCTATTGCTTCAAATAATCAGATAAAAACTGTAGCAAAATACTTGAGGCATCGACATCAACTCAAGCAAGAGTGCATCGATTGATCTGCAGATGTTGAACAAAAAACCTCCTTAGCAAAACTCTGTCAAATATCTAAAAGTAACTTTAGATAAATCACTCACTTGGGACAAGCACATCGACAAATGCAACAGCCTAGCAAGAGCCCTAATAAGAGCGTAGCCCACCTTACTGGTTGTCACACAAGAGCACAAGATGGGAATTTACAACGAGATAATACAAACAGCTCTAGCCTGGGTTCTTTCATTTGACTCCCAAATGAAGAGGATCCAAACAACACAGAACTCAATGGTTTGTAACAAATTGCCAACTTCACGCGGCGTTTCAAGCTCCCATGTTTGAAAAATCCAACTAAAAGATAATCAAGAAGTTCTACCTCCGCAGCAGTGTCGCAAAAAATCTACTCGTTCACTAAAAACTTAGCAACTATGACATCTAAGACTTTCCGAATATCAAGAGGCCAAAGAACATCTTCGCTCTCCAACCCACGTAAGATCTTTAATCTTATTATAACCTCACTAATCTTTTCTTCTTCTAGATCAGTACTCTTGCACGCTTACGTCAATTACACTTGTTAATAAATCAAACCCCAGAAATCCAACAGGACAACTCATGAACTTACATAGCCAATCAAAAATTTAGTCTTTCAAAAACTTTTAAAACGTGTGTAACTCTATATTTGGCCCATCAGACAAAAATTGTACTTTTTGCATTAATACCTGAAGTGCTTTGCTCCACAGTTCCTCCAGAGCAGAGCATTTTTTCTCCTTACATCTTCTTCTAAATTTATTTTCATTTCTCAAGTCAGGCTCAATGTCAAATTTCCCAATGTTCTGTCGAATAAAAATGAAAGAGGTAAGCAAGCATCACTTGCATCTGCTGATATTGTTGTTGTTGTGAGATGCTGAGATGAAATGGTGAGATGACCTTAAAAAGTTGCACTGGGTGTATATTGTGGAAATAACTTTTAGGCTTGCCTTAGCCTTCTTTGGGCATGCGACACTTTTGTTCTTCTTGTTGACCTCTTTGTGCCCGACCCTGCGTTTTCAGGAAAACTGCAGTTTGGTTAATTGGCAACCAAATCTGCATATTTTCATTGTCAAGTTTACAAATGGCAATAAAGTGGCACATAAAATTAACAGTAAAGTTTTAAGTTAAAATGCATTTTATATTGGTGTTCGTAAAACATTTTAACATTTTAATTAAAAAAACAAATTGCCATGTTCCATATATCGCAAGCAAAAAATGATGCGGAAAGGCTTGAGCTCAAAGACAGAGCGAAAAACAGAATTCTTAATTAGGCTAAAATTATAATTTTGTACCTACATAAAATTTTAAAGAGGTAAACAGATAATAATTACCCAATAAAATGTAGTTTTTCTATCAAATTGGAATAGTCCTTAAAAGGAAAATCGACACTTTCAGGTCAAAATAGAAGCGATCTGTGCTCAGATTAAGGGTTGAAAATTAATATTAAAAAGAAAAGTTGAAACGTAATAAATTTAATATTTATAGTATGTAATAATAATTAATATTTGATTATAAAATTAATTAAAGGAAAAAGTTTATGATTTGCGCAATAAAATAATAAGAAACAAGTAATTAAATTTTTTTTTACAAAAGTTTTAAGTTCCACCCCCAAAATTGTTATAAAATTATTAATATAATGAAAGTGAAACAATGTTTGATAAACAATATAATATATGTGTAAAATAAAACAATGTGCAATAGAAAAATTAATAATAATAACAATTATTACAATTCAATTAAATAGATTAAAAATAAATAACTTTGTAATAATTGTCTATACAATCAGTAAACGATCATGTTGAAACAAAGTTTTTTATTCCTCTTCGTAGCCGTTGTAATAGAAATAGTACCACTTTGTTCATCCAAGGTAAGTAAAAAAAAAATTTTAATTTATTTAGTATAATTAGAATTTCTTTAAGTCTTTACTACCGCCTTCTTCGATAAACGATAAACTTGTGGAATCTCCGCGAGCTGAACTTAGATTTTCGGATGCTCCCGCAACTCCAAATGAAGAATCTGAACAACAAACGCATTCTCGATTTAGAAATAATCCATCAATAATCATCAATCCATTCGTTACATTGCATAATCGCCACTTACATAGCTCATTCGGTAAAAACGTAAAATCGTATACAACAGCATTTACTGGTGCAAAAAGTAAGAGTTGGGGATATTCCATTAGTAAGAGATTTGGAGAGCATGTAATAAGCGGTGAAAAGGAAAACAAAAATGGGAGCAAAGCAACAGATTCTGGAGATGGAAGTACAATAGAGAACAGAATTAGACCATTTGAGCCAGTCAACATACACGAACTACGTGGGTTATCCGGCAAAACTGAAAATTTTAATCCGATAGAGGTAGCAAAATATTTTGATACTCAATTAGGACTAATCAGTAATAATAGTCAAAATATCGGGTCCAATATTGAAACTGTAAGTGCAAACTCAAGGGCAAATATGAATCAAAATACCAATAGAAATTCAGGTTTTACTATCTCAGACAGATTTAGATTACCTTCCAAATCCGTTGAGCCATTAACACTAATTAACGGAATACAAAATACAGGTAACCACGGATTAAATTTAACGAATGGAATGAAAAACTCTGGAGTAAACCTAGCAAATACATTTGGAAACTTAAAAATAAATCTTAAAAATAAAGAGAACAATTTGTTGAAACAGAATAAAATTAACTTGAATAGAATGGCGCAATTTAGTTTATCAAACAAAAGTGTTGAACCTTCCATACCAAATCAAAAATGGGTTGCAGTAACCAGAAATAAAGGCAACCGAGAATTAAATTCAGGAAATGACTTAAAAAGCTCAGGAGTACATTCTAAAAATAAATTTGGACCGATAAAAAGAAATCGTCAGGAAAATAAAAACATTCCTTCGGCTTATAATATAGGAATAAAGAGGATGAAAAAGAATAAAATTGACTTAGAGAAGAACTCGGGACATCTGGGTAGAATGGCGCAATTTAGTTCATCAAACAAAATTGGTGAACGTTCCATATCTGATCAAAAATCCGTTGAGCCAGCAATAATAAACATTGCAGTAACCAGAACTGAAGGCAACCGAGGATCAAATTCAGGAGATGCCTCAAAAAGCTTTGGAGTAGTAAATATTGAAAACAGGAACACTAACGTGGAACAGAACTGGAAGAACAAATTTACTGACAAGGGTTTTATTACCCCAAACAAAATTGATGAACTGTCTACATCTAAACAAAAATCTGCTGAATCGTCGGCGCACATTGACATAACCAAAAATGAAGGCAACCGAGCATCAAATTCAGGAGATGGCATAAAAACTTCTGGAGTCAATATTGAAAATAGTAACACCAACGTGGAACAGAACTTGGAGAGCATGGTTACTGACAAATTTGATGAACTGTCCATATCTAAACAAAAATCTGCTGAACCGTCAGCGCACATTGACATAACCAAAAATAAAGGCAACCGAGCATCAAATTCAGGAGATGGCATAAAAGCTTCTGGAGTCAATATTGAAAATAGTAACACCAACGTGGAACAGAACTTGGAGAGCATGGTTACTGACAAATTTGATGAACTGTCCATATATAAACAAAAATCTGCTAAACCGTCAGCGCACATTGACATAATCAAAAATAAAGTTGTTAACTTCTCAAGTAAAAAAAAAGTGATTCGAACTTTACTTAATGTTCATCGGATCACTAAGCCAGCAATTAATTCTTTGCATCCACTGCAAACTCCACCAACAAATAACAACATTAACGTGGGGCTAAATTTGAGAAGGTTGAATTTAAATAAGATTTTTGACATCTTAAATAATCAGAAAATTGTTCAACCTTCGTCATTTATAGAGATATTTGTCACAAAAAGTTTTTCCTTGCACTCACCGGAAGCTCCTCCAAATCATTTCAACATTAACATGGGCGAAAGCTGGAAAAGCATGGATTCTAACGTAAATTTTGATTTACCTTCGGAATTTATTCATGAGTTTATTGAGCCTTCAGGGCAAATGAACATAATGAAGATCATGAACTTTCAAGGATTAAATTTAAAAGATGGAATAGCAGGCTCAGAAGAAATTATTGGCAATCGACGTTAGCTGTGACCAAAAAAGCAAAAAAAAATTGTTGGGCCCTAATACTTCTGTTATTATGGAATAAATAAAAAATTTTTCTGTAAATTGTAAAATTCTATTTTTTTTAAGTTTGTTAAGTAAAATTTAACTGTTATTTTGTATTTTTTTTGGCACCTGAATTGTATTTGATTTATTGAAAATAAATAGCTACTGTTCAGCATAAATAATTTTCAAATCAACTTTGGTATTTACAGAATCGTCTAAAAAGGATGCATTAAATTCTTTTCAAAATTTTGGTCCTTTTCTCCTTCCTTTGTTAAAGTTGGTCTTCTTCTTCTCTCCAGAGTAACAGAGCTCGGCCTGCGGTTTTCGCACTTCTCCACCCTAATCGATAAATATCATGTTTATTATGTTTTTGCAAAGTGGGAGGCCGAAGGTCAAGCTATACGTTTTTTGATGATGGGCAAACAAAGCTGGTAATCGGACAGTTTACTGTTCGTTCAGTATCAGAGAAAAACAACAAAAGAAAGAGAAGCTAAATCCATCTATAAACAGAAACAAGTCAGTCCTTATGAAAATGCACTTTTTGTTCAAAAAAATTGAAATAATGCAAAAATTTATCTTTTTGTTATCCATAAAAAGTAATGGAGAAATTTTAATTATTCGGTTAACTTTTATTCTAACTTAATATTTATTTGCAATTTAAAGTCCTTTCTATTTTTCGACGGAAAGGGATCCATCAGGATTAGTGTGTATGTTTTGTTTTACACGTGCCAGTCAAACGTCAAACAATTGGCACTAGGGGGATGTGCGTCACTCATCGCTTAATCTCCCGTTAATCCTATAAACGACGTTTAAGTTTGACAATGATTCTCAGTAGGGGTTATAAACCAGGGTGGTCTGCAATCTTGTTAGTATAATACCAAGTGATAATGGAATTTTAAAGAATTAACTAATTTTCGCAACTTCTATACTCTTAAATCCATGGCTACCTTATTTACCCACACAAAGAAAGGTATACAAATAAAAGACATAAATAAACAAGACTTTTTTTCAGATTTTGATTTAAAATGTCAAAAAAAAGTTAAAGTGAAAGATATAGTAAGTACTACCTCTACTTGAGAAATTAGAGACTCCAGGAACTTGCGTAAAGGTAGTCCAAGTAACTTCTGATAAATATTATATTCAGAAATTTTAATATACCTAATTTTTTAATTTTATAATAGCACTATAAATCTAAATTGTTATATGCATAACTTCAAATAAGTAGCTCTGTGAAAATTAATATATAAGCTACCCCTAAAATATATTAGGTATAGTATTCTACTATAGGTATACCTATACATTACTATTGTGATAATATAATAATACATTTTTATATATTAAATATATAGATGATACAATTACATATCATTGTGACCTATATATCCTAATTATACATATCATACTATAGTATATAGATAATATAATATAGTTAAATACATTTGTTACCTATATATTGTATCATAATATGATCTATATCGACCACTATAATAGCACACATTTACCAGCAATATATTTAGCTATATAGTACAGATAAATTATATTAGGTATTAAATGGAAAAATACAAATTATAATTTAAGAAATTAAGAATGCAATAACAACCCACTAAATAATTATTATACCGTACATTTGCAAAACTACTGCTCACGTAATTAAAAAATAAAATTCAAATTCTGACATTTATTTCTTTAATATTCCACCCAAATTCCTGATTTGCATTTACTGTAAATAATTGCCATTTTTATGGACAATTTCCTGTTAATTATATTGTATTACTCAAAAAAAACTATCAATTATCCGGTTCGTTTAAATTCCTTCTCAACTATAAATTAACAATTAACACCTACGTTAAGCAAAATTAATTTCGTTACGATTAGGAATTAATTAAAAATAATTAAGTTTTGAAGGCTGCATTCTGAAACGAATTGTTTGTTATACGAGGGTTGATTAATTTTTCTTGTAACGACACAGTCCAACTACAACACTACTGAAACAATTGATGTGATTGGCAGCAATGAACTTTAATTCCCTCCTTTTAGTAGTCGGTAATCTCGTATAGGATTGGTTGAAATTGTATAGGGGGGATATTAAATTCAATTTAATGCCATGGCTTTTGGTCTTTCAAGGGTAACTAAGCAAAGAAGTTTCAATTTTAAAGAGAGAAAAAGAGAGAGAGCAACAGCGCTTTTTATTAGAGTAAATTCGAGCACCTGTTTGTTTCTAATACCTACTAAAACTTTTTCGAACGCTCTCCAAAACGACTTTAAAAAAAAAAATATTTTTTACATTGAATTGATTTCTAACGCTAAATTTGTTAATTTTGGCGACGTTTAAGACAAACGAGGTAATATGAAATAAACGAGCGCGCTATAGGACGCGAGGGTGTCATGCAAATCAAATCTGAATTTATACATGAGCGGTGACAAACAGGCACATGCAATATTCTATTTAGATAATAACGAGAGGGCGTATCCCCTGATAGGGATCGCCACGCCTGCAACGACATGGTACCTAACCTGAACGTGCAAGTCTTCAGTCGACCACTACAACTGTTGCCAACCACACCGCAAAAAAACGACAGTTTCCGGTGTTTTGTTCGATCGACGTGACTAAGTTCATAATTAGCGTACACGAACGCTAATTGACTTTTCGAGAATATCGACAAGTTTATATTGCCAATTTCATTTAAGCTCGCTGAAATTTTAAGTGAACACAATAAAAATATTTTATGAGTGCAATAAAACCAACAATAATTGTGTAATAGTTATATAAACATGAAGGTTTTGTAGAAACCCATAATGACCAGTCTAATTAAAGTGTGCAAAATGGAAGAATCGATAAAATCGTCCAAATCCCATTTTAAAAGTAAAATATCGTTTAGTGTTGAGTCTCTTTTATCTGCCAAAAAGTACACCACAACAGACACATTTAGTGCCGACAATGACAACATCAGTGATGATGACCATATTGATGTTGACGATCATTCAGACGAAGAAGTTGACGAGGATCATACAAAAGTTGACGATAACGATAGAGACGAAGTCGAAAGTAGAGAAAGTGGAAGCCCTAATATTGCACGGGGTGTCCTTATTCCGCAACCCATGCATCCATCTATACCTCCAATTTTAACCACCTCTGGACAACAGTGGCCTTTTGCGTGGCCAGGACAACACGGAAGTTTATTCCGAGGTGCTGGACAAAACGGTAATTTTTTTTTTACATTTTTTTGGGATGATAATGTATGAAAGAGGCTGAATTGAAAGAATTTTAGCATTGTTTCAAGTGAAAATCTGAGCGTCGGAAAAGTCACAAGAGGCTCTGATTTTCTGGGGAGCTAGCCCAAAATTTTTAGTAAATCACAACACCTGCTAAGTAAAATAGTTTTTGAATAAAAATTTTCGATATAATTTTTTTAATTAAAATTTTTCAAATAAGAGCTTTTCATTTTTGGAAAGATACGGAAATGAATTTTATGAATCTCTGCTTACGTTGAATAAATTTTATAGATTTTTCTATCACAACTTCGATTAACACGATTTTTTTTTCAATTTTTTTATTCTTGGTTTGATTTGACTTCATTCAAATTCAAAAACTTTGTGACAATTTTCACCTTATAAATTCGGTAACATAAAATAGCTAGGTTAAATTGCTAAGTTAGGTTAGCTCTGGTGAGCGGTGGCTTAGCATAGATCTCAGTTTTTAATTTAAAAAATGTTCGCATAATAGTAACATGTTATATCACACGATAAACCTAAACTCTGCTATAAAACATAGTAAAATGTGGCCTTGCTAACGTATCTTCCAGTCTAAACTTAAGCCTAGCTTAATTGAAATGTAGTTGTTTCTCCAATTAATAACCGTCAAAAATTCGGAGACAATATTTTATTTCTCATGAGTTTTATTACAATTAGATGGAATACAAGCAAAGCCGGTGGTCTTGCTAAACCGCACTGTTCCGCCAATTCAAACTTAAAACTTTAAGTCTAACTTATGATTTGCTTAAAAAAGCTAAAATTTTTTGCGTGTATTAATTTAGGGCAGCTTAAAGCAAAAAGTTCATACGCATAGAAAAGCTAAGTTTGTGCTAAGTTAAAATAAATCAAATTTAAACTTAAACACAAGGCTAACTCAACTTAGCACAGCTTCGCTTACTTATAGCGGAAGTTTTAGCTATAACCGATCTAGAGCACAATTATAGTAAGAATATAAAGATTATGTTTTTAAAATTTAAGTTTACTTACTTAACGATGTAAAAATTAAAGCATACCTGAAGTCTCATTAAACTACAGTTTAATTCATAAACTTAAAAGTTACCAGCTAAGAAAATCTTCCCTTAAGCCAATAAAATTAGGTTAGCTTTAATAAGTTTAATTTAATTTAGCACAAATTTAGCTGTCACTTATCTATTCTTAGAAGTTGAAGTGCAAACTTTTGCTGCGCGGCTTATCTCATAAACTACGCCCTCGGGGATGAAAAACGACCCTTTACATCCTAGTGGTATAAACTACTATTTCTATTATTATATGATAGCTCTACAGGCCTAGAAGGTCCTTGGCTTCATTCCCTGCCTACTTAACCTGTTTTGTAAACTCTCGTGTGTGACGCAGCCGTATCAACGGTAATGACGTCGACACAAATATCAGGGATTACCACAGAGTGTGGATGTCCGCCGAAAGGCCGAGCCAAGAATTTCTGTGCAATCCGCGATTTGAACCCAGAATTTCCGCTTTATACTCAATCAGCGATCACATCACTCCACTGCTGTGGCTTACAAGTAGAAAATATCAGAATTAAATTATAGATTCTCATGATTTAGCTTCGCCTCCGGCATAACTGAAAAGGGGGAAGGGGGTTAAACCAACCTTTGAAACTAGAAAAAATAATTAAAAACGCAATAAAAAATAAAATTTTGTCCGGTATTACTTCTGATTTTATTATTAACTAACCGGATTTGGTTACTCGACTTCAGGGGCGCAGCTAACCTTGAGTGGTAGGGGAGCTACAGCCTCAAATGTAGGTTTACCGTGTGTAAAATATTAAGATAGAATAATCCAGACTATAGAAATGTGACTGTAATCCAGACTGTGAATTTTTGAGTTTATACTGCGTATGGAAGAAACAGAGGGTCTGGGGGGTTTGGAACACTTCCAAGCATAAAATAAGTAACAAATCGACTTTCAAATTTAATTTTTGAAAAGTCATCATTTTGCGTATTTACAGCATTTGTGAAATTGCAGGCAAGGAACATTTTCAGCTGTTATTGAGTAAGCTGAAATTTAACAGACTGCCCCCCAAGCTCCAAAATTTCTTTAGCGATGCCCTTCAATTAAAGATTTTAATTTTGTCTACACGGTTTCTTGCCTACCACTCGTTTAATTTCACTTTAATCAAAAATTACCATCAAACCAAAATTGAAAAGCACAAAATTGCCTACAAATTTATTAAAAAAAACTTAAAAAATGCGAAAAGTTAAGCCTTAGGTAACCAATTTATCTTCCTCAAAAAAATTTCCCTTTTCACCGATCCTTTACCCATTGTTTATAGTAACAGTATCAAGTTAATCTACTATGTTCGGGTGTGTGGTGTGTCACCCGGTATTTATAAAATTTAATATTTGCTCGTGTCGTACGAAGTTTTTACAGAATAAAATGAGAGCGTTATAATACCTAACCTAAGTGTTCTAGTTATTAGAGTTTCTGGCGCCCTCTAACGGACGTGTATTAAATCCAGTTAATAAGTTTCTAACGACTGACAAATTACCTTAAATTCCTTTCATGAAATCTAGAATTTATAAAACGAGATCGTCTATTTCTTTCAAAACTTTTTGATTTTCTCACACTAGTAATTTTTTAAGGTTAAAGTGTATGCGATCAGTTTTAATAAATTTCCGTTAGAGAGCGCCACAAACTTTAGTAACCGATCACTCCGGTTAAGTATTCGAACGCCATCAATATTTTAAGATGAATAATCGTTTTTGAAAAATTGTCAGAAGTTTTCTGTTGTCGTCATTTTGCTAATTGATTGTTTGTGATCAAAGGTTAACCTCAAAACTTCAATTTTGCTAAAACCTAGAAGGCTACGGTGGTTGCAACAAGACAGTGTTAAGAATGTGCGACTAACTACCTTTCGAAAATGAGAAATAAAAGACGATTATCATACTCTAAACGAGAAGTCCCTAAGAGACGAATCCGGAAAGTAAAAACTTTTTTCAAACCGAAAAAAAATGCCTAGGCTGTGCGGCCTAAAGGCCGCACTGGAAACCGAAACTATTTTTAACTTAATAATAAGTAAATGAACCAATGTCGATTGCCTCTTAGACCGAGAGTTACTTTCGATTTTGTTCAGGATTAGCTGGTTATTTTATTTCTAATTTAACAACTGTATTAGTGCGGCCTTCAGGCCGCACAACTTTAACAATCTAGTATAATATACGAAAGCGTAAAACCCAAAAATCCAGCGTTTGCTTTCAAAAACAGTTTTCTTTAACCATTCGTGGTTACCATGGTTACCAAGTGTTTCATCAAAGAGAATGAAAATAAATAATCTTCAAATTTTTTAATTCAAGAGATGTTCATTTTTCTGTTCCCCTATTTCTGAACAAGAATTTTAGGTTATCACTACGCTTTTGATTAGTCTTGAACGTTTTTTAGACTGGAAATAAATAAATGAACCAATCAAAGTTACATTTTTACATAGCTGATTACCTTCACCCCACCACGAGGTGCAGAAAACTCATCTGTTAAACTAGAAAGTTTGTATAATATATTTATTAAAATTTTTAGTACTAGGCGGTCCCCCTAAGCGTACACTCGTTTTTGTTCTATTCATTTAAAATTAAGCAACTAGAATAATGTAGAAG
Source organism: Rhagonycha fulva (assembly GCA_905340355.1). NCBI lineage: Eukaryota > Metazoa > Arthropoda > Insecta > Coleoptera > Cantharidae > Rhagonycha > Rhagonycha fulva. The sequence goes on along the minus strand of HG996559.1, from coordinate 26,131,317 downwards.
TTATTTTTAAATTTCTACATCCTGTCTGATATGTGACCACGGTTAAAATCGGCCTTGTTCTTGAAAACAAACTTTTGTTTTTTTAGAAGATCACCAATTTTGTTGTAAATTTAGACTTTTTCGTTTGAGAAATGACAATCCCCCCATTTTTCTTATTAAATTTGACTTCAAAGCAGCTTTTTTTAAGTTAATTCAACCCGTTTGAAATTAAAAATGCTGTCGTTGACTTTTTTGTACGAAATTTAATATTTTTGTGTTTGTTGTGGTTTTTGCAGTTTCAAATGTATTTTCTCTAAAAGCTAAATTTGTTGTAGTTACTCAAGCATAAATTAGAATCATCACGATCTACTGTCCTGTTTCAACTTAACACTATCTCAAATTAAAGTAAACGGTTAAATCTTTTCTACCTAATTCTGGTAGCCAATCGGCAAATTGAGTCAAACGTATAATTTTACACTTTAAAAATATTTTGGGACTCTTTTATTACCATTATTAATTGACCTTAACGATAAGTTGCGAAACGAAACCTATACAATCTACGTTTATCTATTCCTTTTAAAAGAACAACCAAATAAAGTGTAATCTTTAGTTTAGTAATTAAAGCGGCACTTAAAAATCGTTCAGGTAGGCTAACAAGCAATTTTTTCACTAAAAACCTCCAAAAACTATAAAGTAGTTCAAAGGCGCTGATTAAATTTTAAGATAGAAAAGACAGTGAATATCTGTGTTTCCCTGTCACTTAATTTAGACTTTTGAACCTTTTTGACTCACCTGCCGACAGATTCATCTTTATCGTTCCTCACTAATTAGAGTTTACTTTAAGTCAAAGATAATTAAAAAACTTTTATTACTGCCATATAAGTAGGTATACCTATAACACAAATTCTCTCACGAAAGATAAGATTAATTATAGAAAAGGAAATTCTACAACATGTGGGATTAGAAAATTTTAATTTGATTCGTTATGTCACAACAATAACTTTGCAAATAATTGAAATTTATTCTATCTTTTAGCTGGAATACCAAATCCGAGTTCTAACCCGGGTGGGCCACCGGTAGTAAGATGTACACTCCGGAAACACAAACCAAACCGGAAACCACGCACTCCCTTCACAACACAACAGCTCATGGCTCTGGAGAAGAAGTTTAGGGATAAACAGTATCTCAGCATAGCGGAACGGGCCGAATTTTCCAATTCGTTACGTCTCACGGAAACGCAAGTAAGTTTTTCACTTTCCAATTTCAAAAGAACGCAAACTCAAACAACATTTTTATAGGTTAAAATTTGGTTTCAAAACCGCCGCGCTAAGGCCAAACGACTTCAGGAAGCCGAGCTCGAAAAATTGAGGATAGCGACGAGGCCGCTACTAGCACCAACGTTTGGTTTGTTCCACGGTGCACATTCCCATCCAATGTCACCTTTTTTGGCCGCAATGGTTCAAAGACCGCCACACTTTTTAGGATTTCCCTCGCTTTCGATGGAATCTTTCATACCAAATATGCCACAATCGATACCATAATTTTTGGGTTGTACAAATATGTAAATAATTGTTGTTTCAGTTAAATTTTCTATTATATTTTATGTAAATATTTTTGTGTAAATATGACTTTAGTGTCACAAAGAAATAAAAAGACTGATGTATAATTATTGTATAAATTAGAATTGTAAATAAACATAATTTAAATTATTATGCATTTCCATACCGACATTTTTTAATTCGATTCCAAAAAAGTTTGGTACCCTTAATTTTATTACTAGTATACCTACTAAAAAAAGGTAAATTTATTTTAAATATTCATTACGTAAATACAGTGTAACCTTGATAATCCGAACCCAAATGGTGAACAAAATTTGATTAGGTACAGTTATTTGTTTTTGATTTATCTCTGACAACAAAAAGAAAAAGGATGAGAAAGAAAAAACATTATTTTAACAGGTTATGGGCCCAGATGAGCAGTAGAAAAAAGTTTAGAAAAGTAGCATTGCTTTGATTCAACTTCAATCATAAATTAGCTATCTAAGGTAAGTTTAGCTCAGCTTTTGAAATTGCATTTTATAAGTAAATTTTAACTGCAAAATTTGTTAATAAAAACTGTCATAATCTAATAGGTTAATTGCTAATCGAAGTTGCATTAATCAGCAGTGCTTTTTTGAGCACGCTCCACTCTGACACACACAGCTAACCTAGCTTAAATAAAATTCAAGTAAAATTCAGACAGGTAACATAAAATTAACAGTTGTAAATTGTGAGTTAAAAATAAACATGCGTAAGTGTTATATTCAAATTAAATTAAGTGCAGCAATTGTAAATGAACTCACCCCATGCCAAAATCGACACTTTAATTTTTGAGGTTTTTGGGGTACACGAAGACACGATTGTTATAGAAAATTTTGACTCTTACAAGATTTAAACTCGGTATCCTAGAATCAGCAGTAGATTACGCAAATTACGAGATAAATAATAATCTCAAATTATAAATTTCATCATTTTGTAAATTAAAATGGACAGGTTCATTATAAGCATTTGATGGAAATCATAAAAATTATTAAGAACAATTGGGGTTCTTAAATATGAATTAAAATTAGGATCCTTTGTAATGTTTGTGAAATCAAATCTTTTACTTTTTCTTTGTTGAAATGAGAATAACCGCGTAACTAGGAGGTTTTGGGTCTTCGTTTGAGAGTAAAAAGTGGACCCTATTTTAGTCAGAATTATTCTTACTAATTTCAATTTAAAAAAATTATTTTATGACCAATATCAGAGGCGGCTACAGTCCTTTATTGTAGAGTTACTTGTGAAATATGATGAAAAACTTAGTGTGAAACCAGGGGGTTTGGGGGGTATGGAATACCCTCCAGTATACCACTCAGTGTGGAAAACCCCTCACGTTTTTTCAAAAATAAGATTCAAATTTGGTTCTTGAAAAGTCGTCTTGTTGCTTACTTACAGTTGAGGGGTATTTGAAAACCCCAGACCCCAAGTTTTCAAGGAAGATTTTTTTCTAGAGTGTCCTCCTGAACTTCTTTATTGCACCTTCTGTTATTACCAACTGCATTATGTTCAGATACACTCGGCACTATTGGTTCTATTATTTTAAAGTACTTTTTTTTATTGAATAACGGAGGGGGGCTAGAATACCCTCTAGAAGTAAGAAAGCAACAATAAATCTACTACAGCTGGAGATATTTCAAACCCACCAGACTCTCGATTCCTGAGTAAACTATTAAGATTCACCTTACATGATGTACTGATGTACATATGTATGTACCACATACTTGTGAACAATACACATACATATGTGGTACATAAGCCACAAAAAGAATTTTTTAAAACTACGCAAATTTGATTAGTGAAAAGTTCTTCAGTTGCTTGTTCGTGGCTGGGGGTATTCCATACCCCCAGACCCCCCGGTTCCTGATAAAACTTTTTTTTTTAATGTGTTACAAGATGTCCTATTTACGTGTATGTCATTTTATGATATTTTTAAATTGATTTTTACTTTTTCTAGCATCGGCTACCTTTTGTGTCAAATATACCTATAAAGACATGGAATTAAACCAGGAGTTTTGGGTTCCAGGAATGTGGATATTCACATAAGCAAAATTACTTACATACTCATATAGCACACAATTTTGTCGCAATATTGGTCTAATATTGGAAATCAATATTGGGCCAATATTGAGATGTGAACATTTTCCAATATTAAAAATCAATATTGGACAAATGTTAGCTGAATATTGGCAGAAAATATTGGTCATCAATATTGGTGCAATATTGCACCAAGATTCAGCCAATATTGGTGCAATATTGATATTAAATATTGCCCTAATGTTGGAAAACAATATTAGACTAATATTGGCTGAATATTGGCAGACAATATTGGTAATTAATATTGGCGCAATATTGCACCAAGATTCAGCCAATATTGGTGCAATATTGATATTAAATATTGCGCCAATGTTGGAAAACAATATTGGACCAATATTGGTTGACTATTGGCAGTCAATATTGGTCATCAATAGGGCCCGGATTTATAGGCAGTAACCCCATTCAGCCCTACCATAACTCAACAATTGTAAAGGTGTATTACCAATAGAAAAGTTTATTATCGCTAAAGAGGTGTTTTACACGTTTTTTAGTGCTTATAAATCCGGACTCTAGTCATCAATATTGGCTCAATATTGCACCAAGATTCAGCTAATATTGGTGCAATATTGATATCATATATTGCCCCAATATTGGACCAATATAGGCTAAATCCTGCAATGTTGCCCCAATATTGTGTGCTACCTGGGTACCCGCGATTAATTTTATCGCAATTTAAATATGTGCTTTTTATTTTCTAGAATGAGGTAAACCTCTCGAACCCCGCTCAACTATGCTTCTGACCCAATTTAAAAATGTTCATAAACAAAAGTATCAGTAAAGCATCAGGAACAAAACGAGAAGACATAAAAATATTGTGATTGTACCATTATTAAAACCCACTAGTAGAATTCATTTTTTTGACATTGAAGCAAATAAAAACAGCGCCGCAGGCGATTTATTTTAAATAAATCATGAAAATATAGGTATATATCTACACATATTCATTATCCAGAATGTGTCCGACGCCCTAAATCATTTAGGTCCTAGTTTTACGGAGCCATCGAATCTTAAGTAGTTACAGTTCTTCCTGAGGCGATTTTTCTGATATTGTACCTACAAGATTAATTATTTTTTAAATCTTCTGTTTTATGTTCAAAAAACGTCATACTGACAGGATCAAGTCTAAAATTGCAAGTAACAATTTTAATTTTAGAAGTGTATAAAAATTTATCTAATAAATGATTCTTTGTTTAGCTTTACTTAGTAATTTCACAATTTTATCAATACTTATCCTCCCTGGATTTAACCATTCAGATAATTCGATTTATTTATTTCTCGACTAGACGACTAGGGCGCTCTCCAAATGAAGGTGCGTAAACTTTTTTGAGTTGAAAATAAACTAAAAACTAATCAAAACTTGTAAATAGCGTTACGAACAGAGAGACAAAGAAAGAGATTGATACAAAGACAGCTAAAAACAGCTTGACGATATTTTCATGATTTCTCAGATTTGAATTTTACAGTTATAGCAATAATATTATTATTTATTATCGGGAAAGCCATTAAATTCGGCGGGGGCGGAAGAGGTTACCTTAAAAATACCTAAGTATCAGCTTTGTTCAAATACAAACTATGTACGTTTTCTTCGTACCTTGCTAGTGTGAGTGCCGATTCAAACCAAAGCAAATTCAAATTTCATAACTGTGTATAATATAGTTGGAGCGAGTATTCCATACCCCCAAACCTCCCATCTCAAAGACCAACATAGTGTATGGTCTGTCATTCATTTTATAAAAATTACAACCGTTCCAAATTGATAAAACAACTTGTTATGGTCAGACCGGGGGTCTGGGGGGTATGGAATACCCCCCAGTGCCGGTAGAATAAAAGTTATTTAATTTTTAAATCTTTGGAGTAAATTGTCAATTAAGTTATAATGAAAATTATCTAATTGGAATGGATCGTCCAGATATTTGATTTATCGTCTAGGTTAATGCGACTATACGTGAAAGTTGTAAGAGTTAGGCCTGCGGCCGCACTCGAGGAGATTATGGCATATCAGATGCTTAAGTATATTTTGTAGATCGTAAACTTTTTAGATAGGTAATAAATAAACAAATCAGATACGCTTTTACAAAATGACTCAAAGGAGGAAAAGTTTTCTAGAAAATTATTATATTTGATTATTACCAATTCAATTTTCAATTTTTTTTTTTAATAGAAAATTATTTTATAGAACATACTTTCAATCTGTTGCTATGAAAATTCTTGTGTCATGGTTCGGACTTTACTCATCTTCAGGGCCGGTTCCACTTGCTTTTGCGCCCTTTCAGGAACGCGCCCAACCAACTTTTTTCAGGGGAGGAGAAATTTAAAATTTGCAAATTTGCCAACTGAATTAATTCAAAATTGCCAACTTTTTGTAAGTTTTGCAGCTTTTTGTAAATTTAGACATAAAAAAAATGCTAAATTGACCAGCTTTTGGGTGTTTTTGTCAACTTTCTGCCAACTTTCTCAACATTGGGGGGGGGGATCTTTCCCCCATTCCCTCCATAGACCGTCTCTGCGCTCTCTATAAATTTCAAATAAGTGACCCAAGTCGCAAAGTTGCAAGTTACCGCTTAACATTACCGCCCTTACTCGCCCCTAAATTTAAGGTGTTATATTTAACAGAAAAACGGTGGCCATTTTGTTAGCCAACGTGCGCATTGAAAAACGACCGAAAAAGTTGCATCGCTTCTGAGGCTGACTTTTCATCTTTGCACTTTATATTATGTCATACAAAATAGCTCGGCACACGGCCTCGCACTGATCTTTTATATTTTTGATCCTCCAATTTTTTTGCAATTAATTAAAGCAATTCCGATTTTTTCTACGAATGGATCAACCAGTAAGAGCTTCTTGATGACTATTGGTTTTTGTCCGTAGCTGAACCCGGAGCACAAAAATTATACCTACTGATTTATTTTTTAATGAGAGGATTTGTGTTGGGGACTTTTGGCCCGGCATGGCCAGAATCAGTGACAGTCTGCCAACCAAAATCCTAGAGCTTTTTTCGCGTAACATAACTCTGCCTCCGGTCTCGCACTTCGCCTTTTTTCCTTTAAAATTTTAAGGATTTAAAAATTTAAGTCACTTCAACTTGAAGTTTAAAAGCAGAAGATGCTTCAATTTGAAGAAGAAGATACTTCAGTTTGAACTAAGTTTTTTGAATTTGTTTGCTCTGTTTTATTCTGATTCCAATTTCCGCTAACATACATTGCAGCCGTTTGTGTCACCGGTTATTATTTCAATTAAAATAATTTTATAAAAAAAATGTGGTATTGATTCTAGATAACTTTTTCCTCATACGACATTTATACTAGTTATAAAAATTGAGTATTACTACAAGACAAGTAATTACTTTTGAAAAGTAACTTTCCTGCTATCATATGTTGGGTATGACAACAAACAACGGCTACTGGTTCTAATTTATAGTCGACCGGAATGCCGACTATTAATAATTTAAATGTTAATTTGTTAATTAATGATACAAATTGCTTTTCTCAAATGTGTTTTATTATTTCCCAATATGGCGCAACTCGTTTATATACTTCATTTACTTTAGTGTCGTTATTTTGCTTGATCTAGATAACTGAGATCTATAATGAACCGAGTTGACTGTATCAGACATTCTGCATATAAATTCGCTTATTTTTCACCAATAACTTTGATATAAATCGATTCCCTCGATAATGACACATATCGATGATATCGCGAAGCGTTTTTCTCATCGCTTCAATTTCGTTAAATTCAATTACAGATAACAAATTTACATAATTTAGGTCCTTTAATAAAAAAAACTGTCTGCAGAAATTCAGTTTTTCTTTGAATGGAAAACCTTAGTTTTGCTGAAAAAAATGCAACCATTTAAGGGAATCCCCTAATTAAGATAGTGGTAATAAATTAACAAAAACAATTTAAAAGTAGAGATTCTCTTCCATAACAATATGTAGCTAATTAAGCTCCACTTTGTCCAGTGTTGAGTTCCAACAAAGCTGAATATCTCACAAAAACTTGTTTTTCCGACTGTACGCAAGAGTATTTACAAAACGCGACAAACAAAGACGGAGAACATCTCAAGATAACAGCCAATTAAAAGACGTGGTATATATTGAATAATAATTATAAGTAGCTACTGCCCTACCCTGACCATCCGTTCCTATCCACGACCGACGTTTCTTCCAATTCACCTTCCTCCTTCCAGACCGGAACGAAACAACCGACCAAACGTTCCATCGATTAAACTAAAAGTGTAGACGGCAATTTGTGAAATTACTTCTTGGAATTACAGTCCTTTTATGTCTAATTACTGTTCTCGCGACTTTTGCCATCTTCGTCTTCCACCACTTCTCAATTTAAATTGAAATGCAAAGGAAGATCGTTGGATTTAACTATATGCAATAAATTCCTATTGTTTTAATGGAAGACGATTAAATAACGCAGGACAGGCATTTCTAAGAATTTAATTAATTAGTTTTGTTGCACATCGAAATGGCGAAATTTGCACATCACTTAAATTACCCTTAACGGTGCCGGACACGTCGACGTTTCCTGCGATTTTTGGTTTCTTAGGGACATAAATCAATGACAATTAAAATTTTCTATGCTACTGAAGGGTTATCGGAAGCGATATCTAGCGATGATAGCAGCTCCTTATGCTATCGATCCGGATCGGTTCGACCATAGCGGAAAAATTTTGCGTAGTACTATCGTTGGTATTATCCAAGTGCAGTTTGAAAAGTACGATAAGGGTTGACAACCCCGATCTCGCCGAACTCGAAATGAAACAAAAAAAAATTTGTTTCTCCCACTGAGAGTTCAGATGATCCGAATTCTAATTAAAAATACAGATGAATGAAATAAACTTGATTGTACTAATAAAAAGATGGGGACCAATTTGGAGATCTTTTAGTTCTAAATTTCGAATAATTAAATTTGATAAAACAAGATTCAAGTTGTTAGGAATGTTTAGCTGAAAGATACGGTAGCTGATACAAACGACCAAAAGAACATTGCTCTTCAAATAATTTGTTTACATTCGTGTTTTTAATAAATACCATCATAAAATATTAATGGCTTCATAAATTTTAACTATCTTAATTAATTTGATAATCCAAAAATTTATAATGTGACGGATTCTTTTATAGGTTATATTGACCTTTGTTATCCCAACAAAATCAAATTTCAAATTGTATTTTCCGAATTTCAACATATTTTTAATTAGCATGAGAAAGTAAAAATTGTTATGTCATAATTAATTAGGAAGGATTTTGGTCGGATCCGAATTGCGTTGGAGGGCGGGAAAGGTCTGGAAAAATGGGGTAGGTAGAAAAATGAACCCAGCGAGAAAACTTCGACGGGTTACTATATCTTAGCAACAGATGCCAAGACACAAAAGACAATCAGCCTATTAAAGGTGGACACCGTACCAACAATTTATTGTCCCAATTAGCCAAATCGTGAAGCTACGTGTTTTGGAAAGGCAATGGTCCTCAATATAGTAGCTTGTTAAGTAAACCGGTATCATTCTATAAAAATTCTTTTTGTATACCTCACTTCTGAAAGAGGAAAATTTACGTTTCAAACAAATTAAACAAAAGAAGATAAAACAACTAACGTCGAAGAAAAATACTCAGCATAATCTCGACAGCTTATCTCTTCACTTTTTCACAAATTTCAACTTTTATTTAAATTTCATCGAATACTTCTTGTTAAAATATTTAACCGTAATTACGTAAATTATACAAAAAAATTTTAAAATTTTAAAAAAGTTTTTGTTCAATTAATTGGATTAATTCCTTCAACACTGCTTTAATTAACGAAGGCTTACAAATTAAGTTGGTTTAATTATCCTCCCATTTTTGGTCATAATTCTTTTTCATAATTTGAAATTTATACAGAGTCGGTCGGAAAGTACGACGAACCCAGATTCGAACTCTAATTCAAGTAGGTATATCTCAGAATTAAGGCTTTCGTCGGTCATAATTTTAGAAATAAGAGTAAACAATTTTAATTATCCAAATTTTTTTTATCTAAACATTTTGTTCTTCACGGTTATATGAAATAATTTTTCGATCTTGTCATGGTTTACGAGTTAGATGCAAATCTTAAATTTAGTAAGTAATTCCATCTTGCACAAATCTTGAAAACCGTCGAGTGAACAAAACAATAATTTAATTTAAAACAAAAAGCCCAAAAAGTCCAGCCTTGCGTACAATATAAACTCGACAAATTTTTGAAAATAACCGTCCATTTAAAATTTTTCATTTGAATTATCAAAATTGAGTTTAAATTCGAAATAAGTAACTAGTACACAAATTTTGTGATGTGCTTCTAGCCAATGATTAACCATGAATTTCCATCTTTATAGTTTTGGTCTGCACCTGCACTATTTTTATCTTGCTGATAAATTTTTTCAATTGACTTATTCCAGAATTCTCCTTACAGGTAACATAAATAAAAAAAATTTAGAAATTTTTGTTTAAAAAATTAGAAAAATTTCTTATTGTTCCAAAAATGTCATCAAACACAAGAATTACAAGATGTGCAAGAATTGAGCAATTTTCTAAATTTTATAAAGGCGGAATACATAACTCATGGCGGCCCAACGTGGGGCATGGTAAACATTATTATTTTTAAAAATTTGGAAGACACGTTAAAAAGGTTACACGGATTAGCACTTGGGGTCTTTGAAGCCCTCAGGAAATCTGCGATTTAATTTAAATTTTTTTTAAATACGTATGTATACTAGTAATTAATAATAAGCAATAAGTAAGCTAATAGTAAATAAAATTTTGCAGACTGCTAAAAACAAATTATTCCTGGGGTCTTAAAAGACCCTAAGTGCCCCCAAAGCTGTTTTAAATTTGGAAATTTTTTTCGCTTCTATAATGATCTTGGCTTGTGGATATTAGATTATTAATCAAAAAAGATGTCCTAAAATTTCAAAGTAAAATATCTTTAAATTTTAAAGCTATGTGCAAAAATAACACTCGGGGGTCCCGAAAGACCCCACGTGCCAACTCGAAGGTTTTAAATTGCTGATTAGGAAGTACACAATATTTTGAATTTAAATAAAAAAAATTTAATTAGAGTTAAATGGATGTGCGTGAAGTTAGCCCCCTTTTTTTGAAATTGTGATTTTTTTTATTTGTGCTCAATTGTGCTCAAGTTGTGCTCAATGTGCTTAAAAGAATTTTTTAATTTTGATCAAAAATAACCACGTAAAGCGCGAAATAAGATTTCGACCTAGCCTCCCTTTTGTGTGATATTAGTATGTGTCGTAAAATATAGAATTAAACAAACTTAACCAAACATTAAAAATTTTGAATTTTTAACCGTAAGAAGAGAAACAACATACAAGAAATTTTATACAAAAACACTTTAAAAAAACATTTGAAACTTTAATGACAAGGTAAAACTAGATAAAATATTAGAAAAATGACTAAAAACTTTTGAAAACAGGGGGGGTCATTTTCATGTTTTTTTTTCCTTTTTTCTAGTTACATACGACTGAAGATAGGCAATTACCTTGAAATGGCGCCATATCGTATTACTATTCTGTAATCATTTTAGCATATTTTTCAATTTTTAAATACCACATTTTTGCTTTTCGTGACTCCCCCCCTGTTTTTTAAGAAATTTTATAAAAATTTATAAAAAAAAATTTTATAAAAAACACTTTAAAAAAACATTTGAAACTTTAGTGACAAGGTAAAACTAGATAAAATATTAAAAAAATAACTAAAAATTTTTGAAAACAGGGGGGTAGTAACGAAAAGCAAAAACGTCCCCAAACCCCCCGGTGCCACAATTATTACATCGGAATCGTTTAAAAAACAAAATTATTGTGTTGTGCTAGTAGAATCGGAAGGTGTAGGGTTATGGAACTCCCTCGCCCCCCCCCCAGTGCTTGAAGGTTAAAACTTATACAATTTTTATTTTTAGTTACATAAGGGGCCGTCCATTAATCACGTGATGTTTTAATTGTCATTTTTGAACCCCCCTCCCCCTTGGTGATACATGGTGAGGTTTAATACTAACCCCCCCCCCCTCCCCTCCTTATATCACGTGTAAATTTTAGTACCTACAAAGAATCTTAATTTTTTTTAAATATTTATAAAATACAGGTATAAGTATCATCTAATTTTATTATAGAAAATCAAAGACTACAATAATAGGTCTGTTTGGTACCACAGTCCTAGTGCTACACTAACTACACTACTACAAATTGATTGGTGGTACAATTACCAACCCACTTTTTACACCAATCAATTTGTAGTAGTGTAGTTAGTGTAGCACTAGGACTGTGGTACCAAACAGACCTATTAACGTTTAGAGGTAGACAGAAAAGTGACAGGTTATTTTTGACTGACATAAAAATAATGAAAGAAATGCGAAAAATAAATACACGTGATATATTACTAGACCCGCCCTCTTCCCTTGTGATATTTCGTGATTTTTTTTGGACCCCTTCCCCCCCTTTCAAGCCTCGCGTGATTAATGGACAGCCCCTAACCCGGACTAGAAGGATATCATATTTATTAAAGGAAACTTAATAAGTTAAATAACGGAAGAATCACAAATATCGATAGATTTAGCTAATAATCGATTTAAAATTTCTCAATATCTGCACGAAAAGCGACCGTATTGACTGCATTATATTATCCGTCCGGGTGGATTCAGTTGCGCTTTAGGCTCGCAGTGGCGAACGGAATCTTGCACTACCTTCCACCACGGTAATCGTTGTTTTTGGCTAGATTCACTCAGTGCTCCCAGTTTGAGCATTTTATCGTCAAATAGGCGACTTTTAAGCAAACAGGCAAAATTTTAAATTAGCGATTAGGCACAAAATAGGCGATTTGAGAGAATGCGTCAAAGCACTATCTCCTAAACCACATAAATCAGAAATAAGAACATTAAACACATATATACAAGAATTTAAAAGTTAAGACGAAATTTGGCGGCGTTGCCAAATTTGCATGTTTACGGCTTGTAAGTATAGGAAGCAGTGGTCAGACCCATTGTTTTCCAACCAATGAAAGACGTCAGTTCAAAATTTATGTAACTGGCGTCACTTATTAAAATATTGAAAAAGTTCAATAATTAATTTTTAATAATTTAAATAAGACACAACTTTAACATTAATCAAAAAATTATATTAACATTTTGTGATCATGTGACGACATACACATAGTTGTGATTGTGAATTGTGATTTGGATTATTGTGTTTATTTGTAGTCTGCCTGTCAACTGTCATCATCATCACAATCGATGTGATAGTTCCGTGTATTACAATTCCAAACTAAAAAAGAATTTAAAAACTTTATTGTATTTTTAATTTTATTACATTGCATAAGTACGGAGGATTTACAAGACACGTTAGCAGCAATTGGGAAAGATTCGTCCCGCGGGGTATTTAGACTTGAGCAGAACATTTTGTTAACTTTTAGTTAAATTTTTGCTGATCTTTTTGTTAACGCATGTTGCTCAGAGTAAATGCAGGCAAGGAATTCAACAAATCTTCATTTTCTAAGTATTTTTAGGCTCAAATTTGCCAAAAGAAAGAAAATCCACTAATCGTGCTTAGGTTAGTGTTTAGAAACGATATTATTTTAAATTAATACCGTCAAAAAAAAGCCAAGGTGGTCGGAGCTAACTTTATTCTTTTAGCTATTTCAATGTCGTTAAATGCCATTTCATGCAATTTTTTAGTTTTTGAGGAAATACGACCCCTATTTGCAATGATCCGCAAAATTTTTGATTTAATATTGAATTTTGGACCTATTTCAATTATTCTTTATATTGGAAATTTTTAAATTTAAAATTCGGGTTATGTGGTTGTTTCTATGAAATTAAAAACACCAAATTTCACAACAAATAGCGCCCAACGTGGGGCTTGTTGTACAGATTATTCGCCCAAAATTAAAACTTTAAAATTTGACAAGTTATTATTTCTGATGATTGTAATTACAAGAATAATTTTCGTACTTAATTAATATTGTAGTGTTGATTGGAGATAAATATGCATTTGATAACAAAAATTAAAAAAAATTGGATATAATTCTAGAAAAAGATGAAGCTTGGTAAACATTTTATGAACTAAAATCAAGAGTTTTTAAGTTATTATTGTTTAAAAAAAAATTTTGAACTTAGGATGTATTGAAATGTTAATTAGATTATAAAAATTATTTTGTACCTAAATTGAATTTTAATAATTCGGAAAAATTCGATAAAATTTTGGAAAAAAATAAAATTTCATTGATGAAAATTGCATAACATACTGCGCCCAACGTGGAGCATGGTTAACAAATTATACAACAGAATTAAGATTTAAATTTTGTAGTGGTGTTTATTGTTCATTATTTTAATTTCTTAATTAATTATTATTTTAATAACATTTTGCATTTTAATGAAATTTTACACGGCTCCCAACGTCGGACTTGGGAAAGAAATTGTAAACCCAGAATTCTAAGGTTAGTCGGTAAAAAGTAAATAACTAATTGTTAAAAAAATTGCAAACATAAAGAATTGATGGAAATCTAGATAAAATATTCTCTGTATTTTAGAAAATAAAAAGTTTTGGATAAAAAACATGAAGAAAATGGAAGAAATGTACGCAAATCTGAAAAACCTCTAAAGGAAATTATCAGAGCTAAAAAAAGAAAGTAAAAAATTAGAATAAGAAAAATGTGCAAATTGTGTCGCATTCTAACAAGAAAATTGTTGAAAGTTATCACAAGCAAAAATATTCAGACCTAATCATCAAAAAAAAGTCCGAGGGAAGAAATTAGAATATACGGAGACGAAGAAAGAGCTCCAAATAAACATTTTTTGGTAGGCAATAGAAATAACAAATTTTCAAAAAACAAATCTTAATATAAAACTTTTAAAAAATAAATTGCAATTTCTTTGATTATAATTCAATAAATCAAATAAATCATCGGGGAAATTTAAAGTTAGGAAAATTTAAAAACAAAAAGTTGGAACCATATAAATGTTAGAAATATTTTCAAAATTGAAAAAATAAAAACCTGTGTATCCCACAAAATTTTTTCTGCTGTACTGCACGGAAAAGCACCTAACAAATTTGTTTGTGTGTTTTAATTTTTTGGAAAATGTTAAATAGTTCTGTAGAAAACACGAACCTAAAATTCCATCGAGGAGAATCTACTAAAATCTCACCCCTAACCTACGGATGTTTTAATCGTATATCATAATTAAAATTTTCAATTTTAAATAACTTCAAAACGGATTACTTTTGCAAAAGAATAAATAAAACTAAAATTATGTATTTCTTAATGTTCTACATTTTTTGTCTAAACATTTTTCTTCCAATTGTTACAGTTTACGAGTTATACCTAAAAATGCAACAGTTGGTCGTATTTTTGAATTTATGCGATTTATGGGACATTTTAATATATTTATTTATGCTTAATATACTTTTTTTTATTAAAACAACTGAAAAAAGTGTAAACTATGATACTGTAAATCACCTGCAAGTATTCATTATCCATTAAGTGTCAATTTGTTAATAAATTTTAACGTAACTGTAAGTTATTACTACCACAAAATTAGCAATTCAAATTAATTTTTTTAATTCAAAAAGCAAGCTAGCTCACATGAAATATGGTTCAATTATTTTTTAGGTATTTTTCGAACAAGATGAATAATTATTGATACATTAACGTTTATTATTTTGATAAAATTGCCACTATCTGATGAAGAGGATTGAAAAAACCGGGGTCCATAAGTAGCAACCGAGCCGCTAATGGGGCATTTTAACCAATTGGTCTCGTACGGCTTCAGATAACGGTCGTCTTTACTGGGATTTATTGCTGATGCTACTGTGCTACTACGTGAAAGAAATTTAGACTGTACCGCAAGCAACCAAATTGTTTTTTATTTTTTTACAAATTGTTATTTGGATAACAAAAGAAAATTTGAACAACTGGCGCAGTCTGACGGTTCGTTAAATAATTACCCTACACAACTTATGCCGCTCGCGATGCTTTATATATACGTCGGAAGGGGGTGGAGGCGCTGAGCTTCTTAATATGACCCCTCCGCATATTTTTGCTTTTAAAATGAATGTTTTTGGTAATTAAGGTTGAAAAATGTACACGCGGTACTAAGAATTGAATATGAAACCAAAAATATGAACGTGATCTAAGAGTGCTATGCACATTTAAGGGCAACAAAAGTCAACAGACCTGCACTTATGGCTATAAAACTAAACATAGTATAAGAAATAAAATAAAACGCCAGATTTACTGCTTGCCAGTTTACAATGAATATAATCAAACGTAAACGAAAAGGATAATTAAATTTTTGTACACTAATATGGCAATTACAATAAATTGCACACCAAAGCTTTGCACGCTACACAGCTACAGCTACCATCAGCATCAGCATAGCAGCGTCATAAAAAAAAATTAGTCAATATTTTGTATTTTCGTACCTACTATGAGGTTATTTAAATTGCAAGTATTGATCGTTCCCACCAAAAAACTAACAATAGAAAGAAATATATTACAATAAAATTGAAAACCAAAATTTTTAATTTGCTTCGTCGAAAAAATTTAAAAACCGACGGTACGGTGGTGTTTGAAAAACCTCTGGGTCAACATTTGCATGGAAACAATGATAAATATTAGGAAGTATTAGGCATAATAAAACAATTATTTTGGAGTTTTGTTTCATAAATTTTGTCGCTTATTGTTTAATAGGTACAACAACTGACCTTTACACCTTTTTGGCTACTTAATTCTATATTTTTTAAAAATAACTTCCTAATAAAATTATAATTTGGTAAACAATTTACATATAAAATTAAAATGTTAAAAACTGAATAAATGCAATAACATTGAAATTATTTGATAGGCTTTTGTCCACGTCTTCCTGGCGTTACTGACCGATTTTTTATGTCTGTGGTCTTTTGTCAATAGGGTAAAATCAAATTTTTTTCTTAAAATTAAATATTCAAGGTAATCACCTGGAGCACCGAGTAAAATACTTTTTTATATTGTGCTACTGATGAAAATGCTCTCCAGCAATGTGAAAGACTTTCATGATCCAAAACTATTTTTGGATTTCACAATTGTCCCAGTAGGTGTACCTACTTTTTTGCGACAATAAAAGTGGAACGACAGTAGAAATTGTGTAACATCAGTTTCGTTAGTTCCAGGTGACAGATTCCGCGTAACAAACGACAGTCCAAAGATTCTATCAATGCTTATAGTGGGAACAACCCACTGCCTCCTCTACATTGAAACACCCAAAGTGATTAAGCCATCGGAAATAACAGAAATGCCGTAGTGGTTGTCTGAATGGTGCCAAAAACTTGTACGGATGATGTCCTAATAGAGATAAAAGGAGGAGAAGTCACAAAAGTAATCCCAGCGGTTTCCAAATGAAGGAACTCCAAGACATCGATATCCTAATGCCCGCTGTACATTCTCGCCAAGAGGTCACGTGCTTGTGCGACCATCTAAATTACAGACTACCAGACACACCGAGACAGACGAGACATAGCGAGAGCATCCATCTACACTCTTGCCCTGTCTCGCCGAGAATATACAGCGGGCATTAGAGATGACAGCGATATCAAGCACAGAATAATTAGCGTGGTAGGAAGTGGAGGATGGACATCATTCCAATCTCTTAAGCGGCGTTCACAATGGAAGTGGAGTCTTGCTTTGCTTCGGTAGAAAGATGGGGGGGAGGCTTTAATTAGATTAAAGTATTTTTTTCAATTGTTTATTTTGATTGGAGTTTACCAGCTTTCTACTGAAGCAAGGCAATACTTTTTTTTATTGTGAACGCCGCTTTAGAACGTAGGTGGCGACGGTCGATCTGGACTGGTAAAGCTGAGAAGTCTTTTTAAATACCCCCCAGTTGAAGATTGGAATGACACTTTGCAAAATTAGCAGAATACGATGGTCATCTTAGCGCCTCTAGTCATCAGCCACAAGAATGCAAAAGGTAGGATACCGGGCGAGAAGCTGGCATTATTTCACCAAGAGGCAATAACACCTGCAATATCAGTTGGACGGTCGTCTGATGCAAAGAATCAAGAAGAAAAAGTCCTAAAAGTGTGAAGTTAGAAAATGGACAAGGTGGATACAAATTGGAAGATGAAGCTTTCGAATGTCTATAGAAAAACCTGGACGGTACACCTCCAATCGTGAAAGTAATACCTAATGGCAGATTCTGGCGGTCAAAGAGTGGCAAGGGAAAAGGTTTTTGTCAGTAAAAGTGTAATATCTTCATAGAATGTGACGAATTTGAACAGATTTTGTAGAAATTTCCTTCTCCCTGCAAAGGAATAAAATGGATGTGACATCAGTTTATGTCAAACATCACCGTAAATTAAAATTTATTGGAGCATAAATCAAGAATAAAAGATGATAAATCAAGAAACCATAAAAAAAAGAATGAGACGGTCATTGCCTTGCACCTAAGGCGATCAGTTGCAAATACAAGGTACCGGGTTCAAATCCGGGGAAGGGTCAAACTTTCAAAAAGTCAAAAAGTCAAACTTTCTTATGGCTAGTTTCCGTACTTCGGAAGGCACTTTAAAACGATGATCCTCCTGGGTTAATAAATTGTCATCGTTAACATAAAAACCAGGATACAGTCACATCTGAAGGTCATCCCAGCAAGCGACTTAATGGATGCAAAATATTTATATGTTTATAGAACTAACACTGTCCAAAAAAGACGCAAATAAAGAAGAAAAATTTAACTTTTGGAACGGGGGGAGGGCCAAGGACGTTTGCCTCAGTTTTCGATTCAAGCAAATTTGCATAACCAATACTGGCGCTAAGAATTTGAGAAGCTTTGGATTATATATTTTGCAATTGTATCGGCTGAGTTGTAAAAAACCTCACAAAGAACTTAAAGCCCGCGCTACAAAAATTGCCAAAGAAAGGCCGATATTTACGCAAAAAACTTTGAAAATCAACCAAGAACACTTCGACTTTATCCCTCAATTCTACTCGCCAATCTGCGTTTTACCAACCGTAAAAAAACTGGTAGAGTACCTAGGTCTAACGTTGAATCACAAACTCAAAAACAAAAAACACATAAAGACTCAGAAAAATTAAGATTGCCTTAAACTTCAAATTTAAGCATTCGGCCTCCGACCCTAACATAGAAAAAACTCCAAATCATCTAAAATTATCAATTGCAAACACTCATTTGTATCTTTTCGTCTGCCTGTCACTTTAATGAGGGTTTTAGTGACCACTTCATTTAGAATAGTTTTTTTGATAGATTCTCTTGGTGAATTTTTCTAAAGGTTTCTTTAATTTCTTCCAAAAAATACCGATGCAATCGGATTTAAATTAGTAATCGGTGACAAAAACATAAATTTTGATTAACCTTAATGGATGATCAGTTTTACCTTACTTTTTTGAAAGTCCATATTTTTATTAAAATACTACCGCTATAAAAAATTCTTTGGCCTACCTAATCTAAAATTATCGTGGAACATATAGTCACGTCCTAAATCAAGATGTAGGAGATAATTAAATCATTGGTGTAATCACTAAGTGAGTCCAAGACCACAACTCTTCAGAATTGTCAAAAAAGTACATCCTCTTCTAGTTGCACGTCAGTGGCCCCCCATTTTAGAATTTTTGGATGAATTTGTTGACAAACGTTAGAGCATTGTTTGAGTCTGAATGAGCTTCCATTAATTTTGTTTGAGCCGCAAAAATCGCAAAGTTATTTGCAAAAAACTAGTAGGGGTGGGGACGTAGACAAACTGACCCCCACTTTCGAATTTTTGGATGAATTTATGGTCAAACGTTAGGGCATTGTTTGAGTCTGAATGAGCTTTTATTATTTTCGTTTGAGCCGCAAAAATCGCAAGGTTATTCGCGAAAAACTAGTGGGGAGGGGGCGTAAACAAGCTGACCCCCACTTTCGAATTGTTGAATGAATTTGTTATCAAACTGTAGGGCATTGTTTGAGTCCAAATGAGATTTCATTATTTTTGTTTAAACCTCAAAAATTGCAAAGTTATTTGCGAAAAACTAGTAGGGGGGGGACGTAGACAAACTGACCCCCACTTTTGAATTTTTTGATGATTTTTTTGTCAAACGTTAGGACATTGTTTGAGTCTGAATGAGCTTCCATTATTTTTGTTTGAGCCTCAAAAATCGCAAAGTTATTAGCAAAAAACTAGTGGGGGGGGGGACGTAGACAAGCTGACCCCACGTTTAAATTTTTAGATGAATTTGTTGTTAAACTTTAAGGCATTGTTTGAGTCTGAATGAGCTTTCATTATTTTCGTTTGAACCGCAAAAGTCGCGAAGTTATTTGCAAAAAAACTAAGGGGGTGGGGGGCTGTAGACATGTTTTGCAATTTTCTTTCTTATTTTGAATTTATTTGTGCAATTGATGGCAATCGATAGAGCTTAGTTTGAGCATGAATGAGCTTCAGTGAGCAAAAGTTTAAGTTAATTTTTTACCAAGTTATGGATAGTAGAAATTTTTGACTAAACTCCGAGCAACATGCGTCAAATCTTAACTTTTTTTACATTTTTTAAGCTGAAAATCTACATACTTTAGATATAATATATAAATTTTCTATATTTAACTCAAAAATATTAAAGCATCGTTTGAGACTGAATGATCATCCATTATTTTTGTTTGTTATTTTTGTTATTCGCAAAAACTACTAAGAAGAGGGGCTTTAGAGATGTTTTGCAATTTTTAATTTCATTTTGAATTTATGTGTGCAATTGATGTCAATCGATAGAGCTTAGTTTGAGCTTGAATGAGCTTCAGTGAGCACGAGTTTAAGTTAATATTTTACCAAGTTATGGATAGCTAAAACTTTTGACTAAACTCCGAGCAACGTGCGTTAAATCTTAACTTTTTTTTAAATCTCAAGCTGATAATCTACATACTTTGGATATATAAATTCTCTATATTTAACTCAAAAACGTTAAAGCATCGTTTGAAACTGAATGATCTTCCATTTTGTTTGTTTAAGCCTCAAAAGTTGTAAAGTTATTCGCAAAAACTACTGAGGGGGGCTTTAGACATGTTTTGCAATTTTCAATTTTATTTTGAATTTATGTGTGCAATTGATGTAAATCGATTGAGCTTTGTTTGAGCTTCAGTGAGCAATATTTTAAATTAATTTTTTAGATAGTTATGGATAGTTGAAATTTTTGACTAAACTCCGAGCAACATGCGTTAAATCTTAAGTTTTTTTTAATTTTTTATTTTGGCAAAACGATGGTATTACCAAATTGCTTTACTATTTCCGAACAACAGACATTTGATGGTCCCCAAAGCTTTTTAGCCATTGAGAATTTATTTTTAGAGAAATTTAGTGAATTTGTATGTCCAAAGTATGTAGACTATCAGCCAATGCTTGGTCCGGCACTGGCAAATACAACATTAGTACCAAGCTTGGGCCAGTGCCACTTGTCATCAGTAGGGTCCGGATTTATAAGCACTAAAAAACGTGTAACACGGCGTCTATAGCGTTAATAAACGTTTTCTATTGGTTATAAACCTTTACAATTGATAAGTTATGGTAGGGCTTATGAAGGTTTTCTTTTAATTTGGATCTGTTAGTGTCTATAAATCCGGACTCTAGTCATCAGTGCTTAGCATATGCTCAGTTTAAAATTACTGCTAAATTTGTTGCTTGAAATTTGATAGGCAAAAAAAAAGACTAGTGCAAAACATTGTTCAGATTATCAAACGATCAGCCTTATGAGTCTTTTGACTGGCAAGTACAGGGAGTTTTCGAAGAGCATTTGACTCAATGCTATATGTACAACTTTTTAGTTTGATGGGCACAAACCATTGAGTCACTTTGAGTACCGTAGATAGCCGATCTTCTAGCAGCCTTGACGTAACACTAATATATTATTTAATTGCGTTTTATTAGCTTAGGCCTGCGTGTGGTAAATGTTTGTCTGTAGAAAAAAATTGAAATGATGACTGACTAATTGCAGCACCGTGACGTAGGCGATTTTTCGAATAAATATTTTCCGTTCCCAAATATTTTTTTAACTGTCTCGACCTAACAATCCTGGGGAAGCGTGAATTTTCAACTCGTAAAATATAAGGTTTAAATATTACACACGCAGTATAATATTAAGTAAACAAATAATTATTGTTTCTTTGTTTTACGACTTCAGCATTTACAAAATAAAAATCATGTTTTAGTGGACTTATTGTATGTAAAACATGTAAGCAACAGCTGCAAAAATCAGTGTTAATAAAATAGACGATTGAATTGTTAATGTGGCATTAATTTAGTTTATTTTTAATCACCTACTTATTCAATATTTTCTTTTTGTGTTGTTTAGTTCGAAATCTTGTCGGGTCGGCGGTTTTTCGGGAATAACGCACTAAACGAGGCTGAAAAAGGTTCGCTCAGATGGTTAATTCGATATTCCGAATAGAGAAAACGTGAAGTTGGAAACACACGACTTGACGAACCGTTGGCATGTCTCGGACAAATGTATTGTTTAAACTCTTAATGCAAAGGAATAAATAACAAAATCTCTACTTAAATTGACAACTTATAGTGACTTTGATATCAAACAAGCTCTACCATTAAGAATTTACAGTCAATTCCATTCTTCTTGTTTGCTGCACATGTTGAATAAAATTAATTTAAAAATGGAAATAGTTATAAATAAGTTATGTTGTTATGTAAAACGTGAAATTAGTTTTAAAATTGTAGGAACGCTAATAAATGGCCAACTCGCTCATTAACGATGATTTATAACAAATAACTAAATGACGGGAATTTATGACAAATGTAGAAAATTTATTTCCAACTTTTCCAATTACCCACGTTGCAAATTACGTTATAGACGAGCTACAACAATATTGATTTATTATTTAATTAAAGAGACAAAAGAGTTCAATGATGAACTCAATGGAGAGGGTTGGACGTGACGCTCCCGTCGAAGAACGCTGACGAGGAAATCAGGGTCCTGGAATTAGTAACAAATAAAATAATTCCAGTTGATTCAATCAAAAATCAAACATTTTATTATAGGTAAAAATTAAACTGTCATGGTTTATGAGTTATTTGCAAAAATTAAAAATCCACATAATTTTAAGCCAATAATAGTTCTTTTTTTTTCTAATTATCGTAGTTTACGAGCTATGTGATAATATAAAAAGCAACATAAAACAACTTGAGATTTTGAAACGCGAGTAATTTAATTATTCTTTCTTCTAACCACGGTTCATGAGTTATGCACAAAAATGTAGTAAAAAAATTAACAACCGACAGAGCTGTCAACAAGTACAGTGGGGCCCGCTTAATGTGATCGCGGTTATTGTTATCATTCGGATATTGTTATCACTTTTGCCAGGAACGGAACGGACATGTATTATTACACACAAAAAGAATTGCTTATAGTTATCATAATTCGGTTAATGTTATCATATTATTCTTTAGATTACTTTCTCCCACGAGCAAAAGAGTTGAATTTCAGTTACAAGCATTTTTTTATATTGTGCATAAATCACCCACATAATTTAAAGTCAGGTGTTAGCAAGAAAATCCGCCTATGGTTAATTTTTTTCAAAGACGGAGTGGATGTAAATAAACCCACCGTGTGAATCTTTCTATAACCGTCACATAATATGTGATATCACATTACATTTTTATGTTTATTATGAATTCCGTCGTTTAAATACATGAAAAACTTCACAATGAGTGCCTATTATTAATTAATTATTGTAGATGTAGTATATACTAATAAATAAGCAATAAAAATTTTTTGTTGTTTATTGTTATCAATCGGTTATTGTTATCAAAAACCCCAAGTCCCGATGTGATCACATTAAGCGGGCCCCACTGTACTTGTATGTAACATTATAATCTAAGGATTCGTGGTGTGATCCCGAATCCTCCCAAGAGGATCAAGGCGTCCACCACTCGCCAAAATAGCAAATAACCGAATTTAACGGTTCTCTAAAGTTTCAGCCGCACGTACCTTAAAATTGCCTACATTTTTAATTCGACTTTTTTTTTATAACTGTTACAGTTTCCGAGTTATGCGCAAAAATCGAAAAAATGTCAAAGTTTTAATAATTTAGATCAAGGAACATATTATTTAGATTTACCCCAGCGAAAGGAATTCCAAAATTTTAATAAAAAATTCAACACATGAGTGGATTGCACGATCATTAACCTGCTGAAATCATAGATAACAATGGGGTAAACAGTTGAAGTGGTTGGTAACAAATGAAGATTAATGTTCTCGCATTTTCCCAGAGACTCGACTAGAGCGTGAACGGCCGCCCGCGCTACAATAGCAACCGTAGCATCCATTTATTTACGATTTTTGACATTTTTTTGAATCCTAGCTGCGCCTTTCAAATTTGAATTGAATGGAATTTGGCGTATGAATGAATCTTATAATATTTTTAGTTTATTTGACGTCTTTATTAACGTAAAACTGTGAGTATATGATATAGTAGGGCTATTGTGGTGGCCGTTTGAGGTTGAAAATGTGCACATAAATTTTGTTTTGTTGTAACAACTATTTTGGATGAGTGAAAAAATAAGCACGCATTATGACTTGCAATCTTGTTTTGTGTGAACGATTTTATGAACTGCTCGAAAGTGACCCACAGTTTAAAAACTTATTTGGCCACAGATTGCCATAATAACACAAAACATCTTTTGAATTAAATATCAATGCTGCTATTTGAAACATAATGGTTACTAGAACGAACCTTTAATGGAGGTGTAAAATGTAACTATACCTGTATTACAATTACAATTCTCTATGCTCATTCTCGTTTTACAATACCAATACTCGAATGGCTTTCATAAGTGAATCGACTCCTTTAATTATCAAACTTTCTTTTGTGCTTTCAAAATGACCAACTAGACATTTTATTTAATTATTCTTAAATTCCTCGACTACAATAAATTATTAGAACTCTTTACAACTTCAAATGTTTCGTAAAAATCTGAAAATTATAACCATTTTCAAGTCCAGGTGAACGAGTCACTAAAAAGTTAATTTTCCTAAAAATTTGAAAAATTGAGCTATTTTTGGTGAAAAACTTTAAATAAAATATTAATATAGTTTAAAATTTTGATTAAAACAATGCTGTGAATGTATCAGTAAAGAAAAATTTAGAAAATTAATTTTGTTTAACTTTTTCCTTAAAATCTAAAATATTTCACCATTTTCAAGTCCAATTGTGAGTACAAAAGTTTGCAAAATTAAATCATCTACTTAACTTTTGATTAAAACAACAATTTATGTTAAAATAAATTTTGGTAATTTAATTTTTGAGAGCTTTAGAAAATTTACTGTTATTCAAATAATTCTTAAAAATCTGAAAAATTGAGCAATTTTCCAATCTGGACAAGAAAAAGTTTAATTATTTAATTTACTTTTGATTAAATCATTTTTGGTTGTGGTGGACTGAAAAGAAATATTTACAAAAATAAATTTTATTAAAATGATTTCTAAAATCCTGAAAAATTGAGCTAATTTTTAATGTGAGCAACAAGAGGTTAAAAAAAAGTTTAATTTTTTAATTTACTTTCGATTAAGACAATTTTTGCTGTCGATGGACTGAAAAGGAATACTTTCCAAATTAAATTTTATTAAAATGATTCCTAAAATCCTGAAAAATTGAGCTATTTCCCAATCTGGACAAGAAAAAGTATAATTATTTAATTTACTTTTGATTAAAACATTTTTGGTTGTGGATGGACTAAAAAGAAATATTTACAAAAATTAATTTTATTAAAATGATTTCTAAAGTTCTGAAAAATTGAGCTATTTTTTAATGTGGGCAACAAAACGTTAAAAAAAAATTTAATTATTTACTTTACTTTCGATTAAGACAATTTTGTTGTCGATGGACTGAAAAGAAATATTTACAAAATTAAATTTTATTAAAATGATTCCTAAAATCCTGAAAAATTGAGCTACTTTTTAATATGGGCAACAACAGGTTAAAGAAAAGTTTCATTATTTAATTTACTTTTGATTAAGACAATTTTTGTTGTCGATTGTCTGAAATGAAATATTTACAAAATTAAATTTTATTAAAATGATTCCTAAAATCCTGAAAAATTGAGCTACTTTTTAATGTGGGCAACAAAAGGTTAAAGAAAAGTTTAATTATATAATTTACTTTTCATTAAAACAATTTTTGTTGTTTTGTTGTCGATGAACTGAAAAGAAATATTTACAAAATTAAATTTTATTAAAATGATTCCTAAAATCTTGAAAAATTGAGCTATTTTCCAATCCGGACAAGAAAAAGTTTAATTATTTAATTTACTTTTGATTAAAACATTTTTGGTTGTGGATGGACTGAAAAGAAATATTTACAAAAAATGAATTTTATTAAAATGATTTCTAAAATCCTGAAAAATTAAGCTACTTTTTAATATGGGCAAAAACAGGTTAAAGAAAAGTTTCATTATTTAATTTACTTTCGATTAAGACAATTTTTGTTGTCGATTGTCTAAAAAGAAATATTCACAAAATTAAATTTTATTAAAAAAATTCCTAAAATCCTGAAAAATTGAGCTATTTTCCAATCCCGACAAGAAAAATTAATTATTTAATTTACTTTTGATTAAAACATTTTTGTTTGTAGATGGACTAAAAAGAAATATTTACAAAAAATGAATTTTATTAAAATGATTTCTAAAATTCTGAAAAATTGAGCTACTTTTTAATATGGGCAACAACAGGTTAAAGAAAAGTTTCATTATTTAATTTAATTTCGATTAAGACAATTTTTGTTGTCGATGGACTGAAAAGAAATATTTACAAAATTAAATTTTATTAAAATGATTCCTAAAATCCTCAAAAATTGAGCTACTTTTTAATGTGGGCAACAAAAGTTTAATTATATAATTTACTTTGGATTAAAACAATTTTTGCTGTCGATGAACTGAAAAGAAATATTTACAAAATTAAATTTTATTAAAATAATTCCTAAAATCCTGAAAAATTGAGCAATTTTCTAATCTGGACAAGAAAAAGTTTACTTATTTAATTTACTTTTGATTACAGCATTTTTGGTTGTAGATGGATTGAAAAGAAATATTTACAAAAATAAATTTTATTGAAATGATTTCTAAAATCCTGAAAAATTGAGCTACTTTTTAATGTGGGCAACAAAAGGTTGAAAAAAATGTTTAATTATTTAATTTACTTTCGATTAAGACAATTTTTGTTGTCGATGGACTGAAAAGAAATATTTACAAAATTAAATTTTATTAAAATGATTCCTAAAATCCTGAAAAATTGAGCTATTTTCCAATCTGGACAAGAAAAAGTTTAATTATTTAATTTACTTTTGATTAAATCATTTTTGGTTGTGGTGGACTGAAAAGAAATATTTACAAAAATAAATTTTATTAAAATGATTTCTAAAGTTCAGAAAAATTGAGCTAATTTTTAATGTGAGCAAAGGGAGGTTAAAAAAAAGTTTAATTATGTAATTTACTTTTGATTAAGACAATTTTTGCTGTCGATGGAGTGAAAAGGAATACTTTCAAAATTAAATTTTATTAAAATGATTCCTGAAATTCTGAAAAATTGAGCTATTTTCCAATCCGGACAAGAAAAACTTTAATTATTAAATTTACTTTTGATTAAAACATTTTTGGTTGTGGATGGACTGAAAAGAAATATTTACAAAATATGAATTTTATTTAAATGATTTCTAAAATCCTGAAAAATTGAGCTACTTTTTAATATGGGCAACAACAGATTAAAGAAAAGTTTCATTATTTAATTTACTTTTGATTAAGACAATTTTTGTTGTCGATTGACTGAAAAGAAATATTTACAAAATTAAATTTTATTAAAATGATTCCTAAAATCTTGAAAAATTGAGCTATTTTCCAATTCGGACAAGAAAAACATTACTTATTTAATTTACTTTTGATTAAAACATTTTTAGTTTTGGATGGACTGAAAAGAAATAATTAAAAAAAATGAATTTTATTAAAATGATTTCTAAAATTCTGAAAAATTGAGCTATTTTTTAATATGGGCAACAACAGGTTAAAGAAAAGTTTTATTACTTAATTTACTTTCGATTAAGACAATTTTTGTTTTCGATTGACTGAAAAGAAATATTTACAAAATTAAATTTTATTAAAATGATTCCTAAAATCTTGAAAAATTGAGCTATTTTCCAATCCGGACAAGAAAAACTTTAATTATTTAATTTACTTTTGATTAAAACATTTTTGGTTGTGGATGGACTGAAAAGAAATATTTACAAAAAATGAATTTTATTAAAATGATTTCTAAAATTCTGAAAAATTGAGCTACTTTTTAATATGAGCAACAACAGGTTAAAGAAAAGTTTCATTATATAATTTACTTTCGATTAAAACAATTTTTGTTTTCGATTGACTGAAAAAAAATATTTACAAAATTAAATTTTATTAAAATGATTCCTAAAATCTTGAAACATTGAGCTATGTTCCAATCCGGACAAGAAAAACTTTAATTATTTAATTTACTTTAGATTAAAACATTTTTGGTTGTGGATGGACTGAAAGGAAAAATTTACAAAAAATGAATTTTATTAAAATGATTTCTAAAATTCTGAAAAATTGAGCTACTTTTTAATATGGGCAACAACAGGTTAAAGAAAAGTTTTATTATTTAATTTACTTTTTATTAAGACAATTTTTGTTGTTGATTGACTGAAAAGAAATATTTACAAAATTAAATTTTATCAAAATGATTCCTAAAATTCAAAAAAATTGAGTTATGTCCTTATGTATGTTCGGGTTTGAACTGGGGCGGATGGGCTATCAAAAATTTACCGGAAATTAGCGGCTGCCGACCCAAAAATGTAATTGTCACGGCCCAAAACTGCAAGAAATTTTTGTTTTATTAACGGCCCACGATCCCATTGACCGACGGCCCGACCGACGGATGGGAAGTTTCCCGGTAGCCCGGTGGGCCCATCCGCCTCTGGGTCTAAACAAAAATGTTTATAAAATAATTTATTTGATATACTTTCCGTTTCATTCAAACAACTTTTATGTTGTGGATTATCATTAAAGAAAAGTTTAAAATATTTAATCATATTTAAATGCTTTCCAAAATACCTCAAAAATTAAGCCATTTTCGAACCTGAACGAAAAACTCAGTGAAAAGTGTCGCAAAATTTATTATTATCCTTTGCTCTTGATAATCACAATTTTTGCAATAGATGGATCAATACAGAGAAATTTACCAAATTTAATTTCAAAAATATTTAGAAAATTTAGCTTTAATTAAAGGTTACCGAAAAGCTGAAAAATTGAGCCATATTTGAGTCTTGAGTTAGTAGACAATAGCAAAATTTAACAATATAATTTTTGCAATTCCGGGGGTAAAGTACTTAAGGGAGTAAAGTAACTAAATCTGGTAATTTTTTAATTTTTCTTAAGAAAAAAATACTTCTTTTTGCTCCAAGGAAAAAAAAATCGCTAAATTTAGTATATTTTTTCAATTTACACAGGTTAAAATAGTCACTAGGTGCTTTTTTAAGCTAAATGTTAGTGCGACCTACAATGAAATAAATTGTTGAATTAATAAATAAAAAAAATAAAAATTACTTACTTTGGCTACTAAGATCTGCGCAAAAAGCGCACTATCAAAAAAATTTGCCATGCACGTGATCCGAGGTTAGGACGCACTACTCTTTGGCATCATTTTGCTTTAATTAAACATTACCTAAAAATTAACCTAAACTACCTAAACTTAATTTTAAATTTTAATTGCTTTTGATTAAAATAATTTTTGTTGTAGATAATTGGAAAAAAATATTTAGAAAACTTAAATTTATTCAAAATTTTTTAAAACTCTAAAAAACTGAGTTTTTGAATAAAAACTTGAAAAAATTGAATAATTTTGATATAATTAATTTAAAAAAAAATTGATATAAATGATTGGATATTTTATTCAAATGTTTTCTAAACATCTGAAAAATATTAACCACTTTTGTGTCTAGCACATTTTAAAGAGCGTTACTGACAGACAGATAGGTTAAAGTTTTTATGACATTCTTATGTTGACTAGATTGTCCCCGCTGTGCGAATTCAGGCAGCGCTAAAAATATTCTTAAATTGTTAATAAATTAGCGACTAATTATAAATGCAAGAGAGCGTTACGAACAGAGTTTTCTTCAACATTATTATGTTTACTAAATTGTTCGGCATTACTAAAAATATTTTTATGGTGGTAATAAATGAGCAACAAATTAGATATGCAAGAAGCATACATTTTTAAGTTTACTATATTACCTCGCTTGTGCGGCCTGAAGGCCGCACTGGAAATATTTTTTAAACAAATCGAGAGACTGAGTTTCCTTCGACATTCTTATGTTTATTCTTTTGGACCTAACAAAGTATGATCTTTAAAAAGTCCATTTTTAATCTGTACCGATTTCAAAATGCTGTGGATTGATTTAATAAATTCATCAGTGGTTCCCGCGATGGATAATTTTGGCTATTTTACTGATTGCTGCTTAATCCATTTGATCTATTGATATCATTTGCTGCAAAATCATCTAGTAACTTTAAGTACCTATACGTTTGACAAGACGATCTATCTTATTGTTTTTATATTGAAATTTTATATCGATTAACGCAGCTCGGCCTGCGGCCTCGCACTTCTTTATCTTAATCTTCTGTTATTATTTTACTCCTTAAATTTTACTTTTACAATATTGAGAATGAATTATGATCGTGGATCAGTAAGTGAGAACTCTTTACTGACCATTGTTTTTTGGTCGTAAATGCGAGGCCGGAGGCCGAGCTATGTTTCATAACAATATATGATGACCTTAAAAAACTAAATAAAAAGAGCGGTCGTTTTTCAGTGCGCACGTTTTTCTACTAACTGACCTTACGTTTTCAAATCTATCAGAGCTTAAGTTACTTACGGTTGGTAGCGGGAATCTCGTTATTCCATTTATACGCTTTAGTTACGGACGCAACTCGATACCTGTATAGCAATAATTATTATCATAATTCGATGGCTACTTTTGAAACTAAAGCAATTATTTAATATAACACTAATTCACTGAAGACAACACAACAACACAAAAAAACCAGATAATGCTTTTGACATTTTTTGAGTAGTAGGTAAATATTGAATTAAAAAGGATCATTATTTAGTCACGAAATGTAAATGGAAGGAAGTTATCTTTCATAAATTAACCAAAAAATGTAACAATAACCTGTTCGGGTTTTTATGACTTTTTTCATTATCAATTGATATTTAAAATACCTAAACGTAGAAAAAAAAATTATTAAATGTTGGTTTTCTCTCAAATATATTCTTGATTGTGCATTAAAATACAATTTGGTGTATATTTTATAATAAAAAGCTCGGATAAGCATCGAGCAATAATGGAATAAAACAAAAGCGGAGAAACAATAGAGAGTACGGAGAAATAGAAATAGCGTTACATCAGGTGTGCCAATTGAAGCGAGAAACAGTACTGCCAACTTCTGTACGAGCAATTCCCTACCGCATGACATATAATGCGCGAGATAACGGCTTTGTATAATAGTTCTATTGCATAATGGTCGCGACGAGGCTTATCAGAAAATGACTTTAACAACTGACAGACGCGAACAGGAAATTGGAATAAGAAATTTTGGGGCGTAAAATGAAAGATAGTAGTCGCGTAATTTCCTACCAGCTATATAGACATTTACAGTTTGAAGTTACGACCCAACGAATTGGGATATTATGAATCTTTGCCATTTCTCTTGGATAACTGAAAAGTATTTATAACTTTTAGTAGCTTGTTGGAACGATATTCTATTCAGTACACGGCTATTTCTAAAAGCTTCGCCTCAATCTACAATGTTAACGTTATTTTTCGAATTATTTATTATTAATTACGTCATTCCTTCCACTCTTCTCATTTTTACGAATGGCTTAACCGAAACGGTTGATCATCATCAGACTGAAACTCCAACGAAAGACTTCGCTCCATTCAAGCTTCAGCTGCATAAAAAATAATACTACCCTTCTTCAGATAATGCCGTGCAGTTTCCGCGTTCCCCTCTTTTTAAATTTTAAAAAGTGAGAAGATTTCATTAGAAAATATGAAATTTTAGTTTGGAATTTTGCAGTGTAGAGAAACACGGTTGCTTGTAGGGAATACAGCAGCTTTATCTGCCATTATATTATTACATTATAACAAGTGGCTCGAGAACGGAAATTACACAAACTATTTTCAAATAGACTCTCAGTCAGTGTTTTAGCACTGCCTGTTAAAGATAACAGCACCATTTCCGTTTGTTTCACAACCCCGAAGGTGGTTATATAAACTACATCGAAAGTATAGCTTAATTTTTTTACCAAAGACGCTGAATAGGACACCCGAATCGATATTTAATCTAAATTTTCAAGTCGTAAGCGTTAAGGCATAACATGACAATCTTATGTGAGTAACTCGTTAAGTTTAACCGCGCTAATTAGTCATTAACTAAAATACATTAGACGAACGGATGTGATACCATTAATTCTTGACAGTCGAACACTCCAAGATATTTTTTAGGCGCCGAGAGTTTGTTTGCAATGCTTAAAACGTCACATAGCAAAATATTAATGGTGTAATGCTGTAATGCACACTTGAGTTAAGATGATGACAAAAAAGCTAATGATGAACTCAACTTTTTGGTGAAGAGAATAACCGCAACAATTGAGTCTAATTTGTGATGGCTTAGAAGAGTCTAAACGACTTCTGAGAAGGGGCAGCCTGCATTAATGATTCTTGAACCAAACCAGGCTGAGAACCGCTAAATTTTCTATTTTTTTTCTATCATAGACCGGTAAAAGAATCTGTCGCTCAACAAGAGACACAGTTCTCAATTTTAAAATTGTAAACCAAAGCCATCCGAATCATCATTTTTATTATGTCAACTATCTAAATTATTTTTAAGGACTAGAATGCCCAGGCTGTGCGGCCTAAAGGCCGCACTGGAACATATAATTCAACCATTCTCTATTGCATCAAATAGTGTCACAGACTTGGCGTTACGAACAGACGAGTAGAATAATATTTATCTGAATTTTATTAGAACTTAAAATCGTTTACTTTTCTTATCATCAACATTTCCTTATACCGCCAACTTTTCTGGCTCCATTCCATGTCCGAAAAACATTATTATACATCTTAGAATTATTACTGATGGTCGCTTCATAACGCAATTGTAATATTCTTTGTTCAAGGACTTCTATATCATTGTAGTCATACCAAACTCCTCTGTGGTCCTTTTAACCTAATGAAGGTTAGGTGAACACTTTATAATATAGAACAGTTCTTTTAGCAGATTATGTCGGTGGTTTGCCACTGCCTATCGGTCTTAGAGAGGCGGTCAAAACAAAGTTCTTATTCCACAAGGACTCAAATGTGGTACTTCGGTATTAAACAGTCAACGCACTTATTGAAGGCTAAGGTGTAACTGACGAAAATCTTCCGGCAATTATGGTCTTAGCCGGGACCCCGCTGATCGAATTTCTGATTGCAGTAAGAACGTTCAGTTTTGCTACCAACAACCAGGAAATAAGAAGAGCTATCAGACGTACGTTAGAAGAAGCCTGGTAACAAAAATAAATTAAGGAAAGCGAAGAACTAATCTCGGACATATCCACCTGAATAAATGAAAAACATGGCCAGCTAAGATTCTACTTTACCCAAGCTCTCACAGGACATGTGTGACATCATCGTCATACTGTAAATAAGAGTAGATTGATACAGTAGAGCATACTTTGTTTTTCTACTCAAAACATTCAGGGAACATCAGCACATTATCTCCAAAAACCTTGGTAAGCGCCATGCTGGAGATCAAGGATAGGTTAAAATGACAGCGCAGTAGAAAATAACCGAAATCATAAGAGCAAAAGATGCCGATGAACAACTGCGACTTAGAGGTTTCGATTTGCGTCGTTTTAATTTACGATAATACTGTGCAAAAACATACAACCAAATATCAAATAGGTATGATTCAATTTGCGCCTCTTCAAGTAAAATAAATCTGATTTAGCATCATAATAGCACATAATGTGTAATTTAGCAGCCGAAATTTAACAAAGACGATAAAATCAATTGTGAAACGCTTAATACGGAGTTATCTTTGTCTTTAGTTATAGAATTGAACAATCATTTAAAAAATCATACAAAATGAAGTGCATTTGAATGTTTTAGATTTCAAACCCTTTTTTTGCCCAATATACCAACATGGCCCTACAATAAAGGGTTGTGGCCTTTTTAACACTTTAGGTTAGCTACGATTTTATATGGAGTTCTATTAGCGCTTAATACAAAGTTTACGATAATCTCACAACGCATTTCGGATATTACCAAGAGATCTTATAAAAATATCTGATTCGATTTGCGTTACTTATATAAAATGTTTTTCCGACGCATATCGAAATCTTGGTATGCTTAATTACTTGTAGTACGTAAAGAATTTATAAAATTTTTTATATAGTTTGGATGCTCAAGTACTAATTACGAATGTAATTGGAGGATTCAATAGCAATTCACGGGGATGTTCCAAAATTTAAAGCTAGAAATCTTACAATTTAAGTTAGATCGGTTGTGATAATGCGCGAATACAAAAATTTGTCCGGTCAAGCCCATCTTTGTGTTTAAGGTATATCAATTCGAAGTGTTCATAAACTCATCAGAAGTAAATTAAATCACGACGGCAATGGCACGCTTTTCTCCACATTTATTGCCCAAATATTTGTCTTTGAAGATCCAACTAACTCTGCGTTTACTGTACCATCCTGCTTGAAGAAAAGTGGCAAAAGATTAAATTCCTTCTTTAGAGTGCTTCTAACTTACTTGCCCATCTCTCTCCAATGTTAATTAATGTAACCGAAGAAAAACGAAGCTGATATCGAAGCGGGTAAGCCGGAATCGGAAACCAGCGTTTACTGTGAACAGACGCAGGCTTACGTTTTTGTTTATTTAGAACAACATCATATAGATTTTAATAGATATAGTTTAATTAACTGTACAGTCTCAAAAGTTTTGATGTAATCGGGAGACCATTGCAAGAATCATGTACTGGTAAA
This sequence comes from Rhagonycha fulva, assembly GCA_905340355.1. Classification (NCBI taxonomy): domain Eukaryota; kingdom Metazoa; phylum Arthropoda; class Insecta; order Coleoptera; family Cantharidae; genus Rhagonycha; species Rhagonycha fulva. The sequence continues at coordinate 26,096,588 of HG996559.1, read as the reverse complement.
ATTTTCATTACTATCAGCATCATATCTTTCTATAGAAATGTAGTAGTTTATTGATTTTCTGGTTGTGACATTTTAAATGTCAGTTTTCAGCTTGGCATCAGTTGTTGTTAATAATTTTAGTCATTCAATATATAGCTTCTCATTTTACTTTTTCTGTCATTTATAGATGCACCTTTGATTGGATTACCAAACAAAAAATAATTTACGACTTAAAAAATAAATAAATGCTTCTGATTTGTCAAATTTCCATGAATGAATCCAAAGGTCAAACAACTACATCAAAAATAATATTTAAAAGATCTATTCTATTAAATATTAGTTGACATAGTTTACTGTTATAATATTTAGAAGTTGTATAATTTTTAACTTTCTGGCACTAGGGGGTATTTCCATACCCCCAGACCCCCCAGTCTTAATAACATAATGTTATTGATATTTTTATTTGCAACGGTTACTACTTATTAAAATCAATGGCAGAACGTCATACACTACGTTAGTCTTGTAGTTCGGGGGGTTTGGAAGGTATGGAATACTCTCCAAGAATACACGAAGTTTGAGTATAAAGCTAATAACACTAAAATTGAATGAATGAAGCCAAAGGCCAAACAACTACATCGATAATAATATATCTAGAAAATCCATTGTATTAAAATTTAGTCGACTCAGTTTACTGTTATAATATTTAGAAATTGTATAATTTTTAACTTTTTGAAACTGGGGGGTATTCCATACCCCCCAGACCCCCCGGTCTTCATAACATAATAATAATGATATTTCTATTTGAAACGATTGCTATTTATTAAAATCGATGACAAAACATACACTATGTTAATCTTGTAGACCGAGAGGTTTGGGGGATATGGAATACCCTCCAAGAAAACACGAAGTTTGGGTTAGCTAAGCACACTAAAATTAAAATTAGAACCCCAACTCGCCAAATAAACAGTATAGATTTTGTATTTAAACCTATGCTAGATATTTGCTAGAAAGCTCCTCCTTCTTTTCCGTGTTTTTAAGCACGCATCTGATTGTTTTTTCATGTATTGCCAACTAAAAAAAGTTAATCAACATAAAAAAAAGTTTATGACTTACAAAACGAATAAATCTTTGATTGGTCACAATTCTCTTCTCAAAATGCGGCTTTAACATATTTTAAAAATCCAATTTTTGCAGGTTTGCTTTAGCTTTCTAGAACTGGGGGATATACCATACCCCCCAGACCTCCCCGGTCTTGATAACATAATAATTTTAACGTATCCATTTGAAACGGTTTCTATTTATAAAATCAATGACAGAACATATACACTATGTTAGTCTTGTAGACCGGGGGGTTTGGGGGGTATGGAATACCCCCCAACAAAAGACGAAATTGAGGGGTTTAGGTTTTCGAGTTCAGAGATATTCAAATATTCGAGTAACCGTGTTTTTTATTATCTACTGAAGTAGCTCCGTCTACAGTAACAACAATGACTCAATTTAGACTTTGCCTTTTTGAGTTCGTTGGTGAATAATTAAGATTTTGTTCCACTTAGGACAAATTCTAACTAATAAGTAATTTATAGCTTTTAACTTTTGGTTTATAAAATTCTATTGGAAAGTTCGAATTAGTGCTGGTCCATTTAATTACCAGAGTGATTAGATTCGCCACCTTGGTAGTCTTTATACCTTTCTTACCACTGTTATTTTTGCAGAACATTTACGCACAAATTAATAAGGGATTTTATTGGATCTCATGAATAGGTAGTTCGCCAATCACTTCAGTAGCTTATGTTGTTCATTTGTTTAAAATGCGGCATAAGAAGTTTAAGTTACTCTTACTCTTCTCATCCTCGTTAACGCGTCACTTTATTTATTCTGGAAGCTGGAATTTTGCTGATCTTAATTCTTATTCTTATGATTTGTTTACTTTATTTGTAGATTACATCAAGGCAAATGGAATTCAGCCATTCGCAAGTGATTTATCTATTATTATTTCAATCTGTAGTTCTTATATTTTTAGCTTCATCCATAACGCAACTTTCTCTTTTCAGAACGCATAAAAACTTTCCAGAAAGACCCAAGCCCTTAAACTAATGTAAGGAAAGGTTGCTAGCCACCCACAAGCTTTCGTCTACTCTTGACTTCAAATAATTTCTTCCTCTTGTGCTGTGAAGAATTGAAAACCCTAGTAAAATGTTATAAAATGTTACTGTTATAAATTATCTAGTAAAATGAATTTCATTCTATTGTTTCATTTCTGTTAAACTTCAAAAAGGTAAGCTAAACGTGCAATCCAAACAGTGGTTCAAATAAATTTAGACACTTTCCACTGAATCATTTTCTATGGCCATGTCAAGACACTAATGTCAAAATTAGAACCTCTGATTATGAAATTGAAAATTTCATCTAACCTGCAGAGCAGGACCAGTGTAGGTCCTTGATGACTTTTTTCCCACAGAAAAATCCTTCTTAAGCATTCAGATGTTTGATAAACAGGTAAATGACCAAAGTTCATTGGGAGTTCCATCCAATTTTAATTTCAAAATTGCTCAATACAATTTTAAATTCTAACACAATTTTTGTTATTAATAGAAAAGTAAAAATTAGAACCACGTGCGTGTATTACATTACAATTAATGAAAAATTAAGCGTAAAAATATTTTTACATTGAATATTATTTAAAAATATCATATTCCATTTTTAACAAAACTACACTAAAAAAAAGTCATTTTAAGACGTCCCACTTGACGCATATCCTTGACACCTTGTCAGAATTCTTTAAAAATTATTTATTATACGAATTTGTAACCATCAGACAGACGTAATGTCAAATATTGAAATATTTTAGTCGAAAAAGTCAGCTTTCGAATAATCAAATATAATTAATTGACGTCCCCCTTTATGCAGACAAAAATATTTAGCACAGATATTTTTAAATGCAGGTACGAAGGGGGCCTTATTTTTGGCGGTATTTTTAAATTCAAGGAAAATCAACTGGTGTGAAAAACTCGAGCTTAATTGATCCTAATGCAAGTTTTCAGTTTTATGATGGTACGATTTTTCAAACGTCAGTGTAAATAAGCTAAGCTAAGAGGAAATTTTAGTTTCAAAAATGAAAAGAAAAAAAAATCGAAACATCTAAAAACTTAAAACTAACATTTAGGAGCTGATTAATTCGTTATTTTGACGTGCACTGCTTGTAAGAGCTATTAGCTAAACTGCTCTAATGATGCTCCAGTGATGGCATATTAGTGTGTAAAACACATGTGGTTTTCCTATTCTTAGCCACATTACAAACAAGCATTTGAAATATTCAGTCGTTGCCGACTATACATACATACATGACATCTTTTTTTATATAAATAAATACCACTAAACACAATTTATGATTACAATTTTTCAAAACCATTACGTTTTGACTTTTTAATGGTTCCTCTTTAATCGTTAATTATAACTTAACTACCTATTAAGTTGAGATTATCAAGATCAAAGGTAGGAAAGCTGATTTACAATCTAAATTTCATACGAAGTGTAATGACAAAACGCTATTACTCAGTTAAGCGCAAAAATGGTTCCCGATTTGGATTTTATAGTTTTTCAAAAATAACTTGTAACATTGTAAACTATCTAAAAAAGTGAAGCTTTAAGTTGAAGTTTTAATTAGGTTTAGTACGCCACTGGATAAGTTACCTGTTAAGACTATAACTGCATTCACAACGTCAATATAATAATTGTTATTTTCAAAATCAAAATATTTAAAATTTAAAAATCTTCATTTTGAGGTACGCAGAATAACAGGATTTTTTCAGGGAGGTAGAGATCGAAAAAGCGCATCTGAGACTGGCGGAAATGTCGCCAAGTCGATACAGCCAGAGCTAAAATTTATAAAATATTTACATTTTGCTGAAAATTTGTGTTTTGAAGAAATTTGAAAGAAAACCATAAAATTTCAAAAATATTTCTCTCATTTTTTTGGAAATTTTTTACAAATTAATAAAAATAATTGAAACAATTTTGTTCTAAAACCAGGGAGTCTGGAGGGGGGCAGAGAAACCAATAAAATCTTCTCAATATTTTTCAACTTTAAAACCTGAAAAACTTCAGATATTTAAAAAAATTTTAGCTTGTGGATGAAAATTTAAGATTATGGAATTAAGTAAATGCTCAATGCTATTGAGTTATTAAGAAAATGATTAAATTGCATAAAATTTTCTTTTCACTCTGTGGAAATTTGTGAAGATCTCTATAAAAATTTGATTTGGACTAAAATACTGTAAGCAATTCATTATTGTTCTAGTAGTCAAGAACGACAAAAAAGAGAAATACTAACTAAAAAGTAGAAAATTCGGACGGTCTTCTTATAACAAAAATTTGAAAAAAATGTCCCCTATTTTAAAGATAAAGAGTAAATAAAAGTAAAAAAGACAGTCATATTGACCACTACAACTTTCGAGAAGAAAATTTCGATGAGCTGCGTGGTGCTCCCTGAAATCTATTAGCTAAACTCATTCTTAGCGAAGACAACTTTTCAGTTGAGCTGCTATCTATTGGGTATAGTCAAGCTACAAAATTCTATTCTGCAGATACGACTGTTACCTATTTACAGAACTCTGCATTTCAGTTTTTGTTTTGCTTTACAGGTGGCAATTTTATTCTCAATTTTTAAATCAGAATCGAGTTTTCCAAATTGAAGGGTTGCGTAAGAATTTCCACCCCATATCTTTCACAATAATCTCGTAAAAAAATTTCTTAAAGAGTTATTCGTTTTCAAAATATTATTTTCGAGAATTTGGGAAACTGACACTGTAGGTATTGCTTCTAATTGTTATTTTCAAAATCAAAATGTTTAAAAGTTAAAGGTTAAAAACCTCTATTTTGAGAAATGCAGAATAACTGGAATTTTTCAGGGATGTAGAAATCAAAAAACGCACCTGGGACTGGCGGAAACGTCACCGAGATTTTTTTATTTTTTATCGAAATGATTACAAAAGCTTGAAATTTGAAAGTTTTTTTCTGTACATGGTGAAAAGTTTCGAAATCTTCATAAAATTTGATTACAATTAAAAGTCTTTTGCAGTCCTTTAGTCGCCAAGTCAACACAATAACCAGAGCTAAAATAAAAAATACAAAGTGGAAAAGTTTTGAAAAAATTTTAAGAAAACCATGAAATTTCAAAAATTATTTTTGCAAATTTTTACAAATTAAAATAAATTTAATTGAAATAAAAATAATTGAAACAATTTCGTTCTAGAACCACAGAGTCGGAGGGGGGGGTAAACAATAAAATCTTCTCAATAATTTTCAACTTTTAAAACCCGAAAAACTTAAGAAATTTAATAAAATTTTAGGATTATGGAATTAAGTAAATGCTCAATGCTGATGAGTTTTTAAAAAACTTTTGTTTTTTTGTTGTCTGAGTTTGCATGGATTTTTCACATTATTTTTCCACAAAAATCAAGAAAAAGATCACCGTCGTCAAGGGAACGATGATGAAACCAGCAAAAAAGAGGTGTAGACGTTATCAATAATTATAAAATTGATGACGCGCACGAATGGATTAACGAGATTCCATACTGAATTTTTCTTTTTTTTTAATCAAAATTTTACTAAACTCTTCGTTCACGAACTGCGTATAAAATTATACTAATGAAATATTTTTTATATTATTATTTCATATGATTTGTTCACGAGTTTTATGGTCTCCGCTTATTATGATAAAAATTGGAGCAGCGGCTATGTTTCCCCCACTTGTCAAGATTTTCTCATTATAAAATTTTGTACAAGTACCTAGAATCATGTACTAATTGGTACTCCTTGGGGTATTTCAATAAATTTTGTCTACCATGGCTAACAAAAATCATTAAAATCCCTCAATTTCAGTAGATAGTTAAAACCCCTTAATATTTTCTTTTACTTTTACGATACTGTAATTATTTCTACGTGGGCTTAGAAAAAACGCTCAGGTCGTTTAGGAAACTATGAAACAAACAAAAGTAATGACTTGATTATTTTTTGTAAAAAAAAATTAAATACGCATCCGAATAGATTAACGAGATTCCTGTTGTCCATTTAAAAAATTATCTTTTTTTAGTAAGCAAATGTAATTATGAAAAGATGCTGAATCTATGAAATGGGGCAATTATTTAACATAATTAACATAAAAAATGTGCAATTATGAGTCGACTACATTTGCCTGGGGGGGAAGGAGGGTGATACGAAACGTGCCGTAAAGTGCGACCACGAGGATTAGCCAAATCCGACGTCCACACAAAAATCCCAAGAAAGAAATTCTGGCGCGTTTAATTCCAATTTTAATTAACTGTTAAAATTTTAGCTATCTGTCTTTGATTTGTGATCATCAGATGTTTTTGGGGCGAAAGTTCGAAGAAAAGTAGATGGCCATTTTGTTGGTAAACGTGCGCAGTGCAAAACGACAACTCTTTTTATGTAGTTTTTTGAAGTCGCACTGCATTATCACAATTCACAAAACATAGCTCGGCCTTCGGCCTCGCACTTCAAAAGTACAATTTTTTTGTGCTCTAGGCAGGGCCGTAGCTAGACATAAATCATGGAAAGGGTTTTACCTACAAAAATGCTTCAGATTGTCGACCACTTACACGATTTAAAATTTTTATTTTCTACGCAAATTTCCACCTTATTGACCCATTCTATTACCCCTCCGTGTACTTTTACCTGATTTTGTTGCAGGGCGGGCAACGATTTAGGAGTATTTTTGGCTTAAGTTTTCCGACATAAATTATTATTTGTTGGCCCTGCGGTGTATTTTTAATGAGCGAACTGCCGCAAAGTTTCCATTTTTCAAATTTCCATATTTAGGGTAGTTGTTGATTTGGGGGTGTATTTATGAGTTGGATTGTCTCAGATATGGTTTAGGCGGTGGACGAACCTTAAATATATTTTTAATGAGTGGACTGTCTCAATGATTCCGGTTAAATTGTTCTGTGCGTCAAATCCAGCTAATATTTATAAACTTTTGCGAGGGGGTGTGGTCATGTAATTTTTTTGTTTTTGGCAAAATAAATAAGCAATTTATAATTGCTTTTTGGGCCGTTTCCTATCATTTGTTACTTCAAAAATATTTAAATTCGCCGTCAGAGTTACCGTGCTATCCCCAAATAACATATAACCTAAGCTATAAACCGCCAAAAATACTAACGTTTAAATGGCAGCGTCCAATTGTCAAAATCAATTGTTAGAAATCAAAAAACAAAGTCACCTCCTGCACTACATTATTATAATGCAAGCAGCAATTAAGACCTTCAATGAATTTCGTGTGCAGAATCTAAAAATATGGGAAAGGGATGGCCCTACACGCCTGAAGATGCACACGACAATTTTAGGTAAAAAAATTAAATTAATAAAAAATTTGTATTTTTAACAGAGATAAAAATATGAGTGATTAACACTTTACTTCCTTTATTCTTTAATAGTCCAGGCAAGGAAGCTGAAAAAACTGAAATTTGGAAACCGACCTGTGGATTATTTGAATGTCAGAATCAATCACCACAAGTCTCTTGTAGGATTTCAAGCTCAAAATAATTTATTACAAAATGCAGTGAAATTCACATTATTTTTATAATAGTTCAATTGAATAAAAAATTGGTCCATTATAAGCGGAAGTTCGTTTTACCCAAATTTAATCTAAATAATTAAACAGGAGTTATGAGTTTCGAGTTTCCTTCACAACCAAATTCATTATAATTTTTCATAAAACTGAAAAAAACTAATGGGGAGTTGTGTAAAGTATGCAGAAATGAGTTTAAAACCGGGGGGTCTGGGGGGTACAGAGTATCCTCCAGTACAGGAAAAAAATGAACAATTTGCATTTTCTAGTGTTTTATCTATTTCCTACAGTGGGCTGAGCCACTTTAGGGTGCGTTCCACTTAAAGCCCACGACGACCACGGTCGTTCGTCAGTCCAATCAAATAACCGGTTTCGATCTTTAGTCCAATCAAAGAACCACGGGACCACGCTGCGGTCGTGGTGAGCTTTAAGTGGAACGCACCCTTAGTTACCAGAATGTGATGAAAGTTGAAAATGATTCAAGAAATTAGCGATTGGCGGCGCTGCAGAACAAAACAGATAAATTTCAAAAAAATTAATTTTGTAATTTTCCATCAGAGTAAAATTAATAAAGTTTTAGGCGTTGATGGAATTAAAAATCCCCATTTGGGGGAGAAGCTACTCAAATTTCAGCTTACACGAAAATGTTCTTTGCCTGGCTTTTAAATTAATTGTTTAAAATTTCTGTATACTGCATAAGCGTCCTAAAGTCCGGGGGGAGGAGGGGTCAACGTTAAGTTTCAAAATGTTCCAAAAAATTCTTGAGAATTACTGAAAAATTGAATTTTGATAAAATGGTAATTTTGAGTTTGCCCCTCCTCGAAAATAAACTTTAGACGCTCAAGTACAATTATGAAATTTTTGAATAAAGGAAGCATATCATAAAATATTATAAAAATGGTAAAATTATTGTAAATTCAAACTTAATCAAGTGCAATTTTGAAAAAGTCGATTGCACTCATCCCCTTTAAATTTTCACGTTGGTTTCCAGGCAGTGTTGCATATAAAATAAAATCAGGTGTTCGACACAAGGCCTGAGATTCGCATTAAATTTGATCAGATCTTCCAAAACTGCATCATCACAATTTTCTTTATTCAAGGCCATACATTGAAACAGACCCTTCCGGTAAGGCACAACTTTTGATAAAAGCTAAAAAATGGGAGCTAGTTATACAAAAACTCAAAAATAACTCAAATTACAGCAAATAAGTTGCTCCCAAACCAACCGTGGTACTTCTTCAAGGTATTAGAGTATGCCAGAGTCAGCATGGCACTTAAATCTTCCTGCTTCGTTGCATCTTTTGCAATATTTTCGAAAAATTCCAGCAGGAAATGTAAACCTCTAAGAATCAGATTATTGTGATAAAAAGTTAAAAATTCTTTTGTTCAGGGGGGTACCTTCGCAGCCACATCAGAGCTTCGACTGCAAATAATTTACCGGCCCTCTTCTCATCCAACAGCATATCCTCGACATATTCGTAAGCCACGCAATTTTCACTGTACTTTTTGGTTATCTTCTATAACAAAGAAAAGAACTTTGGACTCGATAGAAAAATTTACCAAATTTTACCTCGATATTTCCAGACATGTCGTATCTGGCTGGTGCAAAACTTTTACCCAGGAGCTCTAAAAATGACAGATTTTAGTGATTCTTTGTATTGTAGACGAAAATAAATTTACCCAAGAGCCCCACAACATTTTTGGAAGCATTTAGAAATTCTTTGGTTTTTATTTTTGAATCTATCACTTTTGGAAAAGGCACAACGTTAGCACTAAAATAAGTAACACTTCTTTTTCCGTCTTCCATGATCTCATTTATTGAAATAAGACCTCATAGTCATTCATAATGATTTATCAAAAATACATAACCTCAAAATTGACCTTGTAAATAATCATAATAATTAACTTATTATGATAAGAGCTGATATACAACAAACTTCCAGTTATTACCTATTTAAATTAATGGTTTACTAATAATGTAACTAATTAGATACCTTGTATAAACAACAACAAAATATCTACTGACAATGACGTCAGGGACGGACTAAGGAAAGTTTGATTTAAGGACTGGGTTCCGTCCAAGTGTTTGCAAACTTGTAGTGATAAGGGGGCTTGAGGAAGGGCACTTGATGGTCAATAAATTGACGTGGAAGCGTTTTTTGACGCGAGGGAAGGGGCGTTTAATAACACGTCATTGGAGTTAGTCCATTTGTAAAGGGTAATTTGGCGCTACTCTAAGCGCTTAGTTTTGGTTCACGCGGACATAAAAGGAAATGAAAATGCAGACAGAGGAAAGGAGGGAAGAAAACAAAATTAGCACATGTTAATCTTATAATACACTTCTACTATATTTTAATTTTCATCCACATTTTCAATGTAAAATCCAATCCTAATATCATTAGATGTAACGATACAAAATTCAGTACAAATTCCGTTCAAAAAAGCCGCGCCGCATATAGATCCGTTTTCGTTAAGTGTGGAAAATATGCAACATCCCTAAAATAAAACTTTTAATATGAGAACTACCATCACCAAAAAAATTTAATTACTTCACAACTTTCCTCGGAAAAATTCCACAATTTGATAAAACCATCCTCAGACGCGGTCAAAACCAGACGCTTCAGTGGCGAAAAATCCAATGCAGTAATTTTCAACTTATGCGCGACCGTGCGCACAGTAAACTTTTCGTCCAAAATATCAAAAATGCAAAACTCTCCCGATTCGTAACCAACAAAAATCAGAAAACTCGAAATTTTCAGAGTGGTCGGAGTTGAAAATAACCTAAAAAAAACCATTGTTAAAAAATTGTCCCAAAATTTTGGAACCTCTTACCCCGCAACGTAAATTTGACGTAAAACCTGCAATTTTTTTGAATGTTCCAACGCCCATAAATAGAGAAACTGCGGCGTCGAAGTCACCAAGTATTTTTGTAAAGCGTCGATCAAAATTATTGGTTTTTCGTGGGCGGGGAATCGTTCCACAACCCAAAATTTTGAATTGTTTTTGTTGCCTTCAAACAACCAAATTACACCCACGTTGGTTCCAACACACAAAATGTTGTTTTGGATTACACAAGCTCCGTTGACGATTCCTGAAAACCAAAAAATGAAACAGCCAGCTGATTTTTGTATTTTCCTTACCAGAGTTATCATTGCTGGTTGATTTGCAGCGATAGGAGTATCGCATTTCGCATACCTCAGGATCGTAAATTTGCATTCCGATGGTGGAACAAACGACAAAAATGGTTTCTCCATTCATTTGTAACCATTTTATCTGAAAGAAGAAAACGCCGATTTGGGTTTCATCAGTAACAGTTTGATGGGTTTCTTTGGGATACCAACCTGGTTGATGGAACCTTTTCCACGATCCTTTCCGTTACTTAACGCGACGTATTTGCATCTTCGATCCAAATTTAGTATTGGAATAATGTTAATGTAACCGTCGTGGATTGCGGCTAAACATTCGGCACTTATATGGTCGTGAACGTCCAGAAGGGCTAAATTTTGATTAACTGAGGACGCAATTGTTACTAAAGTTGCATTTTTGTAATGTCGATACATAGTTTTTAATCCTGACGTTTAATAAGTCAATTTTTTTACAGTTGATTTTATTGCCATGGATAAATTGATTAAAAAACAGAGACGTGCCCAACCAACGTTTTTTGAAGGAGGGGGAAGGGAATTTAAAATTTGCTAACTAAATTACATAAAAAATGCCAAATTGACCAACTTTTGAGTGATTTTGACAAATTTCTAAAACATTGGGGGAGGGGGGGAAGCTCTCCCCCCATCCCTCCATGGGCAAGTCTCTGTTGAAAGGTACCGGGATGAAATAAGAACAAAGTTAACGAGACTAGAAGTGGAAGAGCGGATTCCTGATAACAATTTCAGCAATTGTAAATCAACTCACCCCATTTATTACAATATGTTAGTTGCCTTTGAAATTCTTCTAGATCTTGTAGTGTAAAATGCGGGAACTGCACGTAAATTAGAAATGACTAAATCACCTGCGGAGTTTTAAATCTTTTGTATTACATGGGAATAGTTAGCAATTTATGTTCAACAGCCACCAAAACATGCGGTTGGTGGCATTTCTTCATTTGTAGGTGATGTTCCTGCCAATGGAAACTTAATACTAGCTGAACTTAAGTACAGCTATGCTGAAAATGGCCCGTAAGCCGAAAAATATAAAGCCAGATGTTCTAATTTCTTACTGAAATGGCTGAAGAATTCAATTTAATCACACCACTGGCAATTGATTATTATCAACCAAACCAAAATGTATCAGCACAGATTATTAAATACGAAAATTTCAAGGTCACCCACATGTCTCTGCTAACTAGAAGCACAGGTAGCCTTAAATGACAAGGGGATTACAGCTCTGAGTATAAAAACTGTTAAAGGGTGTGAAACCGGGCTGGTCTCGGGATACGGAGTGTTATTTGGAGCAAATGTAGGCGAGAGATTCAAGAAGTTCAATTATGAAATAGCGAACAAAACTCCGTGCCCAGATAGGGTGCCTGGAAGAGCAATCAAGGTACTGGCCGAAAAGTATTCGGAGGTGATCTTAACGATCTTCAATAAATGCCTCGAGGATGGAAACTTTTCATCGACATGGAAGAGGGCCGACCCCTCGTTCTACAGGCCCATATGTCTTCTAGATCACAGTGGAAAGCTCTTAGAAAAGATAATCCTCAAAAGACACAATGAGGACATAGAGACTCTCCGCAACAATTTGGGTTCAAGAAGAACAAATCCACCATCGACGCTCTCCTTACCATCACTGAAGAAACTTAGAGAGCCATAGCGGGCACCCGCAAAACCTGGAAGTTCTGCGTGGTGGTGACCTTGGATATGTAAAACACCTTCAACGACGCAGGGTGGAAGCACATTCTAAAAGCACTGCGGAAGAAGAAGGTCAGCCCGCACATTCTCAACATCATCTCCAGTTATCTGGACAACCAAAGTAATGTATGACAAGGTACTCCGGATCCCGCTCCCAGAAGGAGTAACTCTGGTAGGATTCGCCGACGACCTGACGCTTATCATTCAGGATAAAGATCCGAAACAGGTATAGGCCAAAGCAAACAAAGCCATAAGAACCATCCTACTATGGGTAGAAGAGAAAAGGCTGGCCCTGGTCCCGGCCTAGTCGGAGGCGTTAATAGTCTCGGGAAGGAGAAAGGTACCGGCGATCAGTATCCAAATAAACGGATCCTCAGTCAACCTAAAGGAGTCCGTCACCATACTTGGAGTAAAGATTGACAAATACTTGAACTTCACACAACATATCCGGGACATGGCAGCCAAAGCGGAGAGAACTCTATCAACAATAGCCCGCTTGATGCCTAACGTAAGAGGACCGAAGTCTACTAAAAGGGTTATAGAGCAGAAGCGACTATGCTGTAGACATTTTACACGTTTTTTGCATATAAATCCGATCTTTAGTGATAAGATTGCGGTTCATACCATCTTTGAATGCACAAGGTGGGAGTCCAAGTGGATTCTGACCGAGTTGAGTTTGGGAACGCGACTCAAACCCGACACCGTAGTGGACACTATGCTGAAGGGTCGCAACAACTGGGTGCTAGTAGAAAATGTAATCCATGAGATTCTGGAGAAAAAGGAAGCAGCGGAACGCAAAGCCAAGACCGCTGCACGCTTGACAAGAACCCTCAAAGGACGTAGAACGCGGAGAAGGTACATCACACGACGATTAACCCCCTAGCTGTAGAAGCAAATGCCGGCAGTGAAAGTCTGACACTACCGTCATAGATAATGACGGTGTCTTGTACGAGATTTCCTCCTCCCTGCAAAAGAAAGTAAAAAAAAGTCTTAACTTAAGTTTGGGGTGGCTTGAGGAATAGGAGGCTGGTAGGCTGCTAACATCGGAGGTAGCATAATGGGCCCGATTATGTGGCCTGAGTGCATGTGAACCATGGTTTGCCCTCCACTTTCAATCCAGAAGTCTTAACTCACTTTTTAATCGCACAGGCAGACGACACCGCTCAATTAATAATACGCTGAAGGCTGAGGTGTCCACCGCTCCATTGCTACTGAGTATCTACTGAATGCTAACGTTAAAAGAAGCGACACTTTACGACGATTTTTAATGCGCATGTTTACCAACAAAATGGCTGCCGTTTAGAGTGTTTTCATTAGTTAACTATTTCGGCTTTCCAATGAAAACCAAGCAGACGGCGGCCATTTTGTTAGTAAACATGGGCTTTGAAAATCTTTGTCGAGTGTCGCTGTCAGGAACATGGCCGCCTTTCATCAGTTGATCACAATTCCCGCGCTTTTCAAAATCGCTATTTACTCTTTCCGCACCTTGTATATTTTAAGATTATTTTGTTAAATTGGTAGGTAGTACGCAATTAATCGCCGAGACTAATGGTTCTTGAAAAGACTATAAGGATAAGGACTCTCGAATATGTTAAGGAGGCTTAAGGGTTTTAGCTCTTTTTGATGTAGAGACGAAGATTATGGTAGTTGTGATTCTGGTGTTGCAAAAAAAACTTGAACAATTTTATCCTTTACGAGAATTCTCTTCAATAGGCAGAATTTTCAGCTTATTGTGTTGAAGTAAACGCCAAATAGGACTGGAATACGTACAAGAACCAAAAATGTCAACACAATTTAGCTTATCCAATTTTTTTCTGCCCACCCAGATTTCAAAATTAATCTCTCGCTTCCGATACTACCCGACATAGCTCGGCCTTCGGCCTCGCACTTCAAGATATTTCATACACATAGAAATGTCGTACAAATACAAAATTTAATTGTAGATATACAAAACACACAATCGTTTAGAGCAGTACAATTTTTGGTGCTCTGGCTCCAACTATGGCCAAAAAACATTAGTCAGCAACAGTGGCATAACTTCAAATTTTGGGTCCAGAAGCAGGAGCTTTTACGCCCCCTCCCTCGCGATTGAGAGATGTGCGATTTAAAATATATAAAAAAGAAACAACAAAATTTGGTCTCAATATAATGCAGTAGTTTATGGGCCCTAAACATTTGAGCTGAGAGCTATTGCACCCTTTGTTCCCGAAATTTACGCCATTGGTCTACAAAAAGCAGGGACGTGCCAAACCAACTTTTTTCAGGGGGGAAGCAATCCCAAATATGCAAATTTGCCAACTGAATTAATTAAAAATAGCCAACTTTTTGTAAATTTAGACATAAAAAAATGTCAAACTGATCAATTTTCGAGTGTTTTTGCCAAATTTCTAAATTATTAGGGGTTAACTCCCCCCCCCCTATGGGCACGTCCCTGACAAAAAGGATTTTACTCACCGATACTTTTATAAAAATTTCGATTTGCTTTGATTGCAAGAGAACTGAAAATTAAAAATTTCAAAAGATTAGGGAAAAAAGTGCGAGGCCGCAGGCCGAGCTATGTTAAATAATGTAAAAAAATGCGAGCTGTATTACTCAGGGACGAAAAGATCAACTGTGATGAAGGGAGAGAGTAGTAAAACATTGGAAAAAAAGCACGGACATTTTTTATAGGCGATCGCGATTTCTTGAATTCCAGAGTTGGGTTCAAAAATTAATTAATTGGTTTGAAGATTTACAAAGGGAAGTTGGTTCAAATGTCGAAAAAATTTACTGACGTTCTTTATAGGTCTATTTTAGACTACAAAACCAATTCAATTACTATAAGTATATTTTAAAATTTTTGTTTGAGTTAGTGTGGAATGAAATTGTCGATTTTAGAGATGGAAGACTTTTATTTCACTAAATTCTTTGATAAAAATCAAAATTTTTGAGACTAAATTGATCAAAGAGTTAGCTATACTCAGGGACGTGCCCAACCAACTTTTTTCGGGGGGGGGAATTTCAAATTTTCCAACTGAATTAATTCAAAATTGCCAAATTTTTGTAAGTTTTGCAATTTTTTGTAAATTTAAACATAAAAAAATGCCAAATTGACCAACTTTTGAGTGTTTTTGTCAACTTTACAAAACATTGAGCTCTCCTCCCAGCCCGGGCACGTCCCTGGCCATACTTTGGGTTATTTTATGAATTTTTTAAAGTTAGATTGGAATTAAAACGACGATGTGACATTAAAGGCGATTAGGAATTTCTTTCAAACCGAGACTGAGAGGATCATGGAGTGATTCAGGGCCGTACCCAGGGGGGGGCACCTGGGGGCACGTGCCCCCCCCGAAATGTTCAAAAAAAATTTTTTTTTTAAAGTAAATAAAAATTTGTTTATAATAATAAAAATTTTTGAAAGAAAAACCATTAAAAATTTTACTTTTTAGTAAGTGCCCCCCCCCCAAAATTAAATCCTGGGTACGGGCCTGGAGTGATCTCTTGGTTGGGTTTTAATTGTGTACTAAAAAAAGTGAAATCCGCTTATAATGGACTTCAGAGGAAAAATAGGTTAGTCCATTACAAACTAGACTTAATTTTAGTACATTGATAATTTTAGAGTTTACAAATTCATCCATCAAAGGTGAAATACATTGTGGTTCAAATTATCAGGGGTACTCAGGCCGTGTAGGCTGAATAGGTTGATTGTAGTGCCACTTGCTATATATAATCTTAAATGAAAGAGACGAAAATAGTAATTTGTAATAAGACAAAAATGCAAAAAAAATCAAATGAAAAGCAATTAAATCTTAGATAAACTTTATCATTACAATATTTACATAAATGTTTATAATAAACTAACAATAAGTAGATTTACAGTGATTAACACAACTTTGTTTTGTAAAACAAGCTCGTTTAAAAATTTTAAATATCATCAACAAGTTTATAAAAGAAATTGTAAGTTGAAACAATTAGATTATATAAATTGATAAAATAAAAAAAGAATGTAATCACTGTAAACCATCAAATAATAAGAGCACTTGTTAAGTACCGCTAAAACAATGATAAAAACATATGGCTATATAAATTATGTACATTTAAAATAAAAATTATCGTACATAAGTAATATCACATTATTACTATGGGCTAAAAGGTCCCACATATTTACACATTTCATCATGGTTAATTCAAAAATACTGAACTAAGAAAATTATATTTACTTCTAGGATAGGCGTAGGTATTAAAATATCTTTCATGTTATAAAAATATGGCAAACGATTTCATTCGTAAAATTACAACAATATTATTCTATAACAGCACCTATAAAACCCATAATTGCGATTCCAAATATCAACGCGCACAATTGCTTAAAAGACTCCACTGGATCTTCTTCCTTCAAAAGTTCGGGAAGAACGGTCACCAGCGCGATGTGTAGGAAAGTGCCCGACGTTAGCGGCAAAATCCAAGACGTTCTCGCTTCTGAAATACCCAAGTTTTGGGTAAATAAAACAAAACCCATCAAAATGTCTTACCTATCGAGTTAGAGGCGCCGCTGCAAAAAATGGCCACCAGGGACCCCAAAAGTCCCCCACCAGCCGTCAAAATTTGTCCTTTGGCCGCATCCCATCTCGTAAAACCAGACTTCAACAAAATTGCAAAATCGCCCACTTCGTGCGGAATCTCGTGCACCAAAATCGCAAACGTTGTTAAGAAACCCAACCTCAGCGACACCAAAAACGCACCACCAACCGATAATCCATGAGTAAAATTATCGACCATGTTAGCCAAAAGGTTCAAATACCCAGTAATCTGCGTTTTTTCAATTTGTTACATTGGAAAAAAAAAGTTTGGTTTTCAACTTACCCGTTTCTTGTTTTCTGGTTTCTTTTTATTGCCGGCTGGATCGTATCCGTTAATGTTGTTGTTGATTTGTTCGTCAGTTAGATTTTGTTCTTCAAGTTTTTCGGTTAGTTTTCCAACGGCGGAAAAAAGCTTTTCCGCTATCACAAAAATCATCAAACCAGATAGGACCAAAATGCCGTTGTACAGCGAAGGTATGCCCCCTGAGGAGAAGAAAAATTGGTTCTAATTACACGAAAACAGTGCATCCTACGAACAAAATTGTAGAGCTTTACATTTTCTGAAATTTTCCGAATTGTTTTTGATGATAGAAAATTTCACCTTCATAAGGAGAAATAAAATCCAGAATGCGGGCGGCTAAAAAAGTCTTTGCGGGCTGCTATTTTGATTAGCTACTGGGGCTCAAGGATTGTGCTGAACTAGGAAATATTGAATAACATTGAACTGATAAAACAATTTTGACCTTTCTTGACCCCGTCCCGTATCAGCATAATTTGAACGATACAAATCAAGCAAACAAACGAAGTTTGCAGAGAACAGAATTAGCGAAATAAATTCAGACATCCTTGTGGGTATTGTTAATAGTGTCGACGGTCAATGAATTGTTAAATTCTTCATCCTTTCAAATTGTATTGTATGTTCAGACCAATTGCAAAGGCAATTTGCACAATAAAATTATTAAATTGAAATAAATATGTGAACAATGCTGTAATTTATTTCAAAATGCAGTCAGCAAAAAGTTATATAAGAGAGAGAGAGTTCATTTCAACGTCTCCTTGAAATCGTGATGAGTTAATTGCATTTGCAATTAGCACAAACCGAGATAGTCGTAAGAAAAATGCGGAATCGGTTCTACAAGAGATAACCCAGTTTGATACCAAAAGAGGGGGTTCTTCTTTCCTTACCATTTTTAGCTGCATCATTGGCCCAAATTTCGGGTAACGAATGTAGAAAAACATCTCCCAATAATCCTCCAACCGCAAAACTCAATAAGGTTTTCAAAGTATTGGCACTCTCTGCAACAAAAAAAAAGTTATTCTAATTTACTCATCGATCGGTTCCACGTAATTTATCGACGTATTTATGTGGCTTGTTTAGTAAGCAACGCAATTGAATAGCTATTGAAAATGTATCGCTTGTATATCAGGAATTTCAATGATACAGCAAATTCTACTACAAATTGCTACTGAAAATTATTATTTGTATGTATTAATAGACGCAAGATAAATTAAATCGTTTAACTTTCGACCTTAGAAAATAAACAAAATTGATTTGTATTGCACATATAATCAATCGATTGTTCCAAATAAAAATTGGAAGGCTGGACTGATGAGTTTGGCCTCATCCTTTAATGGAAGAAAAATTTTTGTGCATAGAAAATTAACGCACGTGTACAAAAGCTGAGTTTATGATTGTTTGAACTGAACTCCTGTGTTGACAAAAAAATATTTTTAGCACGCCGGAGCGCCGACCATAAACAACAAACCTTTCAAAAGTTCAAAAACCTGATCAAGGAGATAGAGTAAATTTACCTTGTCCGAGTGAAAAAGTACCTTAGAAATAGTTATCTATTGATTATAATAATATTATTTAAACAATGGATGGGTAGGAAAAAATAATTCCAAGTTCAAAATGAAATGGAAATATTTGTCAGACTGAAAGATAAAAATTGAAAAGTTATCGACCACGTACGATTGATTACCAAGTTGCAATGTGCTTTCAAGAGGATTTAAATGATTTTTCGAGTACACAATTGAAGATTACAGTACCAATATGAAAATTTTTTTACAAAATATTTTTTAAATGCATTTCAAAAAAGGCAGGAAAAAAGGCAACTTTCGGTTGGGTTTTTCTCTTCCTTATTGGGTAGTAGTCAACATCTGATCCTGTAACCTGCTCGGTTTACGATCTCCATGTTGGCTTGACAACCGGGAAAAACTTTAAATTTGATATCTGTGAGGTAGGTCATGATAAGCTAAATCAAGAAACCGAATGATTCACAAAATTTTATTTTTAGGTTTATTACCCAAAATTTTACGATTGCATCGTGCAAGTCTTTGAAACCTTAAACTCGAAAACAGTGCAGGCTACAAAAAAATTCATAGGATCAAAATCGTAGTGCTAAAATTTTTACGCAACTTTTGTTTGTAAAATCGATGATTTATCCATTTTTACAATTTTTCCAAATTGCTTGATTCGATTCACAATTTAAAGAGCTATCAAACGTTCCTTCGAACATTTTTTGATAAAATGAATAATATCATAGTTATTTGAAAAAATCTGACAGTTTAAAACAACGGCTCGATATTACTTCATTTTACTTCTTTACCATTAATGTGAAAATGGTGCACACTAAGAATAACTTTATTAGAACAATTTTAGAGAGCATAAAATTTTACGTAACTATTGTTTCAAACTTTTTTTGATAAAAAATAAAATTTAACGGTTTATTGGTAAAATAATCATTATTTTATTTAATCGTCAAGTTTTTGGGTTATTATGTAAATTTTTTTATTTTTAACAAATTACGATAACAAATATAGCAGTTCGTTTGGAACTGATAGTTTTATCAAATTGCTGCTTTACATTTTACTTGACAGTTATTCAAAAAAGTTGGTAAAAACTTTGGTGGTTTCGGAAACCCTAATGTACTTCAAAAACCTGTCAACAGATGGCGCTATTAAATTTGGCTGTTTAATAAATTTCTTTAGGAAAATTAATTATTTCTTAAATTAATGAATACTTTTCGTTAAGTTCTACATTAGAAGAATAATGCGTTTTTGAATTGTGACCATCAAACGTTCTGGAGAGGGGGGGGGGTTAAGTAAGCGTGGTCATTTCGTTGATAAACGTGCGCACCGAAAAATAACCACTCTTTTTATCTATCTTTCTGAGGACGCCCTATTTCATCACAAATCATAGCTCGATCTGTAAGCTTTAGCAATTCTATATAGCGCAACATAGCTCGGCCTACGGCCTCGCACTCCACATAAGATACACAAAAAACATGAAGATGTAGTAAAAAACTTAACTGTAGATATAAAGCAAGATACACATCATTTGAAACATTTTTTTATGCAAGAAAATTGAGCATTAAAATTACAAAATTTTAGTGTAAAGAAGTGCGAAGGCCGTAGGCCGAGCTATGTTATATGACTTAAAAAATTCGAGAAGCGCTTGCCAACTTATACTATTTGACATCGTATGTTTCTTGACAGAGGCAACAAAGGTTTTCAGAGCAAATTGACAGATTACTCTCGGTGGTTTGCCATTGCCTTCCGAGAGGAGAACGTCAGAATGAAGTCGAATAAATTTTTTAGCCTAATTAGGGATCAAACCTACGGTTTCTGGTCTAGAGTCTGGTCTTTGGTCCGTTCACCTAGCTCAGATCCTGCTATTTGACATAAAGCAATGACAAAGCCGCAGGCCGAGCTATGTTACTCAAAGAATAAAAGACCTACTGTGACGAAGGGGGAAAAGAATGGTCATCAGAAAAAGAAAATGAATAAAAAAAAAAGATTTTAAAGTTTGCAATTACTGTACGAAATTTGCCTTTATCGGGCAAATGAAACACGAGAGCAGCATGGTAGCGTTAACATCGAGCAAATTTCACTGTTTAGGGGCTTTACATCAAGAGTGATCCACCCCCTTCCTAGTAGCACACTTTGCTAAGTTGGACCGACCTGTGGGATACCTTTAATTAGTATGCAACGCAACTAAATGCACACTAAAATCTACGCTGGACGTATAAATTTCGATCTAAAATGATGTACCAATTGAATGATTTTGGCAAAAACTTTATGTGATGCTACCCTTCTAGCAGCACCCAATCAATTGTCGTTAAATCCCATTTCATGTAAAATTTTGGTTTTTTTTGAAAAATATAACCCTTATTTGTAGTGGTTCATAAATTTTTTGCTTTATTATCGCTTTTTCGACCGTTTTCTATCATTTTTTCCTACAGAAATTTTAAAAATCGGAGTCCCGGTTACCGACCTACTCCCCAAACAAAGGTTACTTTTTCAAATTTTAACAAGTTTTACATGAACGAGAGGTTTTCCGCGGTTTGTATTATACATGAGCCTTTCCACCTCAAAGAGTAGGAGCGGGAACGTACAAATGGTGAGAAGCGCCACGACAGAAGATTCGCATGGAATCAGTGGCCCCATCTACGTCAAACGTGTGAATTTAATTTAAGGTTTTAAATTGATTTATTGATGATAGAGCTTGATCGGACACAGTTCGCTTCCTCCGGTCGCTTCGCAACACTCCGAGACGTTTTGACATACGCTGTATTAATTAATATTCCTGGAAATCTTCCAATTTGGAAAAGGTGCTACTAAGAAGGGGTGGATCTCTCTTTCTTTCCGGCAAATTGAAGTCAAATACGCCCCTAAACAGTAACATTGTAACAGCTCCTCCATTGTAACACGTAAGTAAATCTTGAACCGTAAGTAAATCTACACGGACCGGTGACAGAATGAGTCAAAAGAGGTAAACTCTGAACAAAAATTGCTAACTTTAAAATCAATTATCAGCTAAACTAATCAATATACAACATTGTTCCACATCTAAAACACTTTATTTTAATGTTTCCTATCAAATTCCCTCGAGTTTTCTTTCATAAATATTATATCTTCAAGTCCTGGTTATAGAACTTGACCCGAAATGCATAAAATCGGAGTCCTGGTTAATGAACAGTTCTTAAACTTTTTTTTAAATATTTCGGGGGAAGAGGAGCCCTCCCCCCGGCGACAGGCCTGAATTAAAGAATATTTACAATAAAAAGCGACACTACAACGATTTTCAGTGCGCATGTTAACAACAAAACGGCCGCCGCCGATGGACAAGATTTTTTCCCGTCCTATTTCATAATTTAAGCAACATTCGTTAACAATAAAGTCAGCAAAGTTCACTCGGGAAAGTTCATTGATAAAGTATAAATAGCTCCAATGCGGCCTTCAGGCCGCACAGCCAAGGCAATCTAGTAAGTAAACAATACGACTTGCGTAGTAAATACAAACATTTTTTTGAATTAATTTTTTATTATTTTGATATTGATCACTGCTGATCAGAAGAGATGATTCGGCGATTTGTTTTAAGTCACGAGGTCACTCTGATAACTACGGATTGAAATTTGAAACCAAACAAAAAAGTATCAAATAATCAAAATTGACGTCTCTTCCAAGTTACCAAATTGGCATAATGGGCAATAAATTACACGGCACACTTCCTTCTGCCAATGACATTTCAATTTATTCTTATTTTAACAAAAATCCCACGCTTTCATTTGATGAGCATTAGTAAAAGGGAAGTGATTCATTCCGTCATACACATTTTAGCACTGGAATATGATTAGTTGAAAATAACTAAAAACAAAAACATATTGCACAACAACAAAGTCACAGTATTAATTTTTTTTAAGTAAAATTGTTTATAATAATTGAAAGTAATGGCGCAAATCAGAAAACGCAAGTGAAAGCAGTGGCGCACGTAAAATTGCAAAATTTTATGCCTGATCGGAGCCCCAATTTAAGTTCAGCGGCTTCAGCCAAATTATAACTTTTAGGAAAAATTATGGCTAATAAACAATCATAGACGCAAAACGATCGATTGACCTTAAAAACAATTTAACCATCGCAATTATCTATGCGTTTCCGTTACATGTATTTTAAAAACAACAGCGTACAAAACAGAAAATTAAATGCCAATAACACATCGACGATGATAAAGTTTTCATGTTCCAAATGCATAAATGCGATAAAAATAGGTTGATATGTTTAGCAGTGTTAATAATAACAACTCATTTGTTATTTTAATAAATTAATAACAAATTTGTATACATGTTATACATGCAAAATTGTTATATAATTATCACTTAAATTAAACAATAACCACTTACCGGATCATTATTAACAATTTACATACCCGAAAAAAGTTAATCGGTAACTCAAGCGAGCGATTAAATCTATGACGTCGTCGTTTTCCATTGTTTCGAAAGATACAAAATTTTTATGATAATAACTTTTTACCAGAAAAAAAAACAATATGAAAATTGCATTTGATTGCAATATTCACGATAATAAAATGATCGAGTACGAAATTTTATGTAACTTTTTTTTTTAAACAAATTTCGATTCCATGTACGATTTTTATTTCTCTGTAACTTTCTCATTTTTGATAAAATTTTAAAATTAACAAATGATTTTAGTGTAGAATTCCAAGCCCTACAAAATTGTCCTCTTGATATTTTTTGATAAATTAAGTAATAACCTAGTTATTTAGGTTTTTGTAATTTATACGAACAGAAGGGAAGGGGGGTAACCAAAGATATTTAAAATAAAAGATCCGTTAAGCAAGGACTGTCACATTTTAGCGGTTTTTTCGGACTTTTTTCAGACTATTTTGGCACAGAAAATAAATTTAATTATGAAGTTATTTCATAGTAATCACAACATTAAAGAGATATTGTGTTTATTATGCCTCAAAGAAGAAAAGTCACTTTACACTACATTTTTAACAAAATTTTCGCTGAAATTTCCCGAAATTTTGTTCGGTTCCGTTTGTGATATCGATATCCCACGATCGATGTGCCCCCTTGCCGCACCACTCGACCGGTTCCGCCTATCCCCGATTCTAACTCAGAATTTCCGTTTTGTAACTCAACCAGTGGTTACATCACACCACCACTGCGGCTTTTAATTTCCCTGGTTTCCGCATAAAAAAATCCTCGAGTTCTCAATAAAATTTTCAAAAGACTTTAAAGGTTTAACATAATTAAAATTATAATTTTTTTTGTTTTTTGAAATTTTGTAAATTCCAAAAATTAAATGTGAGCCAACTAAACCAAACAAATGAAAAAATAATATATTGTACCGAGCAACATGCGTATATTATTTGTAGTCCTTGTTTCTAGATAACCACTCCTCTTTTCCTACAAATTGCTAAGTGACTTTCTGACTCTCTTCTCCTTTCTTCCCACTTCTATGTTGCGGGAGTAAATTTTTCATTACTTTTAATCCATAAAAAACGAGATTTTTTTAAAATTAAATTTCTTCCAATTTCCCTCAACAAAATTTGTATATTTTCAAATTTCTTGACTTTTCCAAATATTCTTTTTAGGAAAAAAGAATAAAAAAACAAAAATACTGACGCGTACGATGAATTTACGAGATTCCTTTTATTTTTCATGATCTTCGCGTATCAGAGGTGTCAAACGCATTCAAAATTTAAAAATGGCTCTTTTATCTGTTTCAATGTAATTTTTCCACAAAAATTTTCCGAATGACCTTTTTTAACCTTATTTCATAATTGAACTTGTTGAATCCCACGCCTACATTTGCTCCGAGCAACATGCATAGCCCGGTCGATCGCACGGCACGGCAATTTTGGTTCATATTTTTCTGATTTCAAGACCTTTTTTTAAAACCTAATAATTTTAAAGTTTTTTAAACCCTATTTCATATATAATTTACCCTGTTGCTTCCTTCGCCCACATTTCCTCCGAGCAACATGCGCCGACAATTCTTTAATTTTTTTAATGGAAGTTTCAAATTTATCAAAATCGTAGAAAAAGGGAATGTTTTTTAAAAAAGCGAATAAAAGGGCATTTTTTAGCCCCCCCCCCCCCAAATTTTGACCGTAATTCCGCCTATGGTCGGGACTAACCTTCTAGCGGCAGCCAATGCAATGTTAGATGCAAGGCCATATAAAATTTCAGTTTTTTTTTGTAAATATAAGCCCTTATTGCAATAATCCGCAAAATTTTTTGTTTTATTATTGATTTTTGGACCGTTTTCTATCATTCTGTAAAAATCGCGATCCGGATTATCGAACTATCCTCCAAAAATATTTCCATAAACCCAAGTTTGACTTTCGCTTAAAAATCGAAAACTGCCCGACATTCCATGACAAAATTTGTATGTTTTCAAAATTCCCTGACGTTTTCAGGCATTCTAGAACAGTAGGAACCCCGATTTTCCAGATTTTGTATGCCCAAATTAGTAAATTTCCAAATTCCTTATTTTTTGGTATTTCATGACAAAAATTGAAAATTTTTCCTGGCTTGTAAAATTCAAAAATCAAAGGTGGGTCCTTTATTTTTAAGCTATGTGTCATAGCTCGGCTTACGTCCTCGCACTGATCTTTAGTAATTTTAATCTTCGAATTTTCGTGCAAGTGAAGCAATCTCGAGTTTTTATGAAAGGATCAGTTAGGAAGAAATTTTTTCTGACTATTGGGTTTTGACCGTAGCCACTGCCTCCTATACTTATAAGCCGTGAACATAAATTTGGCAAAGTCGCTCATTGAGAGAACTTGGTGGCCCTACTTGTAAAAAGATTTGAATTAATATTATTTTCAAAAAAAAATTGTTGTTTTAAACTAAAATTAAACATCTTTCATTGTGCGTCTTGGGGGCAGGAGCAGATCCAGCAACTTTTTCGAGGAAAGGCAATTTCATATTTTGTTAAGAAAAATACCAAAGTTGATAGGCCCTTCTATACTTTTTTCCAGCAATTTTAGTTTTTACGTCGTTACATTTATAATGCATAATTTTTCCAAAAAGGGGGCGATCGCCCCCCCCCTAGATCCGCTCTTGTTTGTTTGAGGAAAAAGAACGAGGTCGTTCGAATTCAACGTCAGTCGAATGTATTTGGTTTTATAATGATGAAAGGCGGCCTAACCCTTACATCTCAGCAGTGCGCACGTTTACCATTAACACTCTATACTTTGTTTTCATTGGCAGCCCAAAATAGTTGACTAACGCAACCAGAGATTTGGAGCAGAAATGCGTCGCTTTCAATAAAAGTGTACATTTTATCTGACGGTGACAGAGCCTTAAAATTTTATACAGAATTTTTATTCAATATCATTAAATTCATTAAATTCTGAAGCGCCCCCTGACATTTTGCGCTCCTATTCGTTGCTTACTTACATAGTTTAACGCCCTTTGTAATAGTAGGGTACTAAAAACGCATCCTGAGCTGGCGGAAACGCTGGCAAGTTTTGTTTTAAGTTTCCTGACCTCCAGATGAACTTTTTCCAGTTTCCACTGAATTTTTGAAAGTAAATTCCCTAAATTGACTAGGTTCCCATAGCAACTAGGTCATCTAGCAACAATATGAAAAGCGGGGAGGGGAGCGCGGGTTGCTTAGCAACGGAAGTAAAATACAAAATAAAAGCAATTCAACGAATTTTATTTGAAAATGCAAAAAATAGCATATGTGCTTCAAAATTAAAGTGACTTTGCATTACCCTGGTAATTACTCGTAGTGAAAAATGGCCAAATAAAAAAGTTTCAATTTAGAGATTTTCAATTTGTGATGTGTCAACCTGACAACTTCACTTTTTGTTATTTTCCTTGTAACTTGCTTATTTGTCAATATATTTAAAAAATAATAATATCATTTTTTTTCGCAATTCAACGGTCTACAAAATTGCTATTCTTATAATTTTGCGGGATTGCGTGATTTTCCTTGTTTTTCAAAATCAAGTTTTGGGCACATTAAAAAAAAATTGTACAAATAAAGATTAAAAACAAAATGAACAATATTTTGCCGTAAAAAAAATGATCAACAACCACGGGAAGGTGAAGATTCCAGTGAGCAATCAAATTTGCTTGCTCAATGTATGGTGAGGATGGTTGTACTGTTATCGGTCGATAACTGGTCACGAACATTGAAGTTCTCATCGCATCGTTTCTATGCCACAAATTCGATTGTTTGTAATATTAATGACGCAGCTATTAGAATTATGCAATTAATTTACCTTATTTACTGAATTTTTATTAAAATATTGAAATGTTCAACATAGCATTGATTTTATTGATACTTATCAACTTATCATGAAACCGTAAAATTGCCGCTTATGATTCAATTGTTTAATTCTGGATATAATCCAAACTTTACAGTTTTTTTAACAACCATCGTCGTAATCACTTTTACCTTTCCTCTATTGCTTAACAAATAATTCAATTGCAATAATTGAAATCTCCCTATCTTGGCAAATCGTTAGGGTTCTTAATTCCTTCTGCAAATTAATTTTTAATTATGTTTGATAATTATTATTAGTATTCCAAGAAAAATGCTGATATGCAGATAAAAATGGTTATGAACGATAGTCATATGACTGATGACAAATCGAATGCAAGGGGTGGTTAAATCCCGTCCGTACCTACGCCCATGGTCACCTAAACAAACATCTGTTTCCTAGCGAACTTGACATTTCGTGATTAATTAACATTTTTGTGAGGTTAGATTTTTTATCTGTATTGTTGCTGCGTACCAGACGAACCTGATCTTTAAATTTGAAAAAGGACAAAGAAACAGGAAAGAAAACTACAAAAACAAACTCACCTCCTTGTTTCAAATCGTTCTTTTCGTCAATTGGGATGATGAGTAGAGGAAGAATACCACTGAGACCAATGAGAATGGAACCAACTATGGACCAAACCCACGGCAATTCGCTCCAAGAAAAAACCCAACTTGGGACCAAATCTAACATAACTCTCTTATCTAAACTATCAAATAAATCACTAAAATTACCGCCGTTAAAATTAAACGCATCAATACACACTGACATAATTTAAAAAGAATTAAAACGACAAGAATATAAAAGTTGCGGTTGCTAAACAAACGCACAACTGATCGAAAATCTTCAATGGATTTCAATTTAAATTCACTTATCACACTTCACCGCCGACTAATCTACTCTGAGATTGAGCCAGCCACTCTAAAAATGCGCAACCTCGTTCAATTAACAAATAATTTAAAAGTTAAATTATTTCCACACACTGCCCTTCATGTTTGAATTCGCACACATTTGCTACTACGTTCTTGTTTATGTATAAATCGCTATTCATCTCCATGCGCCTACCACAAAGCAATTTTTACCCCCACCTTGCGACCGACCCAAAACAACTGAAAAGTAGGGCAACAAGCGCCAAATTTGAATCGGACGCGTTTTGTTATTGTTCTCGGCAGTGGCGTAACTACTGACCCAACAGTAAAGGAAAAGAGTTCACATTTCAACATATTTATTTTTCATTTTCAATTTTCCTGGCTATTGTAATTGTAAGTGTTTTTTAATCCGTTGCTTCATAAAATATGTTGTAATTTTTTTACTTGATTTGATTTTCCTTTCTAGGAACAATCATAAGTTAACGATATGATATAGTACCTACAATAGAAGCGTTGAACTCGTTCAAGTTTTGTAAATCCTTTGTTAGTAACACTAATTATTTTTTTATGTAAAGTCAGCACTAATAATTTTCTATCTCAATTATCCTCTAAATTAGTTTTTTTAATCTCACTTCTTAAATCTACCTTAATTTAATAAAATTTAAATAAACCAATTGTTGTTTGACCTTGAAAATTATATTTACTTATTTTTGTACATTTTATTGCCTAATAAACTAGATCTAATAAGGCTGTGCGGCCGAAAGGCCGCACTGGAACTATTTAGTTTGATAAGAAATACACAAGTCACATTATGAATTTTAATTTTGGTTTCAAACCACTTCTCGCATCTGAAGATGGTGTGTTTTGCGTCATTCACTTTTTGACAGTACAATCATGCGCTGATGTTAAGTCTCTTAAATCCACGCAAGTAGGCGGAGAAGCAGCCGTAACGCGAGAGCACTTGCGTTAGATGGTAATTAATTTTTCCGTGACTTCTATTGCACCACTTGTTTAAATTTAGGATAAACCTGTGAGTCCCCCGTTATACACGTGGCTTTGTCCCAAAACTGTTGCCATCATTCAATTGTTGTTCTTTTGTATTTGCCTTTGACTTCCAAGGTTCCATGGCATTTTTCCTCTCTTTCTTGAGCTATTTGGTGAATTGATACTGTGGAAGCCAAGATCATGACGGCGTCTGTCAATATGTTGACGTCTGCGGGTTTCAAACCGCATGGCATTCGATCATATTGGGGCAGCATAAAGCATTTTCGACTCCGTATCGGTGCATAGGAGCTTGTGTTTGTCATTACTCCTGATGAAGTTAAAGATTACGATGTGATGTTCTTTTCTCTAGGAGTTATCATCTCCTAATTGCACTAATTGTTAGCCTCTGTATGGTGCCAGTTGAACCTCCGCAAAAGCTTCATAGTTTCCTTACAGTTCCATAAGGTTTTGGTAAAGATCCAATCTTGTTTCTCATCAAAGCTCTTTGGAGTTTTGCACATTTGGGAGTTTTTTGACTTTTTAGCAGCATTTCTTCCGAAAGTTTCCTTTTGCCTTCTTTATAGCATTTATGTATTTCTGACGGGAGTTTTTGTAAGTTTTCCAGTCACCAGTAGTCCTTTTAATTCTTACCAAGTGATACTGATGACAGATCTCATTATTCAATATCATGGTCAATAATAATAAATCAATGTTGTCAAGAAAACGATGAACCATTTTTTTGCAAAAAATTTCTTTGCAAGTTATTGCAATTTATTTATTTTTAAAATATTAACAATAAAAAGAGAACACAAATGAGGCATCGACTTTTTTCAATTCATATCAACTCAAAGATTAAAGACGAACATGACTGAATTAACGAGATTCTTGTTGCCCAATCAAAGAATAGGTTTTTATAAAACAAATGTAATTATGAAAAGACAAATCCATCAAAAGAGGAAATTATATGCTATGCTCATGATCACCACGTCGGATTTGCACATTCAACATAAACAAAGAGTAATTAGGGGTTGCCCATATAGTCCATGCTGTAACATAAGTGTGATCATGGAGCTAACCAATACTGAAAATGTGATTTTCAGATTTGTAAAACAATTGTGCTTAAATACGTCAAAATAATTCCAATTTAAAATTAATGATCGGTTATTGCCTCTGAAAAGACAGTAAAAAGTTGCTGTGCACAAAAATCGCAAATCAACTCACTTCATCTACTACGTCCAAACTTCTCACAAAGTCGTTTTTACCATTTTTGATTAATGGGACAGAAATTGATTTTATAAGGATAAAATTTAACTAAAGTCAAAATTTTCGGTTACGATCGTTTCTTTCTTTCATGGCAGGGGGGGGGGCCAAGACAACGACTACAAGGCCTTTAGAAGGGGCTTGGGAAGCTGATTTAAACATTGATATTTTATTATAGTAAATATCTACCTAAAAGTCATTAGAAAACACAAATCGTTTTACAAAATACATTACAAAGATTAGACAATTTTCGGAAAAATGTGCTATGCATTCTCCGATATTTTATCTACTTCGTTTTCACATCGCTTTAAATTTTACAAATTTTGCAGTAATTTTGATTTGGTCTATACGTTAAAAAGTTTTTTAATATTATTTAAAGTGTTTTGTTAAAGTAGCTATGTAGCAAAGAATTGAAGTACAAATTTATAGTAAAGTTATCTAAACCAGTGAATCTCAACTTTTTAATTAAGTTTCACTACAAATAAAATGCCTCGTAAAAAAAGCTATGTAAGTTTACTGTCCTTGCAAGTGACAATAAGTAATTTAGTTTTTTAATGTTTTAGCTAAAATCCAAAGTTGGTACAAGGAACCTGGGAAGGGCGAGGTGTACAGATCGTAATTTACCTATGCCAGGGCTACCAAAAATGGTTCAAGTAACAGAAAGCGATGCTGATGACGAAGACTGTGAAACAGTCGATGTAAGTTTACTGCCAACGCTAGTAACAATAAATTTAGTTTTTTAATCTTATAGCTAAAATCTAAAGTTGGTACAAGGGACATGAGAAGAGCAAGGCGTACAGATCGTAATTTACCTATACCAAGGCCACAAATGGACCAAGTAACAAAAAACGATCCTGATGACGAAGACTGTGAAACAGTCGATGTAAGTTTACTGCCTACGCAAGTAACAATTAATTTAGTTTTTTAATCTTATAGCTAAAATCCAAAGTTGGTACAAGGGACATGAGAAGAGCAAGGCGTACAGATCGTAATTTACCTATGCTAAGGCCACAAATGGACCAAGAAAACGATCCTGATGGCGAAGACTGTGAAACAGTCGATGTAAGTTTACTGCCCACGCAAGTAACAATTAATTTAGCTTTTTAATCTTATAGCTAAAATCTAAATTTGGTACAAGGAGCATGGGAAGGGCAAGGTGTACAGATCGTAATTTACCTATGCCAAGGCCACAAATGGTCCAAGTAACAGAAAGCGATCTTGACGACGAAAACTCTGAAACAGTCGATGTAAGTTTACTGCCCACGCAAGTAGCAATTAATTTAGTTTTTTAATTTTATAGCTAAAATCTAAAGATGGTACAAGGGACATGAGAAGAGCAAGGCGTACAGATCCTAATTTACCTATGCCAAGGCCACAAATGGACCAAGGAAACGATCCTGATGGCGAAGACTGTGAAACAGTCAATGTAAGTTTACTGCCCAGGCAAGTAACAATTAATTTAGTTTTTTAATCTTATAGCTAAAATCCAAAGTTGGTACAAGGGACATGAGAAGAGCAAGGCGTACAGATCGTAATTTACCTATGCCAAGGCCACAAATGGACCAAGTAACAGAAAACGATCCTGATGGCGTAGACTGTGAAACAGTCAATGTAAGTTTACTGCCCAGGCAAGTAACAATTAATTTAGTTTTTTAATCTTATAGCTAAAATCCAAAGTTGGTACAAGGGACATGAGAAGAGCAAGGCGTACAGATCGTAATTTACCTATGCCAAGGCCACAAATGGACCAAGTAACAGAAAACGATCCTGATGACGAAGACTGTGAAACAGTCAATGTAAGTTTACTGCCCACGCAAGTAACAATTAATTTAGTTTTTTAATCTTATAGCTAAAATCCAAAGTTGGTACAAGGGACATGGGAAGGGCAAGGCATACAGATCGTAATTTACCTATGCCAAGGCCACAAATGGACCAAGTAACAGAAAACGATCCTGATGGCGAAGAATGTGAAACAGTCGATGTAAATTTACTGCCCACGCAAGTAACAATTAATTTAGTTTTTTAATCTTATAGCTAAAATCTAAATGTGGTACAAGGAGCATGAGAAGGGCAAGGTGTACAGATCGTAATTTACTTATGCCAAGGCCACAAGAGAACCGAGTATCAGAAAACGATTTTTATGGCGAAGACTCAGTCGATGTAAGTTTACTGTCCACGAAAGTAACAATAAGTAATTTAGTTTATCAATGTTATAGCTTGAATCCGACGATAGTGCAATAAACTACAGATATTTTTGTAGAGATTGTAATTTTTATCTGCCAAGCCTACAAATGGTGCAAGTATCAGAAAACGATTCTGATTACGAAGACTCTGAAACAGTCGGTGTAAGTTTACTGCCCACGCAAGTAACAATAAGTAATTTAGTTTTTCAATGTTATAGCTTGAATCTAACGTTAGTACAAGAAACATGGAAAGGGCAAGGTGGTCAGATCGTAATTTACCTACGCCAAGGCCACAAATGGACCAAGTAACAGAAAGCGATCCTGATGACGAAGACTGTGAAACAGTCGATGTAAGTTTACTGCCCACGCAAGTAACAATTAATTTAGTTTTTTAATCTTACAGCTAAAATCCAAAGTTGGTACAAACGACATGAGAAGAGCAAGGTGTACAGATAGTAATTTACTTATGCCAAGGCCACAAATGGACCAAGTAACAGAAATCGATTCTGATTACGAAGACTCTGAAACAGTCGGTGTAAGTTTACTGCCCACGCAAGTAACAATAAGTAATTTAGTTTTTCAATGTTATAGCTTGAATCTAAAATTAGTACAAGAAACATGGAAAGGGCAAGGTGGTCAGATCGTAATTTACCTACGCCAAGGCCACAAATGGACCAAGTAACAGAAAGCGATCCTGATGACGAAGACTGTGAAACAGTCGATGTAAGTTTACTGCCCACGCAAGTAACAATTAATTTAGTTTTTTAATCTTATAGCTAAAATCCAAAGTTGGTACAAAGGACATGAGAAGAGCAAGGTGTACAGATCGTAATTTACCTATGCCGAAGCCACAAATGGACCAAGTAACAGAAAGCGATTCTGATTACGAAGACTCTGAAACAGTCGATGTAAGTTTACTGTCAATGCAAGTAACAATAAGTAATTTAGTTTTTCAATGTTCTAGCTTGAATCCAACGTTAGTACAAGGGACAGATATTTTTGTATAGATTGTATTTTACCTATACAAAAGCTACCAATGGTCGAAGTAACAGAAAACGATCCTGATGACGAAAACGAATCAGATGATGACGAAGACTATGAAACAGTCGATGTAAGTTTACTGATGCCCACGCAAGTAACAATAATAAGTAACTTAGTTTTTTAATGTTCTAGCTAGAATCCACCAATGGGATAAAGGACATGGAAAAGGACATTATATATTTGTGTACAGATTGTATTTTATCTATACCAACGGTACAAATGGTCCAAGTAACAGAAAGCGATTCTGATTGCGAAGACGAATCAGATGATCTCTATGACATTGACTATTATGAAACAGTCGAAGTATATTTACTGCCCACGCAAGTAACAATAAGTAATTTAGTTTTTCAATGTTATAGCTAGAATCCAACTTTGGTATAATAAAGGACAGATATTTTTGTACAAAATGTATTTTACATATGCTAATGCTACAAATGGTCCAAGTAACAGTAAACTATCTTTATTACAATGACAAATTTGATAGGCTCATAATATATAAACCAGGCATAGTAAGTTTAGTGCCCATGCAAGTAACAATAAGTAATTAGTTTTTCAATGTTATAGCTAAAATCCAAAATTGGTACAAAGGACATGGGAGAGGAAAGATATGTGTGTACAGATCGTATTTTACCTATGCCAAAGCTACAGATAGTTCAAGTAAAAGAAAACAATCCTGATGACAAAAGCGTATTAGTTCATGACGGCGACCGTCTACTGTTTCGAGTGCAAAGGCCTGCTTTTCTTAAAATTCAACCAGGAGACTTTGTCGTGATTGATATCCATATAATAAGGATGGATCTAAAAACGTCAAGTATACCTCCAAGAAGAGATACAGAAATAATCCAGGTTCTCACAGAAGAACAGATAGAATCTTATAAAAGTTTAGACCTATGGCCAGCAAACTTTCAACAAAACGAAATGGAAAGTGAAAATGATTGGTTACAAAAATGTACGATACCTATGCGAAAGCTACAAATAGTCCAAGTAATAGAAGAAAGTCCTGATGACGAAGAAGGCGTATTAGTTCATGACGGAGATCGTATAATGTTTCAAGTACAAAGGCCTTATTTTTTAAAAATTCAACCAAAAGACTTTGTCGTGATAGATGTCTATACAGTAATGATAGATTTTAAAACGGGTGCTAAACCTCCAACGGAAGATACAGAAATAATCCAGGTTCTCACTAATATACAAATAAAATCTTATAAACGTTTAGGCATTTGGCCAAAAAGCTTTCAAAATTACACAAAACGTGAATATTATTGGTTCCAAGATTGCATTTTACCTATGCAAAAGCTACAAATAGCCAAAGTAGTAGAAGTGTATCGTGATCGCAAAAGCGTATTCGTTCAAGACTCACACTCTACATTGATTCGAGTACAAAAACCTTTTTTTATTCAAATTAAACCAGGAGACTTTGTCTTGATAGATATCGATACAATGACGTTAGATTGGGCAACAGGAACTGTACCTCAAAGTAGACCTACAGAAATAACTCAGGTTCTCACATATGCACAGATAAAATCTTATAAACGTTTAGGAGAATGGCCAGAACTCTTTGACGACAAAGTGGAAAGGACTAATGATTGGTTACAAAATACTATTTTACCTATGCGAAAGCTACAAGTAGTAAAAGTAATAGGAAACGATCTTGAACACAGAGGCGTATTAGTTCAAGACGAAGACCGTCAAAAGTTTCCAGTACGAAGACCTTACTGTCTTAAATGTCAACCAGGGGACTTTGTTGTACTAGATATCTATAAATTAACGATAAAATTTGCAAGGAAAACTACACGTCCAAAAAGAGATACGAATATAATTCAGGTTCTTACAGATTTACAGATAAAATCTTATAAACGTTTAGGCATATGGCCAAAAGGCTTTCAACATCCGGAAATAAAAAATGATTCATTACAAGATCGTACTTCACTTATCGGAAAAACACAAATAGTCCAAGTAGTAGAAAACAATCCCGATGACCAAGGCGTATTAGTTCATGACGGAATCCATCCAATGTTTCGAGTACGGAAGCCTTCTAATTTTAAAATCCAAACAAAAGACTTTGTCGTGATATTTATCCGTACAGAAACGACAAATGTTGAAATGGGAATTACATCTCCAGGAGAAGATTCACAAATAATTAAGGTTTTCACGGATGAACAGATAAAATCATATTGCAAGTTACGCACATGGCCAGCAAGCTTTCAAGACGATCCAAGAGTAAGGGCAAATTATGGTCCAAATGATCGCATTTTACCTAAACCAGAACTAAAAATAGTCAGAATAGTAGGAAACAATCCTGATCTCGAAAACGTATTGGTTTATGACGGCAGGCATCTGATGTTTCTAGTAAAAAGAACTCCTTTACCTAGAATTGAACTAGGGGATTTTGTCGTGATAAAAGTCTGTGTAGAAGTGAGAAATGTTGAAACTGGAATTAGAGTTCCAAGAAAAGATACAGAAATAATTCACGTTCTTACGGATGCAGATATAAAATCTCATAAATGGATGGGCACATGGCCACCACGCTTTCCAAACTATCCAAGACATTTGTAAGTTTTGGACTTATAATCTAATAAAAATTTGTGTTTTTTAGAATTTTATAATATTCAAACTATAAAATCTAATTCTTGAGTATAAAATTTTGTAGGTTTCCTTTATAAAGTTAAACGATGTAAACTTTTGATAGATAATAAAATATGACAGTTAATCACACAACTTGTTTACTGATCCAAACAGGAGAGTATACCTTAAAATCAAAAGATCTATTTTAAAATTTAGTCTTAATTTTTCCATGATTGTAATTCTTCTGTATAATAGAATCTTTTTCTTTATTGTATTATGATATACTACGCTTTTTAATCCGCTTGATGAGCAGTAAGTGAACCAATTTGTGACGTGCAGGAATGGATTAACCATATTTCCACTGCATTTAAGACAAAATTAATTTGAACTACTTAGCAGAAATAAAAATATCTTTCTAAATCAATCCTACTCGGCAAAATGTGCTACTAGGAAGGGAATGCTTAATCCTAAATAAATTACATATTCTTAAAGAATTCTAAAGGATGGATTCTGAAGGATTCATCTATTACTAAAATAGAAACTTTATAAATGTGGATTTATTAGAATAATAAAGAATGATTAGAATATCTTGGGTTGAGAATGTTACAACCATTTAATTTTTTTTTTAAATTTAATTTTTAATTACGTTGAATCAAAATAACTAAATATTTAAAATAATTTCAGGCTTAGATTTTTTAAATAAAATTATTTTTGTTGCTTTCCTTATATTTGTATGAGTATATGTACACAAAGTTTCAGAATATTTACACAAAATTTAATTTTTATTGTTTATTAAAAAATTTAATTTATAAATTGCTTCGAAATCAAATTACTACATAAATATTTAAAATAAGCAATTAGGGGTTTAGATTTTCGAGTTATTTTTTCTGTTTTTCTTATACTTCTATGAGTATGTCCAAGAAGTTTCATAATATTTGAACAAAATTTAATTTTTTTCAAAAAATTTAATTTTTTTCAAAAAATTTAATTTTTTACAATAAATTTAATTTTTTATTGCATTGAAACAAAATACATAAATCTTTAAAGCAAAATTTGGAGTTTAGATTTTTTTAGTTTTTTTCTGTTTTTCTTATACTTGTATGAGTATGTCCAAGAAGTTTCGAAACAATTGAACAAAATTTAATCATTATCAAAAATTTAATTTTTGATTGCCTTGAAATCAAATTAGTACCTACGTAAATATTTACAACAATTTAAGATTTAAATTTTTTTAGTTAATTTTCCTGTTTTTCTTATGGTTGTATGAGTATGTTCAAAAAATTTCAGAATATTTGAACAAAATTTAACTTTTTTCAAAAAAAATTATTTATAAAATTACTTTGAAATAAAATTACATAAATATTTAAATCAATTAGAGGTTTAAATTTTTTAAATTATTTTTTCTGCTTTTTTATACTTGTATAAATATGTTCAAAAAGTTTCAGAATTTTTGAACAAAATTTAACTTTTTTCAAAAAATTTAATTTTTTGAAACCAATTAAATTCTTAAATATTTAAAGCAACTTAGGTCTTAAATTTTTTTAATTATTTTTATACTTGTATAAATATGTCCAAGAAGTTTCAGAATATTTGAGCAAAATTTAACTTTTTTTCAAAAAATTTAATTTTTGATTGCATTGAAACCAAATACCTAAATATTTAAAGCAACTTAGGGCTTAGATTTTTCTAATTATTTTTTCTGTTTTTTTTTATACTTGTATAAATATGTTTAAAAAGTTTTGAAATCTTTGAGCAAAATTTAACTTTTTTTCAAATAATTTAATTTTTCATTGCATTGAAACCAAATACCTAAATATTTAAAGCAACTTAGGACTTAGATTTTTTTAATTGTTTTTTCTGTTTTTTTTATACTTGTATGAATATGTCCAAGAAGTTTCAGAATATTTTAGCAAAATTTAACTTTTTTCAAAAAATTTAATTTTTGATTGCATTGAAACCAAATACCTAAATATTTAAAGCAACTTAGAGCTTAGATTTTTTTAATTATGTTTTCTGTTTTTCTTATACTTGTATTAATATGTCTAAGAAGATTCAGAATATTTGAGCAGAATTTAACTTTTTTCAAAATATTTAATTTTTGATTGCTTTGAAATCAAATTACCTAAATATTTAAAGCAATTTGGGGCTTAGATTTTTTTAGTTATTTTTCCTGTTTTTTTTATACTTGTACTTGTCCAAAAAGTTTCAGAAAATTTGAGCAAAATTTAACTTTTTTCAAAAAATTTAATTTTTGATTGCATTGAAACCAAATAAGGTACCTAAATATTTAAAGCAACTTAGGGCTTAGATTTTTTTAGTTAATTTTTTGGTTTTTCTTATACTTGTATTAATATGTCTAAGAAGTTTCAGAATATTTGAGCAAAATTTAACTTTTTTCAAAAAATTTAATTTTTGATAGCATTGAAACCAAATACCTAAATATTTAAAGCAACTTAGGGCTTAGATTTTTTTAGTTATTTCTTCTGTTTTTCGTATACTTGTGTACGTCTAAGAAGTTTCAGAAAATTGGAGCAAAATTTAACTTTTTTCAAAAAATTTAATTTTTGATTGCATTGAAACCAAATACCTAAATATTTAAAGCAACTTAGAGCTTAGATTTTTTTAGTTATATTTCCTTGTTTTTTAATATTTGTATGAGTATGTCCAAGAAGTTTCAAAATATTTGAACAAAATTTAATTTTTATCAAAAATTTTAATTTTTGATTTCTTTATAACAAAATTCTTAATTAATTGAGGCAAGTTTTAGATATTTTCAGTTATTGTTCCAGTTTTTTTAATACTTGTATGAGTATGTCCACAAAGTTTGAGAAAATATTTGAACAAAATTTTGATGCATTGATGCAAATTACTTAAATATTAAAGCAATTTAGTAATTAGATATTTTCATTTATTTTTTCTGTTTTTGTTATACTTTGTATGAGTAGTCCAAAAAGTTTTTGAATATTTAAACAAAATTTAATGTTTTTTAAATAATTTAATTTATAAATTGATATCAAATTACCCAAATATTTGATTTCCTTTAAGGGGTCGTTAAAAAACCTATCAAAAAAGACGTGCCTAGTAAGATTTTCCAGACTTTCAAAAGAGGAGAAACTAAAGAACTGAAATAGGTTAGGGGGAGAGTCAAAAATTCAGGAAAAACTGTGGATAATCTTTATTAACTCGCTAAATTTTTTTTAAGTTTTGTTTTTACGATACTGTGATTAATTTTTAATAGAAATCTAAAACAAACAGCAATTAGGATTTTTAATGAATTTCGACCTTAACATTTTGGGGGGCCAATAACCGCTAGCCCTTCTGCTCCTACGCGCCTGCTTCGATTGTCAGAAGAATATGCAAAACATTCTCCGAAATTTTATCAAATTCATTTTTACATCGATTTAAATTTAACAAATCAACAATAATTTTTGTTAAGCATCAATAAATGCTAGTGTGTGGTCTTTTTGTTGTAAAGTTTTTAATAAAATTTAATGTGGTCTTTTAACGAATTGACAAAGAATTTAATTATAAATTTATTGTAAAGTTATCAAAAACCAGTGTATCTCAACTTTTGTAATCGACAAGTTGTACGACAAATTTCAATATGTAAGTGTTCTGTTCATGCTAGTAACAAAAAGTAATGTAGTTTTTTTATTTTGCAGATAAAAATTGAAGTTGCTTAAAACAGACATTGATATGGCATTGCACACTTTTTGGCCACCGGCGGTAGTTTATACTGTGCCTACTGAGCGACAAATAATGCTAGTGATAGGAATAGATCCTCATATACCAAACCTTTTACTCGTTCGGGACGCAGAAGGTACAATATTTCGAATCGAAATGCCGCATCCTCGTTTAGGACTGATAATTCGACCAGGGACCTTTGTTACGACAAATTACCATGTAATATTGCAAAGTTATACTGGACTTAAAATTTTACCACCAAATGCTGCAATAACTCGGGTTATCACGAATGAAGAGATAATATATTTGCAAAGTCGTGGCATGTGGCCAAATTTTCAAGTTGAACCTTGGTTAAAAATATAAAAATTTTAAAGTTTGTAATTTCCTCTTTATTTAATTATGTTTAAATTTTACACATTTACAGTTGTGGAAACGTATTTTTGTTATATTACAAAGTTAATGCTAAAAGTTGTAAGCTTTTGATGGACAATAAAAAAATTGATAGTTAAAATGGTACCCCATGTTTACTGTTATTGCAATCGCTACCCTCGCAAGACTGTCTGCATAGTTAGAACACGGCCGAGTACACCCCAGCTCAGCAAAATTAAAAAAAAAATTATCCCAAAAATCGAAGGGCGCGTAGGTACTCTTGACCAAGATTAAACAATAACCTAAATAAAAATAATAACTAACATTAAATTTTTCAAAAAATATTGCTATCATATCAAAATGTTCATTTGTTTGCCGGAAAAATGTGCTTTGCGTTCTCCGAAATTTTATCAACTTTGTTTTCAAATCGAATTAAATTTGACAAATCCAGCAGTAATTTTTGTTAAACAGTAAGTGTTAAATTCAATTTGTAGGTTTGCTGGTCCATGCAAGTAACAGCAAGTAATTTATTTTTTTTTATTTTGTAGGTAAAATTTGGCAATGGAAAATTTTTGGTCATCAGATTTACGTTTACCTCCTGCACAGCAACAAATAGTCAAAGTAATAGGAGAAGTTCCTGATAGCCCAAACCACTTATTCGTTCGGGACACAGAGGGCACAATTTTTCGAGTAAGAGCCCCGCCGTCATGTTGTGGATTTAGAATTCAACCAGGAAACTTTGTTTTGATAAATTACCATATAAGAGCGCGATATGATGTTACAACTGGCATTTTAGTTCCACCATTAGATGCAGAAATAATTAAGGTTTTCACTGATGAACAGATAGAATACTTTCAAAATCATGGGTTGTGGCTAAACTTCAAAAAGCGGTACAACTTTGCACCCAACTATAAATATCGAAATGTCGTAGGTGAACTACCCTTTAATAATAACCAATATCGCAAAATATCCAAACTATAAAATAATAAAAAAAAATTTGTATGTAATTTCCTTTTCACTTTATTTTGTTTATTAAGTTTTTTTTTATTAAAATGTATTTGTGTTATATAGAGTTATAATAATACTAAAATGATGTTAAGTCTTGATAGACAATAAAAAAATAATGGTTAATCACCACTTGTCTACTGATCCAAACAGGAGAGTACTTATACCTCCCAGGATCCATTTTAGAGTTCAGTTTTAATTTTTTAGCATTATCCTCGATAATTTAATCGATAATAACAAATATTGAAATTTACATTAACAAAACGCAAAAGCACGGAATAACTTGAAACTAAAATTGAACGTAGTTTGTTAGTGATAGTGGCGCCAGCAACGGTAATGTAATAAAACTTGGTAATGTTATTTCCCTATAGTTATTACAATCCTTTACGTCATTCTTCTTGTTTATAAAAATTATATCAAATATATCTCATTGAGAAATGAGATAAATTAAGTGTTGTGTAGTTTATTTTCCTTATAAAATTTTTCTCTGACTTAGAAGATGCCGAAAATGTATATCGAATGGCTGCAGTAAAATTTTAACTTTAGTACCCTTTACTATCATTTAAGAAAATAACAATTTTACGATTGAAACTCGATGAATTCTGAAAGAGCAAATTTTAAATAAGAGAATTAACCCCGAAGAATGGCCTTAACAGCATTAGTTTTTTCAAAAATCTAATTTAAAAAAGGTCAATTTTCATAGCAAATTTTAAGTTAAGTCGGTCGTGGTTGATGAGTCACTGGCATTCTGTGCACGGTCTGTGTGCAGTAATGCATAAGAGTCCGGCTGATGATAATTTTCTCACTTAGTCGTACGCTATGTTAACGTACGGTTAATACTTTTTCGCGTAGATTCTCCTTGTGTCATGGTGGTTTTAATAAAAATTGATCCTACGCTAGCCTACGCTTTTTATGAAAATTACACTTATTATAAACGTACCCTTAGGCCCGTGGGTTAAGGAAAAGGTGAATCACTGAGAGGTAAAACTCGTTTTTGTTTGGATTCTACAAGAACGGTGGTTGTGCAAGTAAAATTGCATGGATGCACTCCTTGCTTTGCTCGAGCGCTTCCAGCCATTTTTACTGCACATTAACTATAAAAAAAACATAATTTTCGCTCGAAGTGCACTGTTGAAGCATATGAATGCTAGGGAGGCTCCCGTTATCTCCTCTCTGCGTAAAGCTTAGAGTAATGTAATTTACACAGACTGATGACAGAATGCCAGAATTCACCAATCAAGAGCAACTTAGCTTAAAATTTACTGTGA
The DNA here is from genome assembly GCA_905340355.1 of Rhagonycha fulva. Classification (NCBI taxonomy): domain Eukaryota; kingdom Metazoa; phylum Arthropoda; class Insecta; order Coleoptera; family Cantharidae; genus Rhagonycha; species Rhagonycha fulva. The sequence continues at coordinate 26,054,303 of HG996559.1, read as the reverse complement.
AAATCAAAGCTTTTAAAATCAATTTTTGAAAAAACTAGTGCTGTTCGCTGTTTCTATTTCTTCTATTTTATCTTGAAGTTATTTTCTTCATCCTTCTATTATTTGTTCCTTCTCCGTTAGTTTATTATCTTTTTTATCTTTTATTGTTATGGTATGACTTTTTTTTTCAATTCTTATGTTTTTCATTGCTCTGCAGAAAAGTTTTTGGTTTTCTTTGCTGTCAGTTTCCATTCTTTCTCCAAATTATTTGTACTTTATTGTTTTTATTCCACCTTCCGGATTGTTTTTTATTCTTCTTAATCTTCAATGTCCATATGATTCTCTTGCGGTCTTTATAACTATCATCTTGTAGACCATCCACATTTTTTCTGTTTTAATTTGATTCGTCTTCTTCTTTTTTTCTTCGAGAAAAAAAGACTGATATTTGGTCTTCTTCTCATTTTTACATTCTTTACCTCTTTTATGTTTTTCTGTTCTTTCCTTACACAGAAAAAAATTGCTGGTGGCAAATTCACCCAATGTTGGGCTGTTGCAATTGTGCACTTTTGAAGCCTAAATTTGTATTTTGCTAAGTACAGCGATTGTTAGAATTATGCAAAATTTTATACCTGGAAAATTGTATTGTATATTCTCCCAATAGTTGTATTCTTAATCGGTTCTTAAGATTATGCGAATTGTAAACGCAAAGTTATTCTTGAATAAGTGCTAAACGGTACAATTAAAAAATTTTTCTTTTACATTTTGCTTATTAAGGGTAGTTCACACTACATGATTTATCATATGACTTGTCACATGACTTCTCATATGAGGGATTTTTTTACGTTCACACTATATGATTTTTGATATTATAGAAGTTATGGCTTTTATGATTGACTGTTGTGATGGTATGATTTTAACCATGACTTTTCTTATGACTAAGTCATGATAAATCATGTAGTGTGAACTACCCTTTAGAGACATTTTGTCTTATTAGATTACACCACTATTAATTTACCCCGTAAATAATACTGTTATTAATAGTTTTAACACGTGGATTATAATTTTATTTTAAAAATTTAAACTGGATAATTATTAATACTGTTTACTGAAAGTTAAAATTTTATAAAATTAAATCAATTTCAATGTAATTTTAATTAGATTTAAATGTTCATAAAACAATCAGAATAGAAAATGGAATTTTTTAAGATCTCAAAACTTCTGATAGTTGTACAAAATAATTATAATAAATCAGCTTCATGGGCTAGCGAATACCACGTTTACCTCATAAGCCAGAGGTACCAAGTTCGAATCCCACGTCGGCCTATGAAAAAGAGTAAGTATTTATTTGAGTTCCTATTTCAGTCAAAATTTGTCGCAATTTAAAAAGGAAAAATTAATATAAATTAAAATGTGTGAATAATATTTTTAAATTTATTTATAATTATTTTTATTTATAAATTAAAAATTTTTTTTCCACATAATATTGGGTGAAAAATAGGAAAAAAGGGTGTACTGCAAAAAGGTATCATTTGGGTTGTATGCAGGTATAAATATGTGGACTCAACAGTTTTCATTTTTTAAACACAATATTATACCTGTAACCTATCTAGGGAGAACTTGTACCTGAAATATGCATAATTTTACAAATTTTTAGCCCAAATTTTTTTCTGTGTACCTTGTCCTGTTTATTTATGTATGTTTTTATGGCTGTAAGATGTATTTGCTATTATTAGGCTTATGTTTTAGTGCTCTTTTTCCCCACTCTTTCGTTAAAATCTCCAGCCATGTAAATCTTGTTTTTTCTTCTTTCCATCGCTACATTTAGTTCATCTCAGAACTTCTTCTTTATCTTTTTCGTCTTCATTTGGGAAAACTTTGGTTTCATCTTTCGATATTTTTAGTATTTTTATTGTTTCCGGTCAACATGGGCGTCCATAAGATCATTTGCAGGGGGAGGCAAAATTAAAAAAAAATTTATTATAAAAGAATTTTAATCATTTAAAACCGAAAGTTTTAGAAAATTTTAAAAATTTGGGCTGGTGAAATACTAAATGTCAAAAAAAAATGTAAGCAGCCAAGAGCCGGGGGGGGCAGCTGACCCTTCCACCCTCCCCCAATGGACGCCCATGCTGGTCAATGTTCTGTCGGTTCCTTTACTTTTTTTTTTTAAATAAAATTATTGCTTTCAAAATGTTCATTCGTATGCATTCTCCGATATTTTATCAATTTCGTTTTCACATGGCTGAAAATTTAACAAAACCAACACCAATATTGGTTTTGTATGGTCTTTATATTGAAAAGTTTGTTAATAAAATTTAAAGTGTTTGTTTAAAAAAGCAGACCACCAAGAATTGAATTACAAATTTATAGTAAAAGCTATCTAAACCAGTGAATCTCAACTTTTTTAATCCAGTTTTACAACAAATTCAATAATATGTAAGTTTACTGCTCATGTAAGTAACAAATAAGTAATTTAGTTTTCCAATTTTGTAGATAAAATTAAAAGTTGGTTCAAACGACATGGGAAGGGCAAATTATTGGGAAAATGGAATTACTTTACCTACTGCACGTGAACAAATAGTCCAAGTGGTACAAAACAATCCTGATCAGCAAGTCGTAATGATTAATGACGGAGTACGAAGATTTCGAGTACGAAGGCCTTCTTTATTTAGAATTCAACTGGGGGACGTTGTCGTGATCTCTAGCTATACAGTATCGACAAGAGGATTTATACTTCCATCACCAGAAACAGAAATAATTCACGTTTGCACGGATACAGATATAACTTATTTTCAAAATTATGGCATATGGCCGAACATTAGAGGGCTTCGTTAGCATTTTATAATAGCCAAAATTATTAAATTTCCAAACTGTAAAATAATGACGTCTTGATTATAAAATTTTTAAAAATAAACTCTTATCAAACAATTTTTTCCATCCAAATTTTTGGTTTAAACCTCAACCGTTATAGAGTTTTTTGAGAATTATTTGGAGAGGGCTTTGAACACGTTGACCCCCTCCTCCCCAAGTAAAATTTAGAAGAAAAATTATTATTGTACAAAACTTGCTCGGAGGACTCAAGATTTAAGATACCCGTAACTTTGCAAAAAAATTCAATTAAAATGATAAGAATAAAAGTTCACTTAGACTCAAACAAACTCCATCGACAGACATCGATTGTACAGAAAAATTCAAAAATAATTAATTTGTCGTTGCAATTTTTAACCGTGTCAAAATAATTTTTAAAGTCGTAACAAAGGATTTTAAAATTGTCAGCTATATCAGTGTTTTTGAACGCTTTACGATCGTTTCCACCACCTAAAAATGCGATTTTTGAACTCTACGCACCCAAATGCGTCATATACAATGTTAAAAACGACTTTGAAATGTTGGTGGAATTTTGCAAAAACGATAGATTTTTTTCATCCCAAAAATTTATTATAGGAAAATCATCGCTTTTTCCACGGATTCTTATGTATTTTAATGGAAAAATTCGTCTTAACGCAGTCTGTTTTAAAATAAGTATTAAAATTAAGTTTTTACTGCCCTCCTTGCTCCTACGCGCCTGCTTTCGTTTATCGGAAAAATGTGCTATGCATTCTCCGAAATTTTATCAACTTTGTTTTCAAATTTATTTAAATTTAACAAATCCTAGCAATAATTTTTGTTAAGCAGTAAATGCTATTGTGTCGTTTTTATGTTGAAATTTTCTAAAATAAAATTTAAGAGTTCTTTTAAAAAAATTGACAAAGAATTAAATTTATGGTCGAGTTATCTAAACCAGTGTATCTCAACTTTTTAACCCAGTTTTACAACAAATTCAATAATATGTAAGTTTACTGATGCCCATGTAAGTAACAAAGAAGTAATTTAATTTTTTAATTTTGTAGATAAAATTTAAAGTTGGTTCAACGACATGGCAAATCTTAGTTCACCAGATTTAACTTTACCTCCTGCAAATGAAGAAATAGTCCAAGTATTAGGCGATGTTTTCGATACCTCATACGCTTTAGAAGTTCAAAACCCACAAGGTGTAGTATTTCAAGTACAAAGACCTAGCTATGGACTCGATATACCTAGAATTCAACGAGGCGACTTTGTCGTGATAAAATTGAAAAATTGGGCAAGTGATGGTGCTGCACCTAAACCTCCACCATTTCATGCTGAAATAATCCGGGTTCTCACAGAAGCAGAGATAACACATTTTCAAGATAGTGGCGTATGGCCAAACTTTATAAACCCGCAAAAATTTGCAATCCACTATACAATTCGAAATTTATTAGATTATCACAACTTCTATAACAATGTTGATAATTACGGAAAATGCAAACTATAAAATAGTAACCACTTCAGTAAAAGAATTTTAAAATGTTGTAATTTTGTTTTTAGTTACTTATGTTTATTAAATTTTTGTTATATAAAGTAGTTATATAATGTTAAAATGATGTACACTCTTGACAGACAATAAAAGAATTTATTATAGTTAATCGACACTTGTGTACTAATTCATCCAGGGGAGTACCTCAAGATCAATTTTAGAAATCAGTCTTATTTTTTCTGTTTGTATAATCTTTCTTTTTCATAATAGAATCCTCTTTTTTACTTCTTATAAGCGTAGTAAGTAAACCAATTAGTGACGTGCACGTATGGATTAACGATCGGGAGGCCTTAAAATGGGCGCTAGTAATACCTACTTTATAGTATTTTTGGATTGTTGATAAGGTTAAAACAAAATTTTAAATTTTTACCCCCATCATAAATTAGCTCCTTAGCAATTAGTGTTTGTCACTGTTATTGTAGTAATCACAATATTAATATAATTTAAAAACAATTTTAAAATTATTAAACAAAATTTTTATTTTTACCTTACTCCAAAATTTCTGCTGGAAAATTAGAATTTTTTTCACTATTTTAAATATTAATATAATATAATTAAAAAGTTTCAAAGTTATTAAGCAAAACCTTTTTTTTAATAATTACCACCCCCAAAATTGTTAGAATTTTTGCACTAGTTTTAGAAAATCTACGGATTTAATACCTATTATAATTTTTTCAAATTTTGCAATATCCAAAATACAAAATATAATATTCAAAAAAAATTGTAGGAGAACTCCCCCCATCTCGCTTAAACCCTGTTCACACTATATTATGATATCTCATGTGATCTACAAAAAGTCATAGGTAAAATCATCCCATTGTAACAGCCAATTAAAAATTCTGATTCTGTCACAATTTTCCTTTGCAACGTTTTGAAAACTTCTTTTCTTAATAATTTGATACCGAGTAGCACAGATTTGAAAACTTTTTGTAAATTTAACTGGGGTACCTCCGGACCCCCCGGTATTCGATACAGTTCGACAAACATAGCTCCACGTCTGAAAATTTTAATATAGAATCGGAGTATGATATGGTCGTACATACATCCTGTATATTATGTTGTCATGACAACAACAAAAAAACAAAATGGAAGCTGAGGGATCTGGGGGGTATGGAATACTCTCCAGTAATTTTATGTCTTCACACCCACAAAATTAAAGCAGTATCATAAAGTTTTTGCATAATTTCTTATTACTTTACTATCTAATTATCCATTATTATGGATATTCCATACCCCCCAGACCCTCCGGTCTCCAATAGTACTGTTAACTCAAACTTAGAATTATGGTGCTTCAAACAATTATAATTGTTATTTTGCTCATTAACAAACTTTTACGCTTGCATCCTCATACTTACAGTAATAATTATTATTACCTATTAATAATAATAAATTATAGGTTTCTGTGACTGTTCACTATTACTGCTCTAGTGTCCCATGTGAAACGACACCCAAAAGCTGTAGTAGCAGGAGACTTTAACGCCAAGGACCCTGAGTTGGGGTCAGAAGAAACAGATGAAAGAGACAGAGTCCTATCGGAGGAGGTGGCCACGGCTGGGCTAGATATTAGGAACATTGGAAATACGCCAGCCAACATTCACCAGAAAGCCCACGGAAAACAGAAGAGGTTCCCAGTCAATTCTGGATGTCACGTTTGCCACACAAAATCCTACAAAGCAATTGGCCTTGGTATTGGAATTGATAAGGCTACAACTCCCAAACCACCAAGCTAACCACCACCCAGCTAATTACCCTGGATGTAAAAAATACTTTTAACACTACAAGATGGGCGTTCATCATCAAAGAGCTAAAGAACAGGAACACACCACTCTACCTCCTAAGCATCCTAAAAAGTTATCTGAGCGAACGCATACTCATTATAGACGAGGAGATGCTGGTGGAAAAAGTCCAGATAACTAGCGGAGTTTTACAAGGATCAGTCAACGATCTGTCCTTAATCATGACCACAAAGACGCCCCAAGCCTTAACGGAAATAGCAAATAAAGCCCTACAAATAATCAAAGAATGGATGGCTACTAGGGGCCTTACACTGGTGCCCGGAAAAAGCAAAGCCGTTCTACTGATCGGCAAAAGAAAAAGCGAAGATGTAGAGATTGAGCTGGGGGGCTGCCGGGTGGTGCCGGGAAAGTCCGCCAGACTACAGGGTGTTACCATAGACCACCGGATATGCTTCGATATTCACATCAGAGAAGCAGTAAATAAAGCAGCCAACATGGCGGCTTCTTTCCCAGGCTGATGCCAAACATTGGAGGGCCGTCAAACATAAAAAAAACGGGTCATGGCGACAGCAACTAACTTCATCATGCTTTATGGAGCACCGGTGTGGATTGAGGCTATGACGGTGGCGGCGCGGCGTACCGTCAAAACTACGAGAGAGTACAAAGGCGGATGAACCTTAGAATTCTGTTTACCGCACTGTATATAAAGAGGCAGCAGAGGTGATGCAAAAAGCAAAAAAGAGATCTATAAACTATGAAACGAAAGCCAAAACATCGGCAAAAAAGAAGAGTAGAGAAGATATGCTGAAGGAATGACAAGATCGATGATACCAGAGCTAAAACCGTGGGTGGAGAGAAACCACGGAGAGCTGAACCATGAGTTCACCCAAGCCTTGACGGGCCACAAATTACTACCTTCACAAATACAGAAGAATAAACTCACCCAACTGCTCATAGTACTGCGAAGGGATAGTAGACGACGCGCAATACACCATCTTTGTGTGCCCGACATCTAACGGTGGAATCGTTAATTGGAGACATGTTGGAAAATAAAGGAAGATAACAAGCTTTTTTAAGACCAAACACGAGGAAGAGCTGACAAGGCAAAGAAAAGAGCAAAGTCCCGAATGGTCAGAAGCATAGAGAACTGGCTGATGGCAGCGGAATAAGAAACACCGTAGGTGAATCCCGCTGTCATCCGGGAAAGGGGTTTTAGTGTACAGACCCCACTTTACCATCCAGCACGGGCTGGTGGTGTCTTGTTTAAGATTTTCCTCTTTTCGACAAGCAATAAAAAAAGTGTCCAAAACACTTTATAAATAAATTATTTTTTATTTAGGTCATTTATTCCGTAAGAATTGTCTTTTCCACCCTGGAAAGCTTAGCATGCAATGTCGAGAGCATCCGGGGGGTCTGGGGGGTATGGAATACCCTCCAGCGCACGATAATGGATTGCGTGTCAAAAGAAATGGCTGTACAATAGCTTATTAAGTTCTACATATTTTTTAAAACTGACACGTAAACTTACGATATTTAAAAAGTAGTAACTCCAAATCAGTAACACCATCTGTAAATGAAGTACAATTAGTAACATTATTGGTGCCAATAACTCTTGCGCTCAGAAGGGTTAGTGAGTGAGTCAATGAGTGGTAACCTCAAGTGGACCTCACACATCTCAAGCATTGTCAAAAAGGCAACTTTTTTTCCCTTTTACTTGATATCATTAACCTTTAAGGGTTTAAAGCCTAATGTATTTGTGAAAATCTACAAGACGTACGTTAGACCCATATTGGAATTTGAAGCACTCGTCTGGAATCCATACTTTGTCAAAGACGTAGACTATCTAGAGAGGGTTCAACGTAGGGCTACTAAGTTGATTGCAAGTTTAGAAAATTTTGCAATACACGCAACTCCTTGCACGGTTTAAGATTCCTTTTTCTGAGGGATAGAAGCAGATGTGGAGATTTGATTGAAACATTTAAAATAACTAGCAAAGGTTTGAGTTTAATGACAATTCTTATTTACGGGGTAACTCCCTTAAGCTGGTGTATTGAAAGTTTCAGAATGGGGCCCGACAAAACATTCTTTTTGAGCGTGAAAAATGAAAAGTCAACTTCATTTTTCCTCATTTTGGTCGCAAATCCTGAAGAATATGTTTATGATTCAACTTTTACAAAGAGTACTTTTGATAGTAGCTGTAGTTAATTTATTTTACTTCATAGTTAGGAAAATTTGGAAAAACTCCGGAATACATTCATTCTTAGATTCGCTGCTGCGTACGTATATTCTTGAAGAATGTGGTAAAAGTAAATTAAAGGAGTGTTACAAAAACTGCTTTAATAAAAAAATTGTATTACAGAATGGATGCATTGCCACCTAATATATTACAAAATAATACACCAAGATACGGAAATGTTTTAATCATTGAATAGAATTCGGGCGTATTTACTATAACTAAAGAATGGACAAAAATGAACTTCTTTACTTGCTTCATTAATTCTGTTGCACGAAATCTGTCGCTCAGAATTAACATTTCTACTACATTTTCCAGCGATAATCTTTTCACCAACGCTTCTTCACACTGAATTTTTAAATCACGCAATTCGTATTTTTCAGCTACACTTAGCAAATGAGGCGCTATTATTTCCAATATGTTTATTTCTCCGGTGTACATATAACGCAAAACTTCATTTAGTCCTTCTTCATCTATATCGGTTATTTCGACCCGATTGCTTTTATTTTCTTCCATATCATGCTCAAACATAGCTCGAAAAACTGGGCTTTGAGCTGATAAAATTGCTTTGTGGGCAGGAAATTCTCTTCCACCAGCGCAAAGTGTCACATCACTCAGCTGTTTGTTTTCAAGTAGAGACGCGAATTCCATCGTCAGAGTACTTTGTTGTGGTGTTTTGATGGTATCTAGTAAAATATTCTTACGGCCAGTTTTGTAAATGATTTCACAAACTATGGTAAGCTTGTCGTGAAATAAGGTTTCATTTTCTTCATGAAACAAAGACGCCCGCGATTTATGAAATAAGCCCGATAAAGCAGTTGGACAGTCTTTCTTTTTAAAACGATATGATCCACTGTTATTTAATGTCTTCAAATTTACACCTTTAGCATTTAGAATACGACACTTGTACGTCATTAATATTTCATTCATGTTACAAGCGATCAGCTGTATACTACAAGCAATATGATCCTCCATAGCTTGTGTACCTGAGTACAGATGCAAACGCCATTCCGAATTGTTTTTATTGATTCCAGCCGAAAATGTAGGCGAAACCAATATTTCGCGAAAGTCATTGCAAAAACTGAGATTATCTATGGTCCAAATGTGTCTATGCTTAACAAGTGAAGTTTGTGTAGAGCTCCTGCTTTCCGAAAATTCGTTGTTAGCTACTTCCAGATTTTTTTTGGAACATGGAAGTGAATCTTCAGCCATGATGATAAAAATTTCAGAATTTGGAACCACGAATTAAACTATAAAGAAAAGCAGTTTGTGTTAAATAATTTCCGAAGATTTTTATTTTATGGGAAGTGGAAGAGAGTTAAACATAACATTTTTTAGTTTTGGTGTAGAAATTCAATATTATTTTAATAAATAATAAAATTAATTACCTTTTCAACCTTGGAAGTGAACAGACGAGCCAGGACTACCATGCGTTACGATCGTAATTTAGAGGAATGTGACTTGAATTAGGAGAAGTTTTGAACAACTATGTTATAAATCTTATTAATTTTCGATCGCTCTGCTTCTAACAACATAAGAACATAAAAATATGAACGATGTGAACACAATCATGGAGGAATTAAATAAATTAACGAAGTCAACTGATTATTATATTACTACAGATAATCTGTGTTATTTCGTCATGGGCATTACCATCAGAAATAAATTCCTATCGGTCAAAGTCCAAGAAGGTAGTGTTTTGCTAAATTATCAAGTTTCACTGAACTTGATAATCTTCTTAATATATTGTCATATTGCAAAATTGGGAATTTTATTATTACTTACTGTGGCGTTTTTCACCACATAATTAATAATTAAAACCAATTTTTAATGTTGTTGCTATTTATTAATGAAGTATTTTCAAATTATATTCTATTTTCAAATTAAATAAAATTACAAGCTTTTTTCTAAATATGTCTACCGAAAAACCAAAAACAATAATAATTTTAAATTTATTATATCCTAGTAACAAATCAAATCTCTTTTATTTTATATTTTTAATTACTTGATCAAAATTATTAATTAAAAAAAGAACGATGCTGCCACACTACTCCCCTCCTAAGTAAACGTAAAGAGAAAGGCAAGAAAGCGGAAAAATCTTTAATAATCTGAGGAAGAAATGTATGCTGGTTTTAAGCGATCTATGGAGATCGATTTTTCTGAATTATTAATTTTTAATATAAAATGTTTTTCAAAACGTTTAATAACTAAATATGGGCCTAAATATGTTTGTTTTAAATTTGATTTTATTGTATCGTCTCTTAATAATACGTGTGAGCAGGTTAAAAGATCTAAAAACAAATACTGTTTTATTTGTGCGGTTCTTTGGTTGTACTGGCCGAACTTGATTAAAATGTTCCTTCAAATTTTCTAAAAAATCGCTCGTAAAAACAGAGTTTTCACTATTTTATTTAAAAAATCTGCAGGTAAACGGATAGTAGTGCCATAAACCAATTCTGAAATTGTACATTTTAAATCTTCTTTAAAAACTGTCCTAAAACCTAATAAAATAAAAGGCAACATGGATACCCAATTAATCCCTCGATAGCAATGTATTGCATTTTTCAATGATCTGTGTAGGCGTTCTATCATTCCATTACATGCCGGGTGATAGGGAGAGCTTCGATTGCGTTTAAAACCAAATAAAATTGAAAATTGTTAGAACAAAGCCGATTCAAATTGACGCCCTTGATCAGTGGTTATTTTTAATGGCACGCCAAATCTAGAAATCCAACCGGAAAGAAAATTTAAAGCTACAGTTTCTGCAGTTGTATCTGGAATAGGAATAATTTCCATCCATCTGGTAAAACGATCAATACATGTTAAAACGTAATTAAAACCTTGACACGAAGGTAAAGGGCCAACTAAATCCATGTGTACGTGTGAAAAACGTTCAGATGGAGGTAGAAATGATTGAAGTGGAGAATGTACGTGTTTGGTTATTTTAGATTTTTGGCACTGAAGACATGTTTTTGCCCACAATGAACAGTCCTTATTCATTGATGGCCAAATGTAACGTTTTTTGATTAGTTTTACGGTTGCTCTTATTCCTGGATTTTTCTACAGTGGCAATTTTACACGTGTTCACTTCTAAAAATCGGTCTGCTAAACGGGCAAGTTGATCTAAAGGTTGATCACTTATTGAAAATATAGCTTGTGCTTGTTGTGGTAGCCGTTGTAAAAACAAAAATTTTAATGCCGAGTCTGAAATATTACCACCTGCCAATTCACGCATTTGGCGTAGTAGATGTGTAGGCTTTCTGTCGCCCAAAGTTAAAGATGTCAACAATGTATTTAGTTGCGACTGTTCAGACTCTTCAAATCTCTCTAATAATTTACTTTTTAATGTTTCATACATGTTAGTATTTGGAGGGTTGAGGATAACATCAGATACCTGAGCTAAAATAACTACTTCTAGAGATGCAACGACCGTATTATATTTAGTACGATCGCTAGAGACTCTAGAATTAGCAAATTGAGCCTCGATCTGGCAAAACCAAATGCGTGGATTAGCGCGCCAAAAAGAAGGAACTTTTATGTTAATAGGTGGGACGAGAGAAGCAGCGGGCAAATCATCTTCGTGATTCATATTGAAATTGTAAAAGTAATTTAAAATATTGACAAAAATTAAACTTAACTTAAAATGCACCAAATAAAGTCCGCCAGTAAATTTAAAATAGTTTTTTTTTCTTATGCTTGATGATTCCAAATCCAAACGATTGGGGCAGCTTAATTTCAAAATTTTTTTTTTCTTTCCTTATTAAATTAAATGAATCCAAAAGTTTAAAATCGCTATTTTTCAATCCAAAATACAAATAGTAAGTGTTTCCAAGTTCCAAATTGAAAATTTATTAATTTGTAACATCACGTCGGGTCGGATCACGTCGGGGTCACCAGTTGTGGCGTTTTCCACCACATAAATAATTAAAACCAATTTTGTTAGTTGTTGCTATTTATTCATCATCATCATCCGCACGTTCAAGACCAGCGGTCCGTTACGTCACTCAAATTGATCCCGCCATCTCATTCTGGGGCGCCCCACGGATCTTCTCCCTCGGATGGTATGCTATTTATTCATGAAGTATTTTTTAAATTATATAAATTACAAGCTTTTCGAAAATATGTCTATCGAAAAACCAAAAACAATAATAATTTTAAATTTATTATATCCTAGTAACAAATCAAATCTCTTTTATTTTATATTTTTAATTACTTGATCAAAATTATTAATTAAAAAAAGAACGATGCTGCCACACTTACTTTATATTTTTGGTTTTCTTTGGACAATTCAATTTTAATTCAATTCGACGTTTCACGAAACTTTATCCTATGCTTTATCAAGACTAAATATTTGAAAGTGATACAAATTAGGACAATTTTAAAATGATGTAGTAATTTTAGGCATAAAAAGAAGTTCTCTAGATATTCCTGACAAATTTGTCATCAGAAACAATCAAAAGCTAAACAATGGTTAGATAACTGGCCACATACAAAATGACTTCGGAATAACAATTTTATTCGTCAACAATTAAAGGAATGTTTCAAAACAACTTTTAATAAAAAAAAGTATTACAGAATAGTTGCATTGCCACCTAATATATTATAAAATAATACACTAAGATACGGAAATGTTTTAATCATTGAGTAGAATTCAGGCGTATTTACTATAACTGAAGAATTGACAACAATGAACTTCTTTACATGCGTCATTAATTCTTTTGCACGAAATCTGTGGCTTAGAATTAACATTTCTACTACATTTTCCAGCGATAATCTTTTCACCAACGCTTCTTTACACTGAATTTTTAAATCACGCAATTCGTATTTTTCAGCTACACTTAGCAAATGAGGCGCCATTATTTCCAATATGTTTATTTCTCCGGTGTACATAAAACGCAAAACTTCACTCAATCCTTCTTCTTCTATATCGGTTATTTCGACCCGATTATTTTTGCTTTCTTCGATATCATGCTCAAACATAGATCTGAATACAGGACTTCGAGCTGATAGAATCACTTTATGAGCCGGAAATTCTCTTCCACCAGCGCAAAGTGTCACATCGCTTAATTGCTTGTTTTGAAAAAGAAACGTGAAGTCCATCGCCAGAGCACTTTGTTGTGGTGTTTTGATGGTATCTAGTAAAATATTCTCACGGCCGATCTTGTAAATAATTTCGCAAACTATGGTAACCTTTTGAAATAAGGTTTCATATTCTTCATCAAAGAAAGACCCCCGTTTCTTACAAAATAAATTTGATAGTGTATTTGGACAGTCTTCCTTTTTAAAACGATGTGATCCAGTTCTACTGAATCTTTTCACTTTTTCGCTCTTTTCATTCAGAATATTAAACTTATAAGCCATTAGTATTTCATTCATGGCACAATCAATCAGCTGAATACTACAAGTAATATTATCAACCACGGCTGTTGTAAGTGGATACAGATGCAGACGCCATTCCGACTTGTTGTTATTCATTCCAACCGAAAATGTAGGCGAGACCAATTTTTCGTTCATGTCAGCACAAAAACGGAAATTATCTATGGTCCAAGTGTGTATATGCTTAACAATTAAAGTCTGCGTAGAGCTCCTGCTTTCCAAAAATTGGTGGTTGGGTACTTTCAGATTATCTTTTGAACATGGAAGTGAATCTTCAGCCATGATGATCAAAATTTCAATATTTGGAATAACTTTTTAGTCTATAATAAGAAAGTTTTTGTGAGAAAAACTAAAAAATGTTACACTTAATTACCTTTTAAATCTTTGCAGCGCCTCGAATCAGGATAAGCTTTGAACAATTATGTTATAAATCTATTTATTTTTGAACACCCTGCTTCTAACAGCATAAGAACATAAACAAAAATGAGCGATTTGAACACAATCACGGACGAATTAAACAAAATAACAAAGTTGACTGATTATATTATTACAACAGATAATACGTCATGGGTATTACCAAAAATAAATAGCTATCGGTCAAAGTTAAAGAAGTCAACGTTTTGCTAAATTATGAAGTTTTCCTAAACTTGATAAGCATCTCAATATATTGCATTAGAAAAATACAATTTTTAATGCAACGGCTAGCAATGACTCTTATTTTTAATGCCGAACGCTGGAATAAATGCACCAAACCACAATGGTACAATTTAATATAACTCCTTATAATAAAAAAAGACCATCTTAAGCTGTTACTCACTACCTTTGTCATGAATGCAAAATGATATTTACTAAATTAAAACTTTCCTCTACACTTTGCATCTACGATAGGATTAATTGGAAAATTACTATTCCAGCACGAAAACTCAACAATTCTAATCCTAGAAAAACTCAAAATTTTGCACAAAAATCCTCCAGGAAAGAAAATCTACATCAACACCTACATTGTATGAAGGAAGAGAGATGGCCGAGAAAAGTATAGGAATGGACTCCTGCAGGAAGACAAAAAAGTGGACGATCCCAAAGGAGGTGGGCACAAGTTGCAAAAGAAGCCATGCAGAGTTCTGCATGCTGGTCCTAGAAGACGTCCAAGATAAGAGAAAATGGCGTATTGGTTTCGAGAAACGGTAGCTGAAATAATAACTTAACAATTTCACAAATGTATGACCAGGTTGTCGAAAATAAACAGAAATCTATTCGAAATTTTTCATCCTGTATTATTGTAAGTACCATGTTAATCAGAAAAGATCCAATAAGCGTCAAAAACACTAATGGGAGAAATGTGCATATAAAGTTGCAAGTTTGTATAAGTTTGGCTTTGGCAATTGGTCCACTTGTTAATTTGACCGTGAGTTTGGATCTTTTTTGAATAACATTCTAGGAAGGAAGCAAGGGATGGTTTGGAATTCACATTAGGGCTGGAAATACGAACCTATTTATTGTATCCCCGTGTCCAAACCATCCGCGGTTTCCCCTATACATCATGATGCGCCGTTTGGTATCAAAATCTCATTTTTGGTCCATGGTTTCAATTGTTCTTCGCTTAGGTGGCATATAGGATTACAAAAAGTTTAATAACGCAAAGTTTAATGTTTTTAAACAATTTATTTTAAACTCAAAATTATAATTTAAAAATAAATGGATGAATTTCTACGTATTGCCAGAGACAAGTCCAGGAGGAACTAGAGCGTGCTTAAGCCCCACGTCTCTCTTTATTTACTACTGCTTTAGCAACCACCCCATTAAAAGCTCGGCAAGATGTGGATGTGTTCGAATCATAGTTTGGAATTCAGGCCTAATAGTTCCTAATACTGAACTATGAGTTTTAATAAACTTTTTTACTTGAATGTTTAAATTTGTTGCACGAAACGTATCGCTGAGAATAAAAAATTCTACTACATTTTCAAGCGATAAACATTTCAATAATTCCGCTTCGCACCTAATTTTTAAGTCATCCAATTGGTATTTTTCAGCAATGCTTAATAATTTGGGCGCCATTTCTTCCAATTCGTTTATTTCTCCGGTGTACATATAACGCAACATTTCGCCCAGTCCTTCTTCATCTATATCGGTTATTTCGACCCGATTATTTCTGCTTTCTTCCATATCATTTTGAAACATAGCTCTGAAAACTGGGCTTCGAGCTGATAAAATTACTTTGTGGGCTGGAAATTCTTTTCCACTAGCGCAAAGTGTGATATCACTCAGTTGTCTGTTTTGGAATAGAAACGTGAAGTCAATCGCCGGAGTATTTGGTAGTGCTGAGAGGCTTTGTATATTATTTTCACTGCCGCTTTTGTAAATAATTTCACAAACTATGCTAAGCTGATCGTGAAATAAGAACTTACTTTTTTCAATAATCGAACTATCGTATTGTTCATTTAATACCGTGTTACACTGTCCCTTCTTAAACTGTTGTGAACCACTCCCACTGAATGTATTTCCACCCTTACCATTCAGGATGCAAATCTTATATGCTACTTGTAATTTTTCATTAATGTTACAATCAATCAGCTGTAAATCACAACGAATTTCATTCACTACTACATACCTCTTATTTTCTCTTATAGTATCAGGTTTTTTATCATGGGGATACAGTATCAAATGCCATTCTGACTTATTATTATTGATTTCAACCGAAAATGTAGGCGATACAGATTTATCGCCGACTGAGTAAATGGAGAAATTGAAATTATTTATTGTCCAAGTGTATCTAAGCTTTGCAAGTAAATTATGTGTTGAGCCCTTAATTTCCAAAAATTCGTTATTAAAAACTTCCACAATATTTTCTAAACTTGAAAGTGAATCTTCGGCCATTATAGTAAATATTTCAGTACTTGAAACAGCCAATAAATAAATCTACAAAAATAAAAACAGTTTATTTTCATAGTATTAAAAAAATGTATAAAAACTGAAAATATATTGAAACTTTGTTTTTATTGTATTGGAACTTTGTTGTTGCAATTTGCATAAATGAACAAAAAAAGGTACATATTCCCACCCCCTAGCCCCCCTAACTAGAATTTTGGATTCAAAATAGTCTAAATCGTTTGTGCATCGTTTGTACTTAAAGAGTGCAAACATTGATTTTGTTTGCACTCAAATAGTTTTCGATAAATTTCAAATTTTAGCTAGATTTGGATTTAAAATAGTCAGAACGTTTGTGTATGGTTTGTGCAAGTTTAATTTTTATTTGTACCCAAATGATTTTTGGAATTTTTGAGAAAAACATCAAGAATACTGACGCGCGCATGATTAAGTTAACGAGATTCTGGAAAACACTTACAGGATCACTTTCAAAATATTCTCTTCGTTTGAACTTTGTTTGTGCAAGTTTTATTTTTGTTCGTACTCTATTGGTTTTTAAGATTTTCAAAAAAAACATCAATGTCACTGACGCGCATAATTGAATTAACGAAATACCTAGTAACACCAACAGGATTAAGTTCAAAATAGCCACAATCGTCTGTACTTGGTTTTTGCCTGTTTGTACAAAAAATATTTTTGTTTGTATCCAAATAGTTCTTGAATTATGTCGATTTTAAAATCAAAATTCGAAATTTTGAAGAATTATTTTACGGCCCCCTTGCAGCCAATTATAGATTTAATATTTTTTTAACCCATATAACCGGAAACTATTTTTTTGAAATCTTAAATTTTGATACAACAACAAAATCAACAAATTATTTCTTGTGAGCCCCCCTTCTAGTTGACGAACAGCTAATCAAAAAATCTTAAAAAAATAACAAAATTACAAAATTTTAACGAATTAATGTTATTACTAGATTTTATCGATAATACTTCCAAGTATCAAGTAGGTACTATTATAACCTTAATAAAATTATAACTTTTTTTTTAAATCGGGGGTAGACATTTTTAATGTCGGGGGTAGACATGCTGTCAACAGACCTCAAGTAGAATTTTAAAGTGAAATTGGTGTCAAACGTTTAAACACCGTTTTAGCCTCAATGAGCTTCCATTCCTATCATTTTAATTCAATTTTCGGCAAAGTTATGAGTATTTCAATTTTAGAGTACTACTCCGAGCTAGTTCCGTACAATAATGCTCATTTTTAATTCTATTTTATCATATTAAAATTTTTTTATCCGATTAACACCCTATTCTATAACTTTTCGTTATTGTTTGTTATCGTTATAAAATCGTTAAAGAGCCGTAAAGTTTAGTTTACACTCAGAATTGCATTAAATAGTAATGTAATGGTATGTAGAAAACGAACTTTACGGTTCTTAACGATTTCATAACGATAACGAAAAGTTACAGAATAGGAAGGTAAATAAACCTATATACAGGGTGAATGAGACCACCCGTATCAGCAAATTTTTTCAAAAACGGTTAGTCGTAGAGAGTTGGGTCAAAAAATTTTATTATAAAAGCCGTAATAAAGAATCAAATGGTGATATTATTATTTCCGGGAAAGGTCGGAATCCCGAGTAGTTTGCTCCAGAATATCCAGAATTTTAAATAGCACCATAGGTCGAAAATGGTATTTTTGAAAAGATCTTTTAAGCCTGTATGACACGATGCATAATTTTGCATAAAATTTACATGTAAATGGTAGCTACCCAATAGAAAGAGCGTATTAGTAGCCATCGGACGTTTTTCATTGGTTAGTTACCATTTCCATGCAAATTTTATGTAAAATTATGCATCGTGTCATACGGGCTTTAAAAATAAGCAAGTTTTGTAGGAAAAATTTTTTTATTACTGCCACCTCTATTTAGTAATATCTAACTGAAATTAATCAGGGGAAACACCACTACTGTAAACTTAAAAGAAATCGAGTTTTTATTTTTTTACATTTTGTCATAGTAATAATATTCAATAATATTGTGAAACAAATTTTAAGTTAAAATATTGAAAATTGACCAAGTTACAGCGTATTTAATAAGAGCGGACTAACTACGATATGCGTATTCAAAAACTTTAAATCTCATTTTTATCAAAATCTTTTTTGTTTTTGCTGTAACTTGGTCAATTTTCAATATTTTAACTTAAAATTTGTTTCACATATTATTTTATATTATTACTTTGACAAAATGTAAAAAAATAAAAACTGAATTTCTTTTAAGTTTACAGTGGTGGTGCTTCCCCCAGATTAATTTCGATTGGATATTACTTAAAAGGGGTAGCAGTAATAAAAAAAATGTTCCTACAAAAGTTACTTATTTTTTAAAGATCTTTTCAAAAATACCATTTTTGACCTATGGTGCTACTTAGTTTTTTTTCTTCTGTTTTTGATATTCTGGAGCAAACTACTAGGGATGCCGACCTTTCCTGGAAATAATAATATCATCATTTGATTCTTTATTACGGATTTTATAACAAAATTTTTTGACCCAACTCTCTACGACTAACCGTTTTTGAAAAAAATTGCTGATACGGGTGGTCTCATTCACCCTGTATAATATTATAGTAAATACAAATTTAACCAAAATTTCAAAACTGTTTGGGTACAAACAAAAATAACAATTGCACAAACAGGTACAAACGATCTACACTATCCTTAATCCAAAATTTGAAGTTAAAAAAAATTCTCCTTCTCTCTCCCTTCCTATCTAATTTTTGAAATTTATAATTTCTCGACAATTATTTGGTTATAAACAAATATAATTTTTGCACACACAGGCAAAAACCAAGTTCAGACGATTGTGACTATTTTGAACTTAATCCTGTTGGTGTTACTGGGTATTTCGTTAATCCAATTATGCGCGTCAGTGACATGGATGTTTTTCTCAAAAATCTTAAAAGCTATTGAGTATAAACAAAAATGAAACTTGCACAAAGAGGCACAAATAAAGTACGAACGATAATTTTAAATGTGAACCTTTAAGTGTTATCCAGAATCTCGTTAATTAAATCTTGCGCGTCAGTATCCTTGACATTTTTCTTGAAAATTTTAAAATATTTGGGTACAAACAAAAATGAAACTTGAACAAACAAGCACAAACAAAGTACAAACGATAAAGATGAGTATATTTTGAAATTGATCTTGTAGGCGTTACCAAGAATCTCATTAATTCAATTATGCGCGTCAGTATCCTTGATGTTTTTCTCGAAAATCTCAAAATCTAATCTCAATATAAAATTTAATTGTGAAATTATTGTAAAATATTATTTATGACAAACGTTCGAATCTGAAATCTAATCTAATCGACTTTTTTTCCTTTTGTAAAGCACTTGTATATTTAAGAAATGCAATCGAAATCAACCAGCAATGCAATATCATGTTTATTTTTGCACGTAGGCAGACTATTAACTGAAATTCCTTTGAATTAGAATTATATTTACTCCTAAAATCCAGGCAATTGAACGGGATACTTTTGAATATACCTAAACTGACCATGCGTCCCATTTTCATGTAGTATTTCCAAGCACAGCTTTGGGACACCGAAATGTCTCTTTTCCGAAAAAAAGCAACAATTTCAAAAATAAGTCAAAAAACTAATAAAAATGTTAAAGTATTACGAACAAATGGTCATTCGTAATGCAATGGTTCTCAAAGGGGGCACCTGCAGGTACGCCACAAGGGTGGTAGTAGGTGAGCCACACTAAAATAGTAAAAATATCAGTAAAAAATAGTTAAATAAAATTTGTGACAAAAACTTGTGAGCCTCTCCTTTTAGCTAAGCCATCCCCAAAAAAAATCTACAAGTGTCTCTTCTGCGAGTATATAAATTTACTTAATTTGTGTATTCTATCCTATAAAAGCTATCCCACTACCCTTACTCCGTAAATCCTCACATTAAAATCAAATATAATTAAAAGAAAAAAAATTTCAGTTGAAATATAACTATTGCATAAAAAATAAATGAAAAAATTAATTACCTAGTATCTAATTCTCTGTTTAAAAGCCACCATGTACACAATAAACTGCTAGTGCCTCAATGATAAGTAAGTACTGGTTGATAGTAGATAAGTGAAAGATAACAAAGATATCACAAAAAATATATTGAGACTTAACAACAACTTAGAAGTGTGTTAAAGCATGAGCGGCAAGGTTTTGAAGTTTTTGTATCGTCACTGACATCTTGCATCTATGTTGTTGCCGTCATGTGCTAAAAGGTGTCCCAAAATAAACTGAAATTTTTTGCCACATTTCTTTTCGCGACAAAGCCAGCGTAAAATTTTTATTTGCTGTAGTTAGTAAATATTTTAGGTTAAATCTGTAATGCCCTGGTTAAATTATGGTAAAGAAATGAAATAACACAATAATGAAATAACGATTACAAATTGTTAAAATTTATTTATTTCCTTTTTGACAACTCAAAGTACAATTCCTAATATCCACTTATTTTTAAATAAATTTTATTAAGTTTATTATTGTATTCGTGCATGTTTACATGTGTACATTTACCGCTAATTGTAGATTAGCTCTGTAGTTTAATTAAATAAGAAGCGTAGACAACCAACTACAAATTTTCCGCTCTTGGGGTCTACAGGTAAAAAGGCGCCGAGTTTTAAGATCACGGATTTTACAAAACAACTAACACGATGATTGTGGCGGCCACTTTGGATGTAATAATCTCAAAAAAATCATTCAATCCCATTTTAGTGATTTCGTCCAGAATTTGGTTGTCGAGAGATAGGCCAAAAACCTGTGTTCTCTCTCTACTGTCACATTAACATGTTGAAACCAATCGTTTACCTATAATGAAACATTACATAATTAAAAAAAATAATATCTTATATATAGATGCATTATACTCACATATAATTTTAAAAATTCAAAACATTCCAAAAATCAGTTCTCTTTTTCAAACTTCTTTAATCAAAAATAAATTATGGATGGTATACATTTCAGAACTAGAATGAGTATCATGTACTACTTTTTCAGGCGATAAACTCTTCAACAACTCGTCTTCGCACCGAATTTTTAAGTCTTCCAGATTGTATTTTTCAGCTATACCTAGCAAATAGGGCGCCATTTTTTTCAAATCGTTTATTTTACCGGTGTACATATAACGCAACATTTCGCCCAATCCGTCTTCATCTGTATCGGTTATTTGGACCCGATTATTTCTGCTTTCTTTCATGTCATTCTGAAACATTGCTCTGAAAACTGGGCTTTGAGCTGATAAAATTATTTTATGGGCTGGAAATTCTCTTCCACTAGCGCAAAGTGTGACATCACTCAGATGTTTGTTTTCCAATAGAAACGCGAAGTCCATCCCCAAAGCACTTTGAGATATGTTGAGTGTTTTTGCAATATCACTTTTGTCTACCTTGTAAATGATTTCGCAAAATATATTTACACTGTCGTTACCGCCGAAGCACAACATCTTATTTACTGGTTCAAATGAATTTGGGTGTAATATAGTTAAAGAATTTGAATTCTCTTTAATTGTAAATAATTGCAAATTGTAAAAAGTGGCAACTACGTTATCACCTGCGTTGGTAATGCGAAATTTATAATTTGCTTTTATTGAGTTCATATTAGATCTAACCAACTTTAAATTGCAAGACATATCATAGTATGGACAGTGATAATTTACTTGTTCATGCATGCATTTTTTTTGAGTTAGTGTAACGCACCATTCCGACTTATCACTGCTGACTCCGGCTGAAAATGTAGATGATACTAATTCGTCTTCCAATTTATAAAACCGGACACCAAAATTGTGTACGGTCCACGTATGTCTAAGCTTGACAACTTCAATTTGTGTAGAACTGCAACTATCAAAAAATTCGTCTTTCACATCATGTTGTGAACATAGAACTGAATCTTCAGCCATTGTGATAAAATTCTCGTGGTCAGAACGATGTTTTTAATCTAAAAAAAAAGAAGTTTATCGTCAAAACATCTGATAATATAAGAAATACGGTCGTTAACAGAAAAATTTTGTGTTGCGTCATTATAACTCAACTAATCACGGAAGCTTATCATTGTCGCACCAGAGTATACTGGGAGCGCAGCTCCTTCGACATCTAGAAATCGGAAAGTTGTCGCACGGACGGTTTGTGTGTTGTATGTTTGCCCCCTAAAAACGTAGAATTTGAGTGCCTCGAGCCAGAACCAAAGAGTACTAAGATTTATTTCCACTCTACGTTCCGTTTCCGTTCCACACCGAAAACATTCGAATGTTATTGGCTGATGCACGCACAACTTTTGTTGAAATCCAATTGCAGTCAAGAATATTTAAACGGAACCGGTTTGGAAAGGATACGGAACGTATAAAGATAATCAATTGCTTCTCTCCAAGAAACTGGTTTAAGCTGAAACCTCAAGTGATGTGGATGCCACAGAGGCGATCTTTAAGATGATTTCCAGGTCACACTTGCAAAATATCTCTCAAATGCCACTAACAATAAAAGTTAACAGGGCAGTGCTAGCGGCGACTCTATGCGCAACCGTAGATGCTAGAAACTACGAGGTACAGTACGGATACTCGAATGGAAAAAAAACCAATCCCTAAGAGCTTGGGTTACCTACGCGAGCCAGCCCAAATGGCTCAGATAGGGTATGAGTTTATGACTTCCATGTTCTCCTATACAAAAGAAGTCCTACCGAGCTGCACCTGGAGAAGCTCCAAAAACTAGAGTGTACTTCAAAATCTAAACGCAACAATCTCGAAAACCAAGATGCTCTAAATGAAAGCTCTTTAGGGGGAGGTTGATTCAAAAATTATATCATCTGTTCTCTTAACCCGTAGTTATTAAGGTGCCAACCTCTGAGTCGCGGATGAGAGGGGGTCAATTAACCAAATCAAGGCAACAAATATAGTAAATTGCTTTTTAATTCTTTAAATACTAATAATAATGTGGGCGCCACTCTGATAATGACCAATCGCAGAATGAATAAAGAATTTAATAGAATGGAAAAATTTCGTACACACGGTATAGGAAGCAAAAAAGCTGACGTTAGCATCCTCAAGAGATAAAAAAAAGTTTACATTTTTAACGCTAACGCTTGCTCCTTTATTGAAGAATTAGCGAGAATTAACTCCTTTATTGGAAAATTAGCGAGAAATTTTGACGACAGCTCTTCTGGCGTTAAAAAAGTGAACTTTTGTAATAAACTTTTTTATGGAGGAGGGAAACTTTCTTGCTCCCTATATAGAAGTGATGATTACACAGAATTGAACTTACTTGATTTGTCTCTCCTTCCAGACTCTTAGACTTTTTCATCGAACAAATTATTTTTTGTTGTTGACCAAACAAAGATTGACTTTGTTTGTCTAGAGCTTAATAACAAAGAAAGTAGCTAGCATCAAATTAAAATCATTCAAAACAATCAGTCAAAACCATAAACTTTATTAAACACGATATAACTAGAAACTCGTTTTCCAAATCGCACTTTTGATTTAAAAGTTCGAACACCCGCTATTATTTATTTTTTTAGTCTGTAATAAATAATTTAAATGTATTATGTTGTCATAGCAACATTTTCGATTGCTTTACGTAAGTCTCTAGAGATTCCACTTTATTGAGATTTAAAATTACACTTAAGACTTTGACAACTGAGACTAAAATTGCAATTTGAGTCCTGGGAGTGCATAAAAATCCATAGTTTACTGCGGAAGTTTTAGGTTATCTTTAGCGATTGAAAACTCCTTCCGCAAATGTCAAGTAGATGTTCTAACTGAGACTCAGAAAAACGAAGATGGTAGAGTTTGTTCAGTTGCTCGGTGTAGGTTAGTGCACTGAGAAAAATAAATTTGTAATGATTATGAAATAACAAAAGTTGTTATCAATACTAAAATATTTTGTAATTACATATAAAATTTTTAGTAAATGTTATAAGATTGCACCTTGCGACATAATTAATTTGCTAGTGTAAGTAAAACAATCTACTAAAAATTTAGTTCATTTTAATAAAAAATTTAGTAAACAGTAATAAAAAATTATTCATTTTAAAAAACATTTATTGTACACAAAAATTGTCAACAATACTAAAATATTTTGTAATTACATGTAACACTTTTGGTAAGTGTTATTAAGATTTTACCTTGCGACAGTAAATAATTTGCTAGTCTAAGTAAAAAAATGTACTAAAAATTTAGTTCATTTTAATAAAAAATTTAGTAAACAGTACTAAAAAATTATTCATTTTAAAAAAACATATTTTTTTGCATGTACCTACTAGATGTTTGATGACGAGGGTTATCAATACACCTACAATTCCGTTGCGAGATAAAAAAGCTGCAAAGTTGCATTTTTAGCATACAATTGCGCCATAATAAAATAGAAGTCGTTGGATTTACATGTTCTTACCTACTATAATATTATAAGAAGTTTTAAAAGTGTATCGTTGTGTTATTAATATTTGTGAATTGGTAAAAATTAATGATTTTATAATGATGGAATTATCCGTTGAAAAGTTGTTAACCGAATGGGGTTTCCAAAATTTAATTGCTTTGTTCGAAGGTAAGTCGCACGTATTGTATACATATTAATTTTTATATACTAAATAAGACCATAATTCATAACATAATTATTGAAAACCCATCCAAACTTTCTTAAATAATTTATTTCAATTTATTAAATAATAAATATGCCGTAAAGCAAAATCTGGTATGTAAAATTAACTGCTTACAAAGAAGAATCTTGAAAATGTGAACACACAATTCAAGATAACTTTATAAATTATAATACTTATTATTCGTTTGAATTATATACTTCAACTTATTTCAGAACATGAAATTAATATGGAGGCGTTCGATAGCTTAACGGAAAAGGAAATAACAGAACTTATTCCTAAAGTAGGCCCTCGAATTTTATTTTTAAAGAAGTACAATATTTACAAAGCGCCTTGTATTTTGTCCGACACTGACACTGAGACCAACTTCAGCGAAAATTCTTCATTAAGCCTGGCATCTTTCGACGATAATAATAAAGGTTTTAAAACGATTATTAATTAAGAAATTATTATTACCATTTTTTCTTGCAGTTTGTGAGAGAGCTGAATTCCATACTGCTATTGTGGGTGTCAGTCAAAATGAACTGATAAATTCACCATTTTTAATTGAATTGAAAGAAAAGCATAATAGATGTGCTGAAAAATTAAAATTGAAGGAAATTTTTAATTCGTCAATTAAGGGTAAAGCTGTTTTGAATTATTACAAAACTAACAACGAATTAAAAGAATCCATGCGAGACACTATTGTGGAAATTTTAATTTTAGCGGAACTCCAAGATGATTTTGATAAAAGGTAAAATAATTTCATAATCTGTTTACAGAAATAATTTTGTTTTACAATAATTGTAGAATACATACTTCGAGATTCGAAGAATTTGCAAATGGGATAGTAGGGGTATTTCCTAATGAAATAAAAGTAAATATCACCACTTGTTTACATAAAAATTATGTTTTTTACAAGTTGAATGTGATTTATTATTATATTTCTTTTAGGAAATTTATTTCGCCACTATTAATAAACGTACTAGTGAAGGCAAAATTAGAACACTAGGTTCTGGTAAATTATTTAGGAAGTTCTATAATATGAGAAGAACTTTGAAGCAAGGAAACCTTCTAGTAAAACGAAAATTATCAGGTACATTTTTATAAAATACAAAGATTGAAAGAACTTGTATTATAAAAGTTATGGAAATATTTCAACACAAATATGCATAGTTTATAACAATTTAACGTTATAATATTAATAGAGTGAAACCTGTATAAACCAGAATCGTTTGGGGTTTCTGCATTATATCGTCTCCTCTGTGACAGGTTCGTACCAAAATTTATTGCAAAAGCCAAAATACGGACTTGCGTAATTACTTTTACTTGCTGTTTGCGCATTTACATAATTTTGGGCACCGAAAAATTCACTTACAAAACAAAATTCTGCATTAAACAGGTCTCACTGTAGTAATATCAAAAATGTTCCACAAATTGACGTTTGTGCTTCCAAAAGTGATAATTTTGAACTAATATAAAAAAAAAATTTTAAAGCTTTAATTTTTGTAGATTCTTCTAATGAAAATATAGACACAATACAAGATGAAGATGTAATATGGCTAAAACATAATTTAGAGCCGTGGACCGATGTCGTTGCAAGATGGAAAACCAGTTTTTCTAAAAGAAAACATTTGTGTAATGAGACTACCATCTTGAGGTACTACACAATGTTTCCAGCTTTGAAATTAAAGCTGGGATATACTTTGGTAAATAAGTTTTGAAATTTATTATGCCTATACTTATTTAATAAACATTTCAGTTGGAAATCGATTTTCACAATATATATCCTTCGATAGAAGAAGATACATTCACTAATGAATTTAGCAGTTTTGCTAAAAAAATCGTACAGTACGCAAAGAAGTCAAAAAATGCTGAAATTCGAGATTACTTACTTAATTTAAGTAGTGATGAAGATTTGCCTATAGGTTATTAATTAAAATCATAAGCTTATAATAGATTTCTATTATTTCTTGGCATAGAATTAAAATAATTACATACTATTTCCTATAATATTTCATATAAATTAATATTACATTATTTCACAGATTTGTATTATTTACGTTTATTAAATATGTTACCATTACTGGTGAAACCTGTAACAGTGACAAGAAATAAAAAGGGAATCAGTTGGAGACCCACAAAAAAAGAAATGACGGATGGGTTTATTATGCATGTAAAAGTAAATTATTTGAATCTCTTTATTTTAATAAATCTTATATAAATTTATTATTACAGGATATCACTGACCTAAAATCTTCGATAGAGATTAAGAAAAACAAATTGAAGTCCTTTGGTCTGACATTTCAACCAACTCCAGTTGTTGTGGGAGAAAATTTAACAGCTATAAATTCATGCTACATAGCATTTGATGATATTCTAT
The DNA here is from genome assembly GCA_905340355.1 of Rhagonycha fulva. Taxonomy (NCBI): domain Eukaryota; kingdom Metazoa; phylum Arthropoda; class Insecta; order Coleoptera; family Cantharidae; genus Rhagonycha; species Rhagonycha fulva. The sequence goes on along the minus strand of HG996559.1, from coordinate 26,026,745 downwards.
ACGAAATCCCAACAATTGGCAAAACAATTGACATTTGTTTTAAAATAACACATGCACTTAAGGCAAATTATCCTTACGAAGCTGGTCAATTGTGGCTCATCGTTCAGAAAGGGATATATGGACTGCAAACTGAGTGGGATGGTAACTTCGTTGGGGTAGAAACAATACTCCGTTCATTTTAAGTAATAATTTTACTTATTTATTTTATATTTAAATTTTAATTTAATTTGTTTTTATTGTGTTTAATTTATAATTACTAGTAGGTTCATACGTTAGTTATTTTAATTTTATTTCTTTACTTATTTTTATTTTATTTATTTAGTATTTAAGATGCCAGTTTGTTTCATATGCAACAATAATTTTCCGTCGCCATCTAGCTTATATTTGCATTTCAAAATTCAACATAAATTACAAAAAAATTCAACATATCGATGCAGAGAGTTTAATTGCTTTCGAGATTTTATTAATTTCAGATCTTATCAAAACCATTTACGGATAAAACATTTTCATACTGACAGTACTACTAACAGTGGTATTACTATTGGTGGTGACAGTACTACCACTAGTAGTGGTAGTGATGCTACTACTAGTGGTAGTGATGGTACTCCTAGTGTTAGTAATGCTACTACTACTAGTGGTAGTGATGCTACTACTAGTAATAGTGATGCTACCAGCAACAGTAGTACTAGTCAAAATGAAAATTTAAATAGTATTGAAAATTTAAAAGAAATGCTTCAGCAACACCTTTTATTATTTATGGCTAAACTATATGATTCACCAATATTGCCAAGAAATTGTGTTCAAGAAGTAGTAGATAACATTAAAGATTTATTTTTGGGAGGTTTTATTGCTATTTTAAAAAATTCTATTTTATCACAATTAAATCAAAATTTCAAAGATCTTCACGATAATATTGTTGACATGTTTGATCAGTTTATAAATTTATTTGCCAATCTGGAGACAGAATATTTACGATTAAAGAAGTTTGAATCGTTAGGATTTTTAATTCGCCCTACTGAATTTATTGTGGGAAATCGGTTAGAAACTCGAATAGAAAACAACATTACCTTGTTAAAACCAATTAATGTTACTGCACAATTCATTCCTTTACGTGTGGTTTTTCAGAAAATTTTTGAAATTCCAGGTTTTCTGGAAAAATTAATTTTGTATATTAATTTATTAAAAACGGATACAAATGGAATTTCTAATATTTATCAATCAAACCATTTTCAAAAAATTTTAAAAGACAGCAATAAATTTGTTTTGCCGTTATTAATATATTACGATGATTTTGAGTCTGGCAATCCACTTTCTTCGCATGCAGGTATACATAAATTAGGAGGTGTATACATTAGTATTGCAACATTTCCTCCCGAATATAGGTCTTTAATGGAAAATATATTTTTGGCAATATTATTTCATAGCAATGATAGGAAAGACTATGGCAATAAATCAGTTTTTAACATATTAATCAACGAATTACAATTTTTATTTGAAGAAGGTATCGATGTTCAGGGCGCTGATGGTACAAATATTAAAATTTATTTTATTACGACACTATTATTAGGTGACAATTTAGGTTTACACTCTTTATTAGGATTTTCAGAATCTTTTAATGCTCGTTACAATTGCAGATTTTGTAAAATAGATAAATTTTCGGCACAAACACAATGTAAAGAAGATCCTACATTACTAAGAACACTAAATAATTATGAAAACGATATTGAAATTAATGATTTATCTAGAACTGGAATAAAAGAAAATTGTATTTTTAATAAATTAAGTTATTTTCATGTTACAACAAATTACAGCGTGGACATAATGCACGACATTTACGAAGGTGTGTGCCATTATGATATGATTGAAATTTTAAAATATTTTATTCTACATTGTAATTTTTTCTCAATTGATACATTAAATTCCAGAATTGAAGCATTCAATTATGCTTTTGAAGTTTCAAATAAACCGCCATCTTTGAATAAAGAATTTCATGCAAAACATAAAATTTCAATGACAGCTACAGAAATGTTATGTTTTGTTAGATATTTTGGTGTAATAATAGGTGATCTAGTACCTGAAAATGATAAAGTGTGGAAATTTTACATAATTTTGCGAAAAATAATTTCGATTGTGACTGATACAGTAGTAACAGAGGATTCCATTCGTATACTTGAATTTTTAATATGCGAACATAATAAAGCATATCAAGAACTGTTTAATCAAACACTGAAACCAAAATTTCATCACCTAGTTCACTATTCGACTGTTATAAGAAATGTAGGACCACTACAGAATATTTCATCTTTACGTTTTGAAGCAAAACATCGTTTGTTTAAAAAAACTTCAAATGTAGTGTCTTCTCGTATTAATATTACTAAAACACTTGCGTTGAAAAATCAATTAAAGCTATGTCATAGATTAATAAACAATAACGGCTTTAATAGTAGAATTGTGATAGGACCTATACAATTTAATTCGTTTTCAGAGCTGCTGAAAGATTATACCTTACTTATAAAAGAGAATATTCCTATAACTTTTCACAATAGCTTTGTAGCAAAATGGGTATCAGCATTTAATAAAAAGTTTGAAAAAAATTGTGTTATTGTAATTCTCAAAAACGATTTATTGCTTTCTTTTGGTATTATTGATTATGTTATCATAAATGCTGAAAATCATATTGGTTTGATTTATTCAGAATTAAATGTTTTATGTTTTAATGAACATGTATACGCCTTTGAAGTGAATAGAACAAATAAAGTAAAATTTATAAAATACGACGACTTATGTGAATTTCCCTTTGCAATGCTATGTGTGATGGCGAGTGGAAAATTATTTGTTGCTATGCGAAATCCGCCATAAACGGATATGGATAAACATACATACTATATTGTAACTCGATAATTGAGTTATTTATTTTTTCTATAGGTACTTATTTGTAATATTTTAATTTTAATAAATTTAATTATAAATTTTGCTAATAATAAAATTTTTCTTTGTAATAAATGTTTTTGTTTAATTTAAGTAACAGTGATGGTAAAGAATAACAAAGGTAGGTTATCAAAAAGTACAAAAAGGTATTATTTGCTACAACAAATTATGTTATTTCATTTAGCAAAATGTTATTACCGCAATTTACTAACAAATAATATCACTTCTTACAAATTATTTTAGTAAATGTAATGAGTAAAGTTTAGTTTATTTCACAAAAAGGTATTATTGCAATTAACTAATAAATATTATTTCTTCTTAATAAGCATTTTAGTTACTATAAAAATCCATGTTTATTTCTCTCTACTAATTTTATTTGTCAAACTAACTAATAAAATGTGTTACTATTGATAAATAAGTAACTAAAATATTTTAGTATCAACGACTATTGTCGTATGTGCTGGTGCCATTTTCAATAAAATAGTTACTTATCGTTACTAAAATTTATTTACAACTACAAATCTTTTTTCTCAGTGTGCAAGCTAACGGAGAAACCTAAAGACCACAACCTATTATGCAACATGCTTCGATTCCAAGATGTGGATGTGTTTCAATCATGGTTTGGAATTCAGGCCTAATCACTACAACTGAAACATGAGCTTTAATGAACTTTTTTACTTGAATGTTTAAATTTTTTGCATGAAACATATCGCTGAGAATAAAAAATTCTACTACATTTTCAAGCGATAAACTATTCACCAACGCTTCTTCGCACTCAATTTTTAAATCATCCAATTGGTATTTTTCAGCTATACTTAGCAAATAAAGCGCCATTTTTTCCGATTTGCTTATTTTTCCAGTATACATATAACGCAACATTTCGCTCAAACCTTCTCCATCTATATCGGTTATTTCGACTCGATTGCTTTTATTTTCTTTCATGTCGTGCTGAAACATTGCTCGAAAAACTGGACTTCGAACTGATAGAATTAGTTTATGGGCTGGAAATTCTCTTCCATCAGCGCAAAGTGTCACATCGCTTAATTGTTTGTTTTCGAGTAGAAATGTGAAGTCCATTGCCAAAGCACTTGGTGGTGTTTTCAGTTTTGTTGGTAATAAAGTTTCACGACCGACCATGTAAATAATTTCACAAACTACGATAAGCTGGTGGTGAGATAAGATTTTTAAGATCCCATGTTGTATACGAATATTGGGCTCGTATTGCATATTGGATGGAAGCACCAGATTCAAAAAACATAAAGGCACTGAATTATTCGAACCTATGTTTATTCTAAGCAGTTGTGAACCACAAGATTTGAAACCCATCAAAGTTTCGTCCTCGGGATTCAGAATATGAAATTTGAATACTACGTGTATTTCATTCATGTTACAAGCAACTAAATCTAAATGACACGAAAAATAATGAACATTTTCTATTATTCTTCTTGGGTACAGATTCAAACACCATTCAGACTTGTTATTATCGATTCCAGCCGAAAATGTAGGCGAAACCAATTTTTGGTCGAGATGAGAGAATGAATTAAAATTATCTATGGTCCAAGTGTATCTATGCTTAACAAATAAATTCTGTGTAAAGCTCCTTGTTTCTAAAAATTCGTCATTGGGAACTTCTACATTACGTTTTGTACATGGAAGTGAATCTTCAGCCATGGTGATAAAAATTTCAGTATTTCGAACCACCTATTAATCTACAAAAAAAAAACAGTTTACTTTTGATTTATTCCAATAAACCCCTTAATAAGCAAAACAGAAAGTTGATATCAGAACCCACCGATTGAAAGTCGCGTTGGTGACCGTTGAAATTGGTTATCTTTAGAAATACATAAACCGAATGAATAAACATATTAACCAAAAAGTGAGAAAAAAAGAAGGAAAGCACAAAAAACCTAGGTTTGAGTAAAAAACAAATTTATATCCACCGGTCAAGCTTAGGTTAGTGTTGTGAAACTATTTTTGATTCTAATTACTTAACCGGGACTCAAAGATATTATATTTATTAAAGAAAACTCAACGGAATTTGATAGATATCACTAAAATACAGCGTTTAGATAAGAATGAAAGTTATATATCGAATAGTTTAGCTAACAATCAATTTTAAACTTTCCAATTTCTGTGCAAAATTTGACTTTATGGACATATTCTGTTAATAGTACGTGTGGATTTGCTTAATCTAGAATATAGAAAAATGGAGGGGCTACCGATTGCGGTAGCGACAGTAATGCCTACTTCGTCGTGCAGTTATCTAGAAAATATTATGATTTAGGGGTATCCATAGCAAATCTTAAATCCACGTTAAAATATAGTCATCCTTTTCATAGTATCACACTCTTGGCCCAGTAATACCGGTCTAGGGGGATATTTTTAATTAGTACAGGTAATCAAGTACAAACGAAACAGAAACGATCTAGAATATTTTGAATCCAAAATTTGAAAAAACTGGTACCACGTGTTCGTGTGTTACCGACAACCTCAAAAATCTCAAAAGCTTTTTGGTTATGAAACACAAACGATCTAGTCTATTTTAAATCCAAAATTCAAAATTTCAAAAAGCATATTTTTAGCTCTCCTTCGGCCCCCCACAATTAAATTTTGATATTTTTTTAAAACTATTGGGGTACAAACGTAAAAACTAAAATTACTGAAAAAAAGTATAAATGGGATTATCAATTTTGGTATCTTTCTTTACAATCTATGAAATCGCCCTTCTTAAAAAAGTTGCTGGATCCGTCCCTGGTAGGTTTTAAAGGTGTTAAACAGATAGGACCAAATGGTTCTAATGGAACCACGGCAAATCTCGGATCTACCATTGAATCTAAATCATATATCTCTAAGATTTATAAACTTATGCGCAAGTGTGATTTCATGGAGCATGGGCGAAGCTAACCTTCAGCGGCAGAGAATCCAATGCAGTTAGATGCAGGTCCATGTAAATTTTAAGCTTTTTTGCAATAATCAGCAAAAAGTTTGTTTTATTTTTGTTTTTTCAATCGGCTTTTTATCATTCTGTCCGATTTTTTATTAGTAGACCATTAAAAGCTTAGTCGAGCTTAGGTTAGTGTTAGGAAACAATTTTTTTAGTGCTGGAGCGTTCCGAAAAGATCCACCCATCGAACCAAATGTCACATACCGGGATTTGGGTGTCAATCGTTTCCTCTCCATATCTACTGCGACTCCGCCCAATCAAGTAATAAAAATTTTACTTTATCTGATGGTTAAAGGAATAATAAAACACTAATAAAAGTTAACATGGCATTAAAATTTATAAGGAGACTTAAACAAAAATAAAAATAGTAGTTTATATCACGAGGGCGTAAGGGGTTGTTTTTCGTCACGAGACGTAGTTTATGAGTCAAGGCGAGTCAATGAGTCAAGACGTAGTTTAGTAGTCAAGGTTTGTAACAGCAGCAATCCAAAAAAAATTTGTATTTTTCAAAAAAAGTTTTTATTGCTTTTTGGACAGTTTACTATTAGCTTTTACCTCGGAAATTTTTCAATTCGCGTTCAGATTTACCATGCTATCCCCAAATAATAATTAAATCATAAAATTAATTACCTTTACAACCTTTGAAGTGAACAGACGTGCCAGAACTTCTAACCGTTTCGATCGGAATTTGGAGAAAAATGCCTTGAATGATAACTTTTGAACAATTATGTTATAAATCGTATTATTTTCCGATCACTCTGATGCTTCTAACATAAGAACATAAAATGAATGATTTAAAAATATTAACAAAGTCAACTGATTGTATTACCACTGATAATCTGTGTTATTACGTCATGTGTATTACCAATAATAAATTAAAATGAATCAAGTTAATATGATGAAAAAAGTTTGATTTATTGTAAGCCTAAAAGTTGTGAAGTAACTGGACATCAAATCAAAGAGAAATTGTTTGAAAATTATTAACAATTATTATGAAACAAAATAAATTCATAGAGGAAAATTGCAAGGTCGTGCGATAAGGTTCTGTATGTGCAAAATAAAAGTCAACAACTGGTACATCTCATTACTACAGATAATCTGTTTTTTTTTATGTCATGGGTATTACCAAAAATAAATTGCTATCGGGCAAATTCGCTGAAATTAAATGAAAGGGAAATTGAGTTGGGAAAACTTAACCCTGGAACTACACACTGGAATCTCAGAAACCCCAATCATTGAGATTTATTTTACAAAATTCATCCCATCGTTTAAATGTTTAATAATAATAAAAATGACTAAGAAAAATTGAGTAGTAACTGATTTTTCTCTATTTCAGTAGGTAAGTTCTTCTTCATGAAATTGTCAGTACCCAGCTAAGGTTAGTCAAATCAATATTTGAGGCGCCCAGATCTAAAGTGGATCAAGTCACAAAATAAAAAAAATTGAGATTAGTCCATTTTTACATTACATGTATGTATGGGGCATTCCACACCAAATCGACCACTTTTGAACCCGACCCTTTTTGATTTTCCTGAAATTTTTACATACCTATTTTACTATCTCATCAACAACAGTTTTGTGAATTTTTTCAAAATTTTTTATTCAACCCAAAAAGAGTTACGAATTTTTAGAAAAACTGATGTTGTTTTTCTTCAAACGATCGTAACTATGTCAAAAATTGATTAATCGGCACGTTTTTTTTTTTTTTTAGTTTTTGTTTCTCTTTAAACGTACTTTTCAGGACAAAATACAAAAAAAATATTAAAACTTGGATTCTACAAAATTTTTCATTTTTTCGGAGAAAATCATTGATTTTTCAAATTTCGACACTTTTGATTTTTTTATTTAAAAAAAAATTCTGATTTATTCCGCGTATAACAACGCAAACCCCATAATGGGCCGACATTTCTTTCTATTTCTTTTGTTTAATTAAAAAATATTATTTGCGTAAAAATAAAACAAAATATTTTTAAATTAAACAAAAAAATAGAAAGAAATGTGGGCCCATTATGGGGTTTGCGTTGTTATACGAGAAATAAATAAGAGTTTCTTTTGAAATAAAAAAACCAAAAATCAAAAGTGGACAAATTTGAAAAATCAATGATTTTCTCCGAAAAAATAAAAAATTTTGTAGAATCCAAGTTTGAATATTTTTTTTGTATTTTTCCTGAAAAGTACGTTTAAAGACGAACAAAAACAAAAAAAAGAACGTTTTGATTAGTCAATTTTTGAAATAGTTACGATTGTTTGAAGAGAAAAACATCAGTTTTTCTGAAATTTTAACTTTGTAAAAAATTTTGAAAAAAATTACACAACTGATTTTACTTATTATACTATCCCATCAAAAACAGTTCTGTAAATTTTTCAAAATTGTTTACAAAGTTAAGAATTTTTAGAAAAACTGATGTTTTTTTCTTCAAACAATCGTAACTTTTTCAAAAATTGACTAATCAAAACGTTCTTTTTTTTGTTTTTATTTGTCTTTAAACGTGGTTTTCAGGAAAAAATACACAAAAAATATTCAAATTTGGATTCTACAAAAATTTTTATTTTTTCGGAGAAAATCATTAATTTTTCAAATTTTTCCACTTTTGATTTTTTTATTTCAAAAACAACTCTGATTTATTCCGCGTATAACAACGCAAACCCCATAATGGGCCGAAATTTTTTTCTATTTTTTTTGTTTAATTAAAAAATATTTTGTTTTATTTTTACGCAAATAATATAACAGTATTTAATGACTTCATGTATTTATAAAAGCATTTCAACTTGCTATGAAAGAAATCTTAAAGCCAAAGATTAATCATATCTGAGTGCGTGTGGGAGTAGCGCTAATATTATAGCAGTATTTTGATCGGAAATTAAGAAGTTATTTAAAAGCAACACTTAACATAATTTTGCAGTGTGTATGTTTGTCAATAAAATAGTCACTGCAACTGTCAACAAGCAAACGGTGGGCAAATTTTGGGGAGGGGGGAGTAAAAAATTTTTATTTTCTCAACTGGATCTATTAAAGTTTGTCAAGTTTTTTTATACAAAAATGAACTTTATTCTTTTGTCGGTTAAAAATATTGGATAACTTCCCCCGTCCCCCTTGTGGATCCATGGATCCATACACCTAGAAATTTATTCGAAAATTCTTTACCCATTTCCATAATGTTTAGTAATGCAACATAGTTATAAAACGTTTATTTTAAACTCAAAAATAATATTTAAAAAAAAATGGCGGAATTTTTATCTATTGTAGGGAGGAACTAAGGAATTACTGATGGTTTATCAGATATCAACAGCTTGGCACTTCGCAGCCTATTATTCGATATGCTTCGATTCCAAGATGTGGATGTGTTTGAATCATGGTTTCAAATTCAGGCATATTAACTACAATTGAAACATAAGTTTTAATGAACCTTTTTACTTGAATGTTTAAATTTGTTGCACGCAACGTATCGCTGAGAATAAAAAGTTCCACTACATTTTCAAACGATAAACTTGTCAACGTTTCTTCGCATCTAATTTTTAAGTCTTCTAGGTCGTATTTCTCAGCTAAACTTAACAATTGGGGCGCCATTTTTTTCAACTCGTTTATTTTTCCTGTGTACAAATAACGCAACATTGCGTCCAGTCCTTCGTCATCTGTATCGGTTATTTCGACCCGATTATTTCTGCTTTCGTCCATTTCACACTGAAACATTGCTCTGAAAACTGAGCTTCCAGCTGATAAAATTATCTTATGAGCTGGAAATTATTTTCCACTAGCGTAAAGTGTGACATCACTCAGTTGTTTGTTTTGAAGCAGAAACGTAAAGTCCATCGCCGGAGTATTTGGTAATGCTGAGAGGCTTTGTATATTACTTTTGCTGCCGATCTTGTAAATAATTTCGCAAACTATGCTAAGCTGATCGTTCAGTAAGAACTCATTTTTTTCATCAACCGAAGTCTGACGTTTTCCAGTTAATACCCAGTGGCCGAATCCTTTTTTAAACAATTTTAAACCACTCCGACTGAATATGTCTACGTTTACACCCTTACTATTCAGAATGTAAAACTTGTATTCTGCTTGTATCTTACAGTCATCTTACAGTCGGCCAACTCTAAAACACAATAAATTACCGAGTTATTATAATTCTGTAATACGTAGTTTGGGTACAGTCTCAAACGCCATTCCGACTTGTTATGATTGAATCCAACCGAAAATTTAGGGGACACAGATACTTCACAATCTTTGTAAAGAGAAACATTGAAATTGTGTATTGTCCAAGTGTATCTATGCTTTGCAACTAAATTATGTGTAGAGCCCTTGCTTTCCAAAAATTCCTTGTTAGAAACTTCTACATTTTTTGAGTTTGGAAATGAATCTTCAGCCATTGTCGTAGTAAATATTTCAGTAGTATTTAAAACAGCCAACAAATCTACAAAAATAAAAAATTATATTCAAACTTCGTAAACTTCAAATTCAAAATAATGTAGACGGTATTGAAGATTTTGATCTGGTAACAACTGTCAGAGTACGTTAAACAGTGACGTAGCAATTAGTGGTGGCAGGCACCATCAGGGCCCGAGCTCCATAATTTCTACTATTTACAGAAACTTTTTGCAAAAATAAATACATTTTAACAGAAGGGGGCCCGCTGTGGGTCTTGCACTAGAGCCCGGTCTTACAGACATTAAACGTAATTTCATGTATACATCACGTGTCTGTTCCATTATCAGCACTCATCATATACCTTGATTTTGCCCCTTAGATGCGGGTCCTATCCTACTAAACCCATGCTATTAGCCTTTACTTTGGAAATTTTTTAATTTGCGGTTAGGATTACTGCAATACCCGCAAATAATAAATAATACAAAAAATTACCTTTACAACCTTTGAAGTGAACAGACGTGCCAGAGAACTTCCAACCGTTTGGATCCTAGGGATTTGGAGAAAAGCGACTTTAATCAGAATAAGTTTTGAAAAATTATTTTATAAATCTATTTATTTTTCGATCACTCTGCTTCTAACAACATAAGAACATAAAATAAACGATTTAAAAAAGTTTGATTATATTGTCACTGATAAATCTGTGTTATTACGTAATGAGTATTTCCAAAAATAAATTGATATCGGGAAAAGTTAAAAAAGGCAGCGTTTTGCTAAATTTCCAATGAAACGGGAGTCAGTGGAAAGCGATACACATGATCTTATAAATTCAAATCAAGCCTAAAAGATCAAAAAAAAAACTTAAACTTGTTACGTCATTGAAAAACGTGGTAGTCGTGGTAAAAAAAACGTGGTAGTCGATTTATTAAATGAGAAATGTGGGCAACCTAGTACACCGGACGAATATGGGTGCCGGCCGTTTGGGCACCATCAGGATGTTTAGACGCAAGGCGTCAAACTTATTTTATTTTATACATTCCCAAATCAAAAAACTACATAAATAATATAATATAATTTGTCGTTTTTTTTTTATAATTTTAAAATTGTAGAAATTGTGTGACCTCTTACTTTGGAAATACCGAGGTGAAAAAGAGCTGTGGGGTCGGAAGGTCGCGATCTTAAGATTATTATATATAATATTTTGATAATAAAAGTTTTGGAAAGATTAAAAATAAATTAAGTGAAAGATTTTTGGTATTACATTTTTACCAATAAATAATTTGAATTAAGAAGAAAAATTTAATTAAAAGTACTAGGACGCTGAGGACAATAGTGTACCGGTTCGATCTCAGTAAAGGTACAAAAAATTATTTAGATGATTTATGGATTTATTCAGAATATAATTTTATGAATTAATTAATTAACATAAATTAGATTGGAGAGCGGCCATCGACCCCGCTAGTTCGTTTGGTTTGGTGTCATAGACAAATTTTGTAGTTTTGAAATAAATGAAGTTAATATAGACCTAGATAGTTGACGTATATTTAAATTTCATATTGTGTCACTTTTAGTTGTTGTTGTATCTATTCTGTTTTTATTTTTTTACTTAGCGGTCCCCCGACGCGACGACGCTTGGATTTTAGTTTTTACTTTTTAAAGATTTTCTTTGTTGGGGGTGTTTTAAATTTTTAATTTAAGTTTTATTTGATGCTTTTTAAACTTTAACTGTTACTAGTACGGCCCTGCCTTCATCAACTTTTTATATTACAAGTACGGCCCTGGTTTCATCAACTAGACTAGAAAACAGCAAATGATCTTTAAACGGCTAAACAGATTTTTTTGAATCATAGCTAAGAACACTCTCGATCAAGTCGCCTTTCAAACAAAAAAAACCTAAATAAAAATTGGTTCATTCATTTGGGAACTACGACCCTACAGACAGACACACAGATAGGACACACGCTAAACACATAATACCCCTCTTTTTGGGTCAGCAGGGACGTGGTGGGGAGGTTTCCCCCCAATGTTGCAGAAAGTTGGCAAAAAGTTGACAAAAACACCCAAAAGTTGGTCAATTTCCAATTTTTTATTTCTAAATTTACTAAATGCTGCAAAACTTACAAAAAGTTGGCAATTTTGAATTAATTCAGTTGGCAAATTTGAAATTTCTCCCCCTCGAAAAAAGTTGGCTAGGCACGTCCCTGTGGGTCAGGGGTTAAAAACAAAACTTTCCCTTTAGAGACTTTTTCTGCGCAATTTGGGAGGGGAGGGAGGATTCTATCTATAGAGGGGAGGGGGAAGTGCACTTTATAATTTGAACCAATTTTTATTAATAACAGTATATAAATTACTTCATACTTTTATAATAGCATACCAACTTGCTATGATGGAAATCTTAAAGCCAAAGATTAATCATATCTGAGTGCATGTGGGAGTACCGCTAAAATAATAGCAGGATTTTGATCAAAAATTAATAAGAATAATTAATAAACAGAAGAAAAATTTCACTGCTTAATATAAAAACAAAGATTATTTAAAAGCATAAGTAAACACTCGACAGTCGACAGCATTTTGCAGTGTGTATGTATGTTTGTCAATAAATGGTCGCACCACAACTGTCAACAAACAAACGGTGGCTAAATTTTTAAGGATGGGAGGGGAGTGAAAAATCCTTAATTTTTCAACTGGATCTATTAAAAATCGTCAAGTTTTTTTATACAAAAATGAACTTTCCTTGTTGATTAAAAACATTTGAACATTTCCCCCATCTTCCTTATGGGTCCATAGATCTATCCTTCTAAATATCCTGGCAGAGGATATTTACACAAAGTTTAACATATATAGTTATGAAACGTTTATTTGAAACTCAAAAGTAATATTAAAAAAATAGCTAAATTTCTACCTATTGTCAGTAACATGTACAGGGAGGAACTAGAGAATTACTGCTCAGATTTAGTAACAACAGCTTGTATTGGCACTCCACAGCTTATTATGCGACATGCTTCGATTCCAAGATGTGGATGTGTTTGATTCATGGTTTCGAATTCAGGCCTATTAACTACAACTGAAAAATGATCTTTAATGAACTTTTTCACTTGATTGTTTAAATCTGTTGCACGAAACGTATCGCTGAGAATAAAATGTTCTACTACATTTTCAATAGATAAACTTTTTAACAACGTTTCTTCGCATCTAATTTTTAAGTCTTCCATGTTGTATTTTTCAGCAATACGTAGCAAATGAGGGGCCATTTTTTCCAATTCGTTTAATTTTCCGGTGTACAAATAACGCAACATTTCGCCCAATAGTTCTTCATCTATATCGGTTATTTCAACCCGATTATTTCTGCTTTCTTCCATGTCACACCGAAACATTGCTCTAAAAACTGAGCTTCCAGCCGATAAAATTACCTTATGGGCTGGAAATTCTTTTCCACTAGCGCAAAGTGTGACATCACTCAGCTGTTTGTTTTGGAGTAGAAACGTAAAGTCCATCGCCGGAGTACTTGGTAGTATTGGAAGTTTTTCTAATGTATTATTCTCACTGCCGATTTTGTAGATAATTTCACAAACTATATTAAGTTGATCGTAAAATAGAAACTCATTTTTTTCATCAAGTAAAGGCTGTTGTTTTTCAGTTAATACGTAGTGGCCATATCCTTTTTTAAACAATTGTAAACCACTGCTACTGTATAATAATGTATTCGCCTTTACACCGTTACTATTCCGAATGCATAACTTGTATTTTGCTTGTATTTCATTCATCTTACAGTCAACCAGATATAAAACGCAATGAAACCCAAAACTATTCTTAGTACTCTCTAGTATGGATCTTGGGTACAGATTCAAACGCCATTCCGACTTGTTATTGTTGATTCCAACCGAAAATGTAGGGGATACAGATCCTTCGCCCCCTCTGTAAAAGGCAACACTGAAATTATCTATTGTCCAAGTGTATCTATGCTTTGCAATTAAATTATGTGTAGAGCCCTTGCTTTCGGAAAAGTCTTGATTAGAAACTTTCACATTTTCTGACCACGAATATGAATCTTCAGCCATTGCAGTAAATATTTTAGTATTTAAAACAGCCAACAAATAAATCTGCAAAAATAAAAACAGTTTATTTTCAACATATTAAAAAAATATAAAAACTGGAATTATATTCGAACTTGGTAAAAAACTTGAAACTAACAAACACGCCGATAATAATGGTGATTTCAAAATTGCTATAAATTTTAAAGTATTCAACGAATTATCTTGAATTTTCTTTACCGCCAAATGGTAACTATTGAGATTCTGAGAAACAAAAGAAGATCTAAAAAGTTTTTATGGTTTTTGAAAATTCTTTGACACCGACAAAGGTTAGTTTACCTTTAAGGTTACCGGTAAAGTTTAGTTAGTATACATGATTGAAGGTTTAAACCAACGATCTATTATTTAACTAGATGGTGGATACAGGTAGAAATATTGAAGCCCACCATGGGTGCGTTCCACTTAAAGCCCACGACGACCACGGTCGTTCGTCAGTCCAATCAAATAACCGCTCTCGGTTATGTTGTGCTTTTTGTTTGTTTACAGAGTCCCTGGATCTCATTGGTGCTTTCTAGATTGCTTATGTTTACCTGGTCCCTCAACGTCAAATTTAAATTTTCTAACCTAAGGGTGCGTTCCACTTAAAGCCCACGACGACCGCGGTCGACCATGGACGACTTTAAATCGTTCCACTTAAAGCCGCGGTCGTTGCGGTCAAGCTCAAAATGTCATCCGTGACGTCACCGATTGCTAGCCCGCCACGACCAGTGTTGTCAGATTTTAAAAATCTGTGGCGCCAACTTTTAACTGAAAAACCGCCCAAAACCGCAAAACGTGGCGCCAAATTTTAATATAAGATCGATGGTTTAAACAGTTTGAACATCGAATACTCACATCAAGAATCTCGTTGTTATCAATTTTAAAAATTCTCCTTGGTGGTTTTTATTTAGATAAATGTGAGCTATTTTTGCTACAAAATTTTGTGTAGAAATCGGGGGGGGGGGGGGGCATTAGAGATTTGAAATGGGAGATCTCTTCTTTTTTTTTTAATTTTTAGTTAATTTTAAATTTAAGCGATTCCTTTTGGGTAGCGTGAATAAATTTATCTAGACAGTTAGCTAACTAATATATTTAAGGTCGCCCACTGTCAGACACAGCATACAATTAGTGCGTCACTAATTTGATCGTGAATCGAATCAACTTCCAGGGATCATCCCTTTTATCGATAACTCGATGCTACAATCCAAATACCGGATTCGATGTTTTTCATTGGTAAATGGATTTATCTGTACAGATGTAGATTACATTACTTGCGACAATATTAGGTGGCGCGCTCTACGCGACTAACTTGTACCGAACTAACTTGTAGGTCAAAAAGTGAATTTTCTTTATAAATCGTTTTTTCGTGAATTTTTGCGATGTTTTAATAGTTATTCTGCTATTCGAGATGGCGAGAAATCCAACAAATCAAAGATCATAAAAATCGGTTCAGCCGTTCATGGTTTGGATTGTTTTAACATGGTTTGAATTGCTTTAACAATCTAATTTAACATTTTAAATTCTATTTAAATCTATTAATTCTATTTAAAAAAAATAAAAATCTATTTAAAATAAATCTAATTTAAAATTTTAAATAAAATCTAAATTAACAATGTAATCTTATGGTAAAACGTAAATTTTCAAAAATTCATAACTCAGTAACTAAAGCCCATATTGGACTAAAAATCGAGAAAGTGATAATTATTTTAGCTCCTAGAATCACCAAAAAAATTGGGATTTTGATTGGCGACATACTCACTGTTGTGTCCCCTTGTTAGTACATGTTTACCATCGGCAGCTTAGTAAAAAATAATTGAAATCTGACCATTGGTGGTAGTTTGACTTACATAATTTAAGACAAAAAATATTAAGCATTAAATTTATTAAAAATGTAAATTTGGCAAATTAAAAAAGTGGAAGGTCTTCGCTATATTTAATTTACTATTTTGCGACTTATAATAGTATCTACTTAAACCCTATATGACTTCTCATGTGACTTACTTAGTCATACAGAAGTCTTGGCTAAAATCATGCCATTATAATAGCCAATCATAAAAGCCATGAGTTTTATAATATTAAAAATATATAGTGTGACGACTAGTCACATGAAAAATTATATAGTGTGAACAGGGTTTTACCATGCAGAGATTACTTTACTACTTAGCATGAGCAAAATAGCCTGCAAAAAATTACCGTGGAAGTTCGAAACTTTGTTTTTATTTCAAAATTTTTCTTCTTTTCTTCTGAAATATTTTTTATTAGATATTAGATAATTTCTATTATAAACTTGACGGTGGCGCAGTTATCTGTTATCATAGACAATCAATTGAATAACATTTTTGAAGAATTTGAAAAAATTAGGTGCTTAAAGAAGGTAGGGCCGTAGCAAGAGAATGGTCATGGAGGGGTTTATGTAAAAACAAAATGTTTTTAATAACTCTTGTTTTACCTTATTTCATTTTTTGTCACCAAAGGAGGTTCCAAAATTTGCTGCCCTTTTCGAAAATTCTAGATGAATAACTGCACGTTCAAAAGCTTTGCCATTTGCAAAAAGAGCAAATTAACCAAAAAATTATATTTACGTTATAATTTAACTATTTAAATAAATACATTTTTATATAATTAATTAGAATTTGTAAAATAATTGCCGTATTTGCACATAGAAAGACCATTTATAGTACTATAAAAAAATTGTGAGGTTAAAATACTGCCCTCTATACAAATGGTGGCTGGCTTTACTAGTTCCTGATTGGAAATATCAGTACTCAGTAGTTAGCCATCTCAGTTACAGTTTAAAATCTATGCTAAATAAATAAATAATTACATACCTATTTTTGACTCAAACATTGATTGTTCACAGAAGAAACTAGTAATTCATGTACAAAAAGGAAATATAGTAGGTATGTTCATGTAGCGAGCGTGTACTTGTATCGACCACTTCTTCATATTTTAAGATTTTAAATTTTAAGATGTCCGTTTGTCTGTGGCTTAGATCATCTATACAATAGATAGGTCATAGCCGTATACCTGAAGTAGTATGTTTTGAAGCTCAAAAATTTTTGGTGGGGTGCGCGGAGTTTGTTTTCCTTTTGGTTAGCCCCTGTAACGGCTGCAACTAAATATACACATTAACATGTTTTTATTGCAAGCAAAGACTCAAATCATTCTCAAAACAAAGCAAAATATCGCAAACATGACGAAATTAATTAATACTTAAATAAATTATACTATTTAGAAATTGGTAAACGTGAAATCAATTAATAATTACACAATAAATGCAAAATTCGGTTACGTTTATTGTCAAATTTGTATTAATTTATTATTATGGTTTATTTTTAAGATTGATGATATTAATAGTGCAATGGGTCATTAATAAAGTTCCATTGTATAACCATGGCTATAAAACTGGTTAAATCAATATCCAAATGTTTTTCCAATATTAGATTACATTACGGGTCAAAGGCAACTTCAGAAAAGTTACAAAAGAAGCTTACACACAAAAACTAATTAAATATTAATAAAATTTATAATTTGTTAATGTTTTTACTGTCTTTTTTTTTACCATATCACACTGAAACATGGCTCTGAAAACTGGGCTTTGAGCTGATAGAATTACCTTATGGGCAGGAAATTCTCTTCCACTAACGCAAAGGGTGACATCGCTCAGCTGTTTGTTTTGAAGTAGAAACATGAAGTCCATCGTCAGAGCATTTTGAGGTGTGTTGAGTGTTTTTGAAAGATCTCAAATGTTTACTTTGTAAATAATCTCGCAAAATATGTCTACTTTGTCGTTGTGTTTGTTGCGGCAGTGATAATATATCTCATTTTCTGGATTAAATAAATCCGAGAAATGTATAATTAAAAATTCTGAGAATATTTCCTTTTTATTAATTATAAATAATTGTGAACCGTCAAAAGTGGCAATAGATTTACCTTTGGCGTTGAAAATGCCAAGTTTAAACATTGCTCGTATTGAGTTCAAGTTACATCTTACCAACTTTAAACGACAAGAGAAGAACCTCTCTTCATAATCATCTGGGTCATTTTTTGGAGTTAGACTTAAGCACCATTCCGACTTATGGGTGCTGACTCTGGCTGAAAATGTAGGTGATTCAAATTGGTCTTCAATTGTAGTAAGGCTGCGACTGAAATTGTTTATAGTCCACGTATGTCTAAGCTTGACAACTCTAATTTGAGTAGAACTGCAACCTTCAAAAATTTTGTTTTCTTCGGTATATTGTGAACATAAAACTAAATCTTCAGCCATTGTGATAGAATTCTCGTAGTCAAAATGATTTTGTAATCTAAAAAAAAAATTATCTTTAAAGAATTTTAAATAAAAAATGCGGCCTTTATTAACACATATTCATCGCACTGCTATATCGAGCTTATTATAGTCTATTTGTTTATACGCTCAGGTAAGCCGACCTAACGGTATAGTATAAATCTAAATGGACCTTGAGTTAGAGCGAGCTAAAAAGTGGGCAAGGCGCATAGGACAATCTCAAAATAAAATGTAGACACCTTAGCTCTAGCTAAGAGTAATTTGACCTTGGTTTGACTGAACGTGGTAAAAAACACTGCTTTCACTTGGAACTGACTAAATGTATGTTGATCGATCTAACGTTCAGCTGGAGCTAACGTGTGAATATATAAGACGTAATTTCCACAAGCCTTTCGGGCATATAAAACACAAGTTGTGGTATATAAAAAATTTATTTAATAATTATTATTACATAATTTTTTCCTTTGAGACTTTAGTCGTCACAGCCAATTTGGAAAACATCCAAGGTCGTATCTAAAGAGAGGGAGAAGTTGAAAGATCAAACACCCAAAAGTTACTGAGTCAATGCATATGAAGGGTTGTTCAAAGAAACCATAAGATTCGAGTCCATAGCGAGAACCGTGAAAACATTGCCGAATTGGTTACCGCCTAAAACCGCGAATACCAAATTCTGTTTTCAACGTTTTTGATGTTTTGACTTCGACGTTTTTCTTTTCGACGCTTTGTCATAGAATCTTTCAGAACTAGAGTACGTATCCAATTCATCATTTTTTAACGATAAAATCTTCAACAACGCTTTGTCACATCTAATTTTTAAATCTTTTAGTTCGTAGTTTTCAGCTATATCTAGCAAATGGTGCACCCTTTCTTTCAAGTTGTTTATTTTTCCAGTGTACAAATAACACAACATTGTGCCCAATTCTTTTTCATCTATATCGGTTATTTCGACCCAGTTATTTCTGCTTTCCTCCGTATCATACTGAAACATAGCCCTGAAAACTGGGCTTCCTGCTGATAAAATTACTTTGTGGGCAAGAAATTCTCTTCCACTGGCGCCAAGTGTGACATCACTCAGCTGTTTGTTTTCGAGTAAAAACGTGAAGTCTATCGCCAGAGCTCTATGAGGAGTTTTGAGTGGTTTTGAAATATCTCCATTGATTACATTGTAAGTGATCTCGCAAACTATGTCTGCTTTGTCGCTACTGTCGTAACCCAACATCTCATTTTTGGGTTTAAGTAAATCCTTGCGAAATTTGATGACGTGGGACGAGCTAATTACCAAAAGTTTAAAATATCCACAATTGATGTTGATTTGTCCTTTCATTGAATTTTGTATGATTTTGAATTTTACTCTGACAAGTTGAATGGTTTTTCTCTTAATGGTCATTATTTTGCTTGTTAATAAGAAAACAGGATTTCATAGATGGATATTTTGTTCCAGAAATCTAAAAAGTTAAATTAATCAGATTTGACTGCATTTTGGTTTTGATTAAATTTTTGCATTGTTAATTTGTTTACCTTCTTTTTAATAAATAAGTGAATGCGTGTATAGAAAACTATAACGTCGTGTTTTGTGTAAATAATTCTAGATGGTGCGAGAAGTGATGAAAATTTAATTTAAAAATTTGTGATATCGTTTTTTTTTTTGAAAATTTTCAAATTTGGCTGGTAAAATCGACGAATCGGCGTGGGCCACGATTTCCAAAACCTGGAACGGAAAGGAAAGGAAAATTTTGAAAAATGATAAGGACTGACCGAGTGGTGGACGTGTTAAGTTGTGTTTTCGAGGAAGACAAAATTTTCTCGATAAGTTGTGAAATGTGGGAATTTCAGCATGAATTGTAGATTGGAGTTGCAATTATAATTAGTGAAATGTCAGTATGATGAGCATAGTGATCTTCTAGAAGATTGGGTTCTGGAATGTGAAATTATGGAAATTTTTGCCCAGTAAGCTGGAAGGATGGCCGTCCATTTTGTGAAGTTTCGATCTCAATTTATTTCCACGCAATAACATTTTTCTAGGACATCGAATGGTAATTAGAATTTAAATTCTTTTATTTTGCGTTATTTCGATATTATTTTTCTGAAAACGGAATTTATAAAAATTACAATGAGAGGTTATGTTAGTCACATTTTATACGAACCTGGAAATTTAGTGGACAACAGTTTGATTGGAGTATTACATCAACTTTAATTACTTCGATGCACCAATTTTTAAAATTTGCAATAATTAGTTACCGTCGAGATTAACTTTAATTTTTTTTTATATACGACGATTACGATCTACTGTTGTGATACGCGTTACATCGAACTTCATTTGCGAATAGGCATAAAAAGTAACAGTTTTGTTTTATGTGGTTTATAACAGGTCGGCGCGAGATTTTAAATAAGACAATAAATTTGTGCTATTATTTTTATTTCATTTTGTACAATTTATCATGCCTGATTTGTTTGCAAGTTACAGTAATAATTTTGAAATAGTAAATGTGGGAACTTGTAGATAAATCTCGTCTATATCTGATTTATTCATTGTGGAATTTGGTTTAACAAAAATTCTGTTTTCTGCTTATTATAAAATTTATTCATTACCAATTTGTTTGAGTAAAATTTTATTGATGCCTGGTAAAAATTTTGTTTCATTGATTGTGGATAGTTTAAAGATAAATTTTTTTTTGAACCTACTCCTTGAGATCGTCTCAAAAGTGTAAACTCCGAACAACGAGCTACGGACCTTTTTAGTGCTTGTTCGTCAGAACACGACAATATATAAAGAACCTGAATTTTGATTAATTTTAAATGATTGCAAATCATAAATAGTGGCAATAGATTTATCTTTGGCGTTGTCAATCCATAATACATAGTTTACTGTTATTGGGGTAATGTTAGATCTAACCAACTTTAAATTACAAACCACATCATGGTAACAAGAGTAAAAATTTAAGTTTTCATAATTCACGGATTTTTTTTGAACTAGCGTTAAGCACCATTCCGACTTATCACTGCTGGCTTTTGATGAAAATGTAGATGATACTAATTCGTCCTCGAATTCACTAAAGCAGAGACTGAAATTGTTTATAGTCCACGTATGTCTAAGCTTGACAACTTCAATTTGTGTAGAACTGCAACTTTCAAAAAATTAGTCTTCCTCAACATCATGTTGTGAACAAGGAACTAAATCTTCAGCCATTGTGGTCAACTTCCCGTGGTAAGAATGATTTTTGTAATCTAAAAAAAAAAGAACAGTTTATTGTCAAAGCATTAAATGTAAGAAACTTTTGTGTTGCATCACTCCAACTCAACTAACCTTGTCTTACCAAAATCAGACAGTTCTAAAAAGTTACCAATACAAATTGAAGTTAAATCGGTAGAAACGTATTTCAAAATTGACGGCCGACAGACCGCACTAAATCACTAAAATAATGTACAAAAGCGTTTAATAAACAAATATTTATAATACCGCAAATAGCCGTCTAAATGTCTTCCAGATTTAGTTGACATGTATAAGTTTTCGTAATCAAAATCCCGCTCAATCTAATTGGTCAAAACCACACACTTGCAATTTTTGATCTTGCGCTGTGTAGCACGGTGTGGCTAACGAATAGGCTTGATTAAGAGCTCCGCACCCCGCAGCCAATTATGCAACATGCTTCGATTCCAGGATGCGGATGTGTCTCAATCATGGTTTGGAATTCAGGCCTAATCACTACAACTGAAACATGAGCTTCAATGAACGTTTTCACTTGAATGTTTAAATTTCTTGCATTAAACAAATCGCTGAGAATAAAAAATTCCACTACATTTTCAAGCGATAATCTATTCGACAGTGCTTCTTCGCACCTAATTTTTAATTCTTCCAAGTCATATTTTTCAGCTATACTTAGCAAATTAGGTGCCATTTCCTCCAAGTTATTTATTTTTCCAGTGTACATATAACGCAACATTTCGCCCAAACCTACGTTATCAATATCGGTTATTTCGACCCGATTACTTTTATTTTCGTCCATGTCGTGTTGAAACATTGCTCGAAAAACTGGGCTTTAATTGTCAGTTTTTTAGTAGAAATGTGAAGTCCACATCGCCAGAGCGCTTTGTGGTGTTTTCAGTTTTGTTAGACTTGAAGTTTCGCGGCCGGTCTTGTAAATAATTTCACAAATAATGGTAATCTGGTCGTTAATTAAGATCTCATGTTTTTGATTATTCAAAATCTCTCGTTTTTCAAAAAATATACACACTGAATTATTCCAAGTGACATTCATTTTAAACAGTTTTGAACCACAATGTTCGAATGCTTTCTCATTTTCGCCTTTAGGATTCAGAATATGCCACTTGTATGCTATTTGTATATCGTGCATGTTGCAAGCAATCAGGTATAAATTACAAGAAATATAATAATCATGTTCACCGACTTCAAAAACTCAAAAACTATTGATTTTGAAATAAAAGAAATTTTGTAAATCTACCTACTCTAAGGATGAGCAACCTTTTTTTTACAACGGGCCAGATATAAATTTAAAAATATGTATAACCATGAAAACTAATCTTGCATTATCTATCAATGCATATTGAATAGTAAAAATTACTTTGCACAAACTATAAGATGAAAAATAAAATAGCCGGTTTTATTTTATTATTATACAGTCAAGTGTTTTAAGAGGTGTACGGTACTGATGAGAGCTAACAAGCTCGAAACACAGTGTTTTTTCGTTGTGGTTTTGGGTTGCAAACATTGGTAAGGCTGTGTCTAGCGTTCTTCCTTGATTGTATAATTTTTATTTTTCATCTTAAAGTTTGTGCAAAGTAATTTTTAATATGTATAACCGTTTAGGTTAGAAAATTTAAATTTGACGTTGAGGGACCAGGTAAACATAAGCAATCTTGAAAGCACCAATGAGATCCAGGGACTCGGTAAACAAACAAAAAGCACGCGACGCTAAAATAGACCTTATGGTGGGCTTCAATATTTCTACCTGTATCCACCATCTAGTTAAATAATAGATCGTTGATAACAACTTTAAAAAAATTAAACTAATTATTGATTAACAACTTAAAAAAATTAAACTAATCATTGATTAGTTTATTTTTTAAGTTAAAAAAATAAAACTAATCAATTAATAATAATAATATTATGTTTTGTGGCTATGACGTGCATGCCAAAATATTGCCAAAATACGCCACTTTACAGTATTCGCTCGGTCCCTATACCCTGGTTAAATTATGGTATAATTTTATGGTATAATTTTATACACAATAAAATAACGATTACAAATTGCTAAAATTTATTTATTTACTTTTGGACAACTCAAAGTACAATTCCTAATATCCAGTATCCACATATTTTTAAATAAATTTTAATATATTTATCATTGCATACGTCAATTTACTTTTATTAAGGTACATGTTTACATCTGTACATTTACCGCTAATTGTAGATTAGCTCTATAGTTTAATTAAATAAGAAGTGTAGGCAACCAACTACAAATTTGCCGCTCTTGGGGTCTACAAGTAAAATGGCGCCGAGTTTTAAGATCACGGAAAATACAAAACAACTATCACGATGATTGTGGATACCACTCTTGGATGTAAGAATGCCAAAGAAATCATTCAATCTCATTTTAGTGATGGTTTTCGCCATTTCGTCCAAAATTTGGATGTCGAGAGATAGCCCAAAATCTGTGTGTTTTTTCTACTGTTTGCTTTTGGCACGGCAAACCAATCGTTTACCTATACTAAAACATTACATAATTAAAAAAAAAAATATCTTATATATAGTAGATGTATTATACTTACATACAATTTTAAAAATTCAAAATACTCCAACCAGTTCTCCTTTCCAAACATCTTTAATCAAAAATAATTTATTAGTTGGGCAAATACTTATGAATGGTATACATTTCAGAACTAGAACACGTATCGTGTACTACTTTTTCAGGCGATAAACTCTTAAACAACTCGTCTTCGCACCGAATTTTTAAGTCTTCCAGACTGTATTTTTCAGCTATCCCTAGCAAATAGGGCGCCTTTTTTTTCAAATTGCTTATTTTTCCGATGTACATATAACGCAACATTTCGCCCAATCCGTCTTCATCTATATCGGTTATTTCGACCCGATTATTTGTGGTTTCTTCCGTATCATTCTTAAACATGGCTCTGAAAACTGGGCTTTGAGCTGATAGAATTATTTTATGGGCTGGAAATTCTCTTCCACTAGCGCAAAGTGTGACATCACTCAGATGTTTGTTTTCGAGTAGAAACGTGAAGTCCATCCTCAGAGCGCTTTCAGATATGTTGAGCGTTTTTGAAATATCACCTTTGTCTCTGTTGTAAATGATCTCGCAAATTATATTTCCTCTGTCGTTACCGCCAAAGCATAAGATCCTATTTACTCTTTCAAATGATTCCATGTGAAGTAAAGTTAAACATTTTGATTTTTTTTTCATTTTAAATAATTTCAAACCGTAAAAAATTTTAATAACGTTATCATCTGCGTCGGTAATTCGTAATCTATAATTTGCTTTTATTCGTTTCATGTTAGATTTAACCAATTTTAAATTGCAAACCATATCATAGTAAGGACAGTAATAATGTACGGTTCTATAATTCAAGCATTTACGTTGAGATAGCGCTAAGCACCATTCCGACTTACTACTGTTGACTCCGGCTGAAAATGTAGGTGATACTAAGTCGTCTTCAAATTTATAAAAACGGATACCAAAATTATTTATAGTCCACGTATGTCTAAGCTTGACAACTTCAATTTGTGTAGAACTGCAACTTTCAAAAAATTCGTCTTTCTCAACATCATGTTGTGAACATAGAACCGAATCTTCAGGCATTGCGATCAAATTCCCGTGGTCAGAACGATGTTTTTAATCTAAAAAAAAAAAATAGTTTATCCTCAAAAATTTTAAATAAGAAATACGGTCTTTAACAGGAAACTTTTGTGTTGCGTCATTATAACTCAACTAATCACGGAATCTGATTTTGTTTCATAACGATAGCATATACTTGTCGTACCAGAGTGTACTGGGAGCGAAGCTCCCTGAAGATCTAGAAATCGGACAGTTGTCGCACGGACGGGACGACGGTTTGTATGTTGTATGCGTACATTAAAATCTTATTGGCTGACGCACGCACAACTTTCGTTGGAAACCAATAATTGCAGTAAAGAATATTGAAACATAACCAGTTTGGAAAGAATCAATAGCTTCTTCTCGAGAAACTGCTTTGAGCTGCAACCTCAAGTGATGTGGATGCCCCGGAAACAACCCTTAAAATGATTTCTAGGCCATCCATACCTGAAAAACATCTCTCAAATACCACTAACAATTAAGGTCAACAGAACAGTGCTAGCGGCAGCCCTGCGCGCGACCGTAGATGCTGGAAACCAAGAGGTGCAGTACGGACACTCAAGTGAAAAGAAAACCAAACCCCAAGAGCTTAGGTTACCTACGTGAGGCAGTCCAAATGGCTCAGATATGGCATGACTTTATGACTTCCTTGTTGTCTTACAAAAGAAGTCCTGTTGAGCTGCACCTAGAGAAGCTCCAAAAACTGAAGTGTACCTCGGAACCTAAACGAGCAATAATCTCGGAAACCGAGATGCCCTAAGGCCTTACTTGAGTCTTGAAACCTTCGAGATAAAAGGTAGGTAGCCTGGATCAATTGCTCTTTGAGCTATAAATGCTAAGTACCCCTCTAATGTGGTATAAAGCTCAATTTTGATGTATAACAGATACATGAAAATTTAGCTTAATACGTCGACCGATAGTTCTCTAGAGAGAGGTTACAGTGTAAATCTTAAGTATACATACGACAACTATATTCAAAATTTCTATTATCTGTTCCCTTAGCCCGTGGATATTAAAGTGCCGACCGCTGCGCTGAGGAGAAGAAGTCAATTAAGCAAATCAAGGCAGCAAATATAGCAAACTGCTCTTTAATTTTTTGAATACTGATAAATGATAATAAAAATGTGGGCACCACTCTGATAATAACCAATCGTATAAAGAATAGATAAAGAAGAGGACGATGTAACCACACAAGAAAGAAATGCGTCTACTTTTAACGATTTAATAAAATTTATAGTCTTGTAGAAATGATAGGTCTAATTGCATTTACAAAGAGAAGCTAAATCGGTAACAAACATATGTCAAAATTGACGTCCGACAGACCGCACTAAAGCACCAAAATAAGGTACAAATACAAAAGCATATAACAAACTAATATTTATAGTAATAGCTTATGCAGACGACGGAGCACCATGAATAGTCGTTCATTGTTAAACTTCTAATATTAAACGCAAAGTTATTTTAACAATAGGTCAATGGGGGAAAGGTAGCTAGAAAGGCCGTGAAAATACAAATTTTACGATTGAAACCTCGAACTTTTCTGAAAGAGTATATATTAAATAAGAGAATTAGCTATGACAGAATGCCTTAAATGCACCTGTTTTTTCAAAAATCGAATTTAAAAAAGCTTGATTTTCGAAGAATAAATCGCTTGTGATTGGTTAATCACGGTAAGCGAGGCATTCTGTTGTCGGTACGCGTGGAGTAATGCATAGTAGTGTTGCACTTGACAAATTACTCAGTAGTCGACGCAATGGCAGCGAATCCGTTCCCGATACCTGATTTAAACGTGAATTCTGTTTACGACGTGGCTGCATTGTTCAGTGGGGGCGATGCAGCGGTGGTGGAGTTCCTGCAGGGTCTTCGGTTGTTGCCAACCAATAAGCGCTCTTCGAAACCTTCGTGCAGACGCTATTGCACATTGGTGAGAAACCAGTCGTACAACCTGAATTACTGCTTCCGGTGTTCGAAGTGCAGCAGGAGGTATTCCCTAAGCGACAAGACTAAGCGTCACGCCGTTTATAAGTTACACCAGAAATTTCGACGTATCTGCACCTGGAAACTCCGTAGCAACCTTGCACTTGTCCAACTCGGCGGCCCGGGTGAGGTGGTACAGATTGACGAGAGTGTAGTCGCGAAGCGTAAGCATAACGTTGGCAGAATCGTTCCTCAGCAGTAGATTGTAGGTATCTACAGTCTCACTGCTAAGCGAGGGGTTGTTGCCTACGTTCCGGATCGCAAGCAGAAAACGCTGCACAAACTCATCGTCCGTTTAGTACGACCCGGGACCGAAATTTGGACGGATGGTTGGCGGGGTTACTGGGATTTGGATAAGATACCGGGAGTTGCTCCAGCCTACAAGCATAGATGGGTGAACCACAGCCGCAATTTTGTAGACCCCGCTACAAAGGTTTGCACAAATGCAGTGGAGGGCTATTGGTCGCAGCTAAAGGGATTCTGCCGTCGCTTGGGTGTGATGCATTCATCTTTACTTGCGAGTCACTTGGACCAGTTTTTGTGGGTTGGCGTATTTGGGCGCACACCAGGAGCCGTGTTTAATGGACTCCTCTATCAAATCGCGGAACGGTATCCTGTGTAACGTCACGACAAAAAGGTCCTTTTCAGGACCAAAATTACTTCAGGAAAGGGTTACTTAAATTTAACGAACGGTAGTTACTTTTTCGCGTGGATCCGACTCTTGCGAGGGTGATTTTGATCAAAATTGACTCAAAGCACCCCTCGCTGCGCTCGAGCGCTTCGAGCTATTTTGATCAAAATGACAACTAATTTAAAAATATCCCTAGGCCCGTGGATTAAGGAAATGGTGGATCTTTGAGAGGTGAAACTCGTGAGAGTGGATTTGTAACGCAGGGTAGTTGTGCGAAGAAAAATCGACTTAAAGCACCCCTCGCTGCGCTCGGGCGCTTTAAGCCATTTTTCCCGCACATGTAGGGTTGAAAACCATGATTTTCGTTCGGAGTGCACTGTTACTGCATCGCAATGCAACTGTCGCTCCCACTCTGCGCAAAGCTAAGACCAGTTCACGGTGCACGTACCGTCAGGAGAATGAACTGAATGAATTGATTCACCAATCCCGAGCGACTTTGCTTTAAAATTTACTGTGAAAATCGAAGTTTTTAAATTCGATTTTTAAAAAAACAGGTGCATTTAAGGCATTCTGTCATAGCTAATTCTCTTATTTAATATATACTTTTTCAGAATTCATCGAGATTTCAATCGTAAAATTTGCATTTTAGCGGCCTTTCTAATTACCTACAACCGGTCAATGCAAAGCTAAAGTGAATTCTCTTAAAATTAATTAAAATTATTTCACATAATATTACTAAAATTAAATTGAAATTGATTAATAAAAGCTAAACGTTTATCTTCAAAAATTAATTTCACTTGCTCCCTACATAGAAGTGATTATTACATAGAATTAAACTTACTTGATAGGTATCTGCTCCCAGACTCTTAGACCTTTTTATCTAACAATTTACTCTTTGTTGTTGACCAAACAAATATTGACAATCGCGATTGTCTCTAATAGAGTTTAATAACAAAGCAAGTAGCTAGCATCAAATTGGAATCAATCAAAAGTATCAGTCAAAACCATAAAATTTACTTCACTAATAATGAACACAACATAACTAGAAACTCGTTTTCCAAATCGCACTTTTAATTTAAAAGTTCGAATACCCGCTATTATTATTTTTTAGTCTGTAATAAATAGTATTTTAAATGTATTATGTAACATTAATTTGACGTCTGTTTTCATTTAAAATCCATGTTGTCTTAGCAACATTTTCTATTGTTTTACTTAAGTCTCTAGAGATTCCACTTTATTGAGATTTAAAATTACACTTAAGATTTTGACAACTAAGACTAAAATTGCATTTTGAGTCTAGAAAATGTATAAAAATCCATAGATAGTGCAGAAGTTTGAGGTTATCTTTAGCGATTGAAAACCCCTAACCTAGCACTCTCTGCTTCTCATCCTTTGGAGGTAGTGCAAAAAGTTTATGTTCAATGCACGAACTGAGCAGAAAAACAAAGATGGTAGAGTTTGTTCAGTTACTCGGTGTAGGTTAGTGTAAGCTAACGTAGGAACCTAAAGACCGCAGCCCATTATGCAAAATGTTTCGATTCCAAGATGTGGATGTGTTTCAATCATGGTTTGGAATTCAGGCCTAATCACTACAACTGAAACATTAGCTTTAATGAACTCTTTTACTTGAATTTTTAAATTTTTTGCATGAAACATATCGCTGAGAATAAAAAATTCTACTACATTTTCAAGCGACAAACTATTCACCAACGCTTCTTCGCACCGAACTTTTAAATCATCCAATTGGTATTTCTCAGCTATACTTAGCAAATAAAGCGCCATTTTTTCCGATTTGTTTATTTTTCCAGTATAGATATAACGCAACATTTCGCCCAATCCTTCGTCATCTATATCGGATATTTCGACTCGATTGCTTTTATTTTCTTTCATGTCATGCTGAAACATTGCTCGAAAAACTGGGCTTTGAGCTGATAGAATCATTTTATGGGCTGGAAATTCTCTTCCACCAGCGCAAAGTGTTACATCGTTTAATTGTTTGTTTTCAAGTAGAAATGTGAAATCCACCTCCTGAGCACTTTGTGGTGTTTTTAGTTTTGTTAGTAAAAAAGTTTCACGACCGATCATGTAAATAATTTCACAAACTATGGTAAGCTGGTGGTGAGAACACTCTTGAAAGACCTGTTCATTATACGGAATCACCCGATTAAGAAAACATAAACGCACTGAATTATTCCAACCTATTTTCATTCTAAGCAGTCGTGAACCACAACATTGGAATGCTTTCAAAGTTTTTCCTCAGGATTCGGAATGTGAAATTTGAATACGACGTGTATTTCATTCATGTCACAAGCAACAAGGTCTAAATGACACGAAAAGTAATTATCATTTCCTCTTACTATTTTTGGGTACAGCCTCAAACGCCATTCAGACTTGTTATTATCGACTCCAGCCGAAAATGTAGGCGAAACCAACTTTTGGTCGAAATGAGAGAATGAACTAAAATTATCTATAGTCCAAGTGTATCTATGCTTAACAAATAAATTCTGTGTAAAGCTCCTTGTTTCCAAAAATTCGTCATTAGGAACTTCCACATTACCTTTTGTACATGGAAGTGAATCTTCTTCAGCCATGGTGATAAAAATTTCAGTATTTCGAACCACCTATTAATCTACAAAGAAAAACAGTTTACTTTTGATTTAATTCCACTAAACCCCTTAATAAATAAAAGAAAAAGCTGATATCAGAACCCACCGATTGAAAGTCGCGTTGGTGACCCCTTCAACGTAGAGAAGAAAAACTACATTTTTAAACTTGGTTATCTTTAGAAGTACATAAACCGAATGAATGAACATATTAACGAAAAAGTGTGAAAAAAATTATTAATCGAATTAAATGCTGTATAAACCTGTGAATAGAGGCTTTGAGCATCAAACTTATTTTATTTTCTAGGGAAGAATGCACAAGAAACCTAAGTTTAAGTACAAAACAAAATTATATCCATCGGCCGAGCTTAGGTTAGTGTTGTGAAACGATTTTTAATTTTGGTTACATAACCGGAACTTGAAAATGTTATATTTATTTAAAAAAAACTCAACGGAATTTGATAGATAATATAGACACTAAAATAAAGCGTTTTAGATAAAAAGGAATGTCATATATCGAATAGTTTAGCTAACAATCGATTTTAAATTTTCCAATTTCTGCGCGAAATTTGACTTTATGGACTTATTCTGTTAATAGTACGTGTGGATTTACTTTTAATCTAGGATCTAGAGAAAGGGAGGGGCTACCGCTCGCGGTAACTGCAGTAATGCCTACGTCGTCGTGCAGTTACCTATAGATATACCTTTAATCATAATATTTTCTATAGAAAATATTCATAGAAGGTATCCATAGCAAATCTTAAATCTACGCTAAAATCTAGTCTAGGGGGATATTTTTAGTTAGTACAGATAATCAAACACAAACGATCTAAAATACTTTGAATCCAAAATTTGAAAAAACTGTTACCACGTGTTCGTGTTATCGACAACCTCAAAAATCTCAAAAACTTTTTGGGTGCAAACAAAAATAAAACTTGCACAAACAAAACATAAACTATAATTTATTAGTCTTTTTTAAATCAAAAATTCAAAAAGGATTATTAATTTTGGTATCTTTTTTTACAATCTATGTAATCCTCCCCCCTTCAAAAAGTTGCTGGATCCGCCCCTGGTAGGTTTTAAAGGTGTTAAACGGATATGACAAAGTGGTTCAAATAGAACCACGGCAGATCTCGAATCTACCATTGAATCTAAATCATATATATTTCTTATGCGCGTGTGTGATTACATGGGGCATAGGCAGAGCTAACCTACTAGCGGCAGACAATGCAATGTGGTTAGATGCAAATCCATGAAATTGTCAGCTTTTTTGAAAATATAAACCTTTATTGCAATGATCCGCAAAAATTTTGTATTATTACAGCTTTTTATACCGGTTTTTGTATTATTTTGTCCAATTTTTTTATTAGTAGACCGTTAAAAGCTTAGTCGAGCTTAGGTTAGTGTTAGGAAACAATTGTTTTTCTAAAATCCGGGATGGAAACTGTCGTTGCCTCTTGGTTTATCTAGTTTAATTAAAAATTTTAAAATTTTGATAAAAAATATCAGAAATCACGCTTCAAAATAGCAAGCCTGCAGCCCCTCTCTCCCAGATTAATTTTAATTAATACAACTTGCACAAACAAGCTAACGATCTTGACTATTTTAAATCCAAAATTCGATATTTTAAAAAATATGAGAATTTTGCATTAATTGATAAATGCATAAATTTTGAAATTTTTTGAAACCTAATTGGATACAAACGAAAATAATTTTTGCACAAACAAAGCACAAACGATTTAAACTATTTTAAAGTCAAAATTTAAAATGAGGGTTAGCTAGGGTTAGCCTGCCCCCCCCCCCGGCTAAAATTTAACATTTTGCAAAAACTATTTGAGTAAAAAAAAATAATTTTTGTACAAACCGGCACAAACGACTTGAACTATTTTGGATTCAACATTTGAAATAAAAATCATATAACTTTAGGTTAATTCCACTTGAGATGACTTCATAAAAATAATTTTATTTAATACAAATTTTGATTTTGCGTAATATTAAAAATATACGTCATGTCCTCATGTCAAACATACGAATAAAATTACCTTTTTTATGGTGCAATAAAATGCAATATTGTGAAATTAAAATAATGTTATTTTTTGTGAAAGTTCGTAACACAGCAATGCAAAAAAAATTTGGACAGTTTACCTTTTACTCCGAAAATTTTTCAATTCGCGGTCAGGTTTACTATGCTATCCCCAAATAATAAATAAATAAATAAAAAATAAAATTAATTACCTTTACAACCTTTGAAGTGAACAGACGTGCCACGACTTCCAACCGTTTCGATCGGAATTTGGAGAAAAATGCCTTGAATCAGGATAACTTTTGAACAATTATGTTGTAAATCTTATTATTTTTCGATCACTCTGCTTCTGACAACAGAAGAAGATAAAATGAACGATTTAAAAAAATTAACAAAGTCAACTGATTATATTACCACTGATAATCTGTGTTATTACGTCATGTGTATTTCCAAAAATAAATTAAAATGAATCAAGTTAATACAGAGTTTCTTAACCTTGTTGTAGTCATGGACCCCTTTTAAAATTTAAAAAAGCTCATGAACCCCTTCCGAATAGATAAAAAAACAAGATTTAACTTTTAACCAGGTTTTATTGTTTGGATTTCTGGTGCTTCCAAAATTCGAAAAGGTTACGCTCACAATATTTACTCATAATCACAACATATTGTGTAATCTATAATGTATAGTTGTATACCATTTATTATATTATTGCATTATGTTAGGCGGGCGCGCCATAGACCCCCAGCAATCATTACTCGGACCTCTTAAGGATCCATGGACCACAGGTGAAGAAACCGTGAGTTAATATGATAAAAAAATTTGATTTATTGTAAGCCTAAAAGTTGTGAAATAACTGGACATCAAAGCAAAAAGAAATTGTTTGAAAATTATTAACAATTATTGTGAAATAAAATAAATTCGAATTGGAAAATTGCAAGGTCGTGCGATAAGCATCCGTATGGGCATAAAAGAAGTCAACTGATAAATCTTATTGCTACAAATAATCTGTGTTTTTTTACGTCATGGGTAGGTATTGCCAAAAATAAATTGCTATCGGGAAAATTCTCTGAAATTGAACGAAAGGGAAGTTGAGTTGGGAAAACTTAACCCTGGAACTGCACACTGGAGTCTCAGAAACCCCAATCGTTGAGATTCATTTTACAAAATTTATCCCATCGTTTAAATTTCTAATAATAAAACAATAATTATGACTAGGAAAAATTGAGTACTAGTAACTGAATTTTCTCTATTTGTTACAATCTTATACGTCACTACGACACCTGCAACAGATTAAATTGTCCGGTAGCTCGTCGTAGGGCCGCAGGTGATTTAAATTGGTGTCGTAGCGGTAGATGTTAAAATAAAAAAAAAATAATTAGTTGAGCGCCACTGTCATAAGATATTAATAAAATTTGCATCGGATTGACTAAATTAGATGACAGACTAATTTTCATCCGCGACGTAACTTTTGAAAATAACCACACCTTATAAAATTTTGTAAATTGAAATTTCCTTACAGTTGAGACTTTCCTAAAAATATGGTTTGCAAAATGCAAAGAAAACAAAAACGTAAGAACAAAATAACACATATATTAAAGATAATAAAAATAAACAAACACAAAAATAAATATAAACAAATTATATATGTACAGTGTGTTATGAAATTAAATTTTATAATGTGAAGAAAAAGAAATAAAATAAATAAAAATAAATGTTGTTTAAATTCTAATATTTAAAATTAAAAATTAATAATAATAAATTTTGGGCCCAATAGATTTAATTAAAAGATAATAATTCTTAAAAATGAAATTATTAAACTAAATTTAATATTAATAGAACAAAATTTTAAAATTAATACACAAAACAAAACAAAAATCAAAGTAAAACACGCACTGTATTTTCGACGATAAAAATATATTTTTCACTTACTACTTGATGAACTTGAATTTTTCTTTCATCTCTGGAAACTCCAAATTACAAATGATATAAGGTGGTTTTCTTTAAAATCGGTAAAATCGGTAGGCGGTATAATACTTCATTCAAATTAATTAACCATTGTTAAACACATCCCTCAATTTCGGAGGCAATTTTGAATAATACTTCAATTTTTGAACTTCACGAAAGTTTGTATAAATGTTGCATTACATAATTTTTAATTATTTCCCGAATATTGTCGGTTATTTAATAAAATAATATTTGGAAAATTATCTTATAATAATTTTCTTTTCATACGATACTTTAAATAATATGCAAACACTTCCGATAAAAGTTTTTAAATTTTCACAACAGTTTTAACTAACTTTGATTTGCCGATTTATTTTAAATTTGAATTAATTCGAAACACTTGTGTTTTTAAAAGAATTAACTTAATTGAATTTTAATTCCGCATAAAGCGAACGAGTATCTTAAGTTTTATTCTCAAAAACTTGAACGAAACTCCCCTAATTTTTGATAACTACCTGTATATATAAAATTACTTAACCGTTCCCCCACTAAAAATATAAGAAAATTTTGGACATTTTTACAAACATGTAAGATTGTTAGCATAACTCTTAGGCGCTTGACTGTCCATCAAGTAAGAAAAACCATCCACCCCATTAATTTTAATTACTTTCTCCCCTAAACCCAGTGCTACAAAAACTATTAAACTTTGAATATGGTATTGTTTCTGAATTGTTTCCCATAAAACTAATAAAATTTTATTGCAATATATGAAAAAACATTAAAAATACTCGAAATAAAGCAACCTCTTCAATTTTTAATTGCTTAACATAAACCCCTTAAGCCAAGATTTTGTTACATATGAATATGAAACAAAATGTCATTGTTCGACACGTGAAAGAAAAACATAATATTCTACAAAGAAGAAAAGATTGTAATGACTAATGATGCATGGAAGGAAAATATAAAATTTATATAATGAAGAATGGACATTACTAACACGAGTAAACAAAACTATTAAAATAATACAAAGAACTTAAGAAATTGAATATTGAAGTTTTAAAATGAATATAAAATTTATACTTTGTAGCAACTCAGTTAATTTTTTTACTTATTTATTTAAAAAAACAAAGGAATCTCAAAATACTCTAACATATTTTAATAGATAAGTTCCTCTTCATGAGATTGTCAATAGGGACATTTCACGTGAAGCGGACCATGAAAAAAAAGTGAGGTTGTGAATTTTGTTCATATTGGGCATATTTGTACTTCTAGGGGATATAAACGTGTACATATAATATTTTTTTTATTTGAGGTTTTGTAAGTTTTGCA
Source organism: Rhagonycha fulva (assembly GCA_905340355.1). NCBI lineage: Eukaryota > Metazoa > Arthropoda > Insecta > Coleoptera > Cantharidae > Rhagonycha > Rhagonycha fulva. The sequence goes on along the minus strand of HG996559.1, from coordinate 25,990,803 downwards.
ATTTAGACATAAAAAATGACAAATTGGCCAACTTTTGGGTGTTTTTGTCAACTTTTGCCAACTTTCTAAAACTTTGAGGGGGGCCTCCCCCCTCCATGAGCACGTCTCTGTATGTGTGCAGTCGATAGAGCTTTGTTTGAGATTGAAAGAGCTTCAGTGAGTAAGATTTTAAATTAATTTTATACAAAGTTATGAATAGTTGAAATTTTCGACTAAACTCTGAGCAACATGCGTTAAATCGTAAGGTTTTTTAAAATTTTAAAATTTTATGGAGATAAGTAGCTTAACTATTAACCAGAGCTTTTATTTAAAACTATTTAAAGCTAAATAGAAGCTCTAACGTTTGACACTATTTTTATCTCAAAATTTGACTTGGCAGGGCCAACGTGTTTAGACCCCCCCCCCAAACGTTTTTGCAAATATCTTTGCAACGGTTGAGGTTCAAATAAAAATAAGTAAAAGCTTAACTATGAACTATAGCTTGTATTTAAAGCTAAATAGAAGCTCCAACGTTTGACACAATTTTTATCTGAAAATTCGGCTTGGGAGAGTCAACGTGTTTAAAGCCCCCCCCCCCCATATGTATTTGCAAATATCTTTGCAACGGTTGAGGCTCATACAAAAACTATTTAAGCTTATTTAGGCTCTAACGATTGACACCAATTTCATCTCAAAATTCAATTTGGGGGGGGAGGGGGCAAACTATTGGGGGCTGGGGCTCTAGACATGTTTTACAATTTTGCTTCTCATTTTGAATTTATGTGTGCAATTGATGGCAATCGATAGAGCTTTGTTTGAGCCAGAATGAGCTTCAGTGAGCAAGACTGTCAGTTAATTTTTTACAAACTTATGGATTGTTACTCTCCAAGCAACATGCGTGAAATCATAAGTTTCTTTAAATCTCTTGAGCCGATAATCTAAATTCTTTGGATAAAAATAAGTTCTCTAAATAAGCAAGGTTTTATTTTTTATAAATATGAAATTTTTAAAATCGAAGTAATTTACCGAAATAGAAATCATGCCGAAAAAAAATCAAAAATTTTAAAAAACCTTATGATTTAGCGCATGTTGCTCAGAGTTTAGTCGAAAATTTCAACTATTCATAACTTTGTATAAAATTGATTTAAAATCTTACTCACTGAAGCTCTTTCAAGCTCAAACGAAACTCTATCGACTGCACACATACAGAAACGTGCTCATGGAGGGGGGAAGGCCCCCCTCAAAGTTTTAGAAAGTTGGCAAAAGTTGAAAAAAAACCCCAAACGTTTTCGCGAATATCTTCGCGACGGTTGAGGCTCAAACGAAAAAAATGAAAGCTCATTTAGGCTCTAACAAAGCTCTGACGTTTGACACCATTTTTAACCCAAAATTCGACTTGGGGGTGGGCAACGTGTCTACAACCCTCCCAAACATTTTCGCGAATATCTCCGCGACGGTTGAGGCTCAAACGAAAAAAATGGAAGCTCATTTAGGCTCTAACGATGCTCTAACGATCGACACCAATTTCATCTCAAAATTTAATTTGGGGTTGGCCAGCGACATGCACCTGTAGCAAGGCATTGGTCATGGAGAGTTTTATGTAAGAAAAATTTTTTTTGAATGACCCGTTTTTTACCTTACCTCATTTTTTGCCACCAAAGGAGGTTCCAAAATTTGCTGCCCTTTCCGAAAATTCTTTTAGATGACTTTTTTTAACTCCTTTGCCTAAATTTCCTCTGACCAACACGCGTCATACATGTCATTGGGGAGGGGGGGGGGGAGTTGAATAGGTGATGTTATTGGCATTTATTTTTAAATTATTTATTTATAGTTATATGTGTGTTCAATTTTAACAAAAACTTGTTAGAGAGCGTCACAAGTTCAAATAACCTACAACGATTTTTATTTTATTTCAAAGCATGGTTTAAACCTTAGATATTAAGAATCAAACTTTCTTATTTGCCCCCACATTGCAGTCAACTTAAATAACAAACTGTAGAGTTTTCAAACCCTTACTGTAGAAAATTAAAAGAGTCATGCACATGTTAATGGTAACGTTGCTTCTGCAGAGAAAAAACGGAGAAACTCACTAAAGTAGTAGTAGTAAAAAAAGAGTAGCGAGGGTGTAGAAAACGCGTAACGATGGAATGGTTGTTGAGCGAATAGGTTGGATACCGTTGCATTAATTAGATGAATTAATGAGATGAATAACTCATTAGCAAAGGTGCCACATGTGGTTTCCCCATTTGGAATTGTTGTGTTATATACTTACCTATACATTTAAACTCTTAAACTTATTTGATCTTTGAATTCAAATGATGGAGGAAATAAGGAGCGCTAATGTCAAGTTTTTGCTCCAGCTTGGAAAAATTGTAGATCCGGGACTGTATATATCATGTATTATCTAAACTAAACCACTAAAAATGAGCACTAAGAATAATGACCCCGGACGAAGAGGAGTTGCGATGAGAATGCAATTACGAACCGTTGCTTGAAATTCAGGACTAATTACTACAAACGAAACCTGAGTTTTAATGAACTTTTTTACTTGATTGTTTAAATATGTTGCACGAAACGTATCGCTGAGAATAAAATATTCTACTACATTTTAAAGCGATAAATTTTTTAGAAACTCTTCTTCGCATCTAATTTTTCCGACTTTTCAGTGCTGCCGCTAGCTGATAATGTAGATGAATCAAATTGGTCTTCAACTGCAGTAAAGATGAGACTGAAATTGTTTATAGTCCACGTATGTCTAAGCTTGACAACTTCAATTCGTGTAGAACTGCAACTTTCAAAAAATTGGTCTTCTTCAACATCATGTTGTGAACATGGAACTAAATCTTCAACCATTGTGGTAAAGTTCCTGTGGTCAGATTGATTTTTTTAATCTAAAAAAAAAAGAATAGTTAATTGTCAAAGCAATTAAAATAATAAATGTGGTTTTCAAGAGGAAGCTTTTGGGTTGTGTCATTCTAACTCAACTAATCTTGTCTTACCAGAGAATATTGGGAGCTACGCTTCGTGGATCTTTATATAAACTCTACATTGGCCAGTTGTCGCACGGACTGTTCATGTATTGTACGAATAAATGAGTATTCACCCGCCATCAGAAACTTTTCTGTTCATCAAATCACAGAGTTTGAGTGCTTCTGGTCCAAACTTACAAAGTAAAGCTAAATCTGTAGAAACGAATATCAAAATTGACGGCCGACAGACCCCACTGAAACACTAAGATAATGTCCAAAAGCGTATAATACAAAAATATTTATAATGATAGCTTGTGCAGACAAACGGTGTACAGAAAGTAGCCGTCCAAATGTCTTCCAAATTTGGTTGACATGTATAACTTTCTGTAATGAACATCCCGCTCAATCTAAATGGTCAAAACGATACACTATACTTCACTAATAAGGGCAACATAAATAAAACCTCGTTTTCCAAATCGCATTTTTGATTTTGCACTAACTTTTTCGGTGCATATTGGTCAAGCTAACGAATAGGCCTAATTAAGAGCTCCACACGCCGCAGCCTATTATGCAACATGCTTCTATTCCAAGATGTGGATGTGTTTGAATCATCCTTTGGAATTCAGGCCTAATCATTACAACTGAAACATGAGCTTTAATAAATCTTTTCACTTCAATGTTTAAATTTTTTGCATAAAACATATCGCTGAGAATAAACAATTCTACTACATTTTCAAGCGATAAACTATTCGACAATGCTTCTTCGCACCTAATTTTTAGTTCTTCCAAGTCATATTTTTCAGCTATACCTAGCAAATAAGGGGCCCTTTCTTCCCATTTATTTATTTTTCCAGTATACATGTAACGTAACATTTCGCCCAAAACTTCATCATTCATATCGGTTATTTCGACTCGATTATTTCTGTTTTCTTCCGTATCATGCTGAAACATGACTCTGAAAACTGGGCTTCGACCGGATAAAATTACTTTGTGGGCTGAAAATTCTCTTCCACCAGCGCAAAGTATCACATCGCTTAATTGTTTGTTTTCGAGTAGAAACGTGAAGTCCACCGCCAGAGCACTTTGTGGTGTTTTCGGATTTGCTAGTGTTGAAGTTTCACAGCCGGTCTTGTAAATAATCTCACAAACCATGGTAAGCTGATCGTGAATTAAGATCTCATGTTTTTTATTATTCAGAATCTCCCGTTTTTCAAAAAATATACACACTGAATTATTCCAATAACTGACGATGTTCCTTCTAAATAGTTTTGAACCACAACGTTCGAATGCCTTCTCGTTTTCGCCTTTAGGATTCAGAATATGCCACTTGTATGCTATTTGTATTTCGTGCATGTTGCAAGCAAGTAGGAATAAATTACAAGAAATGTAATAATCATGTTCACCGACTTTTCTTGGGAACAGGCTCAAACAAAATTTAGACTTGTTATTATGCATTCCAGCTAAAAATGCAGACGAAAACATTTCTTCGTCTAGGTCAGAGCATGAACTAAAATTATCTATGGTCCAAGTGTATCTATGCTTAACAAATGAAGTATGCGTAAAGCTCCTGCTTTCCAAATATTCGTCATTAGAAAGTTCCACATTACTTTTTGAACATGAAGGTGAATCTTCAGCCATGGTGATAAAAATTTCAATATTTGGAACCACCTGTTAATCTACAAAGAAAAATAGTTTACTTTTTAATTATTGCATTAAAACCTGTACTAGGTTTAGGTTTAGGGTAGTTTATAAGATAAAATTATATAAAAATGCCCCCCCCCCCCGCCCTAAACACAATCCTAGATCTGAGTCTGTATTCCGTCGTAATAGTTAACTGTAGTTGCGTATCTCCCATAATGCATACGCAGCGCCTATTTTCATAATCAGTGGTGGCAAAAATATCTATTTAACGTTCAACTTGGCCGAGAGAGCAAAAAACGGTAAACTATCTATTACAACGCTAGATCCGTAACTCAGATCTAACGCTAGATCATACATTGTAATGGTGACTTAAAAACACCGAGTTAACGTTAAAATTTTTAACGAACCGTTATAAATAAACATAATGAATAATTATTACTGGCTTATTAGAGTTTTACGGACGCTTTCTATTGGTTAACTAGAACATGTTATTTAAGTGAACATTAACGCTTTTATTACGAAATTGGCCCTTAATATGCACTTAACTACAATTCTTTTAGGGCTGCTTTCATAAAATTTTCAAGAAACTGTTAAAAATAAAAGTGGATTTTTATTGGCTTCTTAAGGTTAACAAACTTTCTGTAATGGACCTATAATGAGTTAGAGATTGAAATTTCGTACATTTATGTTATTTAATATTTTTGATTTTCTTGGTCTTGGTGTGATTAAAGCACACCGTCAAAATTTTTTTTCAACGCGAATATATCTATCCTCTCATCCATTGATTTGGAGACTAGTCTACCTCCTTAACCCCTGAGAATGAGATTGAAATTTTGTACACTCAGAGAACTTAACATTTTTGATTTTTTCGCAATGGTTAGATTAAAATACATTTAATAACTCGGTAATTTTAATTTTTAAGTTGTCATGCCATTCAGGGCTACCCGGTGGATAAAAATTTTTGTAACCGACTTTAAAACACATATTTATAATTATTTATTGCAAGTTTTTTTTTTAATTCTATTTCATACTGATGTTTGAAAATTTAACAAATTTAACTTCAGCAACGTAAAAGTGACGAGCACTAATTTAAATTAAGGACCCCTTAAACTCACAATAATAATTAATTTTTTCAAACAAGTACAATCTTTAATCAACACTTGCGCTATATACGCAATATATTGCGTAATAATGCGCAAATATCCAATATTGCCCAATATTATTTATTATTGTGCGTTTAGTCTAAATTTTACCTTAGAAAATATCTGAATTTATATGGTTTTTTGCGGAAACTTAGAAATATTATCGACTTATTAGTAATAAAAACAAAAAAAAAACACTTATTATTGATTAAAATATTGCCTTTTTGGGTAAATAAAAATCATATAAATTTAGGTCGATTTCACTTGAAGTGACTTCGTATGCTTTCCAAAATAATTTTATTTAATACAAATTTTGAGTTTGAACAGGTGCAGTTAGTTTCAACAGTCTCCAATATTTTATAAATTAATATTTTTACATTTTATTAAAAGTACGTAGTAATTTCAAAACATAGTAATTTCAAATGGTGCAATAAAATGCAATATTTTGAAATTAAAATAATGTTAATATTATAGTAAGGTTTCCGGACAACAATGATTCACAAATTCTTTTTGAATTGCTTTTTGGATATTTTTCTATTATCCTTTACCTCGGAAATTTTTTAATTTGCGGTCAAGGTTACCGTGCCACCCCCAAATAATAAATAAATAAATGAGTAATAAAATTAATTACCTTTACAACCTTTGAAGTGCCTTGAATCAGGATAAGTTTTGAACAATTGTGTTAGAAATCTATTTATTTTTCGATCACTCTGCTTCTAACAACATGAAATGAACAATTTAAAAAAATTAACGAAGTCAACTGATTATATTACCACTGATAATGTTTTATTACGTCATGGCTCATGGGTATTACCAAAAATAAATTGCTATCAGGAAAAGTTAAAAAAGGTCGGAATTTTGCTTTTGCAATGAAACGGGGGTGCAGTTGGGAAGCGATGCACATGGTCTTTATCAAATTAACATTTCATATAATTATTATTTTGTCGGTTTTTTTATGATCATAATTTTATTATAAAATTGTAGAATTTGTGTGACGAATTTGGAAATTCCGAGGTGGGAAAAATTTATTTTGATGCGGACTTACGATCACCTGTGGGGTCGGAAGGTCTTGAAATTATTATGTTTAATATTTTAATATAAAAAATTTTTGAATGATTAACAATAAATTAAGTGAAAGATTTTTGGTATTACCTTTTTAGGAATAAATAATTTGAGTTGAGAAGAAAATTTTAAAAGTACTAGGACGCAGAGCGCTATAATGTACCGGTTCATTCCTGGAGAAGATATTATAAAAATGTATTTAGATGATTCATGGATTTATTCAGAATATAATTATAAGAATTAATTAATTAAGATAAAAGAGATTGGAGAGCGGCCATCGACCTCGATAATCGGTTGGTTTGGTGTGATAGACAAATTTTATAATTTTGAAATAAACAAAGTTAATATGGTGAATAATTTTTTATTCATTTTAAGCGTAAAAGTCTTTAAATACTTGAACATCAAAGCAAAAAGAAGTTGTTTGGAAATTATTAATAATTATTGTTCGTATTTGAAAATTTCAAGATCGCGTGATAACCGCCGTATGGGAAATAGAGAATTCGGAGCGGCGATGTAAACAAATAATTATTTTTTTATTGACTGATGTAGGCTGGCAATCCATGAGAAATACAACAGATTCAATTTTTTACTTGGAAGTTAATTACTTATTATATCAAAAATTACCCAGACCTAATAGATCCACAATGAAACTTATTTAAGTTCAATACACAGAAAAGCTAAAGAGAGCCTGTATCTAAGATTTTGTTTAGGGGGGGTGGGGCAAGTTTTATGTGATTTTACCTATTTTCTAGAAAATTTGAAAACAAATAAACACAAAAACTTAAATTAAAAATTTAAAAAACCGCCGACAATATGTATTGTAGATTATGATTGTAGACGAATCCACTTACTTAATCGGTAGATGTGACGAATACGACATCTCATTGTGGAGATAGATAACCCACCCCTTTCTCTCCAAAAATTAAACTATTAAAATTGTAAAGTTAACTTTTTTTTATTCCATCACTTTATTTAAAGTTATACAGGACGTTAGTGTAATTAATAACAATAAAATAAACAACTCGTCCAAATTAACCCCCCCCCCCAATGTTCTTATTTAATCACTACTGCTCAAACGCCTTTTTATAATATAAGACCTTGGCATGCCGGAGTCTATGAAGCAACAAATTTCTATAGCAAGATGTGGATGTGTTTGTACCATTGTTTGAAATTCAGGCCTAATTACTACAAACAAAACCTGAGCTTTAATGAACTTTTTTACTTGAAATTTTAAATGTGTTGCACGAAACGTATCGCTCAGAATAAAAAATTCAACTGCATTTTCAAGCGATAAATTTTTTAGAAACTCTTCTTCGCATCTAATTTTTAATTCATCCAATTGATATGTTTCAGCTAAACTTAACAATTGGGGCGCCATTTCTTTCAATTTGTTTATTTTTCCGGTGTACATAAAACGCAACATTTCGCCCAAACTTTCTTCATCTATATCGGTTATTTCTACCCGATTATTTTTCGTTTCTACCATATCACACTGAAACATGGCTCTGAAAACTGGGCTTTGAGCTGATAGAATTACCATATGGGCAGGAAATTCTCTTCCACTAACGCAAAGGGTGACATCACTCAGCTGTTTGTTTTGGAGTAAAAACGTGAAGTCTATCGTCAGTGCACTTTGAGGTGTGTTGAGTGTTTTTGAAATATCCCCATTGCTTACTTTGTAAATAATCTCGCAAAATATGTCTAATTTGCCGTAGTTGCATTCGTCTTCAAATATCTCATTTTCTAGATCAAATAAATCCCAGTGATTTAGCAATAGAGAATTTGAGCGTATTTCCTTTCTATTAATTATAAATAATTGTGAATCTTCAAAAGTTTTAATATATTTACCTTTGGCGTTGACAATGCGTAGTTTAAACATTGCTTGTATTGAGTTCATGTTAGATCTAACCAACTTTAAACAACAAGACAAGAAATAGTCTTCACAATTATTATAAGCGTCAGTATTTGGAACTAGCACTAAACACCATTCCGACTTATCAGTGCTGCCTCTAGCTGAAAATGTAGGTGATTCAAATACGCATTCTTTTATAACAGTAGGAAAATTGTTTACAGTCCACGTATGTCTAAGCTTGACAACTCCAATTTGAGTAGAGCAGCAACCTTCAAAAATTTCGTTTTTTTCAGTATGTTGTGAACTTAAAAATAAATTTTCAGCCATTGTGATAGAATTCCCGTAGTCAAAACGATTTTTTAATCTGAAAATAAAAAATTGAAATAAGAAATGCGGCCTTTATTAACACATATTCATCGCGGTGAAACCAAATTTTTTAATTATATGGTTAATACACGCGTTAACTCTAGCGGACTTAGAATGAGCTTGTTAGTCAATTCGTGTATATGCACAGGTAAGCCGACCGAACGGTATAGTATAAATCGACCCATAGGATAATCTCAAAATGGATTGTACAAAATGAATGTTTGACCAATCAGGGTTGAGAATACTGCTTTCACATCAAACTGACTAAATGTGTGAATACCCGGCCCAATACCGTAATTATAAAACCGGCCTTGCTTAGATTGATCTAACGTTCAGTTGAAGCTAACGCGTAATTAATAAGAGGTAATTGCCACAAGTCCTTTGGGCATATAAAACACAAGTTGTAGTAGATAAAAAATTTATTTAATAAGACGTCCACTAAAACTTCCAATTAAGCATTGGATTTGTAATAAAACCACAACTTTCTCAAAACGAACAATTCTTTGAAAAGATAGCGCCGAGTTTTCAGTTCTCTCTTGAACTAACCACCATTCAATTTGAAAGTTTATCGGTGTTTTGAAGAAAAAACAGGGTATGAACGAGTTTAAAATTGTAATACATCAACGGTTAAAAACCAATTCTAAAGCAAAGAAAGTATTGTAGCCTTCATAGATTCGTAGGATGAGCGTAACCTGGATGACTATCTGACTGGTACCGCTTAAACCTGAGAATTCCAAATTCTGTTTTCAACGTTTCTGTTTTCGACATTTTGCCTTCGACGTTTTCCTTTTCGACGCTTTGTCATATAAACTTTCAAAACTAGAGTACCTATCGCATTCATCATTTTCAAACGATAAAATCTTCAACAACGCTTTGTCGCATCTAATTTTTAAGTTTTCCAATTCGTATTTTTCAGCTATATTTAGCAAATGGTGCACTCTTTCATCCAAAATGTTTATTTTTCCGGTGTACAAATAACACAACATTACAGTCAATCCTTCTTCATCTAAATCGGTTATTTCTACCCGATCATTTTTGTTTTCTTCCATATTACACTGAAACATGGTTTTGAAAACTGAGCTTCGAGCAGATAAAATTGCTTTGTGGGCAGGAAATTCTTTTCCACTGGCGCAAAGTGTGACATCACTCAGGTGTTTGTTTTCGAGTAGAAACGCGAAGTCTATCGCCAGAGCAATTTGAGGTGTTTTGAGTGGTTTTGTAATATCGCCATTTCTTACATCGTAAATGATCTCGCAAAATATGTTTGCTTTGTCGGTTTTGTCGTAACATAACATCTCATTTTTTGGTTCAAGAACATCCTTGCGTAATATATTTAAAGGATATGATTTCTGTTGAATTTCAAATGATGATTGCAAATCAGAAATAATGGCGATACATTCACCTTTGGCGTTATCAATCCATAATTTATATTTTATTCTTATTGGGGTCATGTTAGATCTAACCAACTTTAAATTACAAACCATATCATAGTGACGACAGTTAAAATCTACGTTTTCATAATTCATGCATTTTTTTTGAGCTAGCTTTAAGCACCATTCCATCTTATAGCTGCTGGCATCGGATGAAAATGTAGATGATACTAATTCGTCTTGAAATTCACTAAAGTAGAGACTGAAATTGTTTACAGTCCACGTATGTCTAAGCTTGACAACTTCAAAATGTGTAGAACTGCAGCTTTCAAAAAATTCGTCTTTCTCAACATCATCTTGTGAACATGGAACTAATTCTTCAGCCATTGTGGTAAACTTCCCTTGGTCAGAATAATTTTTTTAATCTAAAAAAAAAAGAACTGTTTATTGTCAAACTGTCATCGCTGCCAATCTTTTGGCCACGCTCAGAGTTATTGCAAGGCCACACCCACGTGTGTAAAATGTCCAGGCCTGCACTGGACAGCCGAGTGCAGCAGGCCCAAGGGTACGGCAACCTGCACTAACTGTGGTGGTGACTACCCAGCTAGCTACCAGGGCTGCAAATCGTACCCCAAAATGTGGAGATCGCAAGCTCCCCTTCGACCAGTTCCCCTCAACAACCAGGCAAGACGGTACAAACCGGTCACCAATAAAAGTTCTTACGCTCAGGTGGCCCGGTCAAACCCCACCCAATCAGCTTTCTCCCAGAACGTCCAGGTGACCCGGTCAAAACTCACCCAACCAGCTTCTCCACAGAATGTATCCGAGGCTCCCAAAAAAGACAAGCCTTCTAATAATCTTCTTACCGACGACAACGGTAGATTCACCGCTTCCAAGCAAGAAATAGCCAGGGTTACCTTGGAGCTCGTCAGGTTCGGAATGTCCTCCGAGGAGATCCAGGAAACCCTCAGCCAGTTCGCCAGGTCCGACTAACTTCTTTCCTGTCCTCCAGCTCACGCCATCACTTCTAAAATCTCATGACGACAACTTTTCCCGCAGCCCTAAAAGTCGTTTATTGGAACGCCAATGGGCTGACCAATAAAAACCGACCACAGCCCCAGACGTCACGTATTCAGACACTGACTCCGAGGAGTGCGTGCACGCGCGGACAATTTGACGTTAGCCTCCGGCCCCGCAGTGCTTACCTTATAGCGCAATAATAAACAAGACACCGGCTCGACGCCGCTCCTCGGGTTTGAAATCCCTGTATAAAATTCTCAACGTCAGCTTTCTAATCAGACGAAGGAGATAAGCGGGCTAACTCCCGCATCAGCTCCGCAGATGCCAAGTGTCAGCTACAGCTACATGAGGTACCCGAACAAAGAGTGTTTTTATTTGTCCTAAGACAAAATAAAGTTAGGTTTTTATTGTCCTAGGACAAAATAAAAGTTAGGTTTATTTTGTTCTAGGACAAAATAAAGTTCGGGTCGGTCCCCCTTGAGGTAGCCTTTCACGAAAAGACCTCCTTTATTGTTCTCAAAACAGGCCCGCTAAGAGGTCATTTACAGCCCGAAATAACGAAAAATACATTTAATAACTCTCTAATTATAATTTCTGAGTTGTCATGCCATTCAAGGCTTCCCGGTGTATAAAAATTTTTGTAACCTACTTTAGAACACATATTTAACAAATTTAACTTCAGCAACGTAAAAGTGACAAGCACTAATTTAAATTAAGGAATTAATTAATTAATTAAAATAATTATATTTAATACAAATTTTAAGTTTGAATAAGTGCAGTTAGTTTCAACAGTCTCCTATATTTTATAAATTAATATTTTTACATTTTATTAAAAGTACGTAATTTCAAACAAACGAATGGAATTACCTAATTTTATTTAATATGGTGCAATAAAATGCAATATTTTGAAATTAAAATAATGTTGATATTAGTAAGGTTTCTGGACAACAATGATTCGCAAATTTTGTTAGTATTGCTGTTTGGATAGTTTTCTATTACCCTTTACCACAGAAATTCTTTAATTTGCGGTCAGGGTTACCGTGCTACCCCCAAATAATAAATAAATAAATAATAAAATTAATTACCTTTATAACCTTTGAAGTGCCTTGAATCAGGATAAGTTTTGAACAATTATGTTATAAATCTCTTTATTTTTCGATCACTCTGCTTCGAACAACGTAAGAACATAAAATGAACGGTTTTAAAAAATTAACGAAGTCAACTGATTGTATTACCACTGATAATCTGTTTTATTACATCATGGGTATTACCAAAAATAAATTGCTATCAGGAAAAGTTAAAGAAGGCAGGGTTTCGCTAAATTTCTAATAAAACGGGGGTGCAGTTGGGAAGCGATGCACATGGTCTTTATCAAATTAACACTACATTTAATTATATTATTATATTGTAAATTTTTTTATGTTCATAATTTTATTATAAAATTGTAGAATTTGTGTGACGCCCCTACTTTGGAAATTCCAAAGTGGGAAAAATTTATTTTGATGGGGACTTACGATCATCTGTGGGGTCGGAAGGTCTTGGTTTTGAGATTATATAAAAGTGGATTTTTTCAGAATATAAATTAAAAAGATTAGAGAACGGTCATCGACCTCGCTAGTCGGTTGGTTTGGTGTGATAGACAAATTTAGTAATTTTGAAATAAATAAAGTTAATATGGTGAATAATTTTTTATTCGTTTTAAGCCTAAAAGTCTTTAAATAAATTGAGCACCAAAGCAATAAAAAGTTTTTGGGAAATTATTAATAATTATTGTGTAACAATGTAAATTTGTATTTGAAAATTGCAAGAAGGCAAAAACGGAATTTCATCAAGATTGGTTATTGTATAAATTCAAAGTTGTTCCTTTTCAAAACTTAAATTTACCTATTCACTCTTAATTTAAAGCGCTCAAAATTGGTTATTACCTCTCATAGTCTTTCCTCAATAACATAAAAAAAGAATTACACTGGTACAACGTTTAGTTTTTAAGTCTTTTCAACGTTATACATATACTCTTTCCTTCTCATATGCAGCGCGCTCTTAAAGTTCAAACTCTCCTATTCGAATCCATGTTGCAGTCAACTCACATAACAAATACATTAGACGGCCTGACATGTTACTTACATTAAGAGGTTCACCACTTTTAGAGAATGCAAAAAGACTAGCACATGTTGATGGTAGATTTGCTTTAGCGGAGCAAAAACGGAATAACTCACTAGGGCAGTCTTAAGGGTAGTGCCGTCGAGTTTAGGGCTAGGAAGACGCATAACGATGTAAAGTAGGTCCATTTTCCCAGCCCCCGCCATTTTGATTTTTGGATCACTTTTTATGTCATTCGTTTGTGTACGTGTGTGCAATTATTTTTTTCGTTTGTGCATTCACCGTTCGCGAATTATTTAACAAATAAGTTTGGGGGGCTGGAGAAATGCCAGCCCCCCTCCCATCGCAAATTTTGGGTCAAAATTGGTGTCACTCGTTTGTGCATCGTTTGTGTACGTTTGTGCATTCAATATTTTCGTTTGTGCAAACACAGTTCGCGAAATATTTACAATTTAAATGGGGGGGGGGGTAACTGGAGAAATGCCAGCCCCCCCATCGCGAATTTTGGGTCAAAATTGGTGTCAATCGTTTGTGTACGTTTGTGCATTTATTATTTTTGTTTGAGCAAGCACGGTTAGCGAAATATTTTCAATTGAATAACCGGCGAACATTTTTTCAGCTTTACCCCCCCCCCATTTTGACTTTTGCATCAATTTTTGTGTCACTCGTCTGTAAATATACGTTTGTGCATTCACTATTCTCGTTTGTGAATTCACAGTTTGTGAATTATTTAACAAATAAATATTTATAAATCTCCGAGCAACAACTGCCATAGTGTCTAGATTGCAATTTATTCTAGTCTACTGAAGAATACGCTGAAAATATTTTAATTTTCCGGAAATCGTCAGCGAAACAACACTTCCCTGCGTATCTACGCGCAGGGAAATTGAATTATACTAATTAGTCCGACTATATCAGTAATTGATTTTTGCTGTTTTGACACATTGTTTATAACTATGTAGTCAACAAATTAACAAATTTGAATTTTGCTCATTTTAAAAATGTTTTTCAATTAGTGTTTTAAAATTTCGATTTTATCGAAATCGGTAGTAAAACTATATTTTTAATACTTAGCGGAAAATAAACTGCGTCAAGCGAAGTTTCTCTTCAAAATACGTAAGAATTTGTCAAAAAAGCTATAGTTTTTTTTCTTCGAATTTTCGAATTTAGTGTCAAACGTTAGAGCATCGATTGAGCCTGAATAAACTTCCATTATTTTTGTTTGAGCCTCTAAGGTTGCGAAGCTATTTGCGATAAACTAGTGGGAGGGCCGTAAATATGTTTTGCAATTTTCCTTCTCATTTTGAATTTATGTGTGCAATTGATGTCAATCGATAGAGCTCGGTATGAGCCTGAATGAGTATCAGAGAGCAACAGTTTAAGTTAATTTTTTACAAAGATATAGATAGTTGTAATTTTCGACTAAACTCCGAGCAACATGCGTTAAATCTTAAGTTTTTAAATCTCTTAAGCTGGTAATCTACATACTTTGGATATATAAATTCTTTAAATAAGCAACATTTTATTTTTTACAAATATAAAATTTTTTAATTAGAAGTAATTTATCTGAATAGAAATCATGCCGATAAAATCTAATATTGATTTAAAGTAGCTTAACAAAGTTGTTGTAGTTAATAAAGAAAAAATTTATGATCCAATGGCTAAAAAGTTTTGTGCCCCTTCAATTATGTGTTTGTTGGAAATAGTAAAGCATTGGGTAATACTACCGTTTAGCCAAAATAAATTTTTTTAAGAATCTTACGATTTAACGCATGTTGCTCGGAGTTTAGTCAAAAATTTCAACTATCTATAACTTTGTAAAAAATTGACATAGTCTTGCTCTCTGAAGCTCATTCAGGCTCAAACGAAGCTCTATCGATTGACATCAATTGCACATACAAATTTAAAACTATTAAGAAAATTACAAAACATGCCCCCCCTCAGTTTTTTGCGAATAACTTTGCGACTTTTGAGGTTCAAACGAAAATAGTGTAAGCTCATTCAGGTTCAAACGATGCTCTAACGTTTGTCAGGTAATTCATCTAAAAATTCAAAAGTGGGGGGGGGATATCTTGTCTGCAGCCCCACCCCCCTTACCATTTGTTTTTCGCGAATAACTTCGCGACCTCTCAGGCTTAAACAAAAATAATGGAAGCTCATTCAAGCTCAAACCATGCTCTAACGTTTGGCATAAAAGTTATCTAAAAATTTGAAAGTGGGGAGCCACTGACATGCACCTTATGGTTTTCCAATATTTATTTTTTGGGGCAAAAAATATTCAAACGGGTTAATATACCGTTTTTTTTAAATTCGACTAACATTTTCAAGTCGTTTTTGTGATTGTAGGCGACGCCTATGCATTACAATACGTCGCCTACAATCACTGAAACTGTGCTTGAAAATTTTAGTCGGATTTTACAAAAACGGTAGATAGAATTTTTTCACCCCAAGAAAACTATAGCTTTCTTCACAGATTCTTACTTATTTTGAAGAGAAAATTTGCTTGACGCAGTTTATTTTCCGCTAAGTATTAAAAATACCTATAGTTTTACTGCCGATTTTGATAAAATCGAAATTAAAACACTAATTGAATAACATTTTTAAAATGAGCAAAAATCAAATTTGTTAATTTGTTGACTACATAGGGGTAAAGGTCCTTAAAATACAAATTTTACGATTGAAACCTCGAACTTTTCTGAAAGAGTAGGTATATATTAAATAAGAGAATTAGCTATGACAGAATGCCTTAAATGCACCTGTTTTTTCAAAAATCGAATTTAAAAAAACTTGATTTTCGAAAGATAAATCGTTCGTGATTGGTTAATCACGGTAAGCCAGGCATTCTGTTGTCGGTACGCGTGAAGTAATGCATAGTAGTGTTGCACTTGACAAATTTGTCAGTAACTCTTACGCTATGGTAGGAATACGTTCTCCTTTTTTATTAATTAAAAATTTTAATTTAAAAATTAAAAAATTATTTAAAAATTACTTCAGAAAAGGGTTACTTAAATTTAACGAACGGTAGTTACTTTTTCGCGTGGATCCTACTCTTGCGAAGGTGGTTTTGATCAAAATTGACTCGAAGCACCCCTCGCTGCGCTCGGGCGCTTTGAGCCATTTTGATCAAAACGACAACTATAATTTAAGAATATCCCTAGGCCCGTGGATTAAGGAAAAGGTGGATCTTTGAGGGGTGAAACTCGTGAGAGTGGATTTTTAACGCAGGGTAGTTGTGCAAAGAAAAATCAACTTAAAGCACCCCTCGCTGCTATCGGACGCTTTAAGCCATTTTTCCCGCACATTTAGGGTTGAAAACCATGATTTTCGTTCGGGGTGCACTGTTGCTGCATCCCAATGCAAGTGTCGCTTATGTTGTCCCCGTTCTGCGCCAAGCTAAGACAAGTTGACAGTGCACGTACTGGCAAGAGAATGAACTGAATGAATTGATTCACCAATCCCCGAGCGACTTTGCTTAAAATTTACTGTGAAAATCGAAGTTTTTAAATTTGATTTTTGAAAAAACAGGGGCATTTAAGTCATTCTGTCATAGCTAATTATCATATTTAATATATACTCTTTCAGAATTCATCGAGATTTCAATCGTAAAATTTGTATTTTAGGGACCCGTGAGTATACCTTAAACCCTACATAGTTATAAACAATGTGTCAAAACAGCAAAAATTAATTACTGATATAGTCGGACTAATTAGTATAATTCAATTTCCCTGCGCGTAGATACGCAGGGAAGTGTTGTTTCGCTGACGATTTCCGGAAAATTAAAATATTTTCAGCGTATTCTTCAGTAGACTAGAATAAATTGCAATCTAGACACTATGGCAGTTGTTGCTCGGAGATTTATAAATATTTATTTGTTAAATAATTCACAAACTGTGAATTCACAAACGAGAATAGTGAATGCACAAACGTATATTTACAGACGAGTGACACAAAAATTGATGCAAAAGTCAAAATGGGGGGGGGGGGAGGCTGGAGAAATGTTCGCCGGTTATTCAATTGAAAATATTTCGCTAACCGTGCTTGCTCA
Organism: Rhagonycha fulva; assembly: GCA_905340355.1. NCBI lineage: Eukaryota > Metazoa > Arthropoda > Insecta > Coleoptera > Cantharidae > Rhagonycha > Rhagonycha fulva. The sequence goes on along the minus strand of HG996559.1, from coordinate 25,973,257 downwards.
AACAAAAATATAAATGCACAAACGTGCACAAACGATTGACACCAATTTTGACCCAAAATTCACGATGGGGGGGGCTGGCATTTCTCCAACCCCCCCCCCCCCATTTAAATTGTAAATATTTCGCAAACTGTGTTTGCACAAACGAAAATATTGAATGCATAAACGTACACAAACGATGCACAAACGATTGACACCAATTTTGACCCAAAATTCTCAATGGGGGGGGCTGGCATTTCTCCAGCCCCCCAAACTTTTTTATTAAATAATTCGCGAACGGTGAATGCACAAACGAAAAAAATAATTGCACAAACGTACACAAACGATGCACAAACGAATGACATAAAAAGTGATCTAAAAATTAAAATGGGGGGGGGGCCGGGGAAATGGACCTATGTAAAGTGACACGGCAACTATAACGTATTATTTATTACTTAATCAATAGACGTGACAAACATGACATCTCATCGTAGAGATAAACCACCTCTGTCTCTCTAAAAAGAAATTGATTAACTTTCTTTTATTCCATTACTTTATTTAAAATTATACAGGAAGTATGTGTAACTAATAACAGTAAAATATACAACTCGCCAAATAAACTCCCCCTCCCCCAATGTTCCTGGTTATTTTCTACTGCTCTAGCGCAGTTCTTCTTAAGAGCTAGGCACTCCGCAGCCTATGAAGCAACATACTTCAACAGCGAGATGTGGATGTGTTCGAACCATTGCTTGAAATTCAGGCCTAATTACTACAAACGAAACCTGAGCTTTAATAAACTTTTTTATTTGAATTTTTAAATTTGTTGCACGACACGTATCGCTGAGAATAAAATATTCTACTACATTTTCAAGCGATAAATTTTTTAGGAGCTCTTCTTCGCATCTAATTTTTAATTCATTCAATTGGTATTTTTCGGCTATACTTAACAATTGGGGCGCCATTTTTTTCAATTCGTTTATTTTTCCGGTGTACATAAAACGCAACACTTCGCCCAAACTTTCTTCATCCATATCGGTTATTTCAACCCGATTATTTTTCGTTTCTACCATATCACACTGAAACATGGCTCTGAAAACTGGGCTTTGAGCTGATAGAATTACCTTGTGGGCAGGAAATTCTCTTCCACTAACGCAAAGGGTGACATCACTCAACTGTTTGTTTTGGAGTAGAAATGTAAAGTCCGTCGTCAGGGCACTTTGAGGTGTGTTGAGTGTTTTTGAAATATCTCCATTGCTTACTTTGTAAATAATCTCGCAAAATATGTCTACTTTGTCGTAGTTGCGGTCGACAGAACAAATCTCATTTTCTGGATTAAATAAATCCGAGTGATATATACGTAAAGAACGTGAAAATTTCTCTTTATCAATTATAAATAATTGTGAACCGTGAAAAGTTTCAATATATTTACCTTTGGCGTTGATAATGCTTAGTTTAAACTCTGCTTGTATTGAGTTCGTATTAGATCTTACCAACATTAAACAACAAGACAAGAAATCGTTGTCATCATCATAAATGTATTTTTCTGGAGTTAACCATAAGCACCATTCCGACTTATCAGTGCTGCCTCTGGCTGAAAATGTAGGTGATTCTAATTGGTAGTAGTCACCCGTAGAAAAGCTGCGACTAAAATTGTTTATAGTCCACGTATGTCTAAGCTTGACAACTTCAGTTTGGGTAGAACTGCAACCTCCAAAAATTTTGTTTTTCTCAGTATGTTGTGAACATAAAACTAAATCTTCAGCCATTGTTATCAAATTCCCGTGGTCAAAACGATTTTTAATCTAAAAAAAAAGTTTGTCTTTAAAGTATTTGAAATAAGTAGTGAGGCCTTTATTAACACATATTTATCGCGCTGCTACCAAAATTTTTAATTATACGGTAAATACACGCGTTAACTCGAGCGGATATAGATCAATAAGCTTGTTAGTCAAATGGAATGTAGACCCCTTAACTTCAACTGAGAGCAATTTGACCATGATTTGACCAATTCAGGTTGAGAACACTGCTTTCACTTCGAACTGACTTAATGGATGTATACCCTAACACCGTAATTTTAAAACCGACCTTGCTTAGATCGATCTAACGTTCAGCTCGAGCTAACGCTTGAACTTATAAGGGGTGATTACTACAAGCCCTTTGGCCATATAAAACACAAGTTCTAGTAGATAAAAAATTTATTTAATAATTTTATTACATCATTAATTTTCTGAAACATTAGTCGTCACAGACAATTTGAAGAACATTTAAGGTGGTATATAAAGAGAGGGAGAGGTTGGAGGTTCAAACACCCTTTTATACTTTCAAGAACCTCATACCTGAACTAATTATTCTTGACAGCATCCATGACGGATTTAGAAGTCACTCGGTCATTGCATATGGAGAGATGTTCATAGAAACCATATGATTTGAGTCCATAGCGAGAACCGTGAAAAAATTGCCAAAGTGGTTCACCTCTTTGAAGAACTCATTAACCTGCTTGAATCGAACGCTAGCACGGGACAACCAAAACCTCCAATTAAGCATTGGAATTGTTACGAAATTACAACTTTCTCAAAACCAACAAATCTGTGAAAAGATATTTGAAAGTTTATCGGTGTTTTGAAGAAATTACAAGATGATATTTGTTAAGAACAAACATCAGAGCAAAAAAGGGATCGTAATCTTGCGGCCAGCAAATTCATCATAGATTCGTATGATCAGAGTAACCTGGATGACTATCTGTCTGGTACCGCCTAAAACTGCAAATTCCAAATTCTGTTTTCAACGTTTTTGATTTCGACGTTTCGATTTCGACGTTTTTCTCTTCGACACTTTGTCATAGAATCTTTCAGAACTAGAGTACGTATCGCATTCATCACTTTCAGACGATGAACTCTCCAACAACTCTTCTTCGCTTTCAATTTTTAAGTCTTCCAGGTTGTATTTTTCAGCTAAATGTTGTAAATAGTCAGCCCTTTGCTTCAATCTAATTATCATTTTTCCAAGATGTGGATGTGTTTCATTCATGGTTTGGAATTCAGGCCTAATTATTACAACTGAAACATGAGCTTCGATAAACCTTTTCACTTGAATGTTTAAATTTTTTACATGAAACATATCGCTGAGAATAAAAAATTTTACTACATTTTCAAGCGATAAACTATTCGACAATGCTTCTTCGCACCTAATTTTTAGTTCTTCCAAGTCATATTTTTCAGCTATACCTAGCAAATAAGGGGCCATTTCTTCCCATTTATTTATTTTTCCAGTATACATGTAACGTAACATTTCGCCCAAAACTTCTTCATTCATATCGGTTATTTCGACTCGATTATTTCTGTTTTCTTCCGTATCATGCTGAAACATGACTCTGAAAACTGGGCTTCGAACTGATAAAATTACTTTGTGGGCTGGAAATTCTCTTCCACTAACGCAAAGGGTGACATCACTGAGTTGTTTGTTTTCTAGTAGAAACGCGAAGTCCATCGCCAGAGCACTTTGAGGTGTTTTGAGTGGTTTTGAAATGTCACCATTGCTTCCATCGTAACTAATCTTGCAAACTATGTCTGCTCTGTCGCTACCGTCGTAACATAACATCGCAGTGTTTCGTTTAAATATACATAAAAAATCCGAATACTGATTGATTTCAAATTCTTTCCAACTAGAAATAGTGGCAAATTTATATTTGGCGTTGTCAATCCTTAATTCATACCATACGTTTATTGGTATCCTGGATCTAACCAACTTTAAATTACAAACTATATCATAGTAGGGACAGTCATAATCTTCGTTTTCATATTTCATGCATTTACATTGAGATAGCGTCAAGCACCATTCGGACTTATTACTGTTGATTCCGGCTGAAAATGTAGGTGATACTAATTCGTCTTCAAATTCACTGAAGCACAGCCGACTGAAATTGTTTATAGTCCACGTATGTCTAAGCTTGACAAATTCAATTTGTGTAGAACTGCAACTTTCAAAAAATTGGTCTTCTTCAACATCATGTTGTGAACATGGAACTAAATCTTCAACCATTGTGGTAAAGTTCCTGTGGTCAGAATGATTTTTTTAATCTAAAAAAAAAAGAACAGTTTATTGTCAAAGCATTTAAAGTACGAAATATGGCTTTTAAGAGGAAACTTTAGGGACATTCCAACTCAACTAACCTTGTATTACCAGAGTAGGTATATTGGGATAATATACCAGTTATCGCGCGGACGGTTCATGGGTTGTACGAATAAATGAGTATTTTCCCGCCATCAAAAATGATCACAGAGTTCTAGTGCTTCTGGCCAGAACCAGAAAGTTCAAAAAAATTACCATTGCAAAGTAAAGCTAAATCGGTAGAAACGTATGTTATCAAAATTGACGGCCGACAAACCGCACTATAACACTAAAATAATGTACAAAAGCGTATAATACACATAATAGTTATAATGATAGCTTGTGCAGACAAACGGAGTACCGCAAGTAGCAGTCCAAATGTCTTCCAGATTTGGTTGACATGTATAAGTTTCCGTGATCAAGATCCCGCTCAATCTAAATGATCGAAACAGCAACATAAATGAAAAATTGTTTGTCAAATTGCTTTTTTAATTTTGCACTAACTTTCTCGGTACAGATCGGTCAAGCTAACGAATAGGCCTAATTAAGAGCTCCACACGCCGCAGCCTATTATGCAACATGCTTCGATTCCAAGATGTGGATGTGTTTGAATCATCCTTTGGAATTCAGGCCTAATTATTACAACTGAAACATGAGCTTCAATAAACTTTTTCACCTTAATGTTTAAATTTTTTGAGTGAAACATATCGCTGAGAATAAACAATTCCACTACATTTTCAAGCGATAAACTATTCGACAATGTTTCTTCGCACCTAATTTTTAGTTCTTCCAAGTCATATTTTTCAGCTATACTTAGCAAATAAGGGGCCATTTCTTCCCAGTTATTTATTTTTCCAGTATAAATGTAACGCAACATTTCGCCCAAACCTACGTCATCGATATCGGTTATTTCGACCCGATTGCTTTTATTTTCGTCCATGTCGTGCTGAAACATTGCTCGAAAAACTGGGCTTCGACCGGATAAAATTACTTTGTGGGCTGGAAATTCTCTTCCACCAGCGCAAAGTATCACATCACTTAATTGTTTATTTTCGAGTAGAAACGTGAAGTCCACCGCCAGAGCACTTTGTGATATTTTTGGCTTTGCTAGTGATGAAGTTTCACGGCCGGTCTTGTAAATAATCTCACACACTATGGTAAGCTGATCGTGAATTAAGATCTCATGTTTTTTATTATTTAAAATCTCTCGTTTTTCAAAAAATATACACACTGAATTATTCCAACTTATTTTCATTCTAAATCGTTTTGAACCACAACGTTCGAATGCTTTCTCATTTTCGCCTTTAGGATTCAGAATATGCCACTTGTATGCTATTTGTATATCATCCATGTTGCAAGCAATCAGGTATAAATTACAAGAAATGTAATAATCAAGTTCACTGACTTTTCTTGGGTACAGGCTCAAACACCATTTAGACTTGTTGTTATTGATTCCAACCGAAAATTCAGTCGAAAACATTTCTTCGTCTAGGTCAGAGCATGAACTAAAATTATCTATGGTCCAAGTGTATCTATGCTTAACAAATGAAGTATGCGTAAAGCTCCTGCTTTCCAAATATTCGTCATTAGAAAGTTCCACATTACTTTTTGAACATGAAAGTGAATCTTCAGCCATGGTGATAAAAATTTCAATAGTTGGAACCACCTATTAATCTACAAAGAAAAATAGTTTACTTTTGAATTATTGCACTAAAACCTGCACTACAGTTAAATCAATTTTTCTCGAAGATAAAATTATTTAAAAATTGCCCCTGCCTTCCCCCCCCCCCCATAAGCTAAATCCTAGATCGCCTCGCCATTTTTCATGATCAGTGGTGACAAAAATACCTATTTAACGTTCAACTTGGCCGACAAAGCAAGAAACGGTGAATTATCTATTACAACGCTAGATCCGGAACTCTGAGAATCTTTTAGCGCTATCTTCCATTGTAATGGTGACTTAAAAACACCGAGTTAACGTTAAAATTGGCCAATATCATAATATGTTTAACTAACCGTTAAAAATAAACATGAATAATTATTTAAATCGGCCCTTAATGTGCACTTAGCTAAAATTCCTTTAAGGTCGATTTCATAAAATTTTCAACAAACCGTTAAAATAAAAGTGGATTTCTATTGGCTTCTAAGAGTTAACGAATTTTTTTTAATGGACATGTAAATCTACCCCCTTAACTACCGAGTTAAGGATTTAAATTTCGTACATTTATGTTATTTAATATTTTTGATTTTCTTGGTCTTGGTGTGATTAAACCACACCGTCACTTTTTTATTATCAACGCGCATATCTATCCCTTCATCCAATGATTTGAAGACTATTCTACCCCCTTAACCACTTAAGGGTTAAGGGGGTGCATTTGCACCCCCACTATTCTTAGGGGGGTCTCCCCCTATTCTGTAACTTTTCGTTATCGTTCGTTATCGTTATGAAATCGTTAAGACTCGTAAAGTTCGGTTTCTACATACCATAACATTACTATTTAATGCAATTCTGAGTGTAAACAGCTCTTAACGATTTCATAACGATAACGTACGATAACGAAAAGTTACAGAATAGGCGTGAGAATGAGATTGAAATTTTGTACACTTATGTAACTTAACATTTTCGATTTTTTGGCAATGGTTGGATTAAAATACATTTAATAATTTTGTAATTTTAATTTCTGAGTTGTCATGTCATTCAGGGCTTCCCGGTGGATAAAATTTTTTTTAACCGACTTTAGAACACATATTTATAATTATTTATTGCAAGTTTTTTTAATTCTATTTCATACTGATGACTTATTTGATTAGTCTACTGTAAAATTGTATATTTGAATCTAAATCCAAATTTAACTACGGCAACTTAAAAGTGACGAGCACAAATTGAAATTAAGGGCCACCTAAACCTACATTAATTAATTATTTTAAATTCAATACTTGAGCAATATACGTAATATATTGCGTTATAATGTGCAAATATCCAATATTGCGTAATGTTATTCATTATTGTGCGTTTATGGTGCGTTTTAGTTGAAGCTAACTAAAAATTCATATGTTTTCCAAAATAATTTTTGAGTTTGAATAATATTAAGTGCAGTTAGTTTCAACAGTCTTCAATATTTTATAAATTAATATTTTTATATTTTATTAAAAGTACCTAATTTCATGCATACGAATTTTTTTATTACCTACTTTTATTTAATATGGTGCAATAAAACGCAATTGTTTTAAATTAAAATAATATTGATATTAGTACTAAAGACTTCCGGACAGCAGATAATTTACGAAGCTTAAATTATTTAATAACTAATTTAATTTGTCCAATTTACGCACAAACAAAAAAACCAATAATATATTTAAAAAAATATGGACGACATAAACGAAATTAATTTACTATTAGCCTTTACCTCGGAATTTTTTTAATTCGCGGTCAGGGTTACCGTGCTACCCCAAAATAATAAATAAATAATAAAATTAATTACCTTTACAATCTTTGAAGTGCCTTGAATCCTGATAAGTTTTGAACAATTATGTTATAAATCTCTTTATTTTTCGATCACTCTGCTTCGAACAACGTAAGAACATAAAATGAACGGTTTTAAAAAATTAACGAAGTCAACTGATTGTATTACCACTGATAATCTGAGTTATTACGTCATAGGTATTACCAAAAATAAATTGCTATCAGGAATAGTTAAAGAAGGCCGGGTTTCGCTAAATTTCTAATAAAACGGGGGTGCAGTTGGAAAGCGATGCACATGGTCTTTATCAAATTAACACTACATAATATAATAAATTATATTGTCGGTTTTTTTATGATTATAATTTTATTATAAAATTGTAGAATTTGCGTGACGTCCTTATTTTGGAAATACCGAGGTGGGAAAAAATTATTTGATGGGGACTTGCGATCACCTGTGGGGTCGGAAGGTCGTGGTCTTGAGATTATGTTTAATATTTTGATAATAAAAGTTTTTGAAAGATTAAGATAAAGATTAAGGGTATTCCATAATACCCCCCAGACCCCCCGGTTTCACATTTATTTGTTTATATTTTACACAAAATACTCTACAATAACTCACTCAGTAATAATCAGTAATAGATTAATAACAATAAAAATAACAACGACGTAGAATTTGTTTATCAGTCTTTACATAACGGCTCATATTTTTGTTAATAAATATTTAAAATAATTTGATAAAAATTTATATAAAACTAGTTTAATGTACACTTAATAAAATAACAATAATCCAAATCCTTAATTAATTAGTTACCTCTGTGAAAATAATTTTTAAAATCTAGATTACTTTTTCGACCGTCACAGTGGCTTTCCCCCTTAAATTAACACAAGATGAAAAAAAAATTAATATTGTATATAATATAGGCGCCATCCATAAGAACCTAAATTAAATTTTTACAAAATGTTTAAAAATAGACGTCGATTAAATAAAAGCACACAATTTTTCTTTTTTCTGTTGGCTAAACTATAGAGAGCGAGAAAGCTGACGTTGGCGTCCTCGAGAGATAAAATGTCTCATGATAGAAGTTTACTTTTTTAAAAATAGAGGCGCTAACGTCGAGCGTTCTCGCGCTCTTATTGGAGAATTAGCGAAAAATTTCGATAGTTGATAAAGTCTGCAGCTGTGCCCACAAACGTACAGAAGTCACTGTTCCTTCCGCAAGGAAAAGAAAAATAGAGTCACGTATTATTTTATTAACTTTCACTGGAGTGTTTGGCTGTTAATTATTGTGCAAAAGTAACTGGATCCATTTTTAAAATTCTGTTCCACAGAAACCGAAGGCTCCGGTGCCTTTTACTAAACGGAACAAGTAAACCAAATAATACCAAGATTTCCAATTTTGATGCTTTGCTTTTAGATCTCCAAAGTGAACACTTAATGCAAGTTGATTGGGAGAAATGCACTTTCCAAGAACTGGACGTAACGGCTACAGATTTATCAACGGAAGCCTTGACCGATATGTTCAAGGATTCCAAGTTTGAGATTCTTAAGTGCAGGTCAACTAAATGGCTTTTGATTGGAAACGTTCGGAATCTTGTAAGTGTTTTTACAGTTAACGGAAGCAAATCAACATTTTTGAATTTCAGGTAGCTTTAGATTTGGACAGCTCTGATATTCTAACCGATGATGAGCTGTACAAATTTTTGTCAAAACACGGGCATCAGTTGCAAGGATTGTGTCTTTCAAGGATGACGCACATAACAGATTCCCCTTTGCAAAGCGTTTTGCCTATTTTAAACAACGCCAGGTGAGTTTTCTTAAAAGTTATTTAAAAAAAAACTGTTGTTGACTTTGGATTTTGCAAGATTTCAGTGATGGGTACCCAAGAACGACTAGGAGGAAACGTCCTAATTGATCGACTGATGGATGGTATTGCAATTAACTGTCCAAGATTGGAATAATTGGAATTGAGGTGGAATCCAGAAAACTTACGTTTTTTAGATAAAAGTCAGAAGGCTGCCTCAATTGGAAGAGTCTCGTCATCAGGTAAATGAAACCCAAATTTCAGAAATTCGTTTTCTAATTTATAACATTTCAGCGATGGAAGGTACTACGAAATAGTTAAATCTAATTTTGAGCGAGCAGATAGGATGACAGTCCTAAGAACTCTCACCAACTGTTGGGTGTCAAAATATTACTTCTTAAATAATTATAAAGATCTGATTTTTAATTAAATACTAAAATTTCATTTCGTACATTAAATTTTAGGTATGTATTTTTTGATTTCCTTGCCTGACTTCGTGGAATGTTGAAACAGGCACACAGTCAAAAGTGCGTTTCGAACAGACAGATAGCATTATAATAAATTATTTCTCGATAACATAAATCTTTATTCGATCTGACAAAGCCACATACCTATTTTTCTTTAGGTTAGCCCAATCACTACGACTGAAATGCTTTGCTAGCTCTTAAGGGTATGCAACCTATGGTGCATTCTAAAAGGAAAACAAAGTGTTTTGTTTTATTTTTTGCTTTGCTGTCGCTTAATCCATAATGGTCTAATAAGAAGCATCAATATGGGTAAAATGATCAAAAATCGGCAGAAGTATGCACAAATGAAGAGAAAAACTTCTGTTTTTAGGGTAGCCCAAGGATATAGAACGATATCTACTAACGCTGTACTGGTGGTGGCATCACAAGTTCTAATTGATTTGTAGGGTAGGCCTAGAAAAAAAAGCCAAATTCGAAGATCCTTCGTACAGCCGAGCTCAACAGTCAAGAATAATATTAATTTGGATCCATCCTTAGAATAGTGCATTTTTGTTACCCCGCCTTTTTTTGATTGGGAGCAAGGAGAGTTACAGCTTACAGCCTTCTGCCCATCCCCAACTACGTCCCTGGATTTATTTATTTTATACAAGATTTATGAACAAATAAAACCTTCTTACAAAATTTCATACATTATTATTATCAGGTATCCATTCCATTTGAAATATGCCTACTTTTTTGAAAGTCTTTATGATTCATTTACCAAGGTGAATCACTCCTCGTTTTCTCTTCTTCGATACTCTAGATCGATTTCACCATAGCGTGTGGATGCTCACTGGAAGACCGAGCTAAGAAATTCTGACTTGTCCGCGATTTGAACCCAGAATTTCCGCTCTGTACTCAACCAGCGGTCACATCCGGCACACAACCCGGAGCTGATGCAGGCAAAGCCCGCTTATCTCCTTCATCTAAATGAGACTAGCTTTGGGAATTTTGAGGAATTTTAAACCCAGGATAGCACTGAGCCCTGACGGTTTTGAATGTTTAGTACCTGTTACCGGGAGCATCAGTCACACACCTGTACATTACAGAACAATAACACAATACGTGTAAAATTATACGGGCTTCCAAATTGAGAATACGGTCCTGGCTACTTGTAGTTGGGGTTGGTATGGATCTTGGTAGTTTACAAATAAAAACAGAAAAGGCAATACAAAAATACATAATATTTGTATAAATACGGTCTTGATCTTGGGGAGTCCGGTCCTGTCTTTTGGTGGTTGATTTTTGGTTAGTCCCTGGATTTTGATGTGTAGTTTGGTTAGGACAGGAGAGTGTTGTCTTTTTGATTCTGGGGGAGTTTTTTAGTAACCACCCGGATTAGCGTAACCCGGATCAACAGGGTTTTCGTCGCGGTCCCTGTTGAGCGATAGTCTTGGGGCTGGTCCTTGTCTTTGATTGGTCTGTTCGAAAGAGGTAGGGCGTCTGAGTTGGCGTCGCTAATTGTTGTCCTTCTTGCATCTTTGGTATACAGGCTCTTGCTTTTCTTCTTCTTCTTCTTATTGTCCCGATTACCACTGCTTGGATTTTTTGAGTCCTTGATTGGAGCAGTCATGTAGAACACAAGTTCCTTTTTATTTGCACGGTCGCCTGCTAGCTCAGCGCGATAGAATGCTAGACGCCTTATGACATCGCGTTTGTTCCTTAAGAGTGGATCCGTGTCGGGGGTGCTGGAAACCAATATTCGAGGGGGGTCCCTTTGTACTTGAGGTGATGTAGTAGTTTTCGATGCGTTGCGATGTCAGCCTTGAGCGATTTGATCGATTCGGTCAGGCATTCAATCCAGAAGGAAAGCTCCAATTCTTCCAACGTGCTGGGTTGCAAAACCATGGTTATATGTTAAACTTGTAGTTTGTTGCTGGTTCATACTGAACCTAACCTAGAAACTTCACGTGGAAAGTTGGAACGTAATTCTATATCGGTCATTCACAAGCGTATTCGCCCTTAGGTTAATCATTGGTCACGATAAAACGGTTGGTAGTCTTGATAGGTGTTTACACTTCGGTGGTCTGACGTTGCGATGAGGCTTACCTACCGAACGTATTCCAATTAAATGTAATTATAGGCGTGGGGGTGAACTTTGGGAGGAAGGGTCCAGCTATCAAATCTTGCTTGGTAGGGGGAATGTAGTCTCTTATTGTAGGGTACCGTATGTAAAATTTGAAGAAATAGATGTGAAACCGGGAGGTTTGGGGGGTATGGAATACCCACCGACCGAACTTGAACAATACGTTCACAAACTTAAACAGGATATTACCAACTTTTTAAATTATGCTACAAAAACCACACAAATACCGCTCACTCGACTCTCAGTCTTACAACACCTCTTATAACTAATTCAAGAAAAACGACATGCCCACAAGGTCGCAAAACTGACCTGGCACCCCGACGATATAAAAAGAGCGGCGGAGCTTCGGAATCTTCTCAAATCCAGACTCCAGGGCTACTCTAATCAAAAATTGAAGAATAAAATCGAATCCTTATCTTTTCAAAGCCGACCAGGATGTGCAATTGTAAAATCCCTTAAAGCCGTTCGCTCTTCCATCCCAACTCTTATAAAACCAGGCAAAACACATGTATACTTTCCCCTCGACATAGCCGAATTGTTCGCGGACTCACTTCAAGACCAATTTTCTCCCAATACAGTTAACACATCAGACCGTAAACTCATTTTAAAAATTAATTAAACGATTTATTATTTATTATTGTAGGTATATCTTATTCTGATGACGGACGATATAATCGTCTGAAAGCTTAATAAATCGTTTAATTAATTTTTCATTTTAATAATAACTCGATATTTTGAAGTTTAAATATAATTTAATATCAACGAGTTAATAATTTATCTATTTAAACTAATTTTCTTTTATTTTCAAAAAAAAATATTTTTTTAACATTTTGGGGAGGGGGGGCACGTGCCCCAGGTGCCTCCCCCTGGCTACGGGTCTGGTATGTACAAGGTACATAAGATAATATCAATACACAAATTGATGATTGATATTTTATATTGATTGATTGATGCAAAAATAAAAAAAAGTTAAAAACATTGATTTAAGATTCAAACAAATACTAAATCCGGATGTAGCTCATTAGCGTAACAGGCAGAGTTGCCAGCTTTAATCTTTTTTTTTACAACGGGGCAGCTACAAATTTAAAAATGTTGTGCATGCCACATACCCGAATGTAAGAAACTCAAAGACATGGCCAGCCAACTTTTTTCTGGGGGGAGCAATTCCAAATTTGGACCCCCGGCAATCATTAAACGGACCTCTTAAAGGTCCATGGACTACAGATTAAGAAACCGTGAGTTAATATGATAAAAAAAATTTGATTTATTGCAAGCCTAAAAGTTGTGAAATAACTGGACATCAAAGCAAAAAGAAATTGTTTGGAAATTATTAACAATTATTGTGAAACAAAATAAATTCGCATTGGAAAATTGCAAGGTCGTGCGATAAGCATCCGTATGGGCATAAAAGAAGTCAACCGATAAATCTTAATACTACAAATAATCTGTGGTTTTTTTTACGTCATGGGTAGGTATTGCCAAAAATAAATTGCTATCGGGAAAGTTCTCTGAAATTAAATGAAAAGGAAGTTGAGTTGGGAAAACTTAACCCTGGAACTGGGGTCTCAGAAACCCCAATCGTTGACATTTATTTTATAAAATTTATTCCATCGTTTAAATTTTTAATAATGATATAATAATAATCATGACTAGGAAAAATTGAGTAGTAACTAAATTTTCTATATTTTAATAGATAAGTTCCTCTTCATGGGATTGTCAATAGCCAAACCAATATTTCTCACCTGAAGACTTAATATTATTGGAAGAAAAAAATTCAATTTACTTAAAATGTAGGTCTTGAATTTTTGTGATAGGAAATTATTTTTCATCTTATTCAAGAACAAATGAATGTGATTCTCGTTGCATTTACCTTCGTAAAAAATCGGATTTTCCAATTTCTAATTTTCATCCATCTTAGATCGGTGCTCCCCAGCTAAATACTTCCTGAAGTATGACCTACGATATGTTAGTTCATTGAATTTATTTTTAGAAAAACCAAAAATACTTTTTTAACTGCGCCTAGCACCATAACACATCTGTTCGAATACATGCAACAGTAATTTATTACAATTCAGACACAAACAATTCTTTCATTAACAAAGTTGCCAAAAAATCTCGTTTTGTCTAAATTTTGGTGTAAGTCAAGTTCAAACTATTCTAGCACGTACCCGGACGTAGCCTAACTATTTTTGCACTAGTTAATTACTACTTGCCGAGTTTAGTTGATTAAAACAGCCTAGTGCATTGCAAGTTTTCCGTGGTAATAATTATGAATGTCTGGGGAACCCTCGACATCGCCACTGCTATAGTGCGAGATGATCTTAACAGCAGCTTCCGAAGGGCGAAGAAAACGGTGAGTAAAAATTTTTGTGTTAGTTAAAAAAAAATTAAATACTATTGGCCAATGTTTGGCCAAAAATGTTACTTAATCTTAAACTTTTAAAGCTCAGATTTCTTAATTAAATATTTTAATATTTATAAAAAACTTTTACGGTCTAAAGATTTTTTGATTGATTTTATAACGTACTACTCTAGAGACTTGTTCTGCGCGATTTGGGAGAGAAAGGAAAATTCTATCTGTACAGGGGGAGGGGGAGTTCACTTTATAATTTGAACCAATTTTTATTAAGAGGGGCATTTTTTTCAGGGTCTTTTTAATTTAATCAACAGATGGCGCCTACTTAAATATTTTTATAAAATAAGAGAAATTTGCTATATTTAAAATATAATAAATTCGTTGAGATAATACTATTCTATAAACAATATTCTTGATCTTAAGCTATTTTGAGTTCGTAATATTTATTTATAAAAACACAATTCATAATTAAAGTTTAATTATCTTTTTTTGTAAGTGAGTGTGTTTTGACATACTCAATACGAACTCAAAATAGCTTAAGATCAAGAATATTGTTTATAGAATAGTATTATCTCAACGAATTTGCTATATTTTAAATATAGCAAATTCCTCTTATTCTATAAAAATATTTAAGTAGGCGCCATCTGTTGATTAAATTAAAAGAGCCCTGAAAAAAATGCCCCTCTTAATAACAGTATATAAATTACTTCATACTTTTATAATAGCATATCAACTTGCTATGATGGAAATCTTAAAGCCAAAGATTAATCATATCTGAGTGCATGTGGGAGTAGCGCTAATATAATAGCAGTATTTTGATCGGAAATTAATTGTACTTACTTTTGCCGTAAGAAATTTAGAGTTATCGGCTCTCCTTGCAAATTCGTGGACGTGCTCCTTACTTAGCACGTTCGCTTTCTTGGCAACACGAGAGTCGACGTTACGGCGCTTACAAAAGCTTACGACCTCGTGGAACCCACCGATGTGCCGTGCTGAATCAGCAACGTGGATTTAAGCATCGACAGATGCGACCACAAGGTCGAAGCTTTGCAGCTCTCCGATTGTTCTTGGAGGTACGCAAGGATGGTGTCCTGATCCACGTTGCGTACCTTCACCTCGTGCTGCTCCAAATATTTTCAGAAAGCGCTCGTACTCTTTCATGTATATGTTTTTCGATTTGACCGGCAGCAAGCCGCTCTTCGCTACTTCAGCTCTTTCTTTAATAGATTTGCCAGCCATTGCAACACTCACACTCACTTAAACACGTCTGCTCAGAATCAAATTACAAATCGAATTGAACATGGCGTCCCAACATGAACGCCCTCCAGGGTACCAACTGATGCCAAGAAAAACACCATAGTTACAAGTAAAAGTAGGTTCTACCAAGATGTCAATTAAAACGTGTTATTTTTTATGAAATTTACGCAATTATTGCATAAAAATTGTATATTTTGTCTGATATATTTCCTTCAAAACAAAAAGCATTTCATATCACACGGACGTTGGGGTCTTTTCGGCCATCGGCTTCTTCTATTCCCTTCGCCGACTAGCGGCTCAGCTCATAAAACACGCCTTTTGCCGAAAATTGACCGTCCTTATGATATAAACTACTATTCCTTCATCTTCCGCAAAATTTCTTTATTGGATATTAGATACTTTCTGTAATAAACTTGACGGTAGCAGTTATCGTATCATACACAATCACATATATAAAAGACCAGCACGCTGTTGCTGCTGCTCCAGCGTGTCATTTTTCACTCTGATTGGTTGTTGTCGTTGGTCGTACCAACTTAAAATCACCTTAGTATTCCATTCAGAAAGGGTTATATATATTTCTAGATGGAGAGGTAAAGTAATTTTAAGTTGGCACGACCGACGACAACGACCAATCAAAGTGCGTTGTGTGTTCTAAAAAACAATGACACGCTGAAGGAGTAGCAGCGTGTCATTTTTTTAAAACACACAACGCGCTCTGATTGGTTATTGTCGTTAATCATATCAACTTAAAATCACCTACCCTGAGATCAAGTAGCAAGTTTTCAAGCTTGATGGGACGCCCGTCCGTGGTTGAGCCAGTTATATTAATTAAACGATCCAATTTTTTACTAATTTAAAATTACTTCCCCTGGGTTCGAGTTGCATACCAAGTAAGTTTCAACTAGGGTACTTATATATAAATTTTATCTCGGTTAATTCGAAGATTATCCATTAAGAAAATTTAATATTCGACTTTTACATTTTCAATAAATGTATTTCACAATAATAAACGAGCAGCACAAGCAACTTCTCTACCTCCCTCTCCTCCTTCAGCGTGTCATATTTTTAAGACACACAACGCACTCAGATTGATTGTTGTCGTTCGTTTTTAGCAACTTAAAATCTACTCCCCTGGGATCGAGTTGCACACCAACCGAGTTTTCAACGTTGAGGACGTTTGAACGCGAACAATTAAAATTGTCAGAATTAAGGATTTATTTTTTTAATTGAGAATGTTAAAAGAGTAATCAATCGGTTGAGCTTAGATTAGTGTTGGTATTTGAAAACAATTTTTTTTTTATTTAATACCGCTAAAATAGAGATCCACCGACTAGCTGCCCGTCCATGGACGGGCTTTTCAGCTAGTCAATTAAATAAAATTTTTAAAGAATTTGAGAAAATTATGTGCTTAAAGAAGACAAGGCCGTAGTCCATCGCTGGAAATGGACTTGATGGTAATATACTCTTACAACCGATCTTTCCAATAATGTCACAAACTATGGTAAGCTGGCCTTGCAAATTTTTACATTTTTCATAATAATTAAATGTACATAAAGAACGCAGTGAGCTGTTGTCAGTTACGAATACGAATAGAATTCTACTACTGCCACTGCATACCCTCAAAATTTCACCTTGAGCATTCTGAATATAAAACTTGTAATCTAGCCCTATTCCATTCATGTTACTACCAATAATACGTAAATAACAATGAATCTTTCGATGATCTTTACTTGAATTCAAAATCAATCTGCATTTAGACTTGTTATTGCTTCCAACCGAAAATGTAGGTGAAACCAAGTTTTTGCCGGTGGTAACGTAAAACTGTAAATTATCTATGGTCCAGGATTGTCTATGGGTAACAAGTAAAGTTTGTGTAAAGCTCCTGCTTTCCAAAAGTTCGTAGTCATTTTTTGAAGAACTTGGAAGTGAATTTTCGGCCATAGTCATAAAAATTTCAGTATTTTGAACCACCTATTAATCTACAAAAAAAGACAATTTGTTTTCAAAATATTGCAAAAAAAATTCCTCAACAAACAAAACAGCAAGCTGATACTAGAATCTACCGATTGTAAGTCGCATTGGTAACCCCCTCAACAAAGGCAAGTGGAACTACATTTTTGAACTTTGTAATCTTCACAAAATCAATAAAAACTTCAAGAAGTAACCCAAACCGTGTGAACGAATAGATTAACAAAATCAAAAAAAAAATTTTAAAAAAATAATTTGTTTTTGAAAGTAGGACCACCAAATGCTGTTAATGCGGAGTTGCTACATGTATGGTCACGGCTTGTAAGTATAGGAGGCAGTAGTTAACTCCTATAGAGCTAAACGAACAATGAACTAACCTATTACAACTAGGGCTGGACGATATCCAAATATCAAATATCGATAATTATCAAAATATCGATAAATCGTTATTTCAAAATATAATATCGGTATTCTACTGATCGATAACTATCAATATTTACCAATAAAAAGTCTATGCTAGATATTACATTGTAACCGTGCAGGGGCGTTTCTAGCCAACTGGCTTAAGGGGGGGGGGGGAATTTACCTATATCAATGTAAATTTCAACATAGATTGATTTTTTTTATTGAAAAATAAAGGGTAAATAATAATCACCCAATTACCCCCCTCTGAAACCGCCAGTGGAACCGTGATTAAAAACACCTGGTTAATGTTAAAATTGGCCGTTAAAACGGAGTCACTTGAGCTACTCAACTAGCGTATAAATAAGTAAAATTACACAAAAACTTACCAAATTGTCTCTATTTAATTTCAGATTTGTAATAATTCGCAATTACTTTGATTTACACTTAATTAGAGTTAATTCTAATTTACAGTTGTTACGATGTTACTACCAACCTTGCAATACCAACGTGAGAAATCAAATGTTTCTCGACGATACCAGGCTCTGCTTTATATATAAAAAATGTCGTATCTTGTATGTCGTAATTTTTCAAAAATTAAATTAATTAAACTCTAATTTAAGTGTTAATTGGCCTACAGCTTCTTATCGTAGGGGGTGATGTGCAAAATGTGACGCAATGGATGGAAACCGAAAGGAAAGTGCCGGACTAGCCGTTTTTGTACCCTGTGAATGAATTTGCATTTAGGTATCTTAATAAATTAAGTTTGGGGAAAAAATAAAGCAAATACATTTTAATTTCGTGTGAACAGAATTTTGAGCCCCCCTTCAAAAGAGTCCTTGTGTAAGTGCACCTGTTGCACCTAAATATACTTAGATTACAGAATCAGTGCTGTAACTAGGCTATGACCAACATGGCCCCGGCCAATGACGGCACTGAAATTCAAAACTTCTCCAAAAGCCGTTGGAATATTTCCTTCATACCCCCCAGACCCACCGTTTTGCTTCCGTTTGTTTACACGTTGCATACATAAGGAAGTACCACCAGGGCAGAACGAAAACAACCTGCATATTTACAATATATAAAATAGATTACCCAGGCTGTGCGGCCTGAAGGCCGCACTGAAGCAATGTTTAAAGTGACAATTTATCAATATTTGATAATTTATCAATCTAATATGACAAATATTATTGTTTTATGTTTAGTTTCTGTTAACTTATTTTAAATTTGACTCTTAAAATAAAGATAATTTATATTGTTTTATCTTTATACAGTTGAAAAGGGGGAACCTATAGCTGATGAGTCACCAATTTTGATAATTATTATGAGAAGAAGTAATTGATATGTTGTTCGCAGACGCGTAAAAGCAGAGGCTCTTGACTCTCCCATAATTTTTAGATGCTGAAGTCAAAATTCATTAGAAATCCTAATATCAGTGACGGTCAAAGGGCTAATTATTAATCTTTTATTAATTTAAGCAATGTTACAGTGCGGTCATCGGACCGCATAGTTTGAGCAATTTATTTCAGTATTATAAGTAGTTTGTTTTCTTCCTGTCTCTTAAGGTTGAGTATGCAACGTCCAAAAAAACAAAAGTAAAACCGGGGGGTCTGGGGGGTATGGAATACCCCCCAGCACAAAAAAGTACCTCTAGGGAAAGAGGAAAACAACCTGTATATTTACAATATCTAAAATAAATTACCCAAGTAAATCATGAAATATTTATAAATTGTTATTCTAAACACTGCTCCAGTGCGGCCTTTAGGCCGCACAGCCTGAACAATTTATTTTAGGCATTGTAAATATTTAGGTTGTTTTTCGCCTGACCTGAGGGTACTTCCTTGTGTTGGGGGGTATTCCATATCCCCATAATAGAGTCACTTATTATGATACACTCTGTAGAAAATACATACTTAAATAATTTTTAAAAACTAAAATAATTTCTAAAGATACAAAGCAAGGACAAATATAAAATTGCAAAAATAACGGATTGAAAACAAAATTCGCAGATATTTTGGCAAAAATGCCCAAATAAATAAAAATTCTGAATTTAACTTTTTAATAAAAAACATGGAATGTTGGAATTTTTAGTACACAAGTTCAGTTTTATTTTGTTTTGAAACTAATAAACTCTTCAAGGCGAAACTAAAGCACCGGTGCATCATTGATGACGAAAAAGATAAATTAAAATGAGACTAGAATTTTCGAATCTCCACGTCATCACGAAGTTATTTTCAGATATTTGTTAAACCCTGTTCTATTTTCCCAGCTACTTAGCAGTCCTACTGTCGTTACATAAAATTCCGTCATTTAATTGTTAATAAACTGCAAATTTTACCCATCAACATGGACGGAATTATGAACCAATTGGCGGTAGAAAAATCGCAAGTTTACGTTGCTGAGGGTGGTGGTTTTAGATTTGCTACAACGGTATGTTGGTTTTTTGGAAATTGCTTAAGTTTGCCCGAAAACTGAACTTTCACCATGGCGATCACTGCTTCACTCTCTTTTAATAATTTTCTTCTGCGAAGTTTCCTTCCATTTTAACAACAGTAAAAATTTTCTTTGCAAATTTATTCGACTCTAACACAATTTTTTTTCAGACGATTGAGAAACTTCCAGACAAGGTCCTGCTCAATATTTTTGGGTACCTCACACATCGGGAAATATGTCGCATGGCACGCATATGCAAAAAATGGCGCATGATCGCTTACGATACCAAGTTATGGAAACACGTGTCATTACGTCCCGAAGTCTCAGGACTACACGTCGGTTCCTTGGAAGCGCTCCTGGCCTTGATCAGCATCCGTTTCGGACCATCGTTGCGCTACATAGAACTTCCGATCGAATTGATCACCCATACTGTGCTACACGAACTCGCAAACAAGTGTCCCAATTTAACCCACATGCTTTTGGATTTCTCCACCGCCATGCAACTCCACGACTTCAGCGAACTGCAAGGTTTCCCGACGAAACTAAAATATTTGTGTATCTGCCTCTCGGAGGTAATCTTCATGGAAGGCTTCATGAGAAAAATTTACAACTTCATCAACGGCCTGGAAATTTTACATTTGATTGGGACGTACGAAAAAGTGGAAGAAGAAGAGGAAGAAGTTTACGAAGTCATCAACGTCCATAAACTCAAATCAGCCACTCCAAATCTGAAAGTCATCAACTTGTACGGAATTAATTTTGTCGATGACAGTCACATCGACGCCTTCAGTTCCAACTGTATTCAGGTAAGTAAGTCAAAAAATTAATGTCCCTTGTTTTGGGTAGTTAATAATTTTGTCAACTTTCAGCTGGAGTGCTTGGCTGTTAATTATTGTGCGAAAGTAACCGGATCTATTTTTAAAATTCTGTTCCACAGAAACAGAAGGCTACGGTGCCTTTTACTAAACGGAACAAGTAAACCGAATAATACCAAGATTTCCAATTTTGATGTTTTTGCTTTTAGGTCTCCAAAGTGAACACTTAATGCAAGTCGATTGGGAGAAATGCACTCTCCAAGAATTGGACGTAACGGCTACAGATTTATCAACGGAAGCCTTGACTGATATGTTGACAAGGATTCCAGGTTTGAGATTCTTAAGTGCAGGTCAACTGAATGGTTTTAACGACAGCGTTCTCAAAGCGTGGATGGAAATTGGAAACGTTCGGAATCTTGTAAGTTTTTTACAATTAACAGAAGCAAATCAACATTTTTGGATTCCAGGTAGCTTTAGATTTGGACAGTTCTGATAACCTAACCGATGATGCGCTCTACAAATTTTTGTCAAAACACGGGCATCAGTTGCAAGGACTGTGTCTTTCAGGGATGACGCACATAACAGATTCTCTTTGGCAAAGCGTTTTGCCCATTTTAAACAACGCCAGGTGAGCTTTTTTTAAAGGTTATTTAAGGAAAACTGATGTTGACGTTGGATTTGCAGGATTTTAGTGATGGGAACTCAAGAACGATTAGGAGGAAACGTCCTAATTGATCAACTGATGGATGGTATTGCAAATAACTGTCCAAGATTGGAACGATTGGAATTGAGGTGGGATCCAGAAAACTTGCGTTTCTCAGATAAGAGTCAGAAGGCTATTGATACTCTTCGAGTGAAGTGCCTCAATTTGAGGAGTCTCGTCATCAGGTAAAAAAACCTGAATTTCATGAATTCGTTTTCTAATTTATGACATTTCAGCGATGGAAGGTATTACGAAATAGTTAAAGCTAATTTTGAGCGAGCAGATAGGATGACAGTCGTAAGAACTCTCACCAACTGTCGGGTGTCAAATTATTACTTGTTAAATAATTATAAAGATTTGATTTTTAATTAAATACCTACTAAAATTGGTATGATATTTTCTGATTTTCTTGCCTGACTTCGTGGAATGTTGAAACAGGCACACAGTCAAATGTGCGTTTCGAACAGACAGATAGCAATATTATAAATTATCTCTCGATAACATAAATCTCGGACAAAGCCGCATACTTATTTTTCTTTAGGTTAGCTCAATCGCTACGACTGAAATGCTTTGCTAGCTCTTGAGGGTATGCAACCTATGGTACATTCTAAAAGGAAAACAAAGTGTTTTGTTTTATTTTTTGCTTCGCAGTCGCTCAATCCATAATGATATAATAAAAAGCATCGATATGGGTAAAATGATCAAAAATTGGCAGAAGTATGCACAAATGAAGAGAAAAACTTCTGTTAGGGTAGCCCGAGGATATAGGACGATTGCCACTAACGCTGTACTGGTGGTGGCATCACAAGTTCCAATTGAATTGTAGGCCTTGAAAAGAAAGCCAAAATCGAAGATCCTTCGTACAGCCGAGTTCAAACAGTCAAGAATAATATTAATTTCAGGCCCGTAGCCAGGGGGGGGGGGCACGTGCCTCCCGAAATGTTAAAAAAAAAATTTAAAAGTAAAGGAAAATTTTTTTATAATAATAAAAATTCTCGAAAGGAGAACCACAAAAAATTTTACTTTTTACAAGTGCCCCCCCTCCAAAATTAAATTTTAGCTACGGGCCTGATTAATTTGGATCTATCTTTAGGATAGTGCATTTTTGTTACCTTGTTTTTTTTTTTGATTGGGAGCAAGGTGGGTTACAGTTTACAGCCTTCTGGCCATCCCACAACTATGCCCCTGAATTTATTTATTTTATACAAGATTTATGAACGAATAAAACTTTCTTTTAGGCCGAGCTAAGAAATTCTGACTTGTCTGCGATTTGAACCCAGATTTTCCGCTCTGTACTCAACCAGCAGTCACATCACTCCACAGCTGTGGCTTACCTACTGAATGTATTCCAATTAAATATAGTTAGTCGTGGAGATGAACTTTAGATGGAAGGGTCCAGCTATCAAACCTTGCTTATTGTAAGGTGCCGTATATAAAATTTGAAAAAATGGATGAGAAACCGGGGGGTCTGCGGGGTATGGAATACCCCCCAGCTGTAAACAAGTAGCCAAACAATTTTTCAAAAATTACATTTTTATAAAAAAGCATTTGGTAGCAGTATTACAACTGGGGGGTATTCCATACCCAGCAGAGTGGCTTGGAGTGAAACGTAAGCGACTATGAATAAGTAGGTACGAGTTCAAATTCTCAGTCACTTGTTGGGACGGTGCTAATAATTTAGTACTTGACGTAGGTACGATAAAAAAAAGTAAATTTAACTTTGCCCCACGTTGGGCGCCAAAGATATCGTAGAAAATTATTAATCGCACATTTGCAGTGTGCGACCTTGCAAACAAACCAAAATTTTCTTTTCATAAAATATTAAAACTTCTTTTCTAAAATAGAATTTTACATATATGGGGCATTCCACACCAAATCGACCACTTTTGAACCCGACCTCTTTTGATTTTCCTGAAATTTTTACATATTATACTATCTCATCAACAACAGTTCTGTGAATTTTTTCAAAATTTTTTACTCAACCCAAAAAAAGTTACGAATTTTTAGAAAAACTGCTGTTTTTTTTTTCAAACGATCGTAACTATTTCAAAAATTGACTAACCGGAACGTTTTTTTTTTGGTTTTGTTTGTTTTTAAACGTACTTTTCAGGAAAAAATGCAAAAAAAATATTCAAACTTGGATTCTACAAAATTTTTTATTTTTTCGGAGAAAATCATTAATTTTTCAAATCTTTCCACTTTTGATTTTTGATTTTTTTATTTCAAAAACAACTCCGATTTATTCCGCGTATAACACCGCAAACCCCATAATGGGCCGACATTTCTTTCTATTTCTTTTGTTTAATTGAATAATATTATTTGCGTAAAAATAAAACAAAATATTTTTTAATTAAACAAAAAAAATAGAAAAAAATTTTGGCCCATTATGGGGTTTGCGTTGTTATACGCGGAATAAATCGGAGTTGTTTTTGAAATAAAAAAATCAAAAATCAAAAGTGGAAAACTTTGAAAAATTAATGATTTTCTCCGACAAAATAAAAAATTTTGTAGAATCCAAGTTTGAATATTTTTTTTGTATTTTTTCCTGAAAAGTACGTTTAAAGACAAATAAAAACAAAAAAAGAACGTTTTGCTTAGTCAATTTTTGACATAGTTACGATCGTTTGAAGGAAAACAACATCAGTTTTTCTAAAAATTCGTAACTCTTTTTGGGTTGAATAAAAAATTTTAAAATAATTCACAGGACTGTTTTTTGTGAGATAGTATAATATGTAAAAATTTCAGAAAAATCAAAAGGGGTCGGGTTCAAAAGTGGTCGATTTGGTGTGGAATGCCCAAATATTCCATACCCCCCAGACCCCCCGGTTTTACACGCATTTCATCATATTTTACACACAATGCCTTATTATTGGTATATTATTGTTTACCTTTGTAATCATATCATGAAATAATTATAAATGATTATTATAAACATTGCTCCAATGCGGCCTTTGGGCCGTACAGCCTGGGCAATCTAATCTATTTCATAAATTGTAAATATACAGGTTGTTTTCTTCTGGTTGTCTCTTGCTCTGGGGGTACTTCCATGTGTATGTAACGTACAAAGAAACGGAAGTGAAACCGGGGGGTCTGGAGAGTATGGAATACCCCCCAGCACAAGGAAATACTCTCAGAGTAAGAGAAAAGCAACTTGCATAATTACAATATTTAAAATAGATTTCCCAGACTGTGCGGCCTGAAGGCCGCACTGGAGCAATGTTTAGAATGACAATTTATAAATATTTTATAATTTACTTGGTTATTTTCCTCTTGCCTTAGGAGAACTTCCTTGTGCGGGGGGGTATTCCATACCCCCCAGACCCCCCGGTTTTACTTTCGTTTCTTTATACGTTGCATACACAAGAAAGTACCTCAAGGCAAGAGGAAAACAACCTGAATATTTACAATTTCTAAAATAAATTGCCCAGGTAAATCATGAAATATTTATAAATGATTATTATAAACATTGCTCCAGTGCGGCCTTGGGGCCGTACAGCCTGGGCAAGCTAATCTATTTCAAAAATTGTAAATATACAGGTTGTTTCCTGCTCTGGGATTACTTCCTTGTGTATGCATCGTACAAAGAATCGGAAGTGAAACCGGGGGGTCTGGGGGGTATGGAATACCCCCCAGCTGTAAGAGAGCAACCAGACCACTCTTCAAAAATTAAATTATAAATAGTCATTTTGTAGCGTTATTACAACCCCCCGGTTTTACACGCATTTCTTCACATTTTACACATGACTCTGTACTAGAAAACTAAATACGTTCCTGTTTATAGTAATCTCTAGGCGTACGATTTTTTTTTGCTTTCCTACTACTGGGAGATATTTCAATTCTCTAGCTGGGAGGAAGTAACAAGACAACTTTTAAAATTTTGTTTCTTGAAAAGTTGTCAACAAATAAAGAAATAGAAGGATACTGGAGGTCCGGGAGATATGAAATACCCCCCCCCCTGCTGATGTAAATAAGCAACAGAAAGACTTTTCAAGAATTAAAATTGATGCGTTATTAGGTACTTTTTATAAATTTTGAAAAGCCGCCTTGTTGCTTCATCACAGCTGGAGGGTATTCCATACCCCCCAGACCCCCCGGTCTTCCATTCATTTTATTTTTAATTCTTTATACTTTAAACCCTTGTTTCTGAACATTTTTGAAAGCAGACTAACTCGATTAATCTAATCTGGGGCTCAACATAATACCGGAGTCAAGATTTTGCCATAGGCAAAAATGGTTTTAAAAATTTCAAGGTCAAATACATTAATTGATACATTTAGGGTAGGTATTATAAAACTAAACAAAACTAAACATATTTTAAATAAACATATTAAATTAACAGGTCCGATGGATGTAACCGAATTGCGTCTCACGGTCAATGTTTTTTAAGATTTTTATTACAAATCTGAATAAATAAACTGTGTGTATTAGGACACAATTTGTTAGTCATCTAGTGAGGTCTATTGAAATTAAAAATAAAAAACTAATTATAAAATAATTTATTTCTTATGAATTTGTATGAGAAATTGTAATTTATGTTGGAATGTATGGTAAGTTATAATAATAAACTAAATTAAGTTCTTAATTAAGGTGGATCTCTTTTAACGGTCCAGTAATAAAAGAAAATCGTTTTCTAACATTAACCTAAGCTCGATCGGTGGATCACTCTTTTGACGGTCCACTAATAAAAAATACCGTTTTCTAACACTAACCTAAGCTCAACAGGTATATTTCTCTTTTTCGTACTCAAACCTAGGTTTTTATAACCCCTTCCTCCAGAAATTAAAGTACGCTCGACGATGGACGCCCAAAAGGCCTTCTTGCTTTTCCTCCAACATTTGAGTCTAAAGATTCAGAAAACTCACAAAACAAATATACTGAGTGGAATTTAGCGTCCGCTTGTGTCAGGTACTCCAGTTTGCCCCCCTGGATCCGGACCTACTGCATTTAGAAACGCTCTGAAATCACATGCCCACCCTCGACAGCGGGACGCAATTTGCCGTCTCAGGGTCCAATTACTCGAGAGGGAGGTAAATCTTACTGTAGGTGGCCCCCTGCAATTTTAATCTTAGATTAAATTTTAACTCACATTGGTGCAACCGACATTCAATTTTTGATTATTTGCTTCCGTAATTATCATTTTCAAGATTTACTGAGTTTTTTGTTCAAAAACACAATTCCAAGGCAACACTAATTTGCAATTTAATTATTTAAATAATGTGAAATTATTTAAATTTAACAATAGCATAATTATGCATGAGATGTGGTATTTCTTTCTCTACACATCTAATTATCTTATGTTAGATAATAATTATCTTCTAATATAATAATTTAAATCAGAAGCAATTCGAAATCCTGTAAAATACCAAATTATATACAAGATGTAACACTTCAGACGATCTACCCAGGCCCGTACCTAGGATTTCATTTCGGGGAAGGGGGCACTTATAAAAAGTAAAATTTTTGGTGGTTCTCCTTCCAAGAATTTTTATGATTATAAAAAAAAAATTTTTCTTGAAATTTTCGTTTCAATTCACCACCTCACCCCCACCACTTTCAACTTTACAATCTAAAATTGCTATACTTTCCAATATATCAAATGAAAGCTAAGAACAAATCTTAACTTCGTACGAAAGGAAAATTAAAATCGATCAATTCGCTCTCGAGTTATTGCAAAACGTTTCTTTTAAAACAAGACATTTTTTATTTCAAATATTTCGTCATTATGTCAAATGAAAGCTACAAAAAAATGCGGTAATTTGATGTAATAAAACATAATTCGCTACCAAGGTCTTATTGATTGATGTGATGGATCTTATCCGTAATGTTTGTGTCCCCCACTGAAGCGCATAAATGGATTAACGAGATGATTGCTCACTCAATAATCGCCAATTTTGTTATAATTAAAAAAGCAAAAGATCACCTAAATCATAAATTTATTTTTTTACGTTTCTTTTTAAAATAAATTTATGATTCGGGTCGGCAACAGAAATCTCGTTAAACCATTCGTACGCGTCAATAGCAGACACAACATTCTATCGAATAGTATAATTATTCCAATAGAAAAAGGTATTATCATTTTTGATTATACTATAGTACCAGATACGCAAACCTTATGGAAGTTTAAAAAACACTCGATGTAATTTAAAAGATTATTAACAGATGGCGCTACCAAGTAAATACGGGTTTCAATTTAGTACCGCCATCTGTTGATTATTTTATTAACTACATCAGATATTTCCAAACCTCTTATAAGATTTGCTAATCTGCTAATATATCAGAATTTGAAAGGCTAAGTGTAAATTTAAAAAAATTAATAAATCAATGGTATAGTAGTATTATTTTAGAATAATTTGCAATTGACAAAACAAAACCTTTTGACCAACAACATTGAAGTTTTCAACAATAACAATGCATACTTGAATAATTAATTTAGTTTTTCCTGGGTAAAATAATAAATTTTTAATGAGGGTTACGGCAATTGGCCTTTCAAGTGTCGATTTAATCAAAAATTACACATAAAATACCCAAGGGTACAAAAAAAAGCGTTGGGATTCCATTTTCTCTTCAGTTTCTATCCAAATGTTTATTAAAAAAAAACATTGTAACAAATTTTATTATTATTTAACTTTTAAGTGTTACCTATGTACATAAGGGAATGTATCAATGTCCCATTGATAATAATAATTAATTAAATTCTAGAAATGTCCACAGAAAAAAAAATTCACAATTAATATTATAAAATAAATTTCCAATTTTATCTACAAATTTAAATTTAATAAAATTAGAGGTGGTTTCATATACTAGAAACTTGCGTTTCTGTCTGTCTGTGTGGTGGTACAGTGTTAAATCTATTCGTTTATGTACAAAAAATCACATTCAATGCATAAAATCCGAAAATTTATCACCTATTGTAATTATTTACTTCGTCGTTGTTCACAGGCTGCCCTTCGACGACGTTTTCTTTCAAATCGTCGAATTCGACACTGTGTAAAATTTCGTGGCACAGCGGACAACGATCCTGAACGTACAGCCACTTTCGCAGGCAAACGCCGTGAAAGAAATGTTTACACCGCGTAATTTTAGCGGCTTTCATATCTTGATAGCAAATTGCACACACGTCGTCCAAGCGTCTTAGTTGATCTTCGTCTGCCTCGGGCAAACTCTCGATTTTGTGGACGGCCGTTCGACGCTTCATGAACACCGACCATCCAGCTCGCGCGTCGCACCAAATGTTGAAGTACGCGTGAATGCACATCATGATCGCGCGAATCGCACCGCCGCTCTCGAACACCAAAATCCATGCTCCGTTGAAGAAGAGGAAAATGCCGAAACAAAATTCGACGGTATTGCCGAACGCGCGGATGTAGTAGACGTAGTCGTCGAGACGCTCCCAGAAGATGTCACGCTTTGCGTCGAGGAGGAATAGACCGTAAATTGCCAACGAAACAAACACTTTGACTATCACTTCGATGCTGAACGCGGACACGGCGAGCAACCACGTAGAGGTGTTGTGGTTTGACCATAAGTAAACGAGGAGAAGGATTGGAAAGAGGATAAGAAACGCGCAGACGAGAAGCGCGCGTAGGTGTCTCTTCAGCGAAGGATTATGAGATGCACTTAAGCTCATTAATAGAGGATTGACGATGTTGTGAATGAAGTGTAAGAGAGCGGTAAAAAGTAAGCAGAAGTTGCGGCACAAACGCACGAATCGCTTTTCGGGTTCTAATCCTGTAAGACCTGTCTGCAAAGCTAAAATGTAGAATAGAATAGCCGAAACAGTGCCGATGCTTTTATCGTTTTCGTCCTCGGTTAACATCAGCCATTGGAAAAACACACCGATGTGGTGGCACACGAATGAAACGACGCTGGTGATTCCTAAAACTGCGGTTAGAGTGTCGCATCCCGACACCATCAGGTCTTTCGCCAGGCGGAACAGCGGGGTGAAATCATCCTGGACGTTCCAATTTCCATTGAAGAAGAAGAGACCCACGTTTTCCGTCACGCGCAGTAACCAAAACGTGCGCAGGACTTCAGGAACACTCAAACGCAGCCATTCGGCTTCGATGAGAGCCGACATTCCAAAATTGTTGATAAAAGTGCGTGCGTGCATGTAGCCGTCGTATATCGTGTATATCACCGTCACAACCGACGACCACAGAGTATATTTGACTAAAAGTATGGGCATCAAGGCGGCAAACACCGGGGTTCGAATCAAAACGGTGGGTGGGATAGGTAACATAGATAAAATCGAGGGTAAAAGAAACGAAAATGGCAGCAGCTTGAGCCATACAGGCTCCCGAGGACCCAAATGTACATGATTAAAAATGAACGCTAGGATACACTGTACGAAATAATTTAGTATAATGTCATACGTGTGGGACGAAGAATCCATCAGGTTGTTGAAATTAAAGGATAAAATGTTTTCCAAAATACTTGTGCTTGTTAGGGTGTCACTTGAAGTCAGCCCCTGCATGGCACTTAAATTGGACCAATATGAAACGAGAACCACTCCGAATGATATTAAGTACATGTAAACCACCATCAAGTGCTTCATGCTTAAGACGAACATACACAAAGCGACGATGCATCCTATGAAAACAGAAAAAAAAATAGAAAAATGCACAATCATCGTGATAATCGTCACTCACCTAAACTGCTCAATAAGAGCCTCGCCGCGGAAAGTGCTATGTATCTGTAAAACTTGGAATC
Source organism: Rhagonycha fulva (assembly GCA_905340355.1). Classification (NCBI taxonomy): domain Eukaryota; kingdom Metazoa; phylum Arthropoda; class Insecta; order Coleoptera; family Cantharidae; genus Rhagonycha; species Rhagonycha fulva. The sequence continues at coordinate 25,942,674 of HG996559.1, read as the reverse complement.
ATATTCCAACCCGCTGATGGAATCGTTTAGGCCGTTTCCTTCGAGTTTATCTTCAAATTCGATTATATTACCCGTAAATTGCGACAAACCCAATCCGAAACGTAAAATTTCGTCTATTACAAATAAAGGAGGTACACGCAGCAGGACCTCCATTAAGCCGAGCAATTTTGTACGTAACGACATTTCATTGCAAACTTGTTTTCCACTACCTAACGAGACACAACACGAAAAATTTTAATTTGATAAAAATTTTGATCCGACAGCTGACAACTACTGTCACTTTAGAAAGTGAATTTTGGAGCCGGTAAAGCAGGTAACTGTCCCGTCAGAGATTATAATTTTGAAATTTTGATTAGTCAGGTTAATTTGAGTTGATTGGAATTACGATAAATAAATTTTATCTAATCAAACTAATTTAAGTTGGTTTAGGTGTATTTTTAGTAAAAGTTCCGGATGGATAAAAATAATACGAGCTGAGCAAAAGCAGGGCCGTAGTAAGGTATTTTAGCAACTGGTGCAAAACTGGGCGCTAATTAATTCTAAAAATTTAAAAATTAGTTTGATTAACTGATTTCTTTATTATTTTAAAATATAATAACGAAGTACCACAAGTAGTAAATGCTACAGGTCCCGCCCAAAGAATAGTAAAAAAAAGATTAGTTTTATTTTCGCCTAGAAAAAATAAACATTTTTAGTTAGGAAAGCCCTAAATAGCCTAAAATATTTATGTAATTTGATTTAAAAATATTAATTATGGTACAGAAAAAATAACTAAAAAAATTTTACTTAGCTCTAAATTGCCTTAAATATTGAATAAATTTTATTGCTCTGCAATTTGTTTATCCAAATTTTTGACAAACAATAAATTTGGAAATAAACAGAAAATATGTAGTTTGAAAAAAAAAACTTTTTAACAGTCCCTAAGTTTAACGGACCGATATAATTACACGGTGTATTTAAAAAGTTTTAGGACTGATCGCACACAAACCCCACAATGCAGAAAAAACACATATATTTAATATCAGGCTTTTACATAATTTTCACGCAAGTCGATCCTTGCAACGTTTAGACCAAGTGTATAAGTCCATCAGAGCTTTATGGAAGATCTCCACTTCAACACTACTCAGTTCCTTTCTCACCACTTCTTCAATCGATTCGTAAGTAACCCTTTCATCTTCAATTTAAGTTTTAGAAACAAAAAATAGTCTGGGGGACAGATCAGGTGAGTACCGGAGGTTCCCAGTGGTTTTTTTCGTTCCGGGGTGAGTGAGTGTGGCACGAAACACGCATAGAACTTTTTTCTTTTAAATGTTTGGTCATGATCGAGAAAACTGATCCTGCAACCAAGCTTAGAGACTTTGCAATTATTGCTATTTTCATTCAGCGATCCTGCCTCACCATCGTTATCACACGCTCAAAGTTTTCATCAGTTCAACTCGAACCCGGTCGCCATGTTCTTGTAACACCATGTATGCTTTCGGGTGTTATTTATTTTTTAAATTAAATTTTTAAAAATGTTCTGCGCCTGAAAGTATGCAATCATGGAATCTTTTTACAGAATTTTGAAAAGAGAGGTTAGCAGGATCGAAATCAAACAAGGAAGAGTAAAGTGTTGAAAAGTTTGAATTCTTTTTTTGATTTTTTAGATCAATTATTAATCGATTGATTGATTTTACGCTAGTGATTTTACACATTTGTATTTAATATCTTTTGGTTGCAAAATAAAAATTTATTTATTTGGTGACAAATTTCTATCTTTTGCAGATAGTGTCACTAAGGATACTAAGAGCTTCTTGTGGTAATATAGTAGATACTTTTTAAGGACTCACGAACCGCGTACACGCTACCCATATTCTCCGACTGTGGTTAAATACCAAAGTTTAGCTACCTTTTCCACTTTAAAATGATCAAGTTTGGTGCATTCTTCTGTAGATTATCTTTCTTCTTTAAACCTCGAAAACCACTCAAACAATCAATTGAATTTTGATGAAAGTTATCGATAGTATTTTAATTATCGATATTCAATATCAATATTTTGATATGCTCCTAGGCATGGATGTTCTTTATCAAAGCTTCGTAAGTATAGAAAGCAGCTCCTTTTTATGGATGATCCCTTACATATTGTCGTGTTCTGATCGAACAAGCGCTTAAAAGGTCCAGCAACTCAGATATTTTGGAAGCATAAGACTCGCTCAGTTTGTGAATTCAATGAGATTTCAAAATTTTTCCACAATTAAAAATAAAACTAAAATTTGCAGGGAATTAATAATAATTTAATTAGACGAATGTTGTTGTCAAAAATTATCTGATTTACACAATAAAACGAAATTTTCGAATTGAACCTCATCAACAAAGTTGAAAATCAAAAATTGGACGCAATCCATTTACAAGTCTACACATTTAAATTCAAATTTGTTACTATTCCTTGTAAATAAATTAACGTTGTATTATAAAATTTAAACATCTGAAATAAAGTTTACAAAAAAATAAAATGAATAGTTTAATTTTAAACTTCGCGCCGAACGATAACTGTTCACATAAATGGTAGCTGAATGCAGCCATCCCGTAGATTGTCTTTACACGGATGTATGGAATATGTTGAAAAGTTAATTAATTTTAACCAAATTTTTACTAATTATAAACAAAGTTCTATAAATCGTGAAGTTAATAAACCGATGTACATATAATTGTGATGTTTAATTAATAAGTTGCAATAAACAACGATTCCAGAGTCAACGAAGTAAGTCGCATGGTTAACCTCAAAATTCTCCAACAAATTATTTTCAAATTGCAGACAATCAGCGTTGAAATCGCGTAAAATAAAAGAATTTAGATACTATTTACCCTCATGATGGCTTCACACGGCAATGCTACACGTGGATAAATTAACATCGGCTTCTCGACAAAAATGGCGGACCATCCCAAAATCAACAGGTAAAATCTTCTGTTTCAATTATCACTATTCTCACACTCGAATTATCATTGAACTGATAATTAATGACTTGAATAAATTTCTACTCAATAAACTCACAAATAATTCGTAAATTGTTAATTCGTAAAATTTCCAAATTTCAACTCTCATCGTTGTTGAGTTGACGACTTCCACCATCGTCTATCAGCAACTAACTTCCGCTCACCAATTGTAAAAATTTCTTCCTCTTTCCAGATTTTTGGAAGTGCGTGTTTAATTTTTTTTGGTCCTTCAAGCCAGCCAAATTTGAATTTTCCAATAAAATTAAATGTTATAAATTATCTACACTTTTCAAAATTGTATATCATACCATCTAGCATGTACGCTGTCGCAGATATTGATCGATAGTTTGCGTCTTGCATCTGTGCCTTTAGATGTATGGGCAGAAGAGACGCAATTACCAACACACCGTCTGTAGAAATGGTTCTATATGCTCTACATATTCTAAGGGCGCTTTCCTTTAGATTTTTTCCATTATTTCTCTACGGGTTATCTTCTCCATTGAAAACACCCATATACAGCGTGATGGAGTCCGCTATAGTGCTCAGGAGCCTCCACTTGGCCTTGCTTAGGCTTCTTACATTGGGCATAATCTTGTGTAGGGTCTCTGTCGACGTTGTCGCCCTCTTGGTCACTCGTAAGATGTGAGCAGGTTTGAAGGACAAATACTTATCGATGTCGATGCCCAGCACTCTGGCCTGGTTGCTCGTCGGAATGGCTTGTCCGCCCACTAAGAACTGGACGGGTCTCATCTTTTTTTCCCCAAAAACCACCACCGCTTTGGTCTTCTCTGGGACGAGCTGCAGGCTCCTGTCATTTAAGCAATCGCAAATGTCGGCTACGGTCTTATTACTAGATCCTTGAGTTCGTCTTCCCTGCGCGCCTTGGCCACTACTGTCATGTAATTCTCAAAACCGGTGATCGTCACACCCGGTAGCGTAGCGAGTCTCAGGACACCGTCATACATGACGTTCCATAGAAGAGAGCCGAGCACTGAACCCTGCGAGACTGCTGAACACTGGCAGAGTGTGTTGCTAGAGCTTCTCGTCAACCATTAGTTGTTTCTTGTGGAAGTAGCGCTGGCGATTACGTTGAGGAGGTAGGATGGCACTTCTCTGCGTTCCAGTTCCTTTATTATCCTTTCCCACTTCGCCGAGTTGAACGCATTTCTGACGTCGAGCGTGACCAAAGCCACGAACCGTCTTGTCCTCCATGTACCCTCCTTGGCAGTTTTGATATGTCGGACCATACGCTCGACCGCGTCGACGGTGGATCTCAATTTACGGAAACCAAATTGTGCATCGGAGAGTCCTCCAGACTTGTCGATCTCTTGCTGGAGCCTGTTCAGTATTAGACGCTCGAACAGCTTTCCGACGTGGTCCAGCAAACAAATAGGCCTGTACGAGCTCGGAACGTCCAACGTAGGTCGGCGATTTTTCCGATTGTGGGGCTGATAAATTAGGTTTTCTTTTATATTATCGGAGTCGAGTCGGGCAACGTGGTTTTGTTTAGTAGTGAAATGAAGAAAGAATTTATTTCAAATTGCCGGCGGTTTGTTAAGTAATGAATGGTTCACTGAGATCCAAGTAAAATGGATTCGATGGTGTCTGGTCCATCTCGCCTAAGTCATGCAAATGACTGAGTAAGACTGGTTCAAATTAAAATTATATTTTGCAAATTATTGCAAGAACAACATATAGGCACCGACTGCCGACAAAACCATAAAATCTTGTATGAAACTCGTGCGTAAATGAATCATTATCGCACTTGTAACGTAAATAACTATTTTCAAAGATGGAGGGTAGAAATTTGGTGGTGAAGTTAAAATCTACATTGAAAAATCTCTTTCTAACAAAAACAAGATTTTATATTCAAGATTTTGTTACGGATTCCAAATCCTGAAATGGATGTGAAATCAGTAATATGTCAATTCCGACGTGAATTGCGCCATAACTTTCAAATCTTGTGCGTTAATTCACATAGCATTTATAGTCGCTAAATTTGAGTTATCGCAATAGATTAACTTTTTATGTACCTAACTAGCAAATTTTACAGTTGAAATTTAAACTATATAATTAGTTGATAAAATTTAATAAAAAAAAAATTATCCGTTATCTCACTGCAAATTAAAGACAAACTATGCACAATTAAAAATATTATAGGTATTTAAAGCAATGCACGTGCCACTTTCATCAGTGTATTTGTTGTTAACACCATCAATTGATAATGAAGGTGATATTGATTTTCTTAATTGCATTCATAAAATTTTCATCTTCTTGTGAAAACTATGAAGAGTATAATAACAGAGTTAAATATTATGAAGACTTAATTAACACAAATATCAACGAATCTTATTATTATGATTTACCAAGTAGTGCTGATGAATACAAACCAAAGACTAAAAAAATTCATGGTAGGTAAACAGTCATTTTTTAATTCTCTTTCATTTCCCTAATATCTTCCAGATTATGATTGGGTTGATTTCATTATTGCTGGTTCTGGACCAACAGGATCAGTTATAGCTAACAGATTATCAGAAATAAAAAAATGGACAGTGTTAGTATTGGAAGCTGGAGAATCTCCGTCGGAGTTCAGTGAAATCCCTGGATTGGATGCCTACCTGATCGGTTCACAATTTAATTGGAATTATAAAAGCGTACAGCAAAAGAATTCATGTTTAGGTAAAATACTCAGTTAGTAATAAAAAATACATAATTATTATACTTACGTAAAATTTGTGTTCAGGAATGGAAGACCAACGTTGTTCCATCACCCGAGGTAAGATATTGGGTGGTTCCAGCGGAATAAATAGTTTGGTGTACGCTAGAGGTAACAAAATAAACTTCAATAGATGGGCTTCTCAAGGAAATCGTGGATGGTCTTACAAAGATGTCCTACCATATTACATTAAGTCTGAAAACTGCCAAGTTGATGGAGATCCCGATTATCATGGAAAGGGTGGCTACTGGAATGTGAAGAGCGCAAAATCCGTTAACCCCCAATTTTCAGCATTTGTTGAAGCACATAAGGAACTCTTAAACTGCACTTTAAATAACGATTACAATGGAAGAAATCAACTGGGGATCTCTCCTCTTCAGTTCAGCATAATTCGAAATAAACGGCACAGCGCTGGAACCGCTTTTCTGAAATCCGTCGAAAACCACAGAAAAAATTTGAAAATACTGAAAAAAGCATTTGTTACAAAAGTTCTAATTAACCCTAAAATCAAAACTGCGTACGGAGTCGAATTCAATCATAATGGTAAACGTTTCCATGTTAGGGCAAGAAAAGAAGTCATTCTTTCTACCGGAGGAATTAGTTCTCCAAAACTCTTAATGCTGTCAGGAATTGGGCCAAAAGAAGAATTAATCAAACTTAATATTCCCTTGGTTCGAGATCTGCCAGTGGGAAAAACTCTCATCGAACCTCCAGTATTTTACGGTTTATTCGTTCGATCAAATTATAGCGCCCCTCAAAAATCAGTTCGTCAAAATGTTGAAGATTATTTAGCTTACACAGGTTTGTACGAAATTCCTGGAAATGGTCAAGGAATGGGCTATTATAAGAGCAGTTATAACAAAATTGGGGATTATCCAGACATAGGAATAAAATTTTTGGCATCGCCTTGCATAGATCCCTACGAAGCAAAATATATAAGTTTGACAAATGAAACATTCAATGCTCTTTGGTCTAAAATCGATCCCCAATCGACATTCGGGGTTGGTATTGTTCTATTCCATCCAGAATCACTTGGAAGCTTAAAGCTTGCAAGCAGTGATCCTTACGAATATCCGTTAATAGATTTAAACATGTTTGGAAATCCACAGGATTTGGAGGTTATGTACGAAGCGTTTCAATTGATTGAACAATTACTGAACACAACGGCAATGAAAGCTATTAACGCTTCGGTAGTTCACATCGATTATCCTCAATGCAAAATGCACCTACCAGGGTCTAAAGACTATTGGATTTGTGCTTTTAAAACGTTAACTTCATCGACTTACGCTTCTATTTCTACTTGCCGAATGGGAAAAAACCCTGCAAAATCAGTAGTAAATCATAAATTGCAAGTACATAAAATACGAAATTTGAGAGTTGCGGATTTAAGCATTTTCCCAGAGTCCATTTCCTCGTTTCCAACTGCAACAGCGGTTATGATTGGCGAAAAAGTTTCTGATCTTATTAAACTTGAGTACAATGAAAAAATTGAGGTAATAAAGAATATTTTTGGGAAATATTCTTAAGAGAGAATAAAACCTGACTTGTTTAACGTTTGCGAATTTTGACAAAAATTGCATTTTGCTAGAATTTGCTCTACTTACTATTTGTTATTTAATTGTATTTTACCTAATAAACATTGTTAATCGAATTGTTAACTCTATAGAAAAATCTTTAAAAGTTCCATTAAAGCTACTCTTATTTTATAAGGCTTTAAAAATTAAAACTTAGATATAACGAAGAAAATTTGTTGGGGTGTCATCAAAGGCACATTTCCCCTACAACTACCTTTATAATTGCCATACTTTGAATTAATAATGAATATCAGTTATCAATCATATGCGTTAATAAATATTTAAAATTACCTACTATTATTCTAATTTTAACAATGTTAGGAAAATTTAATTTAACAAAAATAATAACTAGAATCTTATCAAAACATTGTTAATGAGGTAACAATTTGCTTACGAGATAACAAAATTACAAATTTATTGTTTAGTATTAAAAAAACAAAAATTACTTATAAAAAACATCGGATGTAGTTGTTCGGCCTCACTAGATGAGAAATGTGGCCATAACGTGACTTTACCATACATTCATTTTATGGTAGGTACTATAATTTATGTTTTGCACACTAATTTAATACAGTTTTTAAAAAAGTAATTGATGAATTTGACTGCCTCTATGATTCAGCGCCCACTTGCGGCGGCGTGCACAGTGTATCCGTGATCTCCCAAGTTACAATAGTTTAAAAAAAAGAATTTTATGTTTTTGGCCGCTCCTATTATGATTCGGCGCCCGTGTGCAGTTTACAAAGTGTACCCATGATTCCAACATTACAAAAAATAAAACAATTTTTCAAAAAAACAAATGACATCTTGTTAATGCGCGTCACTAATTTACTCCCACACTTACAAGAAAAAGAAACAAGAGACCCCCAAGAAAAAGTCCTTTTTCGCACAATTTTATTTCAAATAATCTTTTTTTAAGCCCCCGACCCCTAGCCAAATTTGCGACCCAAAACATGAAACTTTTTGTATTTCTCGGTCCTTTTTCCCCACAATTTTATTTCGAATGACCTTGAACATTCAAAACATGAAACTTTTTGTATTTCTTCACAATTTTACTTCGAATGATTTTTTTTTCGTCGCCAAAGTTGCGACCCAAAAACATGATACTTTTTTTTGTATTTTTTAGTCTTTTTTTTCTACAATTTTATTTCAAATGACCTTAAACATTAAAAACATGAAATTTTTTGTATTTCTCCACAATTTTAATTCGAATGATCTTTTTTTCGTTGCCAAATTTGAGACCTAAACATGAAACATTTTGTATTTCTCCAAAATTTTAATTCAAATGACCTTTTTTTCGTCGCCAAAATTGCGAAACAAAAACATGATACTTTTTTTGTATTTTTTGGTTTTTTTCCCACAATTTTATTTCAAATGGCCTTTTTCTTTCGTCGCCAAATTTGCGATCCAAAACATGAAACTTCATGTATTTACCCAAAATTTTAATTCAAATGACCTTTTTTTCGTCGCCAAAGTTGCGCCCAAAAACATGATACTTTTTTTGTATTTGTTGATTTTTTTCCCACAATTTTATTTCGAATGGCCTTTTTTTTTCGTCGCCAAATTTGCGACCCAAAACATGAAACATTTTGAATTTCTCCACAATTTTACTTCGAATGATCTTTTTTTCGTCGCCAAATTTGCGACCTAAAACATGAAACATTTTGTATTTCTCCAAAATTTTAATTCAAATGATCTTTTTTTCGTCGCCAAAGTTGCGACCCAAAAACATGATATTTTTTTTGTATTTTTTGGTTTTTTCTCACAATTTTATTTCAAATGGACTTTTTTTTTCTTCGCCAAATTTGCAACCCAAAACACGAAACTTTTTGAATTTCTCCACAATTTTAATTCGAATGACCTTTTTTTCGTCGCCAAAGTTGCGCCCAAAAACATGATACCTTTTTTTGTATTTTTTGATTTTTTTCCCACAATTTTATTTCGAATGGCCTTTTTTTTTCGTCGCCAAATTTGCGACCCAAAACATGAAACATTTTGAATTTCTCCACAATTTTACTTCGAATGATCTTTTTTTCGTCGCCAAATTTTGCGACCTAAAACATGAAACATTTTGTATTTCTCCAAAATTTTAATTCAAAAGACCTTTTTTTCGTCGCCAAAGTTGCGCCCAAAAACATGATACTTTTTTTGTATTTTTTGATTTTTTTCCCACAATTTTATTTCGAATGGCCTTTTTTTTGTCGCCAAATTTGCGACCCTAAACATGAAACATTTTGTATTTCTCCACAATTTTACTTCGAATGATCTTTTTTTTGTCGCCTTTGCAACCCAAAACACGAAACTTCTTGTATTTTTCCACAATTTTAATTCGAATGATCTTTTTTTTGTCGCCAAAGTTGCGCCCAAAAATATGATACTTTTTTTTGTATTTTTTAATTTTTTTCTCACAATTTTATTTCGAATGGCCTTTTTTTTCGTCGCCAAATTTGCGACCCAAAACATGCAACATTTTGTATTTCTCCACAATTTTACTTCGAATGATCTTTTTTTCGTCGCCAAATTTGCTACCTAAAACATGAAACGTTTTGTATTTCTCCAAAACTTTAATTCAAATGACCTTTTTTTCGTCGCCAAACTTGCGACCAAAAAACATGATACTTTTATTTATATTTTTTTGGTTTTTTGCCACAATTTTATTTCGAATGGCCTTTTTTTTTCGTTGCCAAATTTGCGATCCAAAACATGAAACTTCACGTATTTTTCCAAAATTTTAATTCCAATGATCTTTTTTTCGTCGCCAAAGTTGCGCCCAAAAACATGATACTTTTTTTTGTATTTTTTGATTTTTTTCCCACAATTTTATTTCGAATGGCCTTTTTTTTTGTCGCCAAATTTGCGACCCTAAACATGAAACATTTTGTATTTCTCCACAATTTTACTTCGAATGATCTTTTTCTTCGTCGCCTTTGCAACCCAAAACACGAAACTTCTTGTATTTTTCCACAATTTTAATTCGAATGATCTTTTTTTTGTCGCCAAAGTTGCGCCCAAAAACATGATATTTTTTTTGTATTTTTTAATTTTTTTCTCACAATTTTATTTCGAATGGCCTTTTTTTTCGTCGCCAAATTTGCGACCCAAAACATGCAACATTTTGTATTTCTCCACAATTTTACTTCGAATGATCTTTTTTTCGTCGCCAAATTTGCTACCTAAAACATGAAACGTTTTGTATTTCTCCAAAACTTTAATTCAAATGACCTTTTTTTCGTCGCCAAACTTGCGACCAAAAAACATGATACTTTTATTTATATTTTTTTGGTTTTTTGCCACAATTTTATTTCGAATGGCCTTTTTTTTTCGTTGCCAAATTTGCGATCCAAAACATGAAACTTCACGTATTTTTCCAAAATTTTAATTCCAATGATCTTTTTTTCGTCGCCAAAGTTGCGCCCAAAAACATGATACTTTTTTTTGTATTTTTTGATTTTTTTCCCACAATTTTATTTCGAATGGCCTTTTTTTTTGTCGCCAAATTTGCGACCCTAAACATGAAACATTTTGTATTTCTCCACAATTTTACTTCGAATGATCTTTTTCTTCGTCGCCTTTGCAACCCAAAACACGAAACTTCTTGTATTTTTCCACAATTTTAATTCGAATGATCTTTTTTTTGTCGCCAAAGTTGCGCCCAAAAACATGATATTTTTTTTGTATTTTTTAATTTTTTTCTCACAATTTTATTTCGAATGGCCTTTTTTTTCGTCGCCAAATTTGCGACCCAAAACATGCAACATTTTGTATTTCTCCACAATTTTACTTCGAATGATCTTTTTTTCGTCGCCAAATTTGCTACCTAAAACATGAAACGTTTTGTATTTCTCCAAAATTTTAATTCAAATGACCTTTTTTTCGTCGCCAAACTTGCGACCAAAAAACATGATACTTTTATTTATATTTTTTTGGTTTTTTGCCACAATTTTGTTTCGAATGGCCTTTTTTTTTCTTTGCCAAATTTGCGATCCAAAACATGAAACTTCACGTATTTTTCCAAAATTTTAATTCCAATGACCTTTTTTTCGTCGCCAAAGTTGCGCCCAAAAACATGATACTTTTTTTTGTATTTTTTGATTTTTTGCCACAATTTTATTTTGAATTGCTTTTTTTTTTGTCGCCAAATTTGCGACCCTAAACATGAAACATTTTGTATTTCTCCACAATTTTACTTCGAATGATCTTTTTCTTCGTCGCCTTTGCAACCCAAAACACGAAACTTCTTGTATTTTTCCACAATTTTAATTCGAATGATCTCTTTTTCGTCGCCAAAGTTGCGACCAAAAAACATGATGCTTTTTTTTGTATTTCTGGGTCTTTTTTTCCCACAATTTTTGTTTAAATGACCTTTTTTGCCAAATTTGCAAGCAAAACATGAAACTTTTTATATTTCTCAGTCCAATTTTTCCAACAATTTTATTTCGAATGACCTTTTTTTCGTCGCCAAATTTACGACCCCAAAAACATAAAACTTTTTGTACTTCTCGGTCCTTTTTTCCTACAATTTTATTTTAAATGACCTTTTTTTGCCAAATTTGCAAGCAAAACATGAAACTTTTTATATTTCTCAGTCCTATTTTTACAACAATTTTATTTCAAATGACCTTTTTTTTCGTCGCCAAATTTGCGACCTAAAACCTAAAACTTTTTGTATTTCTCCATAATTTTACTTCGAATGACCTTTTTTTCGTCGCCAAATTTACGACCCCAAAAACATAAAACTTTTTGTATTTCTCGGTCCTTGTTTCCCACAATTTTATTTCAAATGACCTTGAACATTCAAAACATGAAATTTTTTGTATTTCTCCATTATTTTAATTCGAATGATCTTTTTTTTCGTCACCAAATTTGCGACCTAAAACATGAAACTTTTTTTATTTCTCCACAATTTTAATTCGGATGGCCTTTTTTTCGTCGCCAAAGTTGCGACCCAAAAACATGATACTTTTTTTTGTATTTTTTGATCTTTTTTCCCACGATTTCATTTCGAATGACCTTTTTTTTGTCGCCAAATTTGCGACCCAAAACATGAAACTTCTTGTATTTTACACAATTTTACTTCGAATGACCTGTTTTTCGTCGCCAAATTTACGACCCCAAAAACATAAAGTTTTTTGTATTTCTCGGTCCTTTTTCCCACAATTTTATTTTAAATGACCTTTTTTTGCCATATTTGCAACCCAAAACACGAAACTTTTTATATTTCTCAGTCCTATTTTTCCAACAATTTTATTTCAAATGACTTTTTTTTTCGTCGCCAAATTTGCGACCCAAAACATAAAACTTCTTGTATTTCTCCACAATTTTACTTCGAATGACCTTTTTCTTCGTCGCCTTTGCAACACAAAACATGAGCCTTCTTGTATTTCTCTGTCCTTTTTTCCCACAATTTTATTTTAAATGCTTTTTTCTCGCCAAATTTGCAACCCAAATCACGAAACTTTTTGTATTTCTCCACAATTTTAATTCGAATGATCTTTTTTTCGTCGCCAAAGTTGCAAACCAAAAACATGATATTTTTTTTGTCTTTTTTGGACTTTTTTCCTACATCTTTATTTTGAATGACTTTTTTTTCGTAGCTAAATTTGCGACCCAAAACATGAAACATTTCGTATTTCTCCACATTTTTACTTCGAATGATCTTTTTCTTCGTCGCCTTTGCAACACAAAACATGAACCTTCTTGTATTCCTCGGTCCTTTTTTCCACAATTTTACTTCAAATGACCTTTTTTCGTTGCTAACTTTACGACCCCAAAAACATAAAACTTTTTGTATTTCTCGCTTCTTTTTTCCTACAATTTTATTTCGAATGACCTTTTTTGTCGTAGCCAAATTTGCAACCCAAAACATGAAACATTTTTGTATTTCTTGGTCTTTTTTCCCACTTTATTTCAAATGAACTTTTGTTTTTTCTTTTAACCCTTACCCACCTTTGCAACCCAAAATATGAATTAAATGTTTTCGACAGGATTGGTACTCGTCCCGTCTTGGACTTAATTGGCATCTCGTTCCGCGCGCGGGACGAAACGGGATTTTTCCCATCCCGCATTCTTCTATATAATTTCCAGCTCGTACGACGAAGATATTGAATTTTCCACGTGCCAATTGCAAGTGGCGACCAACATTTAAGTACGGGAGGGGATTTTTAGTGGGTGAAAATCTGGTGATACTGGGAGTGTCTTTAAAATACTTTTCCCCTTCATTAGCAAAACAAAAAAATCTTACGGAGGTAACTTTTTTGTTGTGGTTATGAGTAATTAATTCTTACATTTTCAAGTGGGGGGGAGGTCGAATTATTAAACTTATTAGTTCGTTCATTTATTACCTACCTAAAAAGATTAGATGACCGATCAGAGGTGCGTTATTGTGACGTAATCATAACCTTGTGCCAGACTATTTCCTTAAATGGCTCTCCGAGCAACATGCGTACTACTCCATATTTGTTTCGTGTAACATAAACAGGGATGTGTCTGTGGGGGGAGAGCTCCCCCCCCCAATATTTTAATAAAAATTTGGTAAAAACATTCAAAACTTGATCAATTTGGTATTTTTTTATGTCTAAATATACAAAAAGTTGGCAATTTTTAATTAATTCAGTTGGCAAATTTGGGATTTCTTCCCCCTAAAAAAGTTGGTTGGGCACGTCCCTGGAAGAGCCCTCAAAAGTAAACTGCGCTCGAAGCCTCTCAAGTGCTAATTCCGCCACTGCTGAGTTCCTTACACCCGTGTACTCGGAGTAGTTCAGAGTAAGACAAACAAACAAACCTTAAAGTACTAAGCGCAGAGGCGGATCCAGCAACTTTTTTAGAGAGGGCAGGAATTTCATAAATTGTAAAGAAAAATACCAAAATTTATAACCACTTCTACTTTTTTCAGTTATTTTAGTTTTTACGTTTTATTATGTAATATAATTAATTAATTTTTTCACTTTCGTAACTTTTCAAAATTTTCGAAAACTTTTGGTTTTAAATGATTAAAATTCTTTAATAAATTTTTTTTCATTTTGCCCCCCCCCCAAAATGATCTTATGGACGCCCATGATCGCTTCAAGAAGTTTGTTATAAATGGCCCCGAAAAAGTCCACCCACATGGATGACAGACAACGCTCACACAAAGTTGAATAACTTGCTTTTAAAAAAAGATTAGAAAAATATTATCAAATTAGGTTTAGTATTTATTTTTTATTATTTGTACAAAAAAGTCCTAATACTCTGAAAACAATCTTATCAAAAATTGCAATTAAAAACAGTAGGGTGGCTGTTCCAGGGTCAAAAACCAAGTTTTTGATTCAAGTCGTGTATATGGGGCCTGATATACTACAAAAAACTGCAAAAATTTACATCTGCAAATTCTATCTCTTTCGTTTTTTTGATTTTGGTACAAGAGGTCCTGGTAGTTTGAAAACCGTGCTGTAAAATATTTCATAATTAAAAAATAGGAATCGGTTCCAAGATCATAAATACTTACTGGCAGGTCGTGCAAATGGGGCTGAATTTACAAAAAACTGCAAAAAAAACAAATTAAAGAGGATGCACCATACAAACTTAAAGTTCTCACCTGACAAGCATACCGAACAAACGAATCCAATGTCGATCATTTCCTTGTGGCAAAAACAGGCAGCCCTGTAATCTACTTTAACCGGTGGAGGTAACACCAATTTGTGCCTTATCGGAGGTTCCGGTAGGAACACCCACAGCATGTACTGTAAGAGACCCTGAATTTGTGGAATTTTTACATACAAACCGCCGGTGATGTCACAGCCTTGTTGCAAGAGACTCAAATGTTGGTCAATAGCACAAACATCAATCACAACGTTTAATTTTTGTGCGGTAAAAAATACGTTCATGTAATTCATGTACTGAAACGCGGAATCGGTGCTTCCAGTGATTATTAAAATTCGACTGTTAAGCTTGCAGCCTGGAGGTTTGGTCCTTTGTAACCGTTGAATGTAGCATAAAGCCATTGAAACAGCACCCGCCAACAACGACTCGGTGTTAACCGATCCAGCGTCAGTTGTCACCAATTTCAACAAATTTGTTCTGATGGTTTTTTCGACAGAAGTGAAAACCTCGTACTGGCCATCCACTTGCCTCACGTCCAGAGGCTTCCCGCGTCCCGGATAAATAAACTCACTCGTCTTGGAGTGACACGCCATAACAGCCAACTTATTTTGCGCTTTAAGCATCAGGTGGGTATTTGCAAAGACAATCATCGACTCGATACATCTTGTCAACACTTGGGGCTTATCCCTCAGCAACTTCTGGCCTGGATTTGTGTCCAAAATTACCACCAACAAACTCACCTCTTCATCCGTAGATGTAAACTCGGAGGTTTTTGCCGGTTCGATTTCACCGATCAAATTATTCATCGCAATCCCTCAATTTTTAGGTTATGTTGGAAGATAAACAAATGTCATCGATAAAAATTTAAACCGCTTCTCGTACCCTTACGTAAAGGAAATCAAAAAACATCAAAATATTGGTATTGTCGTGTAAAGATAAACTAAAAGTTTCGTTTTAAAAATTACAACAAACCAAACGTCATAAAAACAGCAACCGGCTTTACGTAACGCGCCAATTTCGAACTGTCAATGTCTAAAGAAAATTAATGGTGTGACTCTCGCACTGTTACAAATTTACCACTTTTATTTAAGAAAATAATGCACGTTCGTCACTAAATTCGTAATAATATAATTTTAAATGAATAAAATTTTATCGAACACAAAATTATCGACTCCATCAAAATTGGTTAGGTGCGTACAAAACTTTTTTATTTGAGGGTAGTTTTACGTTCTTATGTTAATTTCGTATACAGGGGGGATGTTGTATTACTTAAATATTCTTAAAAGGTTTCAAAATGTGGGGTTTTAAAGTTAATTCGATTTCAAGTTGGGTCAAGTGGGGTAACATGGTACACAGGTTGGACTGGTCGTGTGAGGTTATATCTGGACAACTTATATTGGAAGATCAGATTGGTGGACCGATAATGTTAAAAAATCTAGAAGAAAAAAATCTTCGCAGATGCAGGATTTCTGAAAATAAACAAATCCTTTATGACCACATAAGGCTCTAAATTTACTTTGAGATTCATAAAAGGGTCAAGCTTTTCAAAAGGTCAAGTCAAAAGTTAACTATCGAATGAACAAGTGTTTCTTAAAAATGGAACAATATCCCTCTGGAAAAAAATGACCAGGGGCATAAAAATATGCTAATGTCCAGATTATGTAATCTCCACGTGACGTCATGCCCAACAATTACCAAAATGGAACTCGCATCTAGCATATCTTCCAAGGGCTGCACGCAAGCATCGGTCTTTGGTCTTATTCTTTGTGACTCCTGTTTGGATAGTTTCCCGAATGGCCCCTTGAAAGGTGTTGAAGAAATTATCGAAGTAGGTTATGCTGACGATATCGGTCTTTTTGTTACGACCAATTCTGAAATCAAACTTGGCAATAAACTCCAACTTCATGTGGATTTTTCGAATAAATAGTGTAATCAAGACCGTATATGGAGAGGGAAGGGTTCACTCACGTAACGGTCTGGAAAAAATTCGAGGTTAAATCGTGTCTTCTAGGAAACGATCCCCCCGGTTTCACAACCATTTTTTTATATTTAACATACGGAGTCGTACAAGAAGTAGCTGAACCCCCTCCCCCATCCAAAGTGACTTATGACAAATATGAATCATCTGTATTAGCGGACCGTATTCGCCATTTACAATTGTAAGAAAAATAACCAGGGAAGGACGTAGATAACCTCGAATGCATCTGAAGGGATATTACCAACTTAAAAAAAGTGACCTTAGGAGGAATTTACATACGTCCATATTTACAATAATTAAAATATATTGCCCAGGTAAATCATGAAATATTTATAAATTATCATGCTAAACATAGCTCTAGTGCGGCCTTTGGGCCGTACAGCTTGGTCCATCTAATCTATTTTAGAAATTGTAAATATGCCCTGTGGGGGTACTTTAATGTGCATGTAACGTACAAAAAACGGAAGTAAAACCGGCGGGTCTGGTACATTCGCAGCACAAGGAAGTACTCTCAGAATGGGAGAAAAACAACCTGCATAATTACATTATACAAAATAGATTGCCCAGGCTGTGCGGCCTGAAGGCCGCACTGAAGCAATAGTTACAGTGACAATTTATAAATATTTTATGATTTATTTGGTTATTTTCCTCTTGCCCTAGGAGAATTTCCTTGTGCTGGGGGGTATTCCATACCCCCCAGACCCCCCGGTCTTACTTCGGTTTCTTTGTACGTTGTATACACAAGAAAATACCTCAAGGCAGGAGGAAAACAACCTGAATATTTACAATTTCTAAAATAGATTGCCCAGGTAAATCATGACATATTTATAAATGATTATTATAAACATTGCTATAGTGCGGCCTTCGGGCCGTACAGCTTGGGTAATCTACTTTAAATATTGTAAATATGCAGGTTGTTTTCTTCTGGTTGTTTCCCCCCCGCGGGGTACTTCCTCGTGTATGCATCGTACAAAGAATCGGAAGTAAAACCGGGGGGTCTGGGGGGTATGGAATACCCCCCAGAACAAGGAAGTACTCCCAGGGTAGGAGGAAAACTACCTGCATATTTACAATATCTGAAATAGATTGTACAGGTAAATCATAAAATATTTATAAATGATTATTATAAACATTGCTCCAGTGCGGCCTTCAGGCCGCACAGCCTGTGTAATCTATTTTAGATATTGTAAATATCCAGGTTGTTTTTCTCCTGCCCTGAGGATACTTTATTGTGCTGGGGGTATTCCAGATATACAACATCTAAAATAGATTGCTGAAGCTGTGCGGCCTGAAGGCCGCACTGGATCAATGTTTAGAATGACAATTTATAAATATTTCGTAATTTACCTGGGTAATCTATTAGATATTGTAAATATGTAGATTGTTTTGCTCCTGCCCTGGGGGTACTTCCTTGTGTGTGCATTGTACAAAGAATCGAAAGTGAAACCGGGGGTTGGGTATGGAATACCCGCTAGCACAAGGAAGTACTCTCAGAGTAGGAGAAAACAACCTGCATAATTACAATATTTGAAATAGATTGCCCAGGCTGTGCTGCCTGAAGGCCGCCCTGGAGCAATGTTTAGAATGACCATCAATATTTGATGATTTATCAATCTAATATGACAGATTTTGTTTTATGTTCAGTTTCTGCTTATTTTAAATTTGACGCCTAAAATAAAAAGAGTTAATTTTGTTTTATCTTTATACAATTCAAAGCGGGGAATTTATAGCTGATGAGTCACCAATTTTGATAACTTTTTTTATAAATTAAAATACAAGCACTTAATTATTTGTTTATTTAGATAATTATTATGAGGAGAAGTAATTAATATGTTGTTCACAGACGCGTAAGAGCAGGAGTGGGATGTTTTAGGTACTGAAGTCAAAACTCATTAGAAATGCTAATATCAGTGGCGGTTAAAGAGTCAATTGATCATTTATTAATTTGAACAATGTGTGCGTTTAGCGAGCTCAGCTGCTTAGTGTCATCAGTCAACTATGATGAGTATGATGACATTCAGCAGTTTGAATTTTGCTAAAAGATGTGATTATAGTCAGCAACCATTGCCTAGCAACCGTAAACTAATCATAAGTTGAACAAACGCAGCGTAAAATTTTTGCGTTGAGTTTTTTAGTCAACAGTTGAAAGTAAGCGCATGCTCAGCGCTCCGTTCAGCAATACCTGATTCGTCAACTTCGCAGCCGCTGAGCTTTGCTAAATGTACCCAATGTTCCAGGGAAGTCTTTAGACCTCATAGTCTGAGCCGGGGTTGTGCCCAACCAACTTTTTTCGGGGGGGGAATTTCAAATTTTCAAATTTGCCAACTGAATTAATTCAAAGCCAAAATCTATGCTTCTGTATCCTCTATAGGTGCGAAAGTATTGGTTGGGATTCATCCCTTAAATTTGGAAATCTTTCGATTGATTGCCTGAAAGTCCCTTAAAAAGGAAAGATCGGTTATATTTCATGGTGGCTTAGAAAAGTTTTGGCCTGCCTTAGGTTATTCTCCACAAAAAGTTTTTTTTCGCAAATCTTGGAATCAAATTAAATTAAACACTTAAGCCCCCCCCCCACAGAAAAGAACTAAGTTTTGTTCGGTTTTTACAGGAAGGTTTTGTCCCGATCTTCGAGTACGCTGAAAGAAACAGAGGAACAGAGTAATTCAACTCCTATAGATGTATCAAAAGACAGTAAGAAACGGAAGAAAAAAATGTCGCCTCTCGAACTAGAAATATTGAATTTACGCGAACAAGTCGGCATTCTTCAACTCACCATCAGTAAAATGAAGGAGGATGCTGACCGGAGGGATAAAGCGGTCGCGGATTTAGCTAACGAAAAGCAACAACTGACCATGGATTTGCGGAAAGAAAGACGTTCGACCACGAGTATACAGAAGCAATTGGACGACGAAAGAGAATATTATTATAAAGAAAAGGAACAATATTGTCAGGAAATGAACGACTGCAAGAAGTTGAAGAAGAAATTGAAAGAGAAAGAGGCCCGAAAACACGAGAAGGACTCTCCCCTGGTTGCCGATTTGAAAAATCAAATCTCTAAGCTTAAGGAAGTTTTGCAGCAGACATTGGAAGTAAATTATAATTTGAGCGTTAAATTTTTACGGATGAAGAACACCAAGGTTGATCTGAGAAATCGATTGAAGAAGCAAGAGAGCAACCACGAGCAGGTGAGTTGAATTTTCCAAACGCAAGTTTTCCAATTACTATATTTTCTTCTCTTCTATAGGCGATGCAAGATTTAGAAAAGAAGATCAGCAATATAAAAATCGACATAGCAAATGTGGTGGACAAACGATTTTTTTTGCCCATTTCTCCAAGTAACAAAAAATTCCTACAAGTAAGATTTCATATTTCTGCTTTCACTTCTCAAACTCCAGTTTTCCAGATCATCAAACAAAACGGAGTTTTGATGCACGAAAATCTGTGTCATCAAATGGAGATCGATCGTCTGGCGAAACGTATGGAATACTTTAAGGCCATCAAGCTTCAGCACGACCTGAAAAAACGTCTCAAGTGCGTCTACAACGTCACACATCTCCACAAGGACGTCAACCCGAGCACCACGGCTGATCAAGTACCAGAAAAGTTGGAAAAAGAACAAGTGAAAAAAACAAAACGCTCCAAAAGTCGAAAATCCAAACCCTCGGAAGAGGACGTTCAGAAAGCGAAAAAACCAAAAAAGTCGGTTTCCAAATTGCCCCCAGTGGAACCAAAAGCTTCGTCTTCGAAAGTGATCAAAATTTATGAAAGGAAGGAAACTCCCGATACGCCCAAAATTATAATTTTGCCTGAATATGATCAACGGAATTATTCTAGTCCAAGAGACTTGCAATCTCACCAGAGCCAAGACAGCAATAAACCTGGCACCTCCCAAGCTTATTTGGAAGTAGTACCAAAAAGTTATTCAGTTTCGAGGAATTCTTCAGGAACTTTTAGTGCTGCGTGTACATCTGTCAGCAAAGAAGCCCTTAGGACGCAGTCTGCACCGGAAATTGTTCAAACTTCTTTATATGTTAATTCGCGTAAGCCCTAATATATTTTTGGTTTTTGGTCGTATTAACCTTTAATTTTTTATGTATTACTTAAGCTAAAATGGAATATATATAGTAAGTTCGAAATTAATCGAAAAAGTTCGAAGCAAATAGAAGTATGAAGGTCACGTAATATATTTTTATTTCTGGTAAAAATAACGCACCGATTGGCTGTGTTACGTCAAAACGCCTAGAAGATAGGCTATTTATGCTACTCAAAGTGACTCAATGCTTTGTGTGAATTCAAATGGAAATTACTCTGACTAACGTACGAAGGGTGGGGAAGGATGAGGCGGTCGTTTCAAATCCGTATTTTATCAAAAATAACGCATTTATTTATACCTATTTAAAATTTTACAGTTCAACCTTAAACTTGAATTTAAAATAATCGGCGATGTTGTTGCACAACCCTAACATCTGAGCGAAGAAATCCGACATATCTTCCTCGCTACCTCTCTCCGCTTCGATCAACTCCGCGTAATGTTTACTCAGCAGAAGCGCCGCGCTTCTCAAAGCACTCCCGCTCTCCAAATCGCACGTTTGCTTAGCAGCATACACCGCCGTCAAACACTTTTCAATTCCGTCATGATCGTCAGCATCACTGGCCACTATATTAACCAACACCTTCTGCAAACTATTGCACCAATGAAACGTAGACAACTTTTCTTCCAAATTTACGCGGTCGTACTGCTTAATTTTAGAATTCACTTCAGTTTGGTTTAACGCGTCTTGGTGTTCCAGCAAAAGATCGTTGATCAAGGTGACCATCCTCAAGTGAAGTTTCAAGTTGTTCGTCTTAGCGAACAGATCGACAAAAATAGAAACGCCCGCTTCTTCCAGAAATTTCATTTGCGCCAATGGAAACCGCCTCAGTATTCCACTCAACGCAAAAATCACACGAGACTTAACACCAATATTGGAATCCAAAACCAAAATCCGAAGAAGAACCCCAACGCATCCTTTCTCCAGCGCGTGAATCTGCACCTTGGCGTTATTTTGTACAGAAGAGCCCAACAGCTTCAAAGCTTCCAATTTAACCTCGAGATTCGTCGAGTTCAAATCGACCAAAATAACGTCAGCGAAACCGTTCAGACTCACGAACTGGTTAGCGTTGTCGTACTGATGCACCAAATACTCAAAGTCTTGCAAAATCGTCAACAAGTATCCGTCATCGTCCATCTTCTCCTTCAAAATTCGCCTATGTTGCGAAATGAGTTCGCTCAAAATCTCGAAATCGCTTTTAGCCGACAAATTCAGACTCTCCAAATCGGCTTTCAACTCTTCGTAACTTTTAAATTTCTTCTTCTCGCTTTTCTTATTCGGCACACTGTCGTCTTTAATGTTTTTTAACGCCTCCTTTAACTCTTCAGGCGAATGAGCTGTAGATTCAGCTTTAGATACCGATGTGGACAGAGCTTTATTTTTATTATTAGTGTCATCGTCGTCCAACAACTTCGCTTCCGTTACGCCGGTTTCGAAATTTATTCTCACGTGCAGACCTTTCGGTATTTTTTGACCTAAAATTAACAAAAATTAGGTTTTACTTTTGAAAATTGCGAGAATTACTTACCCTTTTTTACGGTTTGCCATTCGCGAGTGGGAATAAAAATGTCTTCGTTTGTGGTTTTTTTATCCTGATTTGTGAATGTGCAAACTTGGAAAAATGAAATTAAGATTATTAATTTCAAATTTAAGCCCATTACGATTTTATTTCTGTCCGCAAGTTTTTTAACCAATTTCCTGCAATATTTTCATTGGGCCACGTTTACGGTACAGAATTACTGTCCAGTGGCGTAACATGTGATTGGGAAAAGAATTGATTTATTTTATCACGTTCATACAGTCATTTTTTTTTAAGTGTAAAAGTAATCGATTTCTTTTATAAGCGTGGCGGGAGGGCCATTTTGTAAAGTTATAATAAGGAGCGAGAAAAACTCCCCTCCCCCATGAAAAAAGTTCACTTTGTAAAACGCTAGAGGCGCTACCGTTTAATAAGGGAGCGAGAAAGCGCGACGTTGGCATCTCAAAAATGCATGATAACATTATTCGAATACACCAGGTCATGTTAGTGTTTCTACATTTACATACTGAGATAATCTCATATTTTTTCAACCTCGTAGAACATCTGAAAAATATTTTTTTTAAATTTAATTTTATGAACCTAAATTGATAAGTTTGTTGTATTATCCATTTCATAATTAATCAAAAATTATATTTTGATCAAAATAAAGTGCTTTGTTCGTGAATCAGGGGGAGGTAATGCCTGAAGGCCGCACAGCCTGGGCTATCTATTTTAGTACAATATGCAGGCTGTTTTCCTCCTGTCAGGGAGGGTTCTCCGTACCTCCAGACCCGCTGGTTTGGTATATCATGAAATATTTAGAAATTGCCATTCTAAACATTGCTACAGTGCGGCCTTCACGCCGCACAGTCTGGGAAATCTATCTTAGATATTGTAAATATGCAGGTTGTTTTCCTCCTGCCCTGGGGACTTCCTTGTGTATACAAAGTACTAAGAAACGGAAATGAAACCGGGGGGTCTGGGGGGTATGGAATACCCCCCAGGGCAGGAGAAAAACAACCTGCATATTTACAATATTTAAAATAGCTTGCCCAGGTAAATCATGAACTATTTATAAATTGTTATTCTAAACATTGCTTGCTCCAGAGCGGCATTCCAGCCGCACAGCACGGGCAATCTATTTTAGATATTGTAAATATGCAGGTTATTTTCCTCCTGCCCTTTTTTGTGTGCGATGGGAGTGGGGAAATTTTCAAAAGACACCACCCAGATGGTTTGGGTGGTGGTGTCGGATTTCTACCGACTAAAACCCCACTCCATGGAGGTGCCGGGAACCGATTGAGCATTTTTTCCGCACGCCCCCTGCCTGTCATGCTTCCGCCCTTTCGGGACTTAGTTCTTCTTGGCCTTGGTGGACATTATTTCCACAAACATCCCTTCTATGTTCTTCCACTGTTCGCAGCCACCTGGCATCAGATTGACGATGTTGTCTGGACTTAGTTTTGTCCCCAACTGCGTTTGAGCAGCGAGCCTAAATTCCGACCATTTGCAGTATCTGCTCTCTTGAATCGATGTAGGTAGTCGCGGAAGCATCCATTTCCGCTCAAAACTTGTGTGGTTTCGTATGTGAGCTCTCCGTGTTTTCTACCCACCCATGGCGCGATATCCGGGATCAGCCTGTGCGTCCACCTGCCCTTACTCAAGTCCCTCCACGCCGTCTGCCACTTTTCCGGTATAGCTATACATCTGTTGTCGTATAGCAACTTGTTTTTCGTTCTATACTTCTCATCGCGCATTTCCGCCTTAAGGTGGATTGGTAAGAAGGACGTGATTATTACCAGTACTGCGTCGGTGGAGACTCTCCTGGGGCGCTCTCTCTCTGTACTGACTGAAGTAGTTGCCTAAAAGTTTTCTTTCCTAGCGCAGTAACCCATACTGGCGCCGCATAAAGTGAAATGGAATCCGCCACGAGCTCAGGACCCTACTCTTGATCTCGTTTGGGCCTCTCATATTGGGCATAATTCTCTGAAGGGCCGTTGTTAACGCCGTTGCTTTCTTAGCTACTCTTGTGATATGGGGTTTGAAGGACAGATCCCTGTCCACACCCAACACCCTAACCTGGTCGCTTGTCTCGATGGTCTGTCCGTTCACCAGAAAAGGGCACTGGGTATTATTGACGACCACCTCAAGTTCGTCTTCCGTGCTGGTCTCTGTGCCATAATTTCTTCTCGACCAGTATCTGTCTTCTGTGGAAATAGTTCGACACAATGTTGATGAGGTAGGAAGGAACTTCCCTTTTCTCCAGCTCTGACATCACCAGCTCCCACCTAGCCGAGTTAAATGCATTTCTAACATCGACTGTGACCAAGGCCACATATTCTCTAGTTTTCCTTCTGTTCTGGACGCCTTCCTTGTGCTGGGAGGTATTCCATACCCCCCAGACTCACCGGTTCCACTTCTGTTTATTTGTACGTTGCATACAACGCGGCGTCCTACAAAAGTAGCTCTATCCCCTCAAATGCATTCGAAGTTATCTGCGCCCCTGTTTTTTTTTCTTGGAATTTGCAAATACTGAAAATATTCGTTTTTAATGAGATAAGTTACTTGAGGGGGGGGCCAGATAACTTCGAATGCATTTGAGAGGATAGAGCCAGGGGTGGGCAAAATACAAGATACAAAATACATTTTGTATTTTGGGTTGAAAATAGAAAAAGTAAGATAACTTTCAATTTTTTATTTGAAATTCAAAATACTGTGCATAGTCTCATACATTGCATCTCATATGTTAAATTTAATATAAAAAATTCCAAGATACATTGCTTTTTGTACTTGAAATACCTGAAATTGTGAATGTATTTTGTTTTGAAATGTATTTTAAAATTTGTATTTGAAATACATTTTGCCCACCCCTGGATAGAGCTACCTTTGTAGGACGCCGCGTTGTATGCAACGTACAAAGCAACGGAAGTGAAACCGGGGGGTCTGGGGGGTATGGAATACCCCCCAGCACAAGGAAGTTCTCCTAGGGCAAGAGGAAAATAACCAAGTAAATCATGAAATATTTATAAATTGTCATTCAAAACATTGCTCCAGTGCGGCCTTCAGGCCGCACAGTCTGGGCAATCTATTTTGAATATTGTAATTATGCAGGTTGCTTTTCTCCTACTCTGAGAGTAGGAGAAATCAAGGAAGTACCTTCAGAGCAGGAAACAACCAGAGGAAAACAACCTGCATATTTACAATATTTAAAATAGATTGCCCAGGCTGTACGGCCTGAATTTATTTTAGAAATTCTAAATATTCCGGTTGTTTTCCTCCTGCCTTGAGGTACCTTCGTTGTGTATGCAATGTACAAAGAAACGGAAGTAAAACCGGGGGGTTTGGAATACCCCCCAGCTCAAGGAAGTTTTCCTAAGGCAAGAAGAAAATAACCAAGTAAATCATGAAATATTTATAAATTGTCATTCTACAAATTGCTCCAGTGCGGCCTTCAGGCCGCACAGCCTGGGCAATCTATTTTAAATATTGTAATTATGCAGGTTGCTTTTCTCCTACTCTGAGAGTATTTCCTTGTTCTGGGGGGTATTCCATACCCCCCCCCCTCCCCCGGTTTCACTTCCGATTCTTTGTACGTTGCGTACACAAGGAAGTACCTCCAGGGCAGGAAACCCCAGCACAGGAGAAAAAAACCTGCATATTTACAATATTTAAATTAGATTCCCCAGGCTGAGCGGCCTGAAGGCCGCACTGGAGTAACGTTTAAAATGACAATTTATAAATATTTTTTATTATATTGTAAATTGTTATACAAGTAAATACAAGGTTTTTTGACTTTCTGATTCAAGATAGTGTTCATCCTTTGAGCTAATTTTTAAAATAAAATTCAAGTTTTTACACTTTGGGATCGTGTTGTCTAAGGAGCGAGACCCAGTCGAGCGTGTGTAAACGGTGCAGAACTCGGCACGAGAGGTTTTTCTTGCTCAAATGGTTTGTTTAGCCAATCCGAGCAAAGTCCATGATTAATAGACCTCTAGGACTTGGACGAATATACAATTGTAATTCGTTTAGACTATTCAATTTCAAACAAAGATTTCTCCAGCCAACCCCCTCTCCAACTAATTTTTGAAAACTATTCGCTTTTTACATTAAAACGCCACCACACGGAATAATTGCAACTGCTGGAAGACGTAATGTTGTTATTGACGGTGGCGCCACCAACGGTAATGTAAAGCGCGAATTGGATTAACGAGATTTTGGTGAACACCTACAGGATGAAGTTCTGTAACTTTTTCGTTATCAAATCGTTAAGAGCCGTCAAGTTTGGTTTATACTCAAAATTGCATTAAATAGTAATGTAATTACTTTTTTATTAAAATCTAACTCAGAGGTAAGTAACCTTTTTTTATTTTATGAAGAGCCTACTACAAATTTAAAGCTGTGTGAGCCACATGTAAGGAACTTTTTGTAATAAGAAATAATTATTTCCATATTAACAAAATAAACCCAAGGACACTGTACGACTTTAAAAAGTCAAAATGTAAATTCTTTGAAGAGCTGCATGAGAAAGTGTTGGAGGGGGGGGGGTTGTTGCTGATCTAAAGCGGCGTTCACATAGAAATTAAGAATCTTGCCTTGCTTTGAAGTATTGTCTTTCATCCTTCTCTGCAGTTAAAAAATACTTAAATCTGATCAATTCTTGCCACCTTAATTCCAACTTCTGATAAAATTTTATTCCGCTGCAGGTTAGCGACTAAACCACAAAATTATGAAGTTTCAACTTTGTTATTTGAAAAGAACTACTCAAGCAAATGAAATTAAAGTTGTGAAGAGAATCCACCTTTGCCAACAGATGGACCATGAGAAGCACGATGTTGAAAGATAAACAAAAGTTAGAAAAAAAATTTAATGAATCGTTATTTACATTCTACTAATTCATTTTGCAAAAAATAAATACACATTGGAAAAATGTCAAAAATTTGAACCAACACATTTTGATACGAAATACAAAATTCATAATAATTAATATTATTAAGATGTAGGAGGTTTTCTTCCGATAACACTATTTAAATTTTAACATGAAATCCAAGACGGCGATGATGACGTACACGAGCGGTTAAAAATGGAAAATCGCGTTTTTTCATTCTTACATCTTACTTTTTAAATTAAAACAATTAATAATAATAATAATAGTTACCCTAAATACTTAGGTCAAATCAAACGTACACAAAATACGAAAATGAGAAACTTTTACTTAAAAACAAAGAACCAATTGGCGCACATAAGTGATAAAAATAAAAGGTGAGGAAAACTTTCCAGAAAGCTTATTTCTTTTTTGAATTCTTCACTGGGGCTTTGCCTTTTGCGTTGGTGGTTTTTGCCTTCTTGTTTTTTGGTCCTTCGTCGTCATCTTCGTCCTCTTCCTAAAACAAAACACAACACGTTAAAACCCGCCTCACTCCACCTAACCACAACAACTTTCACACCTCATCGTCGTCCGCGTTTGCAATCTTTCGCTTCCGTATCACAACACTCAAATCCTGTAAATATTACGCGAATGGTAAAAAAAACTCAACACAACAAAAAAACCGACAAAAAATGGTTTAACAACTCACCGCGCCGTCTTCGCCCTCCTCGTCGTCCAACATCTCCTCTTCCATATCCTCCATTTCATCAAACTCTTCGATGGGACTTCCGATCAGGTGGTGTCCAATGATGTGTACTGGTCCCGTGCCTTGTATTAAACTAAAGGTGACTGGTGGATCTGGGAAGGAGAGATCCAACAAGACCTGGTTGCTGCTCCCGCTTTTCAACACTGCGACTGGAATCTTGATCGATTCTTTCCATGTCATAGCGTCCACTTGTACGACGTTGGTTTCGCCTTCGGTGGCGCCGGGCCCCAACAACGCTTGTTTTATGATAAGTTTGTGTCCACCTTGATATTCATCCGCACCCTTCGCCTCAGGATCCCATACCTGACTCGCTTTAGCTCCTTCCAAAGTTAATGCTAAAAAAGTGTCAACATTAAATTCACAATAATGGCGCGCAAATACCGGCCTCAAATAAAAACAACGCGTCGAACTCTGCAACTACGCGTATCGTGCCAAAAATCTACCCAAATCGAAGTAACTAATATATTAAACATTAATAACGTACCGTAAAAATATTCATCTGCCATTTTTTAACAAAGATTTGCACGGATTAACAATACAACGCACGTGACTAGAACCGGCCTAGATTTAGGAATGTAATGAACGATGCTTCACAATTTCACAAATGGCTGGGGTGGCCGTTAAAATTGTATACTGTATTATCGATGGAGGGCGCGAGTGTTTTTACATTGGTAGATTTCCCACAACAAAAATTCCAGTGCTGTCATTCGTCGATTCGTAAGCGCACCAAACTTTTAAATTTGAATTTACAAGCTTCAACATTTTTTTAAAAATGTTTGAATTAATTAGTTTGAAATTTGGTTGATGATTAATTTAAAAGATGAATAATTGTTTTTATATGAATAAGGTGGTGGTTAAGTTACCTATAATTAATATTATATTTTAAATATTGTAGGGAAATTTTTTGAATTATTCAAAAGGTGAAAATGTATTTTCAAAATTACTTCATTTTTAAAATAATTATATTTACGTGCGGGCTCGATTTTCCACCTTTTCACATTATAGAAAATAGCATCATAAATAACTGATATAATAGAATACAGGTCCGAACTGGTCATAATTTGGTCACCGGGCAACACTTTTAAGGGGGGCCCCATACTTGAAGAAATTTTATACAATAAAGTTCAAACTATGAAAAATAATTTTTATTGTAATAATTGAAGAATTAATTGACGGATTCTAATTTATTGGTATCAAAAGACAACATTTTTGTTTGACCCAGGAAAGAATCGGTAGATTTGATTTTTTTTGTACAAAAATGTGATCTTTTTTAATTGTTTTCATTTGATATTAATGTTAGTACCGAATTAACAGAGTAGCAGAAGAACAAATACTAGTGACAAATACTACAAATACAAGGGCGAGTGAGCAGTCAATAGCAAGAATCTCGTTAATCCATTTATGCGCGTCAGAGGTAAATAGATTAATGAGTGTCAAATCGAATTTGGGGAGAGGGGGATACAGAATACTTTTCAGGTTTGGTGAAAATGTTTTAAGAACATCAAACGCCAGTTCACGGACGGGTAACTAACCAGTGGATATATTTTTATTAAGGGCTTTTATCGGTGGTAAAAAAGAAACGTAAGTGAAACCGGGGGGTCTGGGGGGTATGGAATACCCCTCAGGGCAGGAGGAAAGCAACCTAAATATTTACAAATATCTAGGATAGATTGCCCAGGCTGTGCGGCCTGAAGGCCGCACTAAAGCAATGTTTATAATGACAATTTATAAATATTTTATGATTTACCTGTGCTATCTATTTTAGATATTGTAAATATGCAGGTTATTTTTTTCCTGGTCCTAGTGGTACTTTCTTGTGCTGGGGGGTATTCCATACCCCCCAGACCCCCGGTTTACTTCTGTTTCTTTGTACGTTGCATACATCACGGCGCCTTACAAATGTAGCTCTATTTCCTCAAATGATTTTTTTTCTTGCGATTTGCAAATAGCAAATACTGAAAATATACATTTTTATGTGATAAGTTACTTTGGATGGGGGGGGAGGGTTAAAATAAAAATGTCATTTTTTAACACTAACCTAAGGTCGACAATTTTAATTGCTCGCGTTTAAACTTCTGGGGGTTTAAACTGGGGGGTATTTCA
Organism: Rhagonycha fulva; assembly: GCA_905340355.1. Taxonomy (NCBI): domain Eukaryota; kingdom Metazoa; phylum Arthropoda; class Insecta; order Coleoptera; family Cantharidae; genus Rhagonycha; species Rhagonycha fulva. Next base: position 25,912,515 of record HG996559.1, on the reverse strand, counting down.
TACCCCCCAGACTCCCCCGGTTCCTAAAAGCCATTGTTTGAACAAAATGCCTTATGTGTAAATAAGCTACAATATAACTTTTCAAAATTTATAGTGAAGCAAAATTTGATCTTAAAAAATCGCACGTAGCATTTGCAACTTCTGCTACTGTGTTAATCCGGCACTGCTTATCTCACTCTATTTGCGTTTTACATTACCGTTGGTGGCGCCACCGTCAATAACAACATTACGTCTTTCAGCAGTTCCAATTATTCCGTGTGGTGGCGTTTTGTTAATGTAAAACGCGAATAAAGTATTAACCCACCATTAAAAGTTGGCAGCCTCAAGGCCCAAGCCGAACGCGGTCAGAAATGTGCAACAAATTTTTGAATCACCCTGTAGACTTCCAATATTTAATCGTCAAAAAATTTAATACTTTCCGATCAGAAACTTTAAGTTAACAATTTAAATTATCGATTTGAACCGAATTACAATAAAATGATTCATAATTTTGTGTATTTATTTACTTTTTGTATCGAAAAAACTGACAGTTGAATTTTTGTTTTGTTGGTAGCGGCACCGCCAGTTTCCTAACCTAAAGTTTGAAGTTTGTAATCAACAAATAGCAGCAGCATTTTTTCAATTTCTTAGTTATAATTTTAGTGTAAGTTAAAAAATGTCGTCCTCCGGAATGCTATATGGTGGTGACGAAATCGGGGCTTTGGTTTTTGATCCGGGTCATCATTCGCTACGGGTTGGTTATGCTCAGGAGGATACACCTAAAGCCGAAATACCTGCAGTTGTGGGCCTCGCCCCCGACGACTCTCCAAAATTGGAATCCGAAGTAAAAGACGGTAACAATGTAACACAACCAGGTTAGTGCACTAAGGTGTTAGTTAGGGTACGAGTAAATCTCACCTGATGTTTTTATCCTCCAGCATGGAAGCACTACATCGACACTACTTTTCTGTACTCACCAAGACAAAACATGGAGTTGAGCAGTTACATGAAAGACGGCATGATCGAGAATTGGGACTTATTCGAGAAGGTCTTGGATTATTCCTATGAGAAAGTCATTCAATCCGACTCGGAGTTCCATCCCGTGCTGTTTTCCGAATCACCGTGGAATCACCGCCAGAAGCGGGAGCGCCTTACCGAACTCATGTTTGAAAAGTACAAAGTACCGGCGTTTTTTCTGGTAAAAAACGCAGCTTTGGCGGCGTTCGCAAACGGACGCTCAACGGCCTTGGTGATCGACAGCGGGGCGACTCACACAACTGCGGTTCCCGTGTTAGACGGTTATGTTATATCAAACGCAGTTGTCAAGTCTCCCCTCGGGGGCGACTATCTCATCCTGAAGTCTAGGGAAATGTTGGAAAGTTTAGGTGTCGATTTGACCCCCACTTCTTTGGTCGCTAACAAGGAACTGGTGAGGGACAAGGAGAAACCAAAATATACCAAAAAGAATCTGTCGTTTACTCCCACCAACAGTTGGATGATTTACATGGTCAAAAAAACTGTCCAAGATTTCCAGCACAGCGTATTGCAGGTAAACTGAAATATGTGGTATCAAAACGCAAGGAATAATTGTGATGCAAATTTTTTAGGTTTCGGAAGGTTCGTACGATGAAAGAATAGCGGCAGGTGCTCCGTTGGTGAACTACGAATTTCCTACTGGATATCATCAAGATTTTGGGTATGAACGGTTTAAATTGGCGGAAGGTTTGTTTGATCATGCGATGTTGGGTGCTGGTTATATTGCTGCTACCTCGGCTGGAATGTGTGATGTCGATGTGAGACCTGCCTTGTACAGTTCGGTGGTTTTAACTGGGGGCAACTCGCTTGTTCAAGTAAGTCGCATTTTATGTTGTAAGCGTGCAATTTGATCGTTTTGTGAAGGGTTTTAGTGAACGTCTAAGTCGAGATTTGTCGTCGAGAACTCCTGGGTCGATGCGATTAAAATTAATTGCTGCTAATGGAACGGTGGAACGAAGGTTTGGTGCATGGGTTGGTGGGTCAATACTGGCATCGATAGGAACGTTCCAACAAATGTGGATATCGATGCAAGAGTATCAAGAATCTGGAAAATCACAAATTGATCGAAAGTGTCCTTAATGAACCTGTAATTTATTTTTACTTCAAGTTTTAGTTTTAACTTTATTTGTATTGTTTCTGATTGTAATGACATGTTTTATGAGAGTATTTTTGTAGATGATTGGTAATAACAAATTTTAACCATTTCATTTCGAATTTTGAGAGGTTGAGTTGATTCTCTTCAAATTTTTTGGGGCTCGGGTCGTTTAATTGATTTTTCTTTCAATTTCTTAAAAAAAAAGGGGTTATCCATAAGGAATCTTAAAAAGTTGTGTTTATTATGATTTATAAGAACAAAGGAAATCACATAAATGGATTAACGAGATTTCAACTTTTATATTGTTTTAGTGGATATATCTGGTTATCTGATGAAAATAGATAAATGATGTCTGTCATGCCACGTATTTTCAAAGAATTGTGTTACGCGATTAAATTATTTAAAAATTTACCTAAGTTACCTTAGACAAAAGAGCTCATTACACCATACATCTTGAACAAAAAGTACAAGTGTTAACAGCGAAATAAAGCATTTCATTATTGGTGTAACTCAATGTTGTGCAAATATACCAACAACTACCTTCGACACACTGTGAATTGATCATTAATGCAAATTATTTTTTAGCTAAATAATCATGACTGCAAATGATCATTATTTCAAGTTCCAGTTGACTCGGTACAGTTATGACTAGAACAAATTTTTAATGCTTGCACACCTGAAAATTTGTATAGACCAGAAAGTGCAAGTAGAATATGATCATTGCACCAAAATAAGACGACATTGTTTGGCTCAATTAGAAGAAAAAAAGGAAATACCAGAATCAATAATAATATTAAAATTTCAGATGGTTTTACGGAACAATCAGGTAGATGGTATAATAAAAATATTCATTTATATCATGGTGTTGTCAAAAATATTCAACATTGAGAGCTCAAATACCTCACCTCATAAATTAATCTTGTCTGACTTTGGCAATTTTATTCATAAAAGCTGCTTTTTGTGTTTTTTTGTTGTTGCGCCACCTGCTAACGACAGGCCTGTAGAAATGTTGGGGGGGGGCTTTTAAAATAATCTATGATTAGGTTGTTCAATGTAATAAGTGGACAAGTCCATTTTTAAATGAAATTGAGATATTTTTTTTAATAACATGTTTATTTTGCAATCCTACATAGTTTCCCAGGTTGTGCGGCCTGAAGGCCGCACTGCAGCTATTTATTACTACATTGGTAATAAGTAAGCGAAAAAATAAATTCATCTAGACGTTTCCTATTATAATAATTGTTATGATATTAAAATTTTTTATTAATCTTTCGATTCCCAGACAAGATCGTTTTGTCTGAATTTGGTTTTTTAACAGTATGAAAGCCCTAGACATCCGGGGGGGGGGAATACATCAAGAAGGTCTACGATATTAAAAATGTACTAAAATAATTATTGTAGTTTGTGGTGCAAATTAGAGATTTAATGCGGGACTACTTTCTCCTGTCCCGTCCCGCAGGGCCACCTCGTCCTGTAAGTCCCGTCCCGCAGATTTTCAAGCACCGTCAGACGCATGCGCAGATTACAAATTATGACTTAAAATTGAAAACTGCGCATGCGTCTGACAGCGTCTTTATTTATATTTGCCGAATGTTCTGATACAAAATAAATAAATTTTCAATTTTTTTTAAATTATGAAAATTACTCAACACAAAATTAAAGTACTTACCAAATTTTTATAACTACACTTTATCAGTGGCGTAGCTAGAACTTTTGCCGCTCGGGGCGGATTCAAAATAACTTGTACAGGGTCGCACTTAGTAAATGGTAGCTAACCAATAGAAAACGTCTGATAGATACCAACACGTGCTTTCCATTAGTTCTATTGTTGCAAAAAAATTGCAACGTGTATTGGATATTTAGAATATTTAGTTCCGCGCGGGACATCTTATCAACTCACTCCGGCGCGGGACGGGATACCTACATGTAGGTAGCCTTTCCTACATTTACACAGAGCAATATGCGTTAACAAAAAAATCTGAAATGTTCATTTGGGCTACATTGTATAAAATAAAACAAATGCGGGACTGAGAAATTGCGTCCCGCGCGGGACAGTTAAAAAATGTTCCGCGCGGGACTAAATATTCTAAATATCTAACGGGATATCCTGCCCCGTCCCACATTCATCTCTAAATGTGTACTGTATAAAATAAATTAAAGATGAATACGGGACGGGGCGGGATATTTTTTTTGTCCCGTAGGATATTTTGAATATTTAGTCCCGCGCGGGACATTTTATCAACTCAATCCCGCGCGGGACGGGATCCCGTAGTCTCGCGTTTAATTTATTTTATACAACGCAGTCCGAATAAACTTTTTTAATTTTTTTGTTAACGCACATTGCTTAGAGTAAATGTAGGAAAAGGATTTAATAAATTAAATTGTAAAATAGAAGGGAAAAATTTCGTCCCGCGCAGGACTGAGTTTATAAAATGTCCCGCGCTGGATTAAATATTCTAAATATGCCGCGGGACAAAAAATATCCCGCGGGATATTCCGTCCCGTCTCGCATTCATCTCTAAAATAAATTTATAAATCAAACGCGGAACTGAATTGACATTCCGTTTCGCGCGGGACTAAATCGGCATCCAGTCCCGCACGGGACTGAATTGAAATCCCGTCCAGCGCGGGATTAAATCGACATCCCGCGCGCGGGACGGGACGGGATTTTTTTCATCCCGCATTCTTTTCTAGTCCAAATAGCAAGTGTAAAACAAAAATGTTTGTTTTTGTATTTCTTGAATTTCAGTTTGTTCCGAAGCACTGGCGGTTTCAGGGGGGTTTAATTGGTTATTTAAACCCCATAAGAATTATTATTTAACCTTTTATTTTTCTTTTTTTAAGAAATAAAAATCAATCTATGCTGGAAACGCCCCTGTTACTAATGGACCGACCACAGAAGACGCAGTGAAAAAGGAGAACATTTCTAAGCATGTGCAGTTTGTGCTAAACCCAGGGACGTGCCTAACCAAATTTCTTCAGGGGAGAGCAATCCCAAATTTGCTAACCGAATTAATTAAAAATTCCCAACTTTTTGTAAATTTAGACATAAAAAATGCCAACTTTTGAGTGATTTTGCCAACTTTTATCCAAATTTTTAAAATTTTGGATGGTAAGCTCTTCTTTTCCCCTCCTTGGGCACGTTCCTGGCTAAACCAACTCCTAATGATCTGTTAGATTACTCGAAAATGGGATTGGATGAAAAAGTAAAATTAAAGTATATTTGATTGGACTTATATTAAAATTTGTTGTTTGTGTCAAATTACGAAACATTTTTGATATTACCTTGGATGAAAGGACCTCTCATGGTGTTGGAGAAATAAGTAAACTTAATTGTCCTGCTCCTTAGAGAATCAGATAAAGTACACATTTGACATCCCACGATTTGGATCTCAAATATCGACTTTAAAATATTTAATCAAAAAAATAACAAAATCATAAATTCAAGATTTTGAAATTGAAATACTCTCAATAGATGGCGTTTCTGTTGCAAACTACATAGTCAAGTTATCAACACTGCTGCAGATAAACGAGGAAAAAAACTAAAAAAATCAAGATCATACTTCACAGGATCATTTCTGTAGTATATCTTCACATACTCAGTATTCATTTATTGAGTAGTAGCAACCATGATGAGGAGTTGGAACTTCACATTCTGAGCGTGAGGTGGATCAAAGATGCTCCAATAAGAGCACCTGAGATCAACGATGATCGTTCGTTTCTCAGTTCATCTGAGAGATTTGAATGTGGGGTATTCTGAGTGGTTTATGAATTTTAAATAAGCAAAGTTACTTTTCACCAATTGATTTACTGAGGTTCTCAGATAATCAAAATTTCGTAGTTTACGGCCCCGTCGACTAAACGTTGTCTTACTCCAGCATTTACAGGAGAAATACGCAAAAAATAGGTGCAAATAATTCCCACAAAAACGGGATTTGAATTTTCTAGTTCGTTCTTGGTATTTTTTTAGTCTAGAAAAAAGTATGCAAAATGCGTTTTTTTGATCCAAAAGTTTTAAAGAAATGACGCGCATGAATGGATTAACGAGATTCCTAGAAAAATAGGTTTTTTATGGATATAGAAAATAAATCTTAAAAAGAAAATTTTAAGAATTAGGTGTGATATTAGTATGTGTCGTAAAATATAGAATAAAACAAACTTAACCAAACGTTAAAAATTTTTGAATTTTTAACCGTAAGAAAAGAAACAACATACAAGAAATTTTATAAAAAAACATTTGAAACTTTAGTGACAAGGTAAAACTAGATAATATATTAGAAAAATGACTTAAAATTTTGGAAAAAGGGGTGGAGAGATGAAAAGCAAAACGTGGTAACGTGTAAAACGTGGTTTTTTTTAATATAACTAATTCCCACAAAGATGGAATTTAAATTTATAAGCTTGTTGTTGGTACTTTTTTGACATACTAAAAATCTAGAAAAATCAGTGTTTACAATGAGTTTTTTTAACTTTTAAAATAAAGGCGCGCATGAATGAATTAACGAGATTTATGTTGCTTAATGGTTGCTGAAAAACTGAAAACTTATGCCGTGTTAAAAATCACATTTTTATTAATCAAAATACATTTTCTACTACAATTGCTTATTTTTTTCAATCTTATGGAATTTTGAATTTTCAAATTCAAATGTAAAAAAATTATTTTATCAATTTACTGTAGATTGGTAAATTTGCAAAAAATATACCAACAGCAAACTTAAAAATTTAAATTCCATCTTTGTGGGAATTAGGTTTACCCAAAAAAAACTTATTTTTCTAGGAATTTCGTTAATCCATTCATGCGCGTCATTTCTTTAAAACTTTTAGGCCAAAAAAACGCATTTTGCATACTTAGATTTTTCTAGACTTTTAGTATGTCAAAGAAATACCAACAGCAAACTAGAAAATTTAAATCCCGTTTTTGTGGGAATTATTTGCACCCTAAAACCTATTTCTCCTGTACCATTAGGGAAGATTGCCAAAAAGAAACAAAATCATCTGGTTTGCGTTCCAAAGTCACCTCTTAGGAAATCAGGACCCAATTCCCACTCCAGACGACCTGGAAAAGCACGTCGAAGAGTTTTAAGGCGACGCCAAACTCCCTTATGACTGGAATTGCCATCCGGCCGATCAAACCACCCGTAACGCACTTAGGGCCAGTTGTATAAAGGAGGGTTAACTCGGGGATCAGCTGATCCTGGATCAAGAGTTGACCCAGGATCAACGTCTATGCGGTTTATTTTGTTATTCTTACTTTAATACACAAAAAAAACAATGTTGCCAGGTGTTATTTTAATAAATGACTAATGGATTTAGACAAACAGTATAAATCACAATAAATTTAAAAGTAAATAAAGTTGATCCTGGGTTAATCCACCGATTTCTCGGATCAGAAAATCGGTGAGTTAACCCAGGATCAACGTTTATACAACAGACATTTGCTTTGATCCTTGGTTTAACTCTGATCCGAGGATGATCCTCTTTTATGCAACTGGCCCTTATTAACGTTTGCGTTAAAAGGGAGTTCACAGACAATCTATACTTTTATAACAACAAACTCACTTTTGAGAATCTCTAGACTGTAAAATTGAAACGTCCCAAAGCCCTCAGCAGAAGATAGAACTTTTTTGCAGATTTTTTTTCCATGTCGACGTCCAAGTGTGCGCTTTCACCAAGATGGTAGACGATTATTTTAAAGCTCAGTTTATTAAGCCTAGAGTAAATTTAAAGCGCATTGAGTTAGTCTCATTCCAAAAGATCGTCAAAATAAAAGACTCCAGGCTCGGATGCGATAACAAATTTAGGACTGACTTAGCTCTTTAAGCGAAGTGTGGCTCTCTGTTATCGCGTATAGCATTTTCTCATCTAGGATCGATCTATCGCTATCTTTTTGATTCCGTTGGTCCCGGTCATCTGTCTCTTGTCCATCATGTAAACTTTATATAGTATAGCAGATTTTGCTAGCTCAGCACTCTTGGCATTATAGTTCTCTTGTTTCCTTGCAATTGCCTTTGGAACGAAGTTTTCTAACCTTTTCCTTGTGCATCGCTTGCATTGCTTCCCCTACTGTAGACTATAAGCTTTTTCAAACTTTTAAATTTCTTTGTTATTCTTTTTTTTGCGTTGAACTTTTTCCCTAACCAACTCCTGCTCGATATTTTTAATTCTGCTAAGCATTTTGGCCTGATTTGTCAATATAGTTCTAATTTTCTCCAATAACTCTCTATAGGCTTTGTATTCCCTTCGATTACTTGCATATCGAGAGCCTTCCAGCTCTTATCTTTCTCTTCCAAATGCCAATGTTTGAGCTCTTGCAGAGTCTTTATATCCCCGTGTTGGGAATCTCGCTGACTAAACGTTTCTAGATTGTGTTAAGATTTCCTTACAATTACAATTTTCAAAATCTAGACATGTCGTTCAGATATCGGTGTTTTTTTTTGGGGGAGGGGGGGAGGGGTTATTTATTTACCCCAGTGTGTTTAACCAAAATTAAACATTATTTTTTGTTAGATGAAACCATAGGCAAATAATGGTGGTATTATAACCTTTTTGTAAACTCTGCAAAAGATAATGTTCAATGATTGACTTTCCATACCACCAGATCCATAGGTTTTCTCCAGATCAGGGAAAAATTTTTGCAGGAACATAAGCTCTATAATACCTACTTAACTTTATCTAATTTTTAAGGTTTTCTTAGGCTTTTCTTAGGATTATCTTAGGCTGCTAATTTTTCTAAAATGTGAACAAACTGATGTGAATCCGGGAGGTCTGGGGGGTATGGAATACCCTCCAGCTGCTAGGAAGCAGCCAAGTTCACTTGACACTATTATTTATATAAGCAAATAATTATTTTACTCCCATATTTAATTGTTTTGAAATAAGGGATTGAATTACTCCCCTCTCTTCTTGACAAGCACCGTGTGTAAAATGTGAAAAATGCTTGTAAAACCAAGGGGTTTGGGGGGAGGGGGTATGGAACAACTTCCCCGGTTGTAATAAAGCAACAAGATAACTTTTTAAAATTTAATTTTTGAAAAGTGATTTGGTTGCTTTCTTACAGCTGGGGGGTATTCCATACCCCCCAGACCCCCCGGTTTCTCATCCATTTCTCCACATTTTACACACCGCACTCTGTACAATAAAAGGCTGTACCCATCTAAGGAGAAAGAAATTAATAAAAAACCCGAGGGTATTCCCCCAGCGTTAAGGATGTAACAACATGACTTTTCAAAATTATTTTAAAATTTTTTAGGGGTATTCTATACTCTCTTAACTCATCGGTTTCCCATGCTTTTTTTTATATTTTTCACACCACGTCGTACAATAAGAATTTGTAGCTCTCCTACAAGATTCGGACAGGATTTGAATTCTGGACCTTTTCATCCAAAGTACCAAAGTCCATGTAGAAAATTTTTTTTAATTTTTTTTTTGCAGAACTAGAGAGTCTAGAGGGTACAGACTAAAACCTTCCAAATGTAAGCAAGTAATAAAGTGACATTTCAAAAACCAAATTTACGTTTTTATCGGTGTTGAAAAGTTGTGTTATTGCTTTCTTACAGTCGGAAATGAAGAGGAAGTTATAACCTCATATTTTAGGGTGTCGTATGTAAAATGTGAAGAAACGGATCAAATCCGGGGGGTCTGGGGGGTATGGAATACCCCCCAGCTGTAAGGAAGTAGCCAAACCACTCTTAAAAAAATTAAATTTTAAAAAGTCATCTTGTAGCTTTATATCAACGGTGGTGGGAGGGGGGTATTCCATACCCTTCATGGTCCTGTTAACAATTTTAAACTAGCTATACCTCTGTTCATAGTAATCCCCAGTCGTAAGTTTCTTTTTGATTTCCTACTGCTGGGTAGTATAATTCTATTAATTTTAACTATATGGGGGTAAAATAATTATTTGTTTATATAGAGGTGATAGCGTCGAGTGCACCTGAACTTGAATAAGTTGTTTTTTTCCTGCCTTATAGCTGAGAGGTATTCCATACTAGATGGTATACTGGAGGGTATTCCATACCCCTCAGACCCCTCGGTTTCACATCTATTTTTGCACATATTGCACACAAGGTGAACCCTACAATAAAAGGTAGCCACCTCTAGCACTTGAAATTAGGTACGTCCTTAGAACCTCCAGCGGGGATAGGTAGCTACTAGGGTCCCGAAAATACAAATTTTTCGTTATTCCGGCCGTTAAATTAGGTGTTTACGTCCTGATTTGAGGTACGAAAAGTGTTTTTTTACGTCCTAGGACGTTAAAAAGAGGGGGGTCATAATTTTTTACGTCCTAGGACGTAAAAAGGGGAGGTTATAAAATAAAACATGATATATTTACACAAAACATCATTTATTCGAATGAAAATGTTTAATATTTATAACGAAATTCGAAAATAACGCACCTCTTGATTTTCTTTGTTCTCCGCGCTGTTGTTTGAAGAATGCGCCCAAAGATGCCCGTTCTTTGATTGATTTTGACATTGTAACACTTCACAACACACACGTTCAAAATTTTTAAATTCAGAATTTGATTCATTTTCCCTCCAAAGAGACAAACTTGACAAATGACTTGCAACCTTCACGCCATCTATTGATAGTTATCTCAGCTATTATATAAAATCGCGAATTTTGTAAGATATTTTTCCCAAAATAACGAAAAGTTGTTCATAACACTCTGATGTCAGGGTCGCGAATAAAATGAATGATTACCAAACCAATCAGAAAAGCCAGATTTCCATTTTCAATACATGGCCTCTTACCACGATGTCGCGAATAAAAATGAGGTAGTCCCGTTATAACGAAAAGCAGTTTATGCCACTCGGACGTAAACTGATTTTACACTCGAGGGGCGGGGTTTCGAAGGCGAGGCGAAGCCGAGGCGTACGAACCGTTCCGTTTTACGTCCTTGTGACGAAAACTACTATTACGATTGAAACCTCGAACTTTTCTGAAAGAGTATATTTTAAATAAGAGAATTAAAGGAGACGCAATGCCTTAAATGCACCTGTTTTTTCAAAAATCGAATTCAAAAAAGCTCGATTTTTACTGCAAATTTGAAGGTAAATCGCTCGTGATTGGTGAATCAATGCATTCTGTTTGAATGACAAATTACTCAGGGTAACAGCCGGGGCGTTTACTCAATGTCTCGGCACCGACCTATATCAATGGTTAAGTGAACTAGACGCGGGCATGTATGGTAGAAAACCTTTTTCAACCGTACAATCCCAATGCGGCTATTGTTGCGTCTGCCGTCTAACTCGAAATTTACTCATTCATCAAAGGTTGATTATCGCCTCGCGCGGGTCAACACTATACTTTGAAGTGCGACAAGGCTCTATGCTCGCTCAGTATATCATACTCTAACCATCTACGCGATGTTCTCAGATGATGAAAGAGGTAATGGAGGCTTTGCCTCTAAACAAACTCTGTTCACAATGTAATGCTATGCTGACAAATTACTCATTAGTCAACGCAATGACAGCGAATCCGTTCCCGATTCCTGATTTAAATGTGAAGTCTGTGTTCGACGTGTCTGCATTGTTCAGTGTGAGCGATGCAGAGGTGGTGGAGTTCTTGCAGGGTCTTCGGTTGTTGCCAACCAATAAGCGCTGTACGAAACGTTCGTGCAGACGCTTTTGCACATTGGTGAGAAACCAAACGTACAACATGAAGTACTGCTTCCGGTGTCCGAAGTGCAGGGCAAAGTATTCCCTAAGCGACAAAACCTTTTTTGCGGGTCTTAGGCTTCCACCACTGCTGGTGTTCAGCGTTTTTTGGCGTTGGACGTGCAACTCTCGAGCCGGTGTAACTGTCGGCGTTCTCGGGATGGAACGTTACGCGGTGTATAAGTTACACCGGAAATTTCGACGTATCTGCACCTGGAAACTCCGTAGCAACCTTGCACTCGTTCAACTCGGCGGCCCGGGTGAGGTGGTACAGATTGACGAGAGTGTAGTCGCGAAGCGCAAGCATAACGTTGGCAGAATCGTCCCCAGCAGTGGATTGTAGGTATCTACAGTCTCACTGCTAAGCGAGCCTTACTCACTGCAGCCTTTGTTCTCGATCGTAAGCAGAAAACGCTGCACAAACTCGTCCGTTTAGTACGACCCGGGACCGAAATTTGGACGGATGGTTGGCGGGGTTACTGGGATTTGGATAAGATACCGGGAGTTGCACCAGCCTACAAGCATAGATGGGTGAACCACAGCCGCAATTTTGTAGACCCCGCTACAGGGGTTTGCACAAATGCAGTGAAAGGCTACTTAAAAAGGTCCTTTTTAGGACAAAAATTACTTCAGAAAAGGGTTACTTAAATTTAACGAACGGTAGTTACTTTTTCGCGTGGATCCTACTCTTGCCATGGTGGTTTTCATTCGTTTTCATGAAAACGACACTCATTTTAAAAATACCCCTAGGCCCGTGGATTAAGGAAAATGGTGGATCTTTGAGGGGTGAAACTAGTTAGCGTGGATTCTAAACGCAGAGTGGTTGTGCAAAAAAAATCGACTTAAAGCACCCCTCGCTGCGCTCGGGCGCTTTAAGCCATTTTTCCTGCACATTTAGTATTGAAAACCATGATTTTCACTCGACGTGCACTGGTAAAGCATCTCAATGCAAGTGTCGCTCCGGATATCCCCGCTTTGCGCAAAGCTAAGACCAGTTGAAACTACACGGACTGTCAATAGAATGCATTGATTCACCAATCCCGAGCGCTGAATTTGAAAATTGCTATAAAAATCGTGCTTTTTTAAATTCGACTTTTGAAAAAACAAGTGCACTTAGGGCATTCCGTCTCCCTTAATTCTCTTATTTAAAATATACTCTTTCAGAATTCATCGAGGTTTTAATCGTAAAATTTGTATTTTCGGGACCTCAATAGCTACCTGCAACCCCTCCAGCATAAGGAAGTAAGCAGATGACTTTTCAAAGTTTTTTTTCAATGCAAGAACTTTCTATTGGAAAAGCGGAGGTAAAACAATTCCTCCGGATCACATTTATCGGGCGGTCACTTAATTTGATAATTTTTTGAACGAATTTAAAGCACCTACTCCCGATTTCATAAAACTTGTAATGTGCTGTTAAAACTAATGGTAAATTTCTATTGGCTTGTTAGAGTTGACGGACGTTTTCTATTGGTTAGTTAAAATTTTTTATGAAACTGGGCACTAATCTATTCAAAAACTCAATAATGTAATTTTGTTTCTGATTGAGATCAATTCGTATACTTCGTCTAGATAAAATGCAACCAATTTAAGTTAAAAAAAATTACAACTTACTTTGTAATAATAAAATGCGTTGAAGTAGAAGAAATAAAGTTTTAGTAATACGAAGGGTTGTTTTATCCCTTAGAAAAGCCGGATACATGTTTTTAAACCTCACTTTATCCCTTACGCGTTCTAAAATACTCGGATCTTTTATTCAAATCAACCCCCTTATCAACTACATTACAGTCGCTTTTTCACTTTTTGTATTCGCGAAATAAGAAAGGAAATCCAAAACAAGCGAATTTCTGGAGGATTTAAAATTTTGGAATTTATTCCAAAGGGACACATTGTTACTCAATTAAATTTGGTTTAAGATTTTGTAGTAATTTAGGGCTTCGGGTTGCATGGACTATTAGTGTAATGTACACGCGATTAGTAAATGATGGGGTTGTCCCCTATTCAAACAATTTAATGCACCAAGCAGTGACAATGTCTGTCCTTTAATGTAAAGTCGAAAATAGACAACATAATTTACGTAATATTGTAATATGTAATTTACAAACCACTACAATTATTATACAAAATATTAGTTATTCGTGTATGCTTTTTATCGATTAATATTTTTTGTCTAATAGTTAATTTTACGTTTTATAATATCAAGGTGCTTTAAAATCATCAATCAATAATTTAAGTTTCCAAGTGGGACTGAAACTTCAGTTACTACCCTAATGTCACTGCCTATCTCGACGACAACGTTAATGACATGTTACGGCTGTCAGGGTAGACAGTCACATCGCTAATCACATTACAAATGCAGCTTTCTTATCTCTAGGTTTATGCTTTTCTAATTATCAAGATAAACGACGAATCTTCCCTGTTAAAGTGATTTCAAATTGGATTGTTGAAAAAATTGTCTTCCTCGATCTGGATTCGAAACTGAACCAACTATGCTACCGAGGCGATTAGTTGTATGCTACGTCGAACTTCCACATTTGTTACCGATTCTAAAAATCGGTCGTGGAATGCCTTGAGAAAAAATTGGAACAATCTTCAAACTAGCGTATACCGAGAGGTGCAAAACAAACTAAAAATTGTCAAAAAAACTGTGTGAACTTTTGCACGAAACCTCGTAAAAATACAAAACTCGAAATTTTATTCCTTCGTTTTTTTCCAACTGATAAAATTACTTATGTATTCTAGCGGATTAAATATTTTAATTAAAATTTACCGTTCCCGGTGATTATAAGTGAAACTTTAAAAAAGAAACAAAAAGTGGTTACGAAAGTTTCTTTAAACATTTTTCATTCACCAGTTATTTAGGGGTTTTAAATTTTTGATTAAAAATTAACTCTATTTAAAATAAATTGTTCAAGCAGATTATTGATTGATTTAAAATGTTTCTAAAAAATTAGAACAAACAATCGCTTCGGTAGCGTAGTTGGTTCGACTTGAGAGAGCGGTGGGGGGGGGTTGTTTTATAATTCTAAACGCAAGCGATGGTCCAATTAAGTTTATTTTATTTATTTTTCCCAAAACGAAATTTGTTACTACTAATCTTCAATTTAATCCACACAGCGAACGTGTGCATTCGTAATTTGTACTAATTCAAAAAAAATTCAATTATATTATTCAACTCGCATACAACAATGATATTATTACGATGTACTAATAGGAAATTTCGATTTAATCTCGGTTTTAGTTGTACCAGATTATTATTACTAATTTTTCGGTGGAAGGGATTACTAAATTTTTTTTGTTTGTAGGTCGAAGCGACTAAATAAATCGATCGTTGCACCTAATTATGTTGGTTACTAGGTTACCTTTACTTTTTAATTTGATATCTTTAATTGCAACTTGTTAACCTGATCCTCTTTCGTCTTCGAGGACAATCGAAATAAAATTCTTAGATTTTTATTTGCAAGGGGGACGAAGAAAATTAAATTAAGGTTTTTGCTCGTGCGGACGCGTTAAAGCTTACAATTTTATTTCTATGGATGCGAAACTATGTTGAAATTCACTTCACGTACAGCTTAGCGATACAATTTGTGCATCCACAAATTTTCATAAATAAGTTTGTGAAATCAGAAAACGAGATTCAACTAAGTATTGCTGCACTTAAAGTGAGAAATGGAGGAGAAGCATATCAAAATGTAGTAGTACGGTTAATCTAAATTCAGTTTGCAAACTTTCGTATTAAATTGCAAAATCCCATAAAGCAGCAGGAAATGCGGAATATGAGGAAGATGGAAATAAAAGCAAAAATTTTGTTATTTATGAACCATCCTTCATGTTTAAGTTGTAATTAACGAGTATTAGTGGACCTTGCAAGGTTGTGGTTTTATAATTGAACTGTTTGATTCATCGGTTCAGGAAATATAAAGGTGTAGGTGACCACAATTATTCATAAAATAAAATGAATAGATGTTACGTTTTTGAGCTTTAATTCTCGGTTTTTATTAGTTTCTTATTTTGACCGCCTATGTGCGGTGCTCACGTTGAAATTAGTTTAAATTTTTGGACAACTCTTCGATTCAGCAATTAAAACTGTTAAGCAACTGATGCCCAGTAGAAAACTGACATTTAGAATGTCACAAGATAAATATTAGATACGCTTTATTCAGAAATAATAAAATAAAAAAGTGGAAAACTTAATTGTTTTTAGATAATAGCAAGTTAATTTAATTTCAAAATTTGTATATTAGAAACTAAATTGCCCAGGCTGTGCGACCTAACGGCCGCACTGTAATTATTGTTAATTCATGCATTTCCATTTTGCATCAATAGCTTTTTGTGGCTTTGGTCAGAATCTGTTGTTAAAACTCCTAGATTCTTGGCATTTACAAGTTTCAGCCAACGATGTACTACATAAGGCTTTTAAAACTATAGGGGGGGGAAGAAAAACTCATAATAACTTTTGGTTTTTAAAACAAAATTGGATTTATGTATTTAAATCAGAGAAAGAAAACCGACTAAGTCTCAATTTAAAGAAAGGAAATTTTAACGCTTTTCTAGTTTTATCACAGATCTTTTAAACACCGACGAGACGGAGATCATCTAGGAAGCTAGACGGAGGAGGGATGTCACGGACTCTCGTACTAATATCTAGATTTGTCCGTGACAGTGATGCGCGACAGTGGCGTTACTACATATTTAGCGCTCTGGAGCAAGTGAATAGTTGGTTTACCCACTTGTTGCAATTTTTCAAATAATATTTGCCATTTTCTTATGTTGGTACATTATAATTGCCACTGCCACAGCGCTTGTATGTAGATAGCGGTAGTGTTTTTTGCACTAATAATCCGGGCTGGGTCGTTCAATTTAGGCCTTCAGGCCGCACACCTCAGCTGAGACCAAGCCATGTTCAGTGGTTGTAGACAACACACCAAATCAAGACTTGAATGACTTTCTCTAATTTTTTTAGGTATATCGATAAAATGTTTTAAATTTAACTACAATGTATTTAAATTATTTGAATAAATACAAGTTACGAGGCCGTAGGCCAAGCCAAGTTTGATGGATGTGCCATAGTTTATTTTATTACATCAATAACATTTTTGAGTTCAGCTATTAAAAACATTTGCAAACGATGAAGTTATGAGGCCGCAGGCCGAGCTATGAGTCAGTTAATAAATATTTAGATATTAAAAAATTTAGGAACGTAGTTAACCGCGAGTGCTAGAGGGGTTACCCCTTTAATGTAGAGCGTAGTGTGTAAAATAATGTAGAAATAGGTGTGAAACCGGCGGGGGTCTGGTGTAAGAAAGTTGTGAAGAATTCAGCTGAAAAAACGTCATAAGGTATGCTTACAGCTAGAAGGTATTCCATGCCACCGTATTAGAGACACCAGCAACTTCAAGTGCTAGATACAGATATAATCTATTATAGTAGGGTATTTTGTTGAAAAAAAATAAAGAAATAAATGTAAAACCGAAAGGTGTAAAATAAAATTATTATATTTGTTTGTACCATTTGGGTTTTCAAAAATTAGTTGAATGGGGGGGGGGGGGGCTAAGCTGAAGAAATGTTTGTTTGAAAATAAATGATCAAAACGAATTAGATTTGTAAATTTTCTCAAGCAAGTCGTAAAGATCAATTGACCCCGGACTTTGCTCGGAGCGGCTAAACAAACCATGTGAGCCAAAAGATCCTCTCGTGCCGAGTCTTGCAAATATTCCTTCTGATTACAAATACTCGACTGGATCTCGCTCCTTAGATTTTGAATCAGAAAGTTCAAGAAATTTTGTATTTACATGTAAATCATGAAATATTAATAAATTGTCATTCTAAACGTTACTCCAGTACGGCCTTCAGGCCGCACAGTCTAAGCAATCCATTTTAGATATTGTAGATACTAAATATGCAGATTAATAAATAAATAATGCAGATAAATAATAAATATGCAGGCAAACAGGAGTGTTCTAGCCTAAAAGAAGAAGAAAAAATATGCAGATTCTTTTCCTCCTGCCCCGGGGGTACTTTTTTGTGTAAATGCGACGTATAAAAAATCTAAAGTGAAACCGGGGGGTCTGGGGGGTATGGAATACCCCCCAGCTTAAGGAAGCACTCCTAGGGCAGAAGAAAAATAACTTGCATTTTTACAATATCTAAAATAGATTACCCAGTGTGTGCGACCTGAAGGCCGCACTGGAGCAATGTTTAAAATGACAATTTATAAATATTTCATAATTTACGTGAGTAATCTATTTTAGATATTGTAAATATGCAGATACTGTAAATTTTCCCCTGGGAGTACTTCCTTGTGCTGGGGGGTATTCCATACCCCCAGACCCCCCGGTTTCACTTCTATTTCTTTGTACGTTGCATACAAAGCGGTGTCCTACAAAAATAGAATATATAGAGCTAGTTTTGTAGGACTGCGTTTCGTCCGGAACGGAAGTGAATCTAGGGAGTATGGAATACTGGAAAACAAAAATGTACCCCCATGGTAGGAGGAAAACAACCTGCATATTTACAATATTTAAAATAGGTTGCTTTGTCTGTGCGGCCTAAAGGCCGCACTGAAGCAATGTTTACAATAACACTTTATCAATCAATATTTAATGATTTAAAAACCTTAGCAGTGTTAGCTCTATGAGCATATAAATATTTTATTTTTATTAAGTAACTTGCTGGCCTGGCCTTCATATGTGCCCATACCCTGGTTTTATGTTAATAATGACAATTCATAAACCCTTGCAGGAGAACCACCTTTACTTGTCTTCCGAAGCACAAAGACTAGTCATAAGAAAGTTTGACTTTTTCCCGGATTTAGCTAGTAATCGCGTTAGCTGCTAGGCATTGACCGTCTTTATCATTCTGCGATTTAGTTTAGTTATTACATTCTATTAAATTAAATAATTAAAAATTAATTAAAAGATTTATTTAGCTTTCAAACGATTATTTCGTTCGTCATCAGAATAATTTTAATTCTTAATTTATTAATAACTCGATATTTTGAAGTTTTAATATTATCTAATATCAACGAGTTAATAATTTATATATTTATCTATTAAATTAAAATTATTTTAACAAATTATGAATATTTAAAATTTATATAAGGAGCGAGAAAGCTGACGTTAGCTTCCTCTATAGTTAAAAAATTTTATAATAAAAGTTCACTTTTTTAACGCTAGAAGCGCTAACGTTAAGCTTTCTCGCTCCGTTATTGGAGAATTTGCAAGAATTAGTTCCTTTATTAGAAAAAATGAGCAAAAAAGCTCGTCGGTAGCTCCTCAAACGTTAAAATTGTAACTTTTTATCATAAACTTTTTTAGTACTAGAGGGCAGCTTTTTCGCTCCCTATTAAATAAAAATCTTTTTCAATTCTTCGCCTTTAACTTAGTTTAAGTCTTACACTAAGGTTTAATTCTGCGTCGTTTCCTTGGCAGTGTTGGTTCTATAAGTATATAAATATTTTACAACTGTTAGGTAGCTTGCTGGGCTGGTCTTCAAATGTGCCTGTGCTCTGGTTTTTATGTTAATGATGGCAATTGACTAACCTAAGAAGACCACCGGATTAACGTGCCTTCCAAAGCACGGAGGCTAGTCATAAGAAAGTTTGAATTTTTCCCGGATTTGAACCCAGTACCTCGCGTCCGCAGCCGATCGCATTAGTTGCAAGGCAAGGCAATTATTTAAATAATATGATTATAATTTCATTACATTTTGAAGTAGTGGTATATTTTTCTTCAAACATGAAAACTTTACTTATTTTTTAGAAATTTGGAGCAAACCAATTTTTGAATTGATCCACTCTGGCATCAAATTATCTACCTCTTCTTCGTGTTCCAGGTAATATTTTTAAATCAAATTTGGAATGGCGGTATAAAATATTCTTACTAAAGATATCGGAGAGTTATCTAAGAAAGCTTTATGAAACCTAACAAGAGCGGGGAGGGGGGGGGGGAATAAAATTAATGAACTCGCCCAAACAGAAAATTTTTGTTTTGAAATTATAGTGGTAATCGATATTTAACGACGCTTTATTTTAAGGTTATCTGTCAGATCTTGTCGAGTTTTTGTTAATGACTGCAGTATCTTCGGTGCCACATGCCAGGCTATCGTACTTGAAAAGCATAAACATTGAAATTTCTGTCTGGTTGTTATCAAACTTTCATGCCAACGGAACTCGAAAATAGGGACAATAATGGAGACTGCTTATTTGATAAAAATATCTCATTTGATAATAAAATATCAGAACCGGAATTTTTAAATCGACGGATTTGCGTGGTATACTTGTACTACATTAAAATTCCGTTATAGTGAATAATGTGCAATTTAAAGTAAAATTTTTAAGTTTGATGTAGTTGTAAGTTGCACTAGTAATCGTCAACATCGAGCGCACGTACCGTCAACAGAATGTAAACACCGGGGACAATCAAACGTGAAAAATGAAATTAAACGATTTATTTTGAAGTTATCTGTCAGATCTGGTCGAGTTTTTATGAATGACTGTAGTATCTTCGGTGTCACGTGCCAATAATGAAGTTTAACATAATAAAAGCATAAAAAATGAAAATTTGACTGGTTGTTTTTCTGTTTATCCGTCTGTCTGTCGGTAACACTCTTTCAAACTTTTAATTGATTCCTTCGTTATTACAAACTCATTTTACGACGGCGCCGGCGGCGGCGAAAAAGTAAAACTTTATTTTTCTACCGTAGAAAATATTATAATACGAAAAAATAAGGAAACTCATTCAAAAATTCTTGATGTTAATATTTCTGAGTACAATCCTGGAGGAACATGTTAGATACATTTCCACCTAAATTTTCTTGCAGTCTTCGATTTCCCGACCTTGTCGATCACTTTTTGACATGCCTATTGATTCTTCCTAAAATAAAATGACCTTTGATTAAACCAAGTTGTAATCCATTCGTTTTGAATGGCTTGAAAGTGATAATTTACGAAAAAACTAATTACATTTTTAACTCATTTTCCTTAAAGTGTTTTCCGCGTAGCGGTATCGATCGGCTATATAATTTTGAATGTTAGTTATAAATAAAAAGAAAAGGAATTCCAGAAAGCTTAAATTATAATAGCAATTTACATTCGCAAATTCTACAGGGGTAGTCAATTTCGTGTCGATTAACGTGGATGAACATCAACAGCCAAATGGAATTTCTGCTATACGCCAGGACGCTTTTTCTCGGGCTTATTCCTGCATTACTATCCTGCAACAGTAGCAGGACAGGAGGCGTGTTTTCCTTGAAAACCCGCCTGAAAATCCCGCCCACTTTCCCGGTGAAAGTTCATAATCAACATCGTCAGTAGAAACTTCGCGCTCCTTATTGAAACTGAAGCAGTTTGGCCATCGGCAAACCACTGCACTGCTATGTAATGACCAAATAAAAGTCCACTCGATTTTTTTATTAGTTGTAATTTACGTTAGTTTTTCATACCCAGTGATTTTTTATGTGAAAGTGAAGTGAGTGATTTTCCATTCAAACCGTCGAACCAACCACCACCATTTTAGATTTCCAAAATGTTACCCCTTTTAGGAATCTTACTTTTTGTTTGTACAGGTGAGTTCACTTTTAAGCTTCCGTTTACTTCAAAAATCCACACAAAAAAGTTAATCGCTTCTTTTACCTACTCAATACCGGTCGTCGCGTCGTTGGAGAGATCTCATTCAAATTTAAAAAAAAACCTTGAACTTGCTTTTTGGTCAAGATAAACAAATTGTGCCTCAGGCACTGAAGCCCATGGAAATATTTTTATAAAATTCTTTGGCGCGCACTTCTGAAAATTTCCATAAGTAGTAAGAAATATCTCCCCCTCCCCCCTGCCGTTTTTAAGTAATAAATAAAAATTGTTACTTCATGTTACATTTTAATGCTCTACACGTATTTACAAGTCAACTTACTAGGTACTTATTTGAGGTCAGGGACGGAATAATTTTTCGTAAACGAAAGTTACAAATTTTTTTAGGATTAATTTAAATTTTTAACACGAACAGGGTGGTTTACTCATATCGATACATGCGGGGTAGCAAACGTATTCTTCGAGGAATTCGTTGTTTTTAGCGTTGTTACTGTTGGGGACTCCGTCAACGGCTTGAAGATCTTTATTCACTGCTTTTTGACGACCCTTCTTCAGCAAATGTTTTCCATTGGAAAATTCGCTGGGGCCGCATGTGGGTTTCGGCTTGGTTAAACAAGCGGGTCTACCACAACACTCCGATCTTCTACAGTCGTCTTGAAGACCGTTCAGTTTTTCACAATCACACCCGATGTATAAAATTCCGGCACGCAGTTCCCGAGATTTCGACGGTTTGACTTTCTTGTCATCGTCCTTCTTCTGCTTGGTTTTTTCCTTCTCGCCGCTGGCCTTCGTGTTCGCGTTCTTGGGCATTCTGTAGCAAACCTAAAAGAGCTTTCTAGTTTAAAAAATCGTAATAGTAAACCTAACTGTGCTTTTGCAAAATTACCATAATTTCCGGAGGTTTGCACGATTGATCTGGGGCCTTTCCTTCAGCAGGAGACGGAGGTGGACATTTACAACACGTTCCGTTATTTGGTGTCATCGTAATTTTTCGAAACCACACTAAATTTTGATTAAACCGATTTCTTTTAAGTTACTGTAAAATTATCACTAAAATTTTGAGTTCACTGAGAATTTTAAATTGGAGGTCCGAAAAACGTGCGTTAAATTTTAAATGCCAAAGTTGAATGGTAAATAAATAAATTCCGTTTCCATCGCAAATTTTTGTTTGTTTTCCAAATACGATTAGCCATGATTGGGTTCGAAATTTTATAGGAAATCGAAAATATCGCCGTTATGCCGAAGCCACTGAGCTCTTTTACAAACGAATTTGAAGGATCGCTGTGTCGACAAAAGCATTTGTGCTGAAATCGGAGAGATAAAGTATTGTGCTCAAGAGTCTGCTAGTGCAAACAACAGGCAAAACAAATATTTGAAATATCGAAATTTTCAAAAAAAAAATAATTTTAAGTGCGCCACTTTGGCTTTTCCAACCAAACTAAGTTACCCAATAATTCCTTTTTGCAGGTTTTGACTTTTTTGAAATTAGTCGTAAAAGGTTCATTATGTTGAGTCATGATCAATGTCACCCCATTAATTCTTAATTACATTTACAAACTATACAGACAAAGCGATGTGAACAAATGTGTGCTACTTTTCAATAATAATAATATAATCTTTTGTATTGGTTCATAACGTAACAAATATGTAGGTCTTGTACATTAACAAAAAAATCAGTGCTTCTAAAAATGTTTAGATTTTTGACGTAATTGCAAGAACAAAGAAGTTCGCCGGTATTTGTTTAAGCAGAAGTAATGATCTTGAAACGGGCAAAGGGAGAACTCAATATTAATGTTTACCGAGCTTGTGGTTATATGTTTACTTTCAACTTCCAAGTTGATGCGACCGCTGTATGCTATGTATGCGATGTTTTTCAAAATTAATATCGTAAATTAGAATTATTATTCAAAATTGAGCTTGTTTCCTCGCTTTGACAAAATCGATACAGAATGGAAACTTCAGAGTTGGTTTGAGTACAATAATATTCCTATATCTCAAATTTTTTTTTGGAAAGTTCAAAGTTAAGGGTGGGCTATGTGGCGCATGAAAGCTCAAGATTTGTTTTTTAAATATCAAGTGCTCTTCCTAATAGCTTCAATACCAACTCAGAATTTCAAACAGATCGTTTAAGTCGTTTTTAAACTTAGCATGAAAAACTTTTCGGGTAAAAAAAAGTAACTAAAACATCACATTTTAGAAAGAAACAACTGAACACATACCCCAGCCTTAACAATTCAGAATTTGCTTTTGCAGTTCAATTTCGGTTCAGTTTTGTCAATAAAGCCCGCAGAAAGACTTTAAGAAATCTAAAATTATAAACTTGACTGGCCGCACTAGAAATATTTTTAAATTGGTAATAAATAAATAAACCAATCTCAATTCGTGATTGCGTCACGTGACTAATTGTCACCGAGGGAGCGTCACGGATAAGATGTAAACAAACAATTTTTATTATTGTATCAATGCGATTGTTTTGTCGTCAGTCTCACATCAGAATGAGGATCGTTACTTTAGATCACACCTCATTCATATTTGACTCGGCCTTCGGCCTCTCTCAATTACAATACTCTCGCCGTTTACTCTTACAACAAGTCAAAGTATTATTTAGACAGATATAAATGCTTTTGTTTTGTTGACTTTAGTTTAGGGCCCTTAGATATCTCGGAAAACAGAAACATCTAAATTTGTTATTCGATGACGAATTCCAATGTGAGGCCGAAGGCCGAGCAATAACATTAACTAATAATTAGAATGTGCTGTGATCTTTTGCATTATAATAAAGCGGCCGTTCAGACAGAGAAAATGCGATGATTGGATCAACAGACATCTTTGATGTTCCTTCCATCATGAAAATTAAAAGTTGTTATTACTATATTATTCTTTAATCTGTACTTCATAATAATGCAATTGTCTTAGAAACTACCGTTGAATGAACTTTGAAATGCTTACTTTTCAATATCGTCCGTTGGTAAATGTAACCATAAATCCTTATGTTAATAAATGCAACTTTTCTTTATTTTCTAATCAATTTATACACCTCGTCTCAAAATTTGAAACCCCACCTGTCAAAAAAAAACACATAAATAAGTTTAAAAAAATAGATATAGTATCAAAGAATATTTACAATAAGAAGCGACACTCATCAGCAATTTTCAGTGCGCATGTTTACTAACAAAATGGACACCGTTTACGGTGTTTTCATTAGTCAACTATTTTGGCCCGCCACTAAAAAGCGAGCAGGGCCAAGCGGAATTTTGTTGGTAGAAATGCGCACTAAAAATCGTTGTATTGTGTCGCTTCTTATTGTAAATATTCTTTGATAGTATAAAGTTTGTTTTTGTTCGTGAATGTTTTTTTAAATTTTGCTGAACGGTAAGAAATTAAAATTTCCATTATTGTGTGGTTACGGGGGGGAGGGTGTATTTTTCAGACTTACGTCTAAATCACTTGATAATATTATGATTTTTGATCAATTGTTTTTATCAAATTTTCTAAAAAAAATCGGTAAATCACACAAAAATTTTCCCCTCCCCTAAACAAAATTTTGTATTCGGGCCTGATATTGTGACGCCCCGGCTGCTCTTAAATAATAAGAACTAACTAAATCTACCCTTGACATTTCGCAAAGTGAAAACTGAAATGTAAGACGGAATTTTATGACATTCTCATATTATGGTAATATATTATTCCTACTTTGTGAAGCCGAAGAATTATATAGGTCGGTCCACGACGCTTGGTCTATGATACAATTGGAATTGGTTCGCTCTGTTATTGTCAACTTACAAATAGTTTCAGTACGGCCTTCAGGCCGCACAGCTTGATAAATCCTTTTATTAATTTATTTACGGGATTAAATGCCTTGTGACACGTATGTAAATTTGGTAACAGCCCGTTGATGGGTTAAACCAGTGGTGCTCAACCTTTCATATAACTTGATCTAATTATCAATATCTGAAAGTCTTGAAGATCTACCTTCTCTACTATATCAAAATACTGTGGTAGACCATTTTAAAAATTTTGGAGAAAGGGACTGTAATTCGGGTTTTCGTACCCGAAATTTTGTATTTTTTAATCTAAGCTAAAATATTTAGGTTTAATCAGTTTGAATGAAATTTTCTTGGGATCTACTGAAATTAGCTTTGCGATCGATCGGTCGATCGCGATCGACGGGTTGAGCATCGCTGGGTTAAACAAACAAATGCTGGTTGGTTTAACCAATGAATGGGTTGCACAAATTCCATTGTTGATACCACACGGCCTTCAAGAAAAAACATTTTTAAAAAGCAAAATAATCATGGCTGAAGGCCTGGTCTGTAGTGAACGAGTCAGGAATAAGTACCATAAACCTACACTCTTACTGCAGAGCACTCTGAGCAAATTGTGAAAAAGTGGGTAATTACCTGATTACTGATAAGCATAACTGAGGGTATTCCATTCCATACCCACAGACCTTCTGGATTATGGGAAAAGATGTCTGACGAAAAGATATGTTGCTACTTCCATAATCTGGAGGGTATTCCTTACCCCCCAGACTCCCCGGTTCCTGAAATAAATCTTTTGAAGAAAATAACCAGGGAACTAAGTAAGTTATAGTAAGCTAAGGGAGCTAAATCGTTTTAGCTCGCTGTAGTAGGTAAACATTCCGGGGGGTAAACATTTCGTTCTTCTGGGAGGGGGGGGGTTATTCCATTATTAATCCACCTCGATCAAAGTAAGGAGGGCTATAACCTCTTTTTGTAAGGTGCTGTATGTAAATTGCAAAAAATTTGATGAGATACCGGGGGGTCTGGGGGGTATGAAATACCCCCCCCCCCCAGCTGTAATTAAGTAGCCAAACCACTCTTTAAAAATTAAATTTAAAAAATTCATCTTATAGCTTTATTACCCCAGACCCCCCGGTTTTACACGCATTTTTTCATATTTTACACATCATGTCCTACAAAATGCGTTTGTGTTTTTTTTACTACTCAAAACTGGTTTATCTGAATTTGCAATTTTCGAATGTATATTCTCTCCGACATGTCACATTTTAGCAAAGGAGGATAATTCCTATCCAGCCTATCCTTTTAAGCTACAGAGGAGCAACAAGAAAACTTTTAAAAATTTCTTAAAAAGTCATCTTGTTGCTTCCATAAGCTGGAGGGTAGTCTATACCCCCAGACTCAAAGTAAATAGACTTACAAGGTAGAATACTTTACATCTTTAAACGTCAAAATATTCAATATGGCGGACGTTTTGAGACTATGAGTAATATAAAACTTTTTTCACGTATGGTTATAGGATTGGCATGGGCTAAGAAAAACAATTTAAAAATTCGTTCATTCCATTTATCCGTCAGTACCGGCACGTTCTCCCTTCACATGTACTACGTCGGTATTTCTCTTTGCCGGTTCTTCTTAGCTTGAGCCAACTCTACCTTGTAATCTATTGTCATACTATTTTTAGATGAAGTAGCTCTAAATTATTTTGATTGCAAAATATTTTGCATATAAATATCTGAAAATTTTAAAATTGTATGTAACGCCCCTGGCAAGATAGCCAAGATAAGATATGTTTAATTTCGATAAGGAGACCGTGAGATCTCACATTCGCGAGGTTTGCAAATTTTTAATTTTTGATAGTAAAAAGGTGTATCATTTTTATTAATTTTGGAGAGTTAAAAATAAAAAATAATGGTAAAAAGTGATTGCGTTTTTCTTTTAGAGTTGATTTAAAAACGAGGAAAATTGGAAAGTTTTGTAAAATAAAATAAAATTATAATTGCGACGAATTTTACAATAGAATAGTACAAGGTCGCGCGATAGCGGTGCGATAAGTTTTTAATACTAGGCTAAGCTGGTGCATATGGGTGGATAAGTCCAGTAATTGTGGAATATTTTGCAAAAAGTTTATACAACTGAGGAGTTTTAGTTTAACCTTTTGAACCCGTAGATCGACTAAAACGCTAGACTTCAGGTGCCTTTAGTCGATTTAAGCGTCCAAAGGGTTAATTTAAAGTTGTTGGGCTGGATTTATTCTAATACATGTGTACCTATATATCTTATGCCGCCAGATCCCTGGTTCCTGCAAAAAAAAATTTTGAAGAAAATAACTAGGGGACTAAATATGTTGCAGTAAGCTAGGAGATTTAAACCACTTTAGCTCCATATAGTAAGTACAAATCCGGGGGGTCTGGGGGGTATGGAAAAACAAAAGAACATTTTTGTTACAAAACTTTGAATTTAGTGTTAGTACGCGGGTGCTGGAAGACCTTTAAGGGCCTAAAAATATTTTCTGGAAAAAGGCCCAATGTAACCCAGAAATTTTTATAATTAAAATATGTTTATGGTGAATGCTGGGCCAATTGTAAATATTTTCGTGGGTAATAAAGAATGTTCTCTTTTTACTACCCAATTCTAATGCAATTCTTATCAAATCATTTGTGCTGTTGTTTTAACCGCCCTAAAAGTTATCGTAACGGGGGAGGGGGACTTGAAATCTATCACTCTCTTTGTTTTGTTGACCTGCTTACCAGAACCTTAGACCATGGGTCGGAAACTTTTTGTTGTAAAAGAGCCAAGAAAAAGGTCATTCGGTTTATTTTTAAGTCGAGTATTAGACGGATGCTTAAAAACGGCCCCAAAATGGCACCAGATCTAGAGGGGGGACCTCCAACTCTTGAGTGGGGATGTTTAAAGTGGCATGAGAGGTGCGGTATTCTGCAACCCGAATTTCATACTCAATGCCACTTGACTCACTAAAAGAGCTGAAATTTGTACCAAATCGGAATTCTAATTTTCACTAGGCCATTTTTAGTACTTGGTGGTCCCTCTAAGTACCAGAAAAAACGGATATTACAAATATCACTACGATCCAGCCCGTGTCAGTTGCTTGTGTCTGGTCTACATATGTGTTTGAAATTTTGAATTGTTTTCGAATTAAGTAATATACGCAATGATGCGAAAACGAAGAAGCGCCGCAGGTGATTTAATCTTTGTAAACGTGCATTTAATTCAGTGTGATAAATATTTTTAAAATTTGTAACAGATACTAAAAAAAAATTGTAAAATTTCTAAATTATCATCCGAAAACCAGGGGTTTCCAAAATTTGACAAAATGCTTTTATTGTAAAGTTGCTATTCTCGTGTAGATCACTCTGTGTGGGCTTCAATGACCTGCAATTACGTTAATTTTATGTCAGTATGTGTGAAATAGTGAAACCTTACATCACAAACGTTTTAGTTCCACTTTCGCAACACAAAACAATGTCACAACAACACAGCATTCAAATATGAGCGAGACTTCTAATTACCGTGTTTAATCACCCAAAGTAAAAAATGCACATCCTCTTCCTTCTTCGGTTTACTTGCTCAACCAAAACCAACTTTTTCATGGTTAATTACTTTAATATCTCAAATTATGGTCTAATAACCATTACAGCATTACACAGTACTGCAAAAGGGTGCATAAAATAAACAAACTGAAATTTTGATGGCAAAACTTGTTAATTAAGATGCTAAATTTTCGAAATAATTTTAAAGAGGTATTAAAATTTGTGTAATTTTCTTTTGGGGGCACTCAAGATAACTATTACGACTACTCAGGCGGATGTAAGGAAATATACATATTATACAAAAGAAAATTCGAAAAATAAAATTCTTTCATGTGTTAAGCTCATTATGACAAAAATATTTCGCTTATAATACACAAAATTTTTATTTCTGCTTGCTTTTTGATAATAATAGTAAGAAAAAAAATCGCGAAGAGAAGAAATCGCCGGTTTCCAAAACAACTTTCACTGTAGGAAATCATTTGAACCACAGAAGTTTAATTAGAAGTTTAAAAATGTATGTTATTTCATACGGACAGTAGCGTAACAAACGGTGAAATGCAGACTTTGTGGCCTTGTTAAGTTTTTTTTTTTTGGCGAAATATTGCGAAAATAAAATAGTATAGTATAATTAAAAAAAGATTTATTAACACGCGATGATGCAAGTAACCGCAAAATTGCTCGTGGTTACTAAGAATCTTGACATTGAAAGTTATAAAATATTTTATTGTTATTATATGATTAAATCATCATTGCTTGTGTTACTTTGTTGTAGAACCTGTAATGATCTTGAATTGTTGCAGAAGGACAAACTTAAAATTGTGTATGACTCGATTGAAAGTGGTACTTTACTGCCAGCGGCACTACAAAACTTTTACTGCCGGCGGTGGCGGCAGTAAAAGTGAAATTAAAAAGTAAAAGATTCCGTTATTGCACATTAATTGCAATAAAACTGCACATGTTTTTTTAATTAAAATTAAATGCACTTTCTATCAGTCGGTGTGAACAAAATGCAAATTTCATACAGTGACCTAAAAACTTAATTGTCGCGTAGACGATCTCCCCCCTCTTTAGAATGAAACTGTCTCGCAATTCGAACAAAATATTAGTTTAAAGACGATCATTATTTCCATTAGGTGTTCATTTTTGTCGCAAAATTGGTCGATATATTTGATTGATTGTGGAGAAAGGTGTCGGTATACTTTCTACTCATCCATCTACGCACCCGCATGAAGTCAGTTCGATAAATTGCCTGATGTAAAGAAATTGTTTTCTCTATGATCCAATTAAACGGGGTCATAAATCTGCTCGACGGACAAAACCAAACAATCCAATCATTACATTTCTTTTCGACGTTCTACCTGTTCCTCCGATGGCTTAAGTACCACGTGACTAGCAATTCGATTTTAAACTCCGGTTTATTAAAATTTATTTTTTCCATAATAAAATTTTATGTTTGTTCATTTTTTGATTTTACAAAAAAATCCATAATATGAAATGGGGCTTATTTAAACAAAATTTTCATTTTAGCTGAGTTTGACTTATTAATGAGTTTTATTTTTTTTTAACTCATCAATCGGTTTTTGATGGACCCCTTAAAACGAAAGTAACATTTGGTGGATGAAATTTCAGCGCCTCATCCTCCGGTGTGGTTTGGTGTGTACGCTTGGTTCGAGTTTTCCCAGACCGCAAAAAAAGTTTCTTTTGTAAAATATCAATCAGTTACTACGTCTTTTTCAAAATTCAATTGAAATATAACAGAGAATCTTTTCAAGGTATAATAGCGAAAGCTATACCATGGGGACGGATTACTCTGATTCGATTGAGAATTGGAATCCCCGTGGACTGAGAACCGAATAATAACATGATGACGATCGATATCATCGTGGGGTTGGAAATGCACTCAAAGCTGGCTCGCACAACTCCGGACGTACTATTTCCCGGACTCGGCGTTGTTATTCCTGCTGAGCTTTGCACGATTTCGCATTACAACTTCTACACTACTACGACCGCCACTACACTACAAAAACTTACGTTTTCTTTCCTGTAATTAAAACTCAAAAAATCTCTTTGCATTTTTTAATGCTCCGAGCGACATCCGAACAACAAAGGATCCGTAATATAGTAAAGAGTCCGAACAGAGCAACAATGCCTTTCAATGGAAGAGAAATAAAGGAAATATAAACTCTTATTGTCAGGATAACGTTAACGAAATAATCAGATTAGAAAGTTCATAAAATTTATTATTATGCGCAACTTTGTGCATTTAAATGCATTAAAGTTTACTTCGAGTTCCCTGTGTTTGTTGCTGCATCATCGGTTTTTTAATTTCGTAATGGAAGAAATAAATTTACAAACAACTTCGGGTTGTAAAAGTCGAGGTATTGACAAAGGGTAAATAAAGTTAATGGTAATGGAAATAATAATTACATGGAGTTATTATTAATTTTGGGGTTGTAACGTCGCGTTTTACAAACGATTGATGAAAATACTCTGAAAGGTACATTTTGATTTATTGATTCAGTTATAATGAGACTGCGTGTGAATTAACCGATAAAAGTTTAGGTTCTAACTAAAAGCTTAGAGGAGCAATTGCTAGTTAACCATTAACTTTCCAGCCATAACATCCAAAATAACCACTAACCAGATATAATCCAACCAAAATCACTGTGATTCCATCTGATAAATGAATTAAGTTGGAAGGGATTACGCTCGCTTCTCTTGACACCCAACTGGACACTTCGCACATTTAAACTATTGGAATGAAAATGTCGATTTCATAAGTCACGAAGCTTTGATAAGTCAGCCTGTGATGATTTTCGTTACCAATTTCAGGAGAGGATTCATCTGCAGACCGAGGACGCCCTATAAATTTGTTTTACTGAACAGAAAAAGAACCAGGGGTAGGAGGCCATTGGCTTCCTTAATCTTTAGATCCTGCAGACAAAATTCATTAAAAAGTTGGTTAAGATGACATTATTTTCAATTTCTGCCCAAAATAAATCACAGTATCACAAATCACAAAAAAATTGAGCTAAATTAATTTTCCAACCTGGAATTTAAGAGAGCTTAAATTCTAAAACTTTCTCCAAATTTTTGTCTACTTTTTTTCTCCTTCTCGGTTGGTCTTTCACTCCTTGAGTAACATAGCTCGCCCTGCGGCTTTTGTATTTCTATTTTTTGCCGGACTACAAAAAATTGTACTTCTGCAATGATTTTTTGTTGTTTTATATCCACGATTAAATTTTCCACGGCATCTTCATGCTTATTATGTTTATTGTGAAGTGCGAGGCCGGAGGCCGAGTTATGTTTTGTGATAATGAAGACCTCAGAACATTATATAAAAAAGGTGATCTTGTTTATCCACAAAATGGCCACCGTTACCTTTTAGACTCCTAAGAACACCCGATGGTCACAAATCAACAGCTTCTCTCTCTTTTCTATCTCAAAGATATCAGAAATTTCGTTCATCCATTCATAAGCGTCCTTAATGTTATGATAAATTGCAATAACTTTCAAAGAAATTATTTTATGATGAAAAGACTCATCGTTCTCTTGACAACGTTAATTTTTGACCATGATTACGGTCAAGTAGATCCTTTGTCAGTTTCACTGAGGAACTACCTTGGTGGTTTGTCATTGCCTTCCCAGACGAGTCGGTTAAAATTCCTATTTTGCTTTCCGGAATTGATCCTGAGCACGACATTTAACTGTATCCATTGTTTTTCGCAAAAAGAAAAGACCCCCCTCTCCTTTTAATAGTGCCGCTAATTACGCTACGTTAAACTGTTGATTTAACGCTATTCGCATTTTACATTAACAAAACGCCACCACGCGGAATAATTTCAAACTCGTTTGTAACGTATAGTAAGTACCAACATAAACGCCATAAACAAACATTTTCTTTTGTTTACATTAATAAAACGCCACCACACGGAATAATTGAAACTGCTGAAAGACGTAATGTTGCTATTGACGGTGGCGCCACCAACGGTAATGTAAAACGCGAATAGGCAAAAAATATTAACGAAACGCCGTCTAGCGGCTGAAATTTCAAGTACAGTAATGGTTGATCGAAGGTTGGCGTAAACAGTATAACGCATGCGTATACAACGCATAACTGATTTGACAGCTGTCAAAAGTACTGCTTTAGCCAGCCATTTTCCATGTTTTGCAGCGCCCTCATCGGTAATATTTTATGCCTATTGCTCAGTAATTGGCTCAATAAAGGAGATGAAACTATGACAATTTTCACGCTAACCTCAGGCCGAAGTCAACCGCTTAACATTTTTTAACTTTCTTGAAAAACTTTTTGTATTCAAGATTTTGATTACATCGCTCTCTGCGAGCTTGGGACGGAACTACTTACTCGCTTTATTTTTTTAGTTCCGTGCAGTTGCAACAACCGATCCATCTATTCGCTTCCAAATGATGAAAAATATTGTAAAATATTTTAAAATTTTAAAATAGAAATGAAAAAATGCAAAAAATAACATACACAACTCAGGATTTCAGTTTTTTGAAATGAAAGAAATGAATTTTACCCATGATCCGAAAAATAACACTTTACACTTTTACAGCCTCGTTGTTGATTTTATATCAACATTTAAAATGACTGACTTTTAGCCTCTGAAGTCAGATGAACGACAGGCGCATTTCAAGTCACGTTAGCGGAAGCTAAAATTGTTTTACAGGGATGAAATTTTGTTGTGCCATTTGTTTGCAATTATTTGTGTACAACATAATTTGCTTAATTTTTACGCCTCGGTAATGCTTCGATAGACTACCTGATCTTTGCTGTCGGATAACTGAGGTTTTACCCCCACTTCCGTCAGCATCAGAGCTGAATGAATCTTAATCTCCTTTTGGTTCTTATATTATGGTGCACCCAGGCGATTCCGTAACTAAGGGGAGAAAAAGAAAAAAATTTGAAAAGTTTAAAGTTAAGTAAAGAATAAAAGTTGGGGTTGACATTATTTATATCCAAAATCAGGTGTAGAAAAGGACGCACACCAGAGTCGCAGCCAAAAGAGAGAAAGCATTGAGTCAAGTTGTAATAATATAATTTTATGGCTAATTAAGCCACAGCCTCACTCTAAAATAAATCACCTCTGATGCTAGTGTTTTATTAAATATATAAATTTTAGCCCACTCCGTCATAAATTGAGGTTTTGATTGCGCCGCTCTCTACTATTCTTATAAACCACGAATATCACTTTGATTAGTTGGAGGGTATTCCATAACCCCCAAACCCCCCGGTCTCAAAGGTCAAAATAGTGTGTGCTTTATGATCGAATTTATTAAAACGCAACCGTTTCAAATAGATCTAACAACATGTTTTGGTATTTAGACCGGGGGGTCTGGGGGGTATGCCCCAGTGCCTGAGATTTAAAGTTAACCAATTTTTAAATATACGCAGTTAATTTTTTCAATTCAATTTCAATAAAACTTAATTCAGATTTTTGTGTGCTTATAACAAATACAAACTTTGGGTATTCTTGAAGGGTATTTCATACCCCCCAAACCCCCCGGTCTCAAAAGTTAAGATAGTGTGTGCTTTATCATCGAATTTATTAAATCGCAACCGTTTCAAATAGATCCATCCACATGTTTTGGTATTTGAACCGGGGGGTCTGGGGGGTGTGAAATACCCCCCAGTGCCTGAGATTTAAAGTCAACCAATTTTTAAATATACGCAGTTAATTTTTTCAATTCAATTTCAATAAAACTTAATTCAGATTTTTGTGTGCTTATAACAAATACAAACTTTGTGTATTCTTGAAGGGTATTTCATACCCCCCAAACCCCCCGGTCTCAAAAGTTAAGATAGTGTGTGCTTTATTATCGAATTTATTAAATCGCAACCGTTTCAAATAGATCTATCAACATGATGTTTTGGTATTTAGACCGAGGGGTCTGGGGGGTATGGAATACCCCCCAGTGCCTGAGATTTAAAGTTAACCAATTTTTAAATATACGCAGTTAATTTTTTCAATTTAATTTTAATAAAACTTAATTCAGATTTTAGTGGGCTTAACATATCTAAACTTCGTGCATTATTGAAAGGTATTACATACCCCCCAAACCTCCCGGTCTTATAGATAAATATCGTGTATGTTTTGTTATTAAATTTATTACATCTGAACTATTTCTAAATGATTAAAGTGACAAAAGATGAAAAGTTATATAATTATTAAGTACACTAGTAACTTAATTAGATCTTAGTATAAATTATGTAAATAAAATGGATCTCTCAGATATCATTAAGGTTATTGTTCGGCCTGCAGCCTCATTTATGAAAATTGTAACCATATCTGAAGTCATAGTTGTTCGGTTTGCTAGTTGTTCAGATGTTTGCGTTTTATTTCGTTTACGTTAGTAATAAACAAACAAATCAATCAGAGATTCCCTTATAAATTACATGAAGGAGGAGTTTTCTAGCAAATTTCTTTATCCTTAACAGCTAGAGGCAAATACGTGAGTAAAAAACCTAGAATACCTAGCTCTCGGCACTAGAAATAAAGAATACTCGCTCTTAATTGAAGCTGTGAGAGCAAAAGTGATGTAACCCTCAAATTGTCATAGTCGGGTTTTTTATTGTTACGCTTCTCTCTTAGGAATATCTTTGAAGTAAAATTGATGTAACCAACATTAATTAATATTCCAATAGAATAGAAGTGATATACATTGTTTTTACATTCACAAATTTAACGTAACACCAAAAATCCCGATTATGACAATTTGAGGGTTACACCACTTTTGCTCTCATGGCCTCAATTTAAAAAGACTTTTCCACTTATTTCGACTCAAAAACTAAATTTTGACTAAAATTTTGAATTTTGAAAGAAAGCTGACTCAAAAATATCTGTTGATCCGGGCTTTATATTTTTTCTGAATGGCCTTGGTCACACCTGTGACAATTCAATTTCAATGTTAACAAGTGAACATCAGTTTAAAAAATATATCTATCGTGTGTGTGGGTGTAGCGCTGTTTTGAATAAAAATAACTCAAAAACTGTGCGTTTAACATATTAAAGTAATCAGACACATTTTTTTGTCTGCCTTATAGTTCATCTAAAAAAATCATAACAATTAAAATCAGATAATTATTTTAGAAGTTATCGGTCGTTACAGCATTTAATTTTAAAATTTCTAAATTTTAAGTGTAATTTGCAGGAATTTTAACCGTTTTCTTCCATCAAAGTGTAGATCGATTTCAAGTCTCTCCGGGTTGTGATTTTATTAACCCTTATCGTCCGAGCGGGACGTTACTATTACTACTATATATTTTGATAAACCTATTTAGCAAAACCCTAGGAACCGAAATTAATTAGCATATTAAGAATATTTTAAATTTTGTTTCGTTATTCCACTCCAGTGGCTCGTAACAAAAAATGAAAGAATAGAAAGGGCCGCACTTCAAAGCTATCTGAATCTGTCAATCTCTTTCTATGGAGATTATCTTATTTAAAGACAGGATGAATAACTTGTCACTTAAATGGAGTTTATGTTGTACAGCCTACACAAAAGCCAAGCAGGATTCGTTTAAAAAAACTTTTTTTAACGATTATATCATTAAAATTTTGAACAGTCGATTAAGAAAATCAAACCCGTAGTTAGTTAACCACCCCTGCAATATTGCAAGATAAAGTGTATCGGTTACAAAATCCCGTGTGATCAAAAGATCGTAGGTGGTCAGTGTAGTAGAATATGATGAAGGGGAGCGATCGAAATGAGGCAGAAGACAAATGAATACGTCATGCGATCGATGCGTCATCTATTGTCTGAAATCCCTTGCGGCATATTCGTCTCTCGTTTGTTGTGCATAATGCACTCGTCACGCTCACGCTTTGGTCTTATGAGCTCCGTTGCCTCGGTTTTATATTAACTCATAAAAGTAATAATGGAGTACCTTATATTGCAATCAGGGTGTAATTTGTCATTCATTTCGCTTCCCTTTTCTTTTCAAATTAAATCTGCAATATTTTTCGGCCACGTTTTCGCGTAGGATGTGACATTTACATTTTCGAGATTATGATCGTAGGAGACAGCATGAAAAAAATTTTGGATTTATTTTTCATGTAACGCGAAGTTTTCCTCAACGTTAATTTGAAACGAACATTTTATTTTAATCAGTTAATGGATAAAACCCTTCTGTATAAGGGAAATTTAGAGGAAGATTTGTAAAAGTGAGTTTAATTTTGGATTCTGCTACAAGTACAAAATAAATGTTTGTATTAACTTAAATTGTCTGATTACAATTTTCTAATTTTCATCTCTTAAACGAAACAATTTTTCATTCGGCTTTTAGCGTGCCCGTAATTTTTTTGCCTAAGAAAAATCTGAAAGCCAGTATTTTGTTAAGTGCGAAAGTGTCAAGTCTCCCTTGCATTCCCAAGCATTCCTGTCAACCCTCTGTAATGCATTGACGCCTTTGTTGATCTTGATCGAGATATCAAGAGTCGATTATGTCGTATATTGTGACTTCTGACATTTATATGGAATACATTCATAATATTTTCAAGAAAAAACGAAATATTCGAATATCGGTAAAATAAATAAATTATACCTACTATTACATCAATGAAAATGTTGTAGAAAACTAAATTTTAATGTTTACATTTTACGCATCTTGTATATCTAAAACATTAATTCGCGTTAAAACCAAGCGCCATCTTTACCGAAGTTATTTCGAGAATATAATTATCAGGTTCTGGAAAGTGTAATTTCAGCAGATCACAGATTCTATTGATCTTTTTCTTAATTAGAAGCTACTGTTTCACATTTCTTTTATCCGTTTGCAGATAATTAATTAGAAAATTGCTACGTCCTTTTTTTAACTTTTGTTTCCAATTGACTTTGTCAAAGCAACAGGTCATTGCTAAGCGTCTTGATTTTAAGTGAATTTACATTTTTAGCTTAATAGCTACTGGCGTAACTAAAGAGCTTAGCTCATATCAAAAAACTTTTTGACACTCTAGTTTGATGGTTCATCAACCTCCCCCCCTCGGTTTGAAAAATCCTATTTTGTATTTTACGAGCTTTGATCATATTAAAATGGTCTTTAAGGAGTGGATTTGAAAACTATACCATAAATATTCAATCCAATCTGCTTATATGAGACTTTAAGAGATTCAAAGATTATTCTATTACAGGCATAAATTCTCTATTTAACTGCATTTAACCGCATTGATGATAATATAGGATTTGCGTCTAGGAATTCATCGGAGCAGTTGTATCACAGTCACCAAAGTCAACTCAAGTGGCGCCGTCCTATCGGCCAATCTAAACGTGGCATTCCTACAAATCAATCGTAACGTTACACCATGATCACTTGATGAGCAAGGTCTAATCGTATGAGCTTGCTGGGAAAGAGAAGTCATGTGATGTTTTGCGCGTGTGTAGAACTAAAAAAACTAAAAGAAAGAAAATAAATTAACCTACAAATTATCCTGAAATAGTAAAATAACCTACAATACATTTAATATTATCACAATTTTTCCCTAAAGCTTTCTCCTTTGGGATTTCAGATATAATCATAATTCTTATGAATGAGGCTGCAGGCCGAACAACCACCTCAATTATAATATCTGAGAAATCCATTTTATTTAGATAATTTATATTAAGATCTAATTGACAAAGTTACTTATTGTACTTAATTGTATTATTTTTTCTCTTCTGTCACTTTTAATAAATGGCACTGGGGGGTATTCCATACCCCCCAGACCCCTCGGTCCAATTACCAAAATATGTTGATATATCTATTTGTAACGATTGCGATGTAATAAATTCAATGACAAAGCACGACCTATCTTGATCTGTGGGACCGGGAGGTTTGGGGGGTATGGAATACCCTCCAAGAACACACGGAGTTTGGGTTTGCTAAGCACATCTGAATTAAATTTTGTTAAAATTTACCCCCCAGACCCTCCGGTCTAAATAACAAGACATGTTTATGTTTTTATTTGCAACCGTTGCGGTGTAATAAATTCAAAGTCAAAGTACGCACTATCTTGATCTGTCCCCACTAGTCGAAGCCCACCGATTGTGAATCGCGTTAGATATTCCATAACAAACGCAAGCACAACAGGAAAACGTTAGAAGAAACTTATTATTTATAAAAGTTACCACATTTTGCACGGTCCCAAGAATGACGCACTGATATTAAATATAATAATTTGCTAGAAAGTTCCTCCTTTTTGTCTTTGCAGGCATAAAAAACTTGAAAAAACATCTGATTTGGTAAATTCTCTCGAGTGAAACTGAAGGCCAAACAATCATATCAAAGATTTATAATATTATTTGAATTCGTAATTGACGTTTCTAAGGCAAGTCGCATTTGGCGGCCATATTGAATTATTAAACGTCACAACTTTTCTTATTGTTTATTTTAGAATTTTTGTTATTTTAAGTAAATTATAAAATGTATAATTTATAAATTAAAATCAAAAATCTATATGAATTTTTATAATATTATTTGAATTCGTAATTGACGTTTCCAAGGCAAGTCGCATTTAGCTGCCATATTGAATTATTAAACGTCACAACATGCGCAAGATCATACCTTGTAATCTATATACCTTGAATATTCTCGATTTAGAAAAAAATTGCTATGTATCAATGAGTTTTGACAACTTGCAACGTTGTTAAAATAATAAACACATTATTAAGAGTGTCATAGAAAACTTTGTCTTTCCTGAGAAAATCCCGAAAACCTGTTTTTCTCACTTATTTCCAACCTTAAACTATTTTCAGTGCGGCCTTCAGGCCGCACAATCAGAACAATCTAGTAACCACATAAACACTTTTTTATCATCAGTATCACAAACAAAAAATGATATTTTAGTTGTAAATTTAGTGTTGCTCTATGTACTAGATTGGTCCCGGTTGTGCGGCCTGAAGGCCGCACTGGATGAACGACTAATCAAAGATGCGAAAGAGAGTCAGAGACAGAAGTAGAGTTTTTTACCACATTTTTTTGTTTACAATTTATAATTATTAGTCGATGATAGTGGTCACTATAAAAATTTGCTTTTAACAGACAGACAGACTAAGCTGTGATTTTCACTGAAAGTATTTAGACTCGTGTTCTAAGGGGAATTGCAGCCCTTTATTATGAGGTGGTAAAATTAAAATGTGACAAAATGCGTGCAAGATGCAAAATGCGGGGGGTCTGGGGGGTATGGAATACCCCCCAGCTACTAGGAAGCAGCATAACATATTTTTAAAATCGGTAACGACGCAAATTTAAACCTTCAGTCATTTTGTAGCTCAATTAAAAATTAAAATGTGAGTAGGACTGGAGGGTCTAACATACCCCCCAGCTAGAAAAAAAGAATATTATTTTATACTCTCTAAACCCCCCGGTTTTTAGTTACCTTCCTAAAAAATACTCTTGCAGTTAGGAAGCAACAAATCGATTAAACGTCATTTTGTGGCTTACTTAAAAATTAAAAAGTGATGAAATGCGAAAGACCGGGAGGTTTGGGGGTATGAAATTTAGAATTTGAAAAAAATTTGACGATTTACTCTAAAAATTTAATAGTTTCGATGATATGGCCATTTGAAAGTAGAAATTAAATGAACTGCATAGAAAAAATTTTACCCAAGGAAAATAACCTACGGGCCCAACTACCTTTGAGATTTGGGGGAGGGGCTTTATAATTGAACCTATTACACCGTGTATATAATGTTAAAAAATAATGGGTGCAAACCGGGGGGTCGGGGGGATATGGAAGACCCTCCAGCTTTACAAGAAAAGTAAATTATAAAATTATACTTTATTTGTAAATTTAGTGTTGTACTATCTGCTAGATTCCCTCCGGTTGTGCGGCCTAAAGGCCGCACTGGATGAACGACGAATCAAAGATGCGAGAGAGAGATAAAGGCAGAAGTAGAGTTTTCTACTACACTTTTTGGTTTACAATTTATAATTATTAGCTGATGAAAGTGGTCACTATAAGAATTTGCTAGAAATCTCCTCCTTCCTTGTATCATTTATAAGCGCGCCTATGATTGCTTTGTTTATTTATTACAAAACTAGAAAAATTTACCAATTTGAAAAAGATTAAAAACTTTAAATTAACGTTAACATCTGACTAGTCACAATTTCCCTGAGCGAGATAGAAAAAGATACAAATTCAATATTCAACCACTAGATGGCTACTATACATTTCATAATTCAATTTTCTTTTTTATAGAATAAAATAAGAATTACGTCGATAATTGAAGTTGGCTGCAGATTATGGTAAAAATGAATACATGACACATGACAGCACAATGACGGAATAACATTATTTCATTTATGATGGTGGTGAAACAGTGTTCAAATGACAGAGCAGTGGCGAAACAACATTTTTAGTTAATGGGAAGAAAGAAATTTGGATTCCAACTGTTATTATTTTAAATTTATAAATTATGCTGTATACCTTGCTTGGAGGTATTTCACCTCCCCTCCCCCAAACTCCTCAGACGAATTTCTAAAACATGTTGGTATACTTATTTGGAATGGTTGCGTTGCATTAAATTCAATGATGACAAAATATGCACCGCTTGATCTGTGGGACCAGGGGATTTGGGGGGTACCGAATACCCTCCAATAATACACATAGTTTGGGTTTGCTGAGCACACTGAAATCTGAATTAAGTTTTACTAAAATTGAATTGAAGAAATTAACTGCGTTTATTTAAAAATGGTTTAACTTTAAATCTCCGGCACTGGGGGGTATTCCACACCCCCCAGACCCCCCGGTTCAAATACCAAAACATGTGGATGGATCTATTTGAAACGGTTGCTATTTAATAAATTTGATGATAAGGCACTCACTATCTTGACCTTTGAGACCGGGGGGTTTGGGGGTTTGGAATACCCTCCAAAAATACGCAAAGTTCGGAAAACACACAAAAATCTAAATTAGATCCCTCACTTGCCAGATGGACAATTGTTTTAAAACAAATGTTTTAAAAGTTTAAGGTCCATTTCAGAGTTTGAAAAAATAATTTTTAGAACGAAGATGAAAATTTGCAGTAAAATACTAAATTAACCGCTTAATGCATAAGTAAGTCAAAGATAATCAAGTACATTTTGTGAGTGAAAGTGCCCGTGAATGTCACGGAGCTGTGTACAAATCCGTTAAATAAATAAATTAAAGTAGTCTAAACTCAGCCAGAGTTTTAAACCGTAAAAAGCTAAACGATGGGGGGGGGGTTAAAATCAAAATTCATGTACGAAATAGGTTAGGTTAGGTGCTCCTAAGAAGCACTTGGATACAATATTAATAAAAATAAAAAAAGATGAAGCCTAATCTAATTTAAACTTTGCTCTTATTTGTCAGTTACTTAAAAGTCACTCAAATGCGGCCTTCAGGCCGCACAACTTATAGAATTTAGTGACCTTATAGTTACTGATAGCCACAGCAGTGGAGTGATGTGATCACTGGTTGAGTATAGAGCGGAAATTCTGGATTCAAATCTCGGATTGTACAGAATTTCTTGAATCGGCCTTTTTTCGTCTTTATAGCACTTTCAAGCACTTAACACAAAGTTAACCAATTTTAATTTTTTTGAACTTTTTTTCAAGATTACCGTTCAAGCAAAATAAAATCTTTAATTATATTTTTACATAAAACGTCTGCTTTTTGAGTTATTGCTTTCCAAAATCTAAAATTTAATATTTTTCGGTACCTACTTTATTTTTATACTTTCTATTCCTAAATTTTTCTTTATTTTCTTTAACAAAAAAAAGTTTTTATGATACCTACATTTGTTTTTTGTTAATGAACAGTTGAAGCAGAATTTTTAATAAACGTTAAAAAACAGTTTCAATAAAATTTTCTGGGGCTTCAAACCTGTACGTTCTAATAAAAATTTTCATTCAACTTTGTTAGTTAGTACAATTTTTTTCTAAAAAAATTTCAAAAAAATTTAATTCGGTTCATATTTTATTGAAGTTGGGCAATTTGCAGAATTTACAAAGAAAATTTTTACAAAATCGTTTGAAATATTTTATCATCGAAATTTCCTCAAAAAAAAATCATTTCTTTTACTGTAGGTTGTTTGAAATCATTAAAAGTTGGAAGGTAAATTAGTTAAACAAATAAATGTTTATGATAACAAAAACAGATCGATAAGCAATAAGGGAAAATTTAATTGATACTAATCATGTACGAGCAACAGTTTTCGTGTTAATGCTTTTACGATTTACGATCGTGAGTTGTATAACTAAATCAATTTACCAGCAGCACTACGCATTATTGCTAACACCCACCATACAAGGCAATAAAATTTCATATAATATATTGAGTTTATGGGGTAGCTTCCCCTTTGCATTTCAGGCATTTCAAGCACAAACGCAGAGTCGGTTTCGATTTGGTTTTATCAACTGGTTGAGTTGTCACGCTTAGGCTTTCCACATTATTCCATATCGATTTTACTTTTTGTCTGAAATGTTAAAACCTCACAAGATACCGATAAGTTTACATATCAATTGTTTTTCCGTGCTGCTCTTCCGTATGTTAACACTGCGCACTCTTAGCTGCAAACTTTAATTTTTATGCTCTTTTTGTTGCAATTTTAAGTGGGTATTATTAAATTTTATCCAGCCTTCTCTGCCTAATTAACCCCTGAACAAATTAAAATTTAATTAAGCACACTGCGTAGTCTCAATTTCACTTAAATTATAATATCACAAAGCCTAATAATACCTATATGAAAGCTGTGTAAATTTAAAAGTCAATTATTAGTTTGATTTTGAGTGGGATGTGTTAGAGTATTTTAAGA
This sequence comes from Rhagonycha fulva, assembly GCA_905340355.1. NCBI lineage: Eukaryota > Metazoa > Arthropoda > Insecta > Coleoptera > Cantharidae > Rhagonycha > Rhagonycha fulva. The sequence goes on along the minus strand of HG996559.1, from coordinate 25,869,079 downwards.
TTCCTTTGTTTTTTTAAATAAATAAGTAAAAAATTAACTGAGTTGCTACAAAGTATAAATTTTATATTCATTTTAAAACTTCAATATTCAATTTCTTAAGTTCTTTGTATTATTTTAATAGTTTTGTTTACTCGTGTTAGTAATGTCCATTCTTCATTATATAAATTTTATATTTTCCTTCCATGCATCATTAGTCATTACAATCTTTTCTTCTTTGTAGAATATTATGTTTTTCTTTCACGTGTCGAACAATGACATTTTGTTTCATATTCATATGTAACAAAATCTTGGCTTAAGGGGTTTATGTTAAGCAATTAAAAATTGAAAAGAGGTTGCTTTATTTCGAGTATTTTTTAATGTTTTTTTTTATATATTGCAATAAAATTTTATTAGTTTTATGGGAAACAATTCAGAAACAATACCATATTCAAAGTTTAATAGTTTTTGTAGCACTGGGTTTAGGGGAGAAAGTAATTAAAATTAATGGGGTGGATGGTTTTTCTTACTTGATGGACAGTCAAGCGCCTAAGAGTTATGCTAACAATCTTACATGTTTGTAAAAATGTCCAAAATTTTCTTATATTTTTAGTGGGGGAACGGTTAAGTAATTTTATATATACAGGTAGTTATCAAAAATTAGGGGAGTTTCGTTCAAGTTTTTGAGAATAAAACTTAAGATACTCGTTCGCTTTATGCGGAAATAAAATCAATTAAGTTAATTCTTTTAAAAACACAAGTGTTTCGAATTAATTCAAATTTAAAATAAATCGGCAAATCAAAGTTAGTTAAAACTGTTGTGAAAATTTAAAAACTTTTATCGGAAGTGTTTGCATATTATTTAAAGTATCGTATGAAAAGAAAATTATTATAAGATAATTTTCCAAATATTATTTTATTAAATAACCGACAATATTCGGGAAATAATTAAAAATTATGTAATGCAACATTTATACAAACTTTCGTGAAGTTCAAAAATTGAAGTATTATTCAAAATTGCCTCCGAAATTGAGGGATGTGTTTAACAATGGTTAATTAATTTGAATGAAGTATTATACCGCCTACCGATTTTACCGATTTTAAAGAAAACCACCTTATACCATTTGTAATTTGGAGTTTCCAGAGATGAAAGAAAAATTCAAGTTCATCAAGTAGTAAGTGAAAAATATATTTTTATCGTCGAAAATACAGTGCGTGTTTTACTTTGATTTTTGTTTTGTTTTGTGTATTAATTTTAAAATTTTGTTCTATTAATATTAAATTTAGTTTAATAATTTCATTTTTAAGAATTATTATCTTTTAATTAAATCTATTGGGCCCAAAATTTATTATTATTAATTTTTAATTTTAAATATTAGAATTTAAACAACATTTATTTTTATTTATTTTATTTCTTTTTTTTTTCTTCACATTATAAAATTTAATTTCATAACACACTGTACATATATAATTTGTTTATATTTATTTTTGTGTTTGTTTATTTTTATTATCTTTAATATATGTGTTATTTTGTTCTTACGTTTTTGTTTTCTTTGCATTTTGCAAACCATATTTTTAGGAAAGTCTCAACTGTAAGGAAATTTCAATTTACAAAATTTTATAAGGTGTGGTTATTTTCAAAAGTTACGTCGCGGATGAAAATTAGTCTGTCATCTAATTTAGTCAATCCGATGCAAATTTTATTAATATCTTATGACAGTGGCGCTCAACTAATTATTTTTTTTTTATTTTAACATCTACCGCTACGACACCAATTTAAATCACCTGCGGCCCTACGACGAGCTACCGGACAATTTAATCTGTTGCAGGTGTCGTAGTGACGTATAAGATTGTAACAGATTTTTGGCGCCCAACGTGGGGCCTTGTGTTAACGCGACGTAGGCGATTTTCTTTGTTTTTTTTGTTTAGATAAAGATTACTTATTTTGTTTAGTTTAATTATTAATTTTTAGCGGTTTATTATTTGGATCATTTTAGGTTAATTTGTTTGGATACGTTCTTTATTTTTTTTAGGTATTTTTAGGTTTTAATTTTGTTTTAGTTGACAATCGTGTGTGTCTCGCTTAACTTTAATTAATTTTATTTTATATTTAGTTTTTTTTAATTCTTATTATTGTGTTAATATGGGTTTGAGAAATATCCCTGAACGTCTTCTTAAAGAAGAATTAATATACGAACTAAAAGTCCGCGGTATTCCAGCCGATGGCCTAACTAAGGATTTGCGCGCTGCTTACAGAAAGGCACTTAAGGAAAGTCGCGTTGATGAAAATACTGCTATATTTGTATATCCTTTTTCTTTTAATGAGGATTGTTTAGCGTTAAATAAGGGAAAAGAAATTTTGGAAAAATTGTTAACAGCTTTTGAGACATCCCCAGTAAAGGAAACTGGACTGACCATTGAAACCAAATTGACGCATTATATAAACCGTGCGAATAATTTACGTCCTTGATATGACGTTAAACTATCTAAACAATTAGTAGCGTTGTTATGACTTTTAATTTTCGTATCGTATCGTATTCATTTGACGTTTAATTATCGTATCGTCGGTCATAACGTTAGACCATCTTATCGGTTGTTCTTGATATAACCCTGAACTATCTTTTCGCGTTTTATTTTAATTTTATTTTAGTTAAATTTTAGCAACAATTTCATTCCTTTGTGTAAATATTAAATTAGTTTTCTTTTAGATTAGTTGTGTAATTTTATTTAAGATAGTTAGTTTTTTTAGGGTTCCAGTTAAAATTTGATATTTTATTTAGATTAGTTAATTTTTGTATTTCCGTAAATTTAGTTTAACTTTTACTATAAATGATGTACATAGGTTATGTATGGTTACGCAAAATGGGAATCAGGCTTCACTTGTCCGCTTTGTTTGTGTCTGTTTTTTTTACATTTGGCAGAAAAATTTTAGGGTAATTTGCTTTGTTACCATTTAAACATGATGCTTGTAGTCGTAAGATAAATGTGTCCTGCGCATAGGGGGTGGATTATTTCGTGCGCAGTATTATTTTTCCAAAGTAACTTAGCTATTTGGCAACGATAGTTACATCAATTTTTTATTTTATCACTTGGGAGGGGATTCATTTACTTTTCGGAATTTTGTGGGGTTATATTTTAAATTCAATTTCAAAATTTTGGAGGGTTGATTTCATAATTATTTTTTTTTTTATTTAAAACATTACAATTTTATTAAGACTTTTGATGTGTTGGTTATATATAGAACATTTAGAAAACTTTTGTTTTTTTTTTTCTTTTCTTTCTCTATTATGCGTTTTGTCTAGTGGGAACTTATTGTTGAGATCAATTCGGGGAATTAATCTTCGACTAGAGGGGGTGTTAGAGTATTTTAAGATTTCTTTGTTTTTTTAAATAAATAAGTAAAAAATTAACTGAGTTGCTACAAAGTATAAATTTTATATTCATTTTAAAACTTCAATATTCAATTTCTTAAGTTCTTTGTATTATTTTAATAGTTTTGTTTACTCGTGTTAGTAATGTCCATTCTTCATTATATAAATTTTATATTTTCCTTCCATGCATCATTAGTCATTACAATCTTTTCTTCTTTGTAGAATATTATGTTTTTCTTTCACGTGTCGAACAATGACATTTTGTTTCATATTCATATGTAACAAAATCTTGGCTTAAGGGGTTTATGTTAAGCAATTAAAAATTGAAAAGAGGTTGCTTTATTTCGAGTATTTTTTAATGTTTTTTTTTATATATTGCAATAAAATTTTATTAGTTTTATGGGAAACAATTCAGAAACAATACCATATTCAAAGTTTAATAGTTTTTGTAGCACTGGGTTTAGGGGAGAAAGTAATTAAAATTAATGGGGTGGATGGTTTTTCTTACTTGATGGACAGTCAAGCGCCTAAGAGTTATGCTAACAATCTTACATGTTTGTAAAAATGTCCAAAATTTTCTTATATTTTTAGTGGGGGAACGGTTAAGTAATTTTATATATACAGGTAGTTATCAAAAATTAGGGGAGTTTCGTTCAAGTTTTTGAGAATAAAACTTAAGATACTCGTTCGCTTTATGCGGAAATAAAATCAATTATAAGTTAATTCTTTTAAAAACACAAGTGTTTCGAATTAATTCAAATTTAAAATAAATCGGCAAATCAAAGTTAGTTAAAACTGTTGTGAAAATTTAAAAACTTTTATCGGAAGTGTTTGCATATTATTTAAAGTATCGTATGAAAAGAAAATTATTATAAGATAATTTTCCAAATATTATTTTATTAAATAACCGACAATATTCGGGAAATAATTAAAAATTATGTAATGCAACATTTATACAAACTTTCGTGAAGTTCAAAAATTGAAGTATTATTCAAAATTGCCTCCGAAATTGAGGGATGTGTTTAACAATGGTTAATTAATTTGAATGAAGTATTATACCGCCTACCGATTTTACCGATTTTAAAGAAAACCACCTTATACCATTTGTAATTTGGAGTTTCCAGAGATGAAAGAAAAATTCAAGTTCATCAAGTAGTAAGTGAAAAATATATTTTTATCGTCGAAAATACAGTGCGTGTTTTACTTTGATTTTTGTTTTGTTTTGTGTATTAATTTTAAAATTTTGTTCTATTAATATTAAATTTAGTTTAATAATTTCATTTTTAAGAATTATTATCTTTTAATTAAATCTATTGGGCCCAAAATTTATTATTATTAATTTTTAATTTTAAATATTAGAATTTAAACAACATTTATTTTTATTTATTTTATTTCTTTTTTTTTTCTTCACATTATAAAATTTAATTTCATAACACACTGTACATATATAATTTGTTTATATTTATTTTTGTGTTTGTTTATTTTTATTATCTTTAATATATGTGTTATTTTGTTCTTACGTTTTTGTTTTCTTTGCATTTTGCAAACCATATTTTTAGGAAAGTCTCAACTGTAAGGAAATTTCAATTTACAAAATTTTATAAGGTGTGGTTATTTTCAAAAGTTACGTCGCGGATGAAAATTAGTCTGTCATCTAATTTAGTCAATCCGATGCAAATTTTATTAATATCTTATGACAGTGGCGCTCAACTAATTATTTTTTTTTTATTTTAACATCTACCGCTACGACACCAATTTAAATCACCTGCGGCCCTACGACGAGCTACCGGACAATTTAATCTGTTGCAGGTGTCGTAGTGACGTATAAGATTGTAACAGATGATGAAGCTTGTTGCTAAAAGTGGCTGCGGATGAGTAATTATTTTATGAAATTAACACTAAAAGAAGCTTAATTACGTTACGCTTTAATAAAAGTATCAAATTTACTTACCCCACACACTTTTTTTGTTCGTCAATTTTAAATATCAAACTCTTATTTAAAATTTCCATTTTCAATTTTAATTGGATAAAATTTTATCACGGTTAAAAATTATGTAAAATTTAAATCGCAAAAATTATCAAGTTCATTCAGAATAACCTGCTTTTCAAGTTATCGGAAAAACAGATCTTCAGGTTCATAGCATAAAATTCTCGGTTTTTGAGTTACTCCTCAAAATTAAATTGTTTCACATTCGCCTATAATTTTTATAAAAACATTAACAAATTAAATTTTTTAAGCTGTTTTACTTAAAAAACCTCATAAAAGTTGAGATTCTTCCACAGTGAATCTTTTAAATTGCCTGTAACTTCCGTAGAAGTTGTCTGATTTTAATTTTTCTCAACATTACAGAAAGCAGATAATTTAGATCGAAAAACTTCGTTAATTACTTTTTATTGTAAAGTGAACAGTTTTTGAGTTATATATTCAAAATTTTGAAGAATCCGCCAAAGAATGACTTTCAAAATTTGATAAGTTAATGTCACGTAAATGGGCTTAAATCCAAAGAAAAATAAACTTTATTAGATTCGTTTCCGTGCTTTGAGCCGTCGGTCCCCCTGGGTTGATGAATTGTCACCATTAATAAAAAAACAATTTTTTGAGGTAAAATAAATCGGTATTATAAAATTTAAAAAAAAAGATCTGCAGGGTACTTCTAAGAAAATCTTCTCCAGAAACCGGGCCAGACATGGGCGTCCATGGGGCAGGGGAAAAAAATTCAGCTGCCCCTCCTGGTTCTCGGCTGCTTAATTTTTTTAGACATTTACTAAATTCTTTTATAATAATTTTTTTTTATTTTGCCCCCCCCCCTTCTCTGAAAATGATCTTATGGTCGCCCATGGAGTCTGATGATATAAAAAACTCCCAGATGTAAATAAACAACAAGAAAACTTTTCAAAAATTAAATTTGAGTCTTTTCAAATTTTATTACTTCTTTACAACTGTAGAGTATTCCATACCAACTAGGCTCTCTAGTTCCTGAAAATTTATTTTGAAAACAATTGCTTAGATAGATGTAACTTAGTACTGAATCCCACATGATGACACGAGCCCTGTAGGAGGGCTACAGTTTGTTACTGAAAAACGCGATGTGTGAAATGAGAAGAAATGTCTAGAAACCGGAGGGGCTGGGGGCTATGGAATAGAGATGAATGCGGGACTACTTTTTTTGTCCCGTCCCGTCCCGCAGTACCGCCTCGTCGTGTAAGTCCCGTCCCGTCCCGCACGTCCCGCGGATCTCACACATTAAACGCATGCGCAGATTAAAAATTATGACTTAAATTTGAAACTGCGCATGCGTCTGACAGCGTCTACTTTCCAACTGCTGAAAAACTGGGCTATTACTAGGGCAATTGTTTTGTTGAATTTAAAACAGAGATGAATGCGGGACGGGACGAGATATCCCGCGGGTTATTTTTTTTGTTTAGCGGGATATTTTGAATATTTAGTCCCGCGCGGGATATTTTGTCAACTCAGTCCCGCGCGGGACGGGATCCCGCAGTCCCGCATTTGATTTATTTTATACAACGCACCCCGAATAAATTTTTTTTGTAAAAAATATCCCGCGGGATATCCCGTCCTGTCCCGCATTCATCTCTAAAATAAATTTATAAATCAAACGCGGAACTGAATCGAAATCCCACCCGCGCGGGACTGAATTGAAAGCCCGTCCCGCGACGGGATGGGACGGGACGGGACGGGATTTTTTTTATCCTGCATTCTTCTCTAGTATGGAATACCCTCCAGCTGTAAGTAACCAACAATACAACTTTTCAAAAATGAAGAGGTTTTTTTTAATTTTGAAAACTTATTTAAAGAGAGAAGGAAAGCTTTAGCTCCTTATTGTAAGGAGTAGCGTATAAAATATAAAGAAATGAATATAAAACCGATTGGTTTGGAGTATTACGTCGTCCGTGACGGCAATACTGGATTTGTAAGTTAATCTCTATATTGGTTCGTTCTATTATTGCAGACTTAAAAAAGTTTTAGTGCAGCCTTAAGGCCGCGCAGCTAGTTTCGTATGTTAGAAAGCTGTAGCTCCTAAAATGTAAAAAAATAGGTGCAATAATTGAGAGTCTGAGGTGTTATAATTAACAGGCAATATTTAATCCTAGGGTAGATCGTAGAGGAATGTGTAAAATTGGAATATCTCCCACATCCAAGTAAGCAACAAACGATTTTTCAAAAATCAAATGTGAGCGTTTTTTGGCTTTTTCACAGATGGAAGAAGTATTCTATAAAGTGGTGTACTGGGGGGTATTCCATACCCTTCCATTAATTTCTGTCGCCGTGTGTGAAATGTGAAAAAACGCTCGTGAAACCGGGGGGTCTGGGGGGTATGGAATACCCCCCAGTTGTAATAAAGCTACAAGATGACTATTTAATTTTTGAAGCGTAGTCTGGCTACTTATTTACAGCTGGGTTTCTTGATTCTCAAAATTTCAATTTGTTACTTCCTTACAGCTGACTCCCCGGTTTCTATCCATTTTTTCACACTTTATACACCGCGTTGTGAAAAAGCTACAAAATGACTTTTTAATAATATGATTTTGAAAAGTTGCCTTGTTATTTTACCACAGCTTCCTTACTCCCCCCCCCCCCGGGGGGGGCGGTGAGGGGTATGGAATTCCCCCAGTTGTAATAAAGCTATAAGATGACTTCGTAAAATTTAATTTTTGAAGAGTGGTCTGGTTACTTTCTTATAGCTGGGGGGTATTCCATACCCCCCGGTCTCCCACATAATTCTTCACATTTTACACACATTGCCTTAAATAAATAGAGACTGTAAACTCCCTAATCCGAATCTAGCTTTGCTTCTGCTTTTTAGATTAGACAAACTATGGAACCTGAAGACCGCGCACTAGAACTATTTTAAACTCCTACTGACAGCTACGTGCACTTTTGATTATAATCTAGATTTTAGAGTAATCTAGCAGTTTCGGGCTGTAAAGATCAGCTGTGCCATATATTTACGATAGACGGTTATTTTTAACACACCAGCTTTTACCTGGATTTAAGAATAATCCACTCTTTTTAAATAATTTGCTAGAAAGCTCCTCCTGTTTCAGATTGGTTTGCTTGCTTATTACCAGCCGAAAATGGTTATTAACCTAAGAGAAGATTATAAAATAGACGTAGGAATCTGATTTATCACAATCTGCCTAAATGAGACTGATGCTGATTATATTTAAAAATTGTAAATCTTTTTTTTCTGTTGCTGGGAGAAGGGGGTCCATACTCTTCAAAGCTCCAAATTTTAATACCACGCCATGTTGATGTATATTTATTTGAAATGGTTGATATGTAATAAATTTAATGACAATACATACACAATATTGATCTGTGAGACCGGGGGGTTTGGGGGGTATGGAATACCCTTCAAGAATATGCAGAGTTTGTGTTAGCTAAGCATACAAAAATGTGACTTAAATTTTAAAATTTAATTGAAAAAATTAACTGCGTATATTTAACAATTGTATAACTTTTCTTTTCCTGTCTTTTTCTTCTTCTTAAGGTGCCGTTTCCTATCGGAGGTTGCCATGACGACCATTAATATTAATATTAAATAGCGTTCTCTTGGCAAATTACTATCGGTGGTTTGCCATTGCCTTCCGAGAAGAGAAGGTCACAATAAAGTTGGATAAATTTTGTAGTCAGGTTGGGGATCAAACCTAGGGCTTCTAGCCTAGAGTCCGGTCTTTAGCCCGTTTACTAAGCTCACCTCTCAAAACTTAAAGTCTCAATATCATGCCATGTTGATTTATACGTAACCCTCCACGAATACACGAAGTTTGGATTTGCTAATCATACTAAAATCTGAACAAAATTTTATTAAAATTAACTGTGTAAATTTAAAAATTGTATAACTTTAAGTCTCAGGCACTGGGGGGTATTCCATACCCCCCAGACCCCCCGGTCTAACTAACAAGACCTGTTGATGTTTTTATCTAAAACAATTGCGGTGTAGCGGTATAATAAATTCAAGGACAAAGCACGCTCTATCTTGACCTGTTCGACCGGGAGGTTTGGGGGGCATGGAATACTCTCCAAGCATGACCAAAGTTTGATTTTGGCTTTGTATCCATTATCCGTCTATATTATTTAGAGCCAATCCAATACAATACTAGATAATAATAATTCGACCAATTAGTTAAATTTTACTCTGTTCGTAACGCTTTTTTGCATTTTATTCTAATCGTAGTTTCTTTATTAATACCACAAAAAACGTTTACGCGTTTGTGATTGGTTCCATTATTATTAGTAACCCAGTTTACGCACCTCACATTAATTTAGTGACATCTAACTCATTATTGGTCTTTGACAGGGAACTTTGCTGTTACGTCAACGCCCACGTTGCTATAAATTTTGAACAGTTATTTTGTTGATTTCTTACATCTCAGAGAGGGGTAAGTAAGCAAAAGGATTTTTTTTACCTTTTAGCTTTTTCTTAAAACTTTTTCTTTGGGCAGTAAAAAAAGACTTTTGGTACGGACTCAACCAATTTAGAAGGGGGAGAGAGAAAAGCCTTAATTAAACTGTGCCCACTTTGGAAAACTAATTTTTTGGTGATAGTTATCAATTTTTAAGTTAAGTGATTTTGTTAAATGCTTGAAGATATTTGGAGGGGGAGGGAATTTTCAGGCTGTCTTGAAATTTTATGGTTCATCCTTAAAATTGTATCTAAATAAAACTAAAAAATTTAAAAACTGCACACTATTCGGCTATAATTAAAACAATTCTCCTAAAATGTGGTAATGTGATTGTTCCCACGTCGCTTGCTGTTCCGCTTAACAGAGATGTAATACTGCAGTACAAATATTTCTTTAGAAAAATAAATAGTGATAACATGATGGTAACATAGATCATCTTTGATTCATAGTTACGGTGACTCGCTTATTTACAGCCAGGGTTCGAATCTAAATCGAAGAAATAAATTTTTTCTAATCTTTTTACCCTTAAATTCGTGTATAATGTTTTGACTCTGAACTTACTCAAAAAAATATATAAAATTTGTTTTATATAAACTAATTACCATATAACTCGTTAAACAATTATTCTAAATTTGGAACATAAAATGTGGTGTATCTCAAAAACCGTGAGTGACAGAGAAAAACTTCCAACACATTTTTTGTGTAAATTTATCAGTTCAATCAGAATTCATAATAAAAGTTGGGGAATTCTGTGTAAAAAGCTCGAGTAAAAATTTTTCTCAAACTGCTTTTTCAACTTAAATCAATGATTACGTAAAAACTGGACATTTTATAGAAAAAAGTAAAGTAGCAAATATTTTACGTCCGGCAATATTATTTCTAGAAAATCTAGAAATATTAAAAAATGTTAGTTGACGTAGAAGTTATTTACATTTTAATAATTCAAGATGCAACAGCCTACATTGCATAATATATCAATTTTTTCTCTCAAAAGGATTGAATGATGGAGCGATTAAAAAAGTTTTTTTTGGAAGGTGTTACTTTTATCTGTGATAATTTTTATAAGAAATGACATTTATCACATCAAAACCTGACTAACGAAATCGAACAGTTCATGTGCGAATGAGATAAGAGAAGAATCGATAGTCACGGTTTCTGTTAATCTCGTAATATGTGCAGTAGTCCGCCTGAGCCGTCTTGATCTGAACAATCGTTTGGCAACAAATTACTCCGTAATCCTGTGTTTACTGCACAAGGGAATACAGCGTTTTTACGACATCTAAACAAATTCCTTAGGCACGTTACAACACTCACTATGATTATTCCTGCAAATTTTTTTCTTAACACAAAACTAAGGTTTTCTTATGTTAAGCTTACACTTTACGTGCCGTATGCAAGATTTCACCCCACGACACTACTAATCCGTCATAAAAACACAGGGAAACTTACAACCTTGTTTTTTAAACAAACAGGAGTTTTTGTGTTTAAAGGTTCTTAAATTAAGCTTGATGGAGGACTTTCACGTTTTGGTGTTGTATGATCGGAAATGTTAAATAATTTATCTTGTGGTTGATTGTTATTCACGAAGTAAGGTTTTCCACTTTCTTTGGGTGTCAATATGAATGGTTTGAGTGCATTTAGATGACGTATCGTTACCGATTTCTAACATAATGGACACCCCAGTAGACAGGCGGTCAAATAGAACCAGACACATAAGCTTTTAACGTTTTTATATGGGGGAAATCCGAGATATATTCATATATTCCCGTTAAAGCACGCAGTACTGGATTTTCGAGTGATATTGCAGATCCTACAAAAGAAGCTTGCACAGATTTTGTGTATTTACGGAAGAAATGAAAGGAATAATATTGTTGAAATTGCTTGCGTTTATAAGCCGTTCAAATTTTTTTTCCTTGTTTAATTTTTTTTCTTTTATTTTCAGGATTATGTGGTAAATATCCCGAGCCCTACTATGGACGCTTCATAGGTAAACTACAAGAATTTGCTCATGGAATCAGAGGTGCTGTATATGCAGTAGATGAGAGTACAATTTTTATAAAAGGATTTTTTTATGATGGCACCGGTCCTGATGCGTTTTTCTGGATTGGTAATTCACCTAGACCCAGTCCCGAAGGATACATCATTCCTTATCCGGAAGACTTTTCTGGAAGGTAACTCAAAATTTATTACTGTTAAACTTAGAAACTTAAAGGGTTCAACTTTCCACTATGCGATGCGTAACCAAAACAATTTTGAAATTATCTTCATGACTTATTTTCATAATGTAAGTTTATTGTCACAGTAAATATTTGGTTCTATGTGCCGAAATTGGGTATCGTAAATCGGGGAATTACCGGACTATAAATTATTATAAAATTAATTGACTAACAGAAATGACGTTATAAAAAGTTTGAACAGGCTGTGCGGCCTGAAGGCCGCACTTGAACTATTTTTAGATTAGTTTATTGTTACCTACCGACCAGCCTTTAACAACCTTATATAATTAGACTCCGCGGATGGATTCTTTAACGTTATCATCGCCAAAAAGGGAAACTTGTAGGCTGCAAATTAAAGGTGCCAAAGTCACATTGTAGTATGACAAACAGAACTCATCCCTACACCGCCTCGTAGGCCTTCCAACAGCTTCGAGAACAAAAAGCTCGGTGGTTATCGGTTAAGCAAAAATATGTAAAAAGTAAAAGTTTCAGTTTTTAGGCTTCTGTACGTTTTAATGTGATCAACGAATCATCACAATTTCGAATTAAGTTCGATTATTTGTTTATTATTATTAATCTAAAAATAAGTTCAGTGCAGCCGTTAGGCCGCACGATCTGCGCCATTATAGTAAAGTATTATAAAAGGTCTGTTTGGTACTACAGTCCTAGTGCTACACTAACTACACTACTACAAATTGATTGGTGTAAAAAGTGGGTTGGTAATTGTACCACCAATCAATTTGTAGTAGTGTAGTTAGTGTAGCACTAGGACTGTGGTACCAAACAGACCTAATATTGTAATAATTTGGACAGTTAAGGTTAGCTCTAGATTATGCTAACGGACAAACCTACAAGGGGGAAAACAATGTGAGGAAATCACATTGCTTCTTCCCGTACTGCGTATAAAAGCCCAAAAAGTGCGGTTGAACTGTCATTATGAAGGTAGGCTTACCATAGTTAATTTCATTGATAATTACGGAACAATCAAGTGCTTAAACCATTCGATTTGATCAAAATAAGCATCCGAAAATGTTTGGTCAAAATAAGTTCAGCAATTGCAAATCAACTCACCTTACTCTTTATACTACAATTTTTCAGATTTATCGTTTCAATTACTGGAGTAAATCAATAGTTTATTCTTGAAAATGAGCGTGAGATAAAAATAAAAGAACTACAAATTTATCTGAGAAATCTAATCCCTTGCATTATTGGGTATAAATAATAATTAAGGCAAACAGTCACTCAAACACGCGGTTACAGATATAATTTAGATTACAGAAAAAATAAATAACAACCCTTCATCCTTGAATTTGATCAGGCACTTCCAATAAGAAGATATTATGGCAGACGAATAAAATTCAAGCAATTAAAACAAGGTGACCTTTCAGTAACTATTTGAAGCGCTTTTCAAAAATTATTGTCTTTTAAATAAATGTGACATATAGGAGAGAATATCCACCAATATATGCAAGGACGATCCAGATTCAGATAAACCCGTTTTGAGTAGTAGAGAAGCCACAAATGCTTTTTTTAGAGCGTGGTATGTCAAATACGAAAAAAACGTGATAAACCGGGGGCCGGAGAGAGGGGTTATGGAATACCTACCATCCGAGAGAATATACATTCAAAAATTGCGAGATCGATTCAGATTCAGATGAACCAGTTATGAGTAGAAGAAAAACTATAAACGTTTTTCATAGGGCATGGGTTGTGAAATATGAAGAAAATCGTTTCAAACCGGGGGATCTGGAGGGTATGGAATACCCCCCAGCGGTAAGTAAGCAGTCAGACCACCCTTCAGAAACAAAATTTTAAGAAGTCATCAAAGCTTTCCATGGCTCTTTACATGAGTTTTCAAAATTTAAATAAACCTAAATTTGATTCTTGAGAAATCGTATTGTTGCTTAGTTACAGCTGGAAGGTATTCCATACCCCCCAGACCCCCCGGTTTCACACGCATTTTTTCACATTTTACCCACGGCACCTTTCAAGAAAAGCTTGGTGGTCTTTCTACCACTCAAACTAGCTATGCCTCTGTTTATACCCTCCAGCTGTAATAAAAGCTTTGTTTGGTATCCTTAGACCATTTAAACTTATAGATACGCCTTGATTTTCAAGCAGTGAAGCAAACATAAGTGACGTCACTGGTGGGGTAAATGCTAAGATATACTTATAAATACCGACTATAAATGAAGAAAATAGTTTATTTTGGTATTGCGTTAATATAAATCTCGATACAACCCCACCAGTGACGTCACACATGTTTGCTTCAGTTTCTATTCAAGGAGAGATAGGAAAGAGCGTGTCTATAAGTTTAAATGGTTTAAGTTGGTATCACAATCTCAGTACAGCCCAAACTACACTAACTACAAATTGATTAGTGTAAAATCATCTACCCACTTCTTACACCAATCAATTTACACAATTTTTTACACTAACTTACTTACTTAGAGTAGTTTGGTGTAACCTACCACACAGACCTAAAGCTACAAGATGACTTTATAAAATTAAATTTTTGAAAAGTGCCTTGCCTGTTTTTTTACAGCTAGGGAGTATTTCATACCTCCCCCTCCCCCTCGGTCTTCCATCTGTTTCTTTACATTTTACACACCAAACTTTGTACAGTAAGAGGATGTATAGCCATCTAAAGAGCAATTAATAGGAAACTGGGGGTATTCGCTTTTCAGATGTTTATTCTGACCATCCGTGGTCCCAACTTCTCTAGAATTATTTTGTTACGTAAGTAAGAAGGGTTACAACTTTTTATTGTAGGAAACTGTATGTAAAATGTAAAATATGAAGAATAGGATGAGAAACCGGGGGGGTCTGGGGGGTATAACCCCCAGCTGTAAATAATAAGTAGCAAGACCACTCTTCAAAAATTAAATTTAAAAAAGTCATCTTATAGCTTTATTATAACTGGGGAGGGGGGGGTATTCCATACCCCCAGACCTCCGGTTTTACACGCATTTCTTCATATTTCACACACGATTATTCAGTACCGTAGCTAGGATTTTATTTTGAGGGGGGAGCACTAGTAAAAAGTAAAATTTTTGGTGGTTCCTCTTTTGAGAATTCCATACCCCCCAGACTCCCCGGTCTCTCATCCATTTTTTTATATTTTACTTACACCACTCTACAATAAAAGGTTGTAGCTCTCTTTACTTTGATCGAGTTGGATTGATTATGGAATACCCCCAGCAGGACGAAAGCAACAAGATTTGCAATCTGCAATTTTTTCTTTATAAATACCTGTAAAATTTTCATAAGGTTACATAAGAAAATATTTGAGAAAATGTAAAATTTAAACAAGAAATAATAATTTACTAATTATTATTTACACATAGGTATGTAGAGTGCTATGAAAAACAAAACATCACGGCACTGAAAACACAACATTTCATTTATCTGATAAATTTTTCAAAATTTTGACCACCGTTTTGTTTTGTTCAAGATATGATTGTAATATTCGCATAAAAATTAATTTTGGTTTTAAAATTTTCTAAATTTAAAGATAGATTTGTGTCAACTCCGTTTTTAAATAAGGACCACGTTTTTCGTCACTCTCCCTGTATGTATAATTTATAGACTGATATTTTTGTTGATAGTCTAAAATCCTCTACGATTTAACCTCTTGGACCAATTTACGTCTTATGTACAGGATCTCTAAAATTTAAAACAACTTTGTAAATATTATAATATTGAATCTAGTTGCTCGGCCTTTGGCCTCACTAGATGAGAGATCGAGATATTCTGATGTGGCCATCACATATCTTTACCATACATTCTTACTTTTACAAAACATTAAAATGAAATTGATTATGACTTTCTGTCTTTATAATTCGGCGCCCATGTGCGGGTCTACAATGTACCCTTTAAATTACAAAAAATTTTAAATTGAAAAAAAAATAGACATCTTGTTTATTTTTTATGAGCGTTACTCTTACTCTCAGGATTCCGTATGGTTTTATGTATGGTAAAGTAAAGTAAAAAATGAAACCCTTAACGTCCAGAATATTATATGTGGGGTGCGAGAAACTGTGGTTCCATTCCTCGTCAATTATATGGTAGCATCTGTTGCTAAAATTCCTAGATTCTTGCTAAAGGGAAGTTTAGCTCTTATTGTAAATATATGTGAGTATAATGACCTATTCGTGACGGTATAGTGCTCAACCTTTTTCAACTGCACGAGAGTGTAAGACCGGGGGGTCTGGGGGGTATGGAATACCCCCCAGCAGTAAGAAATCAACAAAAAGATTTTTCAAAATTGATGACGACACAAATTTGATTTTTATCAAGTTGTTTTGTTACTTACTTTCATCTAAACTAGAGGGTATTCCATACCCCCAGACTTCCCAGTTCTTTTAAAAAAAAACTACCTTTAGCAGATTGTTGTCGTAGCTCGATTAACCTATAGAAAAAGTCGCAAGTCTCAACCTCTGAACATTGAACAGAAGGAATCAAAAATTTATAGGATGATGCAAAAATTACGAGAGAACCTAAAGCATCCAGTACACCTAACGATAAATTTTTACTCGTAAATTTGAAATCAACTATGTAAAATTGAAATTTCAATAAGTTGCTAATAATAAGCTAACAAATTTTTTTTGTGTGGTGCAGTACGTTAATTTCAACTATAGATTACAGATTGACTCTGCAAGACAATGCACAAATTCAATTAGCATTTAATGCGGCGTTAATGTTGCTCTTGCATGCTGAATAGATTGGTGCTAAAAGAACATTAAACAATTGATGTTCTATTATGTTGAGGCAAAAGTCGAGATTACTGTAGACGTAGTGCATAGATTGATGTTGTATAATGCTGCAACGACATCCAGGCCACACCAACAGTGATTACCTGATTCTTCAGAAACATAAATAGTTCTCGCAACAAAAAATATGAAAGAAAGTGATGGCAGCGTTAACAGTTTCACACACAGTAAAACACTGTCAGGCGCAGCTGAGTAAAATTAATGCTCAAAACAGATTCCATATCATACAGGTGGTATCAATGTACGATGGTGATAATTCAAGAAAAAGTGTAACATGAAATTGGCGATAATCAAAAGACTTTCAACAACTCACCATAGCAACCGTGGTATGGAGATTATCACAGAAAACCGAACAACATCTTCGTGAAGTTTACTTTGGTCACTGTTTAATCCCGTTACAAGTCTGAAACAGAATTACATAATATAAATTTCAGTAAATCCGCTAAACCACTGTTTCATTTTAGTTCGATCAGAGCACCAGGTGAAAAATCTGATCTCGTCGAAACTTACCAACTTCTCCAAAACGTCAAAAAAATATATTTCCTCCATTAAAACCTCTGGGCATAAAATTCCTACCAGATTCCACGTCTACTAATTGCAAAAATTACGCGTCGTCACGTAGGTACGAATGGAACAAAGAAAATGGTCGCATTTTAAACATCAGTTCTCGCACCAAATTGGCCATAAATTTTTGGAAACTACACTACTAAATTATTCACACGTATCGCTTTCGCGTAACAGTGTAGCAGTTAATAAAGATGTTGAGCTGACTTCATCACAATTACGATTCCCCCTAAATGTATTCATCCCGCTTTATTTTCAAACGATTTTCTTGCCGTCTTCGTCGTTATAAGCTCAATATTCCTAAGTTGCCATGTCATCAGTTACCAGTAGCAAGTAGCAGTGTGTTGTGGGAACACTAACTTTTATTTTATTTAAAATAATTTTTTCCCAGGATTTACCAAGAATCACATTTATCATTTGCTGGTGTGCTGCCACGACGATTATTTTATGTAATAATAAAAAGAAGGGACCGGGAAAGTCGTGACAATCCCTTAATCACTTGATGATGGAGGACTTGAGTACAAAACGAGGGGTAATAAAAATGAAAAATGCAATAAATGATGCCGTATTGTTCACGATTTGGGCTAAAATTCTGTTCCGGAGACTTCTCGATGCACTTCTTCGTCGGCAATTGGAAGGAAACATGTTGAATCAAACAATTAAGTGGAATGATAAATCACAATTGAGCGAATCGGTTTCTAAACAGAGTTTTGAATTACCGGTAAACCGTTCTGTCCATTTAAATGTAAATGAAGACTATCAGAATCATTCATCTTCCCCTTTAGCGTTGATTAAATATAGTGTAACACCCCTTGGCGTTACCACCACCCTCCTTTTAGTAATGCCACCCTCTCTTTAGTCTTACTACCCCTTTGCATATACGGTTTAACCACCCCACATTTAAATCATCAAATTATTTAGCGGATACATCTATTACCATTAAGTTGATTGGGACATGTTAATATAATATGAAAAAGTTAGGGGAAGCTTTCCTCATCATAAAAATCAAAAACGCCGAGATGCGTTTCGCAATTTCCGCGACGCAACACTTCAAAATAGATCAGAGAGGAAAATCTTGTCACGTGAAGGCTCTTACCCCTTTTCGATTTGTCTTTTCTAAATGCATTTGACAATGAGCTGCCTCAGTTATATCAACGAGTAAAATACGGCATTCTGTTCCATTTTCATTAAACAGCTTACAGCTATCATCGGTAACGGGCTAAGCCGATTAAATGGTTTCCATGGTACCCGACTTGTACTTCGCTCATCGTAAGGTATACTATACATATTTACCGAGTGCAACGAAGAAACGTCTTCTAAATACCCTGATGGCATTAAACTTTTTACTTCCTCAAAGGTTTAAAAATTAAACCTTCAAACAACTTTTAAGCAGATTAAGCAACGCAAAACAAATTCTCGTTTTTCGTATTTCCACAAAATTTAATTTTTAAAATTGTTTACTTAATTTAGAACCGTAAACAAGCGTCCCTGTTTATCGATTGGATCGGTGGCTGACGTCGCTCGAAGTGAAAAGATCCCAGTCCGGATCTGTCTCTAATAATGCTTTTTTATTAACGTAATTCTTTTTATTGTTTTAGAGAACCGCCGGTGTTAGGAGCTCACAACAACACAGACATAATCTTGAGATTACCGATGGGGAAAAGATTAAGAGATATCAGATGGCTTTCCGTTTGGTGTCGACGGTTTACGGTAAGTTTCATTTTTTACTTCATAAATTTTTAAAGCGGTTGAAAAGCGCAAGTCTTTGGCTATGTTTTGCCAAATTTGCAAATATTTTACTCAACTAGGTGAAGTTTTACGCAAGATGAACTAACTTACCCCATACCTACGGGGTAAGTTTGCTATAAGTCGTTGAAACTAACGTGAAAAAATGTTTCGACTAAATTTTGCGGATTAATAAATTTAATTGTAAAGGCTATCAAGCATTTGTTTAATAACTCAAAAGCGGTGCAAGATATTAAAAATGATTTTTAGATATTTTGCGGCCTGAAGGCCGCACTGAAACAATTTTTAGATCGATAATAAATTAACGACATAATCCCGATTGCCTTACAAGCAGATTTTTGTTAAAAGTTTCATATTATGAAGGTTATAAAAAAGGGTCATTAATCATCTGAAAGTACAGCTGCCCTCCTCCCGCCCCATTATCACTCTACGGTAATTTAAACCAGCGGTGGTCAACTTTTCGGTTAGCGCGGACAACTAAACTCATAATTTTGGATCCGACAAATTTTTTTATCTATAAAATACAAGAAATAAAAGTCTTTAGTTAACTTAGTTAGGTTAAGTTACTGGAGGGTATTCCATACCCCCCAGACCCCCCGGTTTCTAGATACAACTTTATAAAGAAGCCATAGCCTACAAGTTCTACTTCATCGCATTCTTAAATGTTTTTCTAGCGTTTTTTAATATGAATTGGTAATTACACTCATGAGCGTCTATTGGGGGCGGAGGGGGGGGGTAAATAAGGCAGATGCACCTTCCTGGCTTTTGGCTTCTTAATTTTTAAATAATAATTATAACACCCCCTAAATCCAAAACCGAAAATGGCAGACGTTTTTATAGTCGGATAAAAGAGTAATTTCTGTTTTAAAGTTGTAAAAATTTGTAACGCCCCCCCCCTTCCTTATACGCACGGCCGTGTGATTTCAAAAAATCACACGTGAGCATGAAAAATTGCCGCTTATGTCAGACAGTGGTATACTCCCGTGGTGTATAATATTTAAGTACCCCCAACGGATACTTTTTTGCCATCCCTTGACCCCCACTTTGCCCTATAAGTTCTTACGATGTTTTATCCGACCAGAAAAACGTCTGCCATTTTCGGTTTTGTATTTAAAGAGTGTCTATTTATAAGCCATAAAATTTTTACGACTTCTAAAATTGGGAACCGAAACATTTCTAAAATAATTAATGTAGATTTTTCAAATTTGTAACAATTTTCTTGATTTTTTGGATTACAATAAGAAAGCGTTAAGTTGTGAGGCAGAAGGCCGAGTTAAATATTGACACCGTAGGCTCCCAGTTTTGGCTACTAGCTAGTTATAATAAGAATTTGGGTCGGTGCCGCTTTTAAAAAGCAAAATTTAAAAAAAAGCCACTGTCACAGAGGCCGTAAAGCCGCCTGGTTTTCTAGTTATAATAATAAGAGTTTAGATCTTTTGGTGCCGCTAAGTCGGTGTTGATAAAGATCAAATAAGTTTAAGAGTTCAAATAAATGGATTTGGTTCCCTTTGAACTGCTGCCCGGAACAAGAAATTTACAGGATTGACTTCTGAAACATCTGATTTGTTAAAATCTTCCTAAATGGAACTGAAGGCCGAACAATCTCATCAAAAATATTATCTGGAAGATTTATTACATTTAGAAAACTTTTAGTAAAATTTAATTCTCAAAATGTTTATAACTTTAAATTTCAGGCACTGGGGGGTATTCCATACCCCCCAGACCTCCCGGTCCGAACAACAAAACATGTTGATATATCTATTTGAAATGGTTGCCATGTAATAAATTCAGTGACAAAGTCTGCACTATCTTGATTTGTAAGACCGGGGGGTTTGGGGGGTATGGAATACCCTCCAACTACGATCCACGTTTTGGGGTTACGTTGGCTACGGAGATATTTTACCAAATTAGCGAGTTTAGAGATCCCGGTTTTCAGGTTCCGTGGGCTCAAATTTGAAATAGTTGAGATTTAATAAATTTAATGACAAAACATACACACACAGTCTTGATCTGTGAGACCGGGGAGCTTGGAGGGTATGGAATACCCTCCAAGAATACACAAAGTTTGGGTTTGCTAAACACACTAAAATCTTAATTAAATTTTATTAAAATTTAATTGCCAAAATTAACTGTAAATATTTAAAAATTGTGTAACTTTACATCACGTGCTCTGGGGGGTATTCCATACCCCCCAGACCTCCCGGTCCAAATAACAACACATGTTGATATATCTATTTGAAATGGTTGCCATGTAATAAATTCATGGCCGATTTCAGCAACGTTATAATATAGTTGATCAGACATTAGAACCTAGATCAACTATGAACCAATAGAAAACGTTTGTCAGCGCTAATAGTCGTTTTCCATTGGTTCATAGTTGATCTGGATTAAATAATGTGTGATTAGCTATATTATAACGTTGCTGAAATCGGCCATCAGTGACAAAGTCTGCACTATCTTGATTTGTGAGTCCGGGGGGTTTGGGGGGTTTGGAATACCCTCCAAGAATACACAATGTTTGCTACGGGGATAATTTTACCAAATGAGCGGGTTTAAAGATCCCGGTTTTCAGGTTCCGTGGGCTCAAATTTGATATAATTGAGATTTAATAATATTAATGACAAAACATAGTACACACAGTCTTGATTCGTGAAACCAAGAAACCAGGAAGGAAAGTGAATACAGGAAGTTTGGGTTTGCTAAATACACTAAAATCTTAATTAAATTTTATTAAAATTTAATTGACAAAATTAACTGTAAATATTTAAAAATTGTGTAACTTTAAATCTTGTGGGTATTTCATACCCCCCAGACCCCCCGGTCTAAATAACAAAACATGATGATGTTTCTAACTTAAACAGTGGCGCTGTAATACATTCAAAGACAAAGTACGCACTATATTTTTCTGTGGGACCGGGGGGTTTGGGGGGCACGGAGTACCCTCCAACTATAGTCAAAGCGTAAATTTGATTAACCCACTACTAGCCGAAGGCCATGATATATTGTGAATCGCGTTTATTATCAGCCATAAAAAACTTGAAAGAAATTTACAGAATAGACGTAAATATCTAATTTATTAAAATCTCCCCAAATGAGACTGAAGGCCGAACAATGACATCAAAGAAATTATCTATGAGATCCATTATATTTAGAAAAATTTTATTAAAATTTAATTGACAAAGTTAACTGGGTATATTTAAAAATTGCATAACTTTAAATCTCAGGCACTGGGGGGTATTCCATACTTTTTATGTATTCCATACCCCCCAGACCCCCCGGTCCAAATAACAAAACATATTGATGTATCTATTTGAAGCAGTTGCGGTATTATAAATTTAATGACAAAGGGTGCACGAACTTGAATTGTGAGACCGGAGGGTTTGGGGGGAATGGAATACCCCCCAATATGTAAAATCTGAATCAGCATCTCAACTCGCAGAGTTGGAAATATAAGTTTTGTATTGAAATAATCGTTTTTATTGTTATTCCTTAATTTTTGATAACTCCGTCTAATATTAAAAATAATAACAATACTGACTGCAAAATTGAAATTCAGTCCAATATAATAATTTGCTAGAAAGCACCTCCTCCTTCCCAATTTCTCGAATGTCTAGGATTGTTTAATTCATTTATTACTGGGTATTTTTGTTACCATAAAGAAAGTTTAACTTTTATTACTTGTCACGAAGAGATAATCTATATCCCCCCCCCCCAACACCCTGATCATAATACCACGGCATGTTGAGATACTTATTTGAAATGGTTACAATGTAATAAATTCCATGACATAATATACACCGTGTTGATATGTGAGACCGGGGGGTTTGGGGGGTATGGAATACCCTCCAAGAATACACAAAGCTTGGGTTGGCACACTAAAATTGAAATTAAAACCTTAATTCACCAGATGGAGTTGCTGCTTCTCCAAATTTCTAACAACTCCTTCATAATAATTTGCTAGAAAACTCCTCCTTTTCTCCGTGTATTTTAAAATCGAATTTAGATGAAAGACATCAAAAAATTAACTTTTTTAATAACTTTCATTTTACGGAGTTCTGGATAGAGATTTAAATAGAAGGTAAAATATAACTTTTATGGGTTTCTTTTGACGTCCGAAAATTAACAAAATTATTATAACATGAAACCACTTCGATCCCCTCCATTGATGTTTATAAAAATGTTTAATAGGTATTATTTCAAATCTTAAAAAAGAAAATCAACTGGGAGTAGGTACTTAAATTATATAATGGGGAAAAGTTATGCGCTGTCTGCATAACCAATTCTTTAAACAAATGACGAAAAAGGAAATGGAGGTGTTAGGATGGGACGAAGTTTTTGTTAAAAAAATATTAGCGCCACTTTATAAAAAGTGAAATTAACATTTTTATCTAATATGGTAATAAATAACTTTGTGAAGTAACCGGGGGGTTGATGTGATATACCGAGTTGTTGTAAATGGAATCAGTTTAGCATGACGGACGTACAACAGGGGCAATGGCGCGGGCGAGATTAATCAGGAACCAGGACGCGTAACCAGAAAACTGTGAAAAACGGGCAAAACATAAAAAAAGAAAGCATTTTTACCCTCGCACTGCAAGATTTTACAATCTTAGTTTTCTGAAGATGTCGTAACGTGCCGAAAACAATTTCAAGTGACGCTTTGAATATTAACTTAATTAAAATTTTTTGTGATGACGACAAGAAGTATCACTTCAGTTTCTGGAGGGGTTAATATGAAATGAATAAGAAACGTTGAGTTTCAAGTGCGTCATCATATTTTCTGGATAGGTAACAAAGTGGAACAAATTCGCTATACCCCTCTATTTTCGTCCCTATTTCCTGATTTTCATTACGCCTAGCAGAATTTTACCATCATCAACAGCCGTGACATAGGCTGACACCGGCATTGTTATAACGCAGACATATCTTTTGTTTTTGTTCCTCGCTCTAAATTGTTTGTCTCGTTTTGAATATTACATTACGACGTTTATTATGCTGATTTCATAATAAAAAAGTTAATTACATCCAAAAAGAAGGGCAATACAAAAAATGAATCTACAATTAAGTTCAATCTTGTGTTAGGTCAGGCCCGTAATTAAATTTGTTCATGTAGCGGCTGGATTAAAAAAAATTGTGTCTAATAAATCAAGACCTTATACTCTAATAATTTAGTGTCCCTACTCTAGAAAATGAAGTACTTTAATTTTAAGTTTTTCAAATTTTATTATAAAAAATTGTAATCATTTAAAAGAAAAAAAAAGTAGAGTTTAAAAATCGCATTTTCAGGTAGCGGAACCAAACGTAAATCATTCCGAAACATTGATATAAGTGAAAAATTAAAAATCCTTTATTTTTTTTTTAATTTATAATTTAAAAAAAATTTATTTATTAAATTTTTTTTAATTTTAAAATTAAAAAAAATAAAAAAATTTAAAATTTAAAAAAAATTACTTATAATTGCAAGATAAACTGCCACAGATGAATTTTCTCATCTAAATACATAAGAATCCGTGGAAAAGCGATGGTTTTCCAATAATGAATTTTTAGAGTTAATTTATCGTTTTTGAAAAATCCGAAAAATGCAAAAAGTGCATTTTCAGTTGTCGGAAATGAACGTAAATCATTCAAAAACACCGATAAAACTGAAAAATGCAAAATCCTCCATTACCACTTTAACCAACCGTAAAAACATAATTTTAATACTTGCAAAATAAACTGCGATAGACAAATTTTCTCATCAGAATACATAAGAATCCGTAAAAAAAAGTTATGGTTTTTCAATAATGAATTTATGGGGTAAAAAATTCAGCTACCGTTTTTGTAAAATCCCAGTAAAATTTTAAAGTAGTGTTTTTCATTGTCGACGACGTATTTTGATGCGTAAAATTTAAATTTTGCATTTTCATTTGGCGGAAAGCAAGGAAAATAAATCAAAATTGCTGATATAAGTAAAAATCCAAAATTTGATTTTTGCAACTTGAATGAGACCGTAAAAGTACAATTTTCATTCTTAAAGTGGTGTTTTTTGTTGTCAATGACGTATTTTGATGCATAGAATTCAAATTTTCTATTTTCTATTAGCGGAAAGCAAAGAAAATTGTTCAAAATTGCTGATAAAAGTGAAAATCCAAAAAACGATTTTTACCAATTAAATGAGACCGTAAAATTGTAATTTTCATTCTTAGCCAATTTTCGCATCAAAATACAAAAGATTACGTCGAAAAAGAGTGAGATTTCTAATATTTATTTTTAGGGTGAAAAAAATTTTGCTAAAAATAAAGTTTTACGGCCGATAAAAGTCCTAAAATTTGATTTTTGGTTTTTCAGATTTGTCAGCGATTTCCCTAGGTTTCCGCCAATTAAAAATGCAATTTTTAGACTCTACGCATTAAAATACGTTGCCCACAATCACAAAAACGACTTGAAAATTTTAGTCGGACTACACAAAAACAGTAGATTAACCCCTTCAATTTTTTTTCACCCTAAAAAATAATTATTGGAAAACTATAACTTTTTGGACGGATTCTTACGTATTTTGAAGAAAAAATTTGCCTGACGCAGTTTACTTTCTGCCAAGTATTAAAAATAAAGTTTTACGGCCGACTAAAGTCCTAAAATTCGATTTTAGGTTTTTTACATTTGTCAGCGTTTTCCCTAGGTTTCCGCCACCTAAAAATGCAATTTTTGGACTTTACGCATTAAAATACGTTGCCTACAATCTCGAAATTGCCTTAAAAATTTTAGTCAGATTTTACAAAAACAGATTTTTTTTTTTGAATATTTTTCAGCCCAAAAAATAAATATTGGAAAACTATAACTTTTTCGACGGATTCTTACGTATTTTGAAGAAAAAATTCGCCTGGCGCAGTTTATTTTCCGCTAAGTATTAAAAATAAAGTTTTACGACCGATTAAAGTCCTAAAATTCAATTTTAGGTTTTTCACATTTGTCAGCGTTTTTCCTAGGTTTCCGCCAGCTAAAAATGCAATTTTTGGACTTTACGCATTAAAATACGTTGCCTACAATCTCGAAATTGCCTTGAAAATTTAAGTCGGATTTTACAAAAACAGTAAATTTTTGTTCTTTGAAAATTTTTCAGCCCAAAAAATAAATATTGGAAAACTATAGCTTTTTCGACGGATTCTTACGTATTTTGAAAAGAAAATTTGCCTGACGCAGTTTATTTTCTGCTAAGTATTAAATTCAAACTCCCCGGCTCCACAGATTAAGATAATGCGTACTTTGCCATTGAATATATTACACCGCAACTGTTTCAAACAGATATATCAACATGATTCAACATTTGGTCCGGGGGGTCTGGGGGGTATGGAATACCCCCCAGTGCCGAATATTAAAAGTTATACAATTTTTAAATAAAAATTTTAATAAAAGTTTTCTAAATATCTCCCAGATAATATCTTTGATATGATTGTTCGGCCTTCAGTCTCACTCGTGGAGAATTAACCAAATCTCATGTTTACGTCTATTCTGTAAATTTTTTTCAGGTTTTTTATGTATAAAGCGGACGAAGAGGAGGAGCTTTTTAGCAAATTATTATGTTTAATATCAGTGCGTCATTCTTGGGACCGAGCAAAATGTGGTATTGATTAGTGGTGGGCTAGTCAATTTTACGCTTTAACTATGGTTGGAAGGTATTCCATACCCCCAAACCCCCCGGTCCCACAGATCAAGATAGTTCGTACTTTGTCTTTGAATTTATTACACCGCAACTGTTTTAAATAATAAAACATCAACATGTCTTGTTATTTAGACCGGGGGGTCTGGAGGGTATGGAATACCCCCAGTGTACGTTTTGTAAATTTGTAAGTTTTTAGATTAAAATTACGCTAAATATAACGTTATACAATTTAAAATGGAATTTTTAAGTTTGATGTTGTCAGTTTTGAACAAGTAATCCTCAACTGTCGTGCTAATTATTTACGTCAAGTGCATGTACCGTCAACAGAATGCGCCAACCATACGGTTCTTACGTAATAAATTGAAACTTTACAGTTGATTATTTCCTAGTGCCAGTGTGTCTGTGTTTCGGAATTCACGTTAAGCCGGTAGTCCTCCTGGGTTAATGAATTGCCATCATCAACATAAAAACTAGGGTTACAAGCAGGAGGAATTCCACAGAAATGTGAGTACTTCCCTATCATATTAATCAAAATTGTTATTTATGCCACCGATTAAAAGCTGCTCACAACCCATTTGGGAAAGTGGTTCTTTCTTTTGTTGGGGGGGGGGGGAGGAAACCTCCAACTTTTGAGTAGGAAAGTTTAAAGCGGCACAAGTGTTGCGGTACTCTGCATCACAAATTTCAAATTTATTGCCCTTTGACACAATGAAAGAAGATGTGATTAAAACAATCGGAACTTCAAATCTCAATAGGATAAGGGAGGACCACCCCCACCAATTTTAGTTTTCAAATTACGCGATGTTCAAATTAGCAAATGAATTTCTTTTAGCGTGTTGAGGTTCGATCCCCAACCCGGCTATAAAAATTTATCCAACTTTATTATGACCCTCTCCTCTCGGAAGGCAATGGCAAACCACCAAGAGTAATCTGCCTAGTGTTTCATTTATTATAAAAATAATAATATTAAATTGATAGCTAACGTCTAAATAAGATATGGCACTAAGAAGAAGAAGAATGAACGACGGGGACTTCAAGAATTATAAATCAAGTTTTTTTTGAACCGTTACCACTCACTGACCTACAAATTTATTTAAAAATAAATAAATAAAATAACAAATAACCTAAGCTCTTACTTTTTGAAATTTATCAAAACTTACGTTATTTGTTAAACTGTGCTTTTTTTGAAGTTGAAGTTCAAACGAAAATATTGGAAGCTCATTGATGCTCAAACGTTTAACACAAATTTCATCAAAAAATTTGATTTGGCAGCGACATGCACCTTGAAAACCATACGTTTTCGTCCAATTTGTTCTTATTTTATAAAAAAATTAATGAATAAAATTTAACTGCTTTATTATCTATATTAATGCCAATCAATACCAAGAAAATCTAATAGCGACAATTTAAAATTGTGATTATCGCCTTAATGGCAACAAATTTTTTCGCCTGTTACGCCGTCTAAAACGTTTTGAAAATTTTTTGATTGTTCGCAATCATAAACCTCTTGTTTTAATATTCAAGCACGTAAAAGCTTTTCAGCTTTATATCAAAGGAATTTTCGGCTTGTTTTCGGCCACCGTAGGCTTGTCCAGAGGTGGTGCCTTAGTCCCCGGAGTCACAGTATCATATTGACGACCTGCGCTTCCCGGAGTCGCGGTAATTCCTTCTGCAACCCCTTCGCACTTATGCTCCACAAATTTAGATACATTTTCCAAATTCTGACCAACTTAACTTATTTTTTTAGCTAAATATTTCATTATCGCGCTTGGCGTTACCGACGTGGCGAGTGCAAAAATTTTTCTTCTTATTTTAAAGAAAATTTATAGACCGTGGAAATTTATAGCGGAACGAAAATTCTGAAATGAACTCGGCTACATTTTCTATTAATTTTTATCTCTTTTAGGTATCTGTTGTTATTTGTTTGTTTATTGCTTTCAATTTTCTTTAAACGTTTCACTGAATTGTTACATTTCGTTGTAATCGAGCATTTAATTTTCTATGCTGAATCGCTTTCATGAAAATCGAAATTTTTTTATATCTACAGAAAGCTGAAACCGGCTGAAACGCTGAAATTACATTTAGCTCCAAGGCCTCCCAAATTAAAATTTTAAAATTATGCAATACTAAGCAAAGAGTGCGATTGATTTTTTTTATTTGTACCTATTCAAAATTTGCAAAATATAGAGCACATTTATCCATCTCTATCCAGAAATGAAGAAATCATATAAAATTACCTTAAGAGGGGCATTTTTTTCAGAGCCCTTTTAATTTAATCAACAGATGGCGCCTACTTAAATATTTTTATAAAATAAGAGGAATTTGCTATATTTAAAATATAGCAAATTCGTTGAGATAATACTATTCTATAAACAATATTCTTGATCTTAAGCTATTTTGAGTTCGTATTGAGTATGTCAAAACACACTCACTTACAAAAAAAGATAATTGTACTTTAATTATGAATTGTGTTTTTATAAATAAATATTACGAACTCAAAATAGCTTAAGATCAAGAATATTGTTTATAGAATAGTATTATCTCAACGAATTTGTTATATTTTAAATATAGCAAATTCCTCTTATTTTATAAAAATATTTAAGCAGGTGCCATCTGTTGATTAAATTAAAAGCGCCCTGAAAAAAATGCCCCTCTTAAGTGCGCATGTGTAAAATTTAGCGTCTTAATTCAGAAATTTTTTCAGGTGGACTTTGGCGAAGTATTTATTCCTCCTAATTTAGAAGTACCAAAACCAAGAGTTCTTCCCGAATTTAAACGACTAGCTCATGGACTTCGTTCAGACAATATAAGCATTCTAGATGCAAAAACATTTTATATACCAAATTTACACTACGACGGTGCTGGGCCCGACGCATATTTTTGGGTCGGAAATGGAACTGAACCGACTCCGTTCGGAATAAAAGTGCCCAACGAGATGGGCTCGTTGGATCCTCTACGGGGTTATCAAGGCGAAGATATTGAAATTCAATTACCTGGTTCGTTGACGGTCTACGATATCGATTGGTTATCCGTTTGGTGCGTTCAATATCGGCACAACTTTGGACACGTTCTAATACCAAAAGATTTAGACGTCCCACCCGCACTGGGACAAACAAAAATTTCGGTGAGTTCATTTTTTATTGCCAACATTCGAAAAGATAATCTGAAAAAAATTTTAAATTCTGCCGTTTATTTTTGCAAAAGCCTCCTTGGTGGTATAATCCTGTAAGTACAACAAGTGCTTTTAGCTTTTAATGTTATTTTTAGCCAAGCGCAAAAATTATAAATAAATAAATTATATTTATTATAAAAATGTATTGGTGTTTTAAATAAACCCAAGCTAATGTAATTGTTATTTGTTGTTTTTATATTTCCCCTAAAGACAAGTTCGACACCTCGACCAACAACTGTGACCAATTGTCGAGAATTTTTAGACAAACGTCTCCAAGTGAAATGGATAACGAAAGATGATCACGTCCAAATAACTCTGTCGGCGAAAATGAGGGAAGACCAGTACGTGGCGTTTGGTTTATCCGGTGCTCAAAACCGACCTCAGATGGTAAGGCTGTAAATATTTCTTTAGGGGTGGGTGTTTAACCCCTTTAAATTTATAGGTGGGTGGAGATGTGACGGTTGCATTTTACGATACGGTTAGCCGTAGTTTTCAAGCCATAGATTATTATATGTCGCACCCTGCTCAATGTGATGGCAAATCCGGCGTTTGTCCAGACGAAAGAATAGGAGGCAGGAACGACGTCACATTAGTATCTGGTGAAAGAAATAATGGCGTAACTACTATAGTTTACACTAGGCCACTTCAAACTAATGAAGCTGTCAACGATAGGCCGATACCATCTCAAGGTGAAGTTAACGTTATCGCCGCATTTGGACCTTTAAATTCACGCCGGGAAGCTAATGCACATTCGTTAACTGATAAGACTACAGATGATGTTAGGATTGATTTTGGACGACTCGACGATCACGAATGTGTCGGAAGTTTATACGATTTAGTCGATCCCGATGGTCCGAAACCTTGGCCACCAGCTAAAATTATAGGTAAATTTTATTTTTAATAATAGCTTGGCATTTGGTCTTTTAATGGTGACAGTTTTGATATCTTTTGATTTCTCAAATTTGGTTTTCAAAATGTGGAAGACAAATTTCATTGTTTTTATACTTTTCGCTGCCCCCCCCCCTCCACTCACCCAAATTAATTCAAAACCCTCACAGCGACTCAAACGGAATTACGGATATTCCAGGTATTTTAGAAAAGTCTTCTTCAGATTTTACATTTCACGGACTACGCCACGTAACTAAGAGATTTGAAAAATAACCCCCCCCTCCATTTAATAAGAATTTTCCTTACTTCTTAAATAGAAAATGTTTCTGTGGACATAGCTAGTTTCAAGTACTAGAAGCGGCTACTTTTATTGAAGGGTTTACCTTGTGGAATATGTGCGAAAATGGATGTGAAACCGGGGGGTCTGGGAGGTATGGAATACCCCCCAGTTGTAATAAAGCTACAAGATGACTTCTTAAAGTTTAATTTTTGAAGAGTGGTCTGGTTGCATTCTTATAGCTGGGGGGAATTCAATACCCTCCCATACCCCCCGGTTTCACACGCATTTTTTTATATTTCACAAACGATGTCCCCAGCTGTAAGAAAGCAACCAGACCACTCTTCAAAAATTTAATTTTAAGAAGTCATCTTGTAGCTTTATTGCAACTGGAGGGTTGTATTCCATACCCCCCAGACCCCCCGGTTTTCCTCCCCAGCTGTAAGTAAGCTATAAGACCACTCTTCAAGAATTAAATTATAAAACGTTATCTTGTAGCTTTATTGCAACTGGACTACCTGGTTTTACACGCATTTTTTTACATTTTATATATTGCGCTTTACAAGAAGGGTTAGTGGTTAGCGGTATTTAATATTAAGAAAAGAAATTCTAATTAATAGCGGTGCCTGTAGCTCTCGGCTTTTGTCGCAATCAGGATTGGTTGGCTAATTTAATACCAAATTCCAAATAATTACAGTGCGGCCTTCAGGCCGCACAGTTTGGGTAATTTGTTTTTAAATTAATGTAAAAATCTTATAATAGAAAGAGATTGCTATTAGTCAAACAAAACTGAGGTTTTTACTGAACGAGGTCGAAGGCTGAGAAACCAAAACATAATATTATAATACATTAAAATTAACTAAAAAATTAGTAAAATTGTAGATTTTAACTGAATTTATTACTTCTGAAAAGTCTTCTGTCCTGCTTTGGGGTATTTCATATACCCCTCTTGACTCGCGGTTTCCAAGCCAAAGAAAATTCAGTATTTCCATCCGAAGGCATTCTCTACCGAAAGAATGAGGCTTTTTTTGGAGGTTTCTGGTAATTGAAAAACGTAACATTATTATTAATTACTGTTTAAACCAGTGACGTAAGAATGAGGATTGAGGATCTCTTAGGGGGTTATTCCATGTATTCTATCCTTCTTCTTGCTTTGGTACTGCTGGGAGGTATTCCATGATCGATCCAACTCGATGAAAGTAAGGAGGGCTACAACCTGTTATTGTAGAATGGTGTATGTAAAATGTAAAGAAAAGGATGGAAAACCGGAGGGTCTGGGTGTATAGAATACCCCTAGCGGGGGGGGGGGGGTAGTTAATCCCCCATTTCAAACCAATGAACTTGACGCAGTTGGTAATTACAAAAGCTATTATGAAATTAATTATCGTGAATCGTGTATGATATGAAGAAATGCGTGTAAAACCGGGGGGTCTGGGGGGTATGGAATACCCCCCAGCTGTAAATAAGTAGCCAGACCACTCTTAAAAATTAAATTATAAAAAGTTATCTTGTAGTTTTATTATAACTGAGAGGTATTCTATACCCCCCAGACCTCCCGGTTTCACACGCATTTTTTCATATTTTACACACTATAAAGCTATAAGAATGCAACCAGACCACTCTTGAAAAATTAAATTTTAAGAAGTCACCTTGTAGCTTTATTACAACTGGGGGGTATTCCATACCCCCCAGACCCCCCGGTTTTACATGCGTTTTGTTTTATTTCACACACGATGCCCCCAGTTGTAAAAAAGCAACCAAACCACTCTTCAAAAATTAAATTTTAAAAAGTTATTTTGTAGATTTATTATAACTGGGGGCATCGTGTGTGAAATATGAAGAAATGCGTGTGAAACCGAGGGGTCTGGGGATATGGAATACCCCCCAGTTCTAATAAAACTACAAAATGACTTTTTAAAATTTAATTTTTGAAGAGTGGTTTGGCTGCTTTCTTACACCCTGGGGGCATCGTGAGTGAAATAAGAAAAAATGCGTGTAAAAGCGAGGGGTCTAGAAGGTATGGAATACCCCCCAGTTGTAATAAAGCTACAAGATGACTTCTTAAAATTTAATTTTTGTAGAGTGGTCTGGTTGCATTCTTATAGCTGGGGGGTATTCAATACCCCCCCCCCCAGGCCCCCCGGTTTTACATGCATTTTTTCATATTTCACACACGATGCTCCCAGCTGTAAGATAACAACCAAACCACTCTTCAAAAATTAAATTTAAAAAAATTATTTAGTAGATTTATTACAACAGGGGGCATCGTGTGTGAAATATGAAGAAATACGTGTGAAACCGAGGGGTCTGGGGGTATGGAATACCCCCCAGTTGTAATAAAACTACAAAATGACTTTATAAAATTTAATTTTTGAAGATTGGTTTGGTTGCTTTCTTACAGCTGGGGGCATCGTGAGTGAAATATAAAAAATTGGGGTAAAACCGGGGGATCTGGGGGGTATGGAATACCCCCCAGTTGTAATAAAGCTTCAAGGTAACTTCTTAAAATTTAATTTTTGAAGAGTGGTCTGGTTGCATTCTTATAGCTGAGGGGTATTCAATACCCCCCCAGACCCCCCGGTTTTACATGCATTTTTTCATATTTCACACACGATGCTCCCAGCTGTAAGATAACAACCAAACCACTCTTAAAAAATTAAATTTAAAAACATTATTTTGTAGATTTATTACAACTGGGGGCATCGTGTGTGAAATATGAAGAAATACGTGTGAAACCGAGGGGTCTGGGGGTATGGAATACCCCCCAGTTGTAATAAAAGTACAAAATGACTTTATAAAATTTAATTTTTGAAGAGTGGTTTGGTTGCTTTCTTACAGCTGGGGGCATCGTGAGTGAAATATAAAAAATTCGGGTAAAACCGGGAGGTCTGGGGGGTATGGAATACCCCCCAGTTGTAATAAAGCTTCAAGGTAACTTCTTAAAATTTAATTTTTGAAGAGTGGTCTGGTTGCATTCTTATAGCTGAGGGGTATTCAATACCCCCCCAGACCCCCCGGTTTTACATGCATTTTTTCATATTTCACACACGATGCTCCCAGCTGTAAGATAACAACCAAACCACTCTTCAAAAATTAAATTTAAAAAAATTATTTTGTAGATTTATTACAACTGGGGGCATCGTGTGTGAAATATGAAGAAATACGTATGAAACCGAGGGGTCTGGGGGTATGGAATACCCCCCAGTTGTAATAAAAGTACAAAATGACTTTATAAAATTTAATTTTTGAAGAGTGGTTTGGTTGCTTTCTTACAGCTGGGGGCATCGTGAGTGAAATATAAAAAATTCGGGTAAAACCGGGGGGTCTGGGGGGTATGTAATAAAGCTTCAAGGTAACTTCTTAAAATTTAATTTTTGAAGAGTGGTTTGGTTGCATTCTTATAGCTGAGGGGTATTCAATACCCCCCCAAACCCCCCGGTTTTACATGCATTTTTTCATATTTTACACACGATGCTCCCAGCTGTAAGATAACAACCAA
Source organism: Rhagonycha fulva (assembly GCA_905340355.1). NCBI lineage: Eukaryota > Metazoa > Arthropoda > Insecta > Coleoptera > Cantharidae > Rhagonycha > Rhagonycha fulva. Next base: position 25,834,530 of record HG996559.1, on the reverse strand, counting down.
ACCACTCTTCAAAAATTAAATTTAAAAAAATTATTTTGTAGATTTATTACAACTGGGGGCATCGTGTGGGAAATAAGAAGAAATGCGTGTGAAACCGGGGGGTTTGGGGGTATGGAGTACCCCCCAGTTGTAATAAAACTACAAAATGACTTTTTAAAATTTAATTTTTGAAGAGTGGTTTGGTTGCTTTTTTACAGCTGGGGGCATCGTAAGTAAAATATAAAAAATGCGGGTAAAACCGGGGGGTCGGGGGGGTATGGAATACCCCCCAGTTGTAATAAAGCTACAAGATGACTTCTTAAAATTAAATTTTTAAAGAGTGGTCTGGTTGCTTTCTTACAGCTGGGGGGTATTCCAGACCCCCCGGTTCCTTATCCATTTCTTCAAATTTTACATAGAGCTCTTTACAATAAAAAGTCGTAGCCCTCTTTACTTACGTAAAAAAACACTTCTAGAGAAGTTGGGACTACAGACGGTACGAAAAAACGTTTGAAAAACGCGAAAAACCAATACCCCCGGTTTCCTATTAATTGCTTCTTATATGGCTACAGCCTTTCATATTATACAGAGTGCGGTGTGTAAAACGTGGAAAAATGGGGAGGGGGCCAATACTCCCCAGAGTAAGAAAGCACCAAGACCACTTTTTGAAAGCGATATCCACGTAAATTTGATTCTTAAAAAGTGTTTTGGTTGGTAATTTACAGAATCCCCCCCTCCCCCCGGTTCCTGGCTTGTTGAAAGAAAAATATTTTTTGAGATAAATGTCCTACTTAATTTTTGGTACTTAAGCCCACAGCTTGTGTTCGTCAGTATCACGTTCGTCAACCTCAAAGTAGTTATAAAAACTTTGGATCTCTTGGTTACTACGTAAGTTTTATGACGGAATGATTCGTGTCAAGTATATAATGGTGATGGTTGGATGCGATTTGTGACCAGAGAAATAGTAGGATGCTAAAAACGGGAGCTTTTGGGTGTCTTCATATAGATAAGAGTTGTTCTTTTGGGTCAGCATCACGAAGAGTTTTGATGAGTACGATCATCATCGCGTTTAGGTTTCTTTCGTGGTCTTTTTTGGAGATGGCTTCTTTGGATATCTTGCTAGTTGCGCCCAGTTTTCTAGGTGTTTGGGTGCAGTAATAGTTTTTTTTTTTTTACTTGATTGGTAGATAATTTGCCGTTGGAGACAAGCAAGTGTTGTGCAATAGCAAAACCGTAGGGAGCCGAGTTGAGAGCTAAAAGATTGGCGCTAAGATCACGTGGAGTCACCGTTGATGCAGATCTTGGTCGTAGTAGCAAATACTCCAGCGAGACCCTAGAAAACTTTTATGTTAATTGCCGTTGCACACTAGTGCAACGGCACTATCAGAGCAAAATTGGCTGAATGCATGAAATTTTGCTTGCAATTTTCAGGTATCATCATGAAAAGTCTATCTATTGGGAGTCTTTTTAACAAAAATCTCGAGTTCTAACGGTGGTTCATCCCTATTGTGGACGACACCTTTCTCATGGACATCTCTGGCCACAGCTTGAAATTTGTTGGAGGTTCTGAGGAAGTGCAAATTTCTCTGCAGTACTTTCAAACTGTTAAATTTCTCATTGTTTTATATTGAAGTATCTTGTTGACTGATGGTTTTGTTTTCCCCATCTTGATCATTTGATTCTCTTGAATCCGTTTCGATGTACTATGTACATGGATTGCTCCATCGACTTGGAGGACGGCGGTTTTGTGTTGAGCAATTGTACTCCTTTTTATCATTTTTAAGAATTCAAGAATACGCAGATGGTTAGAATTTATGGTCCATAGTTGCGTTATTATTTTAAAAATTCATAGCTTTACGAAACTAAGATTGTAGTATTTAGTAACGGGGGAAGGCTTAAAAAATCTTGAGTCACTGTGAAATTTTACTTTATTCCAAAGTGACTTACCTCTTCTTCTTCATCAACTGTTATTCGTCCACTCCTGAACGTTAGGCCTCCCCTTTTAAACTCCCCCCCCCCAAGTAGGGGGAGAGGGGGTTTTGCCCATAACTCACCATGCTGGGCAGACAAGTTGGCGAGTAGTTGCAGATCAATTTTGGACTTTTTAGATTACAGCACATATCCGACGCAACCAGGATTAGAACCGCGGTTTTCCGCTCTCTAGTCTATCCGTGTTTGATTTACGCCAGACTGCTGGTTACCTCTTAGGACTTACCTCTAAGATTTTATAAATAAAAATAATTCTTGAGCTATTTTCGTGTTTTATTTTAAAGACTGGCACCTATAATTATGTTGTCCTTACATTCACTGACGGATAATCGCCCGAGTAAGAAGGTTAAAAAATCGTACGTTTAACCTAACTCAGCCTGTCCACTTCTACATTCTTGAACTATCAGAGCGAGCGGTTCAAATTTAAGAGAATTTGATCTTCAAGCAGCCAGAGAAATCCAAAATAATTTGATGCAATTTTATTATATACTAAATACTAACACTGCGTCAAAATCATTTATAAATTTTCCTTTTTAAACTCACAAAAATCTGAAGAACAATTTTAATTTTAGGCGAAAACGTGTTAACTGCCAAAATTGGTCCCACTGGAGGTAAACGAGGTTACACTCCAATCACCGGCCAACCGTCCTGGGGTATCGCTTGGTACATAAACGACCTGTTGATCCCAGAAATAACCGTCGAAAGGGGACAAACGTATACTTTCATGGTGGAAGGTGGTGATGATGAAACAAACCCTGCCCGTTATCATCCCTTCTATATTACCGATTCCCGAGAAGGTGGGTACGGCCAAAAGAACGAAACCGATCAGAGAAAACAAAAACTTTACGCTGGTGTCGCTTACAAGCACGGTGGGCTTCCATATCCCACCGCTGCAGGAAGATACTGCGAATGGGCTCACAAAGGGATCGATCGAGCTGCAGAAATCGAAACGTTTAGTGAATATTTAAACACTCTACGATTGGAATGCGACGAGGGATCGCCTGCGGTGTTGAATTGGACCGTCCAAATGGATGCCCCTGATTTGCTCTACTACCAGGTAATTTTTTGAGTTTTAGGAGGAAACTAAATAGGTAAATCTAACCAATTTTTTTTTGTTGTAGTGCTACACGCACAATAATTTGGGGTGGAAGATTAACGTGGTGAATCCCGGTTACATATCGCAACAAAATGGTAAAAATACGAACGGTTCGACATCTTCGATGTCTTACATGGGCTTAACGATAGCCTTCGCGGTTTTGATTTTTGTTGTTACATTCGACCGCAACCGCATTTTTTAACAAGAAATTTATGACAATAAAGTGACGACAATAAAAAATTTTTTAAATAATAATTCGAACGATAAGTTTGTTGTTATCAAACTGTTGAGTATTGTTGATATTTTGATATGGTCGTATTAAGTAACGTAAGGAAGGAAGGTAACGAATGAAAGGTTTAATAAATTTTTGACGTACCTTAAACGTATTATTAACGTAAGAAAAAATTTATAATTATTGAGGTCAATATAAAATAAGAATAATGTGACAATAAGGTACAGGACCGGACCTGATGGGGTAATAATAACTTTCATAATATAGGTGAGTGGTTCCCCTGTCCGGTCTTGTTAAATTTTAATAAATAATAAAGAAAATGTGCACAAATTTGACAATAATTTTCAGTCCTTGTAATATAGTCGATTAAGCTAATCCGGAGGCTGTATATGCTGACAATAAAATTTAAATTTTAATAAAATATCTTTGTAAAGTGTTCACTTAATCTGTATACATATACATTTATTACACATATCTATAGGTGTATTTTGGCTCTAAATTTGGCTTAACTGTACTAATAAATATTTTTATGTTGTCGTTATATGAAAAGACTTTTGTCTTCTGTGTTGAGTTTAAATATTTTATTCATTATTTACACTAGTAAATAAGCGATTATCATAATTATTATTACAGTAAAAGCAAATGCGAAGAATGGCCGCAAAAATTTTACTGTTTACAATTTATAAAAACTTCTAGTTCAAGTTTGAGAGGAGAGTCAATGGGAGCTAATTATGATAATTCGGCACCTCGGTATTATATTTTTAAGTGTTTTTATAACAAATGTTTTATTCTGTTAAACAAAACAATTTTTTTTGTTAAATGTTCTTACAACTAAGTTACAATAATAATAATGATAATAATTAAGAATATTCTTAATTTATTGGAGTGCCTTTCGTACGATACATTCAATTTAAGTCAAAACAAAGCTTTCTTTTTTTTTACTAAAAAAATTGATGTGTATAATGAAGGACACTAATTTCGTCTCATATTTCAATTTTAAAGTTAGTAATTATATTAGGTAGTTCTTGAATGTATGATAAATTTTATTTAAATAAATTTTATGTAGATAAATAATTTTTAAAATTGAAATCCGTCTTTCTAAAGCTAAATCAGTCGAATAATTACTAAAAATTGGAAAGTTATGCATGCATTTCGTGGTGCAAGTGTTGATAAGCTGACTGCAATACGGCGTAGGAATTGAGTTCCCCACGAGCCATTGCAACAAGCAGTTTGATTTTTGTTTGGTCTAAACGATTTCTTGAGTGACGATTTAGTGAGCCCAAAGTTCGTGTGTGGCCAGTCGTCCACCTATCGCTTGGTGTCTTTCGCTTCCGACAGAACATCTGGAGATGCTCTTTATGCGCAAAACTTGTACGCAGTTATTGGTGTTGTTCTCGACAACCAGAACCATAGAACCACTGTTGCCAACGTCAGTACATAATATGTACTTTTTCAGTACTTCCTAGCCTCAAATAAAAGTTAGTACTACCTCAAAACAATCAATACTTTTTTACTTTGGTGACGCTATTTAGTACATTAATAGTAGGTACTTTTTTTATAAGAACACTGACAGATAAATTGAATTAATTGCAAAATTTCAAATATACTCCGCTTGCGCACAATCTACTCTGATTTTAACACTGTTTCATTGGCAACCCTGAATAAAACCTAGACAATAGACAACCTTATCACAGAGTTGCCACAGAGTTCTAAGTAAGAAGTGAGTGAAAAAAGTGTGTACATTTTCAAATAAAAACGAGTGGATGTGAGTCGGATGTGATTGTTCGGCCTTCGGCCTCACTAGATGAGAGATGGGCCATCACATGACTTTACCATACATTAATTTTATGGTACTTTAATTGCACACAAATTCAATACAATCAGTTACACATAACATAACTTGCGACATTATTAGGTGTCGCCCTCTACCGACCACAGTACTAAACATACTCATCGCGTCACTAATTTACTCCCAATCTCACGTTTCCGTGAACCGATTTTAACCAAAATCTAATCAAATCTAAGTTTCAATATACTTAGTATTCAATATATTTAGTACTTTTAAGTACTAAATATAAAATTTGGTTGAGAAATTCCTATTAGTTTGGGCGCTAGAGCGCACACAAAATTAAGTGACATACAGCCACACAGACATTTCTTGATGTTGGGTCTCTTTCAACTCGTTAGACCTCAAGGAATGTAAATCCGTGAAAATCTGAAAAAAAAATTTATTTTGATTACATAACTTTCCTATTCGGTATGGTAAAGTAAAAACGTGAAGAAAAAAGTATAGAAATTTTGAAAAAACTGACAAATACTATAAAAATATTTTACTTCGGGCAGTAACGTAGCAAGCTAACACCACAGATTCTGAGGCAAGACCCAAAGCGGGCCCCCTTTTTTTTAAAATCAGTGTTTCGAACTGCTCTTTGGGCATTTGAGAACTTTATCTCAAAATTTTTTTGAAAGACTTCTTTTTGACTCCCTACTAAATTTGCGAACCAAAACTTGCAAACGCTTCAATTTTTTACACATTTTGTACCTATCGGTCTTTTTTTTCTAAAAAAATTATTTTTAAATGACCTTTTTTAACCAATTTGCATTTCCTCCAAGCAACATGCGTACTACTCCAATATTTGTTTTGTGTATATCGTAATTTTTTGTAGAAGACAGTGCCGACTCGATTTTCACGTATGTCTACTGCACATAAAAATGGCCTTTCACAAGAAATTACACTCTAACATATTACTGCTTAATTTTCTCGGAGGCCCGGCACCACCTCCTACTACGTTACTGCTTTTAAGCCCCTAGGAGTTCACGGACGATATACTTTTGCACACTGGTAGTTACGCCACTGCTGACGCGCATGAATGAATTTAGAGATTTTTTATTTTGCGTGTACAAAGGTGTCAAACTCATTTCAGCCTAGGTCACTTCCTCCAAGCAAAATTTTTACGGGTGGCACAAATGATTGTTTTACCCCTTTCCCCATCTCAGTTTTTCCCCGAAAATTTTTTGTATTTTTTTTACTCTATTCTATTTCATAATTTTACTTGTTGATTAGCTAGTCTACATTTGCTCCAAGCAACATGCGTCGACAATTTTAAAAATTCTGGTTACTTACAGCCGTATTTGTAGTCAGGCGTGTATCTACCGTGTAACCTACCCTTACACGCGTATAACTAAACGCGTGTAACGCTTATGTCAAGGTATCAAATATCTTTATAGACGCCGTGTAACTTCCACGCTTGTGTAACTTGTCTATAACTACAGATTTTGTCATGTAATTTTTACACGTTGTTTACACGCTCTACTATACGCGTGTAAACGTTTATAAATGTATCAAAAAATTTAATTTTTGTAAGTGAAATCGTATGAAAAAGTGAAAATAGTGAATATTTTTTAAAAAAGTGAAGAAAAGTGTAAGATTTTCAAAAAAGTAAATAAAATGAAAAAAGTGTATCTGTGGCAACCCTGTATCATTTGTATGATTGTATGTTGTTTTAATAACGATTTAACAAGCCTTAGGCTTAAATTCAGTTGAAAAAGAAGAAATGTACGCACTAACTTGATCTGTAAGACTGAGAGGTTTGGGGGGTATGGAATACCCTCCAGGAATACACAAAGTTTGGGTTTGCTAAGGACACAAAAATCTGAATTACATTTTATTAAAATTTAATTGACAAAATTAACTGCGTATATTTAAAAATTGTGTAGCTTTAAATTTCAGACACTGTAAAACCGGGGGTCGGGGGGTATGAAATTTCTACAGTTGTAATAAAGCTACAAGATGACTTCTTAAAATTTAATTTTTGAAAATTGGTTTGGCTGCTTTCTTAAAGCTGGGGGGTATTCCATACCCCCCAGACCCCCCGGTCTCTCATAAAATTCTTCCCATTTTACACACATTGCCCTAAAATAATATAATTAGAGCTGAATGAAGCTGATATTAATTATATTTAAAAATTGTATATCTTTTTTTTCCTGTCGCTGGGAGGAGGGGGTCCATACCTTTTAGAGCTCCAAGTTTCAATACCACACCATGTTGATGTATACTTATTTGAAATGGTTGAGATGTAATAAATTTAATGACAAAATATACACAATCTTGATCTGTATGACCGGGGGGTTTGGGGGGTATGGAATACCCCCCAACAATACACAAAGTTTGGGTTTGCCAAGCACACTAAAATCTGACGTGAAAGCAATATCCAGTGCTTAAGTACAATTTTTGTGTTTTATGTTATTCATTTCCAGGACGTTACAAAAATTTAAATAATTGCTAGCATGCCGAAATCTTTTAACACTTCTTCATGTAAAGGCGCTAAAGGCAATTGATTTATTTATTGGAATACCACGTTATTTGAAAACTAAAATTGGGAGGGGGGGGGGGGGATTCCACATTCTAGTGAGTTGTTATTATAGGTTACAGGTAATATTTAATCCTAGAGTAGATCGTAGAGGAATGTGTAAAATCGGAGAATCTCCCACGTGCAAGTAAGCAACAAACGATTTTTCAAGATTCAAATGTGGGCGTTTTTTGGCTTTCTCACGTCTGAAAAAAGTATTCTATGAAGTGGTATACTAGAGAGACCTCCCGGTCTTCCAAAAAATTCTTCCCATTTTACATACATTGCCCTAAAATAATATAATTAGAGATTGTAAACTCCCTAATCCAAAGTTAGCTTTGATCCTGCTTTTATTAGTAAATAGATTGGACCAACTGTGGGACCTGAAGGCTTCGTAATGGAAAAATGAAAAAAACTCTCACTGGCAGTTAGGTACCTGCACTCTTGATTATAATCTAAATTCTAGATTAATCTAGCAGTTTCGGGCTGTAAATTTGAACAGCTGTGCCATATTTTTACGATAGACGGTTGTTTTTAAGGTAGGTATAAAATTTTACTCGGTTTTAAGAATAAACCACTCCTTTTAAATAATTTGCTAGAAAGCTCCTCCTGTTTCAGATTGGTTTGCTTGCTTATTACCAGCCTAAAATCGTTACTAACCTAAAAGAAGTTTACAAAATAGACCTAGGAATCTGATTTATCGCAATCTGCCCGAATGAGGCTAATGCTGATTATATTTAAAAATTGTATATCTTTTTTTTCTGTCGCTAGGAGAAGGGGGTCCATACCCCTCAGAGCTCCAAGTTTCAATACCACGCCATGTTGATGTATACTTATTTGAAATGATTGAGATGTATCACAATCTTGATCAGTATGACCGGGGGGTTTGGGGGGTATGGAATACCCTCCAAGAATACACGAAGTTTGGGTTTGCTAATCACACTAAAATCTGAATAAAACTTAATTAAAATTTCATCATCATCAGCAGGGCATAAACCTTTTTTTTTGCGTCAGCGCGGGTAGGGGGAAATCTTCAAAAAGACACCAGCTGATTTTTTGCTGGTAGTGTCAGATTTTTACTGACTAAAACCCCCTCCCAGGTTGGTGGGTTATGTGGCTGCACCATCCTACCAGTGTTGGTTCGCTGTTGGGCGAGTGGTACGTGGAATCGCTAGGGCATTTCTTCACTAATACCACTCGTATCATTTGCTATTTCCCAAGTTTTAGCAAATGAAGTGTTTCTTTGTCGAGATCTTTCCTCATCTTCTTTTGTCTTCATTATTTTCCCAATGAAGGTGTTTACGGCATTCCAATTATGTTCTGATCTGAGCATAATGGCTATCATGTTCTCTATTGTTAATTTCTGTTTTACTATGTTTTCAGCTAACTCTCGCTGTTCAGTCCACTGCTGGCATTGGAACAGCGTATGCTCAGCAGTATCCACATCTTCGCAGTAGAAGCACACGCTGTCATCAGCCTTTCCAATTCTATGAACATACTCTTGAAAGCATCCATGTCCAGAGAGGGCTTGGGTCAGGTGGAAATTTAATTCTCCGTGCGCTCTGCTGTTCCACGGCTCGATTGTCGGAATAAGTTTTTTTGTCCAGCTACCGCGCTCTGACGCCGTCCATTTCACCTGTCATGCTTCGTCTCTTCTTTTTTTGTGCTCCTTTCTGGCATTCTTGCTAGCGTTATCGTAATTAGCGGCCCTTTCTATTGCCATCAGGTCTATAGGTGGCAACCCCGCCAGGACCAGCACCGCATCTTCAGAGACCGTTCGGTAAGCACTGCAGACTCTCAGTGCGGTTCTCCTCTGGACACTGCTCAACTGTTTTCTATATTTTTCGATTTGCATCGCTTGTGCCCACACTGGCGCTCCGTACAAAAGGATAGAATTCGCCACCGAAGCAATGATTCGCCTCTTCGTCGCTAGAGGGCCATCCGTGTTGGGCATGAGTCTAGTGAGAGCGGCACAACACTTGTCCGCCTTCTCAGCCGCCATTTTAAGGTGCAGGAAGAAACACAGCTTCTTGTCGATCTTAATTCCCAGCATAGTCACTTCACTTTTGGGGACAATGACATGCGCTCCCATCCTGAAGGACACCGGCTTGATCTTTCTTCTCCCGACCAGTAACGCTGCCTCTGTCTTTTCTGGCACCATTTGGAGGCCTCTTCCGGTTGTCCATGTCGCCAATCTTTGAATTGCCTCATTGGCCTTTTCCATCAATTCTTCTTCTGTTTTCGCAGACACAAGCATGCTTAGGTCGTCCGCAAACCCCACCAGTACGACACCTTCCGGCATTGGTATCCGCAGAACGTCGTCGTACTGAATGTTCCACAATGTGGGCCCAAGTACTGAGCCCTTATTCCATACCCCCAGACCCCCCAGTTTTACGCCCTTTTCTTTACATTTTGGGATACCTAATTGGTTTAGGTATCCTAGAAAAAAAATACTTAAAAATAATATAAAATTCAGTATTATGTAGTTGATATTCCTGAAAATATCTTTCCCTTCCATACGGGGTACTTTTAAAAGTAAACAATCAAAAAAACGGGGTGTCTGGGAGGTCAGGTATAATAAAGAAAAATATGTTTTCTTTGAAATGAAATTTGTGTCGTTATCAATTTTGAAAATCCTTGTCGTTACTTCCTTGTGCTGGGGGGTGTTCCATACCCCCCAGACCCCCCGGTTTCACGACCGTTTCCTAACATTTTAGAGGAGAGTCCAGACCCTTTAAAAAATAGAAACCATTTTTAAAAATTATATTAAATATTTCTCATTGAAAAATGAGATAAAATTAAGTATTGTGTAGTTTATTTTCCTTATAAAATCTTTTTTGACTTAGGGGACGCAGCTGCCTCCTTCCCACCCCCCAACTCTTAGCCGTTTAATTTTTTTTTGGAAACAATTAATATTTCACATATAAAACTGTGGAATAAGCTAATAAAAAACAATTAAAAATAAATGTGTTTCTTTTATTCAGGGACGTGCTCATGGGGGGAGCTTCCCCCCAATGTTGCAGAAAGTTGGCAAAAACACCCAAAAGTTGGTCAATTTGGCATTTTTTATGTCTAAATTTAATAAAAGCTGCAAAACTTACAAAAAGTTGGCAATTTTGAATAAATTCAGTTGGAAAATATGAAATTTCTCCCCCCCAAAAAAAGTTGGCTGGGCACGTCCCTGCTTTTATTTATGTATTTACGCTTTGAGAAAATTTTTATCGAATGGCTGCAGTAAAATTTGAACTTCAGTACCTTTTATTTTTTAACTGTGGCAACGCTGCATAGAACATAACCTAACTCAAAAAGTCAATTTTATAAAATTACCGCTTTTTTGACGGTTTCTAATGTATTTTGATGAGAAAATTTGACTGAAGCAGTTTATTTTTCAGAAAGTATTAAAATTGAACTTTTACGGTTGATTAAAGCCCTAATAATCGATTTTTGACTTTTTAGCTCTGCAAGTGATTTTGAGCGATTTGGCAGCGTTTCCGCCAGCCCAAATTGCGTTCATTTTAAGACAAGAAAAACCGTTTCTCAAACAAACTACAATTTGAAAAAATGTAAACCTTTAATTTCTTTCCTCCAATAAGTCAGTAAATAATAAAATTTTAAATATAAAAATAACAAAAAGTTGTAAAAAATTAGCAAAATACCTCAGGAATGTTTTCCTAAAAATGAATAAATCAATTTCACTGTAAATAAATTAATAATCTAAAAAAACCCTGTTATTCTGACTACCATTAGCCGACTCATTTCCATTTCTCGTCTGCTGACCCAACGCATTATCGAATTTGTCGCTAAAGCATTCAAAGTATTAGTCCAAAATTGATAAAAAAGTTAAAATTTCTTACCCTTTTCTGTTAAATTGAAGCAGCCGGGTCAATCTGGTGTCCACAGAAGGAACCTGCTTACGTTCGTGCATTTTGGGTTCTGCTGGCACGTTACTTTCATAATCAATTGCGACCCTCCGGGTCACAAAAGTTAGAAGTTGTACAAGGTCGTACTTATACGCATTTTTCTGTAACTCAATGCAAAGGGCTTCAATAAACCAAGAGCCACGGCTCGTATTCCGCCACGAATAGTAACCTAAAATTTTAATTTTAATTTGCACAGCCATCGCCTCCACCCCCCCCTCCATAGAATTTTCTATCGTCCACTTTGAAAACTACTTAACGTTTTTTGTTAATTTAACAATGTTCCAGGGGGCAAAAAAAGATGAAAAATCGGATTTAATAGTTTTTTACCTCCTTGAATGTTGTCTCAAAATTTAAAAACTTTCGGAATTTTTTATACCTTTTTTTTAATTCAAAACATTTCAATTGCTGTCAATTCAAATTTACTGCCTCCCCCCCCAACTCAAGAAAGCCTAAACCAACCCGTTTTTGATAATTAATCAACTCACCTGGAATGCTGGAGTAGGCAAACAAAAAGTCAGCTTGAGAAGGAATTCTGTAGTTTGAAGGTCCGTCTGTTTCAGTTCTACGTAAAATTACTGGCGCCATCACGTTGGAACCCCGACAAGCCTGAATAAAAAACAATTTTGGTTTACCTGAAAACTAAAAACTGAGTTACAGAAATTTTGTGATGCAAATAGGTACCCGCCAATGTGGTGCACAAATCAGCTGAAAAGGGGGTCCATAAGTCGTCGATTTTGTAGATTTGATCGTAGGCATAGAGTACATTAATATCACCGTGACTTAACACAACCATAACGAAACAATCGTAATCGGAGTGGTCAAATTTGGCTGCACTCTTCACATAGTGCATTAAAGTGTTATATTCTAAATCCTGATGTACGGTAACGTCAAAATCTAGTCCGCTTAGAGTCAAAGCCATAGATTCGGCGTCCACATTTGTTCCTCTCCTCACAGGTACTGGAACTCCGTCAACCTCAAACCCAAAATTTTTATGATTGAAAATTATAGCCTTTCCCCTGTTTTTGTGGTTCATGTTATAATGTGTTGCGTCCCGATCGGCCGGCATACGAGCCTTTACAGGTTTTGGTGTTAATCTAAAATTTTATTGTTACTTCCTTTTTAGGTTAGAATATATAGAAGTTTCCTTAAGATTATAAAATAATCTAACCTCGAAGTTTGCCCGGCGTCACTTTCATCGCTCGATTGTTGTTTGGTCAAACAAGCGCCGTCGCTATTTTCCATTTTTCTCTTGTTTAAATTTTGTGAAGAATGAAACAATCAAACTTTCAAACAAATGATACCGAAAAAATTCGTCTTGCAGCGCGCGCCACCTATCCGTATGAAAGTCTACTAAAATAATCAAAAACCGATAAACGGCCAAACAAAAACTGAGGGTGTTTTCAATTTTCTTTTTTGATAAAGAAAAATGTAAGTAGAAAATATTAGCTTCACTTAAAGTTGTTATAAATATAAAAATTAAATATACAGGGGTCGGTTTTAGGTATGATACTGTTCTTTACCTTGGAGATTCTTAATGCTATGTATGACATCGGAAAAGTCAAACAATTTGAAGGAATGGTTCAACACTATCAAACTGAGTCTTAAATTAGGCAAGAGACAAAGATTAATATTTAATGTTGTAAAAAAAAGTGTATGTGTTGGTTAGTACAGAGATCAATCACTCTATGACAGCTGTCAAGGATTTGTGCGCGTAAAACTTTAAACGCGTTTTTCTCGAAACCTCTTTTTTTTAAATGAGAGGGCAGATTACTTGAACAGCGTTCAATGGATCGACTTGAAATTTTGACAGTAGCTTTACAATTAATTACATTCTTTATGGAAGTATGTGACCGTTTTATGATTGGAATAAGCAATTCAATGTTTATTTTTTTGACCAAAAATCGATTCATTTTTTCAAAAGCCATTTCAGACCCGTAGCTAGGATTTAATTTCGGGGAGGGGGGGACTTGTAAAAAGAAAAGTTTTTGGTGGTTTCCCTTCCGAGAATTTTTATTATTATAAAGAAATTTTCCTTTACTTTAAAAAAAAAAAATTTTTTAAACATTTCGGGGAAGGGAGGGGGCACGTGCCCTTAGGTTACGAGCCTGAGCCATTTGATATACATTTTTTTAAAGCGTAAATACATAAATAAAAAAACCACATTTATTTTTAATTATTTTTTATTTTCAAAAAAATTTAAACGGCCAAGAGCCGAAAGGAGGCAAAAAGGCAGCTGCCACCCTGCCATCCTCTAGGTCAGAAAGATTTTGTAAGGAAAATAAACTACAAAATACTTAATTTTATCTTATTTATCAATGAGATGTATTTAGAGGCGAGATTTTTAGGTCGTATAAAATCAAAAAAAAAGTACCCAAAAAGGTTCTAAAAAAACCGATCTTAGGTCCTATAAACACAAAAAAAAGGTCCTATAAAAGTACAATAAAAAAAGATTTTACACCTAAGTATTCTTAGATACCCACTGAAAATTTGTAATTTTTCTTGGGTTGACACATATGATAAGCTGCCACCACCGAGCACCAAATTCAAATTAAAAAAAAAAAATAATAAAAAAATTTTAAATTAGGTTAGGGGCGTCGTAAGAGTGAGATTTTTTTTTATTTAAACTAAAAATTAAAAAAGTTTCCAAAATGCTAAAATAAGTCGTCAAAATGAAAAAAAAAAGTTGCCAAAATGCTAAAATAAGTCGTAAAAACTAAAAAAAGACAAGAATGGTAAAAATAAATCGGGCTTAAATAACGTAGTTTTTCATGAAACGAATTTTGGTACCAATAAAATAAAAATAGGACGTAAAATAAAAAAAAGGTATAAAAACCTAAAAATCTCATCTCTAGATATATTTAATATAATTTTCAAAAATTGTTTTTATTTTTTAAAGTGTCTGGCCCCTTCTCCCCAAAATGTAAGAAAACGGTTGTGTAGCCGGGGGGTAGCACATGGAAGTAACGTCAAGGATTTTTAAAATTGATAACGACATAAATTTAATTTAAAAAAAAACATATTTTTCTTTATTATACCTAACCTCCCAGATACCCCGGTTTTTCGATTGTTTATTTTTTAAAGTACCCTTTATGTTAGGGTATGTAAATATGAAAGCTATCTTCAGGAATATCAACTACATAATACTGAATTTCATTTCATTTTTAAGTATTTTTTTTCTAGGGTGACCAAACCAATTAGATATCCGAAAATGTAAAAATGGGCGTAAAACCGGGGGGTTTGGGGGGTATGGAATACCCTCCAGCATAGAAAACTTTAAAAATTGATAAAGCCGCAAAAATTCTAGAGAAAACATCTTTTCTTAATGGCCCCCCGGTTTTTCGAATTTTTTCTTAACCATTAACTACATAATACTTAATTTTATCTCATTTTAAAATGTGATTTCTAATTTTTAGGGTATCTAAGACCTTAGCTAATTTTGCCCCTCAAATTTGTGCACCCTTGCCCTACGCCATCTTAGCCACGCTTTAGTTACTCTGCTGACATTAATATACAGTTTTTTTGGGTTAATATGGAAAGCCCTGATTGTTATAATCATCTTTAACTCCCCCCCCCCCCCCCCAGGGAAAGAAAAGTTTGTAAAACTTGCCGGGATAATTGTAATTAATGCTTTGTAGTATACAACTTATTGAGAAAATTTGTTTAATTTCGCATAGTAGGTACATTTGATATAATAATACTGAATAAAATTTGATATTTGGTTCTATTTGGGGTTGTCAATGAAACAGTATTAAAATCCGAGTAGATTGTGCGCAAGCGAAATATATTTGAAATCTTCGAGGAAAATTCAAATTTTTGTAGGAAATTGAAATTTATGCAATTAATTCAAATTATCTGTAATTGTTCTTATAGATAACATTACTAAATAGCCTCAGCAAAGTAAAAAAGTACTGAATTTTTTGAGGTAGGACTAACTTTTATTTGAGGCTAAAAAGTACAGATGTACTGACGGTGGCAATACAACCAGCAGCGAGTCAGTCCCAACTCCCAGTGCTAAGCCTAACGTTGAATGCACGTACCGTCAACACAATGCACAATAAGGTCGCATTTCGAACAAAAATTAGAAATTTAAAAATCGATTATTAGCTAAAATAATAAATATACAACATTTCTTCATATCCAAAACGCTTTATTTTAATGTTATCTATCAAATACCGTTGAGTTTTCTTTAATAAATAGAATATCTGCGAGTCTGGGGAAATAAACTTGACCATTTTATTGAATTAGAAACGCCAGCATTTTATTTAAGTTTGCTAATATAAGTCCAAAAACTCAAACTTTGGTAATATTTTCATTTTTATTGGATTAGGTACTCCGGCTGTTGTATTTAAGTTCCGTGCTGTAAGTCACAAAAGAACAGACCCAAGGGGGGGGTCTATGACAACTCGCCGCCAGCTCATCTCGTCGCAAAATGTGTTTTGGATATAGGACAGTAGCAATCTTTTTAATGGAAGGAACTAATTATCGTAGATCTCTGACAGTCAACTCATTAAAAATATCCCTCTAGGCCCACGAAACTCTTCGACCGGAATCGTTAAAAATGTGGGTTTGTGAGACCCAAAAACTGAGAAGCTTTTCTTTATAATTTTTTTCGATATCCTTTACGATTTATTTTTTGCATTCAAAATACTACCCAAAATTTGGTAATATTTTTAGTAAATTTCGGATTCCAGATTTTCACTTAAAGTTCCTAGCGTAAGTATCAGAGGTGTAGCGCCAAGAGAAAACATTTTTTTCATTAATTTTTCGATATCTGTTACGGTTTCAAATATCTAAGATTTTGTGTTTTTTGCATTAATAGTACCCAAAAATTGGTAAAATTTCTATTGAATTAAAAACTCCAGCTTTTGCATGTAAACTCCCATTTGTCGCAGTATTTTCTTATTTTTCGCTTTTTTGCGTTTTTTTTGTGTTTTTTGCATTAAAAGTACCCAAAATATGGTAATATTTCTATTGAATTAAAAACTCCAGCTTTTGCATGTATAAATTTCCATTTGTCGCAGTATTTTCTTATTTTTCGTTTTTTTTGTGTTTTTTGCATTAAAAGTACCCAAAAATTGGTAATACTTCTATGGGATTAAAAACTTCAACTTTTGCATGTAAAATCTCATTTGTCGCAGTTTTTTCTTATTTTTCACTCCTTTTTTTTGTGTTTTTTGCATTAAAATTGCCCAAAATTTGGTAATATTTCTATTGAATTAAAAACTCCAGCTTTTGCATGTAAATTCCCATTTGTCGCAGTATTTTCTTATTTTTCGTTTTTTTTTTTTGTTTTTTTTGCATTGAAAGTACCTAAAATTTGGTAATATTTCCATTGAATTAAAAACTCCAGCTTTTGCATGTAAATTCCCATTTGTCGCAGTATTTTCTTATTTTTCGCTTTTTTTACTTTACCATACCGAATGGGAAAGTTATGTAATCGAAAAAAATTTTTTTTTCAGATTTTCACGGATTTACATTCCTTGAGGTCTAACGAGTTGAAAGAGACCCAACATCAAGAAATGTCTGTGTGTCTGTATGTCACTTAATTTTGTGTGCGCTCTAGCGCCCAAAATAATAGGAATTTCTCAACCAAATTTTATATTTAGTACTTTTATATTGAAACTTAGATTTGATTAGATTTTGGTTAAAATCGGTCCACGGAAACGTGAGATAGGGATAAATTAGTGACGCGATGAGTATGTTTGGTACTGTGGTCGGTAGAGGGCGACACCTAATAATGTCGCAAGTTATGTTATGGGCAACTGTCCAGATAAATCCACGCACCGAAAAATAATAGCGAAAAAGAAGATAGATAGATTCCCTGCCAAGACTCAAACTGTCATCGAAGAATATGTCAAGCTCCAAGAAGTTATCGGAATTAACCGAAGTGGAACTCCAGCGCATGCTAGCCCATTTGGAAGCTACCCTATTGGAGCAGGCCAATTTGGCAGCCAACACGAAGAAAGAATTAGACGCGTATGGATCGAGCCCGACGAAGGCGTTTTATCAAAGTTTAGGCGAAAGACCGGATAGCCGCTCTTACCAAAGGGTAAAGGCGGTTTACGATGACGCCATCAGCACTCATAAGAAGCTGATGGGTTACAAGAACCTGATCACCTCGAGCCTGGAAAAGTTCGAGGCCAAAAGGCAGAGCACGATTAAAGGAAAAAAGGTTGTTTCGAGCAACCCTGTAACCGTGCAAAGTGAAGAAGCCACGATGTCCACCGAAGAGCCGGATAAGGAGGAACCGATATTACCGGCGAACCACTCAGGAAAGACCAATCAAAAGTGCAGGATGGGCCAAAAGATGTGGAGAGAAAGCGCGACCGAGAAAGTAGGCGCAAGCTGCAACAAAGAAAGACGAGACCTGCCTCAAGCAGTATGTCAGGAAGCCGAGATAGATCTTCAAAGAAAAAGAAGCCGACTAACGAAGCACAGGTAAGTACTAACCAGACGGATAATCTTGTTAACCTCCCTCCATTAGAGGACTTTATTAGCTCCCAATTGGCGGGTGTGCTCGACACCCAACCAATGTTGGTAGACGAGCAGACCAGCCAATCGGAAGAGCATGAACTACCCGGCCAATCACTCCCCTCAAATCCCCCCAATACAGACATATCACGTAATACTTCCCCAGCCCCTAACCAGACGTCCCGTCGAGAGTCCCCTTTGGCCGTTCCACTTAAGACCAGAATCCCTCCACTAGTTCTAAGGGATACTGCTAAGTGGAGCAGCATAAAGAGCGAATTCGTGAGGCGGGGGATTCGTTTCACAAAGGCTAAACTACTCGCTGGCGGACTGAGCATCACTCCCGCCAGCGAAAACGACTACAGGGCCATATACAAGTACTTCGAGGAAGTTCTTACTCCCGAAGAAGGTGGATGGTACTTCCACCAATTGAGAGAGGAAAAGCCCCTAAAAGCGGTCATTAGGGGCATCCCCATCAACATCGATGTTAAAGAGGTCCAAGAGGACCTCATTTCAAAGGGATACGACTGCACGGTAGGCAGAATGAGGAGCAGTCGGGGCAGAAGACCCCTTCCCCTCATCATGGTCACTATGCCCTAAACCATGACCTACGCCAATATTTTCAACGAGGATAGGGTCCATGACATTTGCGTCAAAATAGAAGTCCCCCACGCAAAAACCAAGATTGGGCAATGTCACCGCTGTCAATCTTTCGGCCACGCTCAGAGCTGCTGCAAGGCCACACCCCGGTGTGTAAAATGTCCAGGCCAGCACTGGACAGCCGAGTGCACCAGGCCCAAGGGTACGGCTACCTGCACTAACTGTGGTGGTGACCACCCAGCTAGCTACCAGGGCTGCAAGTCATATCCTAAAATGTGGAGAGCGCAAGCTCTCTTTCGACCAGTTCCCCTCAACAACCAGGCAAGACGGTACAAACCGGTCACCAATGAACGTTCTTACGCTCAGGTGGCCCGGTCAAACCCCACCCAATCAGCTCTCTCCCAGAACGTCCAGGTGACCAGGTCAAAACTCACCCAACCAGCTTCTCCCCAGAATGTATCTGAGGCTCCCAAAAAAGACAAGCCTTCTAATAATCTTCCTGCCGACGACAACGGTAGATTCACCGCTTCCAAGCAAGAAATAGCCAGGGTTACTTTGGAGCTCGTCAGGTTCGGAATGTCCTCCGAGGAGATCCAGAAAACCCTCAGCCATTTCGCCAGGTCCGACTAACTTCTTTCCTGTCCTCCAGCTCACGCCATCACTTCTAAAATCTCATGACGACAACTTTTCCCGCAGCCCTAAAAGTCGTTTATTGGAACGCCAATGGGCTGACCAATGAAAAACGACCGCAGCCCCAGACGTCACGTATTCAGACACTGACTCCGAGAACGACGTGTTCCAGTGAGGAGTGTTCACGCTGCCTCGGGCAGGTTACAAATATCCGTCATTGTCCTGTCCAATTAATCTTCTTCTTTTTCAGCTTGTGTTTTTAATTTTTTTTTTTCAGCGCCTATTGTTAGATTATTGTTAAGTTTGTAAATTGTAAAAAAAATTTTTTTTATATTTTAATAAAAAAGCTGTAGCAACGGCGCGACTGAGGCTCTGTTATTGTAGAAGGGGCCCAAGGTAAGCACATCGCGCCGCCGCGGGCGCGGGGATTATCTCACGCGTGCGTGCACGCGTGGACAATTCGACGTTAGCCTCCGGCCCCGCAGTGCTTACCTTATAGCGCAATAATAAACAAGACACCGGCTCGACGCCGCTCCTCGGGTTTGAAATCCCTGTATAAAATTCTCAACGTCAGGTCTCAAAACCAGATGAAGGAGATAAGCGGGCTATCGCCCGCATCTGCTCCGCAGATGCCAAGTGTCAGCTACAGCTACAAAATAATAGCATCAAATCTTGCCATCGAGTTATCGATAAAAGGAATGATCTTTGGAAAGTGACTCGATTCACCATCGCATGATGTCGCGCATTAACGATATTCCATCGGTCTCACGGAAACGTGAGATTGGGAAAATTAGTGGCGCGATGAGTATGTTTGGTACTGTGGTCGGTAGAGGGCGACACCTAATAATGTCGCAAGTGATGTTATGGGCAACTGTCTAGATAAATCCACTTACCGAAAGAAAAATTTATAACATCGAGTTATCTATAAAAGGAATGATCCTTGAAAGGTGACTTGGTATAGAGTGACAGTCGATAAAATTTTCGCACATGGGCACCAAATCATAGGGAGCGGCCAAAATCGTTAACTACGTTTTTTGTATGGTAAAGTCATGTGATGGCCACATCTCTCATCCAGTGAGGCCGAACAACCACATCCGACTCACATCCACTCGTTTTTTGTTTTTTTTGCATTAAAAGTACCTAAAATTTGGTAATATTTCTATTGAATTAAAAACTCCAACTTTTGGTATGTACCTTAGGTAAGGAATCCTCCAGTTCCCGCGCTGCAAAGCAATAAATAAAGACCGATATCACTTAAAAATAACCCGCATACTTTGAGTTTATAAAATTAAAATAATAATTACCTTAGACAAAATGGCAACTTCACCACAACATTGAATAATTCTCTGATGTGACACAACACATATCTTTCCCACTTGAAAAAGTGAAAATAAATAGAAACAAATTACATTTTATAATTTTTCTTCCCTCTATTGTCGGCTATAAAGCTGAAAAATTGTCCACGCTCATCAGGGTCTAGATAATGATAGAAAAAGTCAACAAAAGTTTAAGTAATGTTTAATAAGTACTGCATTATAAAACAATACAAAATAAGAAATAGATTTACTCAAAAATTCTTGAAAAGGTGGTAACTCCTTTAATTGGACACATGACTAGAAAATACAATTAAGAGGCCATAATTAATTTAAATAATTAAGCTTACATCTAAATTTATTAAATTACTAATCTAACATTTAAAAAAAGTAATACTTGTATGTACATGATTCGATTCAGGCGAAAAAGATCTGTATAAGCAACATACAGTTCGGTAAACTGTACATGGCCCGCTTTCCCAATCTTCCCCTGATTTCCTTCACTCTCGTAGTCTATTTGGGAAAATTTTGAGATTGAGTTAGTGCACTAATCACAACTTCCCAGCGTCGAAATTCGCCGACACTGGTGTTCTTTCAAGCATCTGAAAAAAATAACCAACGTCAGTAAGGGCCACTTCAGTAAACTTTGAGTAGGTCAACTTACCGTAACAAGTTGGTCCAACCCAAACAAGAAGCCTTCCTCGTGATTACCCTGCACCCAGGGCTTCCTATGATCCAAAACGATTTCATTTGGTACTCGATTCGTCTTGGCAAAGTCGATTATCCAAGCACCAATCTTAACGTCATCGTAAATTATAAAAATGCTACTACCAATAACTTCGTGATTCTTAAAATATTCCGACTGCTCGAACCTACTTCTAATTTCACTCAACCTACTGATCAATTTTTGCTTGACGTCTCTTCTGCCGCCCAAGAAGGAATTCAAGGTGCTCATAACTTCACTTTCCGATTTCATTTTTTTGAGATCAGTCACTGGAGCCGACCCACGACACTTCATCGCTTCGATTCTAAAGCCGTATTCACACGACGCCGACTGCAGCTCCCGGAACTGCATGTATCGCAATTTGGTGACCGCTTTAAGTACGTGTTCCTCGGGCGTCGGAGAGTTAGGATCGATCGCGATCATTTTTTGGTATAAGTCGTTCCTGGCCACGCTCTTTCTAACTTCCGATTCTAAAAACGTCCGTGTTCCCATTTTTATATCGATCACATGAGGATCTTGAAAACCGTGGAGCAAATCTTGTAGTTCGATGAATTTTTCTCCTTGGTAATCCACTTGTCTGTAATATTTTGGTATGATGTCGCGGAGCAGGAGATCTTGCGACAGTTCTTCGTACACTAACTTTTCCGTATCGTCCGGCGATCCGGACCGTTTTTTCCAAACCGTTCCGGGACCCGCTGGAGCTAAACTATCGGGATGACCGCTCAATTGGAACCAATTTGAACTTCTGCTTTTTAAGAGGACGTCGCTCGCCGGAGCGCTTAGATCTAATGCGTTCTGTAACAACGGAACATGGTCAAACATTATTTTCTACACCCCAACCTTCATTTTAAAATGGTTTAAACTGACCAGGATTTAAATAAACAATTTAATATCGCCGGAAGTTGATGCAAAGTTTTGTTGGCGTTAAGATAACATTCAGTAAATGACATCAGTAAAACCAACAACTACGTACGAGTTTGCGGTCAAATTCCATCGCTTGGTCAGGAAAATTAGAAAAACTCGCAATTTTTGCGAAAAACCAAGAAAGGAGTGACTTGCATTTTATTACCACGTATTATTCAATCAAAAACTTTTCCCAATTGAAAATGGAAGTGAGAGTTGTATAATATAATTTTTACCCTCCCCCCATCCCGGAAAAAAAAAGATAATTTAACATTTTTCAAGTTGTTATAGGATGGGGCGGTTGTTCCGCGTGTGGCAAGCCCAAAATAATTGAAAATAATTTAAACAACTTACAATTGCTAGGAATTTGAGTAGTGACATATCTTCATCTTTGTATTTCTCCGTTGGCTGTGATTTCGACCCATTTAGTGTCGTTTTCAGACATTTAATTCCGTTATTTTTTCTCCATCTCTTAAATCCAACGCTAGACGTTTCTGCCGACGATCTTCCCTTCCAACTTCTCGATACTTCGAGATCTTTTTCATTTGACTGTAACAAAAAAAAATGTTTAAAGGACTGTGCGTAGATTAGGGGGGGGGGCGGCGCAAAAGTTAAAGTTAGTCTCTAATCCAGCAAAGTAACAGTAAGAAGCCTAACCTGCACTGAAGCTTTTGTTGAAATTACAAAATAATCAAAATGGGGGGGGGTACGCAGTAATTTCAAAATATTGTTATGTAAACTTGTGTGTAGGGGAAACTGGGTTAAATGGGCGAAAAAATGATTTAACCTGAAAACGAAAATTGAATTGTTAAATATGTTAAGAAAAACTTAACAAAAATAAACAAAAAATTAACATAGCCTTGAGTTACTTAACCAAAACAGTTATAATATTATCGAAATTCGATAGTTTTTGCATTCCCAAATTTAATCTTGTTTTTATCATTTCACCCATAGAAACAGCTACTGCTGCTGATAGAACCAGAAAAAATGTGGATTCGAATATTTTTAATGGAAAAAATGTAAATTAGACGAATTTTTTTGTTAACGACGAACGTCAAACAAAAGAATTTAAAGATTATGAGCTTTTAAATAATTCAACAAATTGTAAATTTATGTGAAGACCTCCAACTGATAGAAAAACTTATAAGTGAAAATGTAACAATAATTCAATTTTGAGGACAGTTTTTAGCATTTGCAATCACAATCTCGAGGTTAACGTTGCTTATTTCCGTAACAGAAAATAAAGTTTTTGATTTTGGATTTGCAATTTTCTAGGATCGAGGTGACCATAGTGGCATTGCTTTCTCCGATGGTTGCGCGACTACCTAATTGGGCTAATTTTATGAGAAAATAGGAAAAAATAAAACTGTGACGTTAGAATTTTTAAAACCATGCTAATTAATAATACAAATACAGAAGTATTGACGCAAAATAATCAAAATGTAACCTCGAGGGTGTCGATTGTCCTTTAAAGAATTCAAATTATCATAGGAAATTATTGCATAAATTAGCACACCAAATATTTGCTAAAAATTTAGTTATTCGAAACTTTTTTTTGAACTCAAAAATTTACAAAAAAAAAGACTTACGGATAAAGATTTGCATTTTCCGCAGGTGAGTTCACTGATAATCCCCGCATAAGCGTCTTTTCCCTTAGATGCCACAACATTTAAATACATGGGGATCATCGTTAACTGTTCAACGAACATTGTAATTAGAAAAAAAAATTCAAAAAGTCACAAATTAGTGTCACAACTTTCACTATCAGAGAAATTAAGTTACGCGCGAGGCAACGAAGCCCGACGTTGACGACGTTAACGTTCGCTCAACACAACAAACCAACTTAAACTGAGTTAGCCGCTCCAGCTCGTTTATGATATTGTTTTGCGTCCGCACGTCATAATAATTCAGCTTTCCCTCACCGTAAAACCATCAAACTGTTTCTGAATGATAAGCTTACGATAATGACGATTATTTGAGGAGGAAGTTTACTGCTGCACTAATTAACGAACCGACAATTAACGCGTGGACCCCAAATTTCATCATGCAGAAGCGCAATTGCGTCGGTTTTCCAATTACTCACGTGTGATGCGTTTCTTGACCCACTAGGAGTAAAAAGATTTGAAATTTGTAATACGATTTAAAATCGGGTCCCTCCATCTGACTCAACTAATTTACCACGTAAATGTTTACTTAACGAGAAACCTAGAAATCCGCAAACTTTAGCCTAATGAATCGTAATTGAGCAATGCATGTACGCATTTCATGTTTTTGTTAATTCCAAATAAACTTCTCAGTGCGCTTAAGAAGTTCAAGGATGCTGACCTAATAAAAATACTATAAAAATACAAAAAAAAAAAGATTTGGAGGAACCTCTTTCACTTTGGGAACTCTATATTGGGGTGCTTCAGTAGAAACAGTTGAACGGTTTAGCTTTAACCTACAGAGCGGTGGAGTTTACTTTTCCCCCATACGACTAACTACCCCCCCCCCCCAACAGGGATAATATTTAGAACCCAAAGTCACACTGCTTTACCCCAACTGGGCTGAACTACAACCCACAAGAGATCAATAGAGAACAAAAAGAAAGCAACACTCCCAATTCTGTCCCCAGTTCCCCCCAATCCCGCAGGAATTGCTGTCCAAATCGATCAGGCTTTGACTTACCTCGTTCGATTGGAATCAATATAAATAGACTCGGAATAGGATATGGATGAGGAAATCTCACAGATTCGTTAAAAAATTAAAATTTTTCACGTTCGGATCATCAACGCTCTACTGGAAGATTTTACATTTGAAAACAGGCTAAACAATTTTCAAACCGGAAGATATATGAATTATTATTTTGCTATAATTCATTTTGACAGGGAGTAGTGCGCAATATGTAAAAAGATAATTGTGGGACCGGGGGGTCTGAGGGGTATGGAATACCCCCCAGCTGTACGGAAGCAACAAAAATTAGTTTTCAGTGGTGGAACGAACTCTTCTTGGAAGGGTCTGGAAGGGGGGGTATGGAATACCCTCCAACTATTAAGAAGTATCAAGGAAACTTTTCAAAATTGATAACAACGCATCTTTGATTCTTGAAAAGTCAACTTGTTACTTCCTTTCAGCTGGAGGGTGTTCCACACCCCCCAGACCCCCCGGATTCTCACCATTTCTTTACACATCGCGTTGTAAGGAAGCTACAAGTTGTTTCATTACAGCTGCCTTACCCCCCTCGCCCCTTAAAATTCACGCTTGAGGATTACTACAAACAGAGACGTATCTAGTTTTGTGTTGAAAGACGACCACAAACCCTTCTTGTGTTGTTGTAATAAAGTTGCAAGATGATTTCTTAAAATTTAATTTTTGAAGAGTGGTCTGGTTGCTTTCTTGTGGCTGGGGGGTATTCCATACCCCCCAGACCCCCCGGTTTCCTACCCATTTCTTCAAATTTTACATACCGCACTCTACAATAATAACAAGAACGTGCCCAAGGGGGGATGGGGAAAACTTCCCCCAATATTTTAAAAATTTGGCGAAAAGTTGGCAAAAACACTCAAAAGTTGGTCAAGTTTGCATTTTAATTAATTCAGTTGGGAAATTTGAGATTGCACCCCCTGAAAAAAAGTTGGTTGGGCACGTCCCTGAATAACAAGTTGTAGTCTTCCTTACTTTCATCAAGCGGGATTCGAACGCTGAGCCCCCTTCCATCCTTAGAATAACAAAGAATTAAATCCCAACAATCTCGTAACTGCCAGGAGTATCAATTCTAAAAGATCAAACGGTATTGCCATACATCCTAGCACCGAGAAAGTTTCCTTCTAGACTCGAAAAAAGCAATAACACAACTTTTCAAAGCTAATAAAAATGTAAATTTGATTTTTGAAATGTCATGTTGTTACTTCCTTACAGCTAGAAGGTTCCAGCTTTATAGAAGCAACAAGAAGATTTCAAGTAAATTTGATTCTTAGAAAGTTGTCCTGTTGCTTATTTGCATCAGCTGGGGGGGGGGGGATTCCATATCTCCCGAACCCGCAGTATCTCTTCCATTTCTTTATTTTTTTCCTTCTATGGTATGACACCGTATGTAAAATGTAAAAAAAATTGATTAAAATCGGGGGGGGGGAGTGAGACAACTGTGATAAAACACCTTCCACATGTAAGGAAGTAAGAAGTTCCATCCTAAGAATTGAAGGGCTCAGCGTTCGAATCGCGCATGATCAAAGTAAAGAAGGCTACCACTTCTTATTGTAGGGTGCTGTATGTAAAATTTGAACAAATGGATAGCAAACCGGGGGGTCTGGGGGGTATGGAATACCCCCAGCTGCACGAAAGCAAC
Source organism: Rhagonycha fulva (assembly GCA_905340355.1). NCBI lineage: Eukaryota > Metazoa > Arthropoda > Insecta > Coleoptera > Cantharidae > Rhagonycha > Rhagonycha fulva. Next base: position 25,808,003 of record HG996559.1, on the reverse strand, counting down.
CAGACCACTCTTCAAAAATTAAATTTTCAAAAGGTATTTGTACCTTTAACTGTAACTAGGGGGTATTCCATACCCCCCAGACCCCCCGGTTTTACACGCATTTTTTCACATTTTACACACTGCGCCTTAGTGTTTTTTCGTAAGTAAGGAGGTTTACAACTTCTTATTGGGGGGAATTGTATGTAAAATTTGAAGAAATGGATGGCAAACCGGGGGGTCTGCTATAAGAAGCAGCTATAAGAAAGCAACCAGATCAATCTCTTGTAAAAATCGTGAAAAGTTGTCTTGTAACTTCCTTACAACGCGATGTGTAAAGTGTGAGGAAATGGATAAAAACTGGGGGGTATGGAATACCCTCCAGCTGTAAGGAAGTAACAAGTTAACTTTTCAAGAATCAAAGATGCGTTGTTATCTCCCCAGACTATCTCGGTTCTACAAGCCTTTCTTCACATTTCCTTCTACCACTCAAAACTAACTAAGCCCCTAATTATAGTAATTCCAGGTCATAAATTTCTTTTTGTTTCTTCCGTACAGCTGGGGGGGTATTCCATACCCCCCGGTTTCATAATTATCTCTTCACATTTTGCATACTATTTACCACAACTTTCTAAAGTTTTGGTCGTTGTTTTGTTCTTTTTGCCTATTGATCTCTTGTGAGTTTTAGTTCAGCCCATTCGGGGTGGAGTAATATGATTCAAATAGGTTAGAAATTTAAGAACTCCAGTCCCAAATATCACTGTGGTTGCACTATTTAGTCATTTAGGAGTTCTAACTGTATTTACTGAATCACTCCAATGTATAAAGGCTCCGTGTGTAGAATGTGAAAAAATGCGTGTAAAACCGGGGGGTCTGGGAGGTATGGTATGGAATACCCCCCAGTTGTAATAAAGCTACAAGATGATTTTTTAAAATTTAATTTTGGAAGAGTGGTCTGGTTGCTTTCTTCCTGCTGGGGGGTATTCCATACCCCCCAGACCCCCCGGTTTCTCATTCATTTCTTCAAATTTTACATACCGCTCCCTACAATAAAAAGTCGTAACAAAAAATCACTTCTAGAGAAGTTGGACGGTAAGAAAAAACGTCTGAAAAACGCGATCTGGAATAGAAGAAAACAGTGGTAATTACGACAAATGTAACGGTTACCATGGCAACCAACTTATAAAACCAATTAAAATTGCAGAAATATGAAGGAACATGGCAAAAATTGCAGAAACCATTTTGATATGAAAAATTAAATAGTGCAGCTTACACTTAGCAGTTAGCATAGCGACGTGGAGAACTAATTGAAAATTCGATTCAAAATGAAGCGTTTAAAGTGAGGAGAAACGCCAAATATCGATTAGTTTGGACAATAATCGACTGTAAAGTTTCGATTTTTCACGTTTGATTGTCTCATTCTGTTGATGTTACGTGCGCTTGATGTAAATACGACAACGTTTACTTATGCAACTGAGAATATCAAACTTAAAAATTATATTTTTAATTATTCTATTATAGGTTGGCTATAGCAATAATTTTAGCAAGTGGGCGGACTTAGAGATCCTCCCTCATATTCGAGTTCGCTTGGTTATAATCGTATATTATTTTTACGATTTTTGGCCAATTTAGTCCAAATTTTCGAATTATCAGTAAAAATTTAAGTTTCTATTTGTATTTAATAGCCTCAACTACTACAGTTTCAATAGCAAATTTTTATCTTACGTGCTTCCTAACCGCAAACATTTAAAAAAATTTAGAATTAGACAAAATGTCATCATTCCACTGTTTATTAGCGACTTTGCTTTAATTTTTGTAAATTTAAATGTTGAAAGAATACTTTTTATATTATTCCATCTTTTTAGGAATTTTCATCTGTTATTCTGCAGCCTAACGATTTTTAACATATTTCGTTATTTTTCAATTTCAAGAAAACGGTTATTTGGGTCAGATTATTTTAAAACTTTTTTGTATCAGCCGTGACGTCACCATACCATGTGTCATCAGAAACATGCGCCGCTTTTTGATGAATCGACTTTCTTTAACGAAACATAGTTTGACCTTGATTGTGTACTACAATGCAGTATAGTATAATTTGAATTGGATTATAGATTATATTTATGTAATCGCTTGAATTTAAATAACTGGAATTATTGTAATCATTCACAGAACCGTGAAAATATTCTGTGGCGAGTTGAAAACTTTTTTTATTGTTGAAACAAAAGCTCTTTCGGTTTCCAAGGGATACCAATGTATTAGTCGAGTTTAAGTTAACAAAACAAGATTTCGTTCCATGTCACAACGAACTTGAAAATTAGAAGATGAATCTGAGCGAACGATGCAAGGTGCAAACTGCAAAAAAAGAAAATCCGGAAAAAAAATTTCTGAATTTAAATTATAACCTTACTTTTGGAACAGCGCCCTCCGAACTATTTTGAGCGGGACATTTAAAAATTCCTGCAAGACAGATCAAATCTTGAACATTCTTACCAGTTAACGTCCCAAATATCACAAATAATTGAGCAATTACATTGTAGGTTTGGTTATCATGCTCCACTTCAATGAAAAATGATCAAATGTATCGATTCGACTAATTTATTTATATTAACGACACAACGTTATCGAGTTATTGACCCTAAATTAATAAAAAGGTTATATAAATCAAACGCATCAAAATATTATCGTGACTGGAGCAGGCGATGCTATCATCACCAGGAACCGCCTGTGCGTGTAGAGAAATTGAAAAAAATCGTAATTATTATGAACGGCTTCCAATATCTTATCATCAGTTCCTTCCTATATTCGTAGGTTTGAAGGAAGCTGATGCATTTGTCAGCCGGAAAAGCCACGAATGAAGATCGAATAAATTTAATTTTATCTACATCAGACATCTCATTCGTGGAACCAGGTAGCATCAGAAGTGCAACCACAGGAATTTAAACTTCCGTCATATTATCTAAATTCGTCTACAAGAAAAATTCGTTGGAAAAAAGTTGGAAAGGAAGCGTGGTAATCACATTATTCCGGATCGAACAATTTAATGATTGAAAAACCGACACCGACGTCAGAACTTCACAGCAATCAATCCATACAATTAAATTAAAAACACAAAGAATAAAAAAAGTTGATGTGTTAAAAAAGAAGGTGAAATGAGAAAAAAAATCCATAGCAACCAATCCATACAATTGCAAATTAAAAACACAAGAATAATGAAAAAAAAGTTGATGAGTAAAAAAAGAGAAGGTGAAATGAGAAAAAAATTACTAAAAAAGCAACTCCGGGTAATAATTGGAAGATTTTTGATTAAGTTCGTTACCCGCCAAAAAAAAAATTTTAAATGTCAAATCTGTGTTGATAATGTCAAAATTTTCAATTTTTAAAAGAAAAATGTGAATTGTGCTTGTTATGTTTTAGGAAAAATGATAACGAGCGATGAGGAATTCCCACATGTCGATTGAGGATGTTGATGAATTAAAGGAAATAAATAGTAAGCACACGTGAAATCGACTAACGTAAATATGTAGTTTACTACGTTGTAGTCCAATTTGCATGTGATTCACTAAACCACAAACTTCGTCGGAAGTATTTCTTAAAAGTTTAGAGACACCCAATTATTTATTTGATTGTACCTTGTGGTTTTTGTTACAAATTTTGATCAGGTTTGTTCTAAATAATTCCTGAGTGGCAGGGTGGACTGACAAATTGAAAAAAATTTTGAAAATTTTCACAAATAAATTAAGTGCTGATCCGGTTATAGTCTACATTATCTATGACTTCTAATAGCTTCAGCACCGCAACCTACACAATTAATGTTAACACAGATTACTTGAACATCGTTGCATGAATCGATGTGAAATTTTGACATTAGCTTCACAATTACATTCTCGATGACAGTACGTAGTCATTTTTTGATTTAAAATAAACTTTTTTATTTATAAACAATTTTTTTATCCGATTTCAAAGATTGGTTCTGTCGCCGCCATGTTGCATCAAAATGATAATAAAAATTTTTTTCGTGCTTCAATATTATGTGTTAAATTAACCCTCTGAAAATAAATCCCATTTCTTTTTCAATACTCGCAAAATAAATCGTTAAAGTGGGGCCTTTTTTCGATCGCTACAGTGGTGTTACCCCTTAACCTTTTAATCTTTATATTATTATGGTTCCATTTGTCGTTCATCTGCCTACTAGGATTTTTTTTTTATTTTACTTCAAATTTGATTGATTTACGAAATAAAATAAATTGAAAATATTTTTGAAATCCAATTAAATCCAGGGAATCGCGTAAAATTGACGATTTTTCTAATGAAATTAAGCACATAAGTTTTTTGGACCGTAAGGGTTAACTTTTTTGAAAAAGTTTTGAAGAAGAAATTGTAAATATTTAAAAGCTTCAATTCAAAGGAGAATATCATTTCAATAAGAACAACAAATTTATAATGAGCCTGTAAATTGTGTTGCGCAATAGGAAAAGCACGAAACCGACGAAATAATCAATGTCACAAATTAATGTCGTAAATATTTCCTGGAAAATACAATATACAGTTTTTCCTAGTAAAATTCTACAACGCCTTTCTGTTAGAGCGCGTTCCACTTAAACTTCGCAGTATTACCGCTAACGCTTAAGCGGTTAAGTTAAAAGTTCGCCTTTCACGCAGGAATCGCACTTTTGATTTAATATCGTGATTGATTTTCAACATTTAAATCAACTGTAAGTTGATGAGTATGAATTCCACGCGAAGTCGGCCATTTAATATTAAATTGCTTACTCAATGTGAAAATTAAAAACAATGTTTACTAACAAATAGTACGTTATTTTTTTGTTTGTTTTCTTTTGACCTTGCCGGCCCCGTTAAATTTATCAAAATCAATTCTTAAATCCACAGGGACTCGATGTTGATAAAAAGCCCGAGCAAGTTCCGCACGATTCCAACCCAAATTTCTCGCTCTATAACCCAACTAATGATCACACCAAAGTCACCGCTGTGGTTTTGGACTAACTGCGTTCGTGGACAAGTTATGCAAAATGTAAAGGTTACACTTAGGTAATAATTACAAAAATAACCCAGACTAATTGCGATAATTTACTGAATTAGCTTACACATGCAAATTTTTTCCGGTTAATTACAAGAAAAAGAAAAGTTTAAAAAAATTAGTTGTTGTAAAATTTCCATCTGAAAAGTGGATTTGATTCCTACGTGGTTCACTTACCCCATACGAAATGTTCAAAAGACGTGCAGTCGATTCAAGAATTGACTGAACTTTGCAATGAAGAAAGTGCTGAATTTTGCCCATCGCTTCCATCGAACGATACCACTTTTGGAGTGCTACTGCACTTTGAAAAAATGTGAACTCAATTTTGCAACCGCAACGCTTCCGATGTCAACAAAAAATATATTACACAATTTTGTTGCCTAAGCAACTTAATAACCACGAACCTGCCTACTTGATTTTAGCAATTAATTTCCTCAAGTTAGCGGAAGTTTTCAAAAATTTAGTGAACCCTCCCGTAGCAGTAGAACCTGCGAACGCACCCCAAAAACGCTTAGTTTGTTATGGTTTACGCCAGCAACTTCCGAATCGGTTTCGACGTTCATTTAAAAATTGTTTATCGATTCCTTAATGATGATTATTTTTAAATCGTTAATGAGTAACGCCATTAAGATAGCAGATTAGAGTGTTAGTCATAGCCTTGAGTATTGGAATGAGTACCCAAAATTCTTGTCGTTTCAGTTTTGTTTGCTTCCAGACCAAAAGAAATCTAACCATCCAGCATACTTCACGCTTATGCTTACGACTGAGCTCTCCGCTCGATCGTCTATGAACCCTATCAACTTCGTTGTACCACGACGCCAATTTTTCTTTTTTAATTAAACCAGAAACTAGAAATCAGATGAATGCTTTGTTACACATCGTTGAACTCGTCTCGGCAGTCTCTTGAATCCTAACGTAAGAAATATACAGGGTACCAGTGAAAAAAACAAAACACAGCTTTATTGTCTTGAGAACAATAAAGAAAATAAATATGATAATTAAATTTCAACATTTTACTGATTTTTGAGTTTGGAATTTACATCAAAAATAACGCTTTTGACGTCAGTTCTTCCTGATTATTATTTAAAAATAACGCATTAGCCTAATTGCCCTTGAATAAATGTGCATTATACATAAGATTCACAAATTAAGAAGCAGAAAAAGCATAAAAATTCAAAAGATTAATTCCAATTTATCGGTGAGAATTCGAATGGTTAGTGCATTAACCCCAAGGTGCGCGACCACAAAAAATGGATTGACGTCAAACTCATAATTTTCTCCAATTTAACTGTACCGTATTCGCATTTTAATTTACTTTCGAATTTTAAAATTGATTGTTAATTATGTGCACGATTTGAAAAAAAAACATATATAAAACACAAGAGTTTTCGTAAGTAGGATATAACGGATCGCTTCCTCATCAGGTTCTACTTTACATACTACATCAAGGCCGAGTAATGTGGCACACGACGCCTTCCAACTATCGCGTAATACTACCACATTTGAAATTTCCTTACAGATAACAAATTTTCAAGTTTAGGTCGCAGCCACACCTGGAAAGCAACCGCACGCTTACTTCCCCTAATGTGGGGTTGCATAAACATAGGGATGTGATTGGCTGCAATGAGATTTTATCAACAACATTCCGACTTTGCGTCACGAGAACGTGGGTGGTGATTCACAATCACAGTGATATAATGAAAAACGTAAAACCATCCCGAGCGTAATAAGAATTCTGCAATTTTTATAACAAGTAATTACACAACGTGACTAACAAAAATTCTAATAAACAAATTCACTTTTTGTTCATCACCCAGCTATAATTATTCGATTTGCTATACACTTCTGTGTTAATAATTTAACGAGAGCTACCGCAGATGGTGAACGTGCTGAAAGCTCGCCCAAGACATCATCGATCGTTGCGGATTCTATTAGACAATTTATCTATTTTTAACTGTTTAATAGTTAAAAAAATTACAGAAAAAATTAGAAGTGTAACATTTAAGAATTGTACTTTTCCAAAAAATGTCGCAAGTCTTGTTACGGTACAAGAGGCACTGCCTGACACACTGCAAGTCGGCCGAAATAATTAACTCGTAGCAGTCATTCAATCCAAAAATATTATTTTAGAAAAACAATTTAAAAACAAAGATTTACATTTTTCTCGAGAAAATAAATACCTAATAAAAATGCATTATTTAAATTTATAATATGAATATTATGATATAATAATTTGCACCTTGATCTTTGAAAAAAATACACACGATGCAACTTTTTATGCGTATTATTAATCATTCCATTGTAATCCGTTTAAAAACCTATTTTGTAATCTTGTAAGCTATTAATTACAACTAATACCTATAAATTTAATTGCTCTTACACTAGTAAACCAGTTAGTACAACCACTTAACTTGACCACACAATCAGACCACAATCTTCGCCTCCTCAGTTCGGACATCGAAGTTAGACGCACTGGAAATCTAATAACGCATAGTGGTGACCATGTTTAAGAAGCACTTCCAGTAAATTAAAAGTTGTTACTGAAATCCACCAAATATCTCACCCCAAACTCTCGATAGATCATGTGATTGTTACCGTCAAGCTCGCATGATTGGACATTGCATTCTTTCAAACTAATCGTATATCTGTGTGATGAACAATATTCAATCACATGAGCTTGGTGATATACTTAGATATTATAGTACTAACAGTTTTATGTTGTTAATTAAAAGCCGCAAACAGTTAACATATTTTTTTTAAACATTAAGATTTTATTCCACCTGGGACGAATTTTGATGTAAAAAACAATTGTAGTATTGCGCACGCTCTTTGGTATTTTTATCCATCATTATAATATAACCGTAACGTCCCTAGTAGGCAAAAGAGCGTAACTACTCTGGAGAATTAGGCAGCACTGGTATTAGAAAGGCTCTAGTCCAATACCGTGGAGCGCTGAGCTGCGGAATACGAAAGTATGGGGTTTCTCTGCTTTCTTCGCCAGGGCCGGCGCCAAGCAGCCCTCATGGCCCAAGAGGCGCTAAGTGGCCTAAAATTGTCGCCATTATCAACGGTATAAAAATTTTTAAAAACATGGATGGCAAACCGGAGGATCAGTGTAAAGAAGGTACAAGACGGCTTTTCAAGAATCAAATTTGCGTTATCAATTTTAAAAAGTCATCATGTTGCTTCCCAACAGCTGGGGGGTATGGAATACCCTAAAAATAATAGACTTCGGATATAATGGTTCAGCATTCATATCCCGAATGAGCCTTGTATGAGAACTACCAGCCTCTTCTTGTAGAGCGCGGTGTGTAAAATATGAAGAAACAGATCGAAACCGGGGGTCTGGGGGGTATGGAATACCCTCCAGCTACGAGGAAGTATCCAGGCGACTTTTCAAAATATTGATAACGAAGCATCAATTTTAATTCTTAAAAAGTCATCTTGTTGCTTACTTCCACCTGGGAGGTACCCCATACCCGATAGTTGGAGGAGGAACTGGAAAAGAAGAATTAAACTGAAAACTATAAATTGGATGAAGTAAGGATCATTTCACAGTCGTCTCCAAAACAGAAACGCCACCACTCCAACTAGTAAACCAACAGTTTACCGATTCAACCGATTTCAACACCCAAAAGAGCAGCAGAAAGAGACAACAAAACGGAAAAAGTTCCAGATCAGATTAATCGAGTTAGTCTGCTTTCAAAAATGTTCAAAAACAGGGTTTTCTAAAGAGCTCTGTATTTTCAGAATCCATTAGTATAAAGAATAAAAAATAAAATGAATGGAAGACCGGGGGGTCTGGGGGGTATGGAATACCCTCAAGCTGTTATAAAGTTGCTACAAAATGACTTTTTTAAATTTCATTTTTGAAGATTGGTCTGGTTGCATTCTTATAGCTGGGGGGTATTCCATACCCCCAGACCCCCCGGTTTGCTACACATTTCTTCAAATTTTACTTACAGCACCCTACAATAAGAAGTGGTAGCCTTCCTTACTTTCATCGAGCAAGATTCGAACACTGAGCCCTTCCATCCTTAGGATAACAAAGAATTAGATCCCAACAACCTCGTAACTGCCAGGAGCATCAATTTTTCACGACTTCTAGAAGAATTGTGCTACCCTTGTAGGTGATAATCAAGATTTTTTCGTGCTCTTTTGCAACAGAATAAATCGCTAATGCCTTAAAGGTAAACAATAATAAGATATTGTGTGTAAAATAAAGAAATGCGTGTGAAACCGGGGGGTCTGGGGGGGTATGGAATACCCCCCAGTTGTAATAAAGCTACAAAATGCCTTATTTAAATTTAATTTTTGAAGTATTCCATACCCCCCAGACCCCCCGGTTTTTCCCCTACCAAGAAAAATTTGATAGCTGGACCCTTCCATCTTAAAGTTCACCACCACGCCTAAACTATTTTTAATTATTAGGCTGTCCTACAGATGTACCTTTGACCCTGGTTTTATTGTTAACGTACCCTTCGAAGAACCAAGATAAACATAAGAAAGCTTGACTCTAGTGCTGGGGGAGGAGGGGGGTTATATAGTGCCTTGAGTGCGGCACCATATATAAAATGTGCAAAGGTTGCAAATAAAATCAAATAAAATCAAAAAACACAATTTAGACGATGAAGTATAATCGCTCAAAAGCGCGACCTAATCTTTGAAACCCCCCCCCGGTATCAAAGTCACCCACTAACATTAAGAGTGTAATCGTAAAAAAAGAAAAACGTAGATAATTCTGGTTTCAATTTCTACAAAAGACCAAAAGCTTCAGGTCTCGCAAGCTAACTCTAATCTCTTTTCTTCTTCTTTTGTGTTTCCTGGTCGTTCGTTGCCTCCTCAGGTTGGCGATCACCATGGTCCATGCTTCTCAGTTTTCTGTCATGAAAAGAAGTGTTCTACATCTCGCCAATTATCGTAATAAGTTAATTAGTTGAACTGTAAAATTATTCCTGCTAACCATTGTAATCTGAATGTCCTTGTACAATGACGCAGCTAGCCTCGAGCGCTAGGAGGGGCCAAAGCCTCTTATTTTCATACAATAGCAATAAACGTGTGCAAAAACTGGAGGTCTGAGGGGTCTACATACATTACACTTCATTTTATAACATTTTTTACGTGCTTTTCTATTTCCGGTGGAATGTGAGTCGGTTAATCCCCTAACCGCTTGATTTGAGCTGGACCATTTCGCTTCATGTCAATCGGCTTACGAGACATTTTAGCTCGGCTGCACGTCGTCATTCCAGCTAACATTACATCTCCATACGACAAAGACTTGCTACAATACCATTATTTTTGTTTTCGTGTGTTCGAATGGCTGTTTGAATCTGCAAGTGATTTAATCTTTGTTTAGTCGCAGTGAGTACGATTTCAAAGATGACCCGATATATCCGAATTTCGATATTCTGAATGATTATGGTAATGGAGTGAGTTGATTTACAATTGCTCTATTCATTTTGGCCCCGATAGAACACTTGAAGATGCTTACTAGTATTGAAATTGCAGAGTTTTGTGAACACAGTTCGATTCTTAAATTTTACTATTACCCCACCCCCTCCATTTTCCTGATGGTTCTTGTGTACAATAAACGAAGCCAAACAGACAGACAGGCAGACGGACCCATTACCGTGGGTGGTTGAACAACCTTTTTAAACTACGATTATTTTTCATATAGGATGTTTCGTAAGAAAAAATCGGCATCGCGTAAGTTCCAGGTCCTTTCATCATTATTTATAAAAAGTTTATCAAATTTACGATTACAAAAGATAATTAATAAATTATTACGTTATATTAAACAAAATGCAATCAAAATTATTGTTGTTTACACAATAAAAAGTTTATTTTTATTGCAAGATAGAACGTATGTACAAAAGGCAAATAAAAAAGTTACGATAGTTTTAACAGACTTACATAGTAAAATTCAAATTTTTGCATCCGACTTTTACGATCATTGACCACCCACTTTACGATCCTGACCAGTAATCGTCCTCCCCCGCAAACCAAGCTTTTGTTAAAATAAAATATAATAGCGTCGGTGTAATAAATAATTCTCACATTACGTAAATAAATATCAATATTTTTGCACTATCAACCCCACGGTTAGTGATTTTAATGGGACGATAAACTGCCGATGACGTTGATTTTAACAGGTAGGTAATGTTTCTCAATGATGACCACGTAAGATCCTTCGTAACTAGGGATTTTACTTACGTCTGCAACGGTTATAAAATTCCCACTTGAAACGAAAAAAAATTGCAGAAGGAAGGATTTTCCGTGGTACTCGTTGACCTATCACTTGAGATTCAATAATAATTGAAACGTGGAGAAACTACGCACGGTTTTGTCTAATTCCTTCGACAGACTGAAAGTTAATGATCATTAACTTTTCTTTTAAATCGGAGATTAGCAAATAATTAAATAGCTGGAGTAAATAACAGAATGAATGGTAGTTTGACCATTTTGCAAACGTAAAATTCCGGCTGAAAGGATCCTTAATGATCATTAACTTGGGAGTGTGTTGGAATTGAGCGTTTGTGGTCGATTGGCTGGGTTTTGATATTAGAAAAAAAGATGATACCTGCAAGCAAGGTCGAAAAGGAAGAACTTGCAATTACCGGACGTCATACACGAAACAGTTACTCGAGCAAAAAACTAGCGACTCTGCAAGGACGATGGAATCAAGCCCCCTGGGTGTACTAACAATCGGTTAAAAAAATTTCAATTAACAGTACCATCGAGCAAACTTCGTCCCTAATTTATGTATTCTCTATTGCGAAGAAAGTCCGTAACAAAGAAAAAAAAAACAATTTCTATTGTGTTCAATACATTTAAAAACCGATACAAATATTATGGTTATATAAATCGATTAGTCTAAATTAAGGTCAAATCGTCCGGCAAAGTTACGCAAATTACTAACGTTAAAAAAATTTCTTAACATCAAGTTTCATTAATATTTTTAATCATTATAAATTAACAAATTAGTTACTATTTATACTTCAAATGTTTATAATTATAAAATCGACGGACGTCATTGCAATAAGTTGGTTAATACAAATTGGCCTTCTTACGGTCCGCTATCCGCGCAAAAACGCACTCTCTTAAATTATTCCAAATCTCAAAAACAGGAAATAATTTTAAATTTTAATGTTATACGGCACACTCGTATTAAACAGCGTGTCGACACGTTCAAGTACGTCAATTAGAGTTTAATTGTATTTTTTAAAGGTTTCTTACTTGACGTAATGTCTACGCTTCGGCGGGCCGATTGCAATTTGACAGAAACGCGGTTAGGTTAAGTGAAACGCAACGCAACGGGCCGTAACGTGACGCACGTATGGCCCCACCCTTAGGTTCTAACAATGCTGCTTGCTAAAGAAACAGTTATTTTTCAACAATAAATTGGAAAGCAAATCGAAACCATAAATATTTATCGATAAAATGTCAAATGCAAATATCGCGACGTAAAATAAAAATATACGAAAGGTCAACTTTTTTTCTGCAATAATACGTAATCGATATCAAAGAGTTCATTCATATCGACTAGTAAGACAACTTTTCAACATACATACATATTTGTTTGGTTGCAAATTTATAACAATTAAAATCAGGCAAGAGGATCGTGATCGTAGGTCATGTCTATGCTGGAGGTCGCAACTATTTAGTATATAATTGAACGAAAATATTGATCTAATAATAGTCGAGTTGTTAAATAAGAATTGAACTAATTAAGCTAAACATGTCTAATAATAAACAAGACGTGTTTGCACTCGTCGGGATGACATTTTTGATATCCTGGAATGTTGGCAAACGAATTGACAAGGATTCTGTTTCAACATTCCAATAGCTTGTATTCTGAAAATAAACTTACGGAAATGAAATAAAAGTCGGTCATTTGCCTTGATGCAACTAACGCGATTGGCTGCCAACACGAGGTACCGAGTTCAAATTCCCATCACTAATATAAAAATCAAGGTGCAGGCACATCTGAAGGCCAGCCCAGCAAGCTACCTAATGAATGTAAATAAAGAGATCTAACATTGCTAAGGAATTGACGCAGATGTTTGAAATAGCAAGTCTTAAGACCTAAACTAAGTTGAAGAAGAAGAAGAAAAAAATAAAAGTGATTGTTGAAAGTGAAAGTGAAAAAAGTGAAACCACCAAGTACCAAGAAAAATTGTAAAATTAATCCCGTTTCATCGTTCGGAAGCGAAATAAACCACGTGGGGCACGTGGAATAATGAAAAAAACGAATTTTCTAAATGGTTTCAATCCAAACTCCTACTAGACTGCTAAATTTATAATTAATCTCATTTGTTAAATTAAATTAAACCACGAAATTAAAGAATCCACTTAAAGTATCGAATTTTGCACCAAGGATGACAATGTGGGGGTAAACACACTGTAAACTACAAGAGCTGCCCACAATTCCCAAAAGAGAGATGATTTTTGGTATATGACACCCCAAAACGGGAACTCCAACAGGAACAAGACAACCAATCCTAGCAACCTAGAAGCAACCAGAGCATTAAATAATCATCAATTCTGCAAAAAATTATTACTGCCTGCTTTATTATTGACACCTGACCCCATTTTTTTTAGCAAAATAATCTCCCAAATCCAAAGTCAGATGAAGGAAATATTGAGAACTCCGGCCGGGCGTCACCAAGACGAACAACGTAAACCAAGATTAAGAAAGCAATTCCAAACCAACCGCGACTCCCAAATGAGAAAAAATAGAAACCCCTGCTCCTGGTCTTCAAAATATAGTGCCAGTATTCTGTCTATCTTATCATCAGATGAAAAAGATTCATTGCAGTGATTCCGCCCTCGCGGTCCGTTCAATAGTACATCGTTTTTATCAGACCAAGAGTTAACTCTGTTAATGAACATTTGACAACAGTGGCGTAATTTCAAATTTTGAGCCCGCGAGCCCAAATTAAACCAAAATAAATTTGATGGCAATGTTATGCAATTTAAGGGGTACATTACTCTCTCTGCCCACTGCTTGTGAGTAAATAATGTGCTCTACTTTTGATAATAAAAACGTCGCGACGTAATTAAAATCGGCGCGGCCTGCAGGCCTAACGTTAGTTTCTAACGTTGACCATCAGCGTTTGGTGCTGGAAATGCCCAAATGTCAAAGTACATTAAGAAATGTGTCAATGTTCTACACGAAAAGTCGACAAGGTAACGATAGATGGAGAAGAAACTGGAAAAGAAAAATTAAACTGAAAATAGATGAAGTAACTTCCACTTCACCGTCGTCTCCAAAACAGAAACAGCACCACTCTCAACTGCTAATCCAGCAGTTTAAAATCGATTTCAACACCTAAAAGGGCATCAGAATCAGGGTTTCCTGAAGAGATCGATATTTTCTGAATTCATTAGTATAAACAACTAAAAATAAAATTAATGAAAAACCGGGGGGTCTGGGGGGTATGGAATACCCCCCAGCTGCAACAAAGCAACAAGGTGACTTTTCAAAATGTATAATAAGTAATAACATATCCATTTTGATTTTTGAAAAGTCAACCCGTTGCTCAGTACCGTAGCTAGGATTTCATTTCGGGGGGGGGGGGGCACTTGTAAAGAGTATAATTTTCGGTGGTTCCCCTTTCGAGAATTTTTATTATTATAAACAAATTTTCTTTTATTTCCAAAAAAAAAAAATTTTTTTAATAATTTGGGGGGGCACGTGCCCCCAGGTGCCCCTTTGGCTACAGGCCTGCCGTTGCTTATTTCCATCAGATGGGGAGGCGGGGGGAATCCAAATCTCTCGGACCCCCCAGGAACTCTTCTATTTCTTTATTTTTTGACAAATTTTCAAAAGTTGTCTAGTCGCTTCCTCCTAGCTGGAGAATTCAAATGTCTCTCAGGAGTAGAAAAGCAAGAAGAAAAGTACGCCTGGGGATTACTATAAACAAGGACGTGTTTAGTTTTGTGTTGTAGGTAACCACTAACCGTTCTTGTAAAGCGCAGTGTGTAAAATGTGAAAAAATGCGTGTAAAACCGGGGGGTCTGGGGGGTATGGAATACCCCCCAGTCACAATAAAGCAACAAGATGACTTCTTAAAATTTAATGTTTGAAGAGTGGTCTGGTTGCTTTCTTATAGCTGGGGGGTATTCCATACCCCCCAGACCCCCCGGTTTGCCATCCATTTCTTCATATTTTACATACGACACCCTACAATAAAAAGGTGTAGCCTTCCTTACTTTCATAAAGCAGGATTCGAACACTGAGCCCTTCCATCGTTAGGATAACAAAAAATTGGATCCCAACAACCTTAGTAACTCCCAAGAGCATCAATATTTCACGACTTCTCGAAGAGTTGTGCTACCCCTGTAGGTGATAATCAAGATTTTTTCGTGTTCTTTTGCAACAAAATAAATTGCTAGTGCCTTAAAGATAAACAATAACATGACAATAATAAGGTATCGTGTATAAAATATAAAGAAATGCGTGTGAAATCTGGGTTCTGGGGGGGGGGGGGGGATGGATCACCCCCCAGTTGCAATAAAGCTACAAGATAACTTCTTAAAATTAAATTCTTGAAGAGTGGCCTGGTTGCTTTCTTACAGCTGGGGGGTATTCCATACCCCCCAGACCCCCCGGTTCGCCATCCATTTTTTTAAAGTTTACATACAACTCCCTACAATAAGAAGTCGTAAACCTCCTTACTTACAAAAAAAACACTTCTAGAGAAGTTGGGGTACCGGACGGTAAACAAAAAACGTCTGAAAAACGCGATCTGGAATATAAGAAAATAGTGGCAATTGCGACAAATGTAACGGTTACCATGACAACCAACTTATAAAGCCAATTAAAATTATAGAAACACGAAGGAAAAAGGAAGGAAGATTTCTCAAAATTACTGTGTGGGTTGCGGTGCTGAAGTCAAGGAATTACATCGTCGCTTCTAGTAAGAAATTTATAATTTTGCCAAATTGAAGACGTAAAATGGAGTTTATTTCAGTTTTCTCTCTGACAATTCCGCCCTTCCATTTTGGAAAGTTAACAATCAAATATTTTCAAACCGCAACTTGGAACGCTAAATTTGTAAAAAAAATTTAGAAGTCGTTCCAGGTAATGCTTTATGATGTATTAAAATTATATCATCAAAATGTTATCCAACCGCACTGACCTTTTTTAGTTACATAATAACAACAAATATAAACAATGAAAACATTAAAAAATTCGCAATAAATTGTAATAATTATTATTACTACTGCGGGGGAGTTATGATCGCAATCGCTTGCACGTTCGTTGAATAATAATTACAATTGCCTGTTCAGGTACATGAAAATTTAACAATAAAGGTTAACAGTCGTCCAATAAACCATCCGGAATTATGCATCTTTTTTCCCGATGCACCGTTCCAAAATTTTTTAAAAACTTAATAACAAACAAAAGTTCATTATGGTAGTACTAATTAGTCGACTAAAAATAATATAAAAATGTAAATCAAAATTCTTCGAAAAAAAAAACTGATGTAAAAATTTATTTTTGAAATTTACATAAGTATTATGTAAATAAAAATTTTTGAAATTTCAATTTTTAAAAATGTAAACAACACACAAAAACTTGATATGTTAATTCAACTTTTCAAAAAAACAGAGTTTAAGTTCTAAGAAAATCTTCAGGGTGGAGAAACGTACGGGACGCTACACCCCCCCCCGTGCTAATTTTATGTGATAGTTTATTTTTGTGAACAATCGAACACGTTTAAGGTTAACTCAAACTTGTATTAATATATTATTATTATTAAGTAACCATAGCAACAAAATTTATGCTTTCGGATATTAATTTATCGGTAATCAAGAAATGCTCATAAATAATAATTTATTGTAAACAAACAAGAATTTGTTAAATCTGCGTCACAAGCTGAATGAAAAGAAGAGGTCAATATTGTGACCTTGGGGCACCCCTATTATTTATATTGTTAAAAAATTATAAAAGTGTGCGCATGCGCGATTGATTCCTTCAGATATTTGAAGTGCAATCATTGGTTGAGTCCCATTTTTACACGGGACCGCAGCGGTGGCGCCACCACGTCGATGTACAGTACTAAACTGTACCATTCACCCGTGGTGGCATGGCGTGACAATTTTTTAGTGAAATATCTGCGGTTTTATGTTTTGAATGTCTCGGGTATCACGAGACCCTGGAGCTTTTCTCACACTGACCTTGCCCACAAAACTCAGCGAAGTGAGTGCATTCGACTCTGAACCTAATCCA
Source organism: Rhagonycha fulva (assembly GCA_905340355.1). NCBI lineage: Eukaryota > Metazoa > Arthropoda > Insecta > Coleoptera > Cantharidae > Rhagonycha > Rhagonycha fulva. Next base: position 25,790,754 of record HG996559.1, on the reverse strand, counting down.
CTGTGATCCAACAAAATTTGTTGTATTCCAATATTTTGAGATAATCAAACCAAAATATTTATAAATTTTACATAAACAATCAAGATTATTTATAAAAGCAACCTGTTTAAATTAGATTTTACAATATGCAATGTTTAATATCAAATTTTTAACATTTGACCCAATTGACGTATGTACCAACGAAAAAATAATAATACAGTAATTAAGTTTTTCTTTGGAATAAGCAAAATGTTGTTTCAAAAGTTCTTTGTTCTTAACAAACTCGATTAATGATAGAACTATTGAATAAATAAAAACCCTCGAGGTAAATAAGAGAATACGAAGCTAATAAACGTTAGAGCAAATAATAAATTAATTTAAACGTGATATGTTAATAATTGCCAAGGCAATCAAATTGTGCAAATATTGTTTGTTTGAGGTTATACGTTGGGCAAATATTTTGGATTTTGTTTTTTCAAAATGCAAATATCCGCGCCTCCGCGGTAGATTACGACAATGATCTTTTTTATGGTAGCCAATTGAAATCGCTCCGAGGAAGACGCACTTAAAAAGTGTGCGATTCGGTTGCGCGCACCACCAAATAAGTTATTTTGAGTTGGTTTCTGAGCTAAACCTTGATTTTCCATACCTAGTATAAAATAATCCAAACGACCGACCTGGGAAATAAAATCAATGGACTATTAACTTACTTTGGATTAGATTGCCCGATTGACGTTGAACTCCCAGCCAGGGAACAGATGCGATCAGTTACTAGGAGTTTTTGCTCCAAAAATAGTATCAGAAATATTGATTTCTAATTTGAAATCGGATTATCCCATTAACGATGAGATATGAACACGAAAAAAATGTAAACCACAGTAAGTTTTCAATAATTATTGTAAAACCAATAACTCCCAAGCCGAAAGTTAAAATAGAATGCTGCGGGATTTCCACCATTCACAAAAAGTAATTCGAAGAAATTACGTTTCCAGATATAACAAAATCGAAATCGAAAACGTGCAGCGTCATTTGCAGCTATTTATGTCAAATCTGATTGCGAAGTGCAGTTAAACCAACATTATCTTTTAATGGCGGCACGTCACATTTCTACACAAAAAATTTGTTGGAATCATTTGGGAATTTTTGTTTAATGCAGGTAAAATATGAAAAAATTGAAAGTTCGTTCTACTATTTTAATTAGAATTTCAAATAAACAAATGAAAAATGCAGACAAAGAGAAAGAAGCCTAAAAAAATCTGGTAACTCTGTTTCAAGAACACAATCGACCATCTCCTCTTTTTACCCCAAAACCATCTGATATTGGATTTTGTGCAAAAGAAAAGTTAAATATTTACGATGTAAGCAGTGTAACTTATAATTTAATTACACGTAAAATAAAATATGTCGCATTTATTCAGAAATAAATTTTTAATTTATAGTTTCATGGAAAGTGAAATATTTCATATTTATCCATAAATGAATGTCTTTTTTAATTATTCTCTAGTTATTATTAATTACAATGTTTAGAATAAAACTACAACAAAAGATTAAATATGGCCATTATTCACACGTGAGGTTCTACTCAAATTTGTGACTACAAACAAGCGCGAATCAGCGTTGCCAATTGTAAAATTTTGTCTTGTCTTGGCATACAAGTGCATTTGTGTCTATTTAATCTGCAAAATTTGAAACATTTATTTTTGACAGCTGTCAAATTTCATTCTGATTGCAGTTTTGCAAACCGTACCTTAAATAGTTAACTTCTACAGAGAGGTTAACCTTTCTAGACTGTAAATAAGAGGCTGTAGTCCCTACAGGACATTCCAATAAATAAACCCAACATTTCAATCCTGGCAATTGCTTGCAAAGAAAATCACAAAGAGCGAAGTTAAATCGCCAAAGATTACGCAATCTCATTAGCCTAAAATTTTGTAAACTAAAAAAAAAATTTTTAAGATCCTAATAGGTAGAATAATTTATTATTTAAATTACTATTTTTTGTTAATTTGATTTTGTAAAACAATAATTAAAATTTGAGACATCCAATTCAAGCAATATTTTTTATTTTATCGGAATATTCCATTATCCTAATAAATTTATTTTATTCTTAATTGTTTTATTTTGATTTTTACATAATTAAAATTTTCTTTTTTTTTAATGCTGTAATTTGAAAAAAAGAAAATTTTTATTCAGAAATTTCCTGTCAACATATCAAACTGTAAAGTTACGCTATCATTTTGTGCAAAAAAATTAAAACCAAAAAATTCGTTTGCCAAAAGTAACTTTAAAAAAAAAATTAAAAAGTATCATAGCGATTTTTCAAAATTCGTAACGACGATCAATTTTAATTCTAGAAAATTTATTTGGTGCTCACCAACCACAAGAAGTATTCTTTGCCCCTCCGACCCCCGGTTTCCCATCTATTTTCCCCAGAATAAAAAAGACCCTCTACACTACAGAGCTCAGGAGAGGTTAGAATCGAACTAATTGTATTAAATTACATGTAGATCCATGTACATGGAATACCTCCCAGACCACCAGTTTCCCATCCATCTCTCCCTCTGAATTGAGGACGTTAACTCGGCTCCAAAGATGTTATAGCTATTTACAGAAACTCAACGATATTTGATAGATAACTTTAAAATAAATCGATTGTAAAGTTTCGATTTTTCACGTAATAATGGCGTGGTTGTCTTATTCTGTTGAAGGTACTTGCGTTCGACGTAAATACTTAAAGCAAAACTTATTAATATATAAAAAATTTATTTTAAATTTAATTTCGTTAATTATAGTGGAATTTTAAATTAAAAATATACGCAGATCGGTAGACTAAATATCCCGGTTTTAGATTGCGTCGCCTACAGGGACATTTTTCGCGATTAAAGATCGCGGTTTTCAAGTTCCGTGTGGGCTTAAACATCCTAGTTTTCAAGCCTAAATAATATGAACTCAAGAGTAGGCTGAGCTACCCTCATATTATTTTTACTGTTCTTGGACTTATTTATCTCTAATATTGAATGATCCGAAGATGTAATGTTTATATTTAGAATTTACACCTTCAACTTCTTCTTCTTCGTATTGCTTCTTAACAGAAGTGTCGTGACCAATTTAATATGTTATTATTAAAAGGCTTTCTTGGCAGATTACTCTCGGTGGTTTGCCATTGCCTTCCGAGAGGAGACGATCATAATTAAGTCGAATAAATTTTGCAGCCGAGTTGGGAATCGAACCTAGGGCTTCTAGCCTAGAGTCCGGTCCCCAGCCCGTTGACTTAGCTCACCTCTCACACCCTCAACTACCAATTTCAATATTCGCCCCCTTTCCTCCATCTGTGGGGAAGTAACAAAATGGAATTTCAAGAAGGAAGGGGGGGGCTACAGCTTCTTATTGTAGAACGCGGTGTATAATATGTGAGGAAATGGATAAATACCGGGGGGTCTGGGGGGTATGGAATACCCCCCAGCTGCAAGAAAGTAATAAGACGACTTTTAAAGAATAACAGGTAGAAGATATTCCACACCCCCCAGACCCCCTGGAAGCTTCACTTCCAGCTGGAAGTAAGCAACAAGATGACTTTTCAAGAATTACAATTGATGCTTCGTTATCAATATTTTGAAAAGTTGTCTGGATATTTTCTCGGAGCTGGAGGGTATTCCATACCCCCCATACCCCCCGGTTTCTATATCTTAGGTATACGGGGGGTAATCAAGGTATACAGATTACAAGGTATGATCTTGCGCATGTTGTGACGTTTAATAATTCAATATGTAATCTATATACCTTGGGGGGTAATAGTGATGAACTTTAGGTAAAGTGGATGGAAACCGGGGGGTCTGGGGGGTATGGAATACCCCCCAGCTGCAAGAAAGTAATACGACGACGTTTCAAGAATATAATTTTGATAAGTTGTCTTAATACTTCCTAACAGGTGGATGGTATTCCCCCCCCAGACCCCCTGGAATCTTTACTTCTAGCTAAAAGTAAGCAACAAGATAACTTTTCGAGAATTAAAATTGATGCGTCGTTATCAATATTTTGAAAAGTCGCCTGGATACTTTCTTGCAGCTGGAGGGTATTCCATACCCCCTCCCCCAGCCCCACCGGTTTTCATCCATTCCACCCAAATTCCATCACTATGAACCCCCCCCCCCCGCCAGATGTAAATAAATAATACAATAAATTTTAAAAATTGGAGATAACCTTTTGACAAAAATAAATGTGTTTTCATCTCCAACGGTCGGCTACCCCCCCCCCCCCCGCTGGGCTCCTTTTTGACGCCTTCTTATACTACCTCCGCACGTCGCTGCTTGACGTTATACGGATTTTACGCTGATAGTAAACGTTCGGTGATGTCTCTCTTATCGGTTTTAGTTCCCGGAAAAAGCTCACATCCGTACGAGCGACCAGACGATACTGCCTTCAAGTTTCCGGTTTAAACACTGATCCCCACTATAGGTATGTACCATCTCCGTTTCATACCGGTTCCGTTCAAATATTCTTGACTCTACATAATTGACTTCCGACGATGTGCGTACGTAAATTACAATTTAGATGATCTAACAGCTTTCTCCCACTTTTCTAAAAAAAAAATTGTTTAAGGGTCGATTTGGCCCCATTTCTGGACATTCATAGATGCACCTCCGTAAGTCACATTAACCCCCAAAAGTTGACCACTAGTTTTTTTTTCAGAATAATAATCATTTCTTTGAATTAACGGTGATTCCAGATCGTTCTGGTTACGGCCGGCTGTTTATTGTTTTTTGGTCATATTGCGTCAATAATCCATTGTTAATTTGTATAGATAACAATGCCCGTTTCATCAACAATTTTTGATTAAAATCCGGTAAACTATTTTTAGAATTTCATTCTTTCTTGAATAAAGAAAATCAAAAGTAAGTCGCCAAAGATTACGCAATTCTCATTAGCCTAAAATTTTTTTATATAAAAAAATAAAATATTTTTTTACATAAAAAAATTTTAAAAAAAATATATAAAAAAATAAAAATAAATAAAAAAAATTTTTTTTAAATAAAAAAAAAAAAATTTAAGATCCTAATAGGTAGAATAATTTATTATTTAATTGCTATATTTTGTTAATTTTATTTTGTAAAACAATAATTATTAAAATTTGAGAGATCAAATTCAAACAAAATTTTTTTATCGGAATATTCCTAACAAAATTTATTTTATTCTTAATTGTTTTGTTTTGATTCTCGCTTAATTAAAATTTTATTTTTTGTTAATGCAGTGATTATTTTGGCATGGATGTAGAAAACAAAATCACTGTCGTCAAGGAAACGATGAAACGAACATGAATAGGGGACCTACAGTTTATCGTTCCATACCACGAAAAGTTTAAAATATTTTCATCCTTGAGAAGGAAATTTCTATGCAAATTGGCTCAATCAATTAAATTTTGAATTTGAATTGAATGCTAATAAGTAAAAAAGACAATAAACACTAATTTAGTCACCTTTCTTCGATGTTTACCCAGACATGTAAAACAAAAACTTACGTAATGAAAGCTAGCACAAAAAAGCAGTTCCGATGGAAATCAAACCGAATCCTTCCTAGCGTGAGAAATCTCCCGTGTTCAAAAAAAAAAAATGATTTATCAATTCCGCTTCTACACCACCACTATAGTTGAACTACATCAAGACTATTGAAAATGCAGCTTTCCTTGTACCATCCAGGCAGAAAAAATTAGTTTATGGTGACAGGTGCCTGTTCAGTGTTAATTAAAAAAAAAACGAAATAATTCACAAAAAAGGAATTTAAATAAAATTAGAATAAATTAACGCAAACAAATAATTTGTTTAAAGGTCGATGAAGCTAAAAAACAACTTAATAATGCAACAAAGTGCAAAAACCGGCAAATTAATTTTGAGCAAAAAATTTAATTACAAACTAACCAATAACAATTAAAATTTAAAATAATTACATATAATTTATATTTTAAAATATGTAATTATCCTATAAAATTAACATCGCAATTTGTACTTTAGAATAAATCAAAATTTTCGGATCCCGCATTGTTGGGCGTCAATTTTTAGTTTCATAAAAAAAAACGAAGACAGAAATGTTAAAAATAAAGACAATGACCTTTAATTAAAATGCTTGTATGATCTCATCATCAAAGACATTAATAAAAGTTTATTTTAGGAATCAATAAGTTGGTTAATTATGAGCGGCTAGTGAAAGCGACACTTTTTTGCTTTTGTTTTTAAATCGACAAATCACAACAAAGATTTAAAACAATCGAAAACGAGTTTTTGTTGAAATTGTTTTAAAGAATGTTTGTGATTGGAAACGTACCGTATGGAACGCCCCCGTGTAAATTATTATTATTATAAATTTTGAAATTGAAGCGGGAAATTTCAAAAAAATTTCCTTCCGGAATGGAAATTCTAAGAACGTCAAAAAGTATTTTAAGAGGGGAGGAGTTAAATAAAATTCATCAATCATGTGCCAGATTCACAAGACCTCTTAAATAAATATGGACTGCTACTTGATGTAAAAACTGTGCGCAAATGTTATTGGCTTAATACAACAAATAGAAATTTATCATTTTTTCAAGCAATTTGATTTTAAAACTTTCGATTGAAGGTAATTCAAAATTTTTGAATTATTAATTGTAATAAATAGAGATAAACTGAGGTATAATTTGATATTTAATTGTCAATTAGTTTTTGAGTTTCTTTAATCAAGTGTTTTTTTCAAAAAACAAAAAAAAATTTTTGTTCAGAAATGTTCTGTCAATACTTCAAATAAATGCTATAAAATTAGGTGTTCGTTTGGTGAAAAGAAAATTAAAGTCTGACTGTTCGCAAGTTATTGCCAAAATTAATTTTTGAAAACAGAAAATTTTTATTCTGAAATTTCTTGTCAACATATCAAACAAAAGCTACAATATTAAGCTATCATTTGGTGCAAAGAAAATTAAAATTGGACGATTCGTTCGTGAGTTATTGTCAAAAGTAACTTTTTGAATAAAGAAAATTTTTATTCTGAAATGTCCTATCAAGATATCAAACAAAAGCTTTAATATTAAGCTATCATTTGGTGCAAAAAAAATTAAAATTGGTCGACTCGTTCGCGAGTTATTGTCAAAAGTAACTTTTTGAAAAAAGAAAATTTTTATTCTGAAATTTGCTGTCAACATATCAAACGAAAGCTCTAAAGTTACGCCATCATTTCGTGCAAAAAAAATTAAAATCGAACTATTCGTTTGCGAGTTATTGCCAAAAATAACTTTTTGAAGAAAGAAAATTTTTATTCAGAAATTTCCTGTTAACACATCAAACGAATGCTATAATATTACGCCATTATTTGGTACAAAGAAAATTAAAATTGGATAATTCGTTTGCGAGTTATTGTCAAAATCTCTTTTTTGAAAACAGAAAATTTTTATTCGGATATTTTTTGTTACCATATCAAACAAAAGCTATAAAAGTAAGCTATTATTTAAGGCAAAGAAAATTAAAATTGGACAATTCGTTCACGAGTTATTGTCAAAAGTAACTTTTGAATATTGGACTTTATCTCTTACGCGCATGAATGGATTAACGCGATTTCACGCTACTGACCGCTCACGCAATAAGGCAATGAGTGAGCGGTCGGTACCTAAAATCTCGTTAATCTTCTCATGCAGGTCAGTTGTAGACATACAACAGAGAAGATACAGTGGAGGGAGAATGAAGAGATTAGAACATACAATACAAAAAAATTGACGTTACCAAGTTCACCTGACTGGATATTGCATTCCGCCAACCAATCATACGATCAATTGTATGAGGTTGGTAGGTAGCTAATGTCACGTGATCGCACTATCACCCACGAAAATCTAGTAGACTAAATTTCAACTTTTGAATTAAAATTCAAAACAAACCATCAAACTTAACTGTCATTTATATGTCAGAATGACTGTCATTTTACACATAATAACACTAACTTCAGTAGTACCAACATAAATATGCAGAGATGCAAAATTTCCCAGAAGTGCGCACTCACTTGACGATTCAGAACAATTGAATTTAGCAGTCCACTTTAGTTTTAAGAGGTCCGTGTCAGATTATCCGATTTAAAACCTGGAGTGCAACTGTCGCTATCTGACGGCTAACCATTGAAACTTCGCGCAATCATTTTGTAAATAAGGAATCGCAAATGTCAATAGACAAATAGCAAAAAACAGCAAAAACAAATAAAATTTTACGAATGCGCTTAGCAATTCAAATATTTGAAATTTAAATTGTTATCACTTAAATTAATACCTGTCGGAAAAATATTTACGTTTTGTGTTATGAAAGCACCAAGACAGAATACAAAATACATAGCTTGACGTATTTAGTTGATTCGTAAATTTTTTCTAAGAGCACTTATGCATTTTTTTATAATATACTTCTCCGGAAAATAGAATTCAAATATAAACAAAAGTCTGCTTTCGAGGTTAATCAGATTTTATCTTTAAAATAATAAATACAGGGTGTTCAAGTTCCAGTTCACGTTCCACTTTTGCTTTTTTGTTTTACTTTACCCCTGCGTGGGGGTTCTCTTGATTGGGTAAACTGTGCGTTTTATTTCTATTTTACCTCGCATACCGCTATTTTAAAAGCTGACCGGACGAATTGTTCCCGAGTTCAAATAAACGAAGATCTAAAATTTAGAACAAGGAGGGGGGACAGTAAAGAAACCGAAAGGTACCTTTACAATTAAAATTTAAAAAAGTAAGTCACGTGATCGCAATAACTTAGACATGACTGACTGAGACGTGCAACGATTACACATTAATACCGGAATGCGCCACACATTTCGGTGAAAAATTTGATTGATTCACACGAAGATTCTTAATACTTCTAAAAATAATCAGACCATTAATATCCTCGTTAGTCATCAGATATAGCAAATAAATGTATAACAAGATAAAACAGTGAGTTTTAGCATATTTCGATAAAAAATTCACTGATTGATTGTTGATGCATACAAAATATTTATAATAATAAACATTGCATCATTTTAGCACATCTGCACCAGATCAAAAAATTATGGGGTACTGCAGGGTTAAATTTCCTGTATAATTTCCATCATTTTTATTTTAAATAAAATAACTAATAATTTATTCGTAATTAGCCGTTGCATAACAAAATGTAAATTTTTTAGCTTCTGTTGTGTAAAATCTAAACACAATTTGACATATTTACATATACATATCATTAGAATGTGCACAATGTTTACCTGTCCTAAATACACAAATTTTAAGCGTGTGAGATAATAAACATTTTTGCGCCATTTTTTTCGAACTGGAAAGAATAAATAAAATTCGTTAACCTCGAAGGAGTCAATAAACCACGAAGATGTAGAGCGACGTGCGACAAATCTCACCCCTGCGAGGCAGCAGTATCAAACTTGTATTTCAACCAATCAACGCTTACAGCGCCCCTAGCCTCCGCCCACTTCGAGTCTAGTAGTCGATTTTCCCAAAATTTAGAACCACTGTTACAGCATCATTATAAAACAAGAGCTCTAAATCCACACCTACCCTCTTTGACGTCAATCGAACAATGTTGAGTTCGATTAAAAATATTAATTACTACGATTACAAACAACTAAAAAAAAGATATTAGCAATTATCGGATGGGTGAGGCTGAAATAATAAAATTGTAATAAAATAACTATATGTAAATTTTTGAATCTGATTAGCTGGTGCATACTTCATTAATTATACAAAACAAATAAACCCACATTTATCAGCAACAATGAAAGATTTCAAGTCGTCCCGACAAGATACAAAATAAAAAATTGTGCTGTATCATTGCAAGATTGGAATGTTGTCACCCATCCGACTTTCAAAACGGAATTAGGTAGAAGAATATTTTTTACAGGCAGGTAACTTTTTATCTGCGGTTAAGATTAAAAAACTTAAACCTTTTTATTCTAATAGCACCGTATTAGAAATATACGCCCTTGAAACCACAGCATTAGAAGATCAAACGAGATTATGCGCGCCGGTTATCAACACCAATTAAAATTAAACTTGATGTAATAAAAAAAACACAATGGTGTAAGAAAATATAAATGAACTAGCCCCGTACTTGAATTTTAGTCCAGACGTAACCTCAAAATGATGTATTGGAAATTAAGCCGAAGAATTTCTAGCTGTCAACGAAATTTTAGTTGTTTGCGAGATATTACGCGAGTACTGTACATTTTAGGGTAAAAATACCGAGAAACTTTTTTGTAGGAAATTTTATTTAGGTCATTTTGGGTCTTATACATTTTTCCGATTTGATGCACCGGTATCGAGATATTCCGCAAAATTGGATTAATAAGGGTGAGTTCCACTTAAAGGCCAAGACGACCGTGACGTGATTCTTCGATTAGAGTGAACATGAAAGCGGAACGCACCCTAAGCGATTCCTTCCAAATATCGTTATCATGCCAATAGAATATTTCCTTTGTTTCCGGTTTTGTTAAATTAGATTTCGAGTCAGGTTAAGGTAAGCAGACGCAACTTTAGTCTAGCCACTTTTTGTGTTATAAATAATAAATTTAAAAAAGAATCCTCGTCCGCCTATTTTATAACATTCAACTTCCATTGTGTTTCTAACAGAAAAGGCTACAAATTTAAATAAGAATCGAGTCGCGTCTGGAGCTCGAGGTGACTTTTATGAAATACAAATCCATAAAATTTTAAATAATTGTAAAAAAATGCCCCCACGTGTTTTGAGCTCTTGACGTCAAAACAATGTTATACTAATTAAAAATTCAGTTGCCAAGCGTTTTTATTTATATATTCATTAATTAATTACGAAAGAAAACAAATTTTTGGAATTTTTTGAATAAAAAATCCTAACCTCAATATTTCAAAAAAAAGCGTGCCGGTTGCTGACCCAACGAGAGTTCCAAAAAAATTGTCGAGAGGCGCAGAAAAATAATAAAAAGATTAATTACCTTAACACCAAAGTTGGGGCAGCGAAGGAAATACGTAATCACAGCTTTATCCATTTTCAAAATCACGGGGTCATTTTTTCAAAAAAAAAATGTTATGAGTCGTTGGAGCACTTAAACCTTAGTTAGTAAAACGAAGACAAAGCTAAAGCGTCTTGCATGGTGGTATGAAAGAAGCATTCCGCAAAATTTTGTATCGGAAAGCGTCACATCATCGAAGCATAAATAAATGTTAACCTAATGGTTCAAATTTGAAATAAAAAAATAAACTTCGCATCGAGCATTACATAAAATTAAAAACGCTGTGATAGATGGAAACGAATTTATAATTATAAATAAATAATTAACAATTAGAAACCGTATTTAAAAACGGAAATGTGAGCCACTGGATGCATTGACGTCAATGCTGAGCTTTCTCTGATACAACAGAGTCGATTCGCTTACTGAAGGTTTTTCAACCTACAACTCGATTATTATATTTATACATGCATTTTTAAAATCCTGTAAAACTACCGCCCTTCTGTCCGATACCGTACGCACCGCAAGAGGTACATGCACTTGTAAATTCTCAGATTATGTGGTCCAATTTGCGTACCACTAATTTATTAATTTGCTGTATATCTAAGAACCGAAAATAAATAACAGCGGCATTTTACGCTCAATTTGCATACAATTTCATAATTCCGACTTAATTAGACCAATTATTCGTATTAATTGCATTAGCAATGAAAATAAACATTTTATCGTTTATCAGTTCCTCAGAGCACAAATTTTTAAATGTTTGATCATGAAGTTCGAATTTTTAATGTTTACGCTTTTAGTTTGATAATATTTATTTTAAATTAAACGACGGATGTCCTAGATTGGATGTATCTCTATAATTTATTACTCTCATCCCATTTAAATAATCACAACCGCGGCGGTGGTTTGGTGTGATCGCTAGTTGAGCTGTAGAGCGAACAGCGAAGTGACTCGAGTGGTTGCGGGGCACAAATTAAAATTTGCATTTTAACAATAAAACAAATTTTTTTCAAATGTTTTGATTATTTCGACCAAACAAACAAATTTAATTACGAAGCTATTTCATAGGAATCAAAATAATAAGTAATTCTGTCAGGATTTTTGCTGATGTAAATATCTATAACAAAACAAAATGCAAACTGTGCAGCCTAAACGACAATTGGACACTCCAAAATTAAAAGAAAAATTAAATTCAATATAAAAACTCTAATGGAAGGAAGGGGAGGGTTAAACTATTCTTTATATTGAAGTTTCCTAAAGTGAACTAATGAAACTTTCATAAAATCGCATGTAGAGCTCTTAATAGTTAAATTAGATTACGCAGACTGTGCGGCCTAAAGGCCGCACTGAAGCTATTTCTGATAGCTTCCTAATTTATTTTTAAACAGTCGATAACAAAAACTTTTGCTAATTACTACAATGATGAAATTCGATTAAAAATTTTTATGCCCTGAATTTAACTTCAAATATTCGACATGTGCCTGCGCGCAGTGTAAACTATAGGTCCTCAAACTTTTTCGGACCATCGCCCACTTTCCTGAGCATACGTTTTTATAACGCTCCAATTATTACAAGAGGGCTAAAAAAGAACCATTCATATTTTTTTAAATAAAAATACGAAGGTCATTGGCATTTTTGTTCATAAAAATGGTTATAAACATTAATAATATTTTTTGAAGAGCCACCGCCCTTCGACTATACCTGAAGGCCCCCTAAATCCTTTCATGCCCTATCGGCCCCCTAGAACTAGAAATCGCTCTCAGAGGACGATATTGTCCACTTTGAGAACCACTGGTGTAAACAGTTATTTGTTTCTTGACCGTCGAAGTTGAAAAATAAATTTTGAATAATTTTTTGTTATAAATAAAATTGAATCGTTAAAATTTTTAGTAATTATTCGTGAGGTTAATAAAAGGAATTAAAAGTAAAAATTAAATACATTAATTTCCCCCCCCCCCACTCATATTAAAAAGATTGCTAAGGAGTAAGGACAATTTAAATACATTAATAAAGCAAAAAAAAAATTTTTAATCGGTTCACGCGTTCTTAAGTTATCGTGTTAAAACAGGTCTAAAGACATGTAGGGGAAATCGGGGAACAATGGAACGCCGTGATAAAACTAAGAAGCCGCCTGATATTTACTGTTCAACATAATAAACAAAATATTTAATTTCATTACATTTCTTCTTGATATACAATGTGTTCACGAAAAGTGGTAACAGTGAATAATTCTTAAATATTACTGGATACAAAAAAAAGTTTAAGTAGTTTTTTATTCAACTCTAAATTTTCTATTGGAAACTGTCAAAGTATATTTTTTTCTACTTCAAATTCAACCGGAAGTAAACAAATTTTTTTTTTCAAATGGCAACATGTCATTTTTTTAACATTTTTGTAATCTGCAATTTTTTCTTTATAAATACATATAAAATTTTCATAAGGTAACATCAGAAAAAATTTGAGAAAACACAAGATTTCAACAAACAATAATAATTTATTAATTACGTATGTAGAGTGCTATGAAAAACAAAACAGCATTATTATGATACGACACCATTAGACTCTTTCTATAGAGTCATTTAAAAATGGTAGGTTAGGTAAATCTATCTTTAAATTTAAAAAATTTAAAAACCAAAATTAATTTAGCATCTATCAATTATCATCAAATCGCCAGAACTTCTGCGAAAAATAAATGAAATGTTGTGTTTTCGGCGGTTTTCGGTGTCGTGATATTTTGTTTTTCATGGCACTCTACATACCTATGTGTAAATAATCAGTAATAATTATTATTGTTTGTTTAAATCTTGTGTTTTCTCGAATTTTTTCTTATGTAACATTATGAAAATTTTATATGTATTTATAGAGAAAAAATTGCAGATTACAAAAATGTAAAAAAAAACATTTTGCAATTTGAAAAAAAAATTTATGTTTACTTCCGGTTGAATTTGAAGTATAAAAAAATATACTTTGACAGTTTCCAATAGAAAATTTAGAGTTAAATAAAAAACTATTTAAACTTTTTTTTGGATCTAGTAATATTTAAGAATTATTCACTCTTACCACTTTTCGTGAACACACTGTATAATCCCCACAAAAGGGGACAAATGGTTTAGCCCACTCTATAAATTTTTCTTTTCATTTCTTCATTTGGGAGTTCATTCATCATGGGAGTTCATTCGTTTGGGAGCTACGACTCCACAGACAGACACACAGATACAGTCGAGGGTTAAAAAAGGTCATTCGCATATTTGTTCATTAAAATAGTTAAAAATATTAATAATGTATAAACTATAAATCGCTCTCGGAGAACGATATTGCCCACTTTGAGAACCACTGGTGTAAACAGTTATTTGTTTTCTATCCGTCGAAATTGAAAAATAAATTTTGAATAATTTTTTGTTATAAATAAAATTTAATTGTTAAAATTTTAAGTAATTATTTGTGAGGTTTTGGAAGGTAAAAATTAAATAGATTAATTCTCCCTCCCCCCACTCATCCTAAAGATGATTAATAGTATACAAAAATTTAACTACTTTCATAAAACAAGAAAAAAATGTTTTAATCGGTTCATACGTTCTTAGGTTATCGTTGTAAAACAGGTCCGAAGACATGTAGGGGAAGTCGGGGAACAATGGAACGCCGTGATAAAACTAAGAAGTCGCATTATTTTAATTGTTCAACATAATAAACAAAATATTTCATTACATTTTTTCTTGATATACCTATTTCAATGCTTTCTACGTTTGCATGGCATCGCTCGTGAAGGGGGGGGTACAAAAGGCTTAGCCCACTCTAGAAAATGAAAAAAAAAACACTAAAAATGTGATAATATAAGTAAAGGAAAAACATTTTTTTCAAAATCCCTCCCTTTCAATTTCACACGTTTGTTTCTTCAAATTAAAATCACTGCTTGTTTGAAAAGTACCAAGACCTTCAAAAAATCGCATAGGATTAACTGACTGATCTAAATGAATTGCTTTAAAAAATGAATTGAACAGAAAATAATATAAATTTTGAGAATGTCTCTATCTAAAATTAATTTGTGGCAATCATTTATATATTAGAAATTAGTAGTGTCCGTTCTGTCCCGGGTTCCCCTAAGGTAAACTGCCAAGCAGCTTTTATTTTTTTATTTTCAGAACTAGTAGCCGATAAACCAGAGACAGTCGTTAGCGTAGCTATTCAGCGCACAGACTGCTAATACAGAAAACCCAGTTCGACTCCGGGTGAAGTAAGAATATTATTCTGACCGTCTCCACTCGGAAGGCAACGGCAAACCACCGAAATGTAAATTTGCCTAGAGAACATTTGAAAAAATGTCACCGTGTCCTTTCGTAAGACAAAGGAATCTGGGGGGGGGCAAACCAGATAAATCTGTATAAAACAAAAAATGAAACAAATTGTAATTGTAGAGAATTTCCAAATACCATTACAAATTATACTGCACGCTGAGAGTTTAGCGGTTTGTCAGGTTCGGCTTAAGCCGTTTACAAGCAATTGACAACCAAGCAAAGTCAGCACTTTATTATAGCCGTCTCGCTTCCGCAGATGTATTGCACTTCTTTAAATAAATTAGGAGTGTACGTCCTGCCCCGGTTTCCCCCAAGATAAACTGCCTGAACAGCTTTGGCTAATTTTAATAAAGGTAGTAGATGTAGCCGATAAACCAGATCCACACCTATGGCTCAATGGAGAGGGGGTCAGATTAAAAAAAAAACGTGAAACGCGATTCGTAACGTAATGTAACGTGGACAATTTCTAAGTTATACTAAGGTGCAAAATCCTCAGCCCCCCCCCCCCCCCATTCAAATTTTGACTCCAAAATAGTCTAAATCGTTTGTGCGTCGTTTGTACCTGTTTGTGCAAACATTATTTTCATTTGTACTCACATAGTTTTTGAGAACTCTCAAAATTTCGTTGGGGGGGGGGCTGGAGACATGCTAGCCCCCTTATTTCAAATTTTGACTTCAAAATAGTCTAAATCGTTTGTACCTATTTGTGCAAACATTATTTTCATTTGTACCCATAGTTTTCGAGATATCTCAAAATTTCGCTGGGGGGTGCTGGAGACGTGCTAGCCCAACCCCATATCGAATTTTGACTCCAAATAGTCTAAATCGTTTGTGCTTCGTTTGTACCTTTTAGTTTGTACCGAAATCTCAAAATTTCGCTGGAGACATGCTAGCCCCCCCCCCCCCCATTTTGTCGAATTTTGACTCCAAAATAGTCTAAATCGTTTGAGCTTCGTTTGTACCTGTTTATGCAAACATTATTTTCATTTGTACCCAAATAGTTTTCAAGAAATTTCAAAATTTCGCAAGGGGGGAACTGGGGATATGATTTTTTAGATTTCGAATTTTGGATTCAAAATAGTCTAAAACGTTTGTACTTTGTTTGAGCAAGTTTTATTTTTGTTTGTAGCCAAATAGTTTTTGAGATTTCTAAGAAAAAAAATCTTGGACACTGACGCGCATGATTGAATTAACGAAATTCTGGATAACACCTACAGGATCAAGTTCAAAAGAGTTGCAATCACCTGTACTTTGTTTTTGGCTGTTTGTACAAAAATTATTTTTGTTTGTATCTAAATAATTTTGAAGAAATTAAAAATTTCAAAAATTAGATAGGGTGAGGGGACTGAATATATATGCTTTTCGTAATTTTGATTTTTATATTTAGAATGGTCTAGATCGTTTGTGGTTATTGCTTAGCGGCTTATTAAGTTCTGCTCAGTCCCCCACATGGGGGAGGGTCACTACCTACTGAGTGGAGGGGTTCTTAGCTTGCCGGGGCCCTCGGTTTACAGGAAATCAAAACAAGAATTTTTTTAAATTTTTGTGGAGGGCCCACTTTTTGTTTGAATAACCGGGTCCAAAATTACGTGCGGGGGTGGGGGTTCTGCTTATAATCGGCTTAATCCCAGCCAAAGTCAGAATTTTATTCTGAACGTCTCGCTTTCGAAAGAAATTAAATGATTGCTTCTAAATGTACCAATTAAATTCTAACCCTATTCTTATGCTACCCAATCGTTAAGCGCCAAATAATTATGCTATGATATCCCCTTTTTTTAAGTTGTGTTTTAAATTTTCAAATTTCCATGGATAAAATATAGAGTAAAACTAAATAGCATAAAATTTCCGAATTCGGTCAGCACACGAAAGTGCTAAAGAAAAGTTTCGTCCACATCAACTTTTTGCCCCATTTTTAACTCCCATATTTGAAATCGACTTAATAAAGACTTCGATTATTAATTAATTTTTTTTTCTTACAACGCCAAGTATTTTCCCAACCAATTAAATGCATAATTATTACGCACTCAAGCGTTTATGATTAATTATCTGCATTAAATATGCAAATTCTTTCACAAATATGGAACAATGCTAAAATTTTATGCAAGAATTTTTCTAAACTATGTTTGTTTTTATTTTAATAATAAATCGTTTGATTTTATTACTATCAAATGGGTAAAAATTAAGTACGTCAAGGTTATTCGTTTCAGTCGACTTCAAATTTTGTCTACGATTTTAAAATTATCATGTTTTTTTCCCATTTTACGTCTCCAAGTTTATTTTTAACGTGAAATTTGCTCCTTCAGCTGATGCGCTACAAATCCAACAGGTTAAAGCACCTCTGTGGTAACGCTTAATCCAAAAGGTCATCTAAGTTCAAAATTGTAATCGAACTTCCGCGTGTATGAACTATAAATAAATTATTTCAAACGTCTGAAAGATGCCAAGTTTTTTTGGATTCCTAACACGGTTTTTTTAAATAAATAAATAAATGAATGAAACGATTGTGACTTTTTCGAGTGTTTTCCTGTGTTGGAAAAGCAGTCATCAAAAAATTCATCTCGAAATGCTTCAGTGTGCAGTTTTTGGTTCGTTCGAGCTGGAGAGCCTCAGAACATTTGGAAATCAGATTAATTCGTCTGTGACGTTTCTCATCAGCTGTAGGTATTAAAAAATTATTTTTGCATTTTGCTGCAACTTCAAAGTGCACGCACACTTTTCAAAGTGTAATTGACGTCAATGTGTGTCAAAGCACGCAATTTTAACATAATAAATAATAGAAACTTATTGAAATAAACAATATTGATTCATTTTACCTCCATATTAGTTTCATTGATTTAAATTACAATTACTATATTGGCTGTTTATCGTACACTAAAATGGTTACATTAAGATCAATTAACAATGTTATAACAAAACATAAACAAGAATTAAATCGTTAATTATAACATTAAAAGATTTGTTATAACAGCGACCAATTAACGACGGTGACTAACCAGAAGACCGAGATTTCAGACCGACTTTTTTTTATGTAGAACATAAAAAAAGTATTGATAGATGGTGATGCATACGAGTGGGTTAACGAGCAATTAAAAATCTTGATGAAATCTTGAACGAGCCATCAAACTCTCGAATCAGATTGACGTTTATGAAGAGGAATAATTGAATCACCCACGAATAATATTCAATTAAAATAACCATGAAACCTGAAAATGTATGATGCGGAAATTCCGCCCCCCCCCCCCATCCTTCCAATCACAATTCTCTTCAATGATATGAAACCTCCTGCTTTCCTTGCTCATCTTTATCTACATCTCATAACCATTTGAGAATTATGCTCGGAATGAAACCACTAATTTTGAGTGGTTCCGAGTTCTACGGAAGGTGGAAGTTCAATAAAACATGACGAAAGCGGTGTTAAGCCTTTAGCTTCCAAAAATTGATGAAAAGGTTATCCAGGTTCGCGAATTAATTTTAAGACTGTTATCGGAGGTTAACTGGTAAACCGATACGACAGATTGAGGTTATCAAACCATGGAAAGTTTTTGGAAAAAGCAAAAATCGATCTAGACTTCTTAGACGCCATAACACAGACAGAATCCCAGAAAATAGGTTACGAAAGTTGGACTTTCGGTTATGACGTAAAACGAAGTGTCAGTCTTTACAAAACCCAAAGTTCCCCGGTAAGTGAAAACTTGAAAGCTTTGATCATCACAGTTTTCGATTTTTGCCCCAGCGTTATTTTTTTGTTTATCAGATCTGAAGAGCTATCTATTTATTTTCAACACGACGCTGGCAGTAGTGTTCAGTTTGTGACAATCCAAATGTTAGTTTTTTTCATACATTTTTAATTATCCCTAATAATTTTAGTTAGGGGTGAGGAGCAATTTTTATGTGATTTTACCCTCTTCCAGAAAACTCAAAAATAATTGATCAAAAATCATAAATAAAGTGCTTCGGTCGTGTGTCAGGGGGGGGGGGAGGCAATTGCATCCATTGCCCCCCTTTGTATCCGCGCCTACTTCTAATCTTTAACATGGAAGTATTCACCTCATCCTTCCCTTCCCGGTAAGTCCCAACTTACGGCTCTCAGACGTAGCGAAAACCTAGGATTATCCCAATTTTGAAGTCCCGTTGTCTCGAGACAGTACCAAGGGACGTTTATTTGTCCCGGATTTGTGTCCAACATAAATAAAATTTTGGGATCCAACATAAATAAAAATTAAAAATATCCGATAATCATAAATTGCCCTGGTTGTGCGGCCTAAAGGCCGCACTGGATTTACTTTTTACATTAGTAATAAACCAAAGAAGCAATTCGTTGCTTCTTAAATTACGTTAAATTTAATTATGGACCAAGTTTTCCATATTTCGTGAACAGATCTAAACTTTAGACCCCCTGTTTTATCACCCATCAATCAACCCATTTAACCATTACCACCTAGCGGTGGAATGAGGCATTGTAGTTGTAAATTTGAAGATTTTGGTGATACGTTTGTCAAGTCCATCGAGGTAAATGGAATGCGACAATTCACGGTAAATGAATTAATCTCGTTAAAATAATGTGCAGTTCTTGGTTTATTTTGAAAGAATTTTAGACCACAAATCATGAATTTTTCACTTGTCTTATCCAGACATCTCAAACCTCGGAGTTAAAATCTCACGTATCGCTTCAGAGCAATTGAGTAATCCAACTCTGATACCTCTGGGGGGAAGGGGGGGGCTAGTAAAAAATGACAGAGACCCTTACAATTTAAAATAATCAGAATTTTTGTTTCGTTCAGTACGAAGCCTTGATTATATCAAAAACTTCAGTGAGTATATTCACCAACAAAATGACCACCGTTTGTTTTTCTTTCTCATTGGTCGGCCAAATTAGTTGACCAATGAAAACACTACAAGTGACGGCCATTTTGTCGGTAAACTTGAGCATTAAAAATCGCTCTAAATTCTTGTTCATGCTGGGACTTTCTCAACCAACTGTTTGGGGGGGGAGTAATCCCGAATTTGCAAATTTGCCAACTGAATTAATTCAAAATTGCCAACTTTTTGTAAGTTTTGCAACTGTTTGTAAATTTAGACATAAAAAATGCCAAATTGACCAACTTTTGAGTGTTTTTACCAACTTTTTATAATATTGGTGCATTGGGGAGAGGCTCCCCCCATCCCCCCATAGACACGTCACTGTGTTCATTTAATAAATATTCTTTAATTGTCATGGTATCAGGAGCTTTGGAAACAACCAATGTAGTTCAAATAACTATCAACAGATGGGGCTCCTACTTGAAATCTACGCTTTATCTGTGATGTGCGCAAGAAAAGTTATTGTACATAGGGGGCCTATTGTTTAACGTGGTGCCCCAAATAAATCATATTTTCTTTCAAAAAAATTATTTCCTTGCCCATGGGGTTAAAATCAATAAGTTATGTTTGTTTTGATTTAACGATGTCTATATAATTGTATCAATGCAATGCTTGTTCGGGAGGGGGGGGGGTAGCGCAAATTTAACGGCTTGCCCCAGACGCTTTCTACTCTCGTTACGGCTCTGAGCATGATACACTTCATTTCGAGAAGAGATTTATAGGAGATTAGCTGAAGAGCCCGTCCATGGACGGGCAGCTCGCCAAAGTTAGAAACTCTGTGTGCAACTCGATCCTAGGGGAGATGATTTTAAGTTGGTCTGACCAACAACCAATCAGAGTCCGTTGTGTGTTCTAAGAAATAATACGCTTAGTAGCAGCAGCAGCATACCTTGTGGTTTGCCGTTGCCTTCCGAGAAGTAACGGTCAGAATTAAATTCTTACCCGCCCCGTGCTTCAACCGAGTACTTCAGCATTTGCAGTCAATCCACACTAACTGCTTTGTTAAAAATGTCTTTAACATTGTTCTCAGTACAAATAAAAAAAATAAATAGATAAAATAATTTTTATATTTCTTTCAATTTGGAAACAAAAGTTTTGCTTATGTGGTTGATGACCCAAAGTAAAAATACTATTTTAAGACAGAAATGGTTAAATCCAGAACTATTAAGAACTGCAATAGATAGAATTTTAAACCTAAAATATTTTCAGTGCGGCCTTCAGGCCGCACAACCTGTACAATATAATTCTGCCATAAAGTAATTTAAATATCTAAAAATTTCATTAAAAAAAAAGTTACTGAAAAAAAACAAGTGCTTTTTGTGGTAAGCATGAAGTACTATGCACTTTATACTAAAAGTCAAGATCTGTTCGTAACGCATAAAGCCCGTTGCAAAAAGCTGGTTTAAAATGAACCAACCAAGAAGCTTCAATTAACTGTGGTAGATTTGGATGACAACTTCATTAGTAATAGTTGCGCGGCGGAACTTTCGGATAAAACCAAAAATCTGGAAGTACACCCAGGGGGGGGGGTAAAGGTTTCTCAAAGTTTATATTGAAATAAATAGCAGAGTAAACAAAACAAATAAAAAGTTTTAATTTTCTACTGATCACTTGCTTAAAATTTTATGAAACCAGAGGTTAATACTTTTATTTATGTTTTCAAATACTTTTGAGTATCTCTGGTTAAATTTCAGATTTCCCTAAAAATGGAAATAAACCATCTAAAAATAGACGGTTTTTTGGAGGAGCCACCTTGAAAATTTTCTCCAACACTTCAATAAAAATAAATTCGTTGCTTAATTTCATAATAAGGTTACATAATTTTTTTTATAATTTGCACTTGACTTCCAAATTAGTAAAATGACGCGTTCAAAAATCAAACCAACGGCCACAACAATTGCCTAATTAAAATAAGTGCAATCGGTTCTATCCAACGAATTGAAGATTGAAAAAATTTGTGTGGTACGGAATCGGCGCCATCGTGAACTTTCTTAAACAACATACAAGAAATTTGAAAAAGTAGCACGTGATGCTCAATTGACGTCAATAATGACCTCCAATGAGCCATATCAACTAGAAGTTCACCAAGCTCTTGATCCACATAAGAATTTTATTGTAAAATCATTATAATCAAATAATTGTAATCTTCGTGGAAAATAAATAGAACAACGTAGCTGCGAGTTCAGGAAAGAAATTTGTACACCCCAAAAAATTAAGAACGTCCGAGTCCTAGAATGAAATGGGCCCAAAAATATTTGAATTTGTTGCTAATGTTTAAAAGTGTGAATGTGCCGCCATCTGTTAAGATTAACTCTAAACAACCATTTTTTCAAAAGTAGGAAACGTTGATTTCAAAATCTTTTTTTGGTTACAGAAAATTAAAATGTACTCACCTTTTTAACATCCAATGTAGCAAAATCTTCGGTGGATAATTTGGGAGAATTGCGATCGGTTCCCGAAATGAACTGAAACGAAAGAAAAAATGTAATAAAAATTCCTGGTGTATTTTCCAAAAAAAAAGTTCAATAATTTAAAAATTTGAGCTAGAAAAAATTTTATTTGGCCGATAGCGCAATATCACATTCATTTAAAATTACAAAAATATACATCGTACAATTATGGCACACTTAAAAATATTTTTTTTTATATCAAATTACAAATTTAAATTTAAATATTCGGGGTCACTTGCATTAGTTACAGTCTGCTGCCTGTACCTATAGGCCCTGATTAGAGCCCACCTACAACATCCAAACTTGTACAAAGTGTCACAGAAAATGTAAAACAAAACTAATCCAAACAACCAAGAAATAATTGCGTACAGTTGATGGATTTCATTCGAAAAGGAAGGGTCGTCCATTGTTGCTGGGTTTGGCACTTGTTTGGGAGCTTCCGTGGAAGGAACTATGGGTGAGAGCGATGTTGGTCTATGGATGTGGCCTTTTTTACGATGCTCGTACCATTCCATGCTCTTGTTGCACGAAATTCCACCAATGGTAGGTTCTTCTGGATGAGAATCCGTTCCAATCTGATTAAGTTTCGCTTGGTGCAAGTCCTTCCAAATGGTTTCCAAATCAGCACAAGAAAATGGATTTTCACTTATATCCAATACAGCCAAATTTGGAAAAGATACCCGCACACCAAGAGCGTTAAACTTGGTCAAAAAATTCTTGCCCAAATAGAGCTCCCTCAATTTTGCAGTGAAAGCAAAATTATAAGCAGTATCAAATCTCTCCAAAGCATTATCAGTAAGATTCAAGTAGGTGAGGTTTTTCATATTGTGCCAATCATCGGCATCGGCGTATGCAATTTCATTTGATTCCAAATGCAAATCCTGCAAATTCGTAAAATACTGAAACGCTTCGGGAACTATCTGATATAATTCATTGTGACTCAAATCCAACGCCTCCAGGCTATTCATTCCAGAAAACGAACCTGAGTGCAGCACTGCAATCTTATTTTTCGTTAAATTTAAACTTTTCAAATTCCAAACCACGTTAAAGACAAAGTCGGGTACCTCCTTCATCAAATTTTCTCCCAAATTAAGTTGTCGTAGATGAGTCAATCCCTGAAATGTTTCCCTGGATAACTTTTCAATCCTGTTATTGTATAAACTTAAGTCATGTAAGCAAGTCAACGAATAAAACGAATTGTCCTCAATTTTACTAATCTTCTGGTTCTCCAAATTCATCTTAAAAATAAAATCGGAATCGAGAGCGACAAAAGAATTTTTCAGCAACCCATCCGTTTCCGTTTCGATATCCACGTTGTTTCCTTGGAACTGTTCGTTTTTTGGATCAAAAGAAATTTTGTTATTTTGAAACTCCACCAAGGACTTGAACACGCGAACTTTTCCCATTCCTATACACTCCCTGGTTTCTGCAATCTGTGGTAACCATGAAAGTAACAACAAAAATGCAAGAATTGAGGATGAGATGAATTTTGGAAAAACCTGCAAAAAGAACAACTGTTAAAAATTTCCCCCAAAAAAAATGATAACGAGATTAGTATAGAATTCAAAAACTAGGATGTGAAAAACGCCTGGTGGAGTTAAAAAAAAAAAGTTAAAATTGTTGAGTTTCCAGATGTTCGATAAGATCAACGACCTTTGATTGAAGGTTGAGACAAAAAGTGACCCCTAACAAATTTTGTTTTTGAAAAATAACCTTCAAGAGGAACAAAAACCGCCCCTGTCAAAAAATTCAAGGTAAATTTTTTTTTAGTTTTTGAATCCTTTTCAAATATTAATCGACTTGCACGATTCTAAAAATGTACTACACAAAAAGTGATAGTGGTTCAAGGTTAAATTGCACTTTAACACCAAAACAAACTTTGATTGGAACAGTAAAAATCTACTTAAATGTGAAAAACACGCCCCCCAAAATAAATTATGTAAATAAAAAAGTGATAATTACCATCATGGTTACGTTTAGATAAAACTGGACGACACAATTAAACTGGACGAACACAAAAATATATCAATTTCACCTAAAATTTGTTAACACACTGCGTGAACCGCGTCCAATAAAAGTTTTATCGCTTATTTCCAATCAGCAGAGCAATGTGATTTAATTTGTTTTAAACAAAATATTAAATTTTGAAAAATTTTAACACGAAATTTTTGAGTTAAATTTTTTCAAAATTAAATTGGAATATCTGGCAAAAATTAGGAAGTGTCGGATGACATCATGAGAAAGCGTCTGGTTTAGTCATCTCAGCCTTATCATCCATTTTATAATTTATCTAAAATTAAACACAGAATAAGAAACTTTGATTCCAGAAGATTCATTTGAAACAATGGAAGGACTGGGGTGGGGGCATCCAAATCTTATTAAAACTACGTTAAAAAAATTACCCCCCCCCCGCGTTATTACAAATTAATTTAAGTCAGGAATAAAATTGGAAAGAGAAACAGAGAAAATTCTACAATGGAGATTTATCTCCAGATTGCTAGAAAAACCCAAAAAGTTTGAGAACCCTAAAAAGTTTGACCAATTTGTTAAACGCCAAGGGTGGGTCCAGCCAAAGTTCAATAGGGGGGGGGGATTAAATTGTTTTCGTAATGTCAAAGTAATTTTCATTTCTTGTAAAATTTCTCACTTTTGTTATTAACATTTGGTTTCACTTGGAACGAATTCTCAAGTTCAACAATTTTGTACATTTTTGATTGCCAAGTTTAAATATGGCAATCTATGTCAAGCACAAGTGGAGGATATTCAATGGTGCAATGTCAATCGCCATCTGGTTAACTTTATGGATATTTTCGTTCCTACTTCACAGAAGCTGCCGTTGATTTTTAATTCAACGTGCACCTTAAAAGCTGCATTTTCGCTTATTTTTTAAAGCTGAAACTTCAACTTTTGTACTCGCCTCGCCGTTTCATTTCCGGTAAACAAGACAACCAATCAACGTAGAAGCGGCAAAATTTTAACATTGCTTTGTGTTGAATATTGTGTGTGTCCATACCTGATTTTGGAATCCAATTTATCAACCTCATCTTTCTATCTTTTTATTCTGCATATTTTTGTTTCACATACAATTTTTCCATAGGTAACTGCCGGACAATCGCCTGAGTCGCAGTATTAAAAACCCATGAACTGCTCAAAATTTATCCAAATTATAATACTGGACAGAAGATCAAAATCCAGTGAGGCGTCGGGAAGCAAAAATTTAAGCAACTCCTCTATCGCTACGTAGACTTTAAATTTGATTTACTGCACATCCTGGAAAAGAAAGACTCCCTTGGTTCTATTACGCTAAATCCAAGTCCAAAATGAAACTTTCTCGTCATCCATATTAAGCAAAACTGATTAGTGATTATTTTAGAATACGGAAATAAATACTTCCAGTTTTGAATGCCAAATTGACAGTTAGTCTTTGTAATACCATAAAAAAGCTTCTGCGCGAAGAGGGGGGGGGGTCAAATCATTCACGGGCATGTCAAGAATCGAGACACTATGGTCTTATTCGTGGCCGCACGTGAAAACTAGGAGATGCAGTTACGACTGTAATTTCGGAATGAAAATGTTCTAAATAAAGTTCCTCCTTCGCCCGGAGTCGAACCGATTACTCAGAGACGTGCCCAACCAACTTTTTTCACGGGGGAGAAATTCCAACTTTTGCAAATTTACCAACTGAATTAATTCAAAATTGCCAACTTTTTGTAAGTTTTGCAACTTTTTGTAAATAAACATAGAAAAATGCCAAATTGACCAACTTTTGGATGTTTTTAACAATTTTTTGCCAACTTTTTGAAATATTGAGAGAGAAGCTTCCCCCCCCCCCACCCCCGCGGCACGTCTCTGCAATTACTACGAAATTCAAACCCATACAAACAAATGAAACAACGCAATTAAAACTTAATTCCAAAAAAAAACTGGCGCTGTGAGTACCTCCATATATAACATTACTCCTCCCCCTGATTTTCTGACGATTTTCAACGTTAGTCACCTCCTAACCTGAAAATCAAGATGGACTACAATGTTAATTCCACTTCCCATGGACCACACCACAGGCCAATTCGCAAAACAGAAAATTCAATCGTTGGCGAATACAGTCCAAAATATGCACTCCCAGCTTAACGCCATGCTAAGCTTAGGCAGTCGAAATGATGGAACAATATGAATCAATGAAAGCACAAGCCTCCACCACCGGAGAAATAAGTTCAAAGAGCGACTCGAAGGAATCCTCTGCTTTTAACGATAATATAAGCTCGGAAGATGAACCCGATCCAATTGAAACAGCGTCGCCCCAAGCATTCATATCAAGTCGCCGTCCAGGCCAAACCCACAATCTCCCTCCCTCCATAACTATAAAAGACTTCATTGTCAATTTAGTGGCTTCAGCACCGAACAAGTTCATCGTTCTGTCCACCGACATAATCACCAGTGGCACTTCACCTCAAAACGTCAAGATGAATGACGCAATCCCCAAAAAATTGAAACATACCTCGCTGTATTACGTGGACTACTCTTCACCTGATATCATCAAAATGGACCTCCAACCAGAAACGTCCACATCACTTCACCAAATGCAACGCGACACGGATCGTCGTCCCACGCCGCTAATTCTTCGTCACTGTAGAACCTAAACGGCAACAAAAAAAAACCAGCTACGCAGTGTTTCCCATGTCAAAGGTTCTTTCACCAAGACATCGGCCTCCCAGAAGAAGAACCAAAACTGAAAAAGGGCCAAAAATTCAAAACTATGCTGAAGGCTCTCCTCAAAACCCTCGAGTCTCGGACGACAGCTCTCACCCGAAAGTATAATATTTATGAAAGAAAACTCGACGGAATCTAATAGAAAATATTAAAGTAAAGCGTTTTAGATATGAAGGAATGTTGTACATCGATTACTTTAGCTAATAATTGATTTTAAAGTTTGTGGTTTATGTTCAATTTTGACCTCTGTTGACGCATTGTGTTGACGGTACGTGTGCACGGACAGCGCACTGTCTTTCCTCAAGAATGGGTAGAGTGCTACCCGCCCTCCGACAGTTAATGTAGGTAAATTCACACGAGGAACAAAATCAGATTGGTAAAGATGTGCGTGCGCCCCATACTGACATACGCGTCAACCGTGTGGGGCTACGCACATCCTTACCAAATTAAAAAAGTCCAAACCGTAATCAACAAGATCACGAGACAAGCCATGGGGGTTTTCAACTCCCGCCTTAGGATGGACTCCAACATGGAGACCGTCGTAGAATTTATACGCCGTCAGGCAGATAAATTCTGCAAAGCTGCGGGACACTCAGAGAACCCGTTGATCCAAGGCCTGGGTCGGTACCAGGAGAATCAATCGAGGTTCAAAAGACCCAAAGCAATCCTAAGGCTAACCTCCTCTTCTTCCCAACCTAGCCCACCGGCTAGATCCGGGATAGATGACGAGGAACCGGTCACCTCAAGAACCACATACATACGAAAATCCAAGGGCCCCCCGACTGACACCAATCTCCTGAACCATCCCTCCATCGACCATTCAACAGTCCGAGGAAGGACGGGAGAGGAGTGCGTGAGGGAGGAAAGACCGGAATCGACACAGGCATGAGCCTATAATCCGCACCACGTTGGGAGGGGTGCAACGACACCCCCCTCAAGCTCTTCGAAAGAATATGTAATTTCTGTCGCGCGGGTTACAGGGGTAAGGTTCTGCTGATTTAGATTTTCCACCTTTAATTGTGTGATCTGACATGGGACATCCAGACATGTGACGTTTAAGCGTCCGCGCTTATTCTGAAAAACCTCGTGGAAGAGCGACGTTCGACTGCCTTTTGGAAAATGACTGAAATTTGGAAAAATAAGGCCTATTTGTTACGGTTCATATTTTTTATGTTTTATAATTGCTCTTTGGTTCATTTTCTTTCATAATTTGCTTCAAAATTTTTTAAAATCGGAGTGAGACCTATCGTCCGACTTCCGCCACGCCCGTCATCATCATCATTTTTATGGTTCTGACACTCAATCATGGCAGAGA
Source organism: Rhagonycha fulva (assembly GCA_905340355.1). Classification (NCBI taxonomy): domain Eukaryota; kingdom Metazoa; phylum Arthropoda; class Insecta; order Coleoptera; family Cantharidae; genus Rhagonycha; species Rhagonycha fulva. The sequence goes on along the minus strand of HG996559.1, from coordinate 25,762,186 downwards.
TGTGGCCATCTTATGTGCAGTGAGGAGTAGAGAGAGAACGTGTAAGTGGTGTCATATAAATGAAGCAAACAAATTTTCGTTTCTGTACATATACGTCATCACTGCCACGATATAGCGTCTAAAGTTTAGACTTTTTTTAGTCCAATTTCTTTTCCTGGACCCACTCTCGCAAGCAGGGACAGTCCAACTCCGACACTTTTACGTCCTGGCTTTACCACTTCATCTTGATACCTTAAAACTAATTTGAATTCAACGGTCTCCAAAATTGGAAGAATTCCAATCAAAAATTAATTTTTCTCTACATTCAGAAAAATAACTGTTAATTTTAGAAAAAATGGGAATCTGATTTTAAGTGACAACATTTCCGGAAGAAGGGAATTCATTCCTTGCACCAAGAGAAAACATTCAATCCAGCACTTCCCGGTTGTCTGTCAATAATTGGCAGCCTTCCAATCCTTTTAAAATTAAACCCCGAATAAAAATCGAATAGCATTCAGAAAGACAATTTCCAAAAATACAAAAGTTCATTTTTGATAGCGTGAAAAATGCTTCTGATTTTAAATAGCCAAAATATGTAACATTCCAAATGTTAGTGTTGAAACTTAGCGTCAGTTGTTTAATGATTTCAGTCCCATTTCATTTAAGAACCAAAAAAAATCATTTCCTACAACTAAATGGATTTGTGTGTAAACAAAGAAGTTCAAACAATTTTTGATGATGCAACAACCTCGGAATGAATCATTTGAAGATTTTTCTCCTCCAGATGAATGGTGGTGAAAGTTTTTTGAAATTCTACAAGCAAAGTTATTTAATTATTCTCTCCGTATCTGTTTAACTCAGATAATTTATTAAAGTTTGCAATTTTTAAAGGCTAAAACGATTAATGGAAAATGCCAGAGAGATAAAACTCAGAATATAAAAATTAAATGTATGTTGGTTGAGAAAACAATGTGGGTATCCTTGCAATGCAATTTTATATAAATATTCTGCATGCGATTCTTACGTGAGGTTCGTACAATAGACACCGCAGATGTATTGGCGTCCAAAATCGTAATCTCACGTTAATCGGAATATTAAACCACCTGATGATGGAAATAATTCAAATCCAAAAAATTTTGATTTTTTTTATCAGTACGAACGTCAAGGCATCGTAACTCAAAGCTATTGAACATGTCCATCAAATTTTAAGGTCCCCAATTAATATTCACGTGTAATCGTTACATACCTTCACATTACACACTCTTGAATCGAATCAACAAATCACCAAGAGGTCAAAACAATGTTGTGACGCACATAGCTTCATTTCTACATAATAAAATTTAATTGATCATTCAATCAATTTTTTTAATTTTACAAAAAAAAATTGTGTTTCAATAATAATAATTACCCTTTTGCTTCATTTAGAACAAATTTTTCTGTTGTTGTTCTTTGCCTCTTTATAAATAAATGTCACCAAACTGTCTGATAGTTGAATCATTAAGAATTTAATTAGCACACCGGTCGTTGCTCTTAATCGAAGTGCAACTATTAGATACATATAAATTCTTCGATATTAACAGATAGATGACAGTATTTTGATGCACAAAACGACCTGGTGCTTTGTTCCAAAAAAAAATCTCCAAAAAAGTGGATCCTTAAAAATTACAATAATTAAGCAACAAATACTTAAATAAATCAGGAGTACCCACGAAGAAGATGCCATAAATAAAATATGTCTACTTATATATTAATTACCACTTAACATAGTAATTTACATAATTTGAAATATAATTAATAACTTTGAAACTAAATAAAGAAGCAAAATTGTCAAGGTCTTTTATGTATATTTTAATTAAAACTAAGCATCGAGCGTAACCTACGGAAGATATCGGTTTAAGTATGCACAACGTCAACAACAATCGTTTAAAAATATTTCAATTTATATTAATTAATCAAATCGGTTGATTGCACATGCAAGAAGATTTTTTTATTTGCTGAATGTTAATAGAACGAATTAGGAATTAAAAAGTGCAGTGAAGAAGGAAAAACTGCCAGGCATCGTAGTATGTGTGAGCCGCAAGAAGCGCCACTGCCATCATTTAATCATATTCCGCCTTTGCAGTTGACTTATCTTTCTACTTCTTCTGGGATTCTTATTTTCCACTTCCCGTTTGATTCTTCACTTTAGCGCACTAGATACCATCTCTAATTTCTATTTGTTCTTTTACAAAATCTGTCAATTTAATTCGACCTTCGACGTTCAGCTGTCAACATATGAAAATCTCAGGTGAACTTCAACCTCCCAGATTTTTTACTTTGCTCCCTACACACTGAACGCTTTCCAGCACTAACTTCCACTTCAAAAAATGTGGAGCAAATGAATTAAATGAAAGTAGCGCTAATTGATTTAATTTGTGAAATGAATTCCAACCGAACGATCCGTCAATTGTTTCTATTACCAATATTAGCCTTAATCGATTAAAAAGTACTCACATTTTTCACTTTCGAATTAATGGGGGTCTCTGCAACAACCAACTAAAAATCGTTCAACCTCAAACCAGAAATTATTACGATATTGCGTAAGTTTTCTGTCCGTCTATTCGGTGCACATAATAAATATAAATTATGTTTTGTAATAAAAAAAAACGCAACTAATTGAAAAACCGTAGGTAAAACGATAATAAAAATTAAAAAAAACAAAACATTAAATTGCAATAAATTGCGTGGCACCGTTTTTGTTACTAATTAATTTTTTTTTTATTTGAATACGATGTAATGTAATTTTTTACGATTTTTTTACGACAAAATTCTACCAACTTTTGTAAACATTAAAAAAGATAAATTTTTTGCAAACTTCTAAATTATAAATTATTTTTGTTGTTAAAAAATAAATAAGTAGAATTTTATTCAGAAGTGTGTCGTTTTAAACGCACCAGAAGTTGGAGTAAAATTTTTCGAGCAAGGAAGAATTGAAGCGTGCAGAAAAATTCTTTGTCGGTGGAAGAAAAAGAAGAAATTGGAAGCTGCTGAGACGAAAGCATTAAAAAACTTTCTTCGAAAACGCAGATGAAAATGGGAGAAAAATGACTTACCTTGCTGAGAAAACAGTCTAGAAGATTTGAAGAGGTCTGGTGCGTTTCTTTTGCACACTCATGGATTTTGCTCCCACTTTCCTATAAAAAAAATAATTTCAAAACTCTAAAATAATTTCTTCGCCATATTACACACACACATTTCAGGTTGTTTACGTTAAGCATAATAAAACTGTAAAGCCATGTGGAAATTTTACATAAACTATCCGCATGTGTGCTAGTAAAATTTCAATGCAATCGCGTAAACATTGTAAAAAAATTAATCTGCTTATTTTCAATGCAAGAATTCAACATGGAGAGTTATTTTAAACTTATGATTGATCGAGGGAATACTCAAGCTGATCAGCATCAAATTTTTTGCCCCTTTAAGAAGTTTACACAACAGAAAAACTAATCTTCACTTGAGGAAGTATCCAATGTTGCAATGTCATTTGAGACCTTGGTGTGCGAAGAAAACTTCGCAGATGAGCTCGTGAGAGGTCAAATTTTAGATTTTTCGATCGATTTCTAATTGATTCCATGAATCCTCTCCGCCCCGAAAATGAAAAATTATTTACACAGTTTCGATTAAAAAATAGAGCAATGGAAATTTTGTACAATAGCTAACTCGGTGATTTGATAAAAAAACAATGCAGACCTTACCGAAAAAGCAGGTCAAGGAGTTTGATAATCCGACAAAGAAAATTAAAAATACAGTAAAATTAGATCGGCGTTTTACATTCAAATGTGTTATCGCACCTTATCAAAATAAAAGAAATTATTATGTAAACTAAATAGCGTAAATAAAAAATTTAAATTTTAAATTTAGGTCATTGTATTGTAGAACAAAGTGTAGGTACTCCTAATCATGGAAAAATTGAGAATATTGAACCTGTGGATGGATTAACAGTTCATTGCTTCTTCCCGGAGTACCTTCAGAAATTTTCCGACTGATTTTTTTGGAAAACCACTTATAACGTGAGATCTACAGTTTAACGTGGAGTCCGAACCACGACAGAAACAATTCATCCAAAAAGAGCGGTGTTCTGAGAACGGTCACCCATCCAAATTTCTCAACGCTACTGTTGATTATGAGGGACCTACAGTTTCAGAATTTTGACCCCATAGCTGCCTACACCGGGTTAGTTAATTATATCCAGATGGTTGCTGCGTTAACATCCATCTAATTTTATTTACCTAGTTTAACAAAAATTTTCCAAATAAATTTTCTTCCACTTTCTTAAAAACTGTTAAATTTTCCCATCAGCTCCGATTCATTTAAGAAAAACTCTCAATATTCTTGTTAATCTGCTATCGACCAATAGAACAGAGTCGTGAGCACCAATCAAAAACAATTAAACAAAATTATGTAAAAATTAAAATTGCGTTAAACTTTTACTGATAACATCAAATAAAACCTTCAATTTTTGGATCAACCTTCAATTTAACATAAAAATTTTAAGTTAATAAATTTTCCTTATCGACAAAAATTTTCCGAAACTTTCTAAATTTGAAAACAAACTCATTTAATTCTTTACTAACTATTGAATTTTCCGGTTAGTTTCTTCTGCATGAAATTTCTCCAATTTTGTGCTAAATTTTTTTATGGTGACAAAATCTTGCGTCGCTTGTAACAGGCGAAACATTTGATTCCTAACACAATTATTTCAAATGCAATATTTATTTTGCACCTCTCTGTATTATAGTCAGTTTTGAAACTAAAGTTGGTAACATTAGCAGTTAGAAAGTTAGATGTTGGTAACATCAGCTTGCCGACGATCATTTGTTTATTCAAGTCGCTTTGATGTTTAAATTTCATTTTGCGAATTAAAAAGCTGCAGTGAAAATTTGATATTCCGTTATTATTCCATCTGTTTAAGAATAATCTGGTCATCTGTTGATCTGCAGATTGTTTACTTAACCATTACATAACTAGAAATAATGACATCTTCGACTTTTCTTATCGAGTATTTTTTGTTAATTTCCACTTTTTTGTTTTAGTTTCAACGTAGAAATTTCTTCTTCATATGTCAGATTCGTAACCAGTATTTACCAATAGCAGCCTCGGTTGCGTTTAAAGACCACTTGCTTTCAGTGCATTCCATTTAAGCCCATAGGCGACCGCTGCGTAGTTTTATGGTTTTTTGATTGGACTAAAAATCGAGCGCGGTTATTTGATTGGACTGACGATCGACCGTGGTCGTCGTGAGCTTTAAGTGGAACGCACCCTTTATGTAACTATGTCTTTTATCTAGTATTTGAAATCAAAAACATTATAAGATCCCCCTCCCTTTTTAACTATTTCTTTTGCTGATTTCATAAAGTAAATTTTTTTATTTCTTTACTTCATTTACTCGCCGTTCAGTATTTACACGCAGTTGGTTGCCAGGCAACCACCTATGGCCTGTAAAACAATTACGATATCCCTGCTGTCGACGCTGCATATAAAGGTCAGCCACCCTTAAATCAAAAGTATGAGTTAAAAATAAAAAAATATTTTAAAACTTTCCGACCAGCTTAAAGATTTCCAATTTTCTGATCAAATTTTTTTTATATAAAAACTAAAAAAAATAATGTACTTAATTTTCTATTAAATTTTCAGAAAACTTTTTAACTTTTTCAATTTTTAAGTTTCGGTCAATTTTTGTTTAAATTTTTTATTGCATTAATAAAACTTTTAATATTTATTTTTTCAACTGAAAAAAATTTTCCAAAATTTGTCAATTTGTAAATAAAATAATAAAAATAAAAATGTAAATAATTTTTTACTAATTTTTTCAAAAACTGTTGAATTTTCCTGATCCATTTCTATTTTCTCTCTTTAGACACCTCAAATTTTCAGGTAAAATTTTCTATACATCAAGAAATTTTTGCGTAGCCTCTTCATTTAGCGATAAACATTTTCCAAAATTTTTAATTTTGCAGAAAACTGTTAAAATTTTAAATTCGTTTTGTCATTTTCTTCATGAAAATTTCAAATCTGAAAATTCATTTTTTTAAGGAATACCTAAGAATTTTCTAAAATTTGATAATTTGTAGAAAAAAATCATTCAATTTTCTACTAATTTTTTCGAAAACTGTTGAATTTTCCCGATCAGTTTCCTTTTGTTCTTTATAAAAACCTCAAATTTTCCAGTCAATTGTTTTGTTTCTAGAAAATTTTGCCTTGGTTGTTCCTTTGCGCCACAAAAATTTTCCAGAATTTGTAAGTTTCCAAAAAACTGATAAATTTTTCAAATCCATTTCCTTTTATTCTTCATATAGAAACTTCAAATTGTTCAACCAATTTTTTTTTTAATAAATTTCTTATTGCGTCAGAAAATTTTGAATATTTATGTTCTTAAGCGATAAGAATTTTCCAAAATTTGTCATCATTCAATTTTCTACAATTTTTTTTTCTGTAACTGTTGAATTTTCCAGATCCGTTTTTCCTTTTGTTTTTCATTAAAATCTAAAATTTTCAGGTGAAATTTTCTGCATCAAGAAAATTTTGCGTAACTCTGTTTTATTAAGCGACAAAAATTTTGGAAAATTTTTAATTTTTCAGAAAACTGTAAAATTTTCATATTCGTCTCTTCTTGTTCTTCATTGAAATTTCAAATATGTCACTCAATTTTTGTTTTTAATAAATTGTTTATGCGTTAAGAAAATTTTGAATATTTATTTTTTTAAGGAATAAGAGTTTTTTAAAATTTGACAATTTACAGAAAAAACTCATTCATTTCTACTACTTTTTTCGAAAACTGTTGAATTTTTCCGATCAGTTTTCTTTTGCTCTTTATAAAAACCTCAAATTTTCCAGTCAAAAGCCACAAAAATTTTCCAGAATTTGTAAGTTTTCAAAAAACTGTTAAATTTTTCAAATCCATTTCCTTTTGTTCTTCATATAGAAACTTCAAATTCTTCAACCAATTTTTTTTTAAATAAATTTCTTATTATGTTAGAAAATTTTCAATAAGTATTTGTTTTCTTAAGCGATAAGAATTTTCCAAAATTTGTCAATTTAAAAACAAAATCATTGAATTTTCTACTAATTTTTTTTAAACTGTTGAATTTTCCACATTTCTTTTTGTTTTTCATAAAAACCTCAAATTTTTAGGTCAAATTTTCTACTTTAAGAAAATTATGCGTAGCTGTTTCATTAAGTGACAAATATTTTTCAAAATTTGTAATTTTCCAAAAAACTGTAAAAATTCAAATTCGTCTCCTTGTTTTTCATAATAATTTTAAATTTGTCAGTAAATTTTTGTTTTTAATAAATTTTTTTATTGCGTTTTAAGAAAATTTTGAATATTTATTTTCTTAAGTGATAAGAATTTTCCAAAATTTGTCAATTTGTAAAATAAAATAATTCAATTTTCTACTAATTGTTTTTAAAACTGTTGAATTTTTCCTGATCCGTTTTCCTTTTCATAAAAATCTCCAATTTTCCACTTAAATTATTTGCTTCTAGAAAATTTCATATTCATTTCCTTTTATTCGTCATAAAAGCATCAACATTTTTTTGGATAATTTTTGATTTTCATAAATTTTGTTTCAAGAAAATTTTAAAAAATTTATGTTCAAGCGATAAGAATTTCCCAAAATTTGTCAATTTGTTGAACAAAATCATTCAATTTTCTACTAATTTTTTCTGAAACTGTTGAATTTTCCAGATCCATTTTCTTTAGTTTTTCATAAAAATCTCAAATTTTCTGTTTTATTAAGCGACAAACATTTTCCAAAATTTGTAATTTTCCAAAAAAACGGTTAAATTTTCATATTCGTCTCTTTTTGTTCTTCTTTAAATTTCAAAACTGTCAGCCAATTTTTGTTTTTAAAAAAATTTTTATTGCGTTTTAAGAAAATTTTAATATTTATTTTTTTTAAGAATAAGAATTTTCAAAAATTTGTCAATTTGTAGAAGAAAATCAATAAATTTTCTACTAATCTATTCAAAATCTGTCAAATTTTCAGCTTCGTTTCATTTTGTTTAAACACCTCAAATTTCAGGTCAAATTTTTGATTTTAATAAATTTTATTGGTTTAAAAGAATTTTGAATATTTATTTTATTAATTTAATCATTCAACTTTTTACTAATTATTTCTAAAAATCTCAAATATTCTACTTAAATTTTTTGCTTTTAGAAAATTTCGAGTAGCTTTAAGCGGCAAATTTTCATATCCATTTCCTCTTATTTGTCATAAAAGCCTCAAAATAATTTTAAATGTTTATTTTCTGAATTGAAAAGAATTTTCCAAAATTTATCAATTTGTAGAATACAATTTAATAGATTTTTTCCTAACTTATTCAAAAACTGTTCAATTTTCCACCTCAGTATTCTTTTGATCTTCATAACCACCTCAAATTTTCAAGTTAAATTTCTGCAAAATTTATCAAAATTTATTTTCCAAAAAATTGTCAAATTTTTCAAATCCATTTCCTCTTCTTCTTCATAAAAACTTCAAATTTTTTTATCAATTTTTGTATTTAATAAATTTAATGCGATAAGAAAATTTTGAGCAAATTTGTAGAACAAAACAAACTCATTCAATTTTCTACTAATATTTTCGAAAACTGTTGAATTTTCCCGATCAGTTTTCTTTTGTTTTTTATAAAAACCTCAAATTTTCCAGTCAAAAGCCACAAAAATTTTCCAGAATTTGTAAGTTTCCAAAGAACTGTTAAATTTTTCAATTCCATTTCCTCTTGTTCTTCATAGAAACCTCAAATTCTTCAACCAAATTTTTTTAAATAAATTTTTTATTATATACGTTAGAAAATTTTAAATATTTATTTTCTTTTAAACGATAAGAATTTTCCAAAATTTGTCAATTTGTAGAAAAAATTTATTCAATTTTTTAGTAATTTTTTCTGTAACTGTTGAATTTTTCGGATTCGTTTCCTTTTGTTTTTCATAAAAATCTCAAATTTTCAGGTCAAATTTTCTGCATCAAGAAAATTTTGGGTAACTTTGTTTTATTAAGCGACAAAATTTTTCCAAAATTTGTAATTTTCCAGAAAATGTAAAATTTTCTTATTCGTCTCTTCTCGTTCTTCTTCATTATAAAATTTCAAATCTGTCAGTCAATTTTTGTTTTTAATAAATTTTTTTATTGCGTTTTAAGAAAATTTTGAATATTTCGTTTCTTAAGTGATAAGAATTTTCAAAAATTTGTCAATTTGTAGAAGAAAATCAATAAATTTTCTACTAATCTATTCAAAAACGGTCAAATTTTCCAGCTCCGTTTCCTTTTGTTCTTCATAAACACCTCAAATTTTCAGGTCAAATTTTTGATTTTACTAATCTGTAAAACAAATTCGTTCAATTTTCCCAAATTTTCTACTAATTTCCGAAGAAAAAAACTTTGATTTTCCGATTTCTTTTTTCCCATTTTTCACAAAAACTTCAACTTTTTGGTTAGCTTTTCATATTTACGATATTTTGGAGAAAAATCTTGTTATTTTTTTGGGTGGGAAAAATTTTCCGGAAAAATACCAGGATTTTGATTTACATTGCATCAAAAATATTACTACAAAATTGCTAATGTGATTTGAGTCGATATGATTCAATCTGCGTCCTGTCGCATAAAATAAATGTTTAAATAACATTCCAGTGCCGAATCCATTTCAGCGCTTGATGATTTTTTATATTACACTAAAATTTATGATATATCGACCGTAACCCTCTAAGGCGGCGATTTCCAAATTGGGAGATGCAGACTGATGTTTATTTAACAAGAAGTTCACAAAGTGTGATTCGATTTGCGTTGTTTTTATGTGCGTTGCACTTTCTCCGTTCATACCCCCGACGCAAATTGAAACCTTGGGGTATCGTCAATTTAGTATGTTATGTTTACGAAGACTGTAATTTAATATCGAAAAAAACCACCTAATTTTGTACTAACAGTTAAAATTTAAGTTGATGATTTAAAAGTATTAACCGGAACCTTTAAACAGAATATTTTAAAAGTTAAAATCGCAGGTACCCATTTTTAATAGAATCACTTCCCAAGTGATAAAAACGTTGGTGAATTTTAAATAACAAAAAGTTTTTCTTTCTTTCTTCCTCTCGCTTTCTTCTTGTGCGGAAAGATGACACCTTGCTCCCAGGAAATTGAGGCATTTCCTCAAAAAAATTAATTTTCAAACGAAACTAAAATAGTATTTTGAAAGTTACATGGAGTAATTTAATTGTTGTATTTAAATCGAAATTTTTTAATAAAGATAAAAGTTCAAAGCGCGCGTAATTCGAAGTCCAATTCTGTTTTTGACGCAAAACAAGACATTAATTATGTACCCAAAGTTTTTCAACTTGATAATTTCATTGCTAATATTAAATTATGTACATCATAATTTTAATAATTTCAAGTTTTGAAACGATCAACATACGCAAACAGGAAGTATGTAACTTTTTATACGGACAACTTTCGTTTGTTTATAAAATCAAAATAGTAAACAAAAAGTAGTCTGACATCCAAGGAGGCTAGTACGGATCTGACATTTCAAGTAATAATAAAAATCGGTATGCCACTTCATTGTTTAAAATTTGTAACAATTAAAAAATTAATTAAGTTGCCACAACTATAAACGCCTACATGATTTAGTATTCGATTTGTTTTTTAATGGACTTTTAAAAAGGAAAAAATGTACTTACATCTCCGAGCCTGTTGATGAAAAACGAGGAACTGTAAGTTTGTGGTGGAAAATTAGTAACAATATCGGTCATTTTCATTCACTGTTTTTTAAATTACTATTTTTGGTTAAATTAAACGGAACACACTTCAACGGTACATATGTTCATGTAAACAAAGTCGAGAGCCGAATACGAGACGAACTACGCTACTGAACGTCTGCGCGATTTGTTATCATTCACCCGCTGAATTTTAGTTCAAATGAGTCGCCGTGCCTGCCATTCACCGCCCGGTAATAAAAATAATTCAAAAAAAAAGTTTCCGAAATCTAATAATTTAACAGGAACAATTGAACACCGAACGATAAAAAGAAATGAAGGTCTGGTTACTCAACAATGGGCACTTTAGAAAAATGCATTATGATTCCGATTTTTATAAGTACCGAAATTTGCTTAACAATGACACACAAAAATGTTAATACTTAATAAAAAAAAACACAATCAATTGATCGCTTAATTGGGTTATTGCAACAGCATTGGAACGCGTCACGTACCGGGTCGGTTCGTTTCAAAAATTGTTGACTGACGGAAGATAACGGTAAACAAAACTGGGTGGACTGGTTCAAAAGCCCTTCTGAATTTTAAAACTGAAAAATATTAATTTTAGTCCAGAACAATTAGCCATTTTAATGGATTTGAATGAAATACCATAAACTAAAAGGGTTAATCTATTATAAAGTAACGCTGTTTTGAAAATCTGTAAATTAAAAAAAAAATCAAAATTTAATGTAAATAATTATACAGGGTGGCCCTTTGAAAACGAAACAGACGGGATTGTGGCCAGCAGAATTTTTTTTAAGAACTGCAAAAACACGTCAATTTTATCATCGAGAGACAACTTTTGCGACAAATGTCACTCCCGTATTGTTTCATTCTTCCGCGTTGCGATGGCAACCCCTAAAATGTTAATAGGGATGATATGGCAAGTAACACCTCATTTGAAAGGTCTTGCTTTCCTGAATTCAGTTCTATAATTTTTTTTAAGTTCTATCAATTATTCAACAAAAAAATTAAAGCTGCAAAAAATGCGAAATAAATCCGATATTTCAAGACATTTAAGAATAAAAAAAGAAAAAACGCTTGGACAGGCCCACTGGAAGGCCGAGCTAAGAAATTCTGTCTAGTCCGCGATTTAAACCCAGAATTTCCGCTCTGTACTTAACCAGCGGTCACATCACTCCACGGCGCTGTGGCTTCCCTGACATAAAGGGTACTATATATATCTTCTTTGAAGGGTACTTTCAAAAGTAAACAATCGAAAAACCAAAACAAAAATTTTTTTTTTTGGAATTAAATTTATGTCGTTATCAATTTTTTAAAAAGCCTTCCGGTTACTTCCTTGTGCAGGGGGGTATTCCATACCCCCCAAACCCCCCGGTTTCAGACCCGTTTCTTTACCTTTTGAGGAAGAGGGTCCAGCCACTTTAGAAAATAAAAACAATTTTTGAAAATTATATCAAATATATCTCATCGAAAAATGAAATAAAATTAAGTATTGTGTAGTTTATTTTCCTTACAAAATCTTTATTTGGCCTGGTGGATAACAGGGAGGGCAGCTGCCTCATTCCCCCCCCCCTAGACTCTTAGCCGTTTAAATTTTTTTGAAACATTTAATATTTCACATTTAAAACTGTGGAATATGCCAATAAGAAATAATTAAAAATAAATATGTTTCTTTTATTTGAAACGCTGAGCTACACCAACGTAGAGTCATATTGGGTTAAATTTCACATTTTAGGGGTTTCACATCGAGGGTGATCCACCTTCTCACTAATAGCACCCTTTGCCGAGTTGGACCGATCTGATGGGAAATATTTTTAATTAGAACAGCGTTAGTCAAAACGACTCAAAGTGTCCGTAGCGGAGGGAGCGAAGAGGGCGTAAAGTCGATTTTGACAACGCAACTATGTCGAATATTGATGTATAAATGATGAATAAATTTTCAATTGAATGATTTTTGCAAAAAAAACTTATGCGATGGACGGGCGGGGCTACCCTTCCAGCGGCACCCAATCAATTTTTATTAAATTCTATTTCATGTAAAATTTTGGCTTTTTTGAAAATATAACCCCTATTTGCAGCACATTTTTCACAAATTTTTTGCTTTATTATTGATTTTTGGACCGTTTTCTGTCACTCTTTCCTTTAGAAATTTTTAAAATCGCGGTCCGGGTGAGCGAACTACTCCCAAAAACTTTAAATAATGACAAAAACGTAGTAGATAAGTCGCTTTTACAAAAAAAAAAAACTTAGAATTTCTTCGTTACATTACCTTTAATGCGAAAATTTCTTTTTTCAGTATTTAAGAAATTTACATTTTTTGAGAGGCCACGACAAGCCCATAGCCAAGGGGAGGGGGCACCAAAATGTTCAAAAAAAGAATTTTTTTGAAGTAAAATAGTATTTGAATTTTGAAAATAAGCCTTTTTACAAGTGCCCCTCTCGAAATGAAATCCTGGCTACGGGCCTGGGCCACGAGTTGAAAAAACCCAACATCATGAAATGTCTATCTGTCTGTCAGTGAATATTGTATGCGCTCTTCCAAATTAATATAAATTTCACAACCAAATTTTATATTAAGTAGTACTTTTAAATTAAGACTTTCTTTCAATTTCAAAAAAATCTGCTAACGGAAACTAGAGTGTAGATGTGACGCGCATGAATGGATTAACGAGATGACACTGTTTTTTGTGTCCAACTGTAAATTATGTAAATTTACATTAATGCTAAATCAGTGAATACTTCAAAAAATGGTTCAAAAATTTTAATTGCAAACAGCAATTTTTGAGAGGGGGGCAGCAACAAAAATAATTCTAAACGGAAAAAGATGATTTTCAAAGAGGTGGGTAAAATTTTATTAAAAATGTTTAATACTTTGTTAATATATTACTTTAAAACTTGTGAACACTGCAAAAAAATTTGAAAGAAATCATAGCGCTTAGGGGTGGCTTTAATGAGGCCAACTAGGCCGCCAAAAGATAAAAATTTTGTTTAAAATTTTTTTTCACTGCAAAAATAGTGAAAAAATTCTATACAAAAAAAAGGGTAATTTTTGAGGGGGTTAATGTGAAACATTTTGTCTAGAATTTTTAAAGGCTAAGTTCTAGCTGACGGTCATAATTCAGATCTGGATTCTGGATTGGATGTGGAGGGCAAACCATGGTTCACGCGCACTCAGGCCACATAATCGGGCCCATTATGCTACCTCCGATGTTAGCAGCCCACCAGCCTCCTATTCCTCAAGCCACCCCAAACTCAGGGCGAACTCAAGTACTTTGGAGGGCGGTGTGCCACTAATACTGGCCATGCTAGGCCAGAAGTTCCCCAACATGGATCCTCTTTTCGATGCTAACACTGGGCAGTTGCAAAGCACATGCTCCACTGTTTCATCTTCTTCTTCACATCCACGACATAATGGGCTTTCAACCAGTCCCATAGTGTGCAGATGTTTGTTTAGCTTACAGTGTCCTGTAAGACATCCTACGATAACTCGTAATCTGTCCCGAGACAACTGCAGGTAATATTTTGCATGTTTGTCAGATGGTATGTTAATTGCAGCCTTAGCCTGACGGCATCCAGCCACATTCTCCCACCTTTCAACATGCAGTCTACGGGTCTCCCCTTTTATGATGGCATCAAGGGCCTTAACAGCCAGCGAGATAAAAGGCTCCGGACCGCACGGCACGTTACCAGAACCTTGCCTCGCCAGCTCATCAGCCCTCTCATTGCCCTCATTTCCTTCATGCCCTTTAACCCAACTGAGAGTTAGAACATTATGAGTGGATATCACGTTCAGTGTCTCAATGCATTGTAGCACAAGACCGGAGATGATCTTGCAGCGGTTTAGCGCCACAAGGACCGCCCTACTGTCCGTGATTATTTGAATAGTTTTGCCCCGGACATTTCTGTCTTGGACTTCTTCTGCGCAGCGAAGCACCCCAATGAGTTCCGCCTGGAAAACAGAGGAGTACCTCCCCAACGATAGTTTTATATCTAGCTGCAGTTCCGGGGAGAATATTCCCGCACCCGAGCCAGTATTATTTTTGGATCCGTCCGTGTACAGACATATGTCAGCCCGGTCAGATCCTTTAGTGTCTAACAGAATTTTAAAATTCCTCTTAAACACGTATTTGGGGGGGATCCTGTCAGCATCAAGACCCAAAAGAGGCAGCTTTTTTGAGCAGTCCTCCAGAATCCGTGTATGCCCAACCGATCCCCACCTATAGGTCCAGAGACCCCAAGCCCGCATTCTCAGGGAGGCCCTCAGTGCCTGTTCCCTCACATAGAGATCCAGTGGAGGAAGGCATAAGAGAGCCTCCATGGCCGCAGTAGGTGTTGTTCGCATCACTCCCGTCACCGCCAAGCAGACCGATCTCTGCAGCCGCTCCAGAGAGGACACTACTGTAATCAATCTGGTTCTGGGCCACCAGACGAGTGCGCCATAGCAAAGCATAGGCCTGATTATGGCAGTGTACAGCCAGAGGGCAATCTTTGGGGAGAAACCCCATGACCTTCCCAATGCTCTGCGACACTGCCAGTAGGCCATACTTGCCTTTGTCACCTTAGTGCTAATGTGTTTGCCCCAGTTAAGCTTCGAGTCAAGTATTATACCCAGATACTTGACCTCTGAAGTTAGTTTAAGAGGGGTTCCTTTTAAGCAAGGCATTTTCATGCTTCTCAGCTTTCTCTTTTTGGTGAACAGAACAAGCTCAGTCTTGGTCGGGTTGACCGAAAGAGACTGCTCCGAACACCAATTCTCTAGGATTCTCAGGGCGCCCTGCATCAATTCGCACAGGACATCCTCAAAAATCCCTCTAAGCAGTATGGTAATATCATCTGCGTATCCGACAGTGTAGAAACCACTGTCATTGAGACGCTGTAAAAGGCTGTGCACCACAAAGTTCCACAATAGTGGCGAGAGTACACCTCCCTGTGGGCAACCCTTATTAACAGCCCCTCTTATATACGCATCTCCCACAGCAATCTCAACAGCCCTACTATTCAGCATAGAGCTGATCCATCTAATGATGGCGTTAGGCACATCGTGTTCGTGTAGAGAGATGCCAATGCAGTCAGAGGTAGCATTGTCAAATGCTCCCTCTATATCTATAAACGCTGCCAGGGTACATTCCTGAGATTGTAACGATTCCTCGATACGCTCCACCACCTTATGTAGTGCAGACTCAGTAGATCTCCCTGGAGTGTATGCATGTTGATTCGGGTGTAGTGGGTTTGGTACCAGCACCACATCCCGAATCTCTCTGTCGCACAGTCTTTCCAATGCCTTCAGAAAGAAGGAGGTAAGACTAATTGGCCTAAAAGATTTAGCCAGAGTGTAGTCACTACGCCCCGGCTTAGGTATGAAAATTACCTTAACCTTACGCCATTCTTTAGGTGTATAGCCATGCGCAATGCACGCCCTGTACACCTTCACCATAGGGCCGAGTAGGAGGTCCAGGCCCCATTGGAGTAGAGCCGGATATACCCCATCCAGCCCAGGCGATTTGAATGGACTGAAGGATCTTATTGCCCATTCCGTTTTGGTTGGGTTAACAGTGGAATTTGCACTATCCCAGTCCGCCTCAGTCGGTGTCCAAGCGATACGCTCAGTCCACCTATAGTCCGAGACAGTTGTACTACCAGGAAAGTGTGTTTGTAACAGTACCTCAGCAGTCTCCCTGAGGCTCTCCGTAAAGGAGCCGTCAGCTCGAAGGATCGTGCCGAGCTGTTGGTTTGGGTCTTTGGAAATGATCTTCTTCAGTTTGGCCGCATCCGTAGTAGAAGCAATGCCACTGCAGAAGTCTCTCCAAGACTCTCGTTGCTTTAGGCGAATCATCCTCTTGTAGTCCAACCGGAGGTTTTTGAAAACCTCCCAGTCAGCCTCACTTTTGGATTTCTTCGCCTTGTTACAGAGTCTCGTGACTGCCTTCTTCAGCCGCTCCAGCTCCTTGCACCACCAAGGTGTTGCTCGTATGCCAGAGCCAACCGTTTTCAGCGGACAGGAAGACTCATATGCTTTTGTGAGTGACTTGTGTAATGCGTTAACGCATAATTCAATCTCCTCAGTGTTTTCTAGTCGATTTTTATTTATGATTGCCTTTGGCATGTCGGCCTCCAAGGTGCTGGAGAGTACATCCAAAAAGATATGCCTGTCCAGCTTCCTTGGATTCCTTACTTGCTTAGGCTCGACTTTCAAAGCTTTAATTTTAAAGCATAACCATCTGTGATCTGACATAGTCAATTCGTGTGACACATGCCAGTCAAAGATTTTTGTTGAAATACTTAATGACGCCAGAGTGATATCAATCACAGAATGACGTTTGGGGGACACATAGAAGGTGGGCGTGTCACCCCTATTAAGAATTTCTAGGTTCGTACCAATAAGGTACTCAAATAGGGATTTACCTCTGTTGTTGCAATCTCCACTTCCCCACGAAATATGGTGGGAATTTGAGTCACATCCAACAATGAGGTGTTTTTTGTGTTGCTCGCAGTGCCTCACCAGTTCCACCAGTCTTGAAGACGGCGGCAGATCCTGGGAGTCAACTGGGAGATACACTGATGCAACGATAATGTCGCTTAGGCCATCCCCAAGATCACAGCTCAGCCGGGCAACTGTTATATCGCCGTCGCTAAACTGCGGTAAAGGATTGGCTTGAATGTTGCCAGATATGTAGATACAAGTTCTGGGTTTCATTGAAAGGCTGCCTGTTATGACATTCCCTTTCAAGGGTGAAAGGCCTGTAACTCTGCCTTTCACTACATGTGGCTCTTGTATCAGAGCTATTGTATCCATACAGCCAGCAAGGCGGCGGCAAAGAGTCGCCGTGGCCGCCCGGCCATGCTGCAGGTTAGCTTGAATAAACCTCCACTCCCCCAAGGCAGCCATTAGGCTTCCTCGGTGGTGGGGTTTGTCGCTGGAGCGGCATCTTCATCCTGAGATTCCTCATGGATCCCCATGAGGTCAAGATCGGCCGTCACCTGCTCCACCGTTTGTGTCGGTACAGCGTTCTCAATTTGCTGTACCCTTATTCGGATTGTGGAGAACTTATAGCTCACCCTCTCCTTTTTTGCTTTGAGTGCCTTTGCATCCTCTTCACTGACACCGAAGACAATGAGCTTCCCCAAAGGGGCACTCTTGTCGGTGTCATAGAAGACACACCACTCTTTAATCTTGACCCATGGGTTCTGAGCCTTGAGCCGTCCTATAACCTCCCCGGTGGGCTCAGGTTTCCCTGGGACCCAAATGGTGGCTTTGGATAGCTTAGGCAGTTCGTCTACCTGGGTCACCTCTAGCCTTGCCCCCTCCCACAACTGTGGCAGTACAGCAACGGTTGATTTTAGCCACTTAAGGGAACTCTCGTTATCGCAGTTGATCCTTAAGATCTCCCCCGAATAACGAAAGCCCCCAAAAGTGGGTATTATGTTTGCCCCCTCACTGGCCGACCGAATCGTCCTGTCGAGGGCTGAGTTGAGGTGTTCCTCAACTAATTCCTTCCGGGCCTCCGTGAGTTTGCCCAGTTGGCTAGAGCGGTCAATCACTGCTACCCGAAGGTGCCTAGTGGCAGCCTCCTTGTAGGTGATCACCCCCTCCGGATTTTTTGAGTCAGGCACAGACAACTTAGCCTTCTTCCTCGGATTGCTCTGAGGCGATGGCCGAGAGTCCGTGGACCTTACTCTCTTTTTTGCATCCGTTTTCTGAAAGGGTTTGGAATTCCCCTTCTTGACCGGTGCTTTCTTTCCCGTTCCTGACCCTGAAGGAGTGCTGTCCCCACCCTTAGGTTTGGACGCCCCAGCCTTCTCGTGCTCAGTCACGGTGTTTGATGGGCCGGCAGCCTCTGCAGCTGCCTGCCTTAGTTTGGCCTTCTTACGGCGTTTTCGCTCCGCACCGCAGATCTTACGCTTTTTAGGGCGAGACCCCTCGGTGTTGCCTTCAGAAAGGGCATCCTTTTGGGACGACCCCTCCCTGGCTGCGGAGTTATGTGGTAGAAGGACATCTGTGACAGACGTACCTTCTTTGTTTGACAATGCATCCTCAAGGGACACAATTGTCGGGTTGTTAGTGGTGTTAATATCCATGTAAATGGGATAAGGTTTCGTTCCCCAAGCTCCCCACCCGCCACGGAGCCCGCAAAAGGGGACGCCGACAAGTCGACATCAGGGCTACCCAGGGAATATAGCCCCCAGAAACAAGGCAGAGTGCTTGCACACCCCGACCTCGTCCAAGGACTCGTCCAGCCAGCCCTCAGATGGAGGGCCGCTCAGCCGATTGATCAGGGTGGACTAGCCCAGACCGCCCGTTTTAGGTAGAAATCATGGCCAAAGTGGAGTGTTGTCAGGCCCAGGAGAACAACTACCGCCCCCGAGCCAACTCAGCCACCAGGATCCGTTCATCCTACCCTACGGGTATCCACGCACGGCAAAAACACGCGGGTACCTGTATTGGTCCGTTTCTCCACGAAAGCCGTCATCCTGGTACCCTGACAGACAAGACCAAGCACAAAGGTTTTTATGCCCCGGCAAAGCCCTGCCCGCCAGCTCAGACCGAACACACGAGAGTTTTAAGTCCCCGGTCCGTAATCCTTGCAGGTGCACGCCCGTCGCTTCATCAAAAACAAGCCCCCTCACCACGACAAGGTTCAGGTACATTCGAGGGGGATAATTCAGATCTTCTTCATATTTGGTGTGGAGAAGCCCTATGATGTCCTGAACACGAATCACTAAAAAATTTTGAGCGAAAAATTTTTATAAGCCCGTAAAAAAATTTTAAAAATCATGGTTTTCAATAGTAAATGTGCAGGAAAAATGGCTTAAAGCGCTCGAGCGCAGCGAGAAGTGCTTTAAGTCAATTTTTCCTTGCACAACCACCCTGTTTTTAAAATCCGCAAAACGAGTTTCCCCCCTCAAAGATCCACCATTTTCCTTAATCCACGGGCCTAGGGGTATGTATTTAATTAGTGTTGTTTTTGGCACGTAGGCTAGCCTAGGGTCAATTTTTGTAAAAACCATCATGGCACGAGGAGGATCCATGCAAAAACAAAAAAAAAAACTAAAAAAAACTTCTTCCGAACCATTTTAACCTCCCCCCCCTCCCATCAAAAAATTTCAAGTCCAAGCTATGACCGTCAACTAGAATCATACCTTTTTAAAAAACGTAAAATTAATAATGTTAACTCTGTGAATACTGCAAAAATAGTAAAAAATTTCTAATCGTAAGTGGTGATTTTTGAAGGAGTGGGTAAAATTTTATTCCAATTTTTTTTTAAATAATTAATATATTATTAATAATTAATAAATAAATGTGGGGGGGTTAAGGGGGGGGGTAGAATTTTATTTAAAATTTTTATATTTTGTTTATAATTGAAAAACTTGTAAAACGCCGCTGAAGACGACTGTGATTTGAGTTATGGTCCTTCGAACCGGATCCATGGGTCCAAGCAGCGACGCCAGGCAAATCAAATTAAAGCACCATCACCGGGTCTAAGCAGAAGCACTGGACAAATCTATACACACACAGGGTCCACTAGCGACGTCTGCACTATTGAACTAGGCAAAAAAATTTAACGCATCCAAATCAAACAAAGCCCAGGACGATCTTGCAGCGCCGTCTGGAAAATTCAAACAACTTAAACCACAGCCGTCTTTAGCGGCGTCTGAAAATTCAATTCAGGCAAACCAAATCTCACCAGATCCACACGACTACAGTTCAATATAAATCAAAGAAGAAAATTCAATTAAATCAATCAAGATGAGTGAAGCCCAAATAATGGAAAGAGCCATTGATAGTTTTGGAATCTTAGTTTTTCAATTCTCATTCCATTGCAGCTGCATCTTAGTTCCAAGTACTAACCATCAATTCGGAGCATTGAGACTGATGCTCACTAAACGCTACAAAAACACTGAAAAAGTTTCAAACGAAAAGAGAGTACTTTTGCGGGGGGGGGGGGTTAATTGTAATATTTTGTCTAAAATTTTTGAAATTATTTGAATTTGAATATTAATTAAAAAGTCGGTAAAAATACTGTGAAAATTGTAAAAAAAACTTCAAATAGCAAGTGGTAATTTTTGAGGGAGGAAAACTTAAATATTATTATTTATTACTGTTATCCTTTTAAACACTGCAAAAATAATGAAAACATTCTACATGAGAATGGGTAATTTATGAGGTGGGGGGAGGAAGGAATAAATATTACCGTTAAACTTGCAAACACTGCAAAAATAGTAAAAAAAACTTCAAAGCGCTTTGGCGTGACTTTAAGGGATAATAACATAAAGTTTAGAATTTCGTTTAAAGTAATTGTACACCACTGTATTCTTTAACCTTGCCGGTAGGCGGTGATATGGAGGATTAGTCGAAAGACAAGAAAATTTTCTTTGGGCCAAAGTCACCCCAATTTACGGCATTGAATAATTTTTGGCTTTTAACAATCAAAAACAGTTTTTTTAATAAGTTAACGTGTACAAAAATAAATTATTTACAATTAAAACACCAACTAATAATAATAATAATTAATTAATCACTTTGTCTTATCACCTTCTTTTAAAATACTGTACACAAAATGCATTCTTTCAACGATTTCTCTATCGACGTATTCGTCAGGCGTCAAATTTATCCTCTTCAAACATTCGTGCAATTTGACATCCAAACCAGCACATTTTAACACCAATTTTGCTCTCTGACTGTTGGCACTTAACGTCCAAATTATTGTGACGATTATGTTTTGTTCTTCTATGTTGCCATTGGAAAGCTTACTTTGCAAAATGCTAAGAAATTCGTCTGAAAAAAACGGACGTCAAAAATTGAAGAAATTTCCTTCATGAAAGACGACAAAACAGTGGCGGAACAAAATTAACTATATTCAGAACGACGACCCACTTAATCTTAATTGAAACCAACGCGTAAAACTTCACGAATCTACTACATATGTGGCATTCCACACCAAATCGACCACTTTTGAACCCGACCCCTTTTGATTTTCCTGAAATTTTAACATATTATACTATCTCATCAACAGTTCTGTGAATTTTTTCAAAATTTTTTACTCAACCCAAAAAAAGTTACAAATTTTTAGAAAAACTACTGTTTTTTTTTTCAAACGATCGTAACTACTTCAAAAATTGACTAATCGGAACGTTTTTTTTTTGTTTTGTTTGTCTTTAAACGTACTTTTCAGGAGAAAATACAAAAAAAATATTCAAACTTAGATTCTACAAAATTTTTCATTTTTTTGGAGAAAATCATTAATTTTTCAAATTTCGACACTTTTGATTTTTGATTTTTTTATTTAAAAAAAAACTCTAATTTATTACGCGTATAACAACGCAAACCCCATAATGGGCCGACATTTTTTTGTGAAACTTGAAAAATTAATGATTTTCTCCGAAAAAATGAAAAATTTTGTAGAATCCAAGTTTGAATATTTTTTTGTATTTTTTCCTGAAAAGTACGTTTAAAGACAAACAAATCCAAAAAAAAACGTTCCAATTAGTCAATTTTTGACATAGTAACGATCGTTTGAAGAAAAACAACATCAGTTTTTCTAAAAATTCGTAACTCTTTTTGGGTTGAATAAAAAATTTTGAAAAAATTCACAGAACTTTTTTGGTGAGATAGTATAATATGTAAAAATTTCAGGAAAATCAAAAGGGGTCGGGTTCAAAAGTGATCGATTTGGTATGGAATGCCCCATATACACGTCAAAAAATCCCCGACTTAAAAAAAAAACGCTAGCCTTACCTGAATTCAGAAGTTTCGGACGATTCTGTTGGTAAAATGCAATGTTTCTCAGCACCAGGAGGGCAGTTTTCTTGTTTGGCAGTCGCGAATTCACGGTAAACATCATAACCAGATCGAGTGCTTCCCCTGCTTTAGCTACGTACGCCTGACCTTCGGGATATCCCGTTAGAGTAAGCAACAACTCTAACCAAAGCAATTCCACGTTGTCCCAAGGCTTTTGTCTCTTAGTTATCGCCGGATGCAAGCGTGACAGGGACTGCAGTAAATTGCTCTGTGAACAAAACGAAGAAAAATAGTGTAAGCGCGCCGAGTAGATTCAAAACACAACAAGAAAGCGACTTACCTTCGCCAAAATCGTTCGACATTCAATAGCAGTACAAGCATTATGCAAGAGGTGAAAGGACAATTCTAAAATGTTAAGACCGTGCATGCGACTTACTAGCTCCATCTCTCTCGAAACAATCGCAACTACCTCGTGAAGAAGCGAAAAATTACTCGCCGCTTTACGTGGTCCCG
Organism: Rhagonycha fulva; assembly: GCA_905340355.1. Classification (NCBI taxonomy): domain Eukaryota; kingdom Metazoa; phylum Arthropoda; class Insecta; order Coleoptera; family Cantharidae; genus Rhagonycha; species Rhagonycha fulva. Next base: position 25,739,210 of record HG996559.1, on the reverse strand, counting down.
AACCTGCCGCCGCACTTGTTAGAGGCAAAGACTGAACAGCTAAAATTTTACTTTGATCACAAACGCACAGACCACAATCGCTCATCCTTACCTAAATAACAGTCAGTGGTATAGGTACATAACATCTTGAGGGCGTCGCTCAGCAACACGCGTTCTACACAAAACCAAATCCACAACTTATGCATCAGATCGGAAAATCCCAACGTAGAAATCGCGCATTTCACCGATTCATCTTCCAACATAAAATTGGTAATCAGACCGAGCAAAGACCCCAACTCCTTGAGCAACGGACAAACCCTCTTCTTGTCATTGGTTCGCCTCAAACATTCGACGGATTCTAAACTCAACTTAATGTGCAATTCCTTAAACTGTTGAACTATCATTTCCACCAAACCACACTGAAGCGCGAGCTTTTTCGCTTCGCGCGAAACGCACAATATGCTCGTCAAGGTGTTGATGACGATGCTCTTCTTCTTCGCGTATCGGTTGTCCTTACTCTTAAGATTGCTGACGTCGTACAAATGCAATAAAATCCGACATAATTCCGCCCCCGCCATTAGAGGCTCGCCTTCTTCGTTCCGTCGACCGCTTCGCGGCGACTCCTGAAGGTTCACCTTTCCAAAGTAAGCGTTCTGAAGAACGTCCATCCTTTCCCTAGGTGTGATTTTCCTGTGGTTTTTCTCCCACAGGCAATTAACGTTTCGATGTGATTCGGAATAATCTCGTTCGTTTTCATCAATTGAGGGTGTCCGCGGGGTGCGGTACGTGTCCAAAACGTCTTGAATCGAAATCCAAGATGGAGTGGCTTCTGGTAACTTAAAATCCTCAGAACATGACTTGCCTTCCATGCGTAGAAGGGACGTGAGAGATGAAAGGGCCGATTGCTGTAAATCTACGAGACGAAAGAATAACTCAGAAATAATGTAATTTAAAATGATAAGTGTAGTACCTGAAGAACTGTTGGTGCTGATAGCCTCGCACAAGGTTTGCAAAAACGGTCTGTGACCGCATTCGCTTAGCACAGAAGATACGATACTAAGGGCGTCTAGAGTGCGAAAATTGGCGTTCGTTGTCTCTTCGGCTAATTTCTTCGTAGAGCCGTCGAGAAGAGTGGCAATCAAGACAAAAATTTCCGTCCACAACCTATTCCGTAAGTAAACTAACTGAGGAAGACTTGTCACTAAAATTACACAAGTTAAGTAACACCAAACGAAGAGAAGTTATGACTCACGGTATAAATCTGGATTGAGTAGCGAAAGCATGATGTTCAAACAATCGCGCGTCTGCAAAACCATACCCAAGCAAGTGTAATTATTCCCAACTGCTTTTGTAAGAAGTGAACAAATCGCAGAGTTCATCTCCAAAACGTCGCAATAAAGTGACAAATCTTTAGTATTTTCGATTCCGTTGGGCGGATTAGACAAGCACCTGAAAAATAATTTCACAAGGCTGTGCTCCTGTAGTGCCCCAATTATTTCGTTTTGCGTCAAAATAAGCAAATTTTGCAGAAGCCCCGTCAAATTCATAACCAAACTGGGCGTCACAAACATCAAACTGCTTAGGGACTTCCCCAAACCTTTTGGACTTGCTAAACAATCGTTCACATCTTGCACGATGTTTTTCGTGTAGGCAAAAGAAAATTCGCCTTTATTTATCAAGCGCGCCGATGAGGGCCTGTCTGAAATCGTTAAATATAGTAGGCGACATTTTCGGAAAAAGGAGGGAAAAACTCACTCAAGCTATTTTTTCCTTCTTCGACCACGCACTTAATTTTCAAATAGAGGCAGGCTAAAATGGTTTCTAATTCGCTGTAAAATTTAAAATCTTCAAGTAAATACAAGATGGCGTCGATTACGTTGTTGTTCTCTTTTGAGCTGTTTGGAGTCAAAGTGGTAATCATCACAAAGTCTGAACCGGGAAGCAGCGTGTGACTAGTCAAATTGGTCAAAAGATTCGCCGCGCTTTCCTTTACCACGCTAGCTTCTTCGTGATCTAAAAGCGTTGTCATGGCTATCTCCCATATTCCGTTGCTGTTTTTATCGTCTCTTATTTCTGAAAAATTGTTTAGTCACTTAACTTTATAAGAAACAAAAAAATGTTTGTTTACCTTGGACTAATTCGATCGAGGCGCGGGGAGAAATCGATAATCCGGCTAGTAATTGCCAGAGTGCGGCTCTTAAAACCACGTCTCTGCTCGTTAATAACGTGTAGATCACGTCCAATAGATTTCTTTCCACCACACTTTCTCCGACAAAACACATTTCCCAGTTCTAAAATGGAAGTAAAACTGTCATAAAATCCACGGTTACGATTTTGCCCCCCCCCCCCGGTTCTTTCATATTTTTTGAATATTTCTGGTTTTACCCTGTCACAAAGGGATAAAAATTTCTTTCAAGTGTTTTTAAATAAAATTTCTTGTAGTGTTATTCTTCGCATACATGAAAAACGGGGCGAAGGGTACAGAAACGCCGAATTTTAAAAAAATAGTTACGTGCGTGAAGTTAACCCTAGCCCCCCTTTTTTGAAATTGTAATTTTTTTATTTGTGCTCAATTGTTCTCAATTTGTTCTTAATGTGCTTAAAATTTTTTTTGAATTTGAAAAAAAAAATAACAAAAAATCGAAAAAAAAAAACTTTTTGACGCCAGTCCCCCCTTATTTCAAATTGCAATTTTTTTTGTTTGTTCTCAATTGTGCTCAAGTTGTTCTTAATGTGCTTAAAAAAATGTTTTAATTTTGAACAAAAGTAACCGCGTAAAGCGTAAAATTAGAGCGAAAAAAACGCATGCGTCGCTGCGCATTGAACAATTTTATCAAACAGGGTGAAAAGTAAAAGAGATTTCTAAATCTCATTTTTAAGGGCAGCACTGAAGATGAAACTCCGAGCCTTAAAAAACCTTAGAATTTAACGCATGTTGCTCAGAGTTTAGTCGAAATTTAAACTATCCATAACTTTGTAAAAAAATAACTTAAGTTGCCTCTCTTGGCTTAAAATCCCAAAAATACAAGTCAAAATTGTGCTGTTAATAATAAATATTTTTAAATGATTCCAAAAAAATTATGAAGGTAAAACATAAAACTATTTTGGTACAGGCTTAAAATTTTAAAATAAATTTTGAAGCAATAATGTCTTAAAATATAACCAATCACAGCGCTTGTAGTGCTGATTGCATTATTGCTTTAAAATTAATCAAAATTTTAAGCCTGTACCAAAATAGTTTTATGTTTTACCTACGGAATTTTTTTAAAATCATTTAAAAATATTTATTATTAACAGCACAATTTTGACTTGTTCGAGATCTTCATTTTACGGTACGAGAGAGGCGTCTTAAAATCTCGCTCACTGAAGCTCATTCAGGCTCAAACAACGCTCAATTGATTGACATCAATTGCACACATAGATTCAAAATGAGAAGGAAAATTGCAAAACATGTCTACAGTCTACAGCCCCCCCCCATTAGTTTTTCGCAAAGAACTTCTAACTAAGATTTACTAAAATTAATTTTTCCAGTTTTATTTATTATCAAAATTTATTATAATGAGAAGAAAGGTTAGTTTTTTTTAATTAGATCAAATAATTTAATCTAATATAAAAAACTTTTTAACAAAAAATTAAACCGACCTCAAAAAGGAAACTAAAAAGCATAAAATAAATATATTACATTTTGAGTCTTAATAAGTAATGTAAGTAACTAAGTTTGAGTCGGTGCAGAATGGGTGACTTTTGTTTTAATAATTTTTTTAAAGTAATTTAGTAATTGTTGATTTTTTGCACCGACTCAAAATTAGTTACTTACATTACTTATTAAGACTCAAAATGTAATATATTTATTTTATGCTTTTTAGTTTCCTTTTTGAGGTCGGTTTAATTTTTTGTTAAAAAGTTTTTTATTTTTTAATTTTTAGTGATTAAAATTTACTAATTACTACCTTAATTAATTAATTAATTAATTTGCTCGATATAAAGTTTTTCTCCACCCCAACTTTCAACAGAATAGGTTGACAAGTAAAAAATCAATAAATGAAAAACAATCATTCCCTATTTTCTACCCTTACGGGTGCAATTTTCCCTTATTTTTTACCCTTACGAATGGAATTTTTTTGTGAAATTTAAATGGGACCACCATGGAGGTATACTCTATCAAATAAAAAAAAATTCATCAAAATCGGATCACTCTGTAAAAAGTTATGCCCGAACATACATAAGAAAAAAAAAAAAAAACATACAAACAGACGAATTGAGAAACTCCTCCTTTTTTTGAAGTCTGTTTAAAAAAAAACTTTTTAACAAAAAATTAAACCGACCTCAAAAAGGAAACTAAAAAGCATAAAATAAATATATTACATTTTGAGTCTTAATAAGTAATGTAAGTAACTAAGTTTGAGTCGGTGCAGAATGGGTGACTTTTGTTTTAATAATTTTTTTAAAGTAATTTAGTAATCGTTGATTTTTTGCACCGACTCAAAATTAGTTACTTACATTACTTATTAAGACTCAAAATGTAATATATTTATTTTATGCTTTTTAGTTTCCTTTTTGAGGTCGGTTTAATTTTTTGTTAAAAAGTTTTTTATTTTTTAATTTTTAGTGATTAAAATCTACTAATTACTACCTTAATTAATTAATTAATTAATTTGCTCGATATAAAGTTTTTCTCCACCCCAACTTTCAACAGAATAGGTTGACAAGTAAAAAATCAATAAATGAAAAACAATCATTCCCTATTTTCTACCCTTACGGGTGCAATTTTCCCTTATTTTTTACCCTTACGAATGGAATTTTTTTGTGAAAATTAAATGGGACCACCATGGAGGTATACTCTATCGAATAAAAAAAAATTCATCAAAATCGGATCACTCTGTAAAAAGTTATGCCCGAACATACATAAGAAAAAAAAAAAAAAAAAAAAAAAAAAAAAAACATACAAACAGACGAATTGAGAAACTCCTCCTTTTTTTGAAGTCGGTTTAAAAAAATAGAATAAATTTGAGAATTATCGCACGGAACTTGCTCGGAGGCTCGAAAATTAAAAATGCCCGTAACTTTGTAAAAAGTGAAGTTAAAATGACGGAAATGGAAGCTCATTCAGGCTCTAGCGAAGTTCTAACGTTTGACACCAATTTCAGCCCAAAATTCAAAATATGAGCAAAAATAAAAAAACATGTCTACACCCCCCTTCCCAAATTTTGCAAATATCTTCGCGACGGTTGATACTCAAATGAAAAAAATAGATACTCATTTGGGCTCTAACGAAGCTCTAACGTTTGACACCATTTATATCCCAAAATTCAACTTGGGGGGGGGAGCTAGGTCTAAATCATATTTCGCGTTCTACGCGGTTATTTTTGTTCAAAGTAAAAAAAATTTTAAGCACATTAATAACAACTTAAGCACAATTGAGAACAACCAAAATAAGTTGCAATTTCAAAAAAGGGGGGTTAGGTCGAAATATTATTTTGCAATTTCAAAAAAAAGGAGGGCTAAGTCGAAATATTATTTCGCGTTTTACGCAGTTATTTTTGTTCAAAATTAAAAATTCTTTTAAGCACATTAATAACAACTTCAGCACAATTGAAAAAAACCAAAAAAAGTTGCAATTTCAAAAAAAGGGGGCCTAGGTGGAAATCTTATTTCGCGCTTTACGCGGTTATTTTTGTTTAAAATAAAAAAATTTGAGAGAAAAAAAAAGTTGAGAACAACCAAAAAAAGTTGCAATTTCAAAAAGGGGGGCCGGCGTCAAAAAGTGCTTTTTTCGATTGTCTCTGTTATTTTTTTTACAAAATCAAAAACTTCTTTTACGCACATTAAGAACAAATTGAGAACAATTGAGCACAAATTAAAAAAATCACAATTTCAAAAAAAAGAGGGCTAACTTCACGCACGTAAAATAGGTGCAAAAAATATTTAAAATAATAAATTATTAAATTTCGTCAATCATTAAAATATAAATTAATAAGTAGCTGCTAGGCGCGGATAGGCTCATGATATAATAAATAATTTGTCATATCTTACTTATTTTATTATATCATGGGATAGGCTATCAAAAATCTACCGGAAAATTAGCGGCCGCCGGCCCAAAAATGTAATTGTAACAGCGCCGCAGGCGAAATGTTTATTTTATTAACGGCCCACAGTCCCATTAACCGACGGCCCACCAGGAAATTTCCCGGTACCCCGGTGGGCCCATCCGCCCCTGGTAGCCGCTCCAAAAATGGGGCTATGACCAAGATTGATCGAACCAAATATTAAATATCAAGTGTAAGCTTCTAGTAATAGGAAACTTACAAGTTAACAATCGCCAATAAATATGAAATTAGAAACATAATTACAATAAAATAATTTAAACTAACCCAACATTTGAAATAAGATCCTACTGAATTAAAAGTACCTCTGATTTTGCTATTTTTGTAAAAATGTTTTACACACAATGCACGCTGCTCCTCCGTATAGCGCTCTATCGTGACTACTGACAGTTTTAAACACGAGTACATACAAAGAAAATCATTTAAACCATGGTAAAACTTACCTTAGAGTTAAAAAATTGAAGTTCAGCCAACAAATGATTAAGTATGAGAAAAACGTTGCGAGTGATGCTTACGCCCATAAGAGAAACATTCGCTACGGGTCCCTTTCCGCAATGAAAAGTTCCCACAAGCTCGCACAAGTCCAAAATCAAACCAGGAATCGGATCCTTCGGCAAACTTCCGCTTTTACTACAACTCCATCCAATCGCCGACGTCAAATGCACCAAACACGACAAAACCGCATCCAAATGCGCTATAAAAAAAAAGTCACCACAAACCCAAAAAACTTCCCAAGAACGCTTACCCAAATTATAGAACGGATCGCCATTGTTAAATTTTAAATTATCGGCTGTAATTTTTGTAAGATAAAACCAACTGCCCGTCGTTGGGTTTCCGCCAAATTTAGACAAGTGCAAATCAAAGTATTGTTGCTCGTGCCAAACGCAGATCGACACCAAACTCAACAATTCGCGGTTTAAAACAGCCATTTCGTGGTGGTCTGGCGAAAATTCCGTCAGCAACAAATTGGGTAAGCAATGACCGGAATCTTTCAGAATCGTAATAACCCAGCAAAATTTATCTTCCACGGTATATAGCGGAACGAGAAGCGTCAATAACTTCAGACAGCAAGTCAATAAAATTGTGTCCTCTTCATTCGCAGGTGGAGCACTTAAAAACCTCAACAGGGTGTACTCCCAGGGAAGCATCAAAATGTCCTTCCTGTCGCAATTGTTGTCGTCTTTGGTTAAGATGTAAAAATTCAGGTAGCTAAAAGAAAATGGGTGAGTAATGATGAAATTTCGCCGACTAACAACAACTCACAATTGCAGTTTATTGAAACAATCCACGACGCTGATGTGCGAAGTGGCATTTTGGATGTCCTTTAAGTACTTGGAAAGGCAGTAATCCAAAGAAGAACTTTTGAGGATGGTTAAATCGGCGCTTTTTAACCACAGTTTATTGCTAAATTGGTTCAACACATTTTCGGAATAATTGATTTCGTTCCACGAAAGAATTTTCTTAAAACCACCGAAAAATTCCGAGTTCCAGTGCATTTGAATAGAACTAGCGCACCATTTGTCAGCTAATAGGGTCGCTGAAAAATGAGACGAATGAAAAGTGCCCGTTTCATTAATTCATGTAAAACCAAAATTTTTAAAACGCGGTAACTAAAGGTGACTAACATGGCGGAAGATGTTAAAAAATAACAAACCTGCTAAACTTGATCTACCATATCGACTTGTATGCCAATGCGTTTTACATGCAAAAGGCAACATCAGCTTGTCTACTACTACAACCGGTAGCGAAAAATTGGCCTTGTTAGGTGATCCTAAAATATAATGATCAAATAACAGCAGGCACAGCAAAGTGCTGCAATCCGTTCGCGTGCGATCTTCTGCACAGAATATAAACAAACCTAGAAATAAATAAAAAATCAAAAAATAAGACCAAGAAAAAATAACTTGGACTTACCCCTTAAAGTGTAAAAGTAAACGTCGATGTTGTTACTTAACTCTTGGCGAATTGTTGAATTGTAGAGACAAATATTTTTCAAAATTGAAACCGCGGAAACTATGCAATCGACGTAATCCTTGTAACTGTTTTCGACTAACGCACTTTTCATTATGTCCACAATTGTGGCCACACCGTCGCGCTCTATAAAAGTGTGATGTAGAAGGGAATCCTCCATCATGACGCTAATCTGAGTTAAAGCCGATCTTCTGATCACAGGCTCTACGTTTTCAGAATTTAAGAGTTGAAGAACTTGAGTCAGAGCACTCGGCTAAAGAGAATGTAAATAAATTACAACTACTATTCATCTAAAACTGGGCCCCCCGGTTTCTACAGTCACACAAAAATTGGACTCACCTGGTAGAAATGTTGCAACATTCTCGCTTTGTTAACGTCTAGAATTCTTTGTACGTGACAAAGCGATTCCAAAGACTTGTTATGCAAAGTATTGATTCTGGGTAGTAAATTTCTCGAATCGGTTTGGGATCCCAAAAGCCACATCAAGCGCGAGACGGCTTCAATTCTGGTCAAGTTGTCGTCCACGAAAAGAAGACGCAGATTTCCTTTTAGGACTTCAAGCTGGGGAATAAAATAGGACAGTGCGGCATCAGGATCCAACAAGCTGATGATGGCTTTGCCCAGTGTGGAGTTTTTGTCGGCGTAGCAGGCCAAAATGGGAAGGGAGTTGATGAGCGCTTCAACCACCCTATTCCAAATTTCATCCGACACCAAAATTTTGCACTTTAAGATGTGGACTAAGATTTCTTCAGAATATTTTTTAATCTAGTACAAAAAAATTTTATGAAATCAGAAGTGGGATAAATTTTCAGATTGAAAAATTACTTGGTTATTTTCGTTTCTCAAACCATGTGCGCTCAATTCGGCTAAAATGGGAGCTCTTAATAAAAACAAAATTTGAGAACCAGGCGCTCCGGTACCAGAAAGGTTTGATTTCGTCCCAATTACAGCCAAAATCCGTGCGTGGCATAATTTATAGGATTCTTCTTGTATTTCCACGTCGTTGTGTCCAAATAATAGCAGGATGACCTCTAAAATTGATGCTTAAAAACGGTAAAATTAAGTTGTTTAACAATCGTACCTTCTGCAATTTCGAACGCTTTGGGATGCGACGTGCAAAGAGGAAGCTGATTAGCAAACAACGCAATAACGTTATTCAAAAAATTAAAATTCCTGTGAAACTCCAAACAATCGACGCTTTCCCTTGCCAGTTTAATTGCCTCCAAAATCGGAAGGGTCTTGTAACTTCTGGAAAACTTCAAAAACGCAGTAATCGAAACGCAAACGTCTTTCACATCCTTGTACCTCGTCATCGACTCCGTCTCAAAGTGACCACCAAACTCCTACAAAAAAACCCTGCTTAACAACACAAAAACGCAAAGAAAAACGTAAAATATTCACCCTAACAAACAACAAAACGGTTTCGTGCACCTCGGGATACAAACGAGCCAAAACGGAATCCAGCAACAAATTCGCCAGGGCATTTTTAAAATTACGCGGCAAAACGACGTCCGCCTTTTTCAAAGGAACAAATTTCAACAATAAATTCGCACAACTGCACAACAAATACATATGCACCGAACGACGAGTCTTATCAAAATCGTTCAATCCCACCTCCAATCTGAAATGCTCCAGCGTGTCCGCAAATTTCGTCAAAACTTCGCCAAACTGGAGCAAAACCGGGTTATTTGTTGGAGTCTTATCCCATGCGTCGGGTTTAAAACACCAACCCAACAAGACGACGATTTCGTTGTAAAATTACATCGTTGAAAAATTCTAGCGAGTGCAGTAATTGTGCGGGTTCTGTAGGATTTCTTAAACTATTTTCTATTGCGGTCAGAACGCCGCCGTCACATGGAATCAAAAACTGCCACTTTAATGTAAAATTTGATAGGTATTCCACCCCTTCCGTTTGGTCGATTACGGGGGGGTCGACGTCTTCTGAATGTGACGAACTTCGTGGGAGTAGTAACCTGAATTAATGTCAACAATGAAGAGAAAATAAAAGTGAAAAATTGGTTTACATTAACAATAATATTTAAAAAAAAATAATAATTTCCATTCCTGCCAAATTCCAGGATTTTCCAAATTTTGGAAAACTATTCCAAAAATGAAAAAAAATCCGAAACTTCAGTTATGGTATTTGAACTCATAAAACACAGTTTATAACCAACAATGCCCTTCGTGTCCCTGTAAGCGGATATTTAAAATTCCAAATCAATGATGATAATGAAACCAAAGTTTTTTCGTTAAACTCTTTTTCTACCAATTTTATTTCAATCACTCAAGAACTTTTATTAAAAAATTTTCTACATAATCTCAAAATCACGACCTTGCGACTCTATTAGCCGCTCGCGAATCCACCATAAAAAACCTTTTTCTCACCACCTGCATTTCAAGCAGGGACGCCTCCTATAACTTTACAATTTTAATAAAATTTCTCAACACAATGTCGAATTACTACCCCCCCCCCCGCCTTCATCTAAAAGTTGCATAATTTTTAATTATACACTGATGAAGCTCCAGTACCAACTGATAATAGCTATATGCTTAAACTCTGGACAAATCAAATTGTCCCCCTGTACTGAAGCACTGAAATAAAACTTCACATATATAAAAGACCAGCACGCTGCTGCTGCTCCAGCGTGTCATTTTTCACTCTGATTGGCTGTTGTCTTTGGTCGTACCAACTTAAAATCACCTTAGTAATCCATTCGGAAAGGTTATATATATTTCTATATGGAGTGGTAAAGTAATTTTAAGTTGGTAGAACCGACGACAACAACCAATCAGAGTGCGCTGTGTGTTAAAAAAAAAAATTACACGCTGGAGCAGTAGCAGCCTGTCATTTTTTTCAAACACACAACGCGCTCTAATTGGTCGTCGTTAATCAGACCAACTTAAAATCACTTTCCCTGGGATCGAGTAGCACACCAATCAAGTTTTCAACCTCGATGGGACGCCCGTCCGTGGTTGAGCCAGCTTTATTAATTAAATAATCCAATTTTTTATAAATTTAAAATCACCTCCCCTGGGAACGAGTTGCATACCAAGTAAGTGCACCTCAACTAAGGCACTCATATATAAATTTTATCTTGGTTAATCCGAAGATTATCCATCCAAAAAATTTAATATTCGACTTTAACATTTTCAATAAATGTATTTCACAATTGCTTCCATACACATATGAAGTATTTCCTTCGGCGTGTCATTTTTGTAAGACACACAACGCACTCTGATTGGTTGATATCGTGGGTTTTTAGCAACTTTAAATCAATTCCCCTTGGATCGAGTTGCACACCAAACGAGTTTCCAACGTTGGTGAGACGCCCGATTGAATCAGCTTTATAATCCTTATTATTTTTAAACTTTGAAGGACGTCTGAATGTAAACAATTAAAATTGTCAGTATTAGGGATTTATTTTTTTTAATGAAGAATGTTAAAAGAGAAATCCATCGGTTGAGCTTATGCAGTGGCGTTTCCAGCCAACTACCTTAGGGGGGGGGGGGGGGGAATTTACCTATAGCAATGTAAATTTCAACATAGATTGATCTTTATTTGTTGAAAAATGGAAAGCAAATAATAATTCTTGGGGGGGGGGGGGGTAATTACCCAATTACTCCCGCCTGAATACGCCAGTGAGCTTATGTTAGTGTTTGAAAACGATTTTTTTAAATTAATACCGCTAAAATAGAGATCCACTGGCTAGCTACCCATCCGTGGACGGGGCTTTCCACTTAGTTATTTTATATTAAAACAGCTGGAATCTCGTTAATCCATTCATGCAAAGCATTTTTTTTACAAAAAAAGACCTTTCTTAATCGATTTTACATTTTTACGAAATGGACATAGAACAAACCAATACTCACTGTCAGCCGATGATATGGCTAAGCGCTCCCACTCTTCGCGCTCTATTTTAAGAACGGTTAATTGTACAAAATATTCGTTAGGACCTAATTTATAGAAAATTTTATTCTCTACAACTTTTCTAATAGCTCAAAATGTCATTTAGAGCATAGAAAACAAGATATTTACAAAAAAAACGATTTTCGTGACTTACAGTCACGAAAAAAAAAAGTTACGTTACAGATGAATATAACAATGAGGGCTTCCCATATTAAACCAAAAAAACTGTATATTAATGTCAGAAGAGTAACCAAAACGTGACAAAGGTGTCGTAGGGCAAGGGTGCACAAATTTGAGGCACAAACGCTTAGCTGCAATAAAAATTAAAAATCACACTTTATCAATTTTTAAAGTCCATATGGGTATTCCATACCCCTCCCAGACCCCCCGGTTTTACGTCCGTTGTTTTACATTTTGAGGGAGATGAGAGTCCAGACACTTTAGAAAATAGAAATAATTTTTGAAAATTATATCAAATTCCTATATCCCATTGAAAAATAAGATAAAATTACGTATTGTTCAATTTTTATTATACTAGACGAAATTTAACAAATTTTCTCAATAAGTGCTACAATGGTGAGTTTTACGAGGTTGTATTTCCGTGTGTGGGGGGGGGGGGGGTAAAAAAGATGAATATAACAATCAGGACTTCCCATATTAAACCGAAAAAACTGTATATTGATGTCAGCAGAGTAACTAAAGCGTGGCAAAGGTGGCGTAGGGCAAGGGTGCACAAATTTGAGGCACAAAATTAGCCAAGGGTTTAGCTGCCCTAAAAATTAAAAATCGCACTTTAAAATGAAATAAAAATAAGTATTATGTATGTAGTTTATGACCATGAAAAACTTTTGTCCTGATCTGGAAGGTAATTTAAAAGGAAACGATTGGAAAACCGGGGAGTCTGGGGGGTATGGAATACCCTCCAGCCATTAAAAAAAGATGTTTTATATAGATTTAAATTTGCGGCTTTATCAAGTTTTAAAGTCATTTTTAAAGTTCCATATGCTGGAGGGTATTCCATACCCCCCAGACCCCCCGGTTGCACATCCATTTCTTTACTTTGGGCACACGACCTCCTAGAATTAGGGGTTCAAACACTTTAGGTTAGTTACGCCTCGGGTAGTACTGCTACGAAAAATTATCAAAATCAAAGTAGGTCTGTTCATTTGTCTACTCCGAACTAATTCGAGTAAGTTGGCGTAGCAAATTGCAAAAATTGATTGGTGTAAAATCATCGACCCACTTTTTACACTAATCAATTTTACACTTTACAACTACAATTTACGTGTAATTAACACATTATTAGAAGTGTGTGAAACTAAAATGTAAAGAAATGCGTGTTAAACCGGGGAGTCTGGAATATCTCCCAGCAAGTAAGCAACACAAAAACATTTAAAAATTTACAGTGGCGCAAAATTTTTATTTTTGAAAGCCGGCTTACTTGCAGCTGGAGGGTATTCCATAACCATACCCCCCAGACCCCCCGGTTTTACACCCATTTTTTACATTTTGGAATACAGGGTTGCCACAGAGTTCTAAGCAAGAAGTGAGTGAAAAAAGTGAGTACATTTTCAAAAAAAAAGTAAAAAATAGTGTAAAAATATTTTACTTCGGACAGTAACATAGCAATAGGTCAGTCACGTAGGCTTAAAAAGTGAAAAGTTAGACAAAAATTCTGGAAGTTTTTAAATTTTGGGACAACATTGCGGACGGTAAAAAAATAATAAATCCGATTTTTACACCCTTTTTTGCCCTCCGGAACATTGTTACATAATTAAAAAATAAACGTAAAATTCAAAAACACTATAGAAAAAAATCCGATATTTATGCAACTTTTGAAGAACATTTTAATAACTATTTCACATCTTTTATAAAGTTTGCACCCTGCTGCGATGACCGGAACATGCAAATAATTGTGATTATTAATCTGCCTGTCTATTGGGTTGCATAAACAATTATTTGCATGACTCGCACTTTTTTTCGACAAGATATACCAAAATAAAATTAATAAACCACTATTTGCCATATTTCGGTGATCGTAGCAAGGTGCAATTTTTATTGAAAATGTGTAATAATTATTAGAATGTTTTCCAAGGTTTGCGTAACTTTCGGAATTTTTTTCAAAAAGTTACTGCACATTTACGAATTTTGTTAATTTAGCAATGTTCCGGAAAAAGGTGTAAAATCGGATTTATTATTTTTTTACCTTCTCCAATACGGTCTCAAAATTTGAAAACTTCCGCTATTTTTCATACTTTTTTGGTTCTTTTGGCAAATTACTCTGTTCTTTTGTTCCGTGTATAGCGTTATTTTTTGGAAGACAGTGCCGAATCGATTTTCGCGTATGTATGTCCACTGCATATAAATGTCCATACTTCTCCCTTTCACAAGAAATTACACTCTAACATGATTGCTTAATTTTCTTGGTGGCCTGGCACCACCTCCTGCTACGTCACTGCTTTTGGGCCCCTAGGAGTTCACGGACCATATGCTTTTGCACACCTATAGTTACGCCACTGCTGACGCGCATGAATGAATTTACGAGATTCTTTATTTTGCGTGTACAGAGGTGTCAAACTCATTCCAGCCGTGGGCCACTTCTTCCAAACAAAATTTTTATGAGAGACACAAATGATTGTTTTACCCCTTTCCCCATCTCATTTTTCCCCGAAAATTTTTCCAAAAATCATCCAAAAATTCGAAAGTGGGGACATGCACCCTATTAAAATGAAATTTTATGTTAAAATCAAAAGTTATGTAAAATATAAAGTTAAGTAGATACTAAAAAAAATTTGAAAATAATATTTTAAGAACTAAAAAAAATAAAATGCAGTTACTTCCAAAGAAATTTCCCCCTCTCTCTTTGAGCTCATAAATGCAATGTCTTTGTTGCTTTCCTTATTTCAAAATGTTCCTTTTACAAGACAAAACACAGATTTACTGTAAAGTATTAATTAACACCCCCTTCCCACAATAAAAGTCTAGATCTAGGCATGGTAAATTTTCTAAAGAGCTCAAACTTTATTTTCGTTTTTGAGGCCAATACCTCATCCACTGAGCTCTTAGAGACCTTAAAACTATTAAAATAATTACATACCCTGATGCAACATCAACACTCGACTTTTGCTGGATAAATCCCTCAATGGTAGTTCCGGTGGTCCCAACCCCTGTTCTTTCCGATTCCTGGGTTCTATAACTAAGAGGCAGGTCACTTTGTAGCGGAGGTACATCTTCACGAGTTTTATAAAACTGACGTACAAAATCCAATATTTCATCCGCCAAAGGAAAATATTTAGGTTCAATATTGGACCGTATTTTTCGAATTTCCGATTCAATCGTTTTAGAACCAAAATGATTAATAAGTATTGCACCACTTTCAGACTAAAAATATAACAGTTTATATCTAATTCTACTCAAAGACTCACACATCAACCTTAAGAATCCTCAAAATAAGTTGCAAAACAGCATCCTGCTGGCTGCACCGTTCAAATAAAAACCACTCAAATAACTTAGTTAAAATTTCCTTGCTTCTCGCAAGATCGTTATCGTATAAAAAACCATGCTCCAACTTAGAAATAATATTATGTAGCGCCCTTTCGCGAATTTCTTCTAATTTATGTCCTAAAATGTTTCAAAAAGTGAGGTTATGTTTCAATTCCACTTAAGTTACCGGTTATTTCACCTAATTTTTGAACATGAACTGACAAAATAAACCTATCCGACGACATATTATCGATCGAACAGGTCATTAATTAATTACTTGTAAGTGAAAAAAAGTCACAACAAATTCAAAATACTCGCGACGTAAACAAACGTCAAAAAAAGTCGTTACAAATGTGCGGCAAATTTAAACTTTATTGACATTTACAAAATCAAACGCGCAACTTCCACAAAATTACGGACCATGAAAAAAGGTGGCACATGAAGAACAATTTGTATAAATCGTCTGGAGTTTGGATGTCGAACACTTCGATATTTTGAAGTTCTTCCATTATTGCTGCAAACATTTTTATGGAATGGATGGTGACACAAAATTGACATCGGTTGCTGGGACGATAAAGTAATAAAAACACCGATGTCGTTGTTTTTATTCTTTTTAATTAAATAATTTTGTTAGAATTAACCAAAATTAACCATAGAATAAATAGATCTAAATTAAGGTGAAATTAACCCTCTCGAAGTTAAAAGGTTAGGACGAGTATCTAAGTGTCAAAATGGTGAGTTCATCACGCAAAACTATTACACTAGATGGCGCGGTTCCTGTTCCAAAATATTCATTGAATTTCAAGCGAATTTTCCTAGCGTTCTTTAATAAATTATTTTCATTATAAAATTGCACAAATATCCAGGTATATTAATAAAAATGCAGTTACTGCCCCCCTTTCCAAATCCAAATTGTGTACAATTTAACAATAGACAAGAATAAGCAAAAAATAAAATTGATAAAAATTTTATTAACAATAATTAATTACAAAAATATTTTTGTAAGCCTAAATAAATATTTTTTTTAAATATAGCGCTACAATAAAATTTATGGTACTTACAGTATTTACAAACATGCAAAAATTTTAAATTACAAAAAACATGGAAGCTCTAATTTCTATTAATTCTTAACTTACGGGAGTAAAATTGAAAGAATAAATTAATCTTTGTTGTACAATTAAGCTAAACGGAGAAAGAGAAAGCTCCTGGGAGCTCACTCCTTCGCTTACGTCAGCGATGCGCAACTCAAAATTTAAAATTTCATAAAAAAAATTTAAAACGGTTGCGTATCGTTGGTTTACGTCTTTGATAGCAGATGAAATTTTACAATAGGAACACGTTACATAAATTACTCATTGTGTAAAAAAAATCAACAATTGTGATATATCATGTTTTTTGGGTATGTACATGTACGCGCTTATTTACAAGAAATACAATTTTTAAAAACCCGTAGTGAGTGGATGGGTTTGCAATATCACAATCATCAAATTTTATCTAAAACATTCAAAATTGTATTTTAAGGCACTAAAATATGACGTGAAATCGCCAATATATAAAATTAAGTCTAAAGGAATAGTTTAAATTTTTTGGATATTTTTCTCTTCAAATTACGTCGATAAGGAAGATTTCTATCGAGTATTTAGGCACAATGCGATTACAAAAGTTGGTCCGTTAATAAAAAATATCAAAATCACAGATAAAACTGTGAATGAAGTCATAGGCCCCACGTTGGGCGCCAATTGTTATAAGCGTCGCGTAAATAAATAAGCAAATCGGCCCTACGACGATTTCTACATTATTAACAATCTTTGGAATACATTTAAAAAAATAACACAACCACAATTTAAAACAAAAAAGGATCGAAAGTGTTGTTGTACTACTTACTTGAAAAAAATACTAAAATTTGTATAAACTCTTCATAAAATATTTTTTTAAATAATAAAAAATATATACAATTTCGTCAGTCTTTAAATCATAATAAAAATTCTCCACCACACGTTTTGTGTTAAACACAG
This sequence comes from Rhagonycha fulva, assembly GCA_905340355.1. Lineage (NCBI taxonomy): Eukaryota > Metazoa > Arthropoda > Insecta > Coleoptera > Cantharidae > Rhagonycha > Rhagonycha fulva. Next base: position 25,721,751 of record HG996559.1, on the reverse strand, counting down.
CCCTAAATCGTCCCCCTCGCTTACACGTCACTGCAGCATCAACTGTTCCAAATTCCGATTCAAAATCGTATCCTTGACGGAATTAAAAACCACCTTAATATTCTCCGTATCCACCGCAGTTGTGTAATGATGGTACAACGCCTTTTTAGGTTCGCGTTTAACACTGGTGAACATATTCAATACGAAAACTTGTACGTCATGAATCGAATGCGAATTACCCGCAAATTGTGGAAAGTACCAACGAATGTCGGTTTCCGGGTTCGCCACCTTTTTCACCAACAAGTCGTACTTATTCAAAAATAAAATAAACGAAACACTAGAAAATATACAATTGTTAATTATTGTGTCGAAAATGTCGCGCGATTCTTCCAGCCGATTAGTTTTTCTGTCTTCCAACAAAACCTGATCGAATTCGGAACTCGAAACTAAAAATAATATTGAGGTGACCGAACCGAAACACTGAAACCACTTTTGGCGTTGAGACCGCTGTCCGCCCACGTCGACGAACAGGAAAGGCACTTTGTTTATTGGAATCACGAATTCGGTTATCCCTTTCGTCGCTTTACGGCAGTGTAGGATGTCTTGGTGCGTTGGAATGAAGTCCACCCGTGATATTCGATCCAAATTGTTGAAGAAGTATTCCACGGAATCGCTCTGAAATAAAAAATATAGAATTAGCAACAAGCAAATCATTAAGAATTTGATAACCTAATATCGAGGGGAACGGGAAGATAATTCAGGTTCCCATCGGCCTCAACTTTATTGAAGATACAATAAGCCAAGAACTTCAGTGTAAGTGGGTCTAAAAACACAACCCGTTCAACAATAATAATAATGATAAGCATTTAATATTCCCCCCCCTCCTTAACTACAAAGAACTGACTATTCAAAGACATACCACGTTAAAACGGCCTCCATAGCTTTCGCTATAAAACTTATGAATTTCTATTCCTGATAAGATTTAAACCCAGAGGGGAGGAGCCCTGGATTACTCAGCTTTTTGATGATAAAAGTGCTAAATTAGAAGGTTATAGCTGTTCGATTCTGAATGAGGCAAAAACTTTATTCTGGCCATGTTCCCCTAAGAGGCAACTGCTTTGATCATATAGTATCAGATTGGCAATCAAAGCCGTATACAAGAGGAGTAGGTGGGTTCAACCCCCATGACATTATAAAAATTTTTAATGTTGCTTGGAGCAGTGATCGACGCATGTTGCTCGGAGCAAATGTAGGCCGAGAGATGGAACAAGTTTAATGAAGAAATAAGAAAAAAACAAGGTAATTTATAAAATAATTACCAGGTCTAGGACCTTGGGACTCAGTTTGGCCTTTCGGCCAAAAAGTTTGGAGACCTATGGCATATAAGTAATTCTAAAAAATTATTATAAATTAATTATTAAATAAAAAAACTTTTTAACAAAAAATTAAACCGACCTCAAAAAGGAAACTAATAAAAAGCATAAAATAAATATATTACATTTTGAGTCTTAATAAGTAATGTAAGTAACTAAGTTTGAGTCGGTGCAGAATGGGTGACTTTTGTTTTAATAATTTTTTTAAAGTAATTTAGTAATCGTTGATTTTTTGCACCGACTCAAAATTAGTTACTTACATTACTTATTAAGACTCAAAATGTAATATATTTATATTATGCTTTTTATTAGTTTCCTTTTTGAGGTCGGTTTAATTTTTTGTTAAAAAGTTTTTTATTTTTTAATTTTTAGTGATTAAAATCTACTAATTACTACCTTAATTAATTAATTAATTTGCTCGATATAAAGTTTTTCTCCACCCCAACTTTCAACAGAATAGGTTGACAAGTGAAAAATCAATAAATGAAAAACAATCATTCCCTATTTTCTACCCTTACGGGTGCAATTTTCCCTTATTTTTTACCCTTACGAATGGAATTTTTTTGTGAAAATTAACTGGGACCACCATGAAGGTATACTCTATCGAATAAAAAAAAATTCATCAAAATCGGATCACTCTGTAAAAAGTTATGCCCGAACATACATAAGAAAAAAAAAAAAAAAAAACAAAAAACATACAAACAGACGAATTGAGAAACTCCTCCTTTTTTTGAAGTCGGTTTAAAAAAAAACTATTATTATCATTATTGTGTTGTCACCCCCCCCCCATAGAAGTTTTATTAATCTATTACGGCCCTGTTAGGCGCGAAGACGGTTCGGCCCGAGCCGGTTCGGCGCGAGGACAGTTCGGCGCGAGGCGGTTCGGCGCGAAGACGGTTCGGCGCGAGAACGGTTCGGCGCAAAGACGGTTTGGCGCGAGCCGGTTCGGCGCGAGAACGGTTCGGCGCAAGGCGGTTCGGCGCAAGGCGGTTCGGCGCAAGGCGGTTCGGAGCGAGGCCGATTCGGCGCAAGCCAAATGCAAGGGGTTTAAACCCCCCAAACTCCCCCCCCCCCTTATATAATGCTCTGTATTAACATTCTATTAGATAAAAACAAAAATAACAATAAAAAAAAGTTTACGATTATACAAAAACCCCAATTCTAGATTAAAAACTGCCGGCTTTCTAGTATTTCCTCAACCCCCCCCCTTGAGCACGTCTCTGTTGCAATTTGTTTTTGTACTAAAAATAAACTTCAATCAATTTATTATATATTTTCCATTTTGTCTGATGACCTTTTGCCATCTTACTGGTAACGATTCCACGCTCATAGAACTTCTAGTCTTTATCAGAAAAAAACTTAACCAAGTGCGATTAAAGTCAAACTCAAATGATTATTTTGTAACTATTAGATGAATAGTTGTATCTTTTTGTATCTAATGTCTATGACTAAAATGACTAAAATTCAAAGAAAAAAATTAAATGTTTGTAATTATTTGCACCAAAAAGTCTTCGCGCCGAACTGGTTTGCGCCAAAATGGGCTTGCGCCGAAAAACCCTTGCGCCCAACCGGCTCGCGCCGAAAAGTTTTCGCGCCGAACTGGCTCGCGCCGAAATGGGCTTGCGCCAAAACGGTTTCGCGCCAAACCGGCTTGCGCCGAAATGAGCTTGCGCCAAACCGGCTCGCGCCGAACCGGCCGCGCCAAAACGGTCGCGCCGAACCGGCTGCGCCGAAACGTCCCATCCCGCCTCCCTGTCCTTCCTTGAATACAAACTAAACCAAACATAAGACCCGGATCTCTGATTTGCCCCTCCAAAGCAGGGCAAGAGTTTGACGTTAGTGCCCCTTTCTTCCAGCATTTACTTACCAGATTGGTAATACCCAAAAGTTATAAGGAAGCTACAAGACCAGATGGAAAATTTTACATATGATACCCTACAATAAGAGGCTATAGCTTCTTTTCTCTGTGTTTAAAATCAAATATGAAGAAATGCGCGTAAGACCGGGGGGTCTGGGGGGTATGGAATACCCCCCAGCTGTAAGAAAGCAACCAGACCACTCTTCAAACATTAAATTTTAAGAAGTCATCTTGTTGTTTTATTGTAACCCCCGGTTTTACACGCAATTTTTCACATTTTACACACTACGTCTTACAAGAAGGGTTAGTGGTCCACCTACAACACAAAACTAAACACGTCCTTGTTTATAGTAATCTCCAGGCGTACTTTTCTTCTTGCTTTTCTCCTCCTGAGAGACATTTGAATTCTCCAGCTAGGAGGAAGACTTTTAAAACTTTTAAAAATTTGTTGTTTGAAAAGTTGTCAAAAAAAAATAGAAGAGATCGTGGGATGTCCAAGAGATTCGGATTCCTCCTGCCTCCCCATCTGATGGAAATAAGCAACGGCAGGCCCGTAGCCAGGGGAGCACCTGGAGGCACGTGCCCTTCCCCCCAAATTGTTAAAAAAAAAAAATTTTAAATAAAAGAAAATTTATGTAAAAATGTGAAATGCGCGTAAGACCGGGGGGTCTTACATATTCCATATACAGGTATTCCATACCCCCAGCGGTAAGAAAGCAAATTTTACACCAATTTTATCTTCTAATGTCACCTTGTGACATTCCCAAATTAAAGAGTTCAAATATATGAATAGGCACCCCCTTGAATTGCTGCCAGAGGCAAAGTCCCGGTTTGCCCACCCCCCCACCACTAAATCCGGCGTTGGCAAACATGTGTTACGTCACACTTGTCATGTGAAATTTATGTTATTTATAATTTATAAATTATAGTAAATGATTTACTTCACTTTCATATAGTTTGTATATAAAGGTGTATAATAGTATTAAACCCACGCGTGACGTCATTAAATTTATGTGTACTTCACTGCTTGAAGTTAAGGCGTGTCGTTGGTTCCAACCTAAGACCATTTAAAATTATTCGCTGTGTGCGTTGCTCTTGCTGCCCTCTGGTGGCTCAAATAGACAAAATAATTGGGACTCTTGACATATAAAAAGCTGGCAAATTTTAAGCTTTCAGGTAGGGAGTTGCGGGTCATAATCCTTCCAAGTCCATGGTAATCACATAAAACAAGTCCCAATTCCGTTCTATTACCGGCCACTCCGAACGCTTCGATCGATTTTCGTATCCCCTCTACACCTACGCACACAGCGAGACACGTCTTGATTTTCAAGCAGTGAAGCAAACATAAGTGACGTCACTGGTGGGGTAAATGCTAAGATATACCTGTAAATACCAACTATAAATGAAGAA